>CM042478.1:1293750-2577500 GCA_023621385.1 Quercus gilva | reverse complement strand
TTTATGTCTTCCTAGGGAGGTAATGCTTGTGGAGGATGCAGTTGATTTTTCTGTGGGTTTTGGTGAAACAGAAGTGTCAGATTGTTTACCTCTGCAAACCATTGCTTCGAGTGTGTCAACAAATTCGACAAAGTTAGAGGAGGCCAATGAGGTATTGAGTGTTGAGAATAAGTTAGATGTTTCTGGGTGGGTGAAACACAGAATTCCTGGGTTCAATAAATTGGTTAGGTTGTCAACGACTCGACATGAGAAGTTGTGCATTGCTCTCTTATAGAGGCTGGAAACTGTGATGGAAGCAACCAATGTGTTACACAGGAAAGAAAAGGGAAGCAAAAAAGTTACTAAGTCCAAAAATAAGGGATGTAGAGAGTTGCAAAACTTGATCTGTTCGGTGAATTATGACAGGAGATAGAGGGTGGTCTTGTGTTGGTGTCAATAGTTGGGGATAGTTTTGTGTTTATGAAGATAAAAATGATTTCGCGGAATGTTAGAGGTTTAAATGATCCTCGGAAACGACTTGTGGTAAAGAATTTGCTGTGGGAGTGGAAGTGTGATGTGGTTTGTTTACAAGAGACAAAAATTGCTAGCATGAATAGACAGTTGGTTTGTAGTTTGTGGAGCTGTCCATATGTGGATTGGGCTGTTTTGGAGGCTGACCGGACTGTTGGTGGTATTTTGCTTATGTGGGATAAAAGGGTTTTGGAAAATGTGGAAGTTATGGTTGGTACTTTCTCAGTTTTGATAAAGTGGCAAGCGGTGGGGGACGGTTTTTTATGGGCATGCTCAAGGGTGTATGGCCCAAATGAGAATAATGAGAGGGGTCACATATGGGATGAGTTGGTGGGTATTTAGCAGTATTGGAGGATTCCGTGGTGCTGCTTGGGGGATTTTAATATTGTTTGCTTTCCTAGTGAATGTAGGGGTGAGACAAGTTTGACTATGGCCATGGAAAAATTCTCTGAATTTGTTGAGGGTCTTAACTTGATTGATTTGCCTTTGGAAGGAGGTAGCTATACATGGTCAAGTGGTACTAATCAACCGGCGATGTCTAGGATTGATAAAGCTTTGGTCACTCCAGACTGGGAGGAACATTTCCCAGATGTTATTCAAAGGACTTTACCCCATCCTATCTCAAATCACAGTCCAATTCTCTTGGAGGCAGGGGGAATGGCAAGGGGGAAAAGTCTGTTCAGATTTGAAAATATGTGGTTAAAGACGGAGGGGTTTATGGATAGGGTTCAATCGTGGTGGAATTGGCATTCTTTTGTAGGTACACCTAGTTTTGTGCTTACGAAAAAATTAAAGGCTCTGAAAGAGGACATTGTACAATGGAATCGTCGAGAGTTTGGTAATGTAGAGCGTCAAAAGAAACAATTACTGGAGGAGTTGAAAAAACTAGACTCTAAGGAAGGGGATTTTGGTCTCATTGATGGGGAGAAATGTCTTAGGGCAGATTTGAGGTCCCAGGTGGAGCATCTTCTTTCCTTGGAGTAAATTTTCTGGAGACAAAAATCTAGGATGTTATATATCAAGGAAGGGGATAATAACACCAAGTTCTTCCATAGAATGGCTAACTCCTATAAAAGGTATAATCATTTGAGGACTTTGGAGGTGGATGGGGTGTTTTTTGAGGAGGAATTTGAGGTAACTACTCAGGTAGTCCAGTTTTATAAAAATTTGTACAAGGAGTCTGAAGGGTAGAGGCCTTTTGTGGAGGGTTTGGAGTTTGATCGTATTGGGGATATGGAGAGGGTTTGGCTTGAAAGAAAGTTTGAGAGAGAGGAGATACTTCAAGTCGTAAGTGATTTGGAGGGGGATAAAGCTCCAGGTTCGGATGGGTTTACTATGGCATTTTGTCATCATTGTTGGAGAGTAGTGGAGAAAGATGTGTTAGTGGTCTTTGAAGAGTTTTTTCACCACTATAAGTTTGAAAAATCTCTTAATGCTACCTTTATTGCTTTAATTCCTAAAAAGAATTATGCCTCTTATATTAGAGATTTTCGGCCTATTAGCTTGGTGGGGAGTGTGTATAAAATTTTGGCTAAGGTTTTGGCAAATCGTTTGAGAGTGATTTTAGATCAATTGATCTCTGAGACTCAGAATAGCTTTGTGGGGGGAAGACAAATCCTTGACTCGGTTCTTATTGCGAATGAGTGTGCGAATAACCGAGGGAAGAGTAGGGTTCCTGGAATTATTTGTAAACTTGATATTGAGAAATCTTATGATCATGTGAATTGGAAGGCTTTGTTGTATTTGTTGAATAGAATAGGCTTTGGAGGGAAGTGGTGTAAGTGGATCCGTACTTGTATTTCCACAGTTCAGTTCTCTATTTTGATTAATGGATCTCCAACAGATTTTTTTGGTAGTTCAAAGGGGTTAAGATAAGGGGATCCGTTATCTCCTATGTTGTTTTTGATTTTGATGGAGGTCTTTAGTAGGATGTTGAGAAGAGAGGAGGGAGCTGGCTTGATCCGTGGCTTTAACGTTGAGGGTAAGCGTGGCAGTGGGGAATGTGTTTCACATATTTTGTTTGCAGACGATACTATCCTATTTTGTGATGTAGATGTGGAGCAAATTCTTCATATTCGATTGTTATTACTTAGTTTTTAGGTGGTAACAGATTTGAAGGTCAATGTGCACAAGAGTGAAATGGTTCCAATAGGGGAGGTTGATGATGTGCATGCCTTGGCGGAAATTTGGGGCTGTAGAGTTGGAACTTTGCCTATGTCTTATCTTGGCATGCTGTTGGGGGCTTCACATCACTTCCCTTCAATTTGGAATCCTATTTTGGAAAAAATTGAGCGAAAATTGGCCGGATGGAAAAAGTTGTATTTGTCTAAGGGGGGGTCGTTTGATGTTACTCAAGAGTACGTTATCTAGTCTTCCTACCTATTTTCTATCTCTATTCACCATTCCTACTTATGTGGCTAATAAGATTGAAAAGTTGCTAATGGACTTTCTATGGGGTGATAGCAAGAATCATCTGGTAGGTTGGGATAAAGTTTGTGCGCCTATAACTAACGGTGGTTTGGGGATAAGGAAAATTACTACGTTCAATAAGGCCTTATTGGGGAAATGGTTGTGGCGGTTTGGGAAGGAAGAGGGTCGATTATGGAGGAGGGTGGTAGCGTCAAAATATGGGGAAGAATGGGGGGGATGGACCTAAAAGCTAGGTAGGGGAGTTCATGGGTGTGGTTTGTGGAGAGGTATTCGCATGGGATGAGAAGATTTTAGCAAGAATTGTCAGTTTGTTGCTGGGTTGGGGAATAGAGTGAGATTTTGGCAGGATGGGTGGTATGGGGATCAACCTTTCCAAGTGGTTTTCCCAAGGCTGTATGGAATTGCCATTGATATGGAAGCATCTGTAGATGTTTCTTTGTCAAGGCAGAGGGCGGAGGATAGAAAAATTTGGGATGTTTGTTTTATTCGAGAATTTAATGATTAGGAGATGGAGGAAGGGCTGCATTTTCTTCATATATTGAGAGCTAATATTCCTCCAATGGATGTTAGAGATCGGATGAGATGGAAGTTAAAGCCTAACGGGGAGTTTGACATCCGGTCGTATTATAATAAACTGCGGGATTCTCCCTCAATTGTCTTTCCTTGGAAAGGAATTTGGAGTGTTAAGGCTCCTAGGCGAGTTTCTTTCTTTGTTTGGTGTGTAGCTTGGAATAAGATCCTAACGGGTGATAACTTGAGAAGATTGAGGGGATTGGATTTTGTAGATTGGTGCATTATGTGCTGGCATTATGGAGAGACAGTAGACCACTTACTTCTTCATTGTGAGATGGCTTATCGGTTTTGGAGTTTTGTCTTAATAACTTTTGGTTTGTCTTGGGTTATGCCTAGATCGATCCCAGATTTGCTTTTTGGCTGGTGGAATTGGTTGGGGAAGCATTCATCTCAGATTTGGAACTTAGTTCCGTTGTGCATCCTATGGTGTATTTGGAAGGACGGAATCGGAGGACTTTTGAGGATTTGGATAGTTCTAGTGTTCAGATGATTGTCTCTTTTAGTAGGACACTTTTTGATTGGTCTCGGGCTTGGGGAATCACGACTAGTGACTCTCTCCCCTCTTTTCTTAGCTCTCTATCTCTTTTGTAATTTATCTGTTGTACTTCTTCTTGTATTTTCTGGGTTTGCTCTATGTTTTTCATGCATAGAGTAGCCTTTCATATATATAACATTCTTACTTATCAAAAAAAAAAAAAAAAAAAAACCTTCACACACGATCAGCTCCTCAGCAACCACCTATTATTTTGTAATACAACTCTACAAAGTTTAGTTCATAATCCACTCCTTAAAATTCTCAAAAATCAAATGAACTAAAAACAAAAATCTAAAGATTTTCTAAAACAAAACCAATAACTATTTAGCATCAAATCAACCATGATGGTGAGCATGCTTAAAATTTTCAAAAATCAAATGAACTAACGACAAAAATCTAAAGATTTTCTAAAACAAAACCAATAATTATATAACATCAAATCAATTGTGCCTAAGATTTTTACCGAAAAGGCAACCACACCTTTGCTAGGATTCACTTGGCATTGGGACTGAGTAATTGGCATCATCATCATCATTACCTAAAACCGAAACTCAAAAAATAAGGTTTAGAGAAAATCGTAGAGAAAGAATTTCTTGAGAAGCAGATCAATCAAATAGGAAAGAGAACGACAGAGGGGGAATTATTTAACCTAATCTGCTCTGTGGCTGAATCCGTCCTAAAAGAGGTTGAGAATGGAGACTAAGGAAACTCCTGCGTAGGCCAAGCACGTTGGCTGCCTTAGGTATAGGGTTTACGTTGGAGATACAGATTGATGATTAAATTTGATTTTAGGGAAGTATCAATTAGAGAGAGGAGAAGAAGATGGCATTTGGGATTGATTTTTAGAGTTGGGTTTTGGGGAGAAGGGTAGAGAAATAGAGAGAAACGATTTAGGAGTCAGGTTTGTAGGTAGAGTTGGGTTTTGGGGAGAAGGGTAGAGAAATAAAGAGAGAGGATTCAGAGTGGGTTTGTGGGTATTGGGTTTGATTTTAACGATTGTGGAAAAAATTTTGGGCTTTTTTTTTTTTTTTTTTTTCCTTAATTAATGTTTTTTTTTAATTTAATTAATGCTGACGTGGAAAATTGTAGGAGTTTCAAAAGTTTCAGTTTTATATATATATATATATATATAGATAAGATAAAAGAATCTGTTCATTTCTCAAGGGTCAAGTGCTCCTGCACCTTTCCTCGCTTTAGATGTTAAACTTAAGTTTTTAAAATTGACTTGAACCTCTCATGATTTTATTTATCAATGGTGCTGTATAGAAAATATATAGTGTTATATTTTTCAATGGACAATATTTATTAGCTTGTAACATTTAATAGTCACATGTTGGAATTTAAATGGGATCATAAAATACACCAAATAATGGGAAAAGTTCCATATGGTTTGATTGGTGCAGAGGTTTCTATTATGTTAATGGGAAAAGTTTACTGTTTGGTTTAGGAAATATTTTTAGAGATTTTTTAATGAAAAAAGAAAAAATAACTGATTTTTTTGAATAGTTTTTTTACACTTACCATAAAAGTGATATCAAAATTTTTCCAAATAATTTATTAACAAATTTTCTAAAAGCACTTATTAAAGAACCTTTTTGTTAATTATGAAATAGATCTTGCATTAACACCATCATGAGTTTTCTTGTTCTTGTTTTCATCTAATGTGTGTCGTGGGGGCTTTTTGTTCAAAAAGTAGTTAATTCTTTTAAGCCGAAGCCGAAAAATAGAAATGGATCTTGCATTAACACCACTTGTTTTCATCTAATGTAACTAAAAGTGACTGTTGTGGGGGCTTTTTTGTTCAAAAAGTACTTAATTATTTTGAGTAGCTGATGTACTAACAAAAGTAAGTTAATACAAAGTTAATTTTTATGACTTTTTCAAGTTATGGAGTACCATGTTAAAAGTAATTATTTTTGAGGTCCACTTTACTTCGTAAGTACTTAACAAGTTCTTGATGTCTCCGATTTGAATAATCCTTGGCTACTAACGGGTGGAACGAGCTCATGCTTGCTCCTACATATGCACAAAGAGAGACAAGGGTAACGTCTTTGCTTCTTAGCATGGCTTGGATCAATTCATCCAGTAGCTCATGAGGGCAATGTTACCGTTACAAAAAGCAAAAAAAATTAGTATCGAAAATATACGGAAATAAAATGGCAAAATTGCTTCCAAACTATTAGAAGTAGCATGCACTTTCAATGAAATATATTTTAATAAAACGTTAATAAAACTAGAACAGAAGTGTTGTCAATCGGTGAAGTAAAGAAGAACATGAGTTATGGAGAGTAGGTCACAATCTTAGAACAGTGTGTGCTTTGAGTGACTTGTTCTCTTTTCCTAATTGAAAATAGAAAATTTAACGTGAACCGTGTGGTGGGATAATTGCTTGAAGAAATTGGTAGATTGTTATACTTGTTTTAGCTTAAGTCGCTTTCCCTATTAGCCTATTTATATTGGAAGAAGGTTGACTCCACTCAGAAGGAAAGTTTGCGTAATTGCGTCTCTACATAAAAATTATAAAATTGACTACACAACTTTCTACACATGGGACAGTGAGTTTGCTTGTGCAGATCGATTTCTTATATCTCAGATGTAATTGAAACAATTGAATCGTTTGAGTTTGTATTGGACCCATAATTACATGTTCCTTTAGAAAACTCTAGTTGCCTTCAAGATAAATAAATCTCAAACTTCAAGTTTGTTGACTGTTAATTATCCATGATACAATCTAAAACAGTCACATAAGTAATATTACCAAATAATAGCCACTCGTTATTCTATTTTGACAAACACTTTTTTTTTTCTTTGTTTGAAAGTATTATGGCATAGCACTTAAAGGCTTATCTACTGGTAAAGTATACATTTATTAAACCAAACTGAACCGAAGAACTAATAACTATGTCCAAACCCTCCCTCATCTTAAACCAGATACGGTGGTCAATTGGGATATGGATCTTCCATCCCCCACACAACACTTGGCCCTAGTTAAGGATGAACAAGACAGAATACTTCTCCTACCATAGGGTCAGAAGGTCATTAACACTAAAAATGTTACCTCTTTTGCAATACTTGGCCTGAATCGCCTTGGAGAATAAACAATTCTGGTGACACAACTCTCCAAATTGTTTAGCTAAGAGTATTAGCATCAAGCTCAATACATTTTTAGTCAAATTTGTTTTAAAAACCTCACTTTTCCTACTTTAATCTACTATTCACAGAAAACTACATTAGCTTCAAAACTCCATCCATATCATTTTTTCAACATTTCTTTATTTATTTTTGTAACAGTCAAATTTTATTTTAATAAAAGCTCAAGTTTTCTAACACCCCAATGATTTTACAAGAAAAAAAAAACTAATTATCATAATTTTATAATTTCAATAAGTCTTGTATCACCTTTCCTTTACAATATCAATGAATATATACAAACAAAACAAAACAAGAATAGACATAACAAACAACGTCAAAAAACCCCAATTAATTTATAAACATCAAAAGTGTAACAAGTTAGAAACATCTTAACAACAAAATCCATACATTGTGCAATAAGTTGCATGACTAGATTGCTTAAGAAATACATTGTAATAATATTCACTAATTAGTAATTACTCCTCCTGACATTAAATGATTTCTTGGCGGAGTTGGCTAATGTATTGTTACTGCACTAGATCCAATTTTGTAGTGTCCATCATAATGATTTCCAAATCTTGATTAGTTCATTTTAATTGAAGCTTCTCTCCCTTGACATGAATCAGATCTCCAACCTCCATTTGCTTGATCTCTATGAGTTCTTGATGCTTCTTTAGCTCAACGAGTTCTTAAGTTTGAGAATATGCCCTCTTGAGAAAAACATTTTTCTCATTAGAATTTTTCTTCTTTCATTTCTCATGTCATTAAATATCCCTTCAAGATTTGAAATCATACCATCATTACTTTTTTAGTTCTTTAATCATTCTCTTCTTGCCTTCTGACTTGGTGGTCTCTCCCAGTCTACAAAGGAAGCATGGGAGGCCTCATCTTCCCTTAGATGTATCAACTTCAGAGTATAAGGACAAGATGTTGCAGATGATCTTCTGTTCATTTGAGGCTTTGAATGAAATTCTAACCATTTTGGTTGATGCCTCAAGATATTCCAACAATGATCCAATTGGAATGAGGTTTTGTGAACCTTTTTACAGTTCCTTTGCTTTAGTAATCTGAAAAATTGACAAACAGGAATTGGATTAGTGAATAGATAGTATTGGTTCATTAATGCATTGACACTACTTGAAAACAATTTCTACCTTCTCTTGCTCATTCACACCACTTGCATTACTATTCTCAATCGAAGCTAAGCACCCAACAATCTTATTGATGCAAAGTTGAATCAATGATTGACTATTTATTACAGAGTCTGCAGTATGGTCAAATTTAGATGTCTTCTGACTCTTCTCTTTATGGAAGTAGTCACAAACTCTATTCCAATATGTTTTATGCTTTTGCTCATTCCCTTGCACCACATTCATGGACAGATTGAGCCGTGCCAATACAATGAGGCAGTCTTCTTCTACTGTGAAATTACCACCCCGTTGTGTCTTCTTAACAATGGATTCATTTGAACTTTAGGTGGAGACTGTTGGGTATATACTTCATCTTGTGGGGATTCCATCATGAATTCATTATTCATATTAGACTCCTGCTGTAAGAGCTCTGCGAAGTTCCAGTCCCCTGGCATTTGCAAATCCATTCCTTAATAAATAATAAATATTAACAATAACATAATAAGCCTAAAGAATCAAAACTCAGGCTTTAAGTTCTTATTTCAATCAATTGACAAGCCAAACATTTTTCTCTGACTTGGAAAAAAGATATGCATTCCTAAATGGTACATTTACTGACATGACAGAGGCCGTAAAGACCATCTTAAGTGATACCCAATTAAATAACATTGAGTATTCCAAAACTGGTACTGATAAAAAGTTACATCTACAATGGATGTTCCAACTGACCTATTTTCTGAACCATAGATCCAAAAAGATTGGCAAATTTTAGTTATAGTGGCAGGGTACAAAGCTCTGAAAATACAAAGAGGTGGGATAGCTTACCTAGCAACAGGGAGGGAAATGAACTTTTTAGAGGATGCCATACCAGCCAAGTTCACAACTCAAGATCTGCAAACCTACTAGCAGCCAGAGAAGCCTTGTACCAAGCAATTTCCAAAGGCTTTAGCAAGATACTTATCCTAACAGACTTTCGGTACACTAGTGCAGTAATGGCAGGGAGGGACATTCTTCCATGGAACATTTCAGTAGTGGCTGAAGATCTTTCAGAATGGAAGAAACAGGGCATAATTTTTTGTTGTATGGTGGTAGATCAGAGAATTGTAGACCATATTAGACAATGGGCAAATCAAGCAGCAAATGTGTTTTGTTACTAATGTAGGCGCTTGTCATCTATGAATTGTTGCTTTGTTCCTATCTTTTGAGGTATCCCCAAAAAAAAGTATTTTAAGTGAACAAGCAAACTAAGTTGTACCTCCCATTCTCTAGAAAATGCACAGCAAAGTACCCATGGATTTTAGAATGCGAATATGAGATATGAGAATACGAGAACAAGGTATTACAATGAAACACAAAACAATGAAGAAAGAATGCGAAGACAAACAAGAACAAAAATGAAACAGATCAGAGAAAAGAGCAATATAAACCAAGAAGTTCTGACATTTGGGAGAAAGGTCATGCTACAACATATGAGATAGATAGCAACAATCAAACTCAGCACAACTTATTATTACCACCAATCTCTACTAAATTCTCATTGATACATAATTTATTTCAAAAAATAAAGTTATCAAGCATATTTTAAACCTTTGTGCCATATCCCGAAATCAGCACAAATTTCTTTCTTTGTGAACCATAGTTGGGACCCTTTTTAATGAGTAGCCGTTCCATGTCCTAGAACATAAGTAGTTTAAAAATGTAAACAATAAGTACATGCAAACAATTTAAGTAATGATTGTAAAAGATGAGCAACACCAAGCTGAAAGGTTTAAGTTATTTACCAAAGACATTAAATGGGCCCCTATGAAACCAGAAGACATTTAAGAAATTTCACACACACTTTGAGAGATTAGTGATTATTAAGTGCCTCTGTTTACCAATACCACCAACTTTAAAAAATTTGAACCATGATTTTCCCACTACAATCAGTACATTATCAGAGTTCCAATCCCCTAAAGTTTTCAATTCGTGCTCAAACATGTAAATCAGAATGATCTAAAAAACAAAATAGGAGAAACACAAAGAAAACGTAGAACCCATCACTCAAAACAATAGAAACTTAAATGGAAATCCAGTTGGAGAGAAAAATGTGAAAACCGGTTGAAGACTAACCTTTAAGATGACCAACAATCTGCTTGTTCTCTTCAGCGATAGATGGCTGAATTAAATAGAAGATTCAGTCTTGGGGGGCATCTAACCTAGAAAGTTTTAGGCAGAAGTTAATTGGAGAAATATTCACCGAGGCAAATGATAAACAACGCGTAAGCCAATAGTTGGGTTGCTAAATTGGGTGGGGGAGAGAAGATGTAGCGAGTGATAATACCACTGCTATAAACTCAACTCCCAAAAGGGTCAAAATTAAACATTCAACATTGTGCTATCCCAGAAATGAACTTCTCCCAACAGTTAAATACAATCAAGGTCATTACTTGAGATGCTTGAAACAATCAGGAAATTTCTTGCAGATTCACGTGAAAAAAAAAATCAACAAATTATTTATCAAATGTTTCTGAAAAGAGGCAAAAACTGAACAATCATGATCTGCAGTCTAGAATGCAACTGCAGAGAGATTGAGCATAATTGATACAAGGTATCAATTACTAAACTGTGTCAAAGAAACTGTCATAACTTGTGTGTTGCAGTGGCTATTGGAAACTGCCTTTACATCTACTGAGCCTAGAAAAACCAAATATCATCAGGTTGACATTCGGAGTCAATAATACATGCATTCTTGGCCGAGGCCGTAGAATTTACACTCAATTCGCTGTCACCAAACCACCCTCATAAGGCAAGCATTATCATTACCATTATAGAAAGATCTATGCTTGTCGTTGCTCTGTTAATCCGCTCTATTTGAAACCAAATCTGCCGCCAAAGTGTAATGGTATTTTCCAGTCAGGCAAAACCAAACCATTTGCTGTTGTCTTCACTTGTTTTTGATGTTAAATTCCAGTATTTGTGCTGTGTTCTGGTGGTCATTTCAGAGTGGTACTCAACAAGCTTAACTTTTGAGCCTATCCATCATCATGCTGGCCTCTTCCATTCTTTCTCGCCAATAATCTCCTACTTTCAGATTGTGGACTATTTCTTTGAGATCTATAAGATTGCATCCCGGCATCCTTCCCAACTTTCGATCCTTCATCATCTCTTTTACCCTAGCAACATCCTCCCATTGACCTGCCACAGCATAGACATTCAGCAATAGTTGATAGTATGAGGGATTTTGAGGGTCCATGTCAATTAGAGATTTTGCAATTCGTTCTCCCAAAGACACATCTCCTAGGAAACGACATGAACCCAGCAAATTAGCCCACTGCAGGGATTCTGATGACTTGTCCTCATCTTCTGGCATATTCCTTAAGATTTCCTCTGCTTTTTGGATAAGCCCCAACTTGGCATAGAGATTAGCCATGCACCAATAATGTGCAAAATTGGGCTTTATAGTATATACATCTATCATTAGGCTGAAGTAATCTCTGCCCTCTGTTAAAAATCCAGCACGGGCACATGCACACAGAACACCAATGAAGGTTATTTCATCTGGAATAATTCCTTCTTCCACTTTATCTGGCCTCAAATGCTTCCCATGGTTGGTTTCTACAGGTTTTGACCTTGTTCTACCCAACATTTCACCAAATAGGGTAAGCCCATCTTCTGGATTCCCATGAAGGCAATGCCCCAAGATCATTGCATTCCAGCAAACTAAATTCCTATTTGCCATCCTCTTAAACACTTCACAGGCTACATCCACTCTTTTGCATCTGCTATACATATCTATTAAAGCTGTATCAATAATTATAGTTGGTCTCAAGAACACCTTAATGAGAAAACCATGAGCAGATCTTCCTTCCTTCAGTCTAGCTGAATGACCACAGGCAGTGAGCACGCCAACCATAGTGGTATCACTACCTCTCAACCCCGTCTTAACCATTTCCCTGAACAACTTCAACCCACACCCTGGATTCCCACCTTTTAAATAGCCATTAATCATAATATTCCAAGAAACCACATTTCTTTCATTCATTAAATCAAACAGTTGATGAGCAACACCCAAATTACCAATTCTAGCATACCCATCCACAATTGAATTCCACGAGATCAAATCCCGCTTTGACATTTCGACAAACACCTTATTAGCAAGCTCAATATCCCCACAACAACCATACATATGAATCAACGAGTTTTGCACTGGAACCACACAATCAACTCCATTCTTAATAGCCTGCCCGTGACACTCTAGTCCAGATTTAACACAACCCATCTTCGCACAAGAACCAACAAGCGGTACAAAAGTATAGCTATTGGGCAAAAACCCATTTCTCAACCACTCAAAATAGAAAACTACAGCCTGGTACGGAACACAACTCTTAGAGTAAGCCTTGATTACAGTATTGATACATAACCTGTCAGGCGAATGTATATATCGGAAAACCAAGAGAGTGTAATCTATATCGCCGCCGAAATCCGAAGAAAAGTGCAGAACTTTGCCTGCCCAAAAGGGGTTGTGGAAGAGACCGCAAGTGATGAAATGGGCTTGGATTTGGACCAGCTGCCTCATACTCTGACATGCTTCGAGAAGTGCGAAACTTCGCTGAAAAAGAGAGGTTAAGGTTCCGGTGGCATCAGAGGATGCACAAGAAGAGTAGAATGGGGAAGAGAGATTGGTTTTTGAGGTGAGAATGGAGTTCCGGAACCGAAAAAGTTCTCGCATGGAAGCTCTTGCCATTCATTTGGTATATGGTTTTGAGTCACTCTCCAGCTCCAGATTTGCCTTCTCCCCATTAACGCACATTTCAATCTCGGGAGCGAGTTTGGTTTCTGTGGGAATGGTTATGGTTTTTTTGAGTGATGCAATGAGCTAAATAAGTAGAAAATACCATGCTCGATCGTTTCTCAACTTTGCGAAACCTTTCGGCTTAAAAACTACTCCTATGTCCTTTGTAAATGGTAGACAACACATAGACTTTTGAATACATATCCCACTTTCTTCGACCAAACCTCCAAGGTATCAGGTATGTCATGGACTCATGGATTTTATGAATTGACTCATTAGGAGAATGACCGTATGTACACCAATTAATTAAAAACTTTCTATAAAAAAAACTTAAATGTATTGTAAAAAATTTTATATAAAAGAAAAATATTTTTTAAAATATTGTGAAATTTAAACATTATTATCTGAAAACTAGTTTCTATTTCAATTTTTTTGAAAATAATTTTCATATTGTTTTCAAAACAAAATAAAAAATCCTTCTATCACTTAAAACTATAATGGAGTTTCATCTAGATTAAATTATTGAAATGTAAACATTTACTTTTGCTTAGAGATGGTATGTAATGTTTAATTTAAAATACAAAATTATAATAGGTGATTAAAATAATTAAAATAAATTTTACATTTTATTTTAAATATTTTGAAAAAATTTTAAATAAGAATTTAGTTTTGGTATAATTTATTTATTTTATTTTTTTTAACTTAGCTAATAGAGTTATACCCAAAAGGAACAATAATTGAAATATAATTTTAAATTTCTTGAAACCTAGCTGATAGATTTTGACCTAAAGTGAACTACCCTAAAAATAAAGTTAGGGGTACAATATTTTTATAACAATTTTACAACAAAATTTATGTGACAAGTTGTTAATGGTAAATAAAAAAATAAAAAAAAAATAAAAAAAGTGATATGAATGGTTGGTCTATATGAAAATTGGTAAAAGCTTGCAACCTAAGGTTTATTGTAAAATTGTTGTGAAACTGTTATGCCTATAGCACCACTTATATCCTGAGTAATGAGAAGATTGCCAATTGGGGCAATCACAGCATCTTGACCCAACTTTTATTGTATAGCAAGTATATGATGTTAACTAATATATGAATTTTTATTGGATTAATTTATGAAAATCTCATTGTTACAAATTTTTAGTTAATCACATATTAATTACTATATGAATAAAAAAAATTTATGTTTTGTCTATAATATTAATGTTAAAAAAATTGAAATTTAAACATTTTTATGATAAATTTATTATTGATTAAGGGTTTGTTTGGGAACAGTTTTTTTTAGCTAAAAGCCTAAAACTGAAAACTTTTTGCTAAAAGTGTAAAGAAAAAAAAAAACAGCTAGCTGAATGGTACAATAGGACCCATGTGTTTGAGATTTACTTATTTTGTTGAAACTAAAAACTTTTTGCTGAAAGTACTGTATATAAAGGTAAAAGTTAGTTGAAATAGTACAATGAAATTCATGAATAATACTAAAAAGTGTAGTGGGGCTCATGAATAATAGCAAAAATAAGTTGAATAGTTAAATAAACTGGCTTTTTAATTTTTGCCGAACACACACTAAGTATTCGATCATTTTGATATTTTTGTAAACATGAAGAGTATAAAAATATAATATAATCGAATGGTTAATTTGTCAAAATAATTGTTCAATGAAAGCTTATACCAAATGTAAGCCTAAAACTGAAAACTTTTTGCTAAAAATGTAGGGAAAAAAAAAAAGTTAACAGCTAGTTGAATAGTACAATGGGACCTATGTGTTTGAGATCCACTTATTTTACTGAGATCCACTTATTTTACTGAAACTAAAAATTTTTTACTGAAAGTACTGTAGATAAAGGTAAAAGTCAATTGAAATAGTACAACGGGACTCATGAATAGTACCAAAAAGTGTAGTAGGGCTCATGAATAGTAGCAAAAATAAACTGAATAGTAAAATATACTAGCTCTTTAATTTTTTCCAAAAACACACTAAGTATCCAATTGTTTTGATATTTTTGTAAACATGAAGAGTATAAAAATATAATATAATCGAATGGTTAATTTGTCAAAATAATTGTTCAATAAAAGCTTATACCAAATGTAAGCTTGAAACTGAAAACTTTTTGCTGAAAGTGTAGGGAAAAAAAAAAAGTTAACAGCTAGCTGAATAGTATATTCAGCTCACTGTTTGAGATCTACTTATTTTGCTGAAACTGAAAACTTTTTGCTAAAAGTACTGTAAATAAAGGTAAAAGTTAATTGAAATAATACAGTGAGACTCATGAATAGTACCAAAAAGTGTAGTGGGGCTTATGAATAGTAGCAAAAATAAATTGAATAGTAAAACTGGCTTTTTAATTTTTGCCAAACACACACTAAGTCTTGATCATTTTGATATTTTTGTAAACATGAAGAGTATAAAAATATAATATAATCGAATGGTTAATTTGTCAAAATAATTGTTCAAGGAAAGCTTATACCAAATGTAATTTGAAAGATTGAACATGATCTTCTCGCTATATACGCGTGTGTTTGATTGGGAACATTAAACCTTAAGGTTTTGAAGACAATCTTTTATTGGCAAGTGGAAACAACAGATGTTATATAAAACAAACTTAATTTTACTTAAGGTTTTGAAGACAATTTTTTATTGGCAAGTGGAAACAACAGATGTTATATAAAACAAACTTAATTTTACATACTCAATGATCAATTACTAACAATGTCTAATTAAAGGTTAGCAAAAAAAAAAAAACAATGTCTAATTAAAACTTTGTCAAAAAATAATATAGTGGTAAAAATTCTGTAGTGAAAGAAAAAAGTTGAATATTCTTCTACTCTTTTCATTATTTCATGTGAATTTTCTCATGACATGCAAAAGTTGATAGCAAGCCAAAAATTGATCACACTTGACTCGGGCAGCTAAATGTTCAGGTCAATTTGTTTTCCACAAGCCACATGTCACAATTTTATTGGGCCATCCCTGCCACATCAACACTACTTTTCACAATCAAGAAATAATGGGTCTTAGAGTTAAATTTCTTTAAAACACTAAAAGGCCCATATTTTATCAACGCATTTTTGGATTGGGCTCATGCCCATAAATCTCTTCCCTTCGAAGGATGGACTCACGGCCTACATCTTTCACTACACCGCATATGGACACGGAGCTTACATTGATCTATTTGGATACAGCTGAAACTGAAAACTGAAAATACTATAGTAAAATAATTTTAAAATGTGTAAATAGTACCATGAGATCTATTTTTAATATTTTTAAATGCATAAACAGTGCTGCTACAAGTCGTGAACAATGCTACTATAGTGATAATTGTCTCCTGCACAGTGCATCCATGTGATGTTATTGTTCATGCACGAAAAAAAAAAAAAAAAAAAAAAAAAAAAAAGAAAGAGACAAAAACACAGATGAGGGTTTGGAAACGTGGTATCCAAACCCACACTATATATATCGGCTTCCGGGATTGGGCAGCACTCAGAAGTCAAATTAGATCGCTGGGTGTATAATGCAAAGCCTAATTTACCCCTATTCAAAATTTTTTTTTTTGAGAAGATATTTAGTTATTGTATAATTATGTAAATTTATAAATTTGCTACAATAATCATATAATTTTACAATTTTTTTTTATTCTTTCTTTACGTATCTCTATGGTGAAAAAAAATATATGATAATTATTGTGTGTAAAAAAAATAATTTTAAAAAATTAGGAAAAAAAATGACATTTTAAAGAATTTTTTTTTTTTACAAAAAATATTTTAAAGAAATTTAATGTAAAATAGATAGTGTGTTTTGTAAAGTAACTATCTAAAAAAAAAAAAAAAAAGTAGATTCTTATGTTATAACTAGCCTTTGAGCATGTGATTACGCGCGTGCTTAAATGCTTTTCTATTTTTTTGGGTAAAAGTTAATAATTTTCATCTATTATAATTTAGAAATATATTTTTTTATTTTTCAAACAAATAAAAATGATAAACTTTATAAATAAATGGTAATTATAATTTTTTTTTAAGTAAAAAAAAAAAGTCCTAAATTTTAGGAGTCCTCTTATATATAGGAGTTCTCCTATATATAAGAGGAGAATCCCCTTATATATAGTGTCCATTTTGTATGATTAATTTTGCTAATTTATTTTACTATTTAGTTTATTTTTGCTAATATTTATGGATTTCATTGCACTTTTTAGTACTATTTATGAGTCTCACTGTACTATTTCAGCTAACTTTTATCCTTATCTACTATACTTTCAACAACAAATTTTCAATTTCAATAAAATAAGTAGATCTCAAATAAACTCATAATATAGACAGACATAAATTTTTGCATGAGTTAATGAAATACCAAGTATTTATTTTCTCGGATCGAGTGAGAAATTTTTTTTTCAAAAAATGTTATTTTCACAATATTTTTATAGTACTTTTATAACAATAACAATTTCTAAGTAAAAAGTTGTTACAAATTATTATTAACAGATAAAAAAAATAATTTCGGTATATTTAAATTAAAACCGATAATAATTTATCTTGTTACGAAAGTTCTGTGAAAATATTTTTCTCCGTAAACAGGTCCGGTCTAATTTTGGCAGGTCTAAACGCTGCTGAATTAAGCTGAGCACCCAAAACCCCCTGCGAGAAAAAGAAGAAAAAGGGATGGTTGTTGGAAATGAAATGGTGAGAGCAAGCCTAATGCTTCTCAAAGATGCGGGGCGTGGATTCTGCGAGTCTCTCTCTCAGATGCTCGTCTGCCCACTCTCCAAGCAGCCTTTAAGGTTAAATTATTTCTATTTGTTTGTGGTTTTGTTTGTTAAATTTTTTTCTGTCTAATTTGGCTCTGGGTTTCTTTCTAGATATTCTGAGGAAACAAATTCCCTAATCAGTGACGCCATTGGCGTTTCTTTTCCTGTGAGTTCTATTATTTCCTTTACCCTTCTTTTCAATTTCACTTTTCTAAACTATCCTTGTCATTTGATAGTATATCTCCCCGAAATGTGGTTTCTTTTCTTCGAATTTTGCCTACTGGTACCTGATGTTTATTTTGCATCAATATTTGGATTCTAATATTTAGTTCAACTTTTAAAAGGCTTACTGAGAGTATGATATAGCAAAAATTTTCCCCTATTGAATGGATTGATTTGAGCTTAAATAATTCTCTCAAAATCTTAAGCTGTTAGGAAGTCGTAACTTTAATCACATAATTCTAACACTCCCCGTGTGGGCTCAAAATACTTTTTAATAGGTGAGGTCCAACATGTCTGATTTTAAATGAGAAGTAGAGTGCAGGAGACAGTAATCAGACTCAGGACCTCCTGCTCTCGTATTATGTTAAATTATAGATCTCCCAAAAGCTTAAGCAGTTAGAAAATGGTAAATTTAATCATTTAATCACATAATTCTAACAGATTTCAAATGACCATATTTAAGATGTAATTGCAAATCCATTATATCATAAGTATTTTTTTTTTATTGAGGTTTTGAACAATATATCCAAAGCTCAAATCATGATGTGTTGTTAAATTTATATCTGGCAATTTATACTGACAATTATTTTCCAAATCCACTGTTTTTAAATTCTCAAGTTGAAACGTGACTTTCATGGAATGCAAAAGTAACACTTTTGTTTCCTTTGTCATTTGTGAACTGATGCTATGCAGTACCAGTGATACTAATGTCTACATAAACTGATCTCTAAATTATGTTGCATTCATATGGTTGCTTTGGTACACGCACATTAATACCTTAAACATGCTTCTTCATGTGTCTGAAATGTATTCTACTTATAAATGTTATGTGGATGATTTATTACTTGTTCATGTATCTGATAGATAAAGGATGACATCCCTTGCTTGGTTCCAATGGATGGTAAGATAATTGAAGCTGATGACATGCCAAAAACTGATGATGCTGCAGATTTATCTTCAAAGAACAATCAATAGCTCGGTGGTAGCCCTTGTGTTGGATAGTGAGAATATATATACTATGGTCCATAAGTAGAACTATGTTTGTCAGGCTTAGAAATATTGTTGCTGCCATTACACAATGCCTAATTATTTTTGTAGGCAACAGTTGCATACTTGCATTTATGCAAGAAAGTCATCTTTGTTCTTTAATTGATCTTGTTTATTTTGGGAAGATAAGTTGTTGAAGACTTATTTTATCTTGTTTGTTATTTTTGTATCCAAAATTCTCTCAAATCAAGGGATGAGCATTTTTGCTCTACAATGTATGTTTGCTATTGGCTTTATTCTTTTTCTTTTATTGATAAGTCTTAGATTTATCCATTATTAGCGGTGAATTATGTTTTATACATAGGTTGCTGCATGTGCTTAGTATTAGAGAACTACCGAAACTACTTTAGTTATTTAAGTATGTTGGGAAATTTGTTTGGGCGGTGGTTTTTGTTGATCTGTTAAATAACTAAATGTTGTTTTCCTTCTCTTCTACGTGATTATTTCTCAAGCAACTAAACTTGTGCCTTTTAGAATTGTAGTAGCCATGGTATGAAGAATTGTTTTATAATTCCTCACAATCGTTGTTCTGAACACTCTTTGTGGCTCTCTTGGGTTGAACTTTTATAAAAATGCCTTGAGATACTGAGATACAACCTTGTGGTTCTTACATCAAAGGGTAAGGTGAACTGGTTTGAGTCTGTTTTATATATGGGCCACAATGAAACTCTAGAGGGCACAATCGGTTGGGGACTACACCTCATTAGATGGAGGTCACTTGTTCAAACTTCCCTTCCCCCTTCACTCCCCTCCCCTTGGGACTAAAACTTACCTATCAAAAAGAATGTATATGTGCCACAATGAGCAGCTTGAATAGATTCTACTGACTCAACCAGAATTCTTACTAATCACTCCCAATTGACATGTTATTGCCTCACACATTAGGTTGTCTAATTGCCTCACTTTTCCTTGTGTTTTGGATTCCGCACAGGATGGAGGTTCCTAATAGATCTTATTTTCATTTGACCTTTTGAGCCATATTTGGTAGAATGAAATTACATACAATTCCCAGCCCTGTTGTACAGGATTGAGGCCTTCAATTCCAGCCATTTTATTCAGAGGTTCATATTTTTCTTCCATATATCACAGCAAAATTCTCTCTCGTGGCCAGTCTTGAAAATATCAAATAAGTGGGTTATAGTTAAAATTTAAAAAATATTGTATTGTATTGTTATCTAAAAAGGCAGTTGTCAAGCAGTTTCGAGAGGAATATAACCACAATTTATGGTGTTAATAGTTCATATACATGTTTTTCAGATACTAAATAGTTCATATACATATACATGAACCATTTGATGTTTTGCAGAGTAATATTGATGAATTTGATGTTTCGGTTTTGTTCTTCACTTTTTGATGCGAGACCAAGAAAATTAAAATGGTCGTGTTGGTTGTAAGGCTATAATCGTTCTGTCAAGATATTTATTTCTGGGCCCAGGGCTATCCTATTTTATGACGAATTTTTTACAGTCAAGGGTGACTAATTTTGGACAGACAAGGCCAAGGTGAGTAGATATTAATGTTATAAGAGTGTGATGCAATGTTACTTCTAAAATCTTAGCATAAAACTTTACCTAGCTTGCCAACGGGCTTATAGACCTGTGGTAGTGGGTTTGATCCTCTCTCCTATGGGCATAACAGGTTTTCTCAAGTCAATTTCAATCTGATTGAGCTCTAAACCAATTTTAGGTTTTAGAATTCTAACATCATTGGGGAACAGAAGCCCGAGTCGTAAGAAGTACAAAATGCGGTGTCTACACCTCTTCTCTCTACCCAAAATAGAAAAAGAAAACAACTAACAATACAACTGAAAGAAATGAAGTTGGAATTGAGGAGAGGTTATAGCATTTTACATCATCTGTGGTCTGTTTATTAAGAAAACAAGAAAGGTCAAAGAGAAACAACACTCTGTTTAGGTGTAACTGCCCTTATTGTGCAGGGCACTTGAACAATCGTCTCTACCAATCAAGATGTAATAGAAATGTTAGGACTTAGGACTCGTCAAACGAAATGGTTTTCAAGAAGTTAAGTGTCCTTTATCTATAATCTTATTGGTGATCTAAGAGCTCAGCCAACGTTCAAGGCAGCTCAACTTCCTCACAAGCTGATTGGATCGGATATTGTTATGCAAAAGGTGAGGGAAGGTTCATCCATTTCGAGCTTGGTTGAGGTTGAGGGTGAGCTGTGTTGTGTGTGTTTGTCAAGATAAGGACAGAAAATTTGGGAGGAGAGGAGAAATGTCATACACAGTGCTGCACTTCACATGAAAAATAAATAAGGGTGAGCTGTGTTGTGTGTGTTTGTCAAGATAAGGACAGAAAATTTGGGAGGAGATGAGAAATGTCATACACAGTGCTGCACTTCACATGAAAAATAAATAAAAATTTGAATAGACTCAAAAATTATTCCGTTGCCGGGAATCGAACCCGGGTCTCCTGGGTGAAAGCCAGATATCCTAACCGCTGGACGACAACGGAATTTTGATGTTCTGTTTAAAGTAATTATATGTTAATGATAACCTATACCTTAGATAATTAATTTGTATAGGTTCACTTGTATATCATATTCAAATAATATACACGGTATTTTTTTTATTGGTCCGTTTGGATAGGTATAATATATTATAATATATATATATATATACATACACTATATTTTCTGCTAACACTACTAGCTTGTACATAGGGGACAACTGCTCATAATTAGTCCTTGGTGGTAACTGGTAAGGACTCCCTTGGGCTTAGGCTAATTCGAATGCCCCCAAGTTTAGACCAACTCCTAAAAATTGCACGTACACGGTATACTACCATGAATTGTCCAAAGATTTTGTGCATTTGACGAAAGGGGCGGCTCCAAGAGCAGCCCTGGGGGTTCAAATGAACCCCCTGACCTGGTCCCCCCAAAATAAAATTATATATAAATTTTTTTTAATCTTGTTTTGACCCTTACAACAAAAATATGAACATCCTGACTTTAAATTTTTGGTTAAGCTTAATTGAAATAAGCTTGAACATGATCCTTAGTTTTTATATTGTCTTAGTTTTTCTCAATATTCAATCAAGTAGTTTGATAAGTTCTCTACACATTTTCAAGCCCAAGAAATCTTTTACTGCTTACTCCAATTCCGAAAGAGTGACCGCGTGTATATTTATAAAACCATACACTTCAAAAGCAAAATTTTATTGTTGGAGTATTATTTTTCTTAGTTTCACAGTTACTCCTAACCCTACTTCTAACCGTGTTACTATTCTTTTTTTCTTTTTCTTTTTTATATATAGGTAAAGCGTTTAGAATACTCTACTATTCTTATTTATTCTATTTTTTTTATTCAATTGATATAATTTATAAATATAATAAGTTATTATTAATTTGATAAAAAAAAATTTATGATTAGTTATTTAATTCTATTTGTTTATGCATTAATGATTGTTGTCTTAAGACTCTTAACGATCTTTAAACTATTAATAATTTTTTACAACTTGGAAGTTGTATATATAGAAAAACCAAAAACAACAATTAATCATCTTATTTTTTTCACTTGCGCCTACCCTCCACCAATAAATTTTTGGCTCCGTCATTATTGACCCCCCTAGAAAAAAATCTTAGAGCCGCCACTGGATGCTTATTCGCTTAAATGTGAGATAAAAATGATTACATAAATAATAACAATAATAAGTTTATTATTTGTTTAAAGCTAATTTATTTACAAAAAATCTTTTTTTTTTTTTTTGTCTAAACGTTAAATAAATAAGCAAGTCAAACGCCATTTATAAATAAATAAAGCTAGCCAAACATTCATTAGATTTATATTAATGGGCTTCACATGGGATAGGCTTGGGTATGAGCTTGAGTTTAGTCAGTGGGCCTCCTTCTCTACAAAGTTCAAAATGGGTCAGGTGGAAATTAATAGATAAAGAAAGCCCGAGTTTTTAATTTGTCTGGGCCTTAAGGGTGGGGTGGGTATGGACTTCATTTTGGCTTTTTCTACAAAGTTGAAAAGGAAGAATGATCCTATCAAAAAAAGAAAAAAAAAAAAATGGTAGAATGAAGATGCCAAAATTAATAAATAGACAAAGCCCGAGTTTTTAATTTGCCAGGGCCTTAGGGTGGGAGGGTAGGGGCTTCACTTTGGGCCTTTTCTACAGAAGAATGAAGATGCCATAATTCGAAATTTTTTAAAATTTGTCTAAGCCTTAAAGTGGGATGGGCTCATTTTGGGCTTTTCGACAAAGTAGATAACAAAGAATGTGGGGCTTGGGCCCGTGAACAGTAGTGCTTCTAGCAGGTATGTGTCAGTGTCAGGATGCTTTAAGAAAAAAAAAAAAAAAAAGAGAAGAAAGAAGATGCCAAAATACAAAAAATCTAATGCGTCAGGATGCTTTAAGAAAAATAAAAAAGAGAAGATGCCAAAAGACAAAAAATTCCGTTGCCGGGAATCGAACCCGGGTCTCCTGGGTGAAAGCCAGATATCCTAACCGCTGGACGACAACGGAATTGATGTTCTTTCCTGTTTAGTAAATATTATTTATAAATATGTTAGTGAAGGGAAATATAAAATTCCGTGCATCAGATCCTTTTATTACGACGGTATCAATTAACTTCACAAGGATTTGTTATTATAGAATATATATAAATGATTTATACAATAGGAATTTAGGACAATATTCTCTTCCGGGTGGAGTTATATATTTGTCCTATAAATTCCAGATTGTGGTATTTTAGATATGGTAAACGTATTTCCACTTTGTTCTTACTTACTCTTTCCTAAAAAAAAAAAAAAAATATGGGAGAATGGGAGTTAAAAATGTATTGCTAGTTCAGTCCTACTTACCCTTACTAGTGTTAAATGGTACTTTTTCAGTTTTTTCCAGAATCTTCTTAGTGTTTTTAATGGAAATATCAGTGGCTCAAATCCCTCTTCCCCTATTATGATTATCGATCTATCAAAAATATATATATATTAATAATAAAAAATAATTCAAGAAGTTATTTAAAATCAGTAAACTTCCTAAAATAATTGACCTTTTTCAAATTAATTTGGTGCATGCACTCCCACCAATATGTTCAACGTGATCAAATAAAATTATGACATATAATTAATTATTTAAAGAAATTTAATCATAATTGCATGTGATAAATTCTAATCATGAAAATGCATTTTAATCATTAAAATTTATTTGGCTATAAATTTTGATCTTGTGGTCAGATTTAAGCACACACTATTTGCAATTTTTATTCATTTGAGCTTCTAGATTTATTTTTAACAAGTGTTAGAAAATCTAGAGGTCAAAATTACGAGTTTTCTATTACATTCTAAAACAATTGTTTTGCTCTTGGGATGAGGGTTAAACAAAAGTTGCAAAATGGGATGTCTACGACAAGATTCAAAATAATTTTTCTAAAAAATTATTTTCTTAAAAAAAATAAAAGACAAGATTCAAAATTAGACAACTATAAATCAATAAAAAAGAAAAAAAAAATTGGTCTAATTCGTGTTAGGTCCATATGTTAGTGTGTCGGCAAACGATGTTAAATTGTAAGACTTGAGTCATTTGTACGTTTTATAGTGTCAAATTGATGAATTTAAAGATCAAGGCAAAGACATAAGAACAACTCAAGAAAATATAAGTTTATGTCTCATAAATACTCACCTTAATAGCCTCCTCAATAGACTCTCAAGTCTCAACTGATTGAGAATTGCAAAGATGGTTTTGGTTTGACGTGTTTTACAGTAAGTTGACTGTTGAAGTGGATTTTTATAACCCAAATTAAAGTACCTATATAAAGGCTCATTATGGATAATTTTTACAAGTTGGTAGAGGCCAATTTATCAATTCTGTGTTGTTTTGCCTAGAACGGCCAAAAATTTCCATTTTGATAAGTGAACTGATATGAATCACCCCTTTATTCTTTTTTATCCTTAATTTTCTTCTATTCCAGCCTGTTTCCATCAATTCCACTAAATTACGACCGGTACAGTGATTTCAAACGATATGACACCAAATCATTATTTGGTTTCTAAAACCATTTTTCCATTGAATTTATTATTTAAGAATGTGTGTGTGTGTTTTTTTATACTTTTACTTTACTCACATACCATTTTTTTATATATAGTTATTGAGAATATATATATATATATATATATACTCATAATCTCATATGTGAGATGTTATGTAATAATGATATTAAAGATGTATATTAATTGATTTTTAATTAATAATTTGATATGGCAACAATATAATTAATACTACAGCCACAAACTATTTTACAATATTTTTACAAAACATTGATGTGGCCAACTTTTTATTGGTATAAATCTAAACCCACTATTAATATCACTTTTTTATTTACTAATAATCATTCACCACATCAGTAGTTTGTAAATTTTTTTATTAAATAGTTTGAATCTCTACATTATTCTAACAATATTTGATGAAGTTTTAGGTGTATAATTGTTGGTAAAATTGGTTTTGCATCTCATACAAAACACACAGCGAAAGCAATACAAGTATCTTGTTCATTCATGTAAGATAACATGGAATATCTAGAATTTTAGAAACAAAGAATAGAAAGGCGTACCTTGATAGAGTGAAATTCAAAACAAAAGAACTTCGAACTTGGGATGACCTTTACTCTTCACCCTAATTCCACAGATGCCCAAGATGTGTGATCTCTCAATTAGTTATAACGCACTTGTTTAAGAAAGAATATATATATATATATATATATAAGAAAACTGTTTTATTTCTCCTTTTATCGTATGTACGTTTTTAAATTGTCAAAAGATAGTTACTTTATTTAATAACTCTTATTAAATAAACAATTAATTATCTAATTGGGCTAATTTTTTGGGTCAGTCCAATTGGGATTTAGTGTGTGGCTTGTGATGGGACCAAAGGGGCAAATAAAGCTCTAGCTCCAATAGACTCCAGGCTTATTTGTCAATTCTTGACAAGCCTAAAGTTACCATTAATTATATTTAATACAACTATATAAATATAATTGTACTCAAGGCTTTATTAATAAAATTAAATCCTAAAACTATATTATCTAAACAATTAAACCCACCATTAATATCACTTTTTCATTTACTAATAATCACACACCACATCAGTAGTTTGTAAATTTTTTTATTAAATAGTTTGAATCTCTAGCATTATTCTAACAATATTTGATGAAGATTTAGGTGTATAATTGTTGGTAAAACGGGTTTTGCATCTCATACAAAACACACAACAGAAGCAATATAAGTATCTTGTTCATTCATGTAAGATAACATGGAATATCTAGAATTTTAGAAACAAAGAATAAAAAGGTATACCTTAATAGAGTGAAATTCAAAACAAAAGAACTTCGAACTTGCCATGACCTTTACTCTTCACCCCAATTCCACAGATGCCCAAGATGTGTGATCTTTCAATCAGTTATATACGCACTTGTTTAAGAGAGACTATATATATATATATATATAAGAAAACTGTCTTATTTCTCATTTTATCGTATGTATGTTTTTAAATTGTCAAAAGGCAGTTACTTTATTTAATAACTCTTATTAAATAAACAACTGATTATCTAATTGGCTAATCTTTTGGGCCAGTCCAATTGGGCTTTAATGTGTGGCTTGAGATGGGACCAAAGGGGCAAATAAAGCTCTAGCTTCAATGGACTTCAAGCTTATCTGTCAACTCTTGACAAGCCTAAAGTTACTATTAATTATATTTAATACCACTATATAAATATAATTGCACTCTAGGCTTTATTAATAAAATTAAATCCCAAAACTTTATTATCTAAACAATTAACCCCTTCACGAAAATATTTATAGTAATACAAAGTTATAATATATAACTGTCACTTTGAAAATTACTACCTTTTGATTCTTGAGTACCCGGTTTAAAAAGTTACTAAAGTGGTCAGGTCTAACATTCTGAATAACCAAACTCATTAAACTTATTTCAAGGGAATATTTTATATCTCTACAAAGAGACTATGAATTCCATTTTGAAGATATGTGTTCCTTTAGCACTGCGTGTAGCTGTCCAACATATTGAGGTTTTGATCGTTGAATTAGATTTCACTCCTGATATATCAAAACAACCTACATTTCATGATCGAGTTCCCTATCAGGATTGAGAGTTTATGTAAATTAAAGTCGTGAGATTTATTATTCAGTCGACAGTCATTAATAGAATAATTAATCTCATAACGGTCCAGTTAAATATGTCTTATACACTTAAGACACATTAACATATCAACTAGAAGTTTCCACTTTCATGATCAAGATAAACCATCTTAATTGACACGTTATAGTCTTCACAGATAAAATACTCAATTTCATTACTGACTATGAACTAAGATTTTGAGTTTACAAAGAACTTGTGATTTATATATTCTGTGACTAAATCACATATTATGCATCTCAATAACTATATGATAATGTCCAAATATTCATGTCACCATTATTTTAGATAGTAAAACAACTTTATTGTTTATAATATAATGTCATACATAATATCATACATAAAATCGTACAATAGAATTTTAGAGCACTAATCCTAACAATATAATAACTTTAGCAATATTCTTAAAACGGTGTGCTAAAATAGATTAGCATTGAAATTTTTTGTTCCAATGGACAGTCGAAGTGGTCACCATATCGAATTTAATAACTTTGGTAGAGGTAGAAAAGCTTGTACTATTTAGAGAGAAACCCTATTCTCCACATATTCAACGTGCAAGTTTAGAAGCTGCTAGAGAATAATCCATATAGTATTGTTGTTGCAATGGTACAAATCAAGACTGAAGTCACACAGCCATACTAGGGTAACCTTTAAGAGATTCTTAGAGTCATGGATAGAGTTCGTGTAGGAAATTGATGATAGAAAGAGTCTAACTGTACTAAAGTTGTGTGTGGTCATATTAATATTCATTACTAGAGGTAGCAATACAAGTTAGGATTATTTTATATTGTAACAACTTCAATTCTAATAGTAGATATTCCTCGAGATTGGTAATTAACTACCATAATGGTTTTTTCTCTTAGATAGTTTTTCTTGAGTTTTTCACTGTCACCATATTGTTATATATTTTATTTACCACTTTATTACTTAATTGATGTATTTAATATGTGGAAATTAACTTGGAAATAAATCTGAATTAAAAAATTAGTTAATTACTATAGCACACTCTTGGTGCTATGGTGCTATGGTCACTTCACAGGTATAAATGCTTGTGGGGTGTAAGGAGGTAAGGGCCGAAATTCAAGTTTCTAGAAAGAAATTTTACACAAATATATACTTAGATTAAGCTAGAGTAGAATTTCTATCTTGTATAAAAAAAAAAAAAAATAGTTAATTTAACAAGTCGTAATGAAGGGGGGTGAATTCAAACCCTAATTCACTTCATAAAGTAGTCAATGCCACAAAGAAGTAAGGCTCTAAGCAAATGTACATTTCTTCTTCTTCTTTTTTATCCTATCTCTGTCGTCTAATCAGACATTAATGGGTTTTTTAGACGATTGAAATATAAGTTTCTGTAGAGACTAAACAACAAAAAACTTTACTAATTCAAACAAGTGGATCTACTATTACATTGTACCACATGCTGCTTTTGAATATTGATGAACTGGGACAGAAATTAACGGGATAGAAAATGCCACCAGAAACCAAACAAAATAGGGCATCAGTGACTGTAATAATAACGAGAAAGAAAAGATTGTACTAGGAAGAGACCCTCACAGGGAAAGATAAGAAGCAGGAAAGATATTGAAAGCAATATATGCATAGCCCGCGAAGAAACAAAACAAAAGCGTCACATCTTTTTTGCACTGTGTATCTTCTTGGAGCGACAAGACTAGTCCTTTCTTTCACCCCACTTCACCTCCACATAATCTCTCTCTCTCTCTCTCTCTCTCTTCTATTAAGAAATACTTGAAATTTTAACAAATAAAATAGGATAAAAATAAAAGGTAAAAAAGTCAAGAGAAGGATACAAACAAAACAAGCACAGAGACCCCACCTAAACAAAGTTCCTGCATCTTAGGAATACAGAAACACTATCTTTTCAGACGCATTTATCCCTTCTTTCCAAAAGACATGCCACTATAAATATAGAGTTGAGGTACACTTACAAAAACATTGAAATCCATAAATACCCTTTCTTTCTATTTCTCTCTAACTCAAAAGGGACTGTGCTGAGGTATAAGAGGGAAATTGTGAAAAGGAAGGCATTGATGATTCTTAAAATGGAGCTGTTGACGTTCGGTAGAGCGAGTGCTTTTTGGGAAGTTGAGCGGCTGCAGCCACTCGCAACTGCATAAAGAAAGAAAGAAAGAAAGGAAATGATACAAAAACAATAAGACACTAACATCAAAATTCACCCAAATAAAACCAATCAGCTTAAATGAATAGTTCTAGCTAGGAGTAGTAAACAAATCTTAAAAAGGAAGTTATGGGGGACCATTTTGGGTTGTGCTTACATATATATATATAAAACTCACCTGTTCTTGCTGTTTCTTAAGTCTTGCATTCTCTTCCATCAAGTGAGCAACTTCAAGTTCCAACTCGTTTGTGTAGGCCTGTAAGCAGAAAGCACAAACAAAAATATATGCTTTTAGAAAACAAAATCAAACAGACTAATGTATTTTATACATTCAAAAAAAAAAAAAAGAGAAAAAGAAAGAGACATTCCTGCTTTCTAGCTCTCGATCGAGCAGCGGACTCTCTGTTCTTGATCATACGCTTATGTCGCCGATCCCCGGAGCAATTTTCAGATTCTGGAACCCTCTTCTTAGCAGAAGATGGCAAGCCAGAAGAGGAAGCCAGGGCCTCAAATGGGCTACTGAAAGAAGAAACATTAGAACTTGGGTGTGATTGTAAATGTGAGCTAGGCCTAAGTACTGGGTCAGAGTTATCAAGAAAATGAAATTCACAACCCGAATTCAAGCTCAAAACAGTGGCAGGAGGTGGCAACAGTGAGCCTTCAGCAGCGGCATAGAGAGCAGTCTCTTTAGTGTTGGTGGAGGAGGAGACCATGCTGGCAGGTGGGTCTTTGCTAAAAGGTCGAGCAAGAAAGTCTTGGAGAATCACACCGCGAAAGTTGGAGCTAGGGTGAGGTTGGTGGATTGTATCTTGGTCTTGAAGAGAAGCAAGATCGATGTCCTTCCAAACCTCTTCCATGGTCTTGGTGCTTCTTGGGGTACTTTTGTAGAGAGAGGAGGATGAGAATGGTGAAGGGGATGAAGATGAAGACGTGTATAATGATAGTGATTTTGAGGTTGAGGATGATGATGATGATGATGATGATGATGACACGCTGTTGAGGCTCTGGGTTTTGTTATTTAAGCAAGTTTGTTCTTCAACTCCTATTGATGACCACATTGAGTTTGAGTGCGCTACCTAGCTAGGTGAGATGGTTTAGACCTGTACCAAGTCCCCACTGCCAAACTCCTTAAGACAACAAACGTACACACACGGGGAACTGAGAAAGAGACACTGAGACTTGGGAGGAACTGAGAGGGTGTGTTTTATGGCGCTACTTGTGCGAATGGTCATGTCTATTATGCGTCTTCTCTGTGCCAAGCGTGTGACTATGCCCTGCCTTGTGACTGGTGACACATCTTTACCGATCGCAACACATGGCGAGTTGTGGTTTAAAATTGTGCCCAATTACGTGGTATTAACATAATTCCTCTCCAATCTCCATAGGAACTGAGAGGGTGTGTTTTATGGCGCTGTTTGTATGAATGGTCATGTCTAATATGCGTCTTCTCTGTGCCAAGTGTGAGACTATGCTCTGCACTTGTGGCCGGTGACACATCTTTGTCAGTCGCAACTCGACACATGACGAATTGTGATACAAAATTGTGTCCAATTATATGGTCCTAACATAATTCCTCTCCAAACCACCATAGTAAATATTGGTATACTATTACTATTTCCTTGTACCTTCCCTCTTTTCCTCTTTTTTTTTTTTTTTAATATATTTTTTTCATTTGAATACTCAATAATTATGGGGATTTGAACGGGGATATTTTCTTTTGAAGGTAAATAATGTGTCAATTATTTGAATTATAAGATTCCTGGTTTGGTGATTTATTTTTTAACTAAAAAATTATTTTAATTTATGGAAAAAAAAATGACTTTAAAAGGGAATTTCACATGCATGCACTTTAGATTAAACTAAATTAAAATGGCATGAAAAAATGTGAGCTCTCAAAAGTTTGTGTGACAACATTAGAAAAGGTTAGACATGACAAACGAGTTTGTTGAGTTAGGGTAAAAATGAATCATCTTAAACTAGTTGGGAGCAGGTTGGGTTGATCAAGTTACAAGTCGACCTATATATTTTCACATGAAAAAAAAATAGTTGAACAAAAAATACTAAGTTAAATATTACATAGATCTTAAGTTTACAAAATCCAGAGTTCTCTAATGATATCATCAATATAAAAGTTAGGTGATTTGCCATAATAAATTCTTACACTAAAAAAAATCTATAATTAAAAAAAGAAAAGAAAAAAATAGAATAGTAAGTGCTTATAATTTTGGTGGCATTCTTGGGCAAAAATGGCACATTCCTTCGAGTCTCATTCTCTCACATGCAAACTTTGTTTCACTTGGAGACAGTGAAAGAGATATTAGTTCACTTGCAAGTTGCAATAATGAATCTAATAATGGCAAGGATCTTAGGAGTATTATTGAGGAATTTGGGATTTAGATCAATGCTCTGAGTCTTTTATCACACCTAAGGATGTTGAGATTTTTAATTTAAGCTACTCAATGCCCTCAAAATTTATATTGTAAGCTCAATTTCTTTGAATCTGGTTGCCCCATGGTAAAACTAGAAAGAAAACTTTCTGATGGTTGTTATTTGATTCAATGTAATCATTATCTTTGGATGGTTGATGTCATATTTCCTTTATATGGTTTAGCATTTGTATTGATTTGATAGCTTATATATATATATATATATAAAAGTTTTAAAAAACAAGTTGAATATGGGTTAACATGTTTTTACCCCAAGTAAAAAATTCTCGGATTCAGGTCGGTTTAAACAAAGTAAATGATTAATGTATGTCTTACATAAGCCGCCTTACAAAAGAATGTGTTACGCCATTTACATTAAAGTAATTCTAACATTCATTTGTTATATTTTTTAAATCCATTAATCAGATTTAATATCACATCAATTTGTTAGTCTTCTATAGTAATATTTATAGTAGTTTTTCATCAAATATATATATTTGTAGCAACTTTATTGGGCCTAAGGAAAATAAAACTTAGTCCCCCTCCACAGATTAGCCCAAATAGTATCACGAATCAGTCCAAGCACCACATATAAACCCATATTGATGAATTATGAGATTTAAAACAACTTCAAGTTCTCTTTTCATAGACTAAAAAAAAAACAAAATAAAAAGTCAAAAGCTTCAATTTTTTTCATTTTTTTTGGGGAATAAGAATTTATTGATAATAATAAGCAAAAACATGATCTACAACATAGTCTAGTCGAGAGATGCTACGTCTACAACAATTTTACAACATTTTTACAACAAATCACAGGTGATTAGTTGTTATTGGTTCAAATTTGAAAGTAACACTAAGATTACTTTTTTGCCCCATAATAACAACCAGTAACAACCTGCAACTTAGAATTTGTTGTAAAAATGTTGTAGACGTATCATTTCTCTAGTCTAAAACACCAAAACTAGCAACTACCCGAAAGAATTTCCCAAACTAAAAGGAATTCTGTTATTGCAAAAAATGCAAATCTAATTACATCATAGCTCTTTGTCTCTATATATGGTTTTGAGAGAGAGAGAGAGAGAGAGAGAGAGAGATAAAGTTTTTCCAACAATTTAACAAACTTTCACCGAGACTAATTAAACTATTACACGTGTAAACCCTCACTGGAGAACGCAGATAACCTTTAGACCTGGAGAGCTGAAACACTGACATATAAGTGAGATAGAAATCTTTACTGCAACACAACGACATCTGGAGCATATAGTACTAAAAACATATCAGTGTTTGTTCAAAAAAAAAAAAAAAAACATATCAATGTGACATGTTTTTTTTACTTCGCTTTTAGAATAGTAAGACTCTAACGACATCGTTTTACATTTTGCATTACCATCTTCTTCCTCTTGGCTTTCACAAACAACTGCAAACGCCACTTTGTCAACAAACTATACACAAACCCAACTCTCCCTAACCAGCAAATTATACCAAAAAAACTTGGAGATCTACATACAAAATCTAACAGAAATTCTACTTCACACTAATAAGGCACACAAACCAGAACATCAGAGTCAGACCAACAACACGGAAGCTGCAAAACTATGCTGATAGCGAGCAAGACAGAATCAGGTCACCAGTCCCACTTCCTAGTTGCAAAATACTTCACATCTTTACGACAGTTGCGCTTGAAGAACCAACTCAACTAGCAGCGAACCATGCATAACCATACTAGAATCAAGTAGCTACTCCCGAGTTCACTCAACTATTACGCATATACCTCTGTCAGCTGCTGTGATCCTTCTAGCCACAAAGGTCTCAATTCTCTCTTTTATCTCCTTCAAAATTCTTTTAACCATTTGTTCTTCAATCAATTTTTTTTTGTTGTAGTTGATAATTTATAATTGTTTCTCAGCCTCTTGATATGATACACAGAAGCTGTTATGGCCATTTTCCCTACTCTAGTTCGTATTCTTCTGCCATTCAGATTTTTTTTCCTAAGCAATTACTGTATCCCAGTGATCAGGCACCTACTGTCCTAAACAATCTCATAATGGTTTACTTTCATTCGTTAAGAGGATCGTGTGTATGGTCCAACGGACCAAGATCCATCAACCTATTGCAATCTTCCAATTTTATGGGATTATAAGCAACCTATACAACCCGAAGAACCCGGGACGACTCTACGTACATAGAAGTTAAAAAAAAACATTGACATACATAGTTATATCTATTTTTTCTGACTCAAAAACAAATATTGAACATCCTCACTTGAAAATTTCAAGAATTTGAGTTCAACCAAATAAGAATAGTGCTAGGAATACAACAAAATATTATAAAAATTTTACAACATTCTCAAATTAACATGCCAACTCACACATGGACCCACCTAATCTTTCATTTTAATTTTGTTTTTTTTTTTTTATAGTTTAATATAAAATTTTCGATACACTAATTTGGGAATGCTTTAAATTATTGTTTTATTTCGTTCAATCCCTAGCATTAATCACAAAAATAACCATGGCTTACCAAACATATAATCTTTAACCCCTTAAACAAAAAATTAAAACCCCAAATAATGACAATAAAAATTGGCTGAAATAATAGCCCAAACAACAACAAATAAACAAAATAGTCAACAAAAAGCTCATTCAAAAACAAAAATAAAACCCCTAATAATTCATATTAACAACTCATTCAAATGATTACATAAAAATAATTCATAATTATATTTCTCCTAAAAAATGACATCAAGAGAGATAACGTGGTCGTGAGTCTCCTTAGTGGCGTTAACAACTCTACTCTCTTGCCGTAGTTGTAACATGTACTATATGCTCTCTCTCTCTCTCTCTCTCTCTCTCTCATCATTTTAGACTTTCTCTCACTTTATTACTCTTATTTCACTATTTTTAGATCTCACTTTCTCTCCAATCAATCCATTTTGTCTTTTAATTTTGTTGGTACAAGGAATTCTAAGACTTCATTTATTAGGGTTTTTTTTTTTTTTTTTTTTTTTTTGTGATGCCGATATATTCTAAGTTCCATTTTTATTAAATTTTGTATAATTTAAGTTTTTTAATGACAATGCTAGAATTTATTCCTAGAGCTGTCACTGCTAGCACAACCTTTATTTAGGTCTATTTATCAAGGAAAGAAAATTTTAATTATGTTAACACTATGATACAAAATATTGATTTTTTTTTTCCTCTTTAAGATATCTCTTATTTTTGCTTTTATCATTGTATATATATTTTTTTTCTTAAGGAACTTTCTTGTAGTAATATTTTTGTATATATCTTCTTGTTTTGTGTTGTGCTTGGCTGGGGTGAAAAGGAGAGAAGATGGAAAAGATGGAAGGAAAAGGGAATGAATCATTATTATTTACATTAACTTGTTCTGTTAATTTTTAGTAATTGAATTTGTTTCTTTTATGATATTATTGTTTCTATATACAATAAGTTAACTTTGTCATTTAGTTACTTGTGTCTAAAATTTGCTAGCTACTTAATTAGTTAATGAGTAATACTATAATCACAAATTATTTTATAACAATTTATAAACTATTGATGTGACAACTTCTTATTGGTTTTCATCTAAGTCCACCATTAATGTCACTTTTTAATTTACAAATAACCACTCGCCACATCAATAGTTTGTAAATTTTTTTGTAAAAAGTTTGTATATCTAGCATTAATCTTAGTTGATTGTATAATTATTTATTTTTGGCTCAAGATGAAACTAATCATCACTAATGCTTCTTTTTTATATACAATTTAAAATTATTTGATTATTTAATTATGGTCCTATGTTGGTATCAAATTAAAAGTTATGAAAGTATAATTCATATTTACTTTTATTAGTTTATCTTTATTGATAAATATACATGTACTTTTTCAAAATAATGAAAGACTAAAAAAAGTTTAAAATGGCATGTAACTCAATAAAAGTTAAGGTGGATTCATATTATTTAGATAGAATAAACATATTATGGAACATAAAAAGATTAAAAAATATCATAATTTATACTTCTCTGGAATTGCATTATTTTTTTTTTTGAAATATTTAGTTATTAATTTATTTTACCTTTTTCTTTTTATGTTTTTTTTTTTTTTTTGGATAAATTATTTTTTTTAACTTATAATTTTGGTTATATTTAATTTAAACCTTAAACTTTCATTTAAACCTCAATATTTTTATAAGTTTCATTTATACGTTATATATATATATATATATATATTAAAAGCCAATACTCAAAGAAATTCTAATTAGATTTCAATTAGATACTTAATTTTACACCACGTGTTCCATCTAATTTTTAATTTTTGTATTCAGTGAATTATTGAGTATAAAAATCGAAGAATCCAAATCCAATTAAATTCTAAATAGATTTTAATTTGAGTCCAATTTTGCGCCACATGTCTATCTTATTTTTTAATTTTTGTGGTAAATTAATTATTGGGTGCTAAAGCCAAAGAGTTTTGTGTGTGAGAAACCCCAACGCCATATGTTGGGCCTGTGGCCCAATTTGAATATAACTTCCTGTCCGAAGAGGTTGAAAGGAACAATGCTTTACCGTCTTGGCGAAAATGCAACCAAGGAAGGATTATTATTACGTCCGAAGACAACCTGGCATGTCCGAAGAGGTTCCGCTCGTCAGACCTCCAAAGAACTTGATCAAGTAGAAGATTCCTCAGAGGGGAGTTAGTGCTGGGCATTTCTAAGCGCGGAGATATCCTGAAATATCTTACAAATAAAGCTGCCATCACCGCATTTAATGCACTGCAGCAACTTTCCTGGCCGCATTTATGTGGAGAAGACACCTGAACAGTGAAATCTCAGCCACTACCACTCACTGCAGATTAAAGCAAACTTCTGATGTGACTAATACTCAAGTGGACGCTTAGATGAAGGACAAGTGTGCGGTGAGGATAAGGGAAAAAGGTGTATATATATAAAGAAACATGTCTAACATAGGGGGGGAGATTATTTTTACTAAGTGGAAAAAGGCAAGATCTCTTCGGATCAAAGATACTTTTATTGAATAATCGCCTGAGTGCTTTTTTGCCCTGTTTTGCTTGCATGAACCGTTGCTAAATCCATATCCAGCCCAGCTGTTCAACCCATTCTCTACAAATTCATTGTTGGGGATTTGTTGGGCTTATAATACGGGAAGTTATTGCTTAGCCCATCAAATTTCAACCCTACAAGTTTAAATCCAATTAAATTCCAAATTATATATATATATATATATAGAAACTGTTACATCTTTTAGAAATGTATAGTTTAAAAAAAATTGGAACCTAATACCATGTATAATTTGAACCTATACTAAAAAAATGTATAATTTGAATTATGTAATTGTGATTATTTTTTAATTGTACTCTTGCATATGCACAGGATTATACAATAAAACTTTCGTTTGGAAGTTTATAAGGAAATGGAATGGAATGAAATGATCATAAGGGAATGAATGGAATGGAATGGAATGGAATGTATTTAAACATGGGAAATGAATGGAAAAGAATGGAATTGAATGAAATTAAGTAACCTTGATTTGATGTTTTAAAATAAATAAATGGAAATAAATAAAAATAAATGGAACGTAAGTAATCTTGTTTGGAAGTAACATAGAGAGAATGAAATTAAATCATTTTATGACAATATTACTAATGGACTTTTTTTTTGGTTTCCCAAGGTATCACCAACCTTCGCCTGGGACTAATCCTCCGAGATACTGTCGGGCGCCAAAGGCGGGGACCTCTCCCCAGAAAGTTTGCTGCATCCACAAGTGCTCGAACTAGAGACCACTTGCTTAAGCGACCAGAGCCCCTTCCACTCAGGCCAACCTTTGTTGGTTACTATTAGACTCTTATTTTATAATAAAGAGTTGGATATATAGGAGTATTTTGGGAGTTTTAGTAAAAAATTCATTAAATCTAATTTCAATTCCTCTCAGTCTTCTCAATTTCGGGGGAAATAAAAAATTGAGGTTTTAAGAGAATAGAGAGGAATGAGTATTCCTTCCTACTTATTTCATTCCCTCCCACTTAAACTCTCAAACAAGAGAAGGGACTTTCCATTTTCTCCATTAAAACTCTCAAACAAGGAAAAGAAATAATATTCTAAAATTATTATTTTCATTCCAATCTCTCCTCCCAAATGAGGTCTTAAAGTTTTGAATAAGTTTCATTTAAATCTCAAAGTTTGAAATAAATTAATGAATCGATCATGTGATGTTAATGCTATTAACATATAAAAAATGTTTCATTTATCACATTTCAATCATGTGATGTGATAAATGAAACATTTTTTGAAACTATAAGAATTAAATAAAACATTTCAAAATTTTAAGGTTTCATTAAAATTTGGTTGAGGTTTTTTTTTTTTTTTTTTGGAGAAAGAAAATTTGGTTGAGTTAAGCAAAGAGTTTCCAACAAAAAGACTTTGATTTAAATTCTCTCACCCTCACATATCAATGTATTCAAAATAATAATTATTATTATTATTATAATATCTTGCTTGAGCTTAAAGTACATCTCATAACATGATAAATAAATTACAATTCTCATCAAAAAAAAAAAAAAAAAAAATTACAATTAATTCCATGACTTTTTTAGGTGGTGGAGTTGAGGAGCAAACTAGGTCACTTTCTTAAAATGATACACTTTGTCTACGAAATTTCTAGGGTAGTAAACTAATCAATTTTACATGCCGCCCAGAGTACAACAAGCCTAGTCACCAAATTGTATATCCTAACAAGTCTACACCACTTGCTAGATAAAAAATAACTCTCAAACAATACTTTCTTGATCCCAAAATAAAGTGTGCAGAAAGTTTATATATTAACAAAATGGTTGAGGAATAAGTTTTAGGATTGGCTATTTAGAGAGTAAAGGCTGCCTCCAATATTCTTCCTTTTATCCTTCACCCAATCATGTTTATATAGGACATAGGGTGAGTGGCTTTTATACCAAAGGAACATTATGCAATCAAACGTTTGAGGTTTGACAATAAAAATGATGGTAACGCACGGCTATTACTGAAGGTTTGGATAGCCATTAAGTTACAAACCGTTTGAGCATTTTTATGCTCACTGAATTGAGCAAACTAATGGGACACCGGACACTAAAGAGAAAAGCTGTCAAATGACCATTTTGACTTTAATAAGAAGATAACAGGTATAAATATTAAAATTGATGAACTTTATATTCCATCAATAATTTAAATTATGACTGTTTAATCAAAATTAAATCCTTCAAAAAAATCAAAATTAAAATATATTTTACAAAAATAGTCCAACAATCCTCCACTTATTTTTATAAAATTATTATTAAGTATATATATGACCTTTTTGGATTAAAATATTTTACAGTAACATAGTTCTAAAAATCAATAATAAATCTTGGGACTCGAACCTAGACTATTTGGGTAAAACATTCAAACCTTATCAACTGAACCAATCTTGTTAACTCTATTCGATTCTTCATTAACTTATAATTTAAGTTTGGGAAATATTAACCAATGTTATTGTTAAAAATATTTTATTAGAAAAATAATAAAATAAATTTTTATTATAATTTATTAATGGATGTCCACATCCGTCAAGACAAAGGTTTTAGGTTTTGATATATTGTCCAAAGTGCAAACCACTTGCAGAGATGCAGTTATATTGCCACCTAGGTGGTTTGGGGTGGATGTTTGTACAAGTTTTGTGTTAGCACTTAGTATTAGCGTTTACAGTTTGAAGTGAAATGTCATTGGTACACTTGTTGAGTCATCGAAATCTCCATCCTCAAATCTGTGAAAGGAAAGAGATCTTTTTAGAAGAAAGAACTTATGATTTGACTGATTTAAAGGAATTTATATAATAACACTTGTGATTTGTTATAAAAATATTGTAAAAATGTTGTAGACATAACATCTCTCTTTGATAAAAAGACATTAAGAGAAGCACAGAGTACAATCTTCTGCATAAATTAGAGAAGGGTATGCCGTCGCAAAAGAATACATCTTTGGGCATGTTTGTGGCATTGTGCAGCTCATATTCTCTCTTACTGTCTCGTCATGTAAACGTGTGTTCATAATGCAGTGGTTAATAAATTATTTAAAAAAAATTTAACACAATTTTTATAAAAAATGTAAAAAGTGATAATTTATTTTTTCTTTTTTCATAAAATTTTTATGAAAATAATCTCCAAACCAATTTCTTTAGAACTTTCTTCCCTTTATATTTTTGCCCATACAAAAATACAGGAAACATAAGTATCAGTCTGGGAGAACCATTTATTATTCATGGGATAAGTCGCTGCTCGCGGTTTTCTCTTAGACACTACCCCTCTGTACTTGCTTTCCTTGGAGAAGCCACGCCTCACGCCACTCTATCTGTAATAATTTTCCTTTGATCTATAGCTTTCACCCCCTATTCTGTTCTGTGTGCCTTTTCAGGGTAGCAGGTAGCGTCAATAGTCAACACTTTTATTATCTGCTGCATTGTTTTGATGGGATAAGGTCTCTTTATTTAGAAACCTTTCTCTTTTTAAGCAGGACAGGACAACAAGAAGATTGTAGGAAAGTAACGAGCATAAATTTCAATCTCTTTTTAAAAGTAATCTGATTTTATTTCCTTCAATATTGTCATTTCCTTATTTTGTGTTGGCTTAATTCTGTGTTAATTTACTTGTTATTTTGTTTAATTTATTATATTTTGTGTGATTATTTGTAATTAAGTACAAGTATTTGAGCTGGAGTTACTGCCGGGAAAAGGACTCCATTCATGCGAAATGACACGTGACATATACAGACTCCAACATTATTGGTGTGAAACTTGCTGGCAATTTCATTCCCGCGAAATGATGAAGATGGTGCTAAGGGCATCCACGTTGCCGGTGGCAAAAATAATGGCAGCAAAAATTTTAGCTTTACACGTCACAAAAAGCTATACTATCTATTTTTATCTATTTTATCACTAAAAAATGATATGTTTATAACATTTTTACAATATTTTTTTAACAAATTCTAAATGGCAGGTTATTACTAGTTATTATTATTAGAGTAAAAATAATAATTTTAGTGTCAGGTTCAAATTTAAACTAATAACAACAAACCACTTGTGATTTATTATGAAAATATTGTAAAAATATTGTCGTCGTAGCATCTCTTTTTTATCACCCCACAAGCATCTACAACAGTGGAGTCAAATTTTTAGTTTTTTAGCATCACAAAAAGTCACTTTATTTATTTTATATTCTCACATCCAACAACAATGGTTTTATTTTAGCTTTTAACACAATAAAATAATATAAACACTACAATAAAATAATATTTCATTCAACCATCAAAACACAATCACAACCAAAAGTAGTGTGAATGCATGTAGTGTGAATGCATGGTGGACATTAGGAGAGACACAGAGAGGTAGTGAGGAGAGAAACAAAAGCAGTATGAACGCAATTTTTTTTTTTTTACAGTGCACAACTACTTTAGCTATGCATTGTAGCTGTGGAGCCAAAACTATTTTTTTGGCTCCACTATTGTAGGGTACATTTTAATATTTAGTGGCGCTAAAAATAGTTATATAGATATTTAGCACCACTATTGCTAGTGCTCAAAACATCTAACATCAATGATTTTATTTTAGCATTTAATACATTAAAATAATATAAATAACACAGTAAAATAATATATACACTACAATAAACAACAACCACAACCACAACCAAAACCACCACATAGAACATAAAACACCACACAACTAAAGAGAAAGTAGATTTGAAAAAAGAAAATGATCTCAGAATAAGCAATGCACTGATTTTGAATAGACAAAAATGTGGAGCTAGATTGTGAATAGCAGTGCACCTCATATTTACAATGTGCAGAGAGAGGCCGAAACATAGCCTGAAATGTAGAGAGAGGCCGAAACCCACGTCCGAAACACAAACCTAGCCCAAAACCCACACCGAAACACAAACACAAAACGCCGGCAATGGAGGCTTAGAGCTTGGGCTTGGGTCGACTGCAAGTTGAGGAAGAAAAATGGTCGAAGCTGGGCAGGGGAGATGGAGGAAAAGAGAACCAAAGAGCTTGGGTGAAACAGAGAGAGGAAGAGAGTGAAAGAGACAAAAAATAAAAAAGAATAAAGTAAGAATATTTAAATGAAGTGCTAATAAAAATAGAATAATTGATATTGGGTGTTTTATATAGTGGTGTGTTACAATAGATAAAGTGAGTTTTTGAGATGCTAAAACCTAAAAATTTTAGCTCCATCAATGCTAATGCTTTAAGACAGTTTATTTTTTTACTTTGCCAACCCAACCTAAATCCATATAACTTGTTCTTACTCACAAAATATGCGAGGGAGAATTAGAGAACAATATTGCGCATTTGAGAGAGAGAGAGAGAGAGAGAGCCATACCCATTCGTAGAGACATACACATAGTCTTTCTCTCTTCTCTTTCCCTCTCACCATTTTCATATCAATGAGAGGAGATTATCTCATCACTAACTTCACTATACTTGAGTGTTAAGATTTGTCTAGTGTTAGGAATCATTGGAGTACTACCACAAATCCAAGGAGACTTGATTGCTTACAACTGGTGGCTTATCTTGCAGATCTGGCAACTAGATGAAGAAAGGACTCGACATAGTCGGCTGTTAGTTGAAACTTTGAGGGCCCAAGTATTAGGTGAGGATGAGCTTAGGCTGTCTCACAAAGGAGATTAGTGATAAGTCCATTCCTATGGTGTAAGATAGTGTTAAGTTGCAAAATTTGGTGAGGATAAGTTTAGGCTCTTAATGGATCCATATCCCTTCCTGTTGGGATGGGGTTTATATGCACACATTCCTAATGGATGTCACTAACTAAGTTGCAGATTATTGGAGGTTCAGCCTTAAGCTCTTAATGAATCCATATCCCCTACCTGTTGCGATGGGGTGTATCCGCACACACTCCTTATGGATGCCACTAACTAAGATGCAGATTGTTGAAAGTTGAGCTTTAGGCTTTAACGGATCTATGTCCCTACCTATTAAGATGGGGTGTATCTACACATACTCTTAATGGATGCCACTGACTAAGTTGCAGATTATTGAAGGTTGAGCTTTTGGCTCTTAATAGATCCATATCTGTTGGGATTAAGTGTATCTATTCACACTCTTGATGGATGTCATTAACTAAATGCAAATTATTGGAGGTTGAGTTTTAGACTCTTAATGGATCCATACTCCCTACCTGTTGGGATGAGGTGTCCTAAACACACTTCTGATTAATGCCACCTATGTGTGAGTAGAAGTTGTGTCGCTTCTTATTAGACTATTTAAGTAGGTCTCTAAAACTCTCATGAAACCCAGTGAAGTATGGTTTGGATAAAGCGCCAAACCGCTTAAGAACAATCTTGGGAAAGAAAGTTACATGAGTGGTAAGTTTGGTTATTTAATAATAACTTGGTTAAGAGAGTTTTAACTCCACCATTGTCTTATAGTTCCTACTTATTTATCCTAAGTATGGTTAAAACTTTTTGGTACCATGTTGATGCATGATTTCTTTAGTTGCTTGCCTTTCCTATTTTGCGTTTGTAACATGTGAGGGATTGTTGGTGTAGGTGTATGTTTCAAACACTTTTATTATTATTTATTTTCTAGCAGTTAGGAATTTATGAGTAAAATAACCGTTGAGCAATTATAAGAAAAATAGCCGTTGAGAAATAATAGATAATTTAGTCATTGGACTTTTATAGGTTATTAGTAACTAATAACTATAGGCTATTATTGTCATGAATAGCCTATAATACCCATCATCACACTCTTTCATTTTAAAAAAATTAAAAAAAAAAAAAATCATCCTTTACTACTCTATATTTAGATATACACAATTCTATTATATTTCTCTCCCGCATATATTTTTCTACAATTATATTTTTGTTTAAAGGAAAGACAATAGAAAGTTGTTCTTCAACTTTTGTGAATGGAAGTGCATCCATCACGAAGGTTAACACTATAGTCTAATCCTAGGGGGTTGTTTGGTCAAGAGAACCAATCCCTTCGAGTTTTATTCCAAGTGGCACGAATCAACCTTTAAGGACAATGCTTTTGCAACATTATTCTATAACATTGTGAAATTGTTCCTATATTTACACACACACACACACACACACACACACATATATATTGTTGTTCTTGCAAATTATTTAGGATATTATTTGTTGAATCAAAACTTGTTTATTCACTAAAATATTTCCAACAGCATGCACCCAATTCAATTCGGAGACAAAGCATTTATTGATTACTAACAAAAGGGTAAAAATTGGTTAATTAATTTGATATATTTTGAATTAAATTTTTGAGCTTGAGGATCAAGAAAATCATAAAAAGAAGTAAAAATTCAGAGGAAATTATATCACAACTGAAACGAAAATTGACGAATCGAATAGGAAAAGATATGGAAGGATTTGGACCCAAATCCCTAGACTTCCTTCCCTGCTTCCAATTGGTGGAGTTTTTTTGTTTGTCTCTCACCATTGTGTTTGGTTATTACTAAGAATAGAGTGCATAGGACAAGTCACAAGTGTTTGTGTGGAGTAATACTTAGGTACTCCCGAAGCATGAAGAATGATACTCCCTCTTCTTACGTTTATGGTGTGGTCTACTCATTAAATTAATGGTGGGGTTTACCATGAATGCAAAAGGAGGGAGTATTATTTCTCTGTACTCTAGGATTACCTAAGAATTTTCTGTTTGTGTTGGGATGGTTTGTCAACTTTTTGGAACCTAGGTTTATCACGAAGTTCTTCTCCAATAATGAATCAGATATATTAAGGTTGATTTTTACTTTTGTTTGTTTTAAAATTTTGTACTTTTTTTGAGTTTTTTTCTTAAGAAAATTTTTATTTTTTTAGAAAATGAGAAAATGTCTCCTTTTCTTTTCTTTTTTTAGAAAATTGAAAAAGGTCGTCATATCAGAAAAAAAAAATAGAAGAAAAAAATGGTAAAAATGGAAAAGAAAAAAAAAATACTAGCAAAATGACAGAAATTTAAAAAATATTATATATTAAATACTTTTTTGACATGGACAACATGATGTTCGTTTTAACTCATTAAAATTATATTATTTTGAGCTAAGGTGGTACTTAATGGCTACCTCATTGATGGACATGAACAAAAGGACATAGATAAAGGACTTAGATAAAAATGATATGTAACATTAAGGTTATGAATCCAAAATTTGAAATTTTAGAGAGCAAAAATAAAATTACCCTGAATTTTAGTGTGTAAATGCAATTTAGTCTAAAAAATAATTGAAAGAATAATTCCTATTGGAACGAATTTTTAGTAAATTGCAAAATACACTCTTAAAGTTTGAGATTAATTGGATTTTATACCCTAAAGTTTGAAAAATTAGATTTTATACTTTAAAGTTTGCCTCTGTTAGCAAAAGTAACCCCTCCATTACACGTCAAACGCCAGCGTGTCACTTAACGACCACGTAGACGAATCCACTAATGAAGGGGTTGGTTTTGCTAATGGAGGCAAATTTCAGAGTGTAAAATCTAATTTTCAAATTTCAAAGTGTAAAATTCAAACATTGCCAATCCTTAGAGGTATACTTTGCAATTTACTTGAATTTTTAATTGTAGTAGACATATAAGTACTTGATAATTTCAGGAGGATTAATACCTATTTTATTTAACTATTTAAAATAGTTATTTTATCTTGTTGGACAATGCAATTATCTTAAAAATAAATTTATCAATTAAAGGACGTAATAAATAGAGAGCCCAATTAAGCTGAAAACCCTGAATTATCTTTAAGAATTTTGAAAATTTGAATCAAGATCGGAAAACAAAAAAATAGGACCCACATAAGTGTTGATCGACACTCTAGTTCTAATTCTAAGTCTGCATTTAAAAATAAATGGTGGTAGACATATAAGTTGTTGTTTCATGTTTGTTTTGTTTTGGTGTTTTTGTTCTTTTCCAGTCAACGAGTTTTTTTTTTTTTTTTTTTTTTTCCTGTAAACGTGGTTTTTAAATCAATAGATTTTAACCCCGTGGGGTTGGCCGAGTGGTTGGACACTCAGTTTCAAATTGGCTGTCTTGAGTTTGACCAAAAACTCCCTAATTCAAGTCTAGGCACCAGCAGTTTGAAAAAACTCCCTAGGCCAGTGATTTATCCCGCTTTGGGCCTACCCGTTGCAAATAGTAATTTGTTTTTGGTTGAAAGTTTTAAAGAAACACCGTAGTAAACAAAAAAAAAAAAAAAAAATTGGTTTTGTTTTTGTTTTTAATTAAATGGTGGTTTTCATCTCTAATATATATATATAAGAAGATTCTCATTTTTTAATTGAACTTTTTTGTAGTTCAATAATACTCTTAAACTTTTATCCAAGTCTAGGCACCAGCAGTTTGAAAAAACTCCCTGGGCTAGTGATTTATCCCGCTTTGGGCCCACCCGTTGCGAATAGTAATTTGTTTTTGGTTGAAAGTTTTAAAGAACCACTGTAGTAAACAAAAAAAAAAAAAAAATTGGTTTTGTTTTTGTTTTTAATTAAATGGTGGTTTTCATCTCTAATATATATATATAAAAAGATTCTCATTTTTTAATTGAACTTTTTTGTAGTTCAATAATACTCTTAAACTTTTATCCAATTTTTTTTTTTTTTTAAAGAGAAATTATGACACTAGACAAAAAAAAAAATTCATTGCACGCGCAAAGCACGTGTGACGAGGTTATTATATATATATATATATGCATGTGTGTTTAATATAATGGAAAATATTTTTCATTATTTAATGATTAAAAAATTATTTATTATATTACGTAATAAGGTTATAACATTAATTTTATACAAATTACATTTTTTATCATTTTAAGATTCGAGTTGAAAAGCCTACGGTGAAGCCAACAGACTCTAGAAAAGCCACCAAATCCACCACGAGTGTGGGCAATGCCCGACATGTCATTTAATAGTCAAAGGTAAGGTTTTACTAACTGAACCAAATTTCAGGATGTAAATTCAAATTTCTCAAACTTAAAGGCATAAAATCGAAGTAACTTCAAACATATTCTTGCCAATTTACCTTTCTATCTAAGTATAAAAAAAAAATTATTGTGAAATAAGTTATGTTATTGGATTTTCTTGTTTAAGTCCGAATTCATGAATATTTTCTTGAAATTTTTTATTTTTTTAAAAAAGAAATCTCTTATGAGTACCCCAACTAACCGAGCACTAGCAAATGCCAACCATTCTATGGCATGCGAAGTTGGTCAAGGGTGGAAAGATTGAGGGGTTCCCCACTTCCACTAGAGAGAGGTTGATCAGAGTTCACAGAGTCTTGTCCTGAAGTCATTACAGCTGTCGACACTGTATTACTCTGGTCGAAACTCTTTCACATCTTTTTCAGTACTTCCTGCCTAAGCGAACCTGTTCTTTTTCCTCAGGTCCCACCACCCTTGTTTACTCAGTCACTGTTTTCACCTCTCTCTTGCTACAAACCACGTTGGTTGTAACCCCCACTCACTTCCCTTTAAAAATTTTCTTGTACTAACCAAAAAGACGATCAGAAATTTTAGGAACGCGAGTCTTGCCTAAATTCACAAAGTTTTTAGATGTGACATTTTGATTGGTGCACCTAAATTTTTTTTAATTTAAATTATTATAAGGATCTTATGTGAAATCTAATCACAAAATCACATCTAAGTAAGTTGTGAAATTATATATGAGTTTGGGTATGGTTGGAAACGTTTAGCAATTTTTGTTGTATTTTTTTTTTATAAAAAAAAAATCCAACTTTACTAATTTTATTAAAATTCCCAAGTTTTTTTTTTTCTTTTTTTTTTTGGGGAAATTAAAATTCCCAAGTTATGACTTATGACAACAACCAATTATGACACCAACTTGTTGGGTGGCCTAGTGAAAATGAGATAGTATATCCTGTATCCAACATATATGTCAGGTACCTCACAAGGAGGCGGGATCCACACACTTTGGGGCTCACTTCTTTGTGAGGTACCTGACATATATGCCGGGTAAAGGATATACAAAATTAATGAAAAGAGATTTGGACCAATAAGACTATGTGAATGAATTTAGATTCAACTCACCATTCTCTCATTAGCGATGTGTTGGTGCTCATTATATTTCATCATAAATGAAGTCTTAGCTTGAAAATAGTTAGAAGCTACTATGATAAAGCCCAAGTAGAGAAGGTCACTTCGGTCTAGAATTATTTCATTGGGATAAAAAAGAAAAAGAAAAATATATATGAGTAATGTGGTCTCTCACTCACCCGTACCCAAAATTATGGACCAATAGAAATTGAGTCCAATTAAAATTCTTGATTATATTCTAAAAAGAGTGAGTGTATTGAATCATCATTGATTTTCAATTTTTATAACGATTTGAGGCTGTAATTTTTGTAATTCAGTATTTTACATGATAAATTGTCAATATTAAGTACTTAATCTTCCATGCAAAGTTAATTTATTTCTTGTACACAAAACTATCTCTCTCCTTAACTTAAATTAAAATTGAAAATTAATTTCAGTTTTCTTTCATTTGACATTGCCTCACTCAAAGTAAATTAAAACTCGTTTTAAAAAAATAAAATAAAAAATTTTAATATCTTGTTATTTAAATTTACGGCTAAACTATGATGTTTGTTTCTTTATATGAAATTAATATTTGTTCGATTATTACTAATTCATTGAGTTATATGTTGGATACATTTTTGATTTGGGCAAGTTGAGTTTGTTAAGTGATTTATCATTAAATGAAGTTGCAATAGTAACCTTTGATAAAGTAGATTCTGTTGCCTTACACTTTAAAATTTATTTTATTTTTATCATGTGAAAAACTTTAAGTAAAGAAGAAACCAAAATTAATTGAATCTCAAATAGGAGCTTTAAATAAATTTATTGCTAAAATATGAAAAATATAATAGAAAAATTATATGTGATAATGAACAAGGAATTCATTAAAAAGAATCAAAATCATGCAAATAGAAAGTTCAAAATTTTTTTCGGATGCATATATAGCTTGCATAACTAACTGCAGTTAATTAGCAAAAAAATGTATGGACCAGATTTTTCGCTTAAAAAAGAAGGTTTATGGATGGCAAAGATCTAAGAGCATTTTCATTGGCAATTATAAATAACATATATAAATAATAAAATAGTTTTTTAAAATGGTAAAATAGAATAAGGGAGAAGTTATAGATGCGAATTCTCTAAAAACTTGTGAAGACGACAAGAACTAAAGATGGCACTTTCTATGTGTAATGAGTTGGTCCGTATAGAACATATTCTCACTCTTCTGCGCGGTGGTTTTATTTGATCGAGACCCATCGAAATCCCAAGTGTTATGAGGTCCAGAGGAACTTGGGGGATAAGATTCTGATTCCTTTATTATCTTCATAATAATTTATATACATGGAACTGGTTTGTTTAGGTCTTTTCTGTTCATCAACCAAAAAAAAAAAAGTTTAGGTCTTTTCTTATTGTCCAATGGAAGTAAGAGTGTACAGAATTTATACCCGATGGACATTCTCGTTATGCACGATAGCCAAGGCAATCAATTGGATATGGTGGATCCCCTAAACAGTATAGACCAAAGGCAAAGCTGATGGCTCCTGAGTCCTGGCACCAAAAAGCAAATACCGCTTCAGAAGATGGCATTTATTAGTGTTTGCCAAATCTATGAGCTCTTTTGATCCTGGGAATTTGCCAAACTTTCAGTTTTAACCAGCCAAATCCACGCAAGCCGTTGCTTTCTTGGGTTTTTTTTGCAACAAGGTTGACTTCATTTTATAGCCATGTTATCAGCATCATCTATATATATGCCATTTTGAAACAAATTGGGTAAGAATGAATATGTCTAAATAAGAAGAGCCTAGCAGTGTTAACCTGCTGTGCTTGAGACATCTTTGCTTTGTAGGGAGTGAACCGAGAAGAAAGAAATTTAGAGATGTGATAGCAAATATTAATATGGAGTCTGCAGACACGTGGATAGCAGACAGCAATGACTGTTTTTGATGTTAACTCTCAGTCTTTTTCACACGAAGAAAGTTCAACGAGCGCCCTCTCCAACGTGAGAAATGTTAGTGTTAGAACAGTTTAACGACTCTCTGCCGATTCATATCCCCTCGGACCTAAACATATATATATTTTTTTGTTATAAGAGTTGTCGATTAAGATTGCGTTTGAGATTAAAGGTTAAAGTTAGCTTATTTTTACTATTATTTAACTTATTTTTTAATTATTTATGAGTTTTATTATATTTTTTGGTACTATCATAAGTCTCATTATACCATTTCAATTATATTTTATCTTTTTTTTACGATACTCCTAATAAAAAGTTTTCTATTCTAACTAAATAAGTTCCAAATTACAAAGCTTTTAGGACTCTCTCTTAGTTTTGAGTTACATGTGATTGTCTCCTCGTGATAATACAATAGTAATGAAATTTTGTACCGTATCTAAGAAATAAATAAAAATAAAATAACACCTGATTATTCTGGTAACCCTTAGAGCTCCTATAATTGTCATAACTCATAACTCATAATGTAATTGTTTTCAGTTAACCTTATTAACAGAGATAATATAATCTGTCTATTTCGATAAATTTTTTGCATAATGTTTATTAAAATGTAAAAGTTTTGGTAATTCTTATCTTAAACTTAAACGTGTTTCAAAAAACCTAAAAACTAATTTATTTTGAAAAAGCTAAAAGTTAAAAGCTAGATTCTTTGAGGAAAAAAAAATTTAAATACAAAAGGCAAAATGTTACAATTTTTCCACAATTTCAAAACCTCACACTGAATTATTCAATTTCCACAACACAGTTGGCTTTCCATGCATCATAGTTTTAAAAACCTAACTAGTCAAATAATCGATAATGGAATAAATTTTTATTTTGTGATCTAATTATCATCAATATTCGACTGATGATAGAATTTGTGATATTATACGTAATTTAACAAGTACATAACTATTTTTTAGTAATATAAATAAACATAACAAATTTATAATAGCTAAATGGAGCTTTGAATAAAATAGTCATCCCACAAAAATATTCCCAAAAAAGCTAAGCAAAATCCAGACAACATTCTTTAAAAAATTAAGAATTCTTAAATTCTCAATAACCTATCTCGACGGAGGAAATTTTACGAGTGCAAGAGAAGCAAGCCCAAGAGTCAAGCCATGAATTTCAAATCGAAAGTAGGTCTAACCCTATGCATTTTATGTTAAAGTTCTATTATTCTATCTTTAACCATCTACAATTTCTTTCACTAACTTGATTGTTGGAATTTTTTTCGTTGCTTTTTGACCCAGTGAATAGATAATTCTCGTTTTGCAAACTTTCTGATATTGTTTTTATTTATTTATTTATTTACTTATTTATATTGAAAATAAGACAAAGACAATATTATCAAATTTCATTTTATTTTTTATTATTAATGTTTGTATTTGAAAAAAACAATATCGGTTGTATTGGGTTGATTCAACCCTTTAAAGACTAGGTAAAAGTCATAGGTTTTACAACTTGTTTAGAACAACTCATTCTAATCCAACTTGATCTTATATGAATCCACTCGGGTTAAACCTAAAACCAGTCAATCCAACTTATTTGCCAGGTCTAGTTAAAGGGCCTATACAATGTGCCTAATTCTGTTGCACTGGGGATGATGAGAAGGCCATTTGAAAGAAGGGTAGTCGGGTGCAAGAATGCAAAAATGAAAGGATGAAAGTAAAAATAGATTATCAAAACTCAAGATTTCTATTTTTGAAAAAGTATCAGATGCAAAGAGAGGAAGAGGAGGGAAAAACCGTACCCTATGCGTAATCCTCCTGGAGAGTTTTGATTCCTAGATTTGAACTTGCAACATGTTACTTAGACATGGAATACTTGGTATTAAACCAAGGTCGCCACAAGAGATAGGAAGAACAAAAAGGTAAAAAATTGAAATTTGGAAAAAAAAATTTCGATATTTTCTTTAAAACAACTTAAAAAAAAAAAAAAAAAAAAAATCATGCAGGATGTTGGTAAGCGCTATTTTTTCCAATCCAGCTAACTGAAGTATCAAATCTAAAGACTAAAAATTTCAAATTAGAATCTCAATAAGTCGAGTAAATATTAAATATTGTCAAGGTATAGTCACATGATACCAAAATTATTATGTTATGGCGAAAAAAAACCATAAGATTAATTTTCCAGTATAAATCAACCTCTACTCCATCTCAACCTAAATTGTGATCCATTTTGCTGTTTCAATCTATTCATTCTAAATTCTAGTTGGTGTGGTGATTTTGATGAACATTTTTTTTTTTTTTGTCATTTTTCTCTTTCTTAGAATATGTTATTTGAGTTTCCGTGTTTGATTTATATAATTGCCATGAGAAATTTTAGCAACTTGATATATTGATTGATTTATCATGATTTCTTTTTCTTGATTTGATACTTGAAATTTTTCTTAACAGGCTAAGTTATTGATTCATCCTAAATTACTTCTTTCTTACGTATTGTTAAAAAGGTACACCAGAATTGTCTAATACCTAAATATTTTGTTCCAATAGATAACCCAAAAAAGGCACTAGACCAAAATTTACAACTTTGTGTAGTACTCCTTACCAATAAAAGCAAACCACCTATTAAAAATTTCTTTTTCATTTGCCTTTAAAATTATTTCATAATTTTATATTTAGAAGTTTACGTCAGCTATATTCCTGAAGCATTTAATATGATAATTTTCCCGATAAGTCAGTTTGAAATTGGCCTCCAGTTAGATGGGTATGATTTGCACCTTGCCCATTAAACTATGACCATAATCGAAGTCAGGAAGTGCCTTCAAATCAAATGGGAGCTTTAAAATTTAATTGGCTATAGGATCGCAGGGACCTATTTTCCCCCACAACTTTCAAGCATTGTGGATATCATTTGTTCTTGACTCTGTATACTCGGGAAAGACTAGACATTCACAGTAATCCCGACAGAGCGTGTGTTTAGCAAGTCCGACTGATCATTACCCTTGACATTAATGAATGCAAAGCTAACTTCGTATGCAGGCTCTCCCAAGAAAACCAAATTCAGACAAGATCCAATAAGCCTCACACTTCAATTTCTGCATGCTAAGAGCATTCACATCAGTTCATGGAAAAAATTTTCCATTTTACAAGTCTAAAACCTATTTTTTCTATTTTACACACCTATTTTTACAAAACATCTACATCAATTTGTCTATTATACAAGATATTTCAATAAAATATTCACTCTTCTCAATATTTTTATTATTTCTCTCACTACATACCCGCGCGCTCCCATTTTTTCTTAACAGATCACCTCTCTCTGTGTCTTCTCATTTTTTCTTAACAGTCAAATCACCTCTCTCTCTCTCTCTCTCTCAAAAATTACCAACCCAGATAAGTTCTTCACCAGATCCAGAACCTTTCTTCATCGGCCAGTCCATGAACCAAGCTCCGACGACCAGATCGTGTCTTCATCGGCCGATCCATGAACCAAGCTCCGGCGACCCACGAACCAAGCACCAATCTATCTCTCTTTTGGTTTGCCTGTGTGGTTTGTGAGTGCATGTGTTTGTGTGCATATGAGGAAAAGAAAATGAGGAGCTGAGGTCGTTGTGCACGGAATGGAGAGATAAATTGATGCAAAAAAAAATTAGTAAAATAATATATACACGAGCTACAGTACCCGTGGAAATATACATGGGTACGGTAGCTCATGAAAATATATACATGATTTTAGACATTTTTACACCCACTAATGTGGGTAGTTTTTTGTTCAAAATGTGTAAAATTTGCACTATAGATCTATTTTAGAAGATTTTAGATTATCAGATGTGACTGCTCTAACATAGCAAAAACAATTATTTAGAAAACAGGAAAAGGAAAAGAAACGAGACAAAAGAGAGAATTAAGGAACAAGCAAATTCCGCTTTAGAGCAGGTAAGTTCCACAAGCTCCAAATTTTAAAGTATCATGAATACCAATCACAGCCAGTCCTAACCTGGATAATGCAAAGGATTGTCCTCAGGGACCATTTTTATGCAGTAAATTCTTCAAAGGGTTTGAAGAAATAAGGTATACATATCAATGTAATTCTAAATATAGTATATGTGACAAAAGGGAAGTCCAAAAAAAAAAGAAAAAAAGACAACTGGATCAAGAATAAAATGATAGTGATTGTAGCAAGAGCTGCAGCTTCCAGCAAGAGCCACCCTCCTCTCGTCCCCTCATTGTAGGCAGACATGAATCCACCAAACACACTTCCATCACTCCCAGAATTTATGTACACCCCCTGAAAGTGGAGGTGATCTGACCCCAAAGATTCCAAAAACCAGCTCAGGGGCAGCAAGGGAAATGAAATCAAAATTTCCCCATTGGAAAACACTGATCATGCCACCATTGAAAAAAAAAAAAGAGTTAAAATGCACAACCCCCACAAAAACCATACATGCATTCCCAATAAACCCATGCTACTAGCTCGATTCATATAAATGTTTTTTTTTTTTTTTTTGGTTTCTGTTTCCTGCTTTAATCTTTCTGTTCTATAATAGGTTCTCTTTTTTTTTTTCCCCTTGTAAATAATGACTTTCCACGTGCTCACAAGAAATCATGTTTAATCGTGCCATGGCAAGATCACTATCTTCAAGAACATGCTAGATAATCACCATCATCATCAAGTAACTTCCTCCCCCTCTTTTCTTCCAAAATTAGCTCTTGAATAGAAAATGTGCAAAACTGCACATCTCTCTCTCTTTGATTACTTGCTCAATTAGAGTGATCTGAACCGGCTTGGATACCGACCTGATCTGTTCCATCCCTACCAGAAAGCTGTGACTGGCTGCTCAAGTCCCCAGATGACAGTCCACTATGGAATCCCTCAGCACCAACATCTGCTTGAGCCCTTGCAGTATTCTCCTCCAGTGCCATGCTTTGGACATAACCAGCCAGGACATCATTTCCCAGGGTCTGATGGCCTGAAACATTAGGACGCTGAACTGGTGGCATTATCCATTTCATCCAACCGTCGCGCCTTCTTACTTTGTCGCCCTACAAGATAAAGGCAAAGAAATTGAAATTAGAGAAGCCACAATAACATTATAGAGAAGGGGTGAAACCAAGAAATTCTTCAGGTCTTGTACCTTAAGTTCTTCAATTAAATTCAACCATGTGGTCTTGGAGGTTGCAACTATACACAAGTACATTGGCAAATAAGCCACATGGTTGAATTTAATTGGGAACCTAAGGTTCAGCATCTAAGAAACTATTACCTAAGTCTGGCCCTTTAGAAATATACCTGTATTTCCAAAACAATTGAAGTTCGCAAAGCATCCAATATAAGCTGGATATTATCTGTCAAGAGCATAACCTGAGAAGGAAGCCATAGAAAAATGTCAAATTTTCGCATCAATAGAATTTTTTTTTTTTTTTTGGGGGGGGGGGGGGGGGGGGGGTTGGGTGTGGGGATCTGGCACTAGTGCAGCATTAGGACTTGCGCATCCAATCTATAAGGTTTTTTTTTTCTTCGGCTTGGAAAAGGAAAAAATACCAAAATGCATACCATATCCCAAATACAAAAACAGAAACAATAAATCTAAAGAACAGGACAGCACAAAGTAAACAATTGTCAGATTCTAAATAATGTAAACATGTGCAATCAACTATCATTAGAACCAAAAACCAGCAGTGACTCATAAGATGTGCAGAGATACAAAAATAATAAAATACGCCATGCACCTATCCATGTGTCTGTTTATCATATATCAGAAATTAGTATTGTAAAGGCAGTTCACGGGAAAAGATGCCTACAACCAAACTTGGAAACCAGGAGAATCAGTTGAACCATCGTGTATACAGTCCAACTTTATTATCAACATGGCTTACATTCACATCAATAGTTCAAAAACTTAGATCTTATCATCGCAATCCCAATGATGGGTCCCATGAAGGTATCTCTTTAATCATATAGATACTTCAATGATATCACCATCCACAAACATGAACCTTGCACTTCAATGAATGTCTCTATTAAGGGAGATTAAGACAGTATAAAACAAGCTATGTTCATCCTTTGGTAAAAAAATAAAAATAAATGTAAACCTTAAAAGATTGGCCAACAACTCTTTGCTTAGTTTTGCTGGTCAACATAAAATTTGAAATTAAAAATAAAGAAGAAGAGAAGCAACACCATGGACCAGCAATGCAAAGGACACTTAAAACAAACTTATTTGAGTGAAAATGGCAAAAATCCGTATTTTAATTTGCAATCAAACCCATTCAATTTCCGAAGAAATAACAGTGTCGTCAACTTATGAGCAACTCAAACAGAGAACTATCTTCTAGTGAATAAAGCAATGGTACTTCAATGCAAAATCCTGGGTTTCACAAAGTGTAATCTAAGGCATCTGCAATTCAAGGAGGCAATTCATCATAATATCATTGTTGCCATCCACAATTCTGAAACTAAAGAAAGCTACTGCAACAAAGGCAGCACCACATGCCAGATTTCAATGCATTGGACTCCAGACCACTACATTATAGGAGAGAACACACAGTATGGTTTGGAAACTAGAAGTCTATGATGGCTTAGGTGTTCACACTCAGCCCTACAAAATCACCTACATAAGAACTCTAGGTGAAGATATAGCGCTGAGAGAGACTTTAGTGGCATAAAAGCTCAATATATGTTTGGTCCCTCTAATCTACCTTAAAAAGGACTATTCTTCACGGCCAAATCATTTTCGGAGCCTCAAGTCTCATTGAACTTCTTGAAATATGTGTCACTAAATAAAAATCCATTATGCCCAGTCAATCAATGTTTGCTTGGCTCATGTCCATCTTTAACTAGCCCATAACATATGCTTTCATGTTTTTAAGTAAAGAGCACCTTTACACACAGACTTACAAAAATACTTTTTTTTCCCTTCTTATTTTATATTGCAGGATTTATACTTTTTAAGAAATTACATAAGCATCCATGTCAATAAGGAAGCCATTAAACTAACTTAAAAACTTATCTTCCATAGTTTTGGTGAGTTTGTTTAGCATCCAATAAAGATTTTAGCGTGCGTTTGTGTAGAGATGTTTCTGTATTTGCATTTTTTTTGACTGGTCCCATGGCAGTGTTTATGGACTAGCCAACGCCTGAAAAATGCATGAACAGTGTTTTTGACTTTTAAAAAATATTTTGCTACAATGTTTTCAACAAAAAGTTTTAAGTTTACAATTTTCAGCAAAATAAGTGGTATCCAAACAGACCCTTAATCACACAAATAAAGATTTCAAAAACCTGCAAACCCACACACAGATTTTATTTTATTTAAAAAAAATTATAAATAAATAACAAACTCAGAGATAATAAGAAATCAGAATCCAGAAATAAGAAATAATAAGACCTTACATCAACATAAATGAAGTCAATTCATTTACGTTGGGATACAAGTGTAGGTGTGTCAGATAAGGTTGAATTTGGGCTAGGATTTCTAAAATTAGGAGTATAGTTAAAACTGGGAGTTAATTGGATGGTGATTATGTTGTTGCAATGTTTGACTGGGATTTGGGGTGTGGCAATTGTTTGCAAGGGTTTTGGTTAGTTGTGGATGATCATGGTCTCGACCCTTGTGGTTGGTCTTCTGGTGAGAGCTATAGGAACCATGAGTGGAGAGCATTCTAAAGGATAAGTATAGCTATTTCTTTCTTTTCTTTTTCTTTTTTTTTATCTTTTTTTATAATTAAATAGTTGGGGTGGGGGAGTCTGAATCTTGGACGTCTCCGTTGAAAACACCAGGAGGTGCCAGTTGAGTTACAATGCTCTTGGCAAGATAACTATAGATCTTTACATGCTAATTCAACTGTATGAGACAAGAAAGTGAAAGAAACCATAATCCTAAACACTAAAAAGTTGGTGCATTGCAAAATCAAACCCATGATCTGCCCACATCAATTTGCCGCTATCATCTAAATATATTCCCTATTTATATACATTTTTGTACTAGAGGAGGCAACACAGATTATGCATGGCAAAAGGGAGCAGTTGAACATAAAAGGCGGACGAATTATGCAAAACCTACAAGCTCTCCAGGCTGTCATTTGATCGTCAAATACTAAACAAATATGAAGAGGCCAGCCGAGCTTCATAATGTCAACTGTAGGAAATCTAGAAAAAAAGAAGCACACAATGCTTGGGCAGATGATGCACATAACTAATGAAAGATTGAATATTTTTTTTTGATAAGCACAACTGCAGCATTAAGAGGAGATGAGGACAAGATTAGATTAGAAAATATTGTCAAAGATGGTTTGTGCGTTTGCAGCAAAGACAAGAAACATCGACATTAAGTAGAAGTAGTGGACAGAAGGAAAAACAGAAGAGGGTTAAGAAACCTTGCCTAAAGTATCATAGGTTATTAGGCCCTTACTTAAGTTCGACGGTGATGAAGGATTTGTTCATTAATTCTAAGTACTTGAGCTAGCATATGAGGCTTTGACTTGTTGAACAAAAAAGAGTTAAATAAAAATACTTCTGTATGCATATAAACATTCTTAGCCCATTAAACTTGAAAGAAGCATATCTTGAATTCATATAAAATACAAGACTCCACACATCGGTAATACTTTTGTCAAACAACATATACAAAGAAATAATACACACAGGACCATGAAATAATTTTTTAACAAAAAACTGACTTCAGACTAAATAAAATGAAAGCACTAGCACAGAATGATTATTCTAAAACAGCACTACATAAGCCAGGGCTCTTCTTGTCACGTTTCAAGCATTTACCAAATAACTTACAATAGCCATTTATCCAAAAGTGAATGCCGAATCTTTTTTTTTTTTTGGATAAGTAATAAACTTCATTGATAGAAAAAACAGTACAAAAGCCAAAGCACACAGGGCGTGTACTAAGGTAAGAAAAAGAATAGACCAAAGTAAATGCCAAATCTTGATTGCAAAATCTTTTAGATTCACATTTATATCACAATCATCACAGGATAAAAGCCACAGACAATTTTCCACAAATAGAGCATCAGCAAAAGGAGCTATTACAGTCCAGAACAAATTGTGAGAGCTCAATTTTTTTTGGATTTGTCCGGGAATTAACCTCTCCAAAATGAGGGCTAACGTTGCCTACATTCTACCTCTCCCAGACCTTGCAAAAGCAAAAGCTTTGGGTACGACCATTTTTTACAATCTAAAGTACAATGATGCTAAATATGTTAAAATCAAAACAGATTACACAAATAAGAAAGCACAGTTCTAAGTGCGTTCTTTATTTATTTATTATGCTGTCACTTGCAACCAATGAACTCTAGCTCCAAGGGCAGGTCCTCCTCTTGTAAGAACAAGATAGAGGGTGAGGTCATTGGTTCAAGATCCACTGGGTGCGTGTAATAACCAATAAAATATAATTATGTTGTCAAGTGACATTAGTCATACCATTAGATGATAGCTCATATATCACCAAGAACTTAAAGAACTGTTAACTTGCATGTCCAACAAACATAAGTTGAAAAAGCTTAACATATAAGAAGCTGATTATAAACAATTAGCTATAAATGCAGAACATTAGATTGCTAACACATAAGCAAAAACCATTCAAATATCCCCAAATGACTCACTTTGTTGAAGCCAGCTATCAATTTAATAGGAACCCAGCCCTGGTCATCCATGTTCTGCCTCAAGTATGTATCTTTAATTAAATTCTCATTACTGCAATAATAGAAAATGAAGTACAATCGCGATTAAAATTCCAACATATTTAAATAAGCTAATGATGGTGATAATAACTAAACAAAAAAAAAAAAAAAAAAAAAAAACTAATTATATTTCCTATTAGGCAAAAAGCAAAAAGATACCTGAAATAATAATCTATCTGATTAACTATCTTAGCATGCAACTGAGGATCTGGTGGAGGGAAAAAAACTGCAGGAGGTGGTATTGGTGCAACAATAGGCATACCTCTGAGTGAATCAACATATACCATGGGAGGTGCCAGTTCTGAAAATAGATAGAGACTCAGAGCAAGCCCACACACTAAAAAGCCCAAAACTAAAATATTAAAACAGCTTACCAGGGAAACCGATAGGACTTCCAAACCTCACAGGTGGGGGAATAAATGGCGGCGTGGAACTTGGTGGTGGTGGTGTTGGGGGTGGCCTTATATATCGAGGCACAACTCTCTGAGGCTGCATGTGGGTGTCTCTGCCAGGGAAGTTTCGATGAGCATTCCAATCTTGATTTCCACGTTCTTGATCGCGCCTGTTTCCATAGCCATGATGGTGAGAACCATCTCCACGCGGATGTGAACCACCATTGCGGTGCCTAAATGAGTTACTGCGTTGCGGAGGATGATCATTACCACCATGGGATTGTGATGAAAATCCACCCCTATGCGTATGGTCCTTAGGCGAAGGGGTATTTGGAGCCATTTCAACTACTGGAACTGGTGCCAATTGCTGCGGAGGAAGGCCACCATTAGAGGATGTGCTTGGATTATTACGCTGCTTCGTTGATCTCTGGCGTGCGAGTACATGGTTCGGTGTTGAACTAGGATTTGCATTATTACTCACTTGTTTCTGTGCAGATGAAGATGTTGCTCCAGTCCCCTATAGCATACACATTGTATAATCTGAATGTATGTGTTGCAGCTAGAAACAAGCTCATTAACCCATTAAAAAAAATACATAAATAACTCAGCATGACAGTTCCTCCATTATCAAATTCACACTCAATTTGGTTGCTGAACAAAGAAACAAACCAACACAAAAACAAATAAATTTCAGTCTAAACACCATTTTATCTTCTAGCTTCCAGATACAGGTAACTAAACTAAACTAGAAATCTATGTTGATCTCACAAGCACTAAGCTTGGACGATCTAGCTAGCATCACCAAGATTATTTTTTTTTTTTTTATACATACATACATACACAAAACATTCGCTATTGGTATATTCAATTTCCTACATTTTCTGGGCGACCAAACGTTCTCCAATCCACAATGTAGGAAAATATAACAACTCGCAATGGTTAAAGAAGCAAACCTGAGAAGCGGGTGAAGATGATCCATCTGATGAGGGTTTGATTGAATCGGAAGACGATTTGCCCGGAGCCCGAGTGGACTCAGATAAAGCCGGCCAAGAAACCGCACCCATGACCTGCCCAACCTCCGCGACAGCTCCATTCGAAGGCTTGTTCCAAGCTGGCCTCTTTCCTCCATTGCCATTCTCCGAGTTCTCCGCCATCGATTCCTCCACGGCCAAGGTCGGAGGCGGAGCGGCGAGAGCCGAGGGCACAGCTGGCTCAATCGCAGCCGCGGGTGAAGACGGCGATGTCGTCATGGCCGGAGAGGAAGTAGCAGCAGCAGCGATCATCGGCTCGGATTCTCCGCGTACAATTTGCGTCCACGGCGGCTGCGACGACGGCGACGACGGCGAAGACAACGACGAAACTGCCCTCGCGGCACGTCGCGATTGAGGACTACCGATGGCGTCCCCGGATTGACGAGGCGAATTACTGTTGTTGTTGTTGGCAGCCATTGACGATGATGATCAAAATGGGACCGAAAAATTAGGGTTTCTCGAGTGTGGACGAGTCGACGAGTTTGATCGACCTGGATTGCGAGGGTAAAAAAGGTAACAAATTTTCAGTTAAACAAAAAAATTTCCGATAGTTTTTAGAGAGAGAGAGAGTGAAAAAAACAAAAAAAAATTGATTCGAATTTTCAGTAATGCGAGGAGGATGATTCCAAAGATTTTCAGCGATCGATCGCAGAGAAAGAGAGAGAAGAAGAGAGCGCGAGACAATGGAGAAGAGCGGTGGCTCAAATTCTCTCTCTAAAGTACTCTCTCTCTCCTTACTATTTTCTTTTTTTTCTTTAAAGTTTGGTTGCTTTGCTCTTGGAAATTCTTGAGGGCGCTGTACTTTTGGTGCACCTCCCCTCAGGTTTTTAGTTGTTCTCGCAATTACCGATATACCCCTGAGCATTTATACCGAAATGCCCTCGCGAGCATTGTAGCGCGAGCTGGGGAATTTTGGTACTCCACTGTGGTTTCGATTGGACCCGCGGTTAGGGTTATGCGTTACTTTCTTCTGTGGCCACAACAACCAACTCCCTTTTTCTTTTCTTACACTTCCACGTGTGTATAAAATATTGTTACCATGTCAGGTCTTGACAAATTGAGTTTTTTTTTTTTTTTTTGGATAGGAATTGAGATTTTTAGTTTATGGTGGGTGATGATAATAACAAAAAAAAATTAATTACTTTTTATGAATAGTAATAAATAAAAATAAATATTTATTTTCTTTGTTCGTAAACGCGTCAACATGTCTTACTAGAATATTAATTTTTATTCTCTTTAATTGACCATGGTATAATTAATGTGTGGAAAAATCGGAATTTTTGGAAAAGAAGTCGTTGAAAGGTATAAATATTGTAATTAATATATGAAGATGGTGGTTAAGGTATACAACCATAATTATTTTGACAACCGATGCTCTAAGACTAAGAATATATATTAATAAACTATTTTAAGAAAAAAATTTATAGAAAAATAAAAAAGTGATTAATTATTTTGATAACCTTTTTAGTTATTCATAATTTTTTTTTTTAAATATATAATTAGCCGGACCCATACTAAAAAGCTTTTTGTTTTCGATAAATAAAAAAATGATCTCAGACGTGGACTTATCGATCTTGTGATATATGATGGCTCATTTTCTTTAATGTTTTTACTTTGTAGTGTCTTTTAAAATATTCTTTCTTTGTAGTTCCTACTGACATAGGGGGAACAAAAATTATTGCATTGATATTTAGCAATGTGTCCCAGGCTTTTGGCTTTTGGAAGAATATTTTCCTTTGTTGAGTGGATGATAACAATTAGAATTCAGATCACTGGGTAGATACCCTTACTGGTGGCTGCTATTAAGTACGGTGTTAGAGCACTCGCAATAAGGTTGTAAAATTGATTAAAAAGTCAATTTTGCAATAAATATCCTCAAAAGTTTAAAGTAGTTCTACACCAAGGAAGGGAAATGTAAAAAAAATAAGTATGAGCTAAGTAAGCTGCTAACTCAAAAACAAAAATTAAATTTTTAATGTGTGGTGTTAAAAAAATAGTATTTTAATGTGTTTGTAGTTGTGATTGTTATTTATTATGTTTGATATATTATTTTAATGTGTTGAATGTTAAAATAAAATATTTGATACTGGGTGTATTATAAAATAAAATGTTAAAAATTAAAATAGATAAAATAGTATTTTAAGTTTTTTAAAATTATATTTTTGAGCTTTCTTACCATAAATAAGTGAATGCTCTTATACATGGTCTCTTTGTCATTTGTTAATACATCATGGTTATTCAGTTTTGTCCTGTCTATTTCAGGATGTTTGGAAATGATAGCACGTGAAAAATGTCAAAAACTGAACTACCCCCCTCCTCCAATTACCTTTTATTTCTTGTAAACGAAGCAAGATCATGATAATTAAAAATTTTACTTTAAATAAAATGAGAATTAAACTTCGTGTGAGTTGAAAAACCTTTAAATGTCTTGTCAAAAGACTGTTAATCTTAAGATTGAAGAAGTAGTCGGAAACGGCACCAATTTAGTCCTCATGTTGTCAACAGTGACTTGACCTTGGGTAAAAAGACTCACACTTCGTTTGTTTCACTTTGTATTTTTATAAAATATTTTAAGTTTTTAGAGCCATCGCTATTTTTTTTTTTTTTTTGTCTATTTTACAAAAAGATTTTTTTTTTATACAATCATTTTTATAAAACACCTACATATGTTTATCTATTCCAAACATATATTTTAATTAAATATTCATTCTATTGCATTTTTTATTATGCCAAGAGATAAGACTATTGCAAGAAGAGAGATAAAAGAGAGAAGAAAATGAAATTAATAAAGTAATTTATACAAAGCTACAGTAATCTTGTGTATATTTACACGGTTACTATAGCTCATTTGTATATTTGCACAATTATAAACAAGTTGATGTGAGAGCTTTTCATGTCATATTGTGTAAATTTTATCACTTTATGTATTTTAGAAGTATTGATACAATTGCTCTTACAAGTAAAATGTAGAGCTTTGCAATCAATAAAAAACATTTTTAAGTTTTACTAAATTTTACAATGAAATAAACACGGTAAAATACTGAAACACTTTATAGTGAAACAAAGTATTAGGGCTGTAGTTTAATCTCTCACATGGAACACACATGTTCTACTAATACAAATACAATTGTCATTCGACGATAAGCTCATTTAGTTAGTGGAATCAGTTAAGCCGTTAATATTTTATAACAATCGGTTAAGGTCATTTAGTAAGTGGAATCAGTTAAGCTATTAATATTGTATAACAGTTGGTTATTTAGGGTTGTTATTTTCTCTCTCCTCTCTCTCATTTTTTTATAACAGAATTTTGATGTAATTAAATTAACTAGTGTGTAGCCTCGTGCATATGCACGTGTACAATTAAAACAAATCAAAATTATACGGTTCTAATTATATATATATATATAATTTAGAATTTAATTAGTTTTAAACTCTTCGGTTTTTGCACCCAATAATTCACTTGCCAAAAAAATAAAAAAACATAGATGGACAAATGATGGAAAATTAGACTCTAATTGAAATCCAATTTAAAATCTAATTGGATTTGAATTCTTTAATTTTTACACTCAATAATTCACTTAGCACAAAATTAAAAATTAAATGAAAGTGGTACAAAATTGAGAATCCAATTAAATTTGATTGGATTTTCTCTAAGCTTTGACTATTAATATTTATATAGATTAATCTCAATAAATGAGAAATAAAGATTTTCAACTTAAATTCCTTTTAAGCATTTTGCTCCACTGCGACTTGAGTTAGCACAAGAAGAAAGTTCTTGTTGATTTCCTAAAATTGATTCTTTCAATTCATCTTGGACTTAGCATATCAAGAAAATCCTTGCTAATTTCTTGTTGATTTCCTAAGTTTGATTTCCTCCCACACCTCCAACCCTCCCCTTTTTTTGCTATCATTTTTCAATCATTATTGTTTCAAAAGATTGACAATTCCCATTCCTAAATAGTGTCAACATCTCATTCGAATTTAGATTCAACTATGATAGAGGACCCCTCAAATCCCTTTTACTTACACCATGGGAATAATCTCGGTTTTGTTATAGTTACTTAGGTTCTCATTGGCAGAGAGAACTATTCTTCGTGGACTTGATAATGAAGATGGCTTTAGCCATTGGCTGCTCTTCATGCAAGCTAGGATATTCATATGGCCACTCTAACTTGCAAAAAAAAAAATATATATATATATATATATATATGTATACACACTTGCCAAAAAAAAAAAAATGCTAAACTAATCTATTGTAACCACTTTAATGAAAATGTTAAATACCCTGATTTGAGAATTACAAAATTTTGGGTTAAACAAAAATAAGAGTAATGCTACTACATTCACAATATTTTTACAATAATTTCATAAAAAATCCAATGTGTATTGATTTTAATTTGGGCTCAATACTGATATTATTTTTTTACCCACTAATAACAAATTTTTGCATAAGATTTATTGTAAAAATGTTGTGGATGTAGCATTATTCCAAAATTAATTCTTCCCCCAAACATAATCCTAAATCCCTTTAAAAAAAAGAAAAGAAAAACTTAAATAACAACAACAAATATTAGCTCAAATAACAACAAACATAAATCAAACAAAAACAAAACAAGACAATACCAAACAACAACAAGTGAACAAATTATTTAACAAAAAGCCTATTATAAAACAAAAAGATAAAATTTATAGCTCGTTCAACCTATTCAATAAAAATAATCTCTAATTTTATTTTTCCTTAAAAAATGGTAAAAAAAAAAAATCATGTTTGTACGTTCACCTTGATGACAACGACAATTATACTCTTTTTGGCTTTGCAATTACAAGAATTTTTCTCTCCTTAGCTACTCAACTCATAGTTGTAGCAAATATTCAACTTATCATTTTATTAGATTTTGTAAAATTTAAATTTCTTAGTGACCACCCTAAAAAAAATTCTTAAAGCCATCACTAGCCTTTAGTTTCTAGAAATAAAGTTGGGTTCATTGATGGATTCTTAGCACTATCACCAAACTAGTTTGCTTGTCTTGGTCAATGCTTGGAAGCATTGCAATTTGCAACTATATGGTTTTTCCTTGGATAGTGAATTATTTAACAAAGGAGATTGCAGCAAGCGTTTTGTATCTCAACATATTAATTAGGACGAGTGAGATGTGTATAATCAATCTATACACATCATCCTGAAAGGGAGTGTACGTTAGAAGACTGTTAATCTAAAGGTTGAAGAAGAAGTCCAATACCACATTATTTTAGTCCTTACGTTGTCAACAATGCCTTTTTGGGTTAGAAGATTTTAGTGCTATTGTTTAATCTCTCACGTGCAACCTATATATCCTACTAATACAACTATCATCCTACGATAATGCTCGTTTGGTTTGTAGAATTAGTTAAGCACTTAAGCTGTTAATACTCAATAATGGCTAGTTAATTAGGGTCATTACTCTCTCTCTCTCTCTCTCAGAGCATTGATGCAATTAAGTTAATTAATCTCACTAAATGAGAAATAGAGGTTTTCTCTCAAATTTCTGACATGTTTACTTGTTCAATTATTTTATTTTATTTTTATAAAAAAAAAAAATTTTTTTAGAAGCCACCCAAGAAAGAGGGGGGAGGAAATATATTAAGGAAGAACATAATGGTACACAGAAACAATATCAGGGGATAAGTCCTCTATCCAAACCTGAAAATGTGAAAACTTACACACTGATCTTGCTAAACTATGAGCTACTCTATTTCCTTGCCTACAAGTATGACAAAATGATAAATTCTAGAAAGCAGAGGTAAGTAGCTTGATGTCCCTTATGATGTGCCTGAAGCTAGAAGAATCCCAACCACCTTTGGATAAGGCTCTGACGATCGTTTCCGAATCACCTTCGAAAATCACCTGATTTAGACATAGTTCTTGGGCAAAACCTATGGCACTGAGCGCCGCCAACACTTCCACTATCTCTACTGCAGTAGGTAGTAGAATAGTTTGTGTAAAGGCAGCCATAACAAGACCCTCGTCGTTTCAAACAACACAACCCAAACCAGCCAAATTTTTCTCTTTAAAGGTGGCTCCATCAAAGTTGACTTTCACCTAGTCCTTAGGTGGAGGTAGCCACCTGGAAGATACAGATGCCCTTGGGGCAGGACGGGGCGATGCCATTGCGTAATGGAACTCTAACAGATTATCCGCAGCCATGGCATTAATCGACTTCAGCTATAGCACATTCTCACCAACACGGAGCTGATAGAGCGAGCCTAAATCAGAGGCACGGTCATTGCAAATAGCTAAAGGAGATCACTGTGATCCTAGTAGAGCTGAATGACGTCGAGGAAATATTTACAATTAGCCGAAAGCTTACGAAGCCAATCAAACTTGAGCACCCAAACAGGGGCTAATGCATGGCAAGACCAGAGTGCATGAAAAGAGGTTTCACTTTCAAGTTTACACTCAGGGTAGAGATCGTTGCAAACCACCTTCCATTTCATCATGTTCGCTTTTAAGGGAAAGGAATCTGTCTCGGCTCTCCAGATTAGTGTTTTGACTCTGTTGGGGGCTTTTAAGCTCCAAATGCCCTTCCATATTCTCTTAGTGGGATATAATTCCGACGTTGATGGTGAGTCTTTCCTCGCTACCTCCGAAAGGAGTCTGTAGCCGGATCTAACTGAGTAAGAGCCATCAGAATTATGTGGCAAAAAAACCTTATCTTCACAATCATTAAGGCTAAGTGGGATTGACTTGATTAGAGATGCTTCGTGGGTTAGGAAGATGTTGTCAATTGCTTCATTAATCCAGCCATGTCGGGCCTTATCAATTAGAACTGAGACCTGAGCATCACTATCGAGGAAGTCCTTTGGAGACAACACCCGCTTATTATGAGGGTCAGGGAGCCAACTGTTATGATAGATCCGAATCAAAGAACCATTACCCACTCGCCATTGCAAACCTTTCATAATCACATCCCTGCCCTTTAAAATGCTTTTCCAGGCGAACGACCCATTACTTGCTTTAGCCTTAAAAATGGATTTCTTTGGGAAAATTTTCGCCTTAAAGAACCTATGGAGCAGAGAGTTCTTGTTATCTAGCAGCCACTATTCTTGTTTGGCTAACATGGCGTCATTAAAGTTCTGGAGGTCTTTAAATCCCAAGCTGCCCAAGCTTTTTAGTTGACATAGAGAGCTTCACTTGGACCAGTGGATCTTCCTTTGATTACCCGTTGGCCCCACCAGAATTTCCTAACCAGAGCCTCAATTTCATTGCAGAGGGAGATCGGGAGTTTGAAGCGGCTCATTGCATAGGTATGGATTGCGTGGACTACTGCTTTGAGAAGTACTTCCCGACCCGCTTGGGAGAGTAGTTGCTCCTTCCAACCTTGAAGCTTTGGCACGACTCTCTCTTTGATATAGAGCAAGCATGCTTTTTTCTTTCAACCCAATAGGGATGGAAGCCTCAGGTACTTTTCATATTGTTTGATCTCTTGCACCCCAAGGGAATCTTTGATCTGATCCAAGATAACTGCAGGGGTGGACTTGCTAAAGAATAAGTCGATTTTGTTTCGATTCAGCTTCTGCCCTAAGGCCCTCTCATAACAATCCAACAAGGCTTGAATTTTCATGCATTCATCAAGGGAGTCTCTACAAAACACCACACTATCATCCGCAAAGAAAAGGTGAGTCAATCTGGGGCCCTTTTTGCAAATAGAAACACCCCGGATCTGACCAGCAACCCCGCTTGATGAAGGAGACTGTGGGGGCCTTCTATGCAGAGGAGGAAAAGGTAGGGTGACAGTGGGTTTCCCTGGTGTAATCCTCTTGAAGGGTGGAACACATCCGAAGGCTCACTGTTAATGAGGATAGAATAACTGACAGTTGTAATGCATTTGAAAATCATATCAACCCAACTCGCAGCAAATCCAATTCTTTTCATGATGACTTCTATATAACTCCATTTGACCAGGTCATAGACCTTGCTCATGTCCAACTTTAGTGGCATGAAGCCTGATTTACCACAATGATGGTGTTTCATGTAATGGAGGGTTTTGAAAGCCATAAGGATATTGTCCGTAATGACCCTTCCAGCTTGGAAGGCACTTTGATTCTCAGATACAACAATTGGTAGAATGACCCTAAGTCTATTTGCTAGGACCTTAGAAACAATCTTATACACAGGCTAATCAGCCTATAGTCAGAGATGCTCTCAAAGGATTTAACCTTCGGGATCAGGGTATGTTGGTGCTGTTTATTTCTCTAGGGATTTTGCAATTATTTAAGCAATCAAGCATAGCATAGCAAATATCCTCACTAATTAAAGACCAGAAAGATTGATAGAACAAGGGGGCATACCGTCAGGGCCTAGGGCTGAAATGGGCTTCATTTGCTTGATGGCTTCTTCCACTTCTTCTTTGAGAAACGGACTGAGAAGTTGGGCGTTCATTGCCTCAGTGACAGATGGTTTAACTGTCTCCATGATCTCAGAGAACTTCGTTGGATAGGATGAAGTGAATAGGGATAGGTAGTAGTTGCGTGCTATTTTCCTAATTTGGTGGTCTTCAGTGCACCAAAAAAACTTAATTGTTCAATGCAAGAGTATTATTCCCACTAAAGTCAAATTAGGTGTATAATGGTATAGAGTAATGTTACAAACAAAAACTATTTTATAGTATTTTTATAAACTGCTGATGTGACAAATTCTTACTAGTTATAATATGAGTCCATTACTAACATCACATTTTTACTTACAATAACTATTTGGAAAATGTTATAGCCACATCATCAATTTATAAAAATATTGTAAAATAATTTGTGTTTGTAGCATTACTCAATGATATATAGTAAAAAACTTAAAATATTTTCAAATGACGATTTTCATATACTTACTCATCATTCATCAAACTAATTAATTATCTGTATAGCAAATATAGAATGGTATTTATGGTCAATTAAAAAAAATATTAAAATAATGATGTGTAAAACTGTGAAGGCTAAAAACATTTATGCAACACTATATTAAGAGGTTAACCAAAAGTCAAACAATTTCAGTTTTATATACATATTATAATTGGTAGACTAATCAATAAATTGCATGAGAAAAAAAATGTATAATCCTCTATTTCTTTGTAAATATGAGTTTTGATATTTACGAGAATTAGTAATTGGCATTTTAAGATATTGTATGTACATACATAGAGATTGTATTCATAATATTTTGAGTGGAGACAATAATATTACAAAAAGGCGTGATTATAATATTTTTTATTATTTCAACAATTTTAAGGTATTATAATATATTTTATTTATTTTTGAGTGGACACAACGTTAAAAAAGTTAGAAATTAAATTGACATATTTAAAAAGTTACGGATCAAATTAAGAAATAGCATAAAGATTAAGGATCAAATACATCCTTTACCCTTTTTTTCACTATTTGAAGTTGAACTACTCCAATAGATGTTGAGAGACTCCCTAAAATTTGTTCTATATTATAAAATATAAAACACGTATCAAACGATTTTGTACTGTGTTTTACAAATATACTCCCTAAAATATATATTTGATACTATTATTGTGAATATAATTGTTCATTGTGTGATGAGTGTTGCCATATATGACAGAATAATAGTATTAAGTTCAATATTTTTAGTTTCATTTTTTTTTATTTGTTATTAGAGTCGGAATTATATAAATTACACAGTATAACAACAATATTACATCACCTAATAATTTTTTATTGAATTAAGATTTTGAAAATCTCATGTTGAATTACATATTTTCTATATGATTAACACACATACTAAATACCGTACCAATATAATTTTATTACTATTTGATATATAAACTCATCTTGTATGCATAATTTTAAAATACAAAATTGAAAATTTGAAAATTTTATAAATGAGATAAATAACAAAAATGTAATCCAAATTCTCAAAATATTCATTAAAAAAAATGTAGTGGAATGGAAAAATGTTACTTAAAGTTATATCAAGGATAACTTAAACCCAACATTTAATATTAACGGTCATTATTTTCATTATTTTATTATAATTCTGAAGTTTTTCATTGATCTAATAAGATTTTTCTGGAATTTAGATGATTAGATATTTAGATCTTAATGTCAAATAATATGTAAGTATATTAGATTTTAAATAAACAAAAATAAATCATTTTATTTTTTGAATTATATTAGACAATAAATAATTTTTTTTTGCCAAGTAAGTGAATGGATAAATATAATGAACATCTTCTCCATCATTACGTATTACTTTGCATGGAAACATAGACAATAATTGGGAAAAATATACTAAATATATTAAATATTCGACTAGTTGAGTTTTATAACATCTTATGATGTTAATCATGTTATTCTAAAATGCATAAGTATACTACTAAATTTGAAATATAATTAAAAAAAAAAACTTAAATTATATTATCAAATTTTTACAAGAATTTTCATTCAATCCACAATTTAACCATACTGATAACTATTTTTTCTTTTCCAAAAAGCTATACGTCAACGCCAAGTGAATCAAATTTGGCATGAATAACAGAGGTTACAAAATGGATGACCACCTATAAATGAGAAAATAAGGGTCGCAAACTCACCAGAGTTGTGATCCAAAACTAGAAGTCACTTTTCTTCCATTGATTACTAAACTCAATAACAAAGCTTACATTATAGAAAGAAAAAAAAAGCCCCACAATTCTAGGCAAAGGCATGCATTTTGAATATGTCTGGAACCACTGCAAAAAAAAGGTAGATTTGTCTTGTAAAATCATTAAAAAAAGCCATTGCCCACTCCAGTCTCATCATAGAAACAATCCATTTCAACTTCTATGAACGAAGCACAAAAACATGTATGCCTCAATGCCAATCTCTCCCTATCAAACTAATCTCTTTGAGCTTTTGGTTAACAAAAGGCCTATAAAAATTGAAATCGACCAAGCTAAGCAATTTGACTCCCATCAAACTTCATGGTGCGAACCTCTCTAATCTCTTTAGTGTTCAAAATTAATCTTGTGCTGAAAATCCTTTTGTACAACATTTTATCCTGTCTCATTACATACGCATGGGTAATAGATGCATGCCATAAATACATCCATTTCTAGGCATCCAACAAGACAAGTGTAGAGCAAGTGAGCAACCATCCCAATAAAAATAAGAAAGTATGTGAATACAACTTTGTCACAACCCTGACATGTGCAACTGTGAATGGTGAAGAAAAAGTAATACGTCCATGTGAAAGTGATGATTTACCAATCACAATCGATGCACGTCATCAAGTTGTTGTGAATTCAGTGGTCCTAGTCGAACTGAATAAAAATTGACATCAGTCCTCCCTAAATTTCTTTAGCTACCTAGAGAATCCACATATAGACTTACTCAGTAGTCACAACAGCATAACGAGGGGCAGTGCAGTTGTGCAAGGGTAGAGTAAAACCAGGCCCTACTAGGACCAAGTTATGCGTGCTTTTAAAGAGAGTTATGACGAACCTGCGTTGTTGGTCTTGTAATTCAATATTGGCACCACCACTGGCAAAGCAGATATTGCAGAGCTAAAAGCAGCTACGTGTACATCTAAAGACACGAGTCTTTAACTCAACTCAGTGAAATTCCTTTAAGTTAAGCCAAATAAGTAAATGCAGAGGCCATACTCCTTGGCAAAATTTTCAAACCAGACAAAGTTCATATATGTAAGAACTTCATCACAAATTTTCCAAGAAATCATAATTTTTATTGACTAAGACTTTAAGAGCACTACAGAGACTTCGGTCAAATCCCTGGCAATTTGGTTGCCCTAGATGAGTTAGGTACAAGGAGACTGACAACCTTAATGAACTATCACTCAACCATAGTAAAACGTGATACACTCACCACTCTTTACCTCTAGGGGTTGGAGGATTCGACCCCCCCCCCCCCCCCCTCCCTGCCCACACGTATTGCCGGCTCAGCCACAGGGGTAGGCATATATGGTGGAAAAGACAATTGTTATTCCTCAACTAAACAATTAAAATTGACCTTACAACATCATCCTGCTTATTTTCAGGATTTCAAATTGGTTATCCTAGTTTCATGAGGCAGCAATGTATTCATTTCACTTGGAACTGTCATAGTTTCCCTACACCAATCACAACCACAACCATGCACTTGTAGAAAAAGAGAGACCATTTGCAAAAGATCCAAGACAGTTAAATGGCAAAATTTAAACAAGTTGGATATTCAAAAGAATCCATTTCAGAAGAAAAATGACGTTTATGAGTTGTGACGCAAGCTTCAGCAATTGCTAGGGTTTGAAACACTACATTTTACAGAGGCAAAAGTACGACAGGGCAGGGAATGAACTCAGCCAGCAGGTTTGCATCTACATGCTTGGAATGAATGGCTTCCATGCTAATAACAACTAAATCCAGATTCAGATCATCAGCAACCTCACCAATGATGGCCGTTGACTTGTTCCCTTCCCCCAGTCGTTCTAGCAACTTAAATTCCTCGAACCCACCTATCAATTTTATGATGGGTGTTAAAAATAATCAGCTAGCCGGAAAATATAAATGAATAATTAATTGAATAATCTAAAAGCATACTATCAGTAAAATAAAGTAAAATGAAGAATCACATGCTCTATTAAGCTGACTTCTAAAAATTTAAATTGGTCAATAACCAATGGAAAAATGGCCCAATTCTAATACACCCAGTAAATGAGAGAGCAGAAAAAGAGACGGACAAGAACACAAGAAGATGATCCTACTTACAGCCTCATTTTCACTTTCAATAATTTTATCACCCATCTTGGAATTCACAGGTTCCCTTTCTAAGCTATGATAGGCTGCCTAATGTTTCCTTCAATGCAGTTGTTCTGATTTATGCATGTTTTGATCTAGTTAACACACCTATACATTTAATTTAAATACTAGATAGCAGTAACAAATCGACCATTGCTATAAGAAATTCCAGCCACAAAATACTTAGGCAACTTTATATGCATGTGTGTACATTCACTACATAAATATATTTGAAAGAATTCCCACTTCTCCTTTGAGAATATCGTAAAATCAAAATGAAACCATCCCAAACTGACATATAATGTTGAGAATATATACAAACCTTCAGAGAGATGCCAGCGGATGCTAGAAAGTTGGGTCTCATGCTCTGGCAATGATTCTTTCTGCCTTTCATCAATAACTGCAAAGAACATAAAGTTCTACATTCCTTGTAATCTCGCATTAAAAAGACTCTGTAGAAAAGAGAGAAAAGATTCTCCTACAGCTTAGTTTATGACACCTAAAATTTGAAAAACAGTACAAAAAGAGGTCACTTGACATACCAACAACTGTGATGTCAGCTCCATACTTCTTTGCCAAAGCAGCAGTAGTTGCTACAGCCTATGAACAGATTTGAACTAATAGTGAGCCAAGAGCAAAGAAAAGCATAGGTTTTAAATTTTTAATGAAAGAAATTGTGCATGGTGGTTAGCAATACGGCCAGCAGAATTCTACATTTCCAATATCAGAAAAATTTGGGTCTTCTCTCAAAAATTTCCATTTCAAGTAGAATTATGTAGGATTTGAGTCCTTGCCAACACAATTCCAATTTCATTGCCACAAAAAAAAAAAAAAAAAAAAAAAAAAAAAAAAAAAAAAAAAAAAGAGGAGCAGAAAGGCACTGCTGGTTGTATTTATCATACCACCTTGATCACTAGTATAATATCCCCATATGCTAACAATGACACAGTCTGTGTGGGTCAACATTCAAAAGGAGTGGAAAATTCACAAAAAAAGAAAGGTTCATAACTTAGGTTCATAACTGGTACATTCAATGCTTTAGCACAGAAGCAACCTAGAAGACTTTATATCAACATTAAAACCAGATAATGCAATACAGATGACTTCCTACCAGTGTTGTTAAAAGCGCGCTTAAGCGCAAAGCGTAGAGCCCTTGGGGCTTTTTCCCCCTAAAGCGAAGCGCCCTCACAAAAGCGCACTTTTAAGTGCGCTTTTTTGATCTTTTTGTAAATTTTTTTTAAAAAAATCCTGATTTGTTTTTAGCCATTAGATCTAAATATGTTTGATGTAAGCCATTGATTTAATATATAAAAACTAATAGTGTGGTGTGCTACCATACACCTAAACCTATCTCTTTAGATATTTTTGAAATTTTAACCACAACCATACAAACAAACATAAACAAACACTAAATCAAACACTCACAAAGATAACATTACTTAACATTCTAGTACTTTTTAGCCTTTGCCTTCTTGGTTCTATACTTCTATCTTGATTCAACCTTGTTTTGTAATCATGGCCATCAAATATCATGGTTGCATATACATTGTAAAGCACAATAGAATTATATAAATGTTATATAAATTATATGAAATGTTTTATTGTAATTTATATGATTAATTGATCACTTGATTGTTGTATTGATCATTAATAATTTTTTTCATTATTATTATTATTATTTTTTTAAATGTGCGCTTCATATCGATCAGGCGCGTGCTTGCGCTTTGCGCCTAGGCTTCAAGAGACCTTTGCGCTTAAGTGCGCTCAGCTCTTTTAACAGCACTGCTTCCTACATTGCAACAAAATAATCATGAGCAAATCTTTTAACGATTCCAGTAAAAGATTATGCAGTTTGTTTCAGTAGAAGTATTTACTTCAAATCTTCAAAGCTCCAATTCAGGGCTAGCTCTTCCATTTAGGCACTTAGGCAATTGCCTATAAAGATCCTCAAGTGGAAGAGAGGACCCGATAACTTTTGTCCTAAAGTAAAATATTATATTTATATAACAAACTCAAACAAACTGTTTGAGATTGTTATATAAAACAAAGGAAGACTTCCATATACCTTTTTTTTTTTGCTAAGTTTGACTTTGAAATATCAACTTCTGTTATCCTATGTTTTAAAATTCATTTTTTATTCTAGTCATGGAAATTCCAACTAATAAAAACCATAATGAACCAAAAAAAAGGATAAAGGCCCAGTACACTTAATCCTTGTTCATACATGGGCTTTTCTAGTACAATACAAGCTACTTTAAATAGGTTCATTGCTCTGGTAATTAAAGGTAGGGAATTTCCCATTTTTATCTGTACCAAGAAACAATTGCCTTTCCAATTATAGCCCCTCTGTAATTTTATGTATTAGATAGCATTTCTTTTATTTGTAAATATTTTTAATTATAAATGTTTAGTTGAACATATGATTGTGGATATGAAAAATTTAAAGAGAGAGAGAGAGAGAGAGAACAGAAAAATTAGTTGAATCTCAAAAATGATGTCTTGATAAATTTGTTGTTGTTGTTTTCCATTAGACAATGCAATTAATTAAAACATTTACACCCAGAAAAAAAAATACACTCCTAAAAGAAAGCACCCAACTGCTATGCAAATAACAAGAATAAAAAATAGTAGTAGGGATTCTCCATAGGCTAAAAAAAGGACCCTGATCCAAATAGTATGCATGACATTTTTACACCAAAACAACCTTTATTAGAATCATACACAATTCTATAACTATTCCCATATTGTTGCACAAGTGGCTCATCCTCATGCCAAACAAATATGCTCTCCCCATTCCCCACAATTAGCTTCAACAAGAGCCTGGGCTCCCCTCTCATAAGGAGAATTTTCTTCCATCCCCACAAGCTCTCACAAGGAACAGAAGCCTCCCACAAGATCTACCTCGAAGGAAATACACTTTGACCCAAGCAACCATAATGATCCAACATTAGCGAAGAGATTTATTCCAATCATGGATTTTAAACAAACCCAAACCTCCTTCATACTTTGTCCACACAACCCCCATCTCCCCCCACACCCGCGCGCCCCCCCCCAGCCCTCTACTTTAGCCCATGCACTGCCAGTAGCAGGACCATTCCACAAATAGGAATTAAGCTTCTGTTCTACAAGCTTAACAGTGTTTAGGTAGGATGAATAGATTGACCCAATAAACTTGAATGGTGTATAGCACATGTTTAATCAATTGGAGCATCCCATCAAAGGTGAACTGCTTGGTGCACCAAAAACTATCAATGGGTCTTTGCATCAATAATAGAAAAAAGATTCCATCACAATAACAAAGAGATAGGGAGAAGTGGAGTCCCATTGCCTTAACCTCTTCTTGCTGTCAAAGTAACCCACTAATTCACTATTCATAAAAGGTCGTACCTAATGCACAAAGCTACCACTTTTGTAGGGCCTAGGAGAGGTTATGGTATGAAATTTTACCCCCAATTTATTGGAGAGGCTGATTCCCCGAACTTTAACTCATGACCAATCGCTTTTGGTGGAAGGCACTTGCCATCGCACTAAACTGTAACCTAGGTCACAAACTTAGGAGAGGTCCCGCAAGCTCTATCCTAGGCCGCAAACTTAGGAGGACAACCAATTTCAACCAGCACACCAAGCATGAATTCCCATCTAAAGAATTATTAAGCCTTCATGATGTCCACCTTGATAGTGCCCCTAGCTGGCTTGTTATCCCTACGATAATTCTTCACAAGCTCCTAAGCAAGGAAAACCTTGTCAGCAATCTTCATGCTGGGATGAAGCTTGTTTGACAAAAGCTGACAAAGCCACTTGAGCAACCCTTCTACATGTTAGTCAATATCTTGAAAACACATTTGAACAAAGTGTTAGTCAATGTTAAAGCTTATTTGATTATGTACAGCTTTTTAAAACCCAATTTTTCTAGGTACAAATGAACATTTGGCAAGCTTCTTTTTTAATTAAAATAAGCTACATCAAGCCAAATTATAGCCATTTGGACCAAGAACTTTATCTTTATAAACAAAAAAAAGCACATCCTTAATCTCATAATTTGTAACTTCCTGTTGCAATAACAGATTTTGCACTTCAAGAATTTTATATCAAGAATTTGAAGACAACTTCCCTACCAAGTCATCAGCAGAAGGCTTATCAGAATGGCCAGCAGCTTCTGATAAAACCCCAAAACTAGATTCTTAATCTGATCCATTTTTTCCAACTTGATCCCCTCACTATCATAGAACCATTTCATTTGATTCCTTGTTGTCCTCACTTTCACTTATTTGTGAAAATAAGAACTATTCTGGTCACCTAAATTGATCCAACACACCCTAGATTTTTGTCTCAACAAAGCTTCCTCAGGCTTCCCTAAAGACATATAATAATGGAATTTCTCCTTCCCCTTTTGAACGTACTCAATTTGACCTGCATGAGAGTAAATCTCTTTGAACTGCATCGAGATCCTTCTTAACCTTCTAGACCTTATCAACATTATTCTCAACTTATCTAACGAAGCACTTCAAGTCCATCTAAAGAAGCGTCAACTTCTTGCACACTCTAGACATAGGCACACCTGAAATATGTTTATTCCACTTTGATTGCACCAACTAAAAATAACCAGGCTGATCCACCCGGAAGTTAAAGCACTTAAAAGGTTTAGGAACTGAATTTCATAGGATAATAACCAGAAATACCCGGGTTCATAAACTCAACAAGAGCATGATCGAATTTCCCTAGGCAGCTATCATTGACCAACACCTTATTTAATTTTCTATCCACCAACCATTCTTTTCCCCCTTAATTTGATGGCTCTAACATAATTTCCTCGTCACCCTATTATTCGCACCATATACACAGAAGAAAAATGAATCTACTTTCCCAGCCACAGGAGCAAATATGGAAATTCATCAATTAGTAATATAGTTTCTCAAAAAGCGAGAAGAGAATTGTAAATAAAAACTTTTATAATACGAAAAAAAAATAGATAAATTTTATTTATTGCTATTTAAATATAAGAAAAGACCTCACTTAAAGTTGTCGTCTTAGCCCTAAAATTACATCGAGCCTGCCCTGCTCAAATTATCATAAATTTAAACACAACCATTTCACCTGTCTTGTTCCCTCGGAGAGATAGGGTTTCCGATCAGTGATTGGCAGAAGAAGATGCTTGAAATTAGTAAAGGCATCAGCAGCTAAATTGACTTCAGATTCTTGCGGCTTACTCTTAGCTGAAAACAGTTAACACTGTGTCAGCAGCAATTAACATGATATAACTGACTGCAATTTCTGTAAGGAGCAACAAGATTACACAAGCACGGAATTCTTCATTTATATACTGTTTCTAATCACAAAACAAAAGCAGAAAGTCGCAAGCAACGATGTAACATTGGATTTCATTTTATAATGATGTGAAACTCATTCAAAGTGTTCATAGAATGGCAAGTTTTGCAGGTGCTCACTGTCTAATCTAAGTTCTAATGTTTGTGAATGATAGAAAGCTTTTAACAAATAGAGAAAAATAGTGGCATCATTTTTGGTTTTAAACGAAATATTTAACCATAATGTATCTGGAAAATTCAAATCGAGGCTGACCAGTCCTGATGTTTGTCTACTCGTAAAAGCGAATTTCGTCAAACAATTGGTTCCATGCTTTGGTAATTTGATACTCGCATTGTATGCTACTAAATCATCAATTTTCCATTAGACAAATAATAACAATTTTGGCCATAAGGCAATTTGAATTTGAGCTCAATTCTGATTATTCAGAATCGTAATAATTTTGTAGCACGTAAAAAATGGGCAAAAAATTGAGGAGAGTAAACTACGGGCAGCAGAAATGAGATGAGGAAATTACCTTTATGTCCGATTTTACGAAAGGTGGGGAGGACGGAAAGGTTAGGAGATTTGGATCGGTGCGAAGAAGAAGCAAAACAGAGAGAGTGAGAGTGAGAAAAAGATGAGTTCAGCGCAGAGATTTTGGGGTGGTTTGAGGGCTCAACTGGAACCGCTAGCATATAGTGAGCGAAGGCCATGGTCTCAATCCTCAAAGCTTCAAAGTTTTAGCTCTCTCAGACTGTCTCTCTAGGTGAGGATTGAATTTGAGAAAATGGGTGGGTTTCGAGTTTCGAGTTTCGAGAAAGCCCAAGAGAAATATTCAAAACAAAGGAGCGGATAATGATTGCATGGGGTGCGACGTGTAAAGGTACGTTTGCTATTTGTATTTGGTTTACACAAATGGCCCCACCCACCACCATTTACGGTGCATTGATTGATTAATTGTTTTAGTCCATTTAGTCTGATCTAATCTGGTAGGATCCTCTAGGCTCTATCCCATCTCAAGTCTTCCCGGTTCATGTTCATCACAAGGAAGAATGTAAATTAACCACGTTGTTGGCTTAAAAAAAATTTGTTTATGGTTGTTTATTTAGAAAACAATTCAAGTTTAAATCTTAAGTTTAAGCTCGATTTGAGTCAAATTTAAATATAATAATGTGTTAATAAATAAGCTTGTGAACATAAAGACTTAATTTTACTATATATAGGGTTCATTTGGATAGAGCTTATTGTTGCTGAAAGTTGCTGAAAACTGATTGTTGCTGAAAACATTGTAGCAAAATAATTTTTAAATGTATGAATAATACCGTGGGTCCCATTTTTAATATTTTTAATGTATGAACAGTACATGAACAGTGCCACACTGTTTATGCACAGTACATTTTGTCCCCCAAAATCAAAAAAGCCTGCCAAGAAAAAAAAAAAAAGAAAAAAAAGAAAGTGAAAATGCAACAAGTGAAAACGCACCGCACAGCTCAATGTTGCGTTGCGTTTTCTGCCTTCCTTTTTTTTTTTTTTTTTTTGCACTTGTTTCTGCGTTTAGAGACAAAATTTACTCTTCATGAACAGTGGATGCACTGTTCACGCACTGTGCATGCACTGTTCACACAATTAAAAATATTAAAAATGGATCTCACGGTACTATTTACACATTTAAAAATTATTTTGTTATAGTGTTTTCAGCAACAATAAGTTATATCCAAACGGACCCTATGGGTCCGTTTGGATACCGTTTAGCTAAAAACTGAAAACTAAAAATACCGTAGTAAAATAATTTTTAAATGTGTGAATAGTGTCGTGAGTCCTATTTTTAATGAAAGTTTTGTTGAAAAAAGAGGTTTATGGGTCTCGTGAACAGTGCACGAGACCTACTGAACAATGCATAATCACGTGAAAACTGACTTCTCAAAAAAAGAAAGAAGCCAAAATGCCAAACGTTGGGGACCAAAAACGCAATCCAAACAAGTACAAAATATAATATTTTTATATGTATATTTGTCTAAAAATATAATTATAAGGATTTGAAATTAGATCGTAAAAGTTTGTTCATGATATTAAGTGTTTGTTTGAGAATAGTTTACTTAGCTGAAATTGAAATTTTTTTGTTAAAAGTACTATAAATAAATATAAAAGTTAGTTGAAATAGTATAGTTAGACTCATGAATAGTACAAAAAAAGTGCAGGAGGACCCATGAATAGTAGCAAAAATAAGCTGAATAATAAAATAAACTGGCGAAAATAATCAATTCCAAACTCATACTAAATTATTATTTGTAACTTATTGATGATATAATCATTTTTGCAGTAAAAATACATAGCATTTTAAAGAACTAATATATTTTTGTTATAGTTTCACAAAATATTAAAAAATAATAAGTTATTCAAGTAGTGGGCGTACAGCCTCTCTTTTTTTTTTTTTTTAAAGTCCAAGCTTGATCATAAAATAGTGAAGAGCGGGCTGTTTTGGAAACTTAATGGGCCTGGGCCGACCAAAACCCCAAAAAATAATGGGCCACAGGCCTCGTGTAACGTTCTTGAGAGTTGAAGCTGCAGTCCAAGAGAGCTGCTAGCTGTCACTAGTCACTACCAGTCTGGCGAGTTCTGTTCTGGATATCGCCGTGTATCGGAGACGATATGGCGGGCAGTGACTCGGAAGAACCGGCCATTCCCAACATGACGACGATATCTCAGCATAATTTCGGCGATGATACTGCCGAACCGGTCTTCTCCATCTCCATCATCGAGGTTCCTCCATCTCTCTTTCTAATTCTTTAATAGCAATTTAGAAAAAAAAAAAAAAAAATCGAGTACTAGATGTGAAAATTGAAACCCTTATTTATTATTATTTTTTTTTTGTTTCTCGAGTTAGAATATGAAAGAAGAGTACGGCCTATTTGTGTGGCCCTGCAGTATCGTCCTCGCCGAGTATGTTTGGCAACAGAGATTGCGCTTTTCCGGGTCTAGCGTCGTTGAGGTAAAAAATTTCAATAATCAATTTCATTAAATATGCATCGAGTTACACTATGTTAATCAGTAATTGTAAATTTTGGGTGTTTTAGCTTGGCGCCGGAACTTGCTTGCCCGGTTTGGTTGCCGCGAAAGTGGGTGCTGACGTCACTCTCACAGATGACGCCAATAGTAGAGAGGTTATTGATTTTCAATGTGCACTATTTACGCATTTAAAAATTATTTTTAATTTTCAGTTTTCAGTTTTCCCTCGTCACACCCAACACCGACATTTGGGTCAAAATTTTTGTGGAAAAATGACATTCAAATGATGATAGAATTGAATTCTAATGTAATTGCCAATATGCATCAAGTTCATTGATTTAGTCTAATTCGAATAATTTTAGTAACAATGGGTGACAGTACTCTGCCTAAATAGTACACATAGGCAATAAATAAGAGAATACTAAAGATTCGAGGGGTTCATTAAATCTAATAGAATTATTTTGCTGTGTATCCAGACTAATACCAATTAACCAACCAACAAAACTACTTGTTACAAATAATATCTTGTTGTTGTGTTAAGATTCTGAGAGGTCAGTTTAGGCCATAATGGAGAGATTCCCATGATTTGGAAACAATTTGTGTTAATATGTACAAGAAAAACTTTCTACTTAAATAATGATTGCTATGCAGACATGGATACGGGGAGCCAGTCAGTAAGGAACTTTCAAGATATGGGGTGTGCTACATGAATTTTCTTAGCGAGATGTTCTTTGATGCCCTGGCTAAGAAATTTTTTTTTTTCTTAATACATTCTGTTAATAATCTCTTATAGTCCTTTTGTTTTTGATCTACAGGTGATAGACAACATGAGAAGAGTGTGTGACCTGAATAAACTCAAGTGTAATGTAATACTATCTCTGCTATTTTACATATTTATGTCGGCTCTCATTGTTCCTCCAGTTGAAAAGACAGACATTGTTTATGTTTTACTTTATTTTCTTGATCCCATGCTTAATCGCTCATCATCTACACGCATGATATTGATGTATATCTACTTTAAAACATATTTGGCCTTTTGAGTCGCTTTTCAGGAGATTGAGTACTACTTTGTAGGTACTCGGAATGACTTGGGGAGTTTGGGATGCATCTATATTCAGTTTACAACCTAAGATTATTCTTGGGGCGGATGTATTGTATGACACAAGTGGTAGGATATTTGCTTTGCGTTATGTTATAATCTGTTTTCTTTTGAACTGTGAACTGAAATATGGGTTCCATCTGTGTCGGTAAGCCTTTGATGACCTCTTTGCCACTGTGAAATTCCTGCTCCAAAATTCTCCTGGGTCAGTCTTCATAACAACATATCATAACCGAAGGTATTTTTGTATCTACTTTGGGTTTGATTTAATTTCATTATGGATAATGTGCACGTGTGTGTATATTTAACTATTCGTTTTCTTTTCATTTTTTTTCCCCTTGTTATGTGCAGTGGGCATCATCTCATAGAATTCTTGATGGCGAAATGGGGGTTGAAGTGCATAAAGCTTCTTGATGGCTTTTCATTGATGCCATCTGACAAGGCTTCTGGTCTGAGTGGCAACATTCAATTGGCAGAGATTGTTCTGAACAATTTACAGCCTTAGGTACCCAATGGCATTAGCATAGGGAATTTTCTGATATGGTCATTTGGATTAAAATTCATGCTTCCCAGTGCAATACAAAACTTCTGCCTTTGTGGCTTGATGACATGGTTCATCTCACCCTTGGAATCTATTTTTATGGGCGGCTTGATGATTATGGTTCATCTCACCCTTGGAATCTATTTTTATGGCTTTTGCTTCCACATTATGGTTGATGAGATTAACTGTGATTTCTGACACAAATGTTTGTTGGAGGAGTTGCAATCTGGCCATTATGTTGTAGTCTAATGGAAGGGATAAATATTATTTCAAGTTCATTATTGCTTTTCACTGACTTGAGTGGAACGTATGGAAATACCTGCCTGCAGAGGAAATCAAAACATGAGTTGTAGCTTTGGTCTTAATTTTTTTTTTTGGTTAAGTGTAGCTTTGGTATTAATTTGTCAATACTATGTCTTAATATACTGAGTGGAAAGCTTAAATTTTCTTGGAGTTTGATTTGAATCATTTGATTTACCTTTTAAAACAGCTGTTAGAAACATGAGCTCATCTGACAAGGAAATGTTTCTGATTTTATTTTGGACCTCTTTTATGGATAGGGCAGTTCACCTGCATATTAAGTTATTAACCAAGTTCAGAGTGCAAAGATGTAGGTGAGATCACTCCTCTTTACCCATGAATGGAAGATTTGTCTTTACTTCGCTTGAAAAAGACAGACAACAGCAACAACAACAACAACAAACAACAACCACAAAAAATCAGTGGCAGCTATTGATGAAAATGCTAGTTGACAGATGTGCTCAATTTTGGATACGTTCATGTATGATACTAATATTCTTGAAATTTATTATTGCTAATTGCTACATTGTCGTGGTTTTCTCCGATTTGGAACATACAACTCTATTAAAAAAGGCGAAAAAAAGAAAGGGGGGGTGGGGGGGGGGGGGGGTGTTTAGATGCTCTTATGTCTGCAATATTCCCTGAAATTTTGAGATAGGAAACGAGGAATTGCCAGCCCATTTATTACTAAGCTATCATAGTTTAAAATAGACTAGGCTAAGAAACTATTAATTTACCACCCTACAATTCTTCCTAATCTCCTGTCCACCAGTGAGCCTGCTCATCTTGATCATAGAATTCACAAAGGCCTTGCTAAAAGCTTCCCTTGAAGTGGCAAATTTTTTAACCAAGTTCTGCGTTTTTGGGTTACTGAGCAGGGCTTGGTCCGAAGAGAACAGGCCCTTCTTTTGGAGGATCAACTTGTAGTACGTGTTATCAAAGGTTGTTGAAGAGGAATCCATGGTGGTACCGGCCTTCTTTGACTTACCCTTTTTGGGACAAACACCCCTTAACTTTGCAGCAAAGGATGGATTTATCGAGGGGTCGACGTCATGCACGGCATTGAAGTTCCGGATTCTGTTTTGGAAGGATGAACAGTGGGAAAATCCTATAGTATGCCCTCCTACATTACATATAAACCATGGTAGCTAGGCACTGTTACTTTCTGTTGAGGTTAGAGTAATATGTAATGATAATTGCAGTGAGGGACGTTTATTTAAATTACCTGAAAGAGCCACTAGATCATCCAAGGACAAACCTCTTTGAGAGAAGCTTTGTTGCAGTTGAGATATGGTGAAGTTTGGACCTGGCAATTTGATTGTTTCACTAGCCTTTGATGTTCTTCCATCTTTCCTTCCTTTTGGCACATCCCAACTTGGACCTCCAGACTATAAGTCAAATTCCAATATATCATCAGGACAAAAAAAGAAAAAGAAAAAATGTTTTATGAGGTATTCATAGTTAATTATTCAGAAATCCCTTGCAACTACGTACTGGTCTTCCATTTATAAGTTATTTAATAATAGCGGTGTTTATTATATACATCTTGTCACACAGAATTTTATACACCCGCAAAATGCACTTAAATCGTAATTTCAAGTCAAGATTTTGAATTTTATTACACACATCCATATAATACATAAAAATTATACATTTTATGGGTGCGTAACAAGATGTGTATAGTAGTATTTAGGCTTTAATAATTTGCGTTATATGTCTTACTAGGACAACGGCATCCCTGGCAGCAAGAGCTACAATATCAGCGCATGAGACCACGCCAGGGCACCAAGTCTCTAGGTCTTTTTTTGCACTGTCAATGACATAAAGTGCATGCAAGGAAAGATTAGGTGGCCCATCTTTTTCTGCTTTGTTGCTCCCATGTGAGTTTAGCAACACAGAAGCATCACAGCCCTATTGAAAAAGAAAAAAGCGACGAGTGAAAACATATAATCCAAAAACAAAATAAACAAGTTATAATATGTGGGTACGTAATTAAAAAAGCTTGTAATATTGATACCCTGATAAAACAGTCATGGAAATGCAACCGGAGTAGTGCTGCTGGAACTGTTTTGTCTTTCGACGTTGCAGTCTTGACTGCATAAGCAATGATTGATTCAGCATGAGGGCATGTTTTTTGGTAGTAATTATAGCTAAGTGAATTCACTGGAGAAAACACTGAAAATATAAGAACTGAGCTCAAGAATAATGCAACAATGGGAGCCATGGTAGTATCAAGTATATATTTACTCTCTTAACTCTCTTTATCTTCTGTAAGCATGGACATTTATAGCAAGGGAGAGAGAGATGGATAAAGTAAGAAGAAGGTTGTTATTGATAAAATAAAAAAATAAAAATAAAAAGGGCTGTGGCCTCAGACAACCAACAAGACATATCGTGATAGAGTAGTAATAATAAAGCATCATGACTAGTCATCACTGCTAAGCCTAAAAGACAATTTGCTTCACGTGATCTCCTATGTGATAGCGTTGGTTGTCATTAATTAGTACGATGCATTTTACAGGTTAATGTGAGCCAAAGAAAACAATTGGCAAGGCCTTAATCAAGTGATAGCAATTCGTGGGAGGCATGTGAAAGTTGATGATTACTTTGCAACCATTTTTTTTTTAATTTTCTTTATTTTGAGAATTTAGGGGTGTGTATGAATTGGATTGAGGAGTTTTTTCAACTCAACCCACCATGATGGGTTAAAAAATAATAAAAAAATTCAACCCAACTCATTACAGAGGTTCAATTCAATCCAATCCAATCCAATCCACATAGATCAGGACCATAAGGTCAGACTCATGGATTGTACAATTTTTTTAATTACTAGTGACGGGACTGATGAGTTCGTCTCACATGGACGATCCCATCAATATAGACGAATACAGCCTCTGCTACAGGCTTCATCTCTTACTTCATTTAGACAGTCCAGGTTGAACCGTAGACGATCATTATTGGCTTCCTTGTTGAACATTTCTCGCCTGATGCTGGTTACTCCTACTTCGACCGGGATCACTGCTTCAGTCTCATATGTGAGCTTGAAAGGGGTCTCTTCCGTCGGGGTTCTTGCTGTTGTTCTGTAGGCTCACAAGACATTGGGCAGTTCTTCTAGCCAAGCACCCTTCGCATCGTCCAGTTTGGTTTTTATGATCTTGAGCAGCGTACGGTTCGTCACCTCCGTCTGTCCATTCGCCTGTGGATGGCCTGGTGATGAGAACTGGTTCTTGATGCCCAGGCCCGAGCAGAAGTCCTTGAAGCCTTGGCAGTCAAATTGTCGTCCATTATCTGATATACTCGTCTTCAGAATCCCGAACCTGCAGACTATATTCCTCCACACGAAGTTTCAGATCTTTGCTTCGGTGATAGTCTCCAGTGGCTCTGCTTCAACCCATTTTGTAAAGTAATCAATAACAACTAGTAAGAATTTTACCTGGCCTTTGTTTAGGGGTAATGGGCCAACGATGTCAATTCCCCATTGTGCAAATGGCCATGGGGATGTTATTGTCGTCAGTCTTTCTGCTGGAAGTCGTTGGACATTCTCGAACCGTTGACACTTGTCACATTTCTTGATGATTCCATTGCGTCCACCTGCAAAGTAGGCCAGAAATAACTTGTTCACATAATCTTGTTCACCAAGGATCTAGGGCCTGCGTGATCCCCGCAAATTCCTTCGTGGACCTCGCTCAGGATGTACTCGGTTTCTCTTTCGTCAACGCATTTCAAGTAGGGCATGGAGAAGCCTCTCTTGTATAAGGTATCATTGAGAATTGTGAATCTGGCAGACCTTTTCTTGATCTTTCTAGCTTCGTCTGCATTCTGAGGGAGGTGCCCATCCTGGAGGAAAGATATAATGGGCGTCATCCAGCTACTTATGCTCTGGACTGTGAATGTTGAAACTTCTTCTATGCTGGGGTTTTTCTGTACTTCCATCATCAAGTCTGGACTCGATTCTGCTTCTTTTGACGAGGTTATCTTTGAGACTTCGTCTGCTGCCATATTCTGGCTTCTAGGAATCTGGACGAACTCCACTTCTTCGAACTCCTAAGTCAAGTGCTTCGTTAGCCTGAAGTACTTCTGCATTCTTTCTTCCTTGGCTTCGTATTCTCCCTTGATTTGCCCAATTACTAGCTTTCAGTCATTCTGGACTAGCAGGTTCCTAGCCTCAAACTCTTTCTCGAGCCTTAAACCCCTCAGAATTCCTTCGTATTCGGCTTCATTGTTTGTGACCGGGAACTTCAGCTGAACTCCATACCTTAGAACTTCTCCATCAGGGGTGGTTATGACGACCCCTACTCCCCCCCTTTTTTGGGCTAATGAGCCGTCGGTCTGTATCACCCATGTTTTGTTTTTGCTGGCGAGGATTTGTTCGTTTGGAATGGTGAACTTGGTGATGAAGTCTGCCAAAACTTGTGCTTTAATGGCTGTCCTGGGATGGTACTCAAAGTCAAATTAACTAAGTTCGATCGCCCATTGGACCATTTTCCCAGTTGCCTTGAGTTGGTTCATGGACATCTTGATAGGTTGGCCCGTTATCACCAAGATCGGATTTGCCTGGAAATACTGCCTGAGCTTGCGCAAGGCTACTATCAATGCGAACATGATTTTTTCAATCTTTGGAAACTTGGACTCAGCTCCTTGGAAAGCTTGGCTGACATAATAAACTGGAAGCTGTTTCCTGTCTTCTTCCTGGATCAGGGCTGCATTAATGGCTGTAGCTGATACTGCTAAGTACAGATACAAGTTTTCACCTTCTTTAGATGGGCTTAGAAGTGGTGGATTGCTTAGGTAGCGTTTGAGCTCTTGGAAAGTCGCTTCGCATTCGTCGGTCCAGGCAAAAGCCTGCTTCAAGGTCTTGAAGAAAGGTAGGCACTTGTCCGTTACTCTAGAGACGAATCTGTTGAGGGCGGCAATCCGTCTCGTGAGCTTCTGGACTTCCTTGACGGTCTTAGGTGATGCCATGTCGATTATGGCTTGAACTTTTTCCGGATTTGCTTCTATTCCTCTCTGGGACACCATGAATCTCAGGAAATTTCCTGAGGCTACACCAAAAACACACTTACTAGGATTCAGCTTCATTGGTATTGCTTGAGGGTAGCGAACGTCTCCTTGAGGTCGTCCAGATGGGTAAGCTTTTCTATGCTCTTGCCGAGCATATCATCCACGTACACCTCCATATTCCTGCCTATCTACTTATTGAACATTCTGTTTACCAACCTCTGATAAGTAGCACCTGCATTCTTTAGTCCAAAGGGCATTACCTTATAGCAATAGAGTCCTTAACTGGTGATGAAGGCTGTTTTCTCTTGATCCTCGTCAGCCATTTTTATCTGATTGTATCCTGAGAACTCGTTCATAAACGTTAGCAACTTGTGTCCAGCAGTAGAGTCTACAAGCTGGTCTATTCTTGGAAGGGGGATGCTATCCTTCGGGCAAGCCTTGTTCAGGTCCGTGAAGTCTACGCACATTCTCCACTTCCCATTTGCTTTTTTTACCAGAACGACGTTCGCAAGCTAGTTTGGATAATAAACTTCCCGGATGAAGCCTGCAGCCAGGAGTTTGTTCACTTCGTCAGCGATTGCTTGGTCTCTTTCGGGTGCAAAGACTCTTCGTCTCTGCTTGACAGGCTTCCTCTCCGGGTCTATATTCAACATGTGCTGGATGACTTCTGGAGATATGCCTGGCATGTCATCGTGGCTCCAGGCAAAGACGTCTAGATTTTTCTTAAGAAACTGGATGAGCTTTATTCTCATCTCAGGACTTAGAGTCGTCCCTATCCTGGTTGTTTTTGCTGTTTCTCCTTCGACCAGCTCCACTATTTCCAGGGCTTCCACCTTTTCTTCCTTCTTTTATTCAATTATCCACGTATGGTTCTCCTTTGCTGCCCAGACGGCCTGGTAGCATTCCCGAGCTAGCAATTGATCTCCTTTAACCTCGCCAACACCGTTCTCCGTTGGAAATTTTACCTTCAGGCAGTAGGTAGATGTGGACGCCTTCCACTTGTTGAGTGCTGGCCTTCCAATGATGACATTGTAGGATGAGGGACAATCTACCACCAAGAAGTCCAACTGACGGGTCAACTGCTTCGGGTATGTCCCCACAGTTACTGTCAACATTACTATGCCCTTGGGATATACCCTGTCACCACTAAAACTGACGAGGGGGGAATCAAATGGCCGTAGTCTTCTTGGATCTAGCTTCAATTGCTGAAATGTAGGGAAGTAGATGATATCAGCGGAGCTACTATTGTCCACGAGGATCCTTTTGGTGTTAAACCCTTCTATGATAAGCATTACGACCAAGGGGTCGTTGTGAGGCTACTTCACCCCCCTAGCATCAATCTCGTTGAAAGTCATGTCTTGATTAGTTCGTCTGTGTTTCGACGGGGGCGTCATGTGGACGTTGTTCACCTGTCATTGGTGCGCTTTTTTAAGGGACTTGAATGAGCCTCCTGTGATGGGCCTTCCTAAGATCGTCTGTATTTCCTTGATCACATTTTGAGGAGGTTGGGAATGACGGTTATTCCATCTAGACAAGGACTCATGCTGGCCTTTGTTCCCGTCCCAGAATTTACTGTATTCCCCCTTCTTCACAAACTTCTGCAACTTCCCCTTTCGTATCACTTCTTCTATCTGCTCTTTGAGGTCCCGACAATCTTTGGTGTAATGGCCATGATCTTTGTGGAATTGGCAGTACTTATTCTTATCGCAGACGTTAGAAGACGAGTGTAATGGTCGCAGCCATTTAAGGTAGTGTTCGTCCTTAATCTGCGTTAGAATTTTATCAACAAGCATAACAAGAGGAGTAAACTTTACCGTCCGTGGACTTTTATCATCTTTCCTTCTGCTTCCGTCATTGGTCCGACGATCTGGGCGCTCGCGCTTTTACCCTCTACGGTCATCTTCTTTCCTTCCTTTGTCCCCTAGTCTATCTACGTTCCTGATGGCGGCCAATGCATCTTCAGCGTTCATGTACTTCTGTGCTTTTAGGAGCATCTCGGCCATCGTCTTTGGTGGATTTTTCGCGAGTGATGTAACGAGCTCTCTGGATCTTAATCCCGCCTTGAAGGTCGTCAGTTGCACTTTATCATCAGTCTCGTCTACTTCCAGTGTCTCCCGAGTGAAATGTTTTACATACAACCTCAGGGTTTCCTTCTCTCCCTGCCTGATGGTGAGCAAGTGGTCCACGGTCCTCTTTGGTCGTTGTCTTCCGATGAAGTGATGCAGGAAGGCGTTGCTCAACTGCTCGAATGTGTCAATGGATGATGTTGGCAACTTTGTGAACCATTCTCGTGCAGCTCCCTTGAGAGTGGTTGGGAATGAACGACACAATATTTCGTTTGGGGGCTATTAAAAGCCCAGCGTCGTCTTGAAGGTGTTGAGGTGGTCCTGGGGATCCTTTAGCCCGTCAAAAGGTTCAAGTTGAGGTAGCCAAAATTTCGAAGGCACTGGACAGTCAAGGACTGCTGTGGTGAACGGCGAATTCGTTGCCCTGACCAGTCGATACACACTCCGTTCTATTTTCTCCTTGATGGCGTTCCTAAGTTCGTCCATCTCCCTCCTCATCTCCTGGAGTAGGTCTGAGTTCTGCTTGGTTGGAGTAGTGGGCCTTTGATGGTCACTTCTTCTATGGCTATCTCCCTCGTCATCTTGATTTTCCTTAGACCGGTTCTCCTCCTGTTGAAGCCGTAGCCTCATTTCCTGATTTTGTCTGGTTAGTTCTTCAATAGTGGCTGCAAGAGCCTGAACTTGCTGTGCTAGGGCTGCGGAATTTGGATTGGACTCCATCTGAGAGAAATAGTTAATCGAAAACTACTTTTTTGAGATTGAACACGAAAATGTTGTTCCCACAGACGGCGCCAAACTGATGAAGCGTAAGTTCGTTAGTAGAATTCGTCAGATGGAAGCAATCCTCAGCCCTTCAAGGGTGGTCACCGGTGTGGTGCCTACCACAATGCCTCCGATGCCAAACTCAGTATAAGAAGCTCTCTTGAGAGTAAACAACGTAATTGAACAGAATGAAATCTCTTTGTGTTTATGTGTATATATACCTTGTTTTTGGCAATGTGTGGGTTTTATATATATTTTCCTGGCCTCTAGCCATTGGAGTAGTTATGGAGGTCTTAATGCTCCTTTTGGTAACATTTGGGACTGTGTAATGTGGCATCAATGACGAACTATTACAACAGAAGGGTGAAACTCAGGCGACTCAACATAGGCGACCTCGTTCTGCGCAAAGTAACCCAGGCGACCAGAGATCCTACTCAAGGAAAACTCAACCCCATATGGGAAGGACCGTATTGGGTCGTTCATTACTCCAGGCAGGGTAGCAACCACCTGGAAACCCTGGATGGACAAAGACTTTCGAGGCCATAGAACATTGAACACTTGAAGAAATACCATCAGTAGACGTAACAGTTAAATGTATTCATTATTGAAATCAATAAAGAAGTTATTCAGCTAATGTTTCTCTGCGAGCAGGTCTATTCGATTGTAAGTCACAAAAAGCCAAAAATGGTTAAGTAACAAGATTTCGCCTTAATAGATGTAAGTTACTGACGAGGGAAAATCCCTAAAATGGCATAAGTCACAAAAAGCCAAAAATAGCTAAGTAACAAGATTCCGCCATGACGGATGTAAATTACTGACAAGGTAAAATCCATAAAAGGGTGTAAGTCAAAAAAGCCAAAAAATGGCTAAGTAACAAGATTCCATCCTGACGGATGTTAAGTTACTGACGAGAAAAAATCCCTAAAAGGGTGTAAGTCAAAAAAGCCAAAAATGGCTGAGTAACAAGATTCCGCATTGATGGATGTAAGTTACTGACGAGGATAAGATCTCCAAAAAGCCAAAGTAACAAGATTCTACCTAGACGAATGTAAGTTACTAACGACTAAAAAACTCCTAAACGAATATAAAGTATTGCCGAGATGCCAGTTATGAGAGATTCGACAAACGCACAACATGGGCGATTACATCACCAGCATATCTCAAACTAAAGAACGTACAATCACGAATGCAAGTAAGTGAAGTTAAATTAAATTAAAGCCTGAAACGGACTGGCAAATCACCATTGTCTTTACAAAAAAAAGCCCATAAACATTGGGCTAAAAATATTGTTCCCAAAATAGATATAAAGTAAAATTGTTCAAAAAATAGATTTACATAATTGCCCAAAACATAGAGGGCATCCCAAAAAGAAAGAAATTTTTGTTAAGTATCAGGTCCGGGCAGCACCATCATCAGCAGGATCATCCTCAGTGGGAGTGTCGTTAGCAGGAGCATCAATAGGAGCGTCAGGCTTAGTAGTAGAAGATTGAGCAGCCTCGTCTGCAGCCATCTCTTAATCCACCTCCTCCAGGTCCAACTTCTCCATATCCACTCCGGTAGGATGCTTGACGAGGTACCTTTTCAGGAGCTCAAAGCCTTTGAAATACCAGCTGAATAGGACCATTTGGTACTCGTCCGTAGTCTGGAAAGCCTCTACGGACCTTGCAGCAATAGTCTTAAGACTCTCTTTGGCTCCCAGAAGCTGCTCATCTTTTGCCAAAGTCAATTGGCGCTCAGCCCTAAGGTCGTCACCCAATTTCTTCACCGTTTCCTTCAGGGATGCAGCCTCACCCATGGAGTCAATAAGATTCTTTTTCAAAGTAGAGTTCTCTGCCTCCAGAGTTTCCATCCTGGACGTAAGAGACGCCACCCTAGCCTCTTGCGTGAGATACTCCGAAGTGATATGGAGACTTTCTCCCAGTACCTAGAAAAGAGGTCCAGAGTCATCATAAAAAAAAAAATAAATAAAAAAAAAAGAAAAAAAAGAAAAGAAAAGAAGAAGGGTAGACAACATACCTGTACAAGCTTATGGACGTGTTGAGCAGCCACGTCATTAAAGGGGACATTGGAAAGGACCTTCAAATCTGCAGCAGTCATGACCTCATGAGCCTAATCTACTGCCAGTCTCTCATCACTCCAGAGCGTGGATGGACGAGGGTCGCTTTTCTCCTTCTCCTTCTCGGATAATCTCGGCCTCTTGGAGACCAGAGTACCCTCAATCTCTTCCACAGAAGTCGTGGGGGAAGCGGTCCTCGTCACCAGAGCTCCCGATACGATTGGGCTGACGAAGGAAGTTGGAGGGACGGAGCCACCCTTTCCAGTAACGCGCACCGTTTTCTTTCCTAAGTTCGATAAAGGCTCGTCCTTCTTGGACAGTCTTAGCATACATGCCTTTGTTGAACTTGGTCGTTGTCTCTACAAGAAGGAAACACTTGTTAAAAAAAAAAGAAAAAAAAAAAGAAAAAATGTGAGCATTAACGAACCCAATACTTACTTTTTTTTCCTTCAATTTCAAGATTTCGCAGGATGAAACTAGAAGGATCTGGACCGAGACAATAGAAGGCAAGAGTCCTTAGGTCCACAAGGTCGTCCCAGCTCTCAATCGTCTGCGCATATTTAATCGCCTTCTCTACTCGTTCTTTATACTTGCTCTTCAGCTTTGGCCGTCTCTTAACTACAAAAAAGAAGAAGTAAAAGAATCAATAGCAATAAAGGCAAGCACGATGAAACTTAATGGACAAAAAAGGAGTATTGACGCACCTAGGGTCGGGATTCTCCACCGACGATGCAACCTCAGGAGATCACCCCAAACCTCGCCTGAGGGAGTCTCAAAATCGTCCCCAGACACAAAGAAAAATCTGGACTTCCAGTACCTAAACGACGAAGGTCACTTTTTGACAATCTTAGTCCTCCTCTCCCAAGGAACTAGTTCATAATACCTGTGCTCCTTTGACGCTTTTAAGCGGTACAAATAGATAAGCTCATCAACCCTGAGCATATCTTCGTCAATGGCAACCAGCCATATTCCCATACAGCTGACTAATATCCTTCACGAATTAGGCATAAGCTGCCCAGGAGCAATACCAAAGTGGTCTAATAGCTCCATCAGGAAGGGATGGACGGGAAGCCTCAACCCACAGGTGAAGGCAGACTCGTAAAAACATACCTCGCCTGGGAAGAAGTGACATGCCCGGTCCTCTTCATTGGGCAAACGAACCCTAAGCCGATCCGGAAATTGAAATCTATCCTTAAACCTCCTTAGTGTGTCAGCGTCCAGCCCACACTCCTCCTCTAGAGCATAGAAAGTCCTAACCTCTCGAGGGCCAGAGACGGCGATATCCCCCTCAGCTAGGCTGCCGTTGGACGATAACCCAGTCTCAAGCTCGCTTGACCTAACCTCAGACATATCTTCTCGCTCTTTAACCTCGTTTACAAACCAATCTAGTGACTGACGAAGCAAAGGCAACAAATCAGCCAATGCAACGCTCAAACAATTGCCCTAAAAAACAAAGTCCTCAATATGAGAGAAAACACCTAAAGACCCTCCTAAGCGAGCAAAGAGGAATGAAATTGATGGGCAAACTATCCTAACCTCAAAGTTATGAACCATGAAAACCAAGAAGAAGACACAATAGTGAACTAAACCCCCAAGAAATTAAGAACAAGCGAAAAGGGAAAAGAAGAAAGAGATCAGAGGCAAAGTTGTAATAGGGCAGAGAGGAATGGCATAAAAAAGAGAATGGGCGTACCTTTAAAAAAGTAACCAACAGAGGGAGCACCACCACGCCGTACGCTAGTTCGAAGAGAAATTGTAGAGAGAGGTCGTTGGAGAGAATGATCAGAACAATGATTGAAGAATTTTGAAAGGAGTGAAAAGGAAAGGTTTAAAACCAAGGCTTTGGGAAACTAAAAAACCAGCGGGAAGCCCAATAGTCCCACCAATTGGAACATTAACTCCACCAGTTAGCACGTGCCCCGTATGCCACGATCTGTGGAGTGTCGCCACTTTGCACTTAATACGGAGCAAAACCCCAAATGTCACTTGCAATCTATAACCCTTCACATTCTATGATCGTCATTGAAATGACGAACAAAGAATCGGGGGGCAACTGACGGGACTGACGAGTCTGTCTCACACGAACGATCCCATAAATATAGACGAATACTAGGGTTGTAATCGGTTCGGTTCGGTCGGTTTTTTTTATCCGACCAACCGAAATCGAAATTTTCGGTTTTTAAAAATCTCAACCGAAACCGACCGAAATAGTTGAAAAACCGTCGGTTTCGGATTGTTTCGGTTTCGGTTGATTTTTCGATCGGTTTCGGTTCCTTCTCATTCGTTTTCTAAGAAAGTAAACAAAGAAAAAAAAAACCCGGAATATTCTCATTCATTTTCTAAGAAAGCAAACAATGAAAAAAAAAAAAAAAAACAAACCCAGAATATAAAAAAAGGGAGAAGAAATTGAAAAAATAAAACAACCAAGCACATGGGTTTTTTCAAAACCCTAACTTTATTTGCACAGAAAAATTGAAAAAATAGCATTGATTCAATATTAAACAAACCCAGAATATAAACAAGAGAGAGGAAACTATGGAGAAATTAAAGAGAGAGAGAGAGAGAGGGTCACCGTGACTCCATGAAAATGAAAAGATTAGTCGGCGCAGGGAGCTCGGCGTGTGGAGGCCAGCGTAGGAAGGCCAGCGGGTGGAGGCTGGTGCAGGAAGGTCGACGTGTGGAGGCGGCATGTGGAGGTGTGGAGCAGTAAGAGAAGAGGAGGGGCTGAGGGCTGAACTCTTTAAGAAAAAATAGAGAGAAAATGTTGAGGAAGGTGGCGGCTGCACTGAAGAAAAGAAAAGAAAAGGGAAGAATAAAAGAGGGAGGGTATTTCCGTATTTTCTCTCACGCTCTAGGGTTTTAAAAATTAGGGAGGGTATTTCCGTATTTTACCTCATGGTCTAAAGTTTTAAAAATTAGATAGCAAAAAGAAACGCCCCCCTACGCGAAGGCTTGAACCTGGGATCAGCAAGCATTCCACAAAGTAGCATACCACTAAGCCACTGATCAGTTATGTAATGGAATTACATAAATATATATATATATATATATATATTCAGTCGGTTCGGTTCGGTTTCGGGTGAAAAAATCCAGCACCGAAATCGAAACCGAAAATTTCGGTTTTTAAAAACTGAAACCGAAACCAATCCGAACCGAAACCGAACCGAAAATTTGGCAAAGGTTCGGTCGGTTTCAATCGGTTTTTTCAGTTCATCGGTTTTTTGCACACCCCTAACGAATACAGCCTCTGGTCAGGCGAAGTAATTATCCACGCTACTGACGAAGACAGCCAGTCCATTCAATGCAGGCAATCAAACCCAGAACAGCTACAAGGCCAACTGTATAGACCGTTGGGGGACATTGATGCCACATTACACAGCCCCAAACGTTACCAAGAGGAGCATTAAGACCTCCATAATTACTCTAACGGCTATAGGCCAGGAAAATATATATAAAGCCCACACATTGCCAAGAACAAGGTACATATACACATAAACACAAAGAGATTTCATTCTGTTTAATTACATTGTTTACTCTCAAGAGAGCTTCTTATACTGACTCTGGCATCGGAGGCATTGTGGCAGGCACCACACTGGTGACCACCCTTGAAGGGCTGAGGATTGCTTCCATCTGACGAACTCTACTGATGAACTTACGCTTCATCAACTAGTATTATTATTATTATTAAATTGAGCAATAAAACGATAACACTACAAAAAATAAGAGCAAATTTTTAACTGAATAATATTGAACATTACTCGGAACCAACTTAAACTATATGAGTAAAACTTAGAATTTTGATTTTATTTAAGAAAATGGCAAACAAGTAAAAAAAAAAAATGTATAATATATTTTAAAATATATATTTTTAAAATTTTAAACATATATTAAATATAGATGAATTGGGTCAGATTAGTCGAATTTATGAATCTTATGACTAGAAACCATCCCAACCCATTGTAAAAAAATTCACAATCCAACCCAACTCACCAACCCCTAAAAACTGACTCAACCCCGCGGGTTGGGGCTAGATTGGGATGGTTTGGGTGGATTAGTTATGAACTCCTATCTAAGATAAAATTTTACTCTAGCATAATCTAAATGTACGTGTGTGAAGCTCTTTTTTGGAAACTTAAACCCCGACAATTGCCCCCCAAAGAGCTACACTCCACAAACACTTATCTATCAAATATTGGGCAAATTTTATGGAATTAGAGCAATAATAGTGTGACACATGTCAAAGAAATAAGAATTATTGCTAATATCCATGTATTAATAAGAAAAACACTCTCTCACACAAGACATACACACTTATCTATCAAATAAGAAAAAAAAAAAAAAAACCAGAAACATTGATTCTCTCATTCTCGGAATCCAGAGGTTATTACTTCATGCTTATAAGTATGTCATTGCCTCGCATGAATTTTCTTCCTCGAGTACTGTTTAATTACTTCGAGCGGACATAAAATTGGTTTGTACAATTGTACTCAAAAGCAACTGTGCAAAGGTAATTTTACCATGAGCTTTTATCATGGGAACAAGGATGAGTCATGGTGGATCCCAATTGATCATGCGAATAGTTACTTGTCTATTGTAACAAATGAAGAGATCGTCCCTCTATAAATGCATGAACTGCACATGATAGATCAAATAAAATTTTTTATTGCTGCAAATGTGTCAAAACTAAATTATCCTCGTCATTTCAACTAATGGGGCCAACAATTGTAAGAAGGGAATGTATATGGTGGTTGGAATTGAGCCATCAAAGTCGTTTTTCGTATGCAATATTATTGAATTAAGCTTGTTTTTTAAGTCTCTACTTTGTTAGTTGTTATGAGGTTAGGGACCTACGTACGCGACATAGATTTGGATAATTCTCTCAATCATGAGCGGAATTCGTGGAAAATTGTCTCTGGTTAACGACTGACTACTACAGTAATTTGCAACCACTCTTTTGTTGCGTGCATTAGTTATTACTACTAGAGCGTATCATTTCAGTCATGGCCACTGGATTCACATCCAAGTAATTACCAAACTACTAACGCATCATTGAAAAGAATAAAAAAGATAAATGTAGTGTAAAACATGGTATAGAAGATCATTTAGGTAGAATGGTTCAACCAAATGTTTAAATTATTAGAAGGAATTTCAGTTAGGTTTGATTCGAAACGTACGTAAACAAAACCTTTAACATTTATGGCAATTTTTCTGATAGTTTTCCGTCTTTTACAAAAGTGACACTTATTATTACCCTTTTCCTTCTTGTGAACTTGAGATACATTAGGGTCATTAGGCTTATTAGACTTATGTGGTCCATTCTTTATGCCCTTTTTAGACTTCCTTCAATTCCTTTATGCTCCTTGACTTACTAGATGAACTGAATGATGTTCAAGTTGCTTAAGCCTTGCATTTTCTTGATTAAGTACACTGGTCAGTTGATTAATATTTCATTTATAATGGCTCATACTAAGGAGGCAAGAATTCAATATAAAATGGACAAGAAAAAACTCATCCACATTCATCCTTAAGAGTCTTTAATTGAGCAGTCAAATTTATCATTTCAAGGACATGCTCGTGCATCTTGGCCACACTTACCATCAAATTTCATGGTGGTAAGTTTAGTCATTAGTGTCCCCACAAGGAACTTGTCAGCAGTTTTGAAATATTCTTTCGCATTAGTAAGGGTGAATTTGGTTCAGCTTTTTGAAACTTGACTTTTTGAAAAAGTGGGGGTTTTAAAAAGAGCGGTATAAAATTGAGTTTTTTTTTAAAAACTGAGTGTTTGATAACAACTGTTAAAAAGTGCTATTTGAAAATACTGAGTGTTTGGCTAGCACTTATAAAAGTGACGGTTTGAGTTATAAATTACCAAAAGGATAATATATATATATATATAAGTGAGTTTATTTCATACTTAAATCAACTACTTAATAATACTTACTCAAAAAAAAAAAAACTACTTAATAATAATAATAATAATAATAATAATAATAATAACAATAATAATTTATTGTTAACTAAAATTTGTTGTAAAAATATTGTTAATTAAAATTTGTTGTAAAAATATTTTTACAATATTTTCACAACAAATCATATGTGGTAAGTTGTTACTTATTTTAATTTGAACACACCACTTAAATTATTTTTTTCACTAGTATTAGCTAGTAACAACCTACCACTTAAAATTTATTGTGAAAATATTGTGAAATATTATAGTAGTATTTTTTAGTTTTAATTTCTTATTCTTTGTTTTATTTTTCTTTTTATCTCTTTTTCTTTCAACCACACATTTATTTATTTTTTTTCCTCATTTTTTCTCCTCCACACATGTATTCTTTATCCTCTCCTTATCTTCACTTTTGACTTTTTTATGCTTTTCATCTTCACGAGACTACTATTTCGTCCACTCCAAGATTCTAGAACATACCAAAAGCTAAAAGCTCTCACTATTTTTTTCTCTTTTTTTTTCTCTCACTCTCTTACACACATGCCTGTTGCCTGTCATTGACTAAAAATTGGATCAGAGCAGAGCAAACGAAAGGGAGATACTGCATAAGGGAAGATTTTGCTATATTTTGATGTTTTTTTTGTTTTGCATTTTAAGGAATCCTGATTTGCAAGGGATTTTTTTTTTCCTTAGCCGATTTGGGAATTTGTTATAGATTTTTTTGTGTTTGGATTTGGAAATTTGTTATTGAATTGAACTTGGGCTAAACGCTATTTTTTTGTGGTCTTTGTAGCAATTAATTTATCAGAGGGTTCTGGGGCTGCAAATGGCGATCTGCCTTGATTTATCAAAGGGTAAAATTGGGTTTTTAATAAAACATGTGGGCAATTTAGTACTTGACCTTTAGATCCAATAGTAATATTGATCAAAAGTGCTTTTGCATTTGCAAAAGCTCCTCAAACTTGTCCACATGTTTTGGCTCAATTCTTTACATTTCAAAGCTTTTTAGCCTTTTTTGAGAAAGCACATTTTGAAACATTACCAAATGCCTAATTTATTTTTTTGGTTTCAAAAAGCACTTTTTGCCATCTGAAAGTGCAAACAAACAAGCACTAAGTGATTCTTTAACAGTGTCAATCTTTGGAAGTGTAAACAATAATTTATGCTCACTACATTAGTGCTAAGAGTTATCATTCAAGGAGCAATAAACCAAAATGAAACACATGTTTAAACAATGAATAGTATTATTGCGATCCACCTTTGGGTTATCCTTATGGTAAACTATTCAAAAATCATGGTCACCTAAAAGAACTAATCAATAAAATATTTATAATTAAGTTGGTCGTTACTTTTGAGCATCCATTCCAATCTCAACCATGAATACCCATAAATTATTCTATTCAATTAATTAATCACTTAGAAGTTGTGCACCTTGGGCCAATTTAATATTCTCGTGATCAAACAATTGCAATTTGCAAAGTCAATAATCATTAACACTAGGGAATAGGTGTTAATCTCACTTATTTGACTTGTTATCTATATGTCATTCCAGTTATGTCACTTTGGTGACTAACAAAAGTATCATAATATAGATTCCAAATTAAGATTAATGACCTCGCACGAACATTTTTTATTTTTAGATGAGAAATACGTGAGTTTTATTAATAATGAGAAAATAACAAAACATCCTGAATCACTGCAAATTCAATAAAAGATGGAGTTTCTTATATCTAAATTACAAAGTTATCGAGTCCTCTGGCATGGCGTGTCAATTTATTGAAGAAACTCAGTATACAGTAAAGAAAGAAGAAAATAGAGAGTAAAAGAAGAGAGAGAGTTGAGAGGTTGAAGATGAATCAATTAACAAGAAATGATTTTACTTGCTTGAATACATTATCAGAGTAAGGACTCTCCTATTTATACACTAAAACTGAATAGCTTAAGCTCTGGATTAATTCTGTAAATTCTGGAACTATTCCCGTGAATTCTGGAACTATATAACTGCCTCTTTAACTGACATTCCCTCCAATGGTAACTGCTATTTGATCACACAGCCACATGACACCATTTCTGTGTTGATGGATAAAGTCCGTAGCTTAAGTCCAAAACGATGCACTTCATAGATTAATAAAATTGTGCGTATTGACTTAAGCTATAAATGAAACGGTGCGTGTTGAGTCTTTATTACTGTGTTGAGACTGTTCTTCAACATCCCCCTTCAAATGAATGGGGGAAGAATCCACCAGAAGTTTGGAACGGATAAGGAGGAATGGAGGAGCAGATAAAGATTTGGTAAACACATTTGCGAAATTATCTTTGCCGGAAATAAAACCAACACAGAGATCTTTACGAAGAACCTTTTCTCGTATGAAATGATAGTCAACTTCCAAATGTTTGGTTCTGGAGTGAAACACTAGATTTGCAGAGAGAGTAATAGCAGAAATATTATCACACCAGATAACAGGGACATAAGGGAGAAAGAGCTTAAGTTCCTTGAAAAGAATATGAAGCCAAGAAAGCTCAGCAGCAGAGGTTGCCAAGGCCCTGTACTCAGCCTCTGTGGATGAGCGAGATACAGTGGTTTGTTTCTTTGCAGACCATGAAATAGGATTAGGACCAAGAAAAACCAATAAGCCAGTAGTGGGGCGTCTATCAGTAGGGTCCCCTGCCCAATTTGCATCAGAGAAAGCAGTGAGGGTCAAGGGACCTGGGGAGAAACAAATGCCATGATTCAAGGTGCCCCTAACATATCTCAGAACTCTTTTAGCAACTTCCATATGTGTAGAAGTAGGCTTGCTCATAAACTGGCAAAGCTGTTGGACACTGAAGGGAAGGTTAGGCCTGGTGAAGGTGAGGTATTGGAGAGCACCCACTAGGCTTCTATACTTAGTGGGATCAGACAAAGCCACACCAGTGTGAGGGATCAAACGTGTGGTTGGGCAACAAGGAGTCTTGACAGGTTTAGAATTGGACATATTGAACCTGTGCAAGATATCAGAAGCATATTTGGACTGAGTGAGAGTGATGCCATACTGAGTGGGAGAAATTTGAATGCCCAAGAAGTAGCTTAAGGGTCCTAAATCTTTAAGCTCAAACACTTGACCGAGAGCAGTAATGAAGGAGGAAATTTGGGCAGAATTATTGCCTGTAACAATGATGTCATCCACATAGAGTAACAGATAGATGATAGTGCCAGAAGAATGAAAAATGAATAGAGAGCTGTCAGCCATGGAAGTAGTGAACCCCAAATGAAAGAAATGAAATGTGAACCTCTCAAACCAAGCTCTGGGAGCTTGTTTGAGACCATACAAGGATTTCTGAAGCTTGCACACATAGGAAGGGTGATGAGAGTCCACATAACCAGGAGGCTAAATCATATACACATCCTCTTGAAGAAGTCCATGTAAAAAGGCATTAGATACATCAAGTTGCCTCAAACTCCAATTGCAACTCACTGCAATAGCTAGAATAAGTCTTACTGTAGCAGGTTTAATAACAGGACTATATGTCTCATGATAATCAATCCCAGCCTATTGATGAAACCCTTTGGCTACCAATCTGGCTTTATATCTTGAAATGGAGCCATCACCGTTCAGTTTAAGTTTGAATACCCACTTGCAGCCAACAAGATTAACATTAGGAGGTGCTGGCACCAAGGACCAAGTTTGCTGCCTTTGCAAAGCCTGGAACTCAGCATCCATAGCTGCACACCACTTGGGATATTGAAAAGCAATCTTGTAGGTGGAAGGCTCAGTAAAGGAGGAATCCATGATAGCCTTGTAGCATAACTTGATTGTAGGCTTGGAGATACCACTTTTAGATCTGGTCTACATAAAATGCTGATTAATTGGCATAGAGGGCACAGGCTGTAAAGCTGAGATAGAAGTAGTAGCAGTGGTTGAGGAAGGGAGTGCAGCAGTAGCATCCTCAGTAGTATCAGAGGAGTGTGAAGCCAAAATAGAATACTGTGGACTAGGAATAGGAGGGTCAGGTTGTGAACTAGTGACAGGGAGGTGAGAGTGAGAAGCATTTGAGGGAGAGACATGTGTGGAAGATGGGGTTAAGGAAATGTTAGAGGAGACAGGATGTGGACCTAGAATAGAAGAGTGATTTATAGAGTGGAGAAACAATTGATTGGACAACCAAGTGAGATCAGGAAAAATAGGTGATGAAGGAGTGGATGACTGAGAGGTAGTGGTGGAAGAAAAGGGAAATTTAGATTCATAAAAAAGAACATGTCTTAAGGTATATAGGTGTTTGGTTTCAAAGTCAAGGCACAGATAACCCTTTGTACCTACTGGATAACCAAGAAAGATACATTCTTTGGTTCTATGTGCAAGTTTGTGAGGAGTGTAAGACCTAAGATTAGGATAGCATGCCCACCCAAACACTTTTAATTGAGAGATATCAGGTTGAGAGGCATAAAGTGTAGACCAAGGGGAAAGAAAGTGAAGCACAGAAGTGGCATCAAATTGATTAGGGTGACTGTAGTAGGGACAACATAAGACCAATAGGAAGAAGGCATTTTGGCTTGAGATAAAATGGTAATGGTGGTTTCAATGATGTGCCTATGTTTCCTCTCAACCAGTCCATTCTGTTGGGAAGTGTAGGGACAAGAAAGATGATGAATAATACCATTTTGTAAAAGATAATTCTTGAATTCAGTAGAGGTGTATTCACCTCCTCCATCTGATCTAAAGACTTTAATTTTAGCAAAGAATTGATTTTCAATCATGGCTTTAAAATGAACAAACTTGGTAAAGACTTCTGATTTAGATTTAAGCAAATAGATCCAGGTAAACCTGGTGTAATGATCAATGAACAACATATAGTATTTGAAGCCATTAACTGAACACATTGGAGTAGGTCCCCACAGATCAGAATGAACAAGTTCAAATGGATTAGATGCAGTAAACTGTGAAGTAGGAAAGGGTAAATTGTGCATCTTTCCATACAAGCAATGAGTACAAGAGATTTCTACAGCAGTACACTTATTTGAATGAAATTTGGCATTAGGAAACAAATGATGGAGAACTTGATCAGAAGGATGACCAAGCCTCAAGTGCCAAAGAGTTTTATTGAAAACAGGACTACTAGACACCCTATTACAAGATTTAGAAGACAAAGAGAGTTGTGCAGCCTTGTGAGGGTAGATTGGATACACACCATCCTCACTCCTGCCTTGGTAAAGTATTTTCCCTGTGGCCAAAGCTTGAATTGAAATAATGTTTTCATCAAAATAATAGAAACACTTGTTGTCATGACAAATTTTATGTACAGAGGCAAGATTGGATGCAGTGGAAGGGACTCTAAGAACATTGTTTAGATGAAGTGTGGATTGAGAAAGAGGAAGAGAAGCATTACCTAAATGTGTGATAGGAAGGTTCTGTCCATTGCCCACAGTAATCTGATCTTGACCATGGTAAGGTTTGGGAAAGCTAAGATGATTCAAACTTGATGTCACATGATCTGTAGCAACACTATCAGTAAGCCAAGGTTGATCTTGAGTGACATAAGCATTTGATGCAATAGCCATTGCTGCAAGCTTGGTAGGAGGGTGCTTTCCCTAGTAAGCATAGTCCATCCGGTGGTATTAATCAAGTGCTGAGTGGCCAACCTTCCAATAAATCTGACAGGTTGGTCTTTCTAACCTACCTCCATTAGAATTAGTCTGAGGTTGCTGAAACTGATTGAATTGATTGAATTGAGAGGGTTGTTGAAATGAGCCTCTTCCTCCTCTGCCGCCTCTGTTATTATAGTTGCTTCTTCCCCTTCCTCTATTGGAAGATGAATTAAATCCATTGTTGTTAGGTTTTGGAGTAGCTATTGCTGCCATAGCAAACATTGTGTCTTTTACCTCAGAACCTTCATTAAGGGACTCTTCCTCTGCATTGAGCATTGTGGAGAGTTCATCAAAACTCAAAAGAGCACTCCTGGTTCTTATAGCTGATTTGAAGGCATGAAACTCCTTAGGAAGTCCTTTGAGAGTAATGTGGAGCAATTCTTCATCATCCACAATTATTCCTACAGCTAGCAACTTATCCCTAACCACCTTGATTTTCTGTAGATACACATCCACAGACTCAACTCCTTTCTTGAGATTGTGAAGCTCACTTTTAAGGTTCATGACATGTGATCTTGAAATGGAGGAAATCTATTCTCCAAGACCTTCCAAACTTCTAAGGCTGATGAGCACCCTACAGTGAGTGCTAGAATGGAAAGAGTCAAGGTTGAGCTCATGAATGTTAATAAAGCTTTTTCCTTTGATTTCCATACCAAATAATCTGGATTCACCACAGCAGTAGTTGAACCAGAAAGGTCTTTGAGAAATTTTTCTGGAATCAGCTGTGGTTCTTCAATCAGCTCATACAGAGAGTAGGTTTCGAGCACCATAGTAATTTGATGCTTCCAAACTATATAGTTCATATTATCCAACTTTATGGTCATCATATTGGCCATATTGGAGAGCAGAAGAATTGGTTGATTGAGTATATTCACTGAAGAATTGGAAGTTGATGAAGATGTTGAAGAAGAGGCCATTGTTGAAGCTGTTGTTGCCATTGTTTCACTGACAATTGGCTCTGATACCGTGAAGAAATTCAGTATACAGTAAAGAAAGAAGAAAACAGAGAGTAAAAGAAGAGAGAGAGAGTTGAGAGGTTGAAGATGAATCAATTAACAAGAAATTATTTTACTTGCTTGAATACATTATCAGAGTAAGGACTCTCCTATTTATACACTAAAACTGAATAGCTTAAGCTCTAGATTAATTCCGTAAATTTTGGAACTATTCCCATGAATTCTGGAACTATATAACTGCCTCTCTAACTGATATTCTCTCCAATGGTAACTGCTATTTGATCACACAGCCACACGACACCATTTCTGTGTTGATGGGTAAAGTCTGTAGCTTAAGTCCAAAACGATGCACTTCATAGATTAATAAAACTGTGCGTATTAACTTAAGCTATAAATGAAACGGTGCGTGTTGAGTCTTTATTACTGTGTTGAGACTGTTCTTCAACAGTTATGAGTTGGTGTGTTTCCTTGTCGCTTGACATGCAGCATTTGGTGTTGCCTGAAGTGCTGTAGCTTGTTATGGATACCTTTGACGATATTTTCAATACTGATGGGTACTTTTGACGAGTCCAAGAGAGCTCCAATGAGAACTGAACAATCTGACTCGAACGTGACTTCCTGTAAGCCAATGTCCTTCGCGAAAGAGATGGCCACGTCCATTGCTTTGGCTTCAGCTTCAAGTGGACCCAGTGGCAGGGAAGTTGCGTGCTCAAAGCAGCGAGCACGGCACCCGCATGGTCACGTACAATGACGCCAATACCAAAGGACTTGGTGTTCTTGAAGACCGCAGCATCCATATTGACCTTTTACCATGGCTTCTTCTGCAGCGCTGGGTTGGCAGTACCGAAAGTGTGCAACGTGGAAGTCTACTGCTAGCATGGATCGGGCTTTCATTATGATGTCATGACTGGATTGCCGAGGAGAGCCAAGTCTGGTTTTGTTTCTATTATAGAATATGCACCAGGAAATCGTGATAACCAGCTCAAGCATGTCCTGCCTACGTGTTGAATGAAGATAAGGTGCCAGAGAAGGTCCACAAATTCCCTGAATCGCACGCCTCTAGTGTCTAGTGGTAAACAGGCTCTCCATGCAAAGATTTTGAGTTTGGGTGGGATGTTGAGACTCCAGAGTGTTTGCCAAAACAGGTGCTGAGTCTGGGACCTCGCACGTACATTAATCAACATAGTATATTCATAATAATATAGACAATTATAAGCAAGCCATTCAAATATTTTAACAGTTATAAATGCTAAGGGATTTAAATAATATAAAACAATTTAACTGATAGAGTTGAAACTTGAAACCAATTTCATGTCAAACACAGTAATTCGAGCAAGCATGTCTCTATGCCTCTTAAACAATTATCAAAAGATTTAAGAGATGAAAGAAATCGACTGTACCTCATATATGCCAAAATAAAATACCTTTTGACTATTTAATCACAATCATTCATCATACGGATTTGATCACAACACATGTTTATACATCCTTAGATGGAAAAACATGATAATTCTAAAACTCAGGGCATTCTATCACAAGATTCACAACACATGTTTATACATCTTTTAATGGAAAAATATGATAATTCTAAAACACAGGCTCTAATAACAGGTGTAAAATATTCTTGAAGTAACAATATACAATTACATTAGTTTTAAGATCTACAACTACCATGAATTTTATGCAATTCTCTAAAGATCAAGTGAGTGAATAGTAATTCTATGTATAGGATTGGTTTCTCTCTCTTGAACCTTACGTTTAGTTCAGTCAGATTCAGTCTATGTGATGGAATAAACACCTTTATATGTAGAGAGAAGACCAATTTCCAAATTCACTTTAATCTCTACTTGCCCATCAAAACATGACTCATGTTAGGAAACCACTTCTCTAATTGACTAATCAGGTCAGACACTTAAGGATATGCAATCATAGATTCATATCTCCAATCCATTAAACCTATATAACTTACAAATGTGCCTTGGGCCACCAATTTGATTAAAAAAAAAATTTAGTCTTACATAAATTGCCTCGTATATTGCTCTCAATTTCTTCAAAGGACCAAGATAATGCCATTTTGGGTTTAATGATACACATCAATAAATGGATTGGCAACAGATATAGTACCATATTGGGCCAACCATATCGACCTATTCTTGGAGCCGATGTTACGAAACAGATAGCAGAAACGATATTGTCTTTGTCTTCAGACAATCTTCAGCACATTTACCTGATTCCGAAGTGTCAAAATGCAGTTTTGGGCATATTGTCATTAACCAACGTTGTACTCAATATGTCCTCTTCAGGCCATAGTTTTAAGCTTGATATTTTTTTGGGTAAAATATCATTTTCGTCCCTAAACTATTACAAAAGTTGGTTTTTCGTTCCTAAACTTTCAAAAGTTCGTTTTTCGTCCCTGAACTATCACAAAAGTTCGTTTTTCGTCCCTGAACTATCACAAAAGTTCGTTTTTCGTCTCTAAACTTTCAAAAGTTCTATTTTCGTTCCTAAACTTTTCCAAACGTATTGATTTTCGTCCCTCACACATCAGCATATTGTCAAAGTCACGTCAGCACTCCGTCAGACGGAGGGACGAAAATCAATACGTTTGGAAAAGTTTTGGGAGGAAAATAGAACTTTTAAAAGTTTAGGAACGAAAAATGAACTTTTGTGATAGTTCAGGGACGAAAATGAACTTTTGAAAGTTTAGGGACGAAAAACAAACTTTTATGATAGTTTAGGGACGAAAATGATATTTTATCCTATTTTTTTTTTTGGGGCAAGTTTTACCTCGATACTTGCTTTGGTCCAATTCTTGACGTTGATGTTATGTTTCAAGATTAAAAGGCCTCTCCTTTTCTTTTCTTTTTTTTAAAAAGAAAGATTAAAAGGCCTCATATATTGCTCCCACTTTCTTCAAAGGGCCAAGATGGTGTTATTTTGGGTCAATGCTTACCAAAATGGGCCGAAGATAGAGCTGATTGAGGGCCGACCAATGTTGTCACTAATCCACGATGTACTAAACATGTCCTTTTTCAAGCAATCGATTTGCCCCCGATAATTGTTTTAGTCCAAATTCGTCGGTCAACCTTTGTGTGTTTAAGTACAAGTAATTTTTTTTTTCAATTATTAAAATTACTAAAATGCCATTAAAGTGAAAATCTCAATACTTTTTTGGATTCTTGTTTCCACTCTTTCAGTCTCCCTGGTCTCCATTTTTGAGATTAAAACATTCCACGCCACATCAGCAATTATATTAAAAATCCAAATAAAAAAAATATTTTCTTTTCTTTTCTATTTTCTCTCACCAAATCACACTAGCTCAGCAAATCAAAACCCAAAAAACAATCAAACCCACCTAATATAAACTAAAACTCAGATCAAGAGAGACAACCTAGATCGAAGAGGACGAAATTGGCGTACAACTTGCTCCTCGCCGTTCTCCGCCACTAGCCACTATTTGGACTCATCTTGGCCAACGACCCTTCTTGGTCATGTTCTTTCCTGCAAGCAATGCCATAGCTGACCCTAGAGAATGCCCAGCAATCCCTAGCGTTCGGTTTTCGATCACCGTTTGGTTGCATCAAAACCCAAAATTGATTATTGGATTGATTGCAGGAGCTGGATGAGATGAAGAAGCGTTTGAAGGAAATGGAAGAAGAAGCTGCCACTCTTCGTGAAATGCAAGCTAAGGTCAAGAAGGAAATGGGCGCTGTTCAAGGTTCTAAAATTCTCTACCTTACTTTTCCGACTTCTATGATTGTCTTCTTAGAAAATAATCCCTAGAAAATAATCAGATTTTTTATTTTTTATTTTTTAATGGGAGGAGTTGGGTTGAATACTTGAATTTGGGAATATTATTTTTGGGTTAAATGGTTTTGGGTTTTTAGTTAAAACTCAATGGGTCTAATTGGGATAATGCCCATTTAACTTAACTAATAATTAAGTAAGTTTTGGTTCAATTAAAATGGATGAATTTAGGTGAACAAATAGGTTTGGGCTTATTTTGCCATCTTTTACTAAAATTCAAACGGTAAACTCCAAACGGTGGTGTTTGGGCTAACCGTGAATTTTGCCCAATGAAAAAAAGGGCAAGCCCAATGAATTTGAACCCAATTTTGTCCCAACCCGAGCTTTAAACAAGGGTCAGGTCACACCGCCACACCGCTCATAAATCAATCCAAAAGGACTAGAAGAGAAGAAAATGCAATCTGTTAAACCCTAAAAAAGAAGAACGTTTTTAGCTTAACCCCACAACACCAACGCCAAAAAAAACTTTAATTGAAAAATGCCCTCCAAAAAGAAGCCGAAGCTGAACAAGGACTCGGACCCTTCACCGACGGCGCAAGATAGCAACAACGATAACAACAATGGAGGCGGCAAGAAGATCATCACGGACGCTCGATTCGCGTCCGTGCACTCCGACCCTCGCTTCCAGAACGTTCCGAGGCACAAATCGAAGGTCGCCATCGACTCGCGATTCGACCGCATGTTCAAGGACAAGAGCTTCGCTTCTTCCTCGGCTCCGCTAGATAAGCGTGGAAAGCGTAAGCAGCGAAACCAGGAAAGTCATCTGCGCCATTACTACAAAATCGAAGAAGAAGAAGAAAAGGAAAAGGAGGAGGAGGAGGAAAAGAAAGAGATTAGTAGCAGCAGCGACGAAGAAGAAGAAGAAGAAGAAGAAGATGAGAAAGTTGTGGAAGATAGTAGATTTGGGAAACTCGAGTCGGAGACTGACTCGGAGGAATCTGAATCGGAGGAAGACTCGGAGAATGGTGAATTGGAGGAGTCTACTACCGATACAGATGATACAGACGAAGACGACGAGGAGGTTTATGAGGAGGAAGCGGAAGAAGATCCTCTAATGCAGGTATAGTTTGAGCTGGAATTAGAATGAGAATTGAGAATTTGAGAACCTTAATTCTTTGATTGGTAGCTGAGAAAATGGAAGAAAAAAAGAATAAATAATAATGCTCAAAGCTTGAATTTTGAGTTTGGACATTTTTAATGCCGGTTGAGAACTTGTTTTAGTTAACTATAAAGAGATAGAGTTTTGAATTTTGTACAAACTTTTTGTTAGTAACATTGTTTTGGTTGCCAAATAGTGCCTAGCTTTATGATTTCTTCTACGTTTGATTGGGTTCTTATGTTTGCTTTATCTGGACAGGAAAATATACCAGAAATTGAAAAAGAAACTCACAGGCTTGCTGTTGTTAATATGGACTGGAAGTATGTTAAGGTAATGTTACTCTGGTTTGGAACTGAGTTAAATTAAATTCGGGTTTTAAGTGAACGGAACTACTGTGTCAAATCAGATAGCGCTTTTCAATTATTGAATAGAATTGGATTATGTTTGAAGTTTGAAGTGTGAACTCGCATAGTACTAAAGGTCAATGCTGTTATATTTACTACTGCCTCCGTTCGGTTGATACTGTTGAGTTGGTGGCATGCTGGAGAAGTAAAGTTTGATTTTATCTCTTTAAAATTGGCAACAATGGGTTTTGTGCATTTCGTGATTATATGCTATCATTTTGAGATCCTAGGTGCATGTTATTTCACAAAAGTTGACACCCGTATAAAATTTTTAATACATCTATCTTACTGTTTTACTTGTCAAATTATGTCTACGTGAAATTCTATATCATCTTTTATGAGAATTATATTATTAGCCAATAAAAATGGCAAGAAGAGTGCTCTGATTCATGAAATTCTATATAATCTTTTATGAGAATCATGTTATAAGCCAATAAAAATGGCAAGAAGAGTGCTTCTGATTCAGTAGTCAATGCTGATAAAAAAAGATAATATAGGTCTTATTTAATTTAACTTAATTTTTTTTTTTGGATAGAAAATTGAAATTCCATTAACATGAACTAGAAACAAGTACATCAATTGAGAGAGCATGTTCTAAGAAACAAGGGCTCTCCTCAATCCAAGCAACATTTTGCTCAACACCCTGAGCATGTTTTGCTAACAAGTGGGCTACTTGATTACCTTTCCTACCAACATGTGAAATAGAAAATCTACGAAAAGTACTTAACAGAGAACTAATTCCATACACAACTGAAGCAATCGAAGATGGAGGAGGAGAAATGCCAGCAATAGCATTTGAAACCATAACAGAATCCCCCTCAAGAACAATCTCATGAAATCCCATATCTTTAGCAAACATAACTCCCAATTCATGAGCTTTTGCTTCGGCTTCCAAGGGTCCCAGATGCTGATTTAGCTTCATTGACAAAGCTCCCATGAACAAACCTTCACAATTGCGTATTACCACTCCTACCCCAGACTTTCATTGTTCCGCGAAGACAGCCCCATCAACATTTACTTTAAAAACAGAAGCATCAGGAGGTGACCAAACCTGTCTGCATTGTTTTGCCGAGCCTAATGCAGAACTTCCAGAAATTGCAGATGTTGCAGCATGTACAGAAGCTGCTGCATTTGCAGAAACTGCATCTGCAGAAATTGGTACTGCATTTGATGAATCGGCAGAACTTGGTGAATTTGAAGAATTTGCTGCCTTGAATGATTCAATATAGTTTCCACACCACTTAACTAGTTCAAAACCTGTCATAAACTGCTTTCCATTTCTTTTCTCATTTCGCCTAGTCCACAAAGCCCAAGCAATGGTCACAGCTAATGAGAGTACTTCCTCACCACTTTTCTGAACATGCACCGGGAACCAAAACAACTCCATAAAATCATTAAAAAACAGATGTTGCTGCCTGCAGAAAATAGAAGTAAGAGCCCAGGTACCTGAAGCACATAAGTAGCTCCAAAACACATGACCTGAGGATTCACAGCCCATTTTACACTCTTCACATAAGTCATTCTCAACAATTCCTCTCTTCTTAAGGTTAGACAATGTTGGTAGAATGTTTTTACACGCTCTCCACCCAAAGTGTTTAACCTTATTTGGAATTTTCAAACCCCACAGCACCTTCCAAAGTGTCTTCATATTACTATTGTCTGAACAGGAACCAGAATCGGGTTGTACTTTAGTCTCCATTGCAATTTTGTAGGCACTCCTCACTGAGAATTTCCCATTTGAGGTTGTACTCCATATCAAGGTATCTGAAGGGAGCTAAGTGGCAAACCCAATGTGATCTCAGCCTCATGTGGTACAAAAATCTGATGAATCAATTCATATTTCCACTCCACCGTATCACTGTTAATCAGATCAGAGTCCAATGCTTGACTGCCCAGCACTCTTGGTGGTGATATTACTTTAAAGGTAGACGGAATTGGCAACCATTTATCAGACCAAATCCTAATCTTTTGCCCATTCCCAATCCGCCATCTTACTCCACTTCTAACAATATTTTGTGCAGCCATTATACTCCGCCACAAATAAGATGGACGCTTCCCAATAGTTGCTGCCACAAACTCACAGTCAGGAAAATATTTAGCTTTAAGGACTTTATGTGCAAGGGAATTAGTTTCTGTCTGAAGCTTCCAACCTTGTTTAGCTAGTAAAGCTAAATTAAATTCCTTAAGCATTTTAAAACCCATTCCCCCCTTACTTTTTGGAGTACAAAGTGACTCCCAACTCATCCAAGACATCTTCCTTTCATTACCCTTCCGCCCCCACCAAAAATTTCTGACCATACTTGTCAGTTCTTCATAGATAGAATCAGGAAGTTTAAAATAACTCATAGTGTAAGTAGGCACTGCTTGGGCAATAGCCTTTATCAAAATTTCCTTGCCACCTTTAGATAATAATTTCTCCTTCCACCCTGCCAATTTGCTAGCTAACTTCTCTTTAAGGTCCAAAAAGGTATTGCGTTTAGAGCGACCCACCAATGATGGAAGACCAAGATATTTTTCATGTTGGCGAATCACTTGAGCATCAAATCTCAATCTGAATTCTTCCTTGACATCATGAGGAGTATTTTTGCTAAAAAATAGAGAAGTTTTTGCTCAATTTAAGAGTTGACCTGAGGCTTTTTCATATATCCCAATTATTCTTTGCAAAGATTCACACTCTTCCATGGAAGCTCTACAAAATATTAAACTATCATCTGCAAAAAATAAGTGAGAAATACTTGGTCCTCTTTTACAAGCTACAACCCCATGTAACACCCCATTCTCCACAGACCTTTTAATTAAAGCAGAAAGCCCTTCAGCACAAATCAAGAACAAATAAGGAGATAAAGGGTCACCTTGACGCAAGCCTCTAGTTGGAATTATAGAACCACTTGGTACACCATTGATCTTCAAAGAATAAGTAACCGTGGAAATGCATTGCTTTATCATCAAATTCCTCCATGTAACATTAAAGCCCATTCCTTGGTGGGATTTTTTGTTTTAGGAACAAGAACTATATGAGTCTCATTAAATTTTGGTGGCACTTTCCCATGGTTAATAAAATCCAAAACCGTTTTAATTACACAATCACCAATAGATGGCCAAAAGTGTTGATAAAACAGAGGGGGCATACCGTCAGGACTTGGAGCTTTAGTTGGATACATTTGCTTCAAGGCTTGGGAAACTTCAAATCCGTGGAATTCCGATGTAAGCATGTCATTCATTTCCACCGAAACAGTTGGCTGAACAGCATCTAAGATCTCTTCAAATTCAGTAGGTTGAGCAAATGTAAAAAGATCCATGTAGTACTTCATGAAAACCTCTTCAATCTTTGAATCATCTTGCTGCCAAACCTGATTGTCATCAAGGATACCATCAATATGGTTTCTTTGAAGTCTGCCTGAAGCCTTTGCATGAAAGAACGCTGAATTCCTATCCCCCAACTTCAGCCAAGTGAGATGAGATCTCTGATTCCACATGGTTTCTTCTCTATCTAACCACTTAGTCAGTTCAGCCCTTGTTCTACACGTCTCCTGTACAAGCTCCAAATTAGATTGTTGCTTTTCAAGCCATTGGAGGCGTTGTTGCAGACTATTGATTTTTGTTTGCACATGTCCAAATTCATTCTTGTTCCAGCTTTCCAATCTGTTTCTGCATAAATTCAAACACTTCAATAGTGGAAATTCCTCCCTAGAAAGCAATCCTTCCTCCCAAGCTTTGGACACCACTTTCTCACAGCTTGCATCTTTCAACCACATAGCTTCAAATCTGAATAGTTTACGCTGATTTCTATGCTGCATCAATCTCATATCCAAGTGAATAGATAATTGAGAATGATCCGAAGTAGAGTTAGATAAGTGAAAGACTTTTGCACTAGAGTTAGATAAGTGAAAGACTTTTGCACTGGGAAATAAATCGGACCAGTTGGTAGAAGCTAAAGCCCTATCAATTCTCTCCCAGATTTGAGTGCCATCTCGTTTAATATACCTCCATGTAAATTTTGAACCCACATAACCACATACATCAATAGCATCCCTAAAGATCTCCATCTGTCTAGCCTGCCTAATTCTTCCTCCTTCTTTTTCACTCATTCCCAGAATTTCATTAAAATCCCCCACAACCAGCCATGGTAGATTGTTCCTTCGGTGTAAGTATTTGAGAAGCTTCCAAGAATCTTCTCGTTTTGAGGCTTCTGGATTACCATAAAATCCTGTGATGCGCCACCAGCCAATATTTTGACCACCATCCACATGGGCATCTATATACCACTTAGAATAGTGTTGAATATGAACTGAAGACTCAATCTTCCACAACAGAACAGTACCGCCACTTCTACCTTCGCTTGGGATAATCAAACCATGCTTAAACCCAATTTTATTTTGGACATACTTCATAGTATCTATATTAGCTTTTGTCTCCATTAAGAAGATCAAAGCGGGAGCTTCCTTTCGAATAACCTTTTGTAAGGTTTTAACTGTTCGAGGGTTCCCAAGCCCTCGGCTGTTCCAACTCAAAATACTCATCGTTCTCGGCGGGGTTGCTTAGCAACCTCTGCCGCTTCAGATTGGCTTGCTTGAAACATAACTTTGGAATCTTCCTCCCTTTTTTGTTTCTTCTCAAGGTCCATTGTGATAACATCCACACTGTCCAAGACTGTGTGTTTACTTTCCACCCCCAGAGACTTCACCCCTTTTATAGTAACACGCCTCTCTTTTTTGATTCTTTTCCACGGGCCTTTTTGTGGTACAGGGTTCACACTAATTTGATAAGGATTAGGCAAAATCAAATCACTACCTGTGTGTGGATTAGGCAAAATCAAATCTCCACCTGTATACCCACTAGTCTGGATAGTTGTTAAAGGACTTTTACTAGACTTAGAAGACTTTCCGGCATTACATAGCTTGTATCCAGATTTATGGGGACCACCTAATGCACTACCGACACAAAAATTATCCTCAGCAGACAGGGAGAGATTAATGCCAGGGTACATACCTTCCTTACTTGTAGCAGCACCTAATTCTATTCCAAACTCACAGACAGCCACACGTTTAGTTGAATTCAAATTTGAATCCAAGTGTTCTACGGATAAAGCTCTATCAATATCAAGCAGTTTTTCATCAAAATCTGTAACTGATTAGCATCTATAGTGACCGTTGTATTTTGATTCAACCGTTCTCCCCAACTGGCCAACCGTCCACTCAACTCACCAACTTTCACCAGAGACAGTTCCATCCTCTTCTCCGACACAACAGACTCATATATTTCAACACCATCTACATCCTCAGAAATAGGATTCATATTGAAACGCATCCTTTCTGGTAAAGCATCTGATATTCGAGATAGGTTTAGACCACTCTGATAATGTCTTGGAGCTTCATCACCGAAGCCTTTGACATCCACAAAAGTTTTCCTCGAAGGATTAAATTGTGATGCACGAATCCATTAGCCAAATTGTTGGTCTTCTACTTTTAAAGATCCCTTACTTCGCAGCCAAAGAAAACAATCTTTATCATCATGAGAAAGCATTCCACACCAGTAACAGATGTTTGGAAGTCTCTCATACTTAAAAGAAACAAATCCCTCATCATTGTCCCCAAAAGAGATTGTCCTTCCTTGACACAAAGGCCGTGAAATATCAATGACAACCCAAACTCTGATGAAATTTCCCCCAATCATCTCGGAAACATTGTCAGTTCTAGTAACAACTTCCCCCCCCCACAAAGACTCCAATCTCCAAAGCAGCATCAGAGGTTAACCAACTAAATGGCAGATTATGAATTTGTTCCCAAAATTTGGATTTAGAAAAGTCTACATCCTTCATAGATTTAATCCCATCATAACGTTTCAGAGCAACCAAGTGTCTATCAAAAGACCAAGGTTCTCCCATAAGGACTTTGTCTAAATCAGATTCAAGTTCAAAAACAAAGAGTAAATGATTGTCACCTGCATCTCTAATTCAGAAATCCTTGCATGTATGCCATAAAGGTCTAAAAGTCTTTGCCACTGCATCAATACTCACATTCCTCTTAGTAAGAAACTTTGCAGCAAGAACATACTCCACAGATTGATTAGTCTTGGTTAACGCCAATTTCTTGCCTTCCTTGTCAGAGAGGGAAAGTGTTTTCCAACGTGTTGTAAGATCATCCATAGTCAAGACTGAAACTGTTTTTACTACCACAAGACCCCTAAACACTCAGACTAAATGAAATCAGTACCGAAAACCAATCGTCTTCACAAAATTTGGAAGGAAACAGACTACTACAGCAAAGGAAGTTAGAGTGTACCAACTGCCAATGCCAAGAACGGTTGAGACTTGTGTTTAGTTAATTTAATTATGATATAATTTTGTTAAGTTACTTCTTTTTGTCTTTTCTTTATCTTCTGCACTTTCCAAGGATACATTCATCACCAAAAGTTTTTCATTTTATGTAGGCCGTTGACTTGTATGTTGTTTTGAGTTCATTTCTTCCAAAAGGTGGACAGATTTTGTCAGTGGCTGTCTATCCATCGGAGTTTGGACTTCAGCGTATGAATGAGGAAGCAGTTCGTGGTCCTCTTGGCTTCTTTAAAGATGAAAATGAGAAAAATGAAGATCAAGAAGACGATAAGTTAGACTCTGAGGACGGTGATGAGATAGACTATGAGAAATTGCGCGCTTATGAGATAAGCAGGCTAAGGTAATTGACTGCAATGTGGTTTGTGCATTTCTTCTTGTCAGAATCTTTAATTTTGCCTTCTGATGCTACTATGGTATCTGCATTATTTTTGGTCATTATGTTTTATAATATGCCAAAAATTATGAGTGAAAACTTACCTTTAATGTCTATACATTTAATTTCATTTGAAACAATGCTTGTAGGAGCAAAACATTTACGCACACACGCACAAGATTAGGAGTTCTCCTAGATTACTTAATACATGGTTCTGGCAGTGAGGACCGTGAGGTTGTGTATCCATGGTTTAGGTGGGTCCAAAGGGCCTTTCCTTGGTGAGCTTCAACATGATCAAATATATATATATATATATGTATGTATGTATGTATGTATGTATGTATACACACACATATACATATACATATTGTGGCAAAACTTAGGTAAAATTTCTACCTATCAAAAAAATAAAAAATTTAGTCACAGTTTCTTATGTGTTGTTGTACCTTAAGTTTCCCAATTAAATTCAATTATGTGGTTGGAATGACCAATGAATCAGGTTGAATTTATTGTCCTGGACAATGATAAAATGGATCATGTTGCTTTGGTCCATACAACCACGTGGTTGAATATAATTGAAGAACCTAAAGCACAATACCTAAAGAATTGTATCTAAGTTTTACCCATATGGATATGTTGGAGTGTTGTTTTGGAGTTGCTGTCCATTGTTAATCATATCCAAAAATTTATTAATTAGTGTGATACTGTAAGTGATCCAGATTATGGTGGATTTATCTTAGCTACTCAGTTCATTACATAGTTTTGAACCTATAGGAGCACATTACTCACAATTATGTGATTTTGAAATATTATCTGGGTTGAATTTCATCTTCTCAATATCTAGATGCGAAATAAAATGTGAATAGACTGCCTTGAATGTGTATTGTTTAAATATATAGTTAATTCTTAAAGCTTGTTTTCTAGACTATTTTTCCCCTGTAATAAGCCTTTATTTTGGGTGATGTATTGCTCAAGAAATCAACTTATATATATGCACACACATGCACATACACGTACACATGTGCGCGTGCACACACATATGTATTATTTTACATATCTTTTGGGTGCGTATCTTCCATCCACAGGTACTACTATGCTGTGGTAGAATGTGATTCGAGTGCCACAGCAGATTACCTTTACAAATCTTGTGATGGAACTGAATTTGAAAGGTCTTCCAATAAGCTTGATCTGAGATTTGTTCCTGACTCTATGGAATTTAAACACCCACCCAGAGACGTTGCTAATGTGGTATGATTTTTAACCTTACAATGGTACTATGGGGTTTTGGTGCTTCATTTATTGAAAGTTTTCACAACAGTCTTATGTGAGGGTTATATGTATGTGTGTTTGTGTGTGTGTGTATATATATATATATCAAATGTTCCATTTTAGTGAATAATCCTGCCAAAAATTTTCCTGGGAAAATGACTTGTAGACTAATGGAATTTATTGGTTTTTCGGATGGAAACATTCAGGGTTCAAATCCCACTCCCCTAATTAAAATGTATAAAAAAAAAATCCTGGTCTCTCAAGTAGCAAACACACAGCACCATATTAGGAGAAGATAACCCTGATCCAAGAAGTAATGGTCTCTATTTGCTGCCTGTGTGCCAGAAGTTGTGATAACTTGTTGATGTAATTTAAAAAATGAATCTATCTGAGATTCTTAGAAAATGAAGTTCTCAATGCTACCCTTTGTAAAATGGAAGTTGCATTCAGAGTGAAAGTTATGCAAGTTCACCTAATACATAGCAAGCTGTGTGGCCATTATTCCATCTCTACTACATGATATAAAAAGTCAGCTTCGCATGGATGATTAAATTTATAACTAGGATAGCTTTGGGCCTTGGTTAACTAGGGTTTGAAATCCAACTCAGAACCACCTAAATCCTTACTTGAGCCAATACCTAGCCCGTTTTGCATCAAACTTTGGATTAAATTTACAGATAAGGGTAGCATGGAAGGATGCAACTTTATGATATTGCTTTTATTTTTTGTAATGGATTTACTCTACCCATCATAATTAAGGGAAAAAAAAAAAAACAGATTTACTCTACCCATACTACACAGCAGTGTTCACTTATATAAATGTGTGCAAATTTTGTTGTCATTACCCCACCTAATACACCTAATTCTGATGCAGTGGTTTCAAACTGCTGAAATATTTTCAATTTTTTTCTCAGGTGCCTGCAGACTATGAAGGTTTAGATTTTCAAACTAAAGCCCTGCAGCAGAGTAGGGTTCAGCTTTCTTGGGATGAGGATGAACCGGATCGTGTAAAGACCTTGAAACGTAAATTTAATGCTGATCAGGTTGGTGTGCTTGATCTGAATCTCTAACATAGTACTTTATGCCTTTTTATTTATTTATTTATATTTAAATTTTTTTTTTAAAAAATCTGATCCATATTAAATTCTTTCTACTTCAAAGCTCATATCTTTAATTGCATTTTGGCTAAGAGTCTTGTAGTTCAATTGACACCTCCTGGTGTCTCCAAATGAGACATCTAGGGTTCAAATATCCAGTCCCCCAACTATCGAATTCAAAAATTGCATTCTATTTCATTACTTTGGCGCCCCCAGAGGTCCCAATTGGATTGAAAGTTCACCTGACTGAACTTGATCATTTCTTATTGACAATATTAAATAAATGTTTAGTTGTCTTCTTTTTCTTCTTCTTCTTCCTTTTTACCCCTTTGATGTATCGATTATTGAGCATGAATTGATCGTATTAATTCTATTTGTTGTCATAAATAAGATGGCTAATTCTTACCTTACTATTTTATAAATGTTAAGAATTAAGATGAGTGCTTATTGTTTTTCAAAATACACAGAAGGAAATGTTTGCTAATTTAAGAGGCTTCATTTCCGCTGGGGCACCATTTTTCTTCTTCCTTTTTTTTTGTTTGGGGGGGGGGGGGGGGGGGGGGGTTAGGGGGGATTCATTATTTTGTGAAATGATCCAATAGTTAGTTTACTGTGGGCTATAAATTCTCTGAATCTGATGTGAATGAGTCCATTTTCCAAATACACAGAAAGAAATGTTTGCTAATTAAGAGGGGCACCATTTTGCTGTCATCTTTTTTTGAGTGGCCACCAGGTGGGGTTTGGATCATTATTTTGTGAATTGATCTAATAGTTTACTGTGGCCCGTGCATTCCCCAAATCTGAAGTTAATGAGCCGCAAGGGCCTTTTTTTTTTTTTTTTTTTTTATGACATAGGAGAACTTCACTTAGATTAGTTTCACGTTACAGAGCATACTGTACAACAATCCTCATTGTTAATCAAACTCCTTCGGGCAACTGATCCCACCCGCCAGAACCAGTTACTGGGTAATTTAGGGGCTTTTCGCCCCCGACGGGCTAAGCAGTTTATCCTCGTGAATATGGATTTACTTCAATTTAATTGAAATTTCTGGCCACATAGCAATAGGAACATATCACTATACAGTTTTTACCTTTTATTTTAAAATTTACTTATATATGAATGCATCAATTCGTGCCAAGATTAACATGCTTATGTTTTTTTGTTTTGTTCTGTTTTTAAAATCCAAATGCACATCATAATAGTACTTATCAAAACAAATCCACATATACACACGTTAGAGGCTTGACAGCTTTCTGCAGCTATGGATGTTTCACTATATTATCAAAAGAAAATAGACAGTAAAAGTAGAGCGAACAATCAAGGAGCATAAAATACTACTCCTAGTTCAGTCAGTATTAGCTTCAAATTTGTACAAAATTGTTACTGACTCTGTTTCTTCTAGCTAGCTCAATTGGAGTTGAAGGAGTTCTTGGCTTCTGATGAGGGTGAAAGCGATGATGGTGATGGTGAAAGCGATGATGATGATAAGAAGGATAAAAAACGAGATATGTACCGTGCTTTAGTCCAGTCTGGTGATGGTTCAGATGGAGATGGAGATGGAGATGGAGATGGAGAGGATGATGGCCAGGATATGGAGGTCACTTTCAATACTGGCTTGGAGGATATTAGCAAGCGTATTTTGGAGAAGAAAGATAAGAATTCAGAAACTGTGTGGGAGGCCTATCTTAGAAAAAGAAGAGAGAAAAAGCAGGCTAGGAAAAATAAGTCTAAGTATTCATCAGATGATGACAGTAGTGATAGTGATACTGATCAACATGCGCCTGAACAACCAGATGACTTCTTTGTTGAAGAGCCTTCAGTTAAAAGAAGTAAAAAAGAGGCTGGAGGTAAAAGTGATAAAGAAAGGCTGAATCAAAATATGGATAAGGAAGCAGAAGCAAGCCAAGCAGAGCTTGAGTTACTACTTGCTGATGATAAGGGGACAGAAACTGGTCTTAAGGGATATAGTTTGAAACCTAAGAAGGCCAAGGGGAAAAAGGGAAAAGAAGTTCCAGATGAGGATAAATTACCATCTGTTAATTATGATGATCCACGGTTTTCAGCTCTCTTCACTTCACCTCTATATGCTCTGGATCCAACAGATCCTCACTTCAAAAGGTATTTTCTGTGCAGTACATATTTTTCTTGTGATTATTGTTTCCATTTTTTTTTTTGATAGGAAGATTATTGTTTCCATTATTATCTGAAAGAAGCAGAAAATAAGAGGAGCGCTTAGGTAGTATATGGCCTAATATGTGTATGGTAACTTGTATGTACCTTGAATGTAGGTGACATGCAGGATGATTAACCCATGTGACATGATATAATTGTACCTGAGTACTCTAAAGGCTTAATTTGATGATCTTGATATTCCAAATTATGAACTAATTTAAGAATCTATTTGGCATTGTTTGTTCCATTCTTCCAAAATATTGCAAATTCTTTTTCTCTATATGCTGCTTGCTTTATAACTAAGTTGGCTTTAGTTTGGTGCTAAAAAGTTATAAAAAAGAAAAGAAAGAAAGAAGCTAAAATTTGGAGTTTTGGTGTTGCAGGAGTGTAGCTTATGCTCGGCAGGTGGCGCAGAGGCAGCAGAACAAGCAAGAATTGGTGGAAAAGGAGCATTTGGAGTTACCTACAACATCACACTTGCCATCTGATGAGCCACCAAAGAAAGAGAAACATGAGTTATCATCATTAGTCAAATCAATTAAGATGAAGTCCAAGCCATTTCAATTGCCCTCTGATGGTAAGATGTCAAAAAAAATTGGAAAATTGCAATCTGCAGGTATGGTAGAAAAGGAGTTACAACATGATCTCTCAACGTTAGTTCGATCAGTTAAAAAGAAGTCAAAAAATCTCAAAAAATGAATCCCAATATGAAATGAAAAAAACCGCATTCTGTTTCCATAACATCATGCAGAAGAATAGATTGTGGGGGTTGGAAGCTGCAATTAAGCAAGTCAGATTGGGACAAGTCTGCAAAGACTGAAGGTTTTTGGTAGATTATACTTTGACATACAATTTATATTTATTTGGATGGTGGTGGTGTCATTGGGATTTTTGTGATCCTCTAGTGTATGACAGTTACGGGATTTCATTGTGGTCATAGGGTTTAGCTCGCACCTGGGATCTTTGGATGATATTTATAGCCACTGCCACAGGCCCGTGGCAAATTTTGATATTTGTGAACATTTTGCAAGTGGAATATCAGAATAAAGAGATAAAATTGCAGCAATTGTAAAAGGTTCGTGCAGTTGATATGCCACATTGCCTTGTTTTTAGCTGTTTTATTGTTATGGCAGTAAGTACTTTTTACTCTTGTGCGTATATTTAATACTAAAAGAATGGTTATATATATATATATATATATAGTTATGGCAGTAAGTACTTTTTACTCTTGTGCTAGTAGCGTATATTGCTAGTAGCGTATATTTAATACTAAAAGAATGGTTATATATATATATATATATTTAGTTACCTCTTTTATTATATTCCAATTTGGTAGCATATTTATGTTACCTTCTTAATATAATTTATAAAATATTATAATCAACTAATTAAGCATTTAAAATATTCAGTATATATTTACCCCAATTTCGGCCATGCTTATTGGGAAAATTACTTTTTGGTCTTTATGTGTCGATTTGATTTATACATTTTAAATGTGTTAGTTTAGCCTTAAAACATTTTGGTATTGTGTCAAAGGGGAAGACTTAGGTACAATATTTAGTTATTCTTTAGGTTCTTATTTTAAGATTCTGTCATGTAGATTTTTTTTCATGAAATGGAAGTGTATTTTTCAGATAAGTAGTCATATAACTAAATTTTAAAAGGAAAACTTAAGGAATAATACTTAAGTTTTGTCCTTGTGTCAAAATAGCTTATGTTGTTAAGTGATGTATGGAAAGTGCTAATCTAACTAACGGTTAAAATAAAAAATGATTTTAATGCCACTTAGGATGTCACATGAAATGCTACATGGATTTAAAAAAAAAAAAAAAAAAAATTTGATTTGCGTTAACCAACACATTTGGGATCTCAAAATCCCTAAAATCATGTTGTTTTTCCCAGTTACAGAGTCTGCTACCTAGTACTTACCAATATGTTGTCCGAAGAACCAACTTCAACCCATGGAAATATATGAGATGAAATATAGAGTTTACTATACCTAGTACCTACTAATATGTTGTTCGAAGAACCAACTTCAACCCATGGTAATATATGAGATGAAATATGGAATATTTATGTGTTTTACTCGGTTCAATTTTTTTTGTTTATATTTCTTTTAAAATGTGACATAAAAATGGGAATGAAAAAAAGAAGAAGAAATACGGTTATATACTTATATATGTTAAGTAATTTATTTTATTTTATTTCAATTTATTAGCATATTTATGTTATCTTAATATAATTTTTTTAAAATATTATAAATAATCAACTAATTAAGAATTTAAAATATTTAGTATATATTTATCCCAACTTTAGCTATAATAAGCCAAAAAAAAAAAAAAAAAAAAGCTTTAGGTAAATTACCTTTTTATGTTTACACAATTAATTTGATTATAACGTTTCAAATGTGTATGTTTAGTTCTTTAACCTTTTAGTTTTGTGTCAAAATAGTTTATATCATTAATATGATAAATGAAAAATGTTAACGTGGCTAATAGTCAAAATAAAAAATGATTTTTATGCCACATGAATTAAGCTTAAAATAATAATCCACCTTAACCAACACTTTTGGTCTCTCAAAATCCCTAAAATCACAAACTGGGACAAAATGGGCTTTTGCCCTTTTTAAAAAAACAATCCAACATTTTGCCCAATTTTCAAACTAATTAGAGAAATGCCCTTCTTTTAAAACTCGATTTATGATAAATCGAGTTAGATCCTATAGTGACGTTTTTACTTTTTAAGGAACTTATAGCGATGTTTTCAGGACTTATAGTAGTTTTTTGTAACTAGACCTCTATGAAATCGAGTTATAGGTAAAAAAAAAAAAAAAAAAAATTGCCTATAACTCGATTTCATGGAGGTCGAGTTACAAAACGCCACTATAGGTCCTTAAAACGTTACTATAGGTACTTAAAAATGCCGCTATGGGGCTCTAGAATTTTTTATTTTTTTTATTTTATAACTCGAGTTACAAAAGAGGGGCATTTCCCTAATTAGTTTGAGAAAGAAGGCAAAATGTTGGATTTTTTTTTAAAAAAGGGCAAAAGCCAATTTTTTCCCACAAACTATCCTACTTTAGATTTCAAGGGGAGAATAGTGAGGTTTTTATTTTATTTATTTTTTTAATATCTTTAAAATATATATATATATATATATAATTTTTAAAATTTAAAATTTCAGTTTTCTTGTTTTCCCTCTAGGAGATGTAGAGAGTATTATAAACTCAACTTTTACAGATTTACTCTATAAAAAGGCAAAAATATCATTTTGGTTTTTACATTTTGGAGTTAATATCAATTTGATAGCGGTCAATTTAGTCTATGTTATTTTCAACTTGTAGTAATTTGGTTCCTATTATCAACTTATTAATGAAAATTGACGGCAAGTTAAAAATAACATAAACCAAATTGACGATAACCTAAAAACAAAATGACCAAAATGATATTTTTGCCTGCATAAAACAACTGAAAGTCAAACATTACAAGCTCGATAATTCACCCAAAAAAAAAAAAAAAAAAAAAACCAAGTACAAGACTTGTGGCTATCTAAGGATTGGGATCACTGTTAAGTGTTAACCTTCATGCAGTTTATCTGATATTGGATCAATTGATACATAGAGCGAGAGTTGTGGTCCTAAGCTCAAATTGGGACTCCGTGAGTTTGGATGCATCGGCATCAATGTAATTTACAAATCTCTAATAAAGCTCAATCTTGTTGCTCACTTCCATCGTACCCCTCTAGCTTTGCATAAATGGAAAAAACTGATAGGTTTGAAAAAAAATTCCCAAGTGACATTTGAAGTGGTATAATTTTTTTTCCCTTCCAACATTTTCTATCCATTAATTAACGGCGTAAACTATTTTAGCATAATATCAAAATATTAGAGAATAAATTAACATATTTGAAACATTCGACACCAAAAAGATAATTTTCCCTATATTCTTTCATTTGCTTAACCCAAAAAAAAAGCAGCAAAATAATAACAATGCTTATTGTCTCATATAACTATTTAAAATGATTTTATTTTTGTTTCCCTTTTTTTTTAAGGGGGTTTTATTTAAAATTTAATCTACTGTGAAAGTATGTAGATTCTACACATTTTTTTGAAATAATTATAATATGCTGCTAATCTAGTAACTTGAATCATTTCCTCCTACACACATACATATTATATATGAATTTAAAATCTAATCATTTAAATTAGACAAAAATATTAATTGATAAAAAAATTTAAGATATAAAAAAAATGAAAATTTTAATGTTTAATATAAATAGTAAATATGAAACAAATTTTTTTTTTTTTTTGTATAACTTTATGTGTGTGTGTGTGTGTGTTGGAGTACATATTTTTTAGTATTCTACAAGTTATTTCTCTGCCTAATGACCATTGTTTAATTAAAGAAGGGCCCTGCATTGCTGAAAATTTCCGATTGCTTTGGCCCAAAAAATTGGAATGAATTGCATTGCTGAAAATTTTCAAAATTTAAACATGAAATATAGAAACTCTATACCAATGGTTTCTGCTTATAAATAAATAAAAAAAATTATTTACAAACCTCATGTTTAAACTTAAAGCTACTAACACCAACAAGAATAGGAAGCCAATAAGCTTCCAATCTGTTCTGTAATGACCAGAAATACAATGCATATCCGTATAAAAGATTCAAAGACCAAGAAAGGCTCAGCACTTAAAAAGAATAATCAAACAATAGCAAGAAATGAAAGAAGCATCGCAAGTGTGTAATGAAAGGGCTTCAACTTGGGAGAATAATTGGATGGTGGTGACACAGCTGGATCAGAATTGGTTCCACTATTTTCTGTGGCTTCTGGATTGACAGCAGCAGGGGAGTGAGCTGGAGAGTGTGATGGGCTGATAGGTAGAGTGCTCAAATTCTCATCATCATAACCTGGTGACACCAAGTTTTTATTATAGCCACTTAATGAATTCACCAAGAGAAGAAAAGATTGTACATTGAAATTCAATCTAAAGAAAAAGTTCAAACTATACTCACAGTTAGATGCCTTCCAACCCAATACATTCTTCTCGCGATCAAAAACTATGTTATAACCAGTCATGAAGTTCTCTGGATGAAAATAAAGAAATTCATATTGTAAGTTGCAATTTCTCAGTTCAAACGTGTTTGGATGCATAATTGCTTTGATTGATATGAGGAGACAAAAAACTCAAGGTGATGATTTTCCCAAAATCTCACTAGGCAAGACTGGCTTGTTCGATGACGCAGTGATTAAATGGAGGCTGTGTATGTTGTTTCTCATGCAGATTTTAATATCTGATTTAAAAGGTAGAGTGCAGCCAACCATGACCAGCTTCCTATTATTTGAACTCCTCCTTGATAATTTCATACAGTACAAACTTTGTAATCTCCAAATTAGAGATTACTGAACAGGCTTCTGGCATAATGAGTTTTGGGTAAAAACATAGGTACAATGCAATAGGTTCCTGATTAAAAATTAAATACATAGTTGCATTAAATTTTTCCTTGGAAAAGAAAACATCATTTATGCTTCATTGGTCAATACAACCATGTGTTTGAATTTATTTGGGGAACCTAATGTACAACAACTTCGCAAGTGTACCTAAGTTTTGAATAAAATTCTAGTTTGTTAAGTTATAATTGTACACACATTGACTGAAAATTGAATATCTGATCTATTCACCCCAAAAGCTGCAATTACCCCTTCCTCTTCCCCCATCCCAAGAGACCACTTCCATCAATCCAGTCATTATTTAATCTTTTTCTCCAAAAGAGGCAAATAAATATTTAAGCAAAACTGCATAGTTTTTTTTTTGATAGTCTCCTTAGAAAGGAATGAACGCACAAAGTGAAAATTTGAAAGCGACAAACATGAAAATGCTACTTCATCAATATGAACAGGTTTTAAAATAAGGATAGTTAATTATAAATAAATACTCACGTCCTATGATGTTTATATCTTCACTTTTGAGAAGAGCCAGACAATACATGTATCCACCCTGGAGACCACATCATCAAATTCTTTAGTTTAACTCAAGCAGGAATAGGATAGTAAAGAAGTATAGAGTTAGACCATACCTGAGTAGTTTGCATCACTGCTGTTGGATCAGTGAGAGAATATTGGTCTCCACCATTCATTGTCAGATTTATATCAGGGATTACATAACTGGTTTGATTTACACTGCATATAAAGTGGAAGTCAGTACTTCATAGTTGAAAGGAGAAAACTAATACAAAACAGGAATGGGTTTTTCTCCAGATATAGATGACCTTAAGTCATAACAGTATTCAAAAGGAATCTGGGAATCAGATGGATGCCGCCTTTCTGGGACCTGGGAGTTGAACTGCAAAATAACATAAATCATATAAACTTGTACATTATAAAATGGAATCCCAATAGTATCAGGAAACACAACATTTAAATTACTTACACTCTCAGAAATAAATGTATAAGCTGGGTCTTTTAGGCTTGTAAATGATGTTCCTGAGTCAAAGATTGCACTGAACTCCAGTGCAGAAACATTTTTTCCCACAGTTGTTTGAGTGATGCTGATGTTGTAAGTTGGACTGGTAACAAGTTCCAAGGGCAAAATCAGTGTAAGTAGCATGAGATTCAGGTCAAAGATAGTTTCTTGCCAAACTAAATTACTTTGCCATCAGCTTTTGCAATATTGAGAAGTGACAACTTACTGTGTTGACCTAATATTGAATGGCGTTTTTCTTTGGTCTGAGCTGCCATTATCTCCGAACTTTATTCTCCCAATCCGATCAGGTCCAAAACACATGGAAAAAGAATTTGAAGCTAGCCCTAATCTTGCTAAGGTGCTAGGAACAGATAAATTATCCATACCGAGCCCAAAAAGACCATTTGGTGCTGCACCCTCCAAAAAACTACCAGTCTGAAGTTGACCACAACTGCAACAAAATTACAAGCTTAGTTCAGAAGTCACACAAATAAACAAAAATTTGCTGAATGGGTCTGACCAACAAGCAAAAAAAACAAGAAGCAACTTCAATGAATAAGAAAGTATGTTAGCCCATCAATGACACAGAAAATTACTTACTCCTCTAATAGTTTCTGATATCATGATACCTCATAAATAATTAATCCTACTTGAGGAGGAAAAAGCCATACCAAACTGCAGATTCATTACCAAGTGATGTACATTTGCCAAAATATCAGCAATTCCAAAATTTTCACTTTAACAAACAATTTTTAATTTTCATCCAGGTCTATAGAAATTGAAATCACTTGAAACTTAAGTATAATGTTCACTAGAAAATATTATTTCTCCCAAAGTTTTGGTAGCAAAGCAATAAAAAATAACCTACCCAAAAGTAATCTTAGCATCAACAGCTTGTGATTGATCATCATCTCTAATTAAGTGCAAAAGATCCTCCACGAAGATCCCAGTAGATGAAGTGTTATTAGAAAGATACGCAACTTTATAACCACAATTAGCACTTGCTGAAGAGCAGTGAGTTTGTTTGCAGAAGGTGCTGTTGCAAGGAATTACTCCACTTGTGGATGAATTATTAGGACTGTAGATGTTAAGTTTTACTACCTGCTTGATAAAAAGGATTAAGTAAGTAATTGTCAAGGAATTCAGGACTTGAACAAAGCTTCTTTCATCACCGCTCAGCAAACAATCAAATACACGGACAACACAAGTCCAATCTAAAATTACGTTCCTGTAAATCAGATTATAATTTCAATCAATAAATATACATTTCCTTATCTCATATTGCCCTGACAACGGTAAAATATTTCTGGGTGTGGTAAATAAAATGATGGGCGATACCCACAGGAGCCCACGCCACAACTTGACACATTTTTAGTTACTAATCAATTGGACATTTCAATTCATTTCCCCTTTATCTAAAAACTCTCATTTTAGTTGTAAATCACTTGGACAATCTAGATGAAAGTTGTAAGGGTGGAAGCGCCGATACCAAATTGTTCTAATTGAGGAAGTTCTATTACCAATTTTGTTGTAGGAAAGGGCCTTTAGATAGTATTCACACACAAGATTGATTGTGGAGTACGGATTTAGAAAGATCTTCAAAACAAATTATAGGAAACAAAGAGAACCAGAAAGAAAAATAGACCCAAACACACAAGAGAGAACACTAAGGGGATGTGGTTTGGCTTTTGGCCTATGTCCATGGACAGTGACAAGAAGAAATTTCACTAATAAATTTAGAGACTACAAAATAGTGTAAAGGAACTATCACAGAACCAAAACCCCAATACACCCAAATTACTTTCTCATACAAGTACAAAGTTCTCTCTCTCAAATATGAAGCTAGGGGCTGCACCTAAAACAAAGAGAAATTTTCTCTTCTCTGGAATTGCTGCACAACCTTCCCCACACAGCCCCCTTCAAAGAGGTCTCTTACTATCACATTTTGCTGCTCTACTCTTCACATAACGAACTGCATTTAATATATATACTATATCAAGAGGAAACCAAAGTTGGCAATATTGAGAAACTGTATACACCACGTAGTGAAGACAGGCATGATATTCAGAGAACGAAAGTCACGCTTGCTTGACAATGCATGCAAAAAGACATGCATTTGATGCAAGCGTGAATAACCAAGTCAACATGTCAACCATCAAATACCATCCTTGCTTACTCTTCCCTACCCATACCTTCCTTGCTTATAGTACTTTTTCAAACAGAAATCCTTAGTCAAAATAAGAAGGCTACAATCCAAGTTGACTGAGAAAGGTTTCCTTGCCGTATAAGACAAAGTCATCTCTAATTTGGATTATATCCGTGTGTTATGCCATAATGCCAATATATGCGCACTTGCAAGCCATTTTCTAGCAAATCTCCATCTTGACTTGAATTGTATCAAGCTTCACAAACGAAACTCCTCCATCACCTCCATCAAAGTCCTAAGGGGCTATCTCAAATTGCAAACCCAAATCAAGTCAAAACAGGAATATGAATCAACATCTAAGAATCCCCACCTTAACTTAAATTCCACCTAATCTTCCAAACCATGTCAAAATTAGGAATTTCTCCTAAATCCAAATAAGAATAATCACAAATTGCATCAAGCTCTACATCAATTCTCCACGTTGGAGAGATTTGAAAACCACCAAATTTAATCAAATTACTCTTCACCTTGCAGGGACTTCTCTTAATTCACAAATGCCTAAGCCCAACCAAAATACCAAAGTGTAAATCACCTCAAACCACTTCCAAATACGCCAATAGGCTCCAAATCCACCCAAAGATGGTAACAAACATTAGCATTTGGGTTTGTAAAACTCCGGAAATGCTATTTTACCCAAACAACAAAAAACATGCTACATCCAGATTGCTATACTTAAGACAATTTACAATCTTGCTAAACTCTTACTTGTAGAGTTTATTGTAGCCACTTCTACTTCTTTTTATTTTTTATTTTTTTATTGGTCTCTCTCTCTGTCTCTCTCTCGGATTGCCTTGGAGATTTGCAATTGTGGTGTAAATGTTTTTAGTTCATGCACAATTTTAGCTTTTCAACCTTAAAAATCACTCAGATTTGACTGTGTAAAGTTATGCATTTATGCTTTATTTTTCATTTTAACTAAAGCAATCATGTAAATTTACACGATTACTGTAGCTATGTATTTTCATTTTTCATTCATTCTTTGTATTTCTTGAGAATGAAGGAAGAGAATAAACAGTGGTTGTGATGTGTGAAGAGAGAAACATAATTAAAAAAAATCAAAAAAATTGAAATTTTAAGAGTAGAAAATTTGATGCAGCATATATATATATATATATATATAAAAGTAGGTTCTTAGGCTAAATTACACACAAAAATTTGCATGGGAATTCACTTATTTTAGAGAGCTAAAGTCACACTTTCTTGACAATATTCGCAAAAAGGACATGCATATTTAGTGCTAGAGTAAATAACAATTCAACTAGTCAAAAATCAAATACCAGACTTGTTTTCATTAAAAAAAAAAAGTTATACCTGCCTTGCTTTACTCATTCATAGGAGTACTATTCTATTTGCCAATACATTTTCAAGTTGAATTCCATAGTAAAAAAAAAAAAAAAAAAAAAAAGGCTACAATCCAAGTTGACTGAGACTTTCCTAGCCATATAAGACAGATTCATCTTTTAATAAGTTGGGTTTATATTCCTCTATGATGCCAAATCTATGTGCAATTGATGCACTCGATTCAAGCCAATTTTCTAACACGTTTTTAAGCATATATGACTGCAATAGCAAAGGAAGAAAAAGGAACCCATATAGCCGTATCAAATGGAAGTAATAAAACTAATAACAAAGAAACCAACAACTCAAAGTAAAAAAGTAACATACCGCTCCAGATGATGACTGTAAGGCCTTTACGCAACCATTTTTCTGACAATCACATGGTATCCAGAACAAATCACTGCCTGTGTCTAACGCCACCAAGAATGATAAACTTGGATTCCCCAAAGAAACATTCGCATAATGCAAACTGAAACATCAACAAACATAGAAAAAAAAAAAATCAATAAACCAAATAAAATAATAAAGTCGGTACACCTAACCTTATTGAAAGGAAACAGTTTGGTCACCAAGAAATTTTAGAATAAAAAAAATATATATATATATATATATCTCATTTGGGGTCTCTTTGGATAGGCTGGGAAACCTATCTTTTCCAGTCTAATGATGAATAAGAAGAATTGCCGGAAAATACACGTTCAGTTGTAAAACATTGGATTTTATATATATATATATATATATAAATATATACTCAAAAAAAAGAAAAAGAAAGAAGAATCACAAAAAAGTTTATAACTTTTACTACAATTGGCCACTAAAATACAGAAACCAACTAATATCTCCCATCAGAAAATAAAAAGAAACCAAAAAATATCCAATCATTATCAAAGCTCACAAAAATACACCAAAGATATATACAGTAAAAACATTTATAAAAAAAAAAAAAACTTTTTTTTTTCTCAAAAACCAAAAAAATATCATATATATATATATATATATAGACACGCACTAAAAACATATATTTGAATGATTATTTGAGGAGTAGAATAAGGATCATACAATCCCAAGGAATCAAGGCGATAAGTGTCGTTTCCACCGGAGAAAGCGAGAGGCGACTGGTCGTTGATGGAGGCGAGGTGGCGGCCACGGATGATGCGATCTCTGTGGGCCATAGCGACATAGTAATCTGCGCTACCTATCTCTGGAAGCTCATCAACACCCATAATTCCCTTCACTGGATCCGAAAACCTGTGGTGGATTCCGTACCCGAATGTTCCCAACCCGTCGCAGCTCCTCCACGAGCTCAACAAAACCATTAGTAGTATTATGATACAATAATAATAATATGTACAACAAGTCATAGTTGTGGTGGTGGTAGTCCAAGCCCGAGCCATGGTTAGTGGGGGCTTAGGAGCTTTTGCAGAGAGAAATAAACTTGACTTGTGTACAAAGGTTTACGCATCAAAATGAACAAATGAGAGGATTATTGTCAAAGAGTTTCAGTTTATTAAGCAAAACAGAGAGAGAGATTGGACTTAGGAGGTCGGTTGAACCTCTTAGACGAAAGTCAAATACGCTGCCTATCATGGCGAAGAGTCAAATACGCTGCGCATCATGGTGAGTGTGAATCCCTCTCATTTTTGCACAAAGTTTAGATAGGCTACAAAATCAGTCGCATTATAAGACTACGAACTTAATTAATAAAATAAATATTGTTATATATTTTAACTAACTTAAACTTTGAATGACATGTTTTTTATGTTTTTAATACATATGTCAAATTTTAGATTAATAAAATATTATTTATCATATTATCTATAAGATTATATTTTATACATAATTTTAAACTACAAAAACTTACAATTTAAGTAATTTATTGATGATATAGTTATTAATTTTTAATTTTCTAAAAATTTAACAACTATGGAGAATATAAGAATGTATTCTAATAATGAACTTGTCAAAATTCATCTCTAGTAAAAAAATATTGAGTAAAGTTGTAGTCTTAAATTATAATAAATTTTGTAACTAAATTTTGTTCTTATTTTTTTTACTTTCATATATATTCAACATCCAGGGTTGTCCTGACGATTTATGGGTCTAAATTGTCCCGTAATTTCCTTTTGAGAATATATGCATTATGTTTTCATTTAATGAATTATAAAAAAAATCTCGATCAGGTTGTTTAAAGCACCAATTACTATCATCTTTAATTTAAAAAAAAAAAAAAAAATCAATGATAAGGTCTGCATTTTTGAAACCAATGCTTTCTAGTTAAACATCCAAGAAGTCCTACCAATCCCCTAGAAAGTTTTAGATTCGTTCAACAAATTAAACTTAAGTATTTGGACTGTTTTAAACACATTCCTTTCCTGTAAGGGATATATTTAAATTCTGCCGCTTTTAAATACCACTATTACAAACCGTGTCAAAGTCATATATATATATATATATATGTGGCTAGGTTGTCAATGTTAGATATTTGATTGACATTAATATATTCTTTTTGTCACAAGTGGAAGTAATGATGAAAGAGGAAAGTTCCCTACTTTGTATAATCTAAAAATGATGAATAAAAAAAAAAAAAAATTCAAATTGTAAAAAGCATAATAAATCAAGCTTAAGAACCCAAATTTGATTTATATATCGCATGTGAAATTGGGACATGGTTATAGAAAGCATATTTGGCAGTTTAGGCCGAACTGAAATTATATGAAAAAACAAGAGCATAGAGAAGCGAATCAAGAAGAAAAAAAGAAGTAAAGGGCATGAAAAACGTTTAAGACAAAGTCATATATATCCATAGCAACAAAAAAAAAGGGACATATGAATGCAAAAAATTTCAAATTGATGACCAAAGAGTCGTTGGATGCACCAAAAAAAAGCCGTTGAAATAAGAATAATTTTAGGTAGCAATCGCTGTAAAAAAATCAGATAGGGTCAGAAATCGAGCCACGTGTGTGTGTTGTGTCAAGACGTTAGCAGCTTCTGATGAGAAAAACGATCTTAACTACGACAATACTTTCATTGAAGTTCATTAAAATTTTGATCTTCAACGTCAATCTCGGTTTTATTAATTTTCGAGGGGCCAAGGCAATCTTATCTGAGAGCTATTCCTGGAGATAGCTACTACTAATAAATGACTGCTGACATTAATGGCGTCTATGGTTCACACTTTTTTTTTGCGTGTGAAATGGGACATTTTCTTTTGCTTAAAGTTTTAATATTTGCCTAAAGTTTTAACTTGGACTTCGATGTTTGAACGCTTGATAACGAAAGTTGCTGGAAAATCGATCGAGCACTACTCTCAGTCTCTGTGACTCCTCTTTGTTAGGTAGAATTCAATTATTGTGTACACATTCTTTTTTCTAATAACTCTTTATGTTTTATATTCGCTTTACGTGTGTAAGGGTAACTTATATTTATATACATGAAAAGCATGATCTTGATATTCCAAATTATGAACTAATTTAAGAATCTATTTGGCATTGTTTGTTCCATTCTTCCAAAATATTGCAAAATTTTTCCCCATATGCTGCTTGCTTCATAACTAGGCTGGCTTTAGTTTGGTGCTAAAAGTTATAAAAAAAAGAAAGAAAGAAAGAAAGAAGCTAAAATTTGGAGCTTTGGTGTTGCAGGAGTGTAGCTTATGCTCGGCAGGTGAAACAGAGGCAGCAGAACAAGCAAGAATTGGTGGAAACGGAGCATTTGGAGTTACCTACAGCATCACACTCGCCATCTGATGAGCCACCAAAGAAGATGTCAAAAAAAAAAAAGTGGAAAATTGCAATCTGCAGGTGTGGTAGAAAAGGAGTTACAACATGATCTCTCAACCTTAGTTCGATCAGTTAAAAATATGTCAAAAAATCTCAAAAAATGAATCCCAGGATGAAATGAAAAAAACCGCATTCTTTTTCCATAACATCAGGCAGAAGAATAGATTGTGGGGGTTGGAAGCTGCAATTAAGCAAGTCAGATTGGGACAAGTCGCAAAGGCTGAAGGTTTTTGGAAGATTATACTTTTGACATACAATTTATTTATTTATTTATTTGGATGGTGGTGGTGTGATTGGGATTTTTGTGATCCTCTAGTGTATGACAGTTTGGGATTTCATTGTGGACATTGGGTTTAGTTCGTATTTGGGATCTTTGGATGATATTTATAGCCACTGCCACAGGCCCAATGCAAATTTTGATATTAGTGAGCATTTTGCAAGTGGAATATCAGAGAATAAAGAGAGAACAATGCAGTAATTGTAAAAGGTTCGTACAGTTGATATGCCATATTGGTAATTTGGTATTGCCTAGTTTTTAGCTGTTTTATTGTATGGCAGTAAGTACTTTGTACTCTTGTGCTAGTAGCGTATATTCAATACTAAAAGAATTTTTTTTTTTGGAGAAATTTCAATACTAAAAGAATGGTTATATATATTAAGTTACTTCTTTTATTATATTCCAATTTGGTAGCATATTTATGTTATCTTCTTAATACAATTAAAAATTTTTTTTTTTTTGAAACCAATTTATAAAATATTATAATAAACTAATTAAGCACTTAAAATATTTAGTATATATTTACCCCATTTTAGCCATGTTTATTGGGTAAATTACTTTTTGGTCCATTACCCCAATTTTAGCCATGTTTATTGGGTAAATTACTTTTTGGTCCATGACGTTTATTTTATGTGTCAATTTGATTTAAACATTTTAAATGTGTTAGTTTAGTCTTAAACTTTTTTTTTTTTGATGTGAAAGTCTTAAACATTTTGGTATTATGTCAAAATAGTTTATGTCGATAAGTGATGAATGAAAAATGTTAATGTGACAAACGGTTAAAATAAAAAATGATTTTAATGCCACTTAGGATGTCACATGTAGTGCTACATGGATTAAAAAAAAAAAAAACCGATCCACGTTAACCAACACATTTGGGATCTCAAAATCCCTAAAATCATCTTGTTTTTCTCAATAATAGAGTTTACTACCGAGTACCTACCAATATGTTGTCCGAAGAACCATGGTAATATATGAGATGAAATATAGAATATTTATGCGTTTTACTCAGTTCAATTTTTTATATTTTTTTAGAATTTTTTTTAAATGCGACATAAAAATGGGAATGAAAAAAAAAAGAAAAAGAAAAAATGTTATATAAGTTAAGTTATATATTTTTTATTATATTTCAATTTATTAGCATTTTTATGTTATCTTAATATTATTTTTTAAAATATTATAAATAATCAAATAATTAAGCATTTAAAATAATAATAATAATAATAAGAAAAAAAATGCTTTAGGTAAATTACCTTTTTATGTTTACATTGTTAATTTGATTATAAAGTTTCAAATGTGTATGTTTAGTCTTTTAATTTTTTAATATTGTGTCAAAATAGTCTATATCATTAAAGTGATAAATGAAAAATATTAATGTGGCTAAGGATCAAAATAAAAAATAATTTTTATGCCACATGATTAAACTAAAGAAAAAAAAAAAAAAAAAAAAAAAAAAAAAAAACCAATCCACGTTAACCAACACTTTTGGTATCTCAAAGTCCCTAAAATCACAAATTGTCCTGCTTTAGATTTCAGGGGGAGAATAGTGAGGCTTTTTTTTTTTAATTATTAAATTTATAAATTTCAGTTTTCTCGTTCTCTTTCCGGGAGATGTTGAGAGTATTATAAACTCAGCTTTTATAGATTTACTCCTCTATAAAAAGTCAATATACCATTATGGTTTCTACATTTTGGAGTTCCTATCAATTTGTTGGCGATCAATTTAGTCCATATTATTTTTAACTTGTAGTAATTTGGTTCTTATCATCAACTTATTAAAGAAAATTGATGGTAAATTAAAAATAACATGAACTAAATTGACAATAACCCAAAAACGTAAAGACCCAAATGATATTTTTGCCTGCATAAAACAACTGAAAGCCAAACATTGCAGGCTTGATAATTCACCCAAAAAAAAAAAAAAAAAACCAAGTACAAGACTTGTGGCTTTCTAAGGGTCGGGATCACTGTTAAGTGTTTACCTTCGTGCAATTTATCTGGTATTGGATCAATTGATACATAGAGCGAGAGCTGCGGTCTTAAGCTCAAACTGGGACTCTTTGAGTTTGGGTGCATCGATATCAATGTAATTTACAAAACTCTAATAAAGCCCAAACTTGTTGCTCACTTCCATAGTACCCCTCTAGCTTTGCTTAAATGGAAAAAACTGATTGGTTTGAAAAAAAGATTCCCAAGTGACATTTGAAGTGGTATAACTTTTTTCCCCCTTTCAACATTTTCTATCAATTAATTAATGGCATAAACTATTTTAACGCAATATCAAAATCTAAGATACTAAATTAATATATTTGAAACATTCAACACCAAATGAATAATTTACCCTATATTCTTTCATTTACTTAACCCAAAAGAAAGCAGCAAAATAATAACTGTATTTATTATCTCATATAACTACTATTTAAAGTGATTTTATTTTATTTTTTACCTTTTTAATGGGAATTTTATTTTGTTTTATTTAAAATCTAATCTATTGTAAAGGGTGTAGATTCTACACATATTTTATTTGAAATAGTTACAATATGCTGTTAATCCCGTAACTTGAATCATTTCCCCCCTACACACATACATATTATATATGAATTTAAAATCTAATCATTTAAATTAGATAAAAATCTTAATTGATAAAAAAATTTAAGATATAAAAAAAATGAAAATTTTAATGTTTAATATAAATAATAAATATGAAACAAAAAACTATTTTTGTATAACTTTACGTGTGTGTGTGTGTTGGAGTACATATTTTTTAGTATTTTACCAGTTATTGCTCTGCCTAACGACCATCGTTTTATCAAAGAATGACCTTGCATTGCTGAAAATTTCCGATTGCTTTGGCCCAAAAAAATGGAATGAATTGCATTGCTTAAAATTCTCAAAATTTAAACATAAAATATAGAAACTCTATACCAATAGTTTCTGCTAATAAATTTAAAGAATATATATATTATTTACAAACCTCATGTTCAAACTAATGCTACTAACACCTACAAAAATAGGAAGCCAATAAGCTTCCAATCTGTTCTGTAATGACCAGAAATAAGATGCATATCCGTATAAATGATTTAAAGACCAAGAAAGGCTCAGCACTTAAAAAAGAATAATCAAACAATGGCAAGAAATGAAAGAAGAAGCATCGCAAGTGTGTAATGAAAGGGCTTCAACTTGGGTGAATGACTGGATGGTGGTGACATAGGTGGATCAGAATTGGTTCCACTATTTGCTGTGGCTTCTGGATTGACAGCAGCAGGGGAGTGAGCAGGGGAGTGAGCAGGAGAGTGAGCAGGGGAGTGAGCAGGGGAGTGAGCAGGAGAGTGAGCAGGGGAGTGAGCAGGAGAGTGTGATGGGCTGATAGGTAGAGTGCTGAAATTCTCATCATCATAACCTGGTGACACCAAATTTTTATTATAGTCACTTAATGAATTCACCAAGAGAAGGAAAGATTGCACATTGAAATTCAATCTAAAGAAAAAGTTTAAACTATACTCACAGTTAGATGCCTTCCAACCCAGTACAACCTTCTCGCGATCAAAAACTATGTTATAACCAGTCATGAAGTTCTCTGGATGAAAATAAAGAAATTCATATTGTAAGTTGCAATTTCTCAGTTCAAACATGTTTGGATGCATAATTGCTTTGATTGATATGAGGAGACAAAAAAATCAAGGTGGTGATTTTCGCAAAATCTCACTAGGCAAGACTGGCTTGTTCGATGATGCAGTGATTAAATGGAGGCTGTGTATGTTGTTTCTCGTGCAAATTTTAATATCTGATTTAAAAGGTAGAGTGCAGCCAACCATGAGCAGCTTCCTATTATTTGAACTCCTCCTTGATAATGTCATACAGTACAAACTTTATAATCTCCAAATTAGAGACTACTGAACAGGCTTCTTGGCATAATGAGTTTTGGGTAAAAACATAGGTACAATGCAATAGGTTCCCGATTAAAAATCAAATACGTAGTTGCATTAAATTTGTCCTTGGAAAAGAAAATATTGTTTATACTTCATTGGTCAATACAACCATGTGTTTGAATTTATTTGGGGAACCTAATGTACAACAACTACGCAATTGTACCTAAGTTTTGATTAAAATTCTAGTTTGTTTAGTTATAATTGTACAAACATTGACTGAAAATTGAATATCTGATCTATTCACCCCAAAAGCTGCAATTACCCCTTCCTCTTCCCCCATCCCAAGAAACCACTTCCATCAATCCAGACAATATGTAATCTTTTTCTCCAAAAGAGGCAAATAAATATTTAAGCAAAACTGCATAGTTTTTTCTGATAGTCTCCTTAGAAAGGAATGAACGCACAAAATGAAAATTTGAATGCGACAAACATGAAAATGCAACTTCATCAATATGAACAGGTTCTAAAATAAGGATAGTTAATTATAAATAAATACTCACGTCCTATGATGTTTATATCTTCATTTTTGAAAAGAGCCAGACAATACACGTATCCACCCTGAAGACCACATCATCAAATTATTTAGTTTAACTCAAGCAGGAATAGGATAGTAAAGAAGTATAGAGTTAGACCATACCTGAGTAGTTTGCATCACTGCTGTTGGATCAGTGAGAGAATATTGGTCTCCACCATTCATTGTCAGATTTATATCAGGGATTACATAACGGGTTTGATTTACACTGCATATAAAGTGGAAGTCAGTACTTCATAGTTGAAAGGAGAAAACTAATACAAAACAGGAATGGGTTTTTCTCCAGATATAGATGACCTTAAGTCATAACAGTATTCAAAAGGAATCTGGGAATCAGATGGATGCCGCCTTTCTGGGACCTGGGAGTTGAACTGCAAAATAACATAAATCATATAAACTTGTACATTATAAAATGGAATCCCAATAGTATCAGGAAACACAACATTTAAATTACTTACACTCTCTGAAATAAATGTATAAGCTGGGTCTTTTAGGCTTGTAAATGATGTTCCTGAGTCAAAGATTGCACTGAACTCCAGTGCAGAAACATTTTTTCCCACAGTTGTTTGAGTGATGCTGATGTTGTAAGTTGGACTGGTAACAAGTTCCAAGGGCAAAATCAGTGTAAGTAGCATGAGATTCAGGTCAAAGATAGTTTCTTGCCAAACTAAATTACTTTGCCATCAGCTTTTGCAATATTGAGAAGTGACAACTTACTGTGTTGACCTAATATTGAATGGCGTTTTTCTTTGGTCTGAGCTGCCATTATCTCCGAACTTTATTCTCCCAATCCCATCAGGTCCAAAACACATGGAAAAAGAATTTGAAGCTAGCCCTAATCTTGCTAAGGTGCTAGGAACAGATATATTATTCATACCGAGCCCAAAAAGGCCATTTGGTGCTGCACCCTCCAAAAAACTACCAGTCTGAAGTTGACCACAACTGCAATGAAATTACAAGCTTAGTTCAGAAGTCACATCAATAAACAAAAATTTGCTGAATGGGTCTGACCAAAAAGCAAAAAAATACAAGAAGCAACTTCAATGAGTAAGAAAGTATGTTAGCTCATAAGTAACACAAAATTACTTACTCCTCTAATGGTTTCTGATATCATAATACCTTTTAAATAATTAATCCTACTTGATGTACATTTGCCAAAATATCAGCAATTCCAAAATTTTCACTTTAACAAAAAATTTTTAATTTTCATCCAGGTCTATAGAAATTGATATCCCTTGAAACTTAACATAAATTTAATGGTCACTAGAAAATACTATTTCTCCCAAAGTTTTTGGTAGCAAAGCAATAAAAAATAACCTACCCAAAAGTAATATTAGCATCAACAGCTTTTGATTGATCATCATCTCGAATTAAGTGCAAAACATCCTCCACGAAGATCCCAGTAGATGAAGTGTTATTAGAAAGATACGTGACTTTATAACCACATTTAGCACTTGCTGAAGGGCAGTGAGTTTGTTTGCAGAAGGTGCTGTTGCAAGGAATTACTCCACTTGTCGATGAATTTTTAGGACTGTAGATGTTAAGGTTTAGTACCTGCTTGATAAAAAGGATTAAGTAATTGGACAACATAAGTCCAATCTAAAATTACGATCCTGTAAATCAGGTTATAATTTCAATCAATAAATATACATTTCCTTATCTCACATAGCCCTGACAACGGTAAGATATTTTCTGGGTGTGGTAAATAAAATGATGGGCGCTACCACCAGGAGCCCATGCCACATTTTTAGTTACTAATCAATTGGAAATTTCAATTCATTTCCCCTTTATCTAAAAACTCTCATTTTAGTTGTAAATCACTTGAAAAACCTAGATGAAAGTTGTAAGGGTGGAAGTGCTGATACCAAATTGTTCTAATTGAGGAAGTTCTATTACCAATTTTGTTGTAGGAAAGGGCCTTTAGATAGTATTCACACACAAGATTGATTGTGGAGTATGGATTTAGAAAGATCTTCAAAACAAATTATAGGAAACAAAGAGAACTAGAAAGAAAAATAGGCCCAAGCACACAAGAGAGAACACTAAGGGGATGTGGTTTGGCTTTTGGCCAATGTCCATGGATAGTGAGAAGAAGAAATTTCACTAATAAATTTAGAGAATACAAAATAGTGTAAAGGAATTGTCAAAAAACCAAAACCCCAATACACCCAAATTACTTTCTCATACAAATACAAAGTTCTCTCTCTCAAATACAAAGCTAGGGGCTGCACCTAAAACAAACATAAATTTTCTCTTCTCCGGAATTGCTGCACAACCTTCCTCACACAGCCCCCTTCAAAGAGGTCTCTTACCATCACATTTTGCTGCTCTACACCTCACATAACAAATTGCACTTAATATATATACTATATCAAGAGGAAACCAAAGTTGGCAATATTGAGAAACTGTATACACCACGTAGAGAAGACAGGCATGATATTCAAAGAACTAAAGTCACGCTTACTTGACAGTGCATGCAAAAAGACATGCATTTGATGCAAGCGTGAATAACCGAGTCAACATGTCAACCATCAAATACCTGCCTTGCTTACTCTTCCCTGCCAATAGAATTCATATATAAGTACTATTTGGCTTATAGTACTTTTTCAAGTAGAAATCCATAGTCAAAATAAGAAGGCTACAATCCAAGTTGACTGAAAAAGGTTTCTTTGCCGTATAAGACAAAGTCATCTCTAATTTGGATTATATCCCTGTGTTATGCCAATCTATGCGCACTTGCAAGCCATATTCTAGCAAATCTCCATGCTGACTTCAATTGTATCAAGCTTCACAAACGAAACTCCTCCATCACCTCCATCAAAGTCCTAAGGGGCTATCTCAAATTGCAACCCCAAAGCAAGTCAAAATAGGAATATGAGTCAACATCTAACAAATCCCCACCTTAACTTAAATTCCACCTAACAATCTTCCAAACCAAGTCAAAATTAGGAATTTCTCCTAAATCCAAATAAGAATATCACAAATTGCGTCAAGCTCTACAAAATTCTCCACATTGGAGAGATTTGCAACCAACCAATTTAATCAAATTCCTCTTCATCTTGGAGAGACTTATCTTAAGCCACAAATGCTTCAAGGGCCAACTCAAACACTAAGCCCAACCAAAATGCCATAGTGTAAATCACCTCGAACTACTTCCAATTACGCCAATGGGCTCCAAATCAACCCAAAGATGGTGACAAATTGAATTAGAGCCCAACCAAATGTACAAAATGCATGTAACTCCAATCAAACTCCAAATACGCCAACGAGAGCCAAATGCACCCAAAAACGCTCAAACACAATGCATATTGATCAAGTCCAATCAATATTAAAACTTGATCAAACACAAACCGATGGTGCTACAAGCTTGTCTATTTATCTTTACCCAATCCTTTTTTTTGACATCTTCTCTCTAGTACTTAGATCCACTAACCAATCAACAAAATCTCCAAGAGAAATAATTCAAATGCCTAGGTAGTGAACCTTGACTCTGAAGAACAAATCCAAATACCTAGACAATGAACTTTGGCTTTGAAGAATAAATATATATGCATAGGTAGTGAACCTTGGATTTGAAGAAGAAATTCAACTGCCTAGGTAATGAAGCTTGGGTCTGATATCAATTTGTTGTAAAAGTAGAAGCGTTGATACCAATTTGTTGTAGCAGTGGAATCTCTATTACCAATTCGTTGTAAGAAAGGGTTTTTAGATAACATTCCCCCACAAGATTGATAGTAGAATGTAGTTTTTAGAAATATATCCAAGACAAATAATAGGAAACAAAGAGGACTAGAAAGAAAACTAGACACAAACACAAAACAAGAAAAAACACTTGGGATTTGCATGGTTTGACTTTTGTCCTACATTCATAGACGGCAACAAGAAAAAATTTTATTAACAAATTTAGGGAATTCAAAATGGTGTAGAGGCATTATCACCAAACTCAAACCATAATACACCCAAATTACTCTCTCACATAAGTACAAAGTTCTCTCTCTTAAATACATAGTTTGGGGCTGCACCTAAAACAAAGAGAAGTTTTCTCTTCTCTTGAATTGCTGCACAACCTCCTCCACATAGCCCCTATCAAGTAATTTTCTCACTCTCACATTTTGCCACTCTACACCTCACATAACAAAGCTGCTTCTAATATATATACTAGATTAAGAGGAAACCAAAGTTGGCAATATTGAGAAACTGTTCACGCCACGTAGAGAAAATAGGTGTGTTATTAGAGCGTTAGCATCCAGGTTTGTAAAACTCCGGAAATTCTATTTTACCCAAACAACAAAAAAATGCTATATTTGGGTTGCTATACCTAAAACAATTTACAATCTTGCTAAACTCTTACTTGTAGAGTTTATTGTAGCAACTTCTACTTCTTTTTTTATTGGTCTCTCTCTCTCTCTCTCTCTGGATTGGCTTGGAGATCGGTATTTGTGGCGTAAATTTTCTTAGTTCATGCAAAATTTTGGAGATCCGTCTGTGTAAAGTTATGCATCTATGCTCCATTTTCCATTTTAACTAAAGTAACTGTGTAAATTTACACAGTTGCGTTGTATTTGCATTTTTTATTCATTCTTTGCATTTCTTGAGAAGGAAGGAAGAGAATGGATGATGGTTGTGATATATGAAGAGAGAAACATAATTAAAAATTAAAAATAAATTAATATTTTAAGAATAAAAAATTTGATGCGGTATTTAAAAAAAAATGATCATATATATATATATATATAAATATAAAGTAGGTTCTTAGGTTAAATTACACAAAAAAATTTGAGGATGAGCTAAAGCCACGCTTTCTTGACAATGTTTGCAAAAAGGACATGCATATTTAATGCTAGAATGAATAACAATTCAACTTGTCAAACATCAAATACCTGCCATGCTTTACTCATTCATATGAGTACTATTCTATTTGCCTATAATACCTTTTCAAGTAGAATTCCATAGTAGAATTCCATAGTAAAATTCCATAGCAGAATTCCGTAGTTAAAAAGAAAAAAGAAAAAAAAGTCTACAATCCAAGTTGACCGAGACTTTCCTAGCCATATAAGACAGGTTCATCTTTTAATAAGTTGGGTTATATTCCTATATGATGCCAAATCTATGTGCAATTGATGCACTCTATTCAAGCCAATTTTCTAACAAGTTTTTAAGCATGTATGACTGCAATAGCAAATGAAGAAAAAGGAACCCATATAGCCGTATCAGTTGGAAGTAATAAAACCAATAACAAAGATTCCGAAAATTCAAAGTAAAAAAGTAAACATACCGCTCCAGATGATGACCGTAAGGCCTTTATGCAACCATTTTTCTTACAATCACATGGTAACCAGAACAAATCACTGCCTGTGTCTAACGCCACCAAGAATGATAAACTTGGATTCCCCAAAGAAACGTTAGCATAATGCAAACTGAAACATCAACAAACATAGAAAAAAAAAAAAAAAAAAAACAAATAAAATAATAAAGTCAGTACACCTAACCTTATTGAAACGAACAGTTTGGTCTCCCAGAAAAATTTAAAATAATAATAAAAAAAATATTTCTCATTTGGGGTCTTTTTGGATAGGCTGGGAGATCTATCTTTTCCAGTCTAATGATTAAGAAAGAAATGCCAGCCTGTCAAAAAAAAAAAAAAAAAAAGAAAGAAATGCCAGAAAATACATGTTTAGCTGTAAAACATGGGATAATATATATATATATATATAGTGTCTGATGATTTTTTTTATCATATCATTGATATCAAAGTTAAAAAAAAGAAAAAAGAAAAATAAAGAAGACCACAAAAAAGTTATAACTTTTACTTACAATAATACAATTGGCCACTAAAAAATATCTCCCATAAAAAAATAAAAAGAAACCAATTAAAAATATCATATCAAAAGCTCACTAAAAACACACATATATATAGTGTCTGATGATCTTTTTTTATCATATCATTGATATCAAAGTTAAAAAAAAGAAAAAAGAAAAATAAAGAAGACCACAAAAAAGTTATAACTTTTACTTACAATAATACAATTGGCCACTAAAAAATATCTCCCATAAAAAAATAAAAAGAAACCAATTAAAAATATCATATCAAAAGCTCACTAAAAAAACACACACACACACACACACAAAAAAAATATATATATATATATATATTAACTAAAAACATATATTTGAATGATTATTTGAGGAGTGGAATAAGGATCATACGATCCCAAAAAGAGGAAAGTGTCGTTTCCACCGGCGAAAACGAGAGGCGACTGGTCGTTGATGGAGGCGAGGTGGCGGCCACGGATGATGCGATCTCTGTGGGCCATAGCGACATAGTAATCCACGCTACCTTTCTCTGGAAGCTCATCAACACCCAGAATTCCCTTCACTGGATCCGAAAACCTGTGGTGGATTTCGAACCCGAATGTTCCCAACCCGTCACAGCTCCTCCACGAGCTCAAAAAAACCATTAGTAGTAATATGCTATAATAATAATATGCACAACAGGTCATTGTTGTCGTGGGAGTCCAAGCCCCAGCCATGGTTAGTGGGGGCTTAGAAGCTTTTGCAGATAAGAGAAATAAAGCCAAACAGAGAGAGAGAGAGAGAGAGAGAGAGAGAGAGAGAATGGACTTTGGAGGTCGGTTGAACATGTTACGCAAAAGTCAAATTACACTGCCCATAATGGTGAGTGCCAGGTTGAAACAGTGGGTGTAGTTGGGTCCCATTTTTTACTTCTTCTTCTTGTTGGAGCAAGACATTTGAGTGTGAAATCCTTTACCTTTTTTACTTTCATATATATTCAACAGCCGTGGTGTTCCTGAAGATTTTATGGGTACAAGGTTGATTTGGATAACATTTATTTTAGGTGTAAATTTACTTTTAGTCTTTTTATTTTAATTTTTTTTTATTTTAGTCCTTATATTTTATTTTTATCACTTTTAGTTCTTAAACTAATTAAGACCTTTTATTTTAGTTCTTGAATTCCTATTCCGTCACTAATTAACGAAAAAACTGACGGAATAAATAAAATAATAATAAAATTTTACTGTAGCACTAACATGTCAGCATATAAATTTTAAAAATTAATTTATTAATTTTAACTAAATAAAAAAAATCAAAATAGAATTAAAAATCAAAATTCAAACTTTGCCTAGAATAAAAACGTGTTCTTCTGTTAAAAGATTGGATCCCTCTCTCGCTTCTTTCATCTCAAACCCAAGCTCTATCTCTTCTTTCTTGGCCGATCTATGTTGTGATTGAAAACCCATGGCCTTCATCTCCTCTAAATCCATGGCTGAAGACCCATGGCGGAAACCCCATGGTTGAAACCCACCTTGACCGAAATCTCATCTTCTCTCTCTAAACCCAGATCGGTAGTGCCTGATAGAAATCTCATATCATCTTCTCTAAATCCATGGTTGAAGACCCATGGCCGAAATCCTATGGTTGAAGACCCATGGTTGAAACCCACCTTGGCCGAAATCTCATCTTCTCTCTCTCTAAACCCAGATCGGTAGTGGAACCTAATGCCATGATGGTCACCGTGGTTTGATCTGATCAGCTCATGATTGTCTTGTGGTTTGGTGTATTACATAGATGAAGATCTGCTTATTTGTTTGGGAGAGAGAAATAGTATAATCCGCATTGTCTGTTGGTTTTGGTTGAGGTTGAGAATAGGGTGGGTGGGTGGTGGTGGGTTTTGGGTCCGATGGTCTAATAGTATAAATGAGGATCTGCTATTTCTGGGCAGTTTGCTGGGAAGAACATGAACATGATTAATAGAAGAACACGTTTTTATTCTGGGCAAAGTTTGAATTTTGATTTTTAATTCTGTTTTTATTTAGTTAAAATTAATAAATTAATTTTTTAAATTTATATGCTGACGTGTCAGTGCTACAGTAAAATTTTATTATTATTTTATTTATTCCGTCAGTTTTCCCGTTAATTGGTAATGGAATAGGGTTTCAAGGACTAAAATAAAGGGCGTTAATTGGTTTAAGGACTAAAAGTAGTAAAAATAAAATGTAGGGACTAAAATAGAAAAAAGTCAAAATATAGGGACTAAAAGTGCATTTACGCCTTTATTTTAATAAAATTGAAAACTGAAAATATGTAATAAAATAATTTTTAAATGTGTAAATAATACTGTGTAATTTATTTTTAATGAAAAGGTTATTGAAAAGTAAAATTTGTTGATCTATAAACAGTGCAAAAATGTATTGTTTATAAAATAAGTCAACAAATGTGGCTGCTAAAAAAAAAAAAGAGTACAAAACGTTCAAACGTGAGTGAAAAAACGTGAATCCAAACCCACACTAAATGTCTAACTAAAATATCCCACAATTTCTTTTTGAGAATATATGCATTATGTTTTCATTTAATGAATTATAATAATAATAAAAAATATCTCGATTGTTGTTTAAGGCACCAATTACTACCATCTTTAATTTTTTTTTTTTTTTTTAAATTCAATGATGAGGTCTATGTCCCACCAATGCCGTTTTTGGACTGTTTCAAACACGTACCTTTCTTGTGTAGTATATATTTAAGAATCTATTTGGCATTGTTTGTTCCAATATTCTTCCAAAATATTGCAAATTTTTTCCCTATATGCTGCTTGCTTCATAACTAGGTTGGCTTTAGTTTGGTGCTAAAAGTTATAAAAGAAAGAAAGAAAGAAAGAAGCTAAAATTTGGAGTTTTGGTGTTGCAGGAGTGTAGCTTATGCTCGGCAGGTGAAACAGAGGCAGCAGAACAAGCAAGAATTGGTGGAAACGGAGCATTTGGAGTTACCTACAACATCACGCTTGCCATCTGATGAGCCACCAAAGAAGATGTCAAAAAAAAGTGGAAAATTGCAATCTGCAGGTATGGTAGGAAAGGAGTTACAACATGATCTCTCAACCGTAGTTCGATCAGTTAAAAAGAAGTAAAAAAATCTCAAAAAATGAATCCCAAGATGAAATGAAAAAAACCGCATTCTGTTTCCATAACATCATGCAGAACAATAGATTGTGGGGGTTGGAAGCTGCAATTAAGCAAGTCAGATTGGGACAAGTCGCAAAGACCAAAGGTTTTTGGAAGATTATACTTTGACATACAATTTATTTATTTATTTGGATGGTGGTGGTGTGATTGGGATTTTTGTGATCCTCTAGTGTATGACAGTTTGGGATTTCATTGTGGACGTTGGGTTTAGTTCGCATTTGGGATCTTTGCATGATATTTATAGCCACTGCCACAGGCCCAATGCAAATTTTGATATTAGTGAGCAATTTGCAAGTGGTATATCAGAGAATAAAGAGAGAACAATGCAGTAATTGTAAAAGGTTCGTACAGTTGATATGCCATATTGGTAATTTGGTATTGCCTTGTTTTTAGCTGTTTTATTGTATGGCAGTAAGTGCTTTTTACTCTTGTGCTAGTAGCGTATATTCAATACTAAAAGAATGGTTGTATATATTAAGTTACTTCTCTTATTATATTCCAATTTGGTAGCATATTTATGTTATCTTCTTACTGCAATTTATAAAATATTATAATAAACTAATTAAGCATTTAAAATATTTAGTATATATTTACCCCAATTTTAGCCATGTTTATTGGGTAAATTACTTTTTGGTCTTTATTTTATGTGTCAATTTGATTTAAACATTTTAAATGTGTTAGTTTAGTCTTAAACTTTTTTTTTTTTTTTTTTTTTTTGTGATGTGAAAGTCTTGTCTTAATATTGTGTCAAAATAGTTTATGTCAATAAGTGATGAATGAAAAATGTTAATGTGACAAACGGTTAAAATAAAAAATAATTTTAATGCCACTTAGGATGTCACATGTAGTGCCACATGGATAAAAAAAAAAGGGTAAAATATCATTTTCGTCCCTAAACTATCACAAAAGTTCGTTTTTCGTCCCTAAACTTTCAAAAGTTCTATTTTCGTCCCTAAACTTTTCCAAATGTATTGATTTTCGTCCCTCTCACATCAGCACATTGTCAAGCCGCGTTAGCACTCCGTCAGATGGAGGGACGAAAATCAATACGTTTGGAAAAGTTTAGGGACGAAAATAGAACTTTTGAAAGTTTAGGGACGAAAAACGAATTTTTGTGATAGTTCAGGGACGAAAAACGAACTTTTGAAAGTTTGGGACGAAAAACGAACTTTTGTGATAGTTTAGGGACGAAAATGATATTTTACCCAAAAAAAAAAAAAAAACTGATCTGCATTAACCAACACATTTGGGATCTCAAAATCCCTAAAATCATCTTGTTTTTCTCAATAACAGAGTCTTCTACCTAGTTCCTACCAATATGTTGTCCGAAGAACCATGGTAATATATGAGATGAAATATAGAATATTTATGCGTTTTACTCGGTTCAAATTTTTATATTTTTTTTAGAATTTTTTTAAAATGTGACATAAAAATGGGAATGAAAAAAAAGAAAGAAATACGGTTATATATGTTAAGTTATTTATTTTTTATTATATTTCAATTTATTAGCATATTTATGTTATCTTAATAGAATTTTTAAAAAATTATAAATAATCAACTAATTAAGCATTTAGAATAATAATAATAATAATAATAATAATAATAAGCAAAAAACAAAAATGCTTTAGGTAAATTACCTTTTTATGTTTACATTGTTAATTTGATTATAATGTTTCAAATGTGTATGTTTAGTCTTTTAACTTTTTAGTATTGTGTCAAAATAGTCTATTTCATTAAAGTGATAAATGAAAAATGTTAATGTGGCTAAGGATCAAAATAAAAAATAATTTTTATGCCACATGATTAAACTTAAAAAAAAAAAAAAAAAAAAAAAAAAAAAAAAAAAAAAACCAATCCACGTTAACCAACACTTTTGGTATCTCAAAATCCCTAAAATCATAAATTGTCCTGCTTTAGATTTCTGGTGGAGAATAGTGAGGCTTTTTTTTTTTTTTTTTAATTATTAAATTTATAATTTTTAGTTTTCTTGTTTTCATATTGGGAGATGTAGAGAGTATTATAAACTCAGCTTTTATGGATTTACTCTTTTATAAAAAGGCAAAAATACCATTATGGTTTCCACATTTTGGAGTTCCTATCAATTTGATGGCGGTCAATTTAGTTCGTGTTATGTTCAACTTGTAGTAATTTGGTTCCTATCTTCAACTTATTAAAGAAAATTGACGGTAAGTTAAAAATAACATGAACCAAATTGACAATAACCCAGAAACGTAAAGACCCACATGATATTTTTCCTACATAAAACAACTGAAAGCTAAACATTGCAAGCTCGATAATTCACCCAAAAAAAAAAAACCAAGTATAAGACTTGTGGCTTTTTGAGGGTTGGGATCATTGTTAAGTGTTAACCTTCATGTAGTTTATCTGGTATTGGATCAATTTATACATAGAGCGAGAGCTGAGGTCTTAAGCTCAAACTGGGACACTTTGAGTTTGGGTGCATTGGCATCAATATAATTTACAAAACTCTAATAAAGCCCAAACTTGTTGCTTACTTCCATAGTACCCCTCTAGCTTTGCTTAAATGGAAAAAACTGATAGGTTGAAAAAAAAAAAAAAAAAAAAATCCTAGGTGACATTTGAAGTGGTATAATTTTTTTTCCCCTTTCAACATTTTCTATCAATTAATTAACGGCATAAACTATTTTAACGCAATATTAAAATTGTAGGGATAAAGGCCCAAATTCATATATTGGGTCTTGGGCCTTAGCCGAGGGCTTCAGTTTGTCCAAGGATGGATAAATCATGGTAAGGGTGTCAAGATCAGAATCCTAAAAGTAAAATACAAGAAAAAAAGTTGAGAAAGTTGGTCCAAGGGGGATTATCTCCTCGGATCAGCAGAGCACGGATCAAATACATACATTAACACTCAACGCAACCTTCCAGGAAGATCTAATGATGGAGACTGGAGATATGAACGTACAAAAGAGATGAGAGTTCAGAGGAATCCAATGGAAAGCTGTTACCACCGCATTTAATGCACTACAACTACTTCTCTAGCCGCATTTATGTGGAGAAGACCCCTGAACAGTGCTGCCTTGACTACCACAACTCACAGAGAGCTAGAAAGGATGTCTAATGGGATGGGCACTCAAGTGGTGTCTTGGATGGTCAACAAATGGAAGGCTAAGATCGCCAGGAGGAGGATATATAATGTAAGGGATCCGTGAAAGAAGGGGGATCGGAAAAAAGAGAGGAAGAACACTGTAGCAACCAGAGTTGCATTTGTAATTAGTTCCATTGATCTATACAAAGATTTGCCTCATCGGACAATACATTCACCCAATCCTTTGGCTTTGTTCTTGCATGATTGTCTTTCAAACCCATTCTAGCCGTTGTTAGATTCATTAGAACCTAATTCTTTAACCCATTCTCTACAAATTTATTGTATTGGGCTCATTAACCCACAATCCCATACATCTTGGGTTTGGGCTTGGGCAGCAAATTGAGACCTGTGGCAATGAGATGGTTCGACAGCCTGAGAGCAGATTCCATAAGTTCCTTTAGGGAGCTCACCCAGGCATTTGCTTCTCACTTTGTCACCTGTAGTAGGGTTCCTCGGCCTTTTTCCTCCCTTCTATCTTTGAGCATGCGAGAGGGGGAGACCCTGAAAGCGTATTCGGATAGATACTAGGAGATGTTTAACAAAATAGATGGTGATTTTGATGATGTGGCCATCAGTACCTTCAAGCTCGGCCTCTCGGCCAACCACGGTTGGAGGAAATCCCTAACCGGCAAACTTGTCACCAGCGTGCGCCAACTCATGGACTGGATTGATAAATACAAAAGGGTCGAGGAAGACCAGTAGTAGGGGAAAGGAAAGGAAAAATTTATCCCTCAGGAGAGGAGAGATTTCAGGTCATACTGGTTCAATAACGACTGACCACGGAGAGATTTTGTTAGGTAGTCAAAATCCGCCAACACTCAAGCAGTCAATGCTGTGTTCCGAGAGCCAATGCATCAAGTGCTGGAAAAGATTAGACATGAGCCATTCTTCAAATGGTTGAACAAGATGGCAGGGAACCCAGCAAGGCACAATCAAAACCTCTATTACCGATACCACCAAGACCATGGACACACCACGGAAGATTGTAGAAGTCTGTGGGACCACCTGGACCAGCTCGTCCGGAAAGGAAAGTTAAAGCAACTCTTGCATCATTCAAGTGGCTAGGGGGGCCAGATAAACTCAGAATCTCGGAGAGATGATTCTACAAGATCGTCCTTGGGAACGATAAACGTCATCTTTGCTGCTCCAGGAAGGATCGGTTCCTACCTTTTTAGGGTGATGTCCATGACTCGACTGTCCTCCGAGGGCGCTAATCAAGAACTAAGGAAGGCTAGACTGGAAATCTAGTCGATTTTGTGCTTCTCGAATGAGGATAAAATCGAAACCATTCAACCCCACGATGATGCTCTGGTGGTTACCTTCAGGATTGGGGGGTATGATGTGAAGAGGATGATGGTAGACCAAGGCAGTGGCGCCGAGATAATGTACCCCGACCTGTATAAGGGGTTGAACTTGAGACCCGAGGACTTAACACCCTACAGCTCGCCCCTAGTGAGTTTTGATGGGAAAGTCCTCATCCCGAAGGGCCAAATTAGGCTACCTGTGCAAACCGGTCCAAAAGTAGTGAAGGTGGACTTCATCGTGGTGGACGCTTATTCACCCTCCATAGCTATTGTGGCCAGGCCTTAACTTCATACCCTAGGAGCTGTCTCTTCTACTTTACACCAGAAGGTAAAATATCTGTCCAAGGGCCAGGTTAAGGAGATCCTGGGAAATCAATCCGTTGCTAGGCAATGCCTAGTGGCTACCGTTCGGCATCAGGCTGAGGCCGAGTCCTCAGCCCACGTCGAAGAGGGCTTATAGCAATTAAAAGCTCCGGCATTGTCTGTTGATGGGTCGACCGAGGAGGCAAAGTGTGAAGATCTAGTAAAGGTTATTATTGGTGATGATCCAGAAAAATTCTTTCAGATTGGGGCTCAGTTACCTTCTTTAGAGAAGGAAAAGTTGGTAGAGTTTATTAGAAAAAATGTTGATGTCTTTGCATGGAGTGCTTACGAAGCCTCGGGGGTGGACCTCAACTTCATCTGTCATTAACTAAATGTTAATCCGTCTATCACTCCTAAGAAGCAACCTGTTTGGCACTCGTCAAGGGAACACTCGGATGTTGTCAGAGATGAGGTAAAGAAACTAAAGCAGGCGGGGGCTATCAAGGAGGTATTTTACCCTGAGTGGCTGGCCAATACCATAGTGGTGAAGAAGAAGAGTGGGAAGTTACGAGTGTGCGTAGACTTCACAGATCTAAACAGGGCTTGCTCAAAGGATCCCTTCCCTATGCCTAAGATAGACCAGCTGGTGGATACAATTATAGGCCATCTTCGGATGAGCTTCCTAGACTCTTTTCAGGGATACCACTAAATGCCACTAGCCCTAGGTGATCAGGAGAAGACGGCTTTCGTCACTCCCACCAGAAACTACCATTACAAAGTGATGCCGTTTGGTTTGAAAATCGCAGGGCCTACCTATCAAATGATGATGACTAGGATGTTTGAACAAAAGTTGGGCAAGAGCATTGAGGCCTATATAGACGACATGGTGGTGAAAAGCAAGGTAGTGTCTGAGCACTTAAGAGATCTTAGGAACATCTTTGAAATTTTGAGGAAATACAAGTTGCGCCTTAATGCTCCCAAGTGCTCATTTGGTGTGGGATCAAACAAATTTCTAAACTACATGGTAACCTATTGGGGAATTGAGATTAACACTGACCAAATTAAAGTGATCAACAGTTTAGAACCACCTCGAAATCCCAAGGAAGTCCAGAAATTGACTGGAATGACTGCTGTTTTGAATCAGTTTATCTCTCGTTCGGCGAATAGGTGCCGACCCTTCTTCCTACTAATGAATAAAAGGAAGGGGTTCGAGTGGACTAAAAAGTGTGCCTCGGCCTTCTAACAGCTTAAGGATTATCTCTTTTGGCCTCCTATCATGTCTAGCCCTGAGGTTGTTGAAGTCTTATTCGCTTATATTGTCGTGACCCCTTATGTTGTAAGCTTGATCTTGATATGAGTTGATGGTGGCACACAAAGGCCAGTTTATTATGTGAGCAGGTCACTACATGAGGCCGAGATCCGTTATCTACCGCTGGAGAAAGCTATTTTGGCAGTGGTACACACCACACGCAAACTCCCCTACTACTTCCAAGTGCACACGGTCATTGTCTTAACTCACCTTCCTCTCAGAGCTCTACTTCGGAGCGCTGATTACATGGGGAAGATTGCTAAGTGAGCCACAATCCTAGGAGCTTTCGACATCAAATACATGCCTCGCACCTCTGTCAAAGGTTAATTCCTCACAGATTTGGTAGCCGAGTTTGCTGAATCCCTGTTAGAAAAAGAAACAGAAACACTGCACATGGACAGAAAATTGGTTGGAATGATCTCCTAACAGGGTCCCATATCTTGGAAAGTGTACGTTGATGGTGCAGCAAATCAGAAGGAGTCTGGAGTGGTGTTAGTACTAATATCCCCTGAAAGGATCACCATCGATAAATAATTAAGGTTGGGATTCTCAGCCACCAATAGCAAAGCTGAATATGAGGCTTTGTTGATGGGAATGGCCATGGTGCGAAAAATGGGCAGAAAGGCCATAGATATATTCTCGGACTCCAAATTGGTCATCGGATAAGTCAAAAGAGAGTTCGAAGCGAGGGATGAAAGAATGTAAGGGTACTTAAGTAAGGTTAGGCATTTGTAATCAGAATTCGAATCTTTCAGCTTGTTGCACATCCCTAAGAGCGGAAACACACATGTCGATTCCCTAATGACACTCGTAACCTCCTCGGCGCAGAGCTTACCTTGGGTCATCCTTGTAGAAGACCTATGCAAGCCCACGGAGATGAATAGACAGGCGGTTCATGTTCACCAAGTTAGGGTGAGACCTAGCTGGATGGACCCCATTGTACCGTTCTTAAAAGAAGACACCCTACCCGAGGAAAAATCAGAAGCGGACAAAGTACGTAAAAAGGCTCCTCGGTTCTGGCTGTACGAGGACCAGAAGTTATATAAACGCTTATTTTTTGGGCCATACCTGCTATGCGTACACCCTGAGGCAACATAATTACTCCTTGAGGAGTTGCATGAGGGGATTTGCGAGAGCCACACCGGGGGTAGATCCTTGGCACACCGAGCTATCACTCAAGGCTATTGGTAGTCAAATATGCAAAGGGAAGTACAAGAGTATGTAAAGAAGTGCGACCAATGCCAAAGATTTGCACCAAACATACACCAACTAAGGGGAGTCCTTAATCCGTTGACCAGCCCATGGCCATTCGCTCAATGGGGTTTAGACATTGTGAGCCATTTCCCTAAGGCAGTAGGGAACAAGAGATACCTTCTGGTCGGCATGGATTATTTCACTAAGTGAGTCAAAGCAGAGCCTCTAGCAAACATCAGGGACGTGGATGCCAAGAAGTTTGTATGGAAGAACATTGTCACACAATTCAGAGTCCCTCGTACCCTCATCTCGGACAACAGCCTTCAATTTGATAACAAATCTTTTAGGAGATACTGCTGTGATTTGGGAATTACAAATAGGTATTCTACTCTAGCCTATCCCCAAGGAAATGGGCAATCCGAGGCTATTATCAAAGTCATTGTCAGCGGACTCGAGAAGAGACTGGATGATGTGAAGGGAAAATGGGTGGATGAATTCCCACATGTCCTATGGACGTACCGAACCACACCTCACAGGTTGACAAGAGAGACTTCTTTCTCAATGACATATGGGGTCGAAGCTGTTATCCTTTTGGAGACCAGTTTCTCAACGTTAAGAACCAGCTCGTTTAATCTGACCACTAAGAACGAGCTGCTAGAGAAGAGCTTAGACTTGATTGAAGAGAGAAGGGAAAATGTAATGGTTCAATTAGCATACTACCAACACAAGCTCAAGCAGGGTTATGATGCCAACGTGAAGCTGAGACCATTGGCACCTGGTGATCTGGTGTTGAGAAAGGTTCTGGGTATTGCAAAGAACCCAGCGTGAGGAAAGCTAGGGTCCAATTGGAAAGGACCATATCGCATCAACTCGATGGCTGGTGTAGGAGCATATTTTTTAAAAGACCTAGATGAGCATGTAATACCACGCTCGTGAAATGTAAACAACCTGAAAATGTACTATTATTAATGAAAGTCTTTTTTGTCAATATGTTCATTTATCAAAGGCAGTATATTTCCCATTATTCAATCTTTTCTAAGTGTTTAAAATGAACCATAGTCATGCTTGAAGTTCTCAGACCAAATGCTATGGGGAAATTAACACATTATGACACATTTTCTAAGTATTTAAAACGAACCATAGTCATGCCTAAGTTCTCGGACCAGATGCTATGAAAAAATTAACACATTGTGACATCTTTTCTAAGTGTTTAAAACGAACCATAGTCATGCCTGAAGTCCTCGGACCAGATGCTATGGGGAAATTAACACACTGTGGCACATTTTCCAAGTGTTTAAAACGAACCATAGTCATGCCTAAAATCCTCGGACTAGATGCTATGGGCAAATTAACACATTGTGGCACATTTTCTAAGTGTTTAAAACGAACCATAGTCATGCCTAAGTCCTCGGACCAGATGCTATGGGGAAATTAACACATTGTGACATCTTTTCTAAGTGTTTAAAACGAACCATAGTCATGCCTGAAGTCCTCGGACCAGATGCTATGGGGGAATTAACACATTGTGGCATCTTTTCTAAGTGTTTAAAATGAACTATAGTCATGCCTGAAGTCCTCGGACCAGATACTATGGGGAAATTAACACATCGGGACATCTTCTCTAAGTGTTTTTTACTAAGTGCCAAAACAGATTCCAGGTTATAATTAGCTTCTTGGATTTCTAACTCTGAGTAAGTTAAAGTCTTTGATTGTTTATCCAATTCATAATACAAATGTATGTTAAACCTCTTTATTACTGGTACTTAACCAAATTATTTAGATTGTTGGCAGTTCAATACTATTGGCAATAATTATAAACTTTTAAGCGTACTAGTTGAAAATACAGGGAATGAAAGGAAGAAAAGACTTTTCCATTAAATAGAAGGAAGAATACACCATGTTTGATGGCAGATTGTCCTTATAAAAGGTATATATACATTAAAAAAAAAAAAAAAATACAAGAGAGTCCTACATTTAGGCATTGGCTTGGGGAGGGTCTTTCTTGGGATTAATAGCCTCAGAACGGCCGCCATCAGCTTTAGACTTAGCTTCCGTGTCCTTGGCTTGGGAGACTACATCCCTGATTGTAAGGGCATCATCAAAGGACTTGGCCTCCAAAAGTGGCTGAGTCTCCTTACCCACTTTAACCCCTTCAGGAACTTCAGCTTTAGGAGGGAGAGCTTGAGTGGTAGGGAGTTGCTCAGGAAGAACTTCTCGAATATCTTCTGGGAAGAAAAATTCTCAGCCTTCCTCAGCTCGGAGTTTGCAGGAACTCCCGTCTGGTCCATTGCAACTCCCCAAGGCTCGGTGTAGTAGTCCCTACACACCACGACCACCTCTTTTGCCAGCTGAATCTCTGTGTCATGCACCCCACGCTCGTAGGACGCCTTCATTGCGGTCTCAGCGGCTTCTCTGGCCACTTGAGCTGCATCTTTAACTTTTTACAGCTCGGCCTTGAGATCCAAAAACGGTTTGTTTTTCTGTGGCCAGGTTTATCTCGGTTACATGCAATTGTTGGTGCTAATCCTCGGTTTACCTCTCTGCGGTTTTTAGGCCTGCCAAGGTACTATTGCAAGCTTCTACCGCTTCCTTTAGCTGCTCGGATAGCTCAGCCTGCTCCTGCCTTAGAGCTCCCAACTGCTTTTCAACATCCAGCCAGGAGTGGGCCTCAGCCTTAACCTCGTCTTGAGTATTCCTGACCCACTCTTTGGCAACATAGATTTGCTGGGTAAGCTGTATAGAAGTAGCAAAGGGGTCATAAAGAGTACACACAAATATGAATGGACGTGCAGTTTAGTATTTAACAAAAAAGGAATACTGGTTGACTTACCATTGCAAGATCTCTTTTCAATGACATGAAGAGGTCAGGCTACCTAGTACGCCTGAGGCCTTCCATGTCTCTAAGGAAGATGAGGGGCTGCTCTAGGGGCTCAGCTAGGAAGTCGGCGTACCCCCTCTGAGACTCCTAGATAGTGGCATCCTAAGAAATGGGAGCACCTTCCACCTCTAGCCGAGGGACTCAAGAGCGCTACCCTCGGCGCACTTTAGCATCCCCTCGGCTCTCCACGGATTAGACCCTCTTGTCCCGAGGATCCTTGGCCTTCTTCTGTTGCTTGGCACCCTTCTGTTGTGCTATCTCGCCTTCCTCCAAGTCCTCTACTGGCTTCTTCTTCTTTTGGTTCTGATTGGCTTTTAGGCCGAGGTCAGCAAGGAGCTAAGGGAGATGAGGAGGAAGGTTAGGAGTAACCTGGGTCTTAGGAACTTCTTTTGAAGTTGACCCTCCTTTATTCCTGCTAGCCATAAGGCCCTTCAAACCAGTTCTTGGCTTTAAGTCCATGCCGTCTTCTTCCTCGGAACTAGTGTCCGGCCGAGCGACTATTAACCTTGGGTGGGTGGCAGAAAGTCTTTCAGACTCAGTCTCGGAATCCGAGAGCTCTACGGGCCTTTCCGGTGCCCCTTCCTTTTCTTCGAAGTAGAACTGGTCGATCTCAGCGTCCAAGGAATGGCGGGATGAGGCTGACTCCTCTTTTAGTGCAGCTATTTGTTGAGGAGTAGGTTGGGGTGGTAGCACAACAGGAGGAAGGTCTCTCTGAGCCAAAAACCCTGGCTTAGAGTTGTCTATTTGAGTAATCTTGGGGCTACCTGCTCTAATTGCCTGGCCCCGTCCTAAAATATGCGCTATAAGGGCTTGTAATCTAAGATCAGATGAGCAGCCCGTAATTGTTCGTCTTCGCTTGTGAATATTTCTGACCTCAGCAAGTAGTTGAGCCCTGGAACGTTGACGAGGCTAAGTTTCGAAGAGTCGTGATCTTTATCTGGAAAAAAATTCAAAAAGGAAATTGTGGTCAGATCAATGACAACTATTGTTCGAGAAGACGAATGGCTTGGAATTAAAAAGAAAAAAAAGAAAAAAAAGAGGAGCTTAGAAAACTAAAGTCCCTACTGAGGGACCTGATCCTGGGGTATCCCACATGGTGTTTCTGCCCTAACTGGGTAGTGAAGACTGTCGTGCCAATCCCCGGAGACGACTAGGTAATTGTCCTTCAAGCCTTTGTTGGACTTGGAAAGGTAGGATATCAATCTCACCTCCTCGGATCGAGATTTGAGGTAATATCCCTCGGCGAGAAAATGACACTTGTACATATGAGCGACATCGTGCCATGTAAGCCTAAGATTCATCTGGTCGTTTAAGGCATCTACACTCCTTAAGACTCTAAACATGTTGGCAGCGCACTGGTGGGGGCATAACTTGTGGTTGCATAGATAATCTCGGGTTATCCTACCCATAGGAAGTGCCATTCCTCCTTCTATAAAAGCGATCATTGGAATAACAACTTCTCCTAACTCTCTATTGATAAGTATTTGGTCTGGGGGGCAATACTGTAAGCCCATTCCCTGTGGGATATGGTATTTGGCCTTAAAACCCTTCATTCCGACTAGAGAATCCACTACGTGCTTAAATCTACCTATCTAAGCAAACGTGGATGACAAGGAGAAAGTTTTCTATAAAAGGAGAAGACCGAGGAACTCGGTTGAGGAGAAAAAGAAAATTTGAAGAAGTAGATACTTATGAAAATAAGTGAATGTGTCAAATCTCAAACCTCTATAAAGGTCTCTAGAAGATTTCATAAGGAAAGAGTTACGGAGGCTTAGGAGTTTAGAGTGTTTTGTGAGTTCGCGCACTGAAGTTCTCTGGAGCACTTAAAAATTTGTGAAGTAAAGGAGAAAACGAGTTCCCTCTAGGCTTTATATAGAGGGAGAAAACGAGTTCCCTCTAGGCTTTATATAGAGGGAGAAAACGAGTGGGAGTAATCCCGCTCAAAATTCTAAGAGAAATGTCCACCGTTGGATGCGAGGGAACAAAGCGCCGCCTAGAGCAATAAATGATGATTTGTGGACCCTGAAGGGTCAAAAGCAGTAATGAAGTGCGTGAAATGGCACTTCCACGCGTGTAAGCTAGAGAAATAATTGGTTTAGTCTCTTAAAAATCAAAACTCCACTTTTTCTCCTCGGATGAGGGAAAAAATTGGACTTTTGAGGGGCTATTGTAGGGATAAAGGCCCAAATTCATATATTGGACCTTAGACCTTAGCCGAGGGCTTTAGTTTGTCCGAGGTCGGATAAATCATGGTGAGGGTGTCAAGGTCAGAATCCTATAAGTAAAATACAAGCACAAAAGCTGAGAAAGTTGGTCTGAGGAGGATTATCTCCTCAGATCAACAGAGCACGGATCAAATACATACATTAACACTCAATGCAACCTTCCAGGAAGATCTAATGATGGAGATTGGAGATATGAACGTACAAAAGGGATGGGAGTTTAGAGGAATCCAATGGAAAGCTGCTACCACCGCATTTAATATACTCAGTTACTTCTCTAGCCACATTTATGTGGAGAAGACCTCTGAACAATGCTGCCTTGGCTACCACAACTCACAGAGAGCCAGAAAGGGTGTCTGATAGGATGGGCAGTGAAGTGGTGTCTTGGATGGTCAATAGATGGAAGGCCAAGATCGCCAGGAGGATGATATATAATGTAAGGGACCCCTGAAAGAAGGGGGATCAGAAAAAAGAGAGGAAGAACACTGTAGCAACCAGAGTTACACTTATAATCAGTTCCATTAATCTATATAAAGATTTGCCTCCTCGGACAATACATTCATCCAATCCTTTGTGCTTTGTTCTTGCATGATTGTTTTTCAAACCTATTCTAGCCATTGTTAGATTCACTAGAGCCTAATTCTTTAACCCAATCTCTATAGATTTATTGTATTAGGCTCATTAACTCACAATCCCATACATCTTGATCTTAGGCAGCAAATCGAGACCCCACAAAAATGTTAGAGACTAAATTAATATATTTAAAACATTCGACATCAAATGAATAATTTACCCTATCATCTTTCATTTACTTAACTTAAAAGAAAGCAGCAAAATAATAACTGTATTTATTGTCTCATATAACTACTATTTAAAGTGATTTTATTTTATTTTTTTACCTTTTTTATGGGAATTTTATTTTTGTTTTATTTAAAATCTAATCTAGATTCTACACATATTTTATTTGAAATAGTTGCTGTTAACCTCGTAACTTGAATCATTTCCCTCCTACACACATACAAATTATATATGAATTTAAAATCTAATCATTTAAATTAGATAAAATCTTAATTGATAAAAAAAATTTAAGATATAAAAAAAATGAAAATTTTAATGTTTAATATAAATAATAAATATGAAACAAAAAAAATATTTTTGTATAACTTTATGTGTGTGTGTGTGTTGGAGTACATATTTTTTAGTATTTTACCAGTTATTACTCTGCCTAACGACCGTCGTTTTATCAAAGAATGACCTTGCATTGCTGAAAATTTCCGATTGCTTTGGCCCAAAAAAATGGAATGAATTGCATTGCTGAAAATTCTCAAAATTTAAACATAAAATATAGAAACTCTACACCAATAGTTTCTGCTTATAAATTTGAAATATATATATATTATTTACAAACCTCATGTTCAAACTAATGCTACTAACACCTACAAAAATAGGAAGCCAATAAACTTCCAATCTGTTCTGTAATGACCAGAAATACAATGCATATCCGTATAAATGATTCAAAGACCAAGAAAGGCTCAGCACTTAAAAAAGAATAATCAAACAATGGCAAGAAATGAAAGAAGAAGCATCGCAAGTGTGTAATGAAAGGGCTTCAACTTGGGTGAATAACTAGATGGTGGTGACATAGGTGGATCAGAATTGGTTCCACTATTTGCTGTGGCTTCTGGATTGACAGCAGCAGGGGAGACAGCAGGGGAGTGAGCAGGAGAGTGAGCAGGGGAATAAGCAGGGGAGTGAGCAGGAGAGTGAGCAGGAGAGTGTGATGGGCTGATAGGTAGAGTGCTGAAACTCTCATCATCATAACCTGGTGACACCAAGTTTTTATTATAGTCACTTAATGAATTCACCAAGAGAAGGAAAGATTGTACATTGAAATTCAATCTAAAGAAAAAGTTTAAACTATACTCACAGTTAGATGCCTTCCAACCCAATACAACCTTCTCGCGATCAAAAACTATGTTATAACCAGTCATGAAGTTCTCTGGATGAAAATAAAGAAATTCATATTGTAAGTTGCAATTTCTCAGTTCAAACATGTTTGGATGTATAATTGCTTTGATTGATATGAGGAGACAAAAAAATCAAGGTGGTGATTTTCCCAAAATCTCACTAGGTAAGACTGGCTTGGTCAATGAAGCAGTGATTAAATGGAGGCTATGTATGTTGTTTCTCATGCAAATTTTAATATCTGATTTAAAAGGTAGAGTGCAGCCAACCATGACCAGCTTCCTATTATTTGAACTCCTCCTTGATAATGTCATACAGTACAAACTTTATAATCTCCAAATTAGAGACTACTGAACAGGCTTCTTGGCATAATGAGTTTTGGGTAAAAACATAGGTACAATGCAATAGGTTCCGATTAAAAATCAAATACATAGTTGCATTAAATTTGTCCTTGGAAAAGAAAATATTGTTTATACTTCATTGGTCAATACAGCCATGTGTTTGAATTTATTTGGGGAACCTAAAGTACAACAACTACGCAATTGTACCTAAATTTTGATTAAAATTCTAGTTTGTTAAGTTATAATTGTACAAACATTGACTGAAAATTGAATATATGATCTATTCACCCCAAAAGCTGAAATTACCCCTTCCTCTTCCCCCATCCCAAGAAACCACTTCCATCAATCCAGACATTATGTAATCTTTTTCTCCAAAAGTGGCAAATAAATATTTAAGCAAAACTGCATAGTTTTTTCTGATAGTCTCCTTAGAATGGAATGAATGCACAAAGTGAAAATTTGAAAGCGACAAACATGAAAATGCAACTTCATCAATATGAACAGGATTTAAAATAAGGATAGTTAATTATAAATAAGTACTCACGTCCTATGATGTTTATATCTTCACTTTTGAGAAGAGCCAGACAATACATGTATCCACCCTGAAGACCACATCATCAAATTATTTAGTTTAACTCAAGCAGGAATAGGATAGTCAAGAAGTATAGAGTAAGACCATACCTGAGTAGTTTGTATCACTGCTGCTGGATGAGTGAGAGAATATTGGTCTCCACCCTTCATTGTCAGATTTATATGAGGGATTGTATAATTGATTGTATAATTCGGTTGACTTAGATTTACACTGCATATAATGTGGAAATCAGTACTTCATAGATGAAAGGAGAAAACTAATACAAAACAGGAATGGGTTTTCTCCAGATATAGACGACCTTAAGTCATAACAGTACTCAAAAGGAATCTGGGAATCAGATGGATGCCGCCTTTCTAGGACCTGGGAGTTGAACTGCAAAATAACATAAATCATATAAACTTGTACATTATAAAATGGAATCCCAATAGTATCAGGAAACACAACATCTAAATTACTTACACTCTCAGAAATAAATTTATAAGCTGGGTCTTTTAGGCTTGTAAATGATGTTCCTGAGTCAAAGATTGCACTGAACTCCAGTGCAGAAACATTTTTTCCCACAGTTGTTTGAGTGATGCTGATGTTGTAAGTTGGACTGGTAACAAGTTCCAAGGGCAAAATCAGTGTAAGTAGCATGAGATTCAGGTCAAAGATAGTTTCTTGCCAAACTAAATTACTTTGCCATCAGCTTTTGCAATATTGATAATTGACAACTTACTGTGTTGACCTAATATTGAATGGCGTTTTTCTTTGGTCTGAGCTGCCATTATCTCCGAACTTTATTCTCCCAATCCCATCAGGTCCAAAACACATGGAAAAAGAATTTGAAGCTAGCCCTAATCTTGCTAAGGTGCTAGGAACAGATATATTATCCATACCGAGCCCAAAAAGACCATTTGGTGCTGCACCCTCCAAAAAAGTACCAGTCTGAAGTTGACCACAACTGCAACAAAATTACAAGCTTAGTTCAGAAGTCACATCAATAAACAAAAATTTGCTGAATGGGTCTGACCAAAAGGCAAAAAAAAAACAAGAAGCAATTTCAATGAATAAGAAAGTACGTTAGCCCATCAGTGACACAACATTATTTACTCCTCTAATAGTTTCTGATATCATGATACCTCATAAATAATTAATCCTACTTGAGGAGGAAAGAGCCATACCAAACAGCAGATTCATTACCAAGTGATGTACCTTTGCCAAAATATCAGCAATTCCAAAATTTTCACTTTAACAAACAATTTTTAATTTTCATCCAGGTCTATAGAAACTTAACATAAGTTTAATGATCACTAGAAAATATTATTTCTCCCAAAGTTTTTGGTAGCAAAGCAATAAGAAATAACCTACCCAAAAGTAATATTAGCATCAACAGCTTTTGATTGATCATCATCTCGAATTAAGTGCAAAACATCCTCCACGAAGATCCCAGTAGATGAAGTGTTATTAGAAAGATACGCGACTTTATAACCACATTTAGCACTTGCTGAAGAGCAGTGACTTTGTTTGCAGAAGGTGCTGTTGCAAGGAATTACTCCACTTGTCGATGAATTTTTAGGACTGTAGATGTTAAAGTTTACCTGCTTGATAAAAAGGATTAAGTAATTGTTAAGGAATTCAGGACTTGAACAAAGCTTCTTTCACCATGCTCAACAAACAATCAAATACACGGACAACATAAGTCCAATCTAAAATTACGATCCTGTAAATCAGGTTATAATTTCAATCAATAAATATACATTTCCTTATCTCATATAGCCCTGACAATGGTAAGATATTTTCTGGGTGTGGTAAATTAAATGATGGGCGCTACCACTAGGAGCCCACGCCACAACTTGACACATTTTTAGTTACTAATCAATTGGACATTTCAATTCATTTCCCCTTTATCTAAAAACTCTCATTTTAGTTGTAAATCACTTGAAAAACCTAGATGAAAGTTGTAAGGGTGGAAGTGCTGATACCAAATTGTTCTAATTGAGGAAGTTCTATTACCAATTTTGTTGTAGGAAAGGGCCTTTAGATAGTATTCACACACAAGATTGATTGTGGAGTATGGATTTAGAAAGATCTTCAAAACAAATTATAGGAAACAAAGAGAACTAGAAAGAAAAATAGACCCAAACACACAAGAGAGAACACTAAGGGGACGTGGTTTGGCTTTTGGCCAATGTCTGTGGACAGTGACAAGAAGAAATTTCACTAATAAATTTAGAGAATACAAAATAGTGTAAAGGAACTATCACAAAACCAAAACCCCAACACACCCAAATTACTTTCTCATACAAATACAAAGTTCTCTCTCTCAAATACGAAGCTAGGGGCTGCACCTAAAACAAAGAGAAATTTTCTCTTCTCCGGAATTGCTGCACAACCTTCCTCACACAGCCCCCTTCAAAGAGGTCTCTTACTATCACATTTTGCTGCTCTACACCTCACATAACAAACTGCATTTAATATATATACTATATCAAGAGGAAACCAAAGTTGGCAATATTGAGAAACTGTATACACCACGTAGAGAAGACAGGCATGATATTCAAAGGACTAAAGTCACGCTTACTTGACAATGCATGCAAAAAGACATGCATTTGATGCAAGCGTGAATAACCAAGTCAACATGTCAACCATCAAATACCTGCCTTGCTTACTCTTCCCTGCCTATAGAATTCATATATAAGTACTATTTGGTTTATAGTACTTTTTCAAGTAGAAATCCATAGTCAAAATAAGAAGGCTACAATCCAAGTTCGCTGAAAAAGGTTTCTTTGCCGTATAAGACAAAGTCATCTCTAATTTGGATTATATCCGTGTTATGCCAATCTATGCGCACTTGCAAGCCATATTCTAGCAAATCTCCATGATGACTTCAATTGTATCAAGCTTCACAAACGAAACTCCTCCACCACCTCCATCAAAGTCCTAAGGGGCTATCTTAAGTTGCAACCCCAAATAAAGTCAAAATAGGAATATGAGTCAACATCAAACAAATCCCCACCTTAACTTAAATTCAACCTAACAATCTTCCAAACCAAGTCAAAATTAGGAATTTCTCCTAAATCCAAATAAGAATAATCACAAAATGCGTCAAGCTCTACAAAAATTCTCCACGTTGGAGAGATTTGCAAACCACCAAATTTAATCAAATTCCTCTTCATCTTGGAGAGACTTATCTTAAGCCACAAATGCTTCAAGGGCCAACTCAAACACTAAGCCCAACCAAAATGCCAAAGTGTAAATCACTTCAAACTACTTCCAAGTACGCCAATGGGCTCCAAATCCACCCAAGATGGTGACAAATTGAATTAGAGCCCAACCAAATGTACAAAATGCATATAACTCCAATCGAACTCCAAATACGCCAACAAGAGCCAAATGCACCCAAAATTGCTCAAACACAATGCATATTGATCAAGTCCAATCAATATTAAAACTTGATCAAACACAAACCGATGGTGCTACAAGCTTGTCTATTTATCTTTACCCAATCCTTTTTTGACATCTTCTCCCTAGTACTCAGATCCACAAACCAATCAACAAAATCTCCAACAGAAAAAATTCAAACGCCTAGGTAGTGAACCTTGACTTTGAAGAACAAATCCAAATACCTAGACAATGAACTTTGGGTCTGAAGAACAAATATATATGCATAGGTAGTGAACGTTGGATTTGAAGAAAAAATTCAACTGCCTAGGTAATGAAGCTTAGGTCTGATATCAATTTGTTGTAAAAGTAGAAGTGTTGATACCAATTTGTTGTAGCAGTGGAATATCTATTACCAATTCATTGTAAGAAAGGGTTTTTAGATAACATTCCCACACAAGATTGATAGTGGAATGTAGGCTTTAGAAATATATCCAAGACAAATAATAGGAAACAAAGAGGACTAGAAAGAAAACTAGACACAAACACAAAACAAGAAAAAACACTAGGGATTTACATGGTTTGACTTTTGTCCTACATCCATAGATGGCAACAAGAAAAAATTTTATTAACAAATTTAGAGAATTCAAAATGGTGTAGAGGCATTATCACCAAACTCAAACCATAATACACCCAAATTACTCTCTCACACAAATACAAAATTCTCTCTCTTAAATACAAAGTTTGGGGCTGCACTTAAAACAAAGAGAAGTTTTCTCTTCTCTTGAATTGTTGCACAACCTCCTCCACATAGCCCCTATCAAGTAATTTTCTCACTCTCACATTTTGCCACTCTACACCTCACATAACAAAGCTGCTTCAACCTGTCAAAAAAAAAAAGCTGCTTCTAATATATAGTTTAGATTAAGAGGAAACCAAAGTTGGCAATATTGAGAAACTGTTCACGCCACGTAGAGAAAATCGGTGTGTTATTAGAGCATTAGCATCCAGGTTTGTAAAACTCCGGAAATTCTATTTTACCCAAACAACAAAAAAATGCTATACCTGGGTTGCTATACCTAAAACAATTTACAATCTTGCTAAACTCTTACTTGTAGAGTTTATTGTAGCAACTTCTACTTCTGTTTTTATTGGTCTCTCTCTCTCTCTCTCTCTCTCTAGATTGGCTTGGAGATCGGTATTTGTGGTGTAAATTTTCTTAGTTCATGCAAAATTTTGGCTTGTCAACCTTAAAAACCACCTAGATCTGTCTGTGTAAAGTTATGCATCTATGCTCCATTTTCCATTTTAACTAAAGTAACTGTGTAAATTTACACGGTTGCGTTGTATTTGCATTTTTTATTCATTCTTTGCATTTCTTGAGAAGGAAGGAAGAGAATGGATGATGTCTGTGATATATGAAGAGAGAAACATAATTAAAAATTAAAAAAAATTAATATTTTAAGAATAAAAAATTTGATGCAGTATTTAAAAAAAAATGATTATATATATATATATATAAAAAAGTAGGTTCTTAGGTTAAATTACACAAAAATTTGAGGATGAGCTAAAGCCACGCTTTCTTGACAATGTTTGCAAAAAGGACATGCATATTTAATGCTAGAGTGAATACAATTCAACTTGTCAAACATCAAATACCTGCCACCTGCCATGCTTTACTCATTCATATGAGTACTATTCTATTTGCCTATTGTACCTTTTCAAGTAGAATTCCATAGTAGAATTTCATAGTTAAAGAAAAAAAGAAAAGAAAAAAAAGTCTACAATCCAAGTTGACTGAGAATTTCCTAGCCATACAAGACAGATTCATCTTTTAATAAGTTGGGTTATATTCCTATATGATGCCAAATCTATGTGCAACTGATGCACTCGATTCAAGCCAATTTTCTAACTAGTTTTTAAGCATGTATGACTGCAATAGCAAAGGAAGAAAAAGGAACCCATATAGTCTTATCAAATGGAAGTAAAAAGAATAACAAAGAAACCAAAAATTCAAAGCAAAAAAAAAAGTAACTTACCGTTCCATTTGGTGACTCTAAGGCCTTTACGCAACCATTTTCCTGACAATCACATGGTATCCAGAACAAATCACTGCCTGTGTCTAACGCCACCAAGAATGATAAACTCGGATTCCCCAAAGAAACTTCAGCATAATGCAAACTGAAACATCAACAAACATAGAAAAAAAAAAAAAAAATTAACCAAATAAAATAATAAAGTCACCCAGGAAAATTTAAAATAATAATAAAAAAATATTTCTCATTTGGGGTCTTTTTGGATAGGCTGGGAGACCAATGTTTTCCAGTCTAATGATGAATAAGAAAGAATTGCCAGCAATTACACGTTTAGCTGTAAAACATGGGATAATATATATAAAATGTTTGATGATATTTTTTTTATCATATCATTGACATCAAAGCTAAAAAAAAGAAAAAGAAAAAGAAAAAGAAAAAGAAAGACCACAAAAAAGTTATAACTTTTACTTACAATAATACAATTGGCCACTTAAAAACAACTCTCTCTTTATCAGAAACCAAAAAATAATAAAATATCTCCCGTAAAAAATAAAAAAAATAAAACCAAAAAATATCATATCAAAAGCTCACTAAAACACACACACACACACACACAAAATATATATATATATATATATTAACTAAAAACATATTTTTGAATGATTATTTGAGGAGTGGAATAAGGATCATACAATCCGAAAGAACGAAGGCGGTAAGTGTCGTTTCCACCGGCGAAAACGAGAGGCGACTGGTCGTTGATGGAGGCGAGGTGGCGGCCACGGATGATGCGATCTCTGTGGGCCATAGCGACATAGTAATCCACGCTACCTTTCTCTGGAAGCTCATCAACACCCAGAATTCCCTTCACTGGATCCGAAAACCTGTGGTAGATTTCGAACCCGAATGTTCCCAACCCGTCACAGCTCCTCCACGAGCTCAAAAAAACCATTAGTAGTAATATGCTATAATAATAATATGCACAACAGGTCATTGTTGTCGTGGGAGTCCAAGCCCCAGCCATGGTTAGTGGGGGCAGAGGATTATTGTGAAAGAGCGTCAGTTGATAAAGCAAAACACAGAGAGAAAGAGAGAGAGAAAATGGACTTTGGAGGTCGGTTGAACCTGTTAGGCCAAAAGTCAAATTACGCTGCCCATAATCGTGAGTGCCAGGTTGAAACAGCGGGTGTAGTTGGGTCCCATTTTTAACTTCTTCTTCTTGCTGGAGTAAGACATTTTAGTGTGAAACCCTTGACTTTTTAACTTTCATATATATATATATATATATATATTCAACAGCCATGGTGGTCCTGAAGATTTTATGGGTCTAACTCAGTGTATACGCGTGAGACTCTCGAAATTATGTAGTCCTCGTGAAATGGAGCATGTTACCTGTCCATTATTTTACTAAAAAATTTGTGTTGTTTAAAACTGTTTAGTCAAAAAAAATTTTTATACAAAAATTGATTATTAACTCAGTAATTTTAAACAAGTGAAAGTTTTTTAGTGGAATGATAGACAAGTGACATAATCCACCATGAGGACCTTATAATTTTTTCTTCTAGATACTTGAACCCCAATCCTTACCTCTTATATTTCACAAATACTTATACTTGTGAAACACCACCATACAAAATATGTCGTAGTTACAATTTCTTTTTGAGAATATATGCATTATGTTTTCATTTAATGAATTATAAAAATAATAAAAAATATCTCGATTGTTGTTTAAACTTTAAAGCACCAACTACTACCATCTTTATTTATTTATTTATTTTTGTTTTTTTTTTTAAATCAATGATAAGGCCTTTGTTTAGTTTCCGTAAAATATTTTTTGAAAAATAGCATATTTTTCAAAATTACTATTTTCGAGAAAGGAAAATATTTTTAAGTATTTAGTTGCATTATGAAAATTGTTGTAGAAAATATTTTCATGTATTGGTTCTATTTTGAAAATGCTATTTTTCTACACAATTTTCACATTTTCTCAACTATTTTCTCAGCATCCAAACAAATTTTATTACAAAAAAATTTCAAAATCATAGCCAAATCCCAACACCACACACCACCGAAACTCCAATTCAACCCACGGCAACAAACTCTGGCAATCAAAAGCCACAAAAGAAACAAAACCAAAGAAAAAAAAAATCATCAAATTCGGTCAGATTGTTGTGGTGAGGCGACTGGGTATTCAAATCTAGTGCGACTTGCCGTTCGTGGGTTCGCGGTGCAACTCGCAGCGCTGTGCGAGTTGCTGGGTTTGGGTCGCCGACGATGGGCTCTAGGCTTGGATCGGCAGTTCGTGCTCTCTCGTGCTCTCTTTCTCTCTTTCTTTCTCTCTCTCTTCGTGCTCTCTTTCTCTCCGTTTTCCGGAAATGTCAATTTGAAGTGAAAATAAAAACGGAAATCGTTTTCACCCTTGACTCACGGTCAACTGAAAATAATTTTCGAAAAATTGATTTTTCATGCGCAACCAAACACCCGCATTTACAGAAAAGCATTTTCAAAAGTGGTTTTCACCCAAAACAAACGCACCAATGCCGTATTTGGACTGTTTCAAACACATACCTTTCTTGTGTGGTATATATTTAAATTCTGTCGTTTTTATATACAGCTATTACAAATAGTGTCAAAGTCATATAAACGTGGCTAGGTTGTCAATGTTAGATATTTGATTGACATTAATATATCCTTTTTATCACAAGTGGTAGTAATGATGAAAGAGGAAAATTCCCTACATTGTATAATCTAAAAATGATGAATAAAAAAAATTCAAATTATAAAAAGCAAAATAAATCAAGCTTTAGAGCCCAAACTTGATTTATATCGCATATGAAATTGGGACATGGTTAGAAATTATATTTGACAATTAGGTTTGGCTTACTTTTAGTACTATTTTTAATTGGATATCTTTTTTTTGTTTTAAATATACAATGATAAGTAGCAATGAGTTTAATCTCTACCTTTTATTTAATTAGTGTGTGATGTAGCAATTTTTCATTAAAATAAAATGAAATTTCAATTAAAAAAATATTGTACCTAAGCCAAACCCTTGGTAATTTAGGCCAAATTTTAAATTATATGAAAAAATAAAGAACATAGAGAAAAGATTCAAGAAGAAAAAAGAAAAGAAAAAGAAAGTAAAGAGCACGAAAAACGTTTAAAACAAAGACATATGTCCATAGCAACAAAAACAGCGGACATATGAATGCAAAAGTTTGCAAGTTGATGACCAAAAAGTCGTTAGATGCCCCCAAAAATAAACCGTTGAAATAAGAATAATTTTAGGTTCCAACTTCCAATCGCTGTAAAAAATCAGATAGGGTCAGAAATCGAGCCACGTGTGATGTGTGAAGACGTTAGAAACTTCTGAGAAAAACCATCGTACTTAACTGGCACAACTTTCGTTGAATGAGTTCACTAAAATTTTGATCTTCAACGTCAATGTCGGTGTTTTTATCTGAGATGACATTAATGCCGTCTATGGTTCACACTTTTTTTGCGTGTGAAATGGGACATTTGCTTTTGCTTATATGGATAATATTATTTGCCTAAAGTTTTAACTTGGACTCTGAAAATTCAGCAAAAAAATAACTTGGACTCTGAAAGTTTGAACGCTTACAACGCAAGTCGCTGGAAAATACTGGATTGACTAATATTTTACAAGCACTCGATCGAGCACTAGTCTCACCGTCTCTATAACTCATCTCTTTGTTAGGTAGAGTTCAATTATTGTGTACACAATTTTTTTTTTCCTAATAACTCTTTATGTTTTATATTCGCTTTACGTGTCTGTAAGGTGACTTATTATATACATGAAAAGCATGACCAACTTGACTTAAAATTTAGGTTTCTACAATTTAATACTATCATGTGAATGTGATACGAACTATATTTTATGCCACTTAGTGCTAAGACCAGCGAATCGTAGTCCAAGCTTCTAGAACTGTATTGGAGCTGCACGAGAAGGTCCCAATTGCAGTACTTACTTCCACCGTGTAATGATTGTACTTGGAAAAACGTTAAGATTAAAAGAAACTGGTGCCTATAGTTTGGAGATTTCAATATTTGTCTAATACGTTTGATGACAATCTCAGGCAGAAAGCCATGAATTAGGGAGCAAATCGTGTTCTCTCTCTCTCTCTCTCTCCCACCGGGTCCTAAGGTAATGATGAAATGAGAGACAAAATTGGAAAAACCAAAAAGAAAAAAAGGAAAAAACAAGAAGAAGAGAAGAATGGTTAAACTTCTCGGAACATCCAAATGAACCTAATAGGAACCAGACAATAAGATAAAAGTCAGCAACCGGAAAATGTTCCTTTAGACAGAAAATAGAAGGCCACTGAGAAATATGCAGCTGTGTCTATTCTATGAGAATTTCATATGCAACAATGAGGTAGACATGTCCTGTATTACATGATTAAAGGCAAAAAACTAATAATATAATGGGGAGAATACTACAAATGGTGTATCACATTGTGTTAGCGCATAATATTTACACTCCACAGTCAGGATGGAGATATTGTAGCAGGGACGTAGCTGTTCATTGACTAAGGGGGGCAATGGCCCCCCTAGATTTAAAAAAAAATCATAATAGTATATATATTCTGAATTTTTTTAACATTTAGGTCCAAGATAATTGCTCTTGGCCCCCCCTCTCCCCCAACAATTTACAAATTGGCCCTTACAACCCAACCAAAATAAATTTTTAAAAAAATGAAAAATAAAGTCCATCACTTTAGTTGATGGCCTCTCCACAGACAACAAACAAATTCCCCAAAAACAAGTAACAAATCCTTGAACGGTAAGATATATATATATATATATATATAATAAAAAAAAATAAAAAAAAAACCTCTTTGACATCCCATTCTGCATTGTTCTTTAAGGAAATACTTGTAATATTTAACTGGTTAAATTGGTTTAACTTGAAAGTTGAAACGTCTGAGGTTTTCTTTTATTTTTTATTTTTTGAAAACTTTTGAGGTATGGGCTTTTATTATCTTCTCTTTGTTTACATTTTTTTTTTTTTAATTCTCAATTAGTAGAGCTATAAGGTTTGAAATTGAAGAAACATTTGAAAATTAATTAAATAAATGACAGAATGAAGTAATGGAAACATTAATTTTTATAAGATAATCTCATTTAGTTACAAGTCAAGAAATTTTTTTAACATATTTTTTGCCCCCCCTAAGTCTAAAGTCTGGCTCCGTCCCTGTATTGTAGCATTCCGTGAGACAAAAATTGTAACGCGAACTCGAAACCAAAAGTGGAGTTTAAATGGGACTGCAGGACTGGTAAAGGCATATTTATATCTACACATGATACAAGGATTTGACCTAATACTAATGTGTGGAAATCAAAATTGGCCTGAAAAGTAATTGACTCGAGAAATGCTACAATAATAGAAACAATATGATGAGGAATCTGAAGCAAGCCAAAGGAAAAGGATGATTATAGAAAGATGGCCATGCAACTGAACTTTGGGAACTATTCCCGGTCTCTTTTGTTGATTTTGGAGTAGAGGAGTTACCTATTCCGACAGCAACAGCAGGAGGCACAGTGGTAGCATGTGGTTTTACTGTGAAATTATTTTGATCCTCAATGTCATAACCTGCATGGGCGAAAGGCTGGTTAAAAAGATTATAGATGAAAACATGGAAGAACAGTGTGTGCGTAAATGAGAGCAAAACTTACAATCAAACTTCTTCCAGCCCAAGACAAGCTTTTCTCGGTCAAATACGACACGGTAGCCAGTCATAAAGTTTTCTGTATAAAGAGCAATTGCTGAATTATAAGCAAGCAGAGTTCATGGAGAAATAGCTAAACAAAAGCATGGACATTGATGCATCGTCTTGAACAAAAGGAAGCACACTACTGATCTAGGATTGAGGTCAAGGAAACAATTGTAGCTAGTTTCATTGAGCGTGCCTAATTGGCCTATCATCATTTTATCTTGACCATGGAGTAATAGGAATTAAAGAAGCCTGGTATATGAGTTTCATTTGGTCAATTGAATTTTGAGTAGTGTAAGAACTGCTAGACGATAATTTTGCCTGGGTTTGAACTTGATTACATCACAGATACTAAATGCAGCATATGCATCCATGAAATTGTGACTATTTATTAAATGCAATGTACAAGACTTACGTCCAATTATATTCAGTTCTGTGCCCTTGACAATAGCCAGGCAATAAACAAGTGCACTCTGCATATCATTAGGCAGAAAGGTATTTAGAATAGCTTGCTACCAAACAACAAAAATAGTACTGAACAGGAACCGGGAACTAAACATTACCGGTGTAGAGATGACAATTATAGGCTCATAGACAGTGAACTGGCTTTCACCTTTCATAGTTAAACTCATGCTCAGACTAGCATTAGCATTAGGACTGCACATCATAAAGATCACGCTTTAGATATGAAGCATAAAAACTAAAACTTAAATATGGATAAGACTAAGTATGCAACCTCATATCATAACAATATTCAAAAGGGATCTTTGGATCAGATTGTCGCCGCCTATCTTGAGTCTGTTCATGGAACTGAAAAGAACAATTGCTAAGGTCCAACACTCCATATGTATATAATAAAAGAACCAAGTAAAATTATTTCATCATTTTATGTGCTCACACTCTCTACAAGTCTGGTGTAGGTTGGCTCAACCAAGTATGTAAAAGAGGTCCCAGAATCAAAAAGTGCACTGAAATCCACATCAATTAGAGTTGTGCCAACTTGAATTTGAGTAACAGTGATGTTATAAGTTGGGCTGCAGGAAATGTTAAGACATAAGAGACAATAAGTAACTAGATTAATCCTTCCATTAGAGAAAAATTTATCAACATAGATTCACAAAAGCAACCATATTTAGGGCTAAGGCTTTGCTGTTGTATAGATTCACAAGCAATTGGCATCAATTAACAGAAATTACCACTTACTGCAATGGGTTCAAATTAAAAGGTGTCTCTTCTTGATCAGAACTACCCTTGTCTCCAAAACTGATCCTTCCAAACCCATCACGTCCAAAGCACATGGAGAATGAATCTGCTGTAAAACCCTTGCTGGATAAAATGCTAGGAACTGATAACTTCTCCATGCCTAGCCCAAGCAAACCATTGGGAGCGGCAACGTCCAGAAATGAACCACTTTGAACCTGTCCACAGCTGTACAATTCATACTGCATCTTAATCTCTAGACATGATTAAATGAAAGGGGGGAACAGAGTTAAAAAAAAAAAAAAAAAAAAAACCAATAAACCAAAAACACTCATCAAAAGAATGGTCCTGGAGTAAGGCACAATGTTCAAATAAGTTAAAGCTAATCATAGAACTTACCCAAATGTGATATATGCCTCAACAAGTTCCAGATGATTATCTTCTGTTGTTAAGTGGAGAACATCCTCTACCAATATCCCAGAAGTAGATGTTTCAGCAGAGACATAAGAGACCATGTAAGGGCAATCACTGAATGCTCCAAAGCATTGATTACGGTGTGCACAAAGACTGCTGTTGCAAGTTACCTTTTTGCTTGTTGATGACCCTTTAGGGTTGTATATATTAAGCTCAAAATCCTGCAGAATAATTAATTTCATTGAATGCAATGGAAGGGCAGAAAAAAGCAGTTGAAGGGAAAAAAAAACCAAAGATGAAATTTTATAAACAAACAACCAATTTATTTATTTATTTTTTTTTTTTATAAGTAAGAATTTTATTAGAAAAGGAAACAGGAAAGACACAAAGGATGTGTACTAGCCCTTTTCAAAGAATACAACTTGAAAGGAAATGATATCAATAAAATAAACAAAAAGTCATATAGGGGATGCTGCCAAGAGCATGCATCCAATCAAACAACGTCTGCAAAATACGCTCTTTGATGACATAAGCAGGATGTTCAATGACATCAAAGACCCATCTATATATTTCTTTCAAAGGAAAGATTCCAAATGACGCACAAGGGCAAGGCTTGCCACACCTTGGCTCTTCTATTTTGCTGAAACCAACCTTGCCAACATTCTAACAGTTCAATCACAGATTTGGGTGTCACCCAAGCTAACAGCTAACCCAACCAAGTAAAGATAAAGGACCATATATCAATAGATTCCCCACTACATTAACACATACAGCACCAATAAAATATTAAAATTTGACACTTGCGATGGTTATCAATTGCTAGAGATCTCCCAAGGGACGGGACCAAATGCTCTTCTAAGGGAGGCAGATTATCATAGAACAAGGACCCCAAGATATGAAGACACTAAGGCTTCCTTGTTCACTGCTAAGTGAAACAAATCCTTGAGGGGGTTGTCACCACACCAAATATTGGTCCAAAACCTCACCTTGGACTCTTCTCGAGGATCAAACTGTAAGAAATTAGAAAAAGAATCCCATCCAGTGTGTATGCCTTCCACAAGCTAATCCCATGTGTATCCCAAATTTACTCTGCTGTCCAACCTCCCCACCTTTCCCCATATTTGGAATAAATTACTCTCCTCCACAAATGGTCCCTTTCCATTATGAATCTCCAGAGCCACTTCCCTATGAGGGCTTGGTTAAAAGAATTGAGTTTTCTGATACCCAAACCGTCCTCTTTAATAGGGGGGCAAACCACTCTCCAATCCACCAAATGGAATTTGTTAGTGTCACCAATGCCTCTCCATAGGAATTCTTTTTGAAGTTTCTCCAATTATTGGCCACACGAGTAGGCATTGTAAAGTGTGACATAAATTGGTAGGGATAGAGGACAACGTACTCTTGATCAAGGTCACCATTCATGAAACTTTTCATGTTTAACTCAAGCTCAACGTGGTATCATACTAAGTTTGCTAAATTTAATTCAATGTGTCTCAGCAGTCTTTTGATGCCAAAAAGGTAGAAGATGCCTAATCTAGTGAAACCTGTCAATCTCTTTTCCCCAACACAAACACAAACCGAGGCTAAATATTTATTACATCAACAACCCCCATTAACAGAATGGCAATCAACAAAAAGAATTGATTTTTAAGCGTCCACAATCAACGGAACAGGTCTCAACTATATCCATTACATGGTAAAAAAAATACTATTGACACACCCATTTTCACACCTAACTTGCTTGTGCGGCTCTGAGTGATCAACCAAAAGTGGTGGATCCATATAAACAAGAGTAAGCAAAAAGTGTCTACTACGCACAATCTCACACATCAACATGTTGTGAAATTGGGTGTGTCCCTAGAATTATTATTATTTAAAAAAAAAAAAAAAAAAAACGCTTTTAAGTATAGAAAACAAAAATGAGTTGAGTGGCCCATAATATTACAGATTTGAGATTACCACTTCTTTTTTAAAGCATAAATAAACACACCAAATACCATATATCTCTCTGACTTGATTTCAGCCAAACAAAGCCTCCTAATTCAACCACCGCACATTCTTGGCGTGATTGTCACTCCACAAGTACAAAGTTCTTGTGGGGTGGGAGGCAAGGGTCGGGTTCAAGTCTCAGCTTCACACACACACGTGTATAATTAAATTAGAGTAAAATTTCTACCTTAAAAAAAAATAAAATAAAATAAAAAAGCCCACCCCAATTCAGTTTAGCATCTACTTTCTCACAAAACACACACAGACATAATAAGCTAAAATTAAAAAAATTTGATATTGAGAGGACATAGAATTAGAAATGAGAAGAGAGCATACAGAAGTATAAACAGTGCCCTCAGTTGAAGCACATTTACTGCAATCACATGGCACCCAAAACAGGTCACTCCCAGTATCCAGTGCTACCATAAACTTCACTCCTGGCGTCCCTAATTGCACCGTCGTGTAATGCAAACTGTACCAAATCTCCAAAACAAGAAAACGTTTCAGTTGTGACCCAAATTTGGAAACTTTAATTATAAATATATACATATAAATATAAAAAAGAAACGTACAATCCGAGGGAGCTAATGCGGAGGGTGGAGTTGCCGTCGGCGAAAGCGAGGGATGCGTCGGAATCGGAGAGCTTGCGGCCGCGGAGGAGGTGGTGGAGGAGGAGGAGGCGATCGCGGTCGGCGAGGTCGGAGTAGTACTCGACGGTACCCTTTTCCGGGGCCGGAGAGAGCATTCCGGTGGAGTTGGACCATTTCTTGACGGGGTCGGAGAAGCGGTGGTGCATCTTGAAGGTGAAGATGCTGCGTGCATTGCAGGTGCGCAGGGAGAGGAAGATGAGAAAGAAGAAGAAGAAGAAGAAGAAGAGTTTAGAGGAATGGAAAGAAGGCATGTTAACTTGTTGTTGAAGGAAGGAGTGGATATTCTGGAAAGAAAGATTTGCATTAAGATGAGAGATCTTCTTCTTCTTTCTTCTTCTGTCAAAAGCTTTTGGGTTTTGGGTTTGGTGATTTCTCAGAGAGAGTTGTTGTTATGTGATGTGAGGATCTTGAACTGTTTGTGTCTGCGAGTGGAAAGTGTTAAATTTTAGGCATGTGTTGTGGATCCCACCTTTTTGCTTTTTGTTTTGACAGTTGAGGAGGTTGTTAGGAGAAAGGGTGCATTGACAATTTTTTTTTTTTTTTGACTATAGAGAGCGGGAAATTGGGAAATCATTGGTTCTTTTCTTTCCTTCTTGATTTCTTTCGGTTGTAACAACACTTCAAGATCCCTCTTTATTTCTTATTTCAAAATGGTTGGTTTTTGATTTGACAAAAGGCAAGATGGACATAGTTTCATTCCATTTGTTATAAACCATTCATTCGAGAAGGATACTCTAAAGGGAAGAATAATTCTTTGATCACACATTATTTCACAACTTTTTATTATAATTTTGACGCGATAGGTTATAAGTGGTTGTTTATTAGTTATACATGGACCTACCATTTTTTTTTTCTTCTCCATTACTCATACTTTTCCAAATCACAATTGTGCCAAATAAATTGTGGTACTAGATTTTCTCTAAAAGGAAAGAAAATTGGAGCGGGAGATACTACATGAGTGGAAAACTAAAATTTATAATACAAAGTGTAATTAAGAGCATAATTTATGGTGGTAAAGTGTAAGTTTTCATTTGTTTTTAAGAGATATAGAAGAGGGGTAATTATGTATTTTTACGTTATGCCATCCAATATAATGACTTAATTGATGACAAGGTGCAAAGTGTAGCATAAGTTATAATTTAGGTGCTAATCATGTATTTTGAAAGTTTATGATACAAACTATAATTTTGGGTATAGTTTAGGGTGAAAATATGTAATTTTTCCTAATTTAAATTGACGAATCATATTATTGAAGAATTCCAAACCATGCAGGGCAGCAAACAAGTTGAAATTCAGCAAGGTAAATCTTGCATGGATTGAACAGCATACTTTTAGACTTCAAACAAACCGGTGGAGTTGATCAAAGGCATTTCAAAGGTTAAGTGAATGGAAAGAAAAATATTAGAATAATGGAATTTAGAGTGCATTCCTTCATTTATGATTTAGATGGATATTTATAGGATTCTTTGAGTTATAGATTGTGATCAATGCACTTAAAAGTGAGTAGCTTTTAGTGTTTTAAAAAAAAACTTTCATTCTCAACAATTAAATAAAAAATGTTTAAAAAGTTAAAAGTGAAAAATTTTATGAGAGGAATGAGAGTAATTACATTGAATCCTTATCCTGGTTTGATCATACTTGTTCGGATACTAATCAGTGCTCTAAGTGTGTTTCTTGGTAGGGTGAAGTGGGGTCACCACATGGACCTGGTTTTGGGCCAAACCTACTAGTAGGGCTGGATCTGGAAATGCTTATCTAACAACTCTCAATTAACAAAACCAAAAAAAATACTTATCGGACACACTCAAAATTTTGTACATATACATAAAAATTATTATTGAAAATTATAGTTTTTTGAAACATTTAGTCCAAATGGATTCAAGTGGTAAGAAAATTACCAAGCTATCAATGCTTTCAATTTCTTTTAAATTAACTTTAAATTAAGTAAAAATAATGATACAAGGGTCAATAAAGTCTTGTCAAATAAAAAGAATATTAAACAATGGCAAAGAACGAAACAAGAAGCATCACGAGTGTGTAAGTAAAAGCCTTCAACTTGGGTGAATGACTAGATGGTGCTGCGGATTTTGGATTGACAGCAAGAGCAGGAGATTGTGATGGGTTGGTAGGTGAAGTTTGCGAATTCGAATCATTGTAACCTGCGGAAACCAAGTTTCTTTATTGTCACATTAAGAATTCACTAGGAGAAAGAAAAATTGAATTTTATATTGAAATTCAATATAAAGGAAAAGATGAACTAACTCACAGTTAGATGCCTTCCAACCCAAAACCATCTTATCATGGTTGAAAACTATGCGATAACCAGTCATGAAGTTTTCTGGATGAAAATAAATTGATTCAAATTAGAAATGAAAAATTTTCAACTCAAACATGTTAAGATGCATAATGACTAAAAAAATAAATGGCACCAAGAAAGTCCAAGTAACGATTTTCTCAAAATGAAATTTGGCAATTCTAGCTTCTTCAATGCATAATGACTAAAAAAATAAATGGCACCAAGAAAGTCCAAGTAACGATTTTCTCAAAATGAAATTTGGCAATTCTAGCTTCTTCAATAAGGCCATGATTAAATGGAAACCGTGTTTGTTATTTCTTTGCACTGCACATATATATTAATATATGATTTGAAATAACACAACCAACCATGACTAGCCTCCTGCTAAATAGGGTTTTTGGCATATTGTGTCTTAACCATACTGTGAAAAAATTGGTTTAGCTAGGAAGTGATCACTAAATTCTAAGGGTGAATATAGTAATGAATTTAAAATTTTAATTTCCCACTTCTAACATACTTGTACACAAGATGATCCAAATTTGTAGATCTAACCTATATATATTCACCCAAAAGCTGCAATCACTCAAAATTTTGAAATGATTGAAATACATAAAGTTGAAACTTTCATCAATATTATAAACTGGTTTTAAAATAAGGATAGTCATTGATTATATATATACACACACTTACGTCCTATGATGTTTATGCCTTCACTTTTGAGAAGACCCAAGCAATAAAAATATCCAGCCTGCAGACCATAACATCAATTTCAGCATAACTCAACTAGAAACAATATGTTAAAGCACTAGTAAGTGATACCACACCTGAGTAGAGAACAATACTGTTGGATCAGTGACAAAATATTGGTCTCCACCTTTCATTGTAAGATTCACTGTAGGTGTCGTATAACTCATGTATTGATTTGCACTAAAAATAAAGTGGATCTAATTAGTGCTTTAGAGTTGGAAGGAGAAAACTAATACACAATAAGAATAAATTTTCTTCAAGTACCTTAGATAATAACAGTATTCAAAGGGGATTTGGGAATTTGATGGATATCGTTTTTCTGTGACTTGGGAATTGAACTGCAAAGAAAAATAGATCCTATACATTCATTTTTCATAAAGATGAAGTTTTAGTGATGTACAAAACCTATCATTTAAATCACTTACACTCTCAAAAATAAATGTATAAGCTGGGTCGCTTAGATATGTAAACGATGTACCAGAGTCAAATATTGCATTAAACTCCATCTGAGAAACATTGCCTCGTCCGATATTTATTTGAGTGATAGTGATGTTATAAGTAGGACTGGTAACAAGTTTCCAAGTGCAATTAGCATGAGGTTCTGGTCAAAGATATTAAATAACCTTGTCATCAACATTTAAAATATTGAGAAGTTACAACTTACAATGATGGCTCAACAGTGAATGGTGTTTCTTTTTGGTCTGAGGTGCCATTATCTCCAAAATTTATTCTCCCAATTACATCTGATCCAAAACACATGGAAAAAGAATTTGGACCTAGCCCATTTCTTGCTAAGGTGCTTGGAACAGATATGTTATTAAGACCAAGCCCAATTAGACCGTTTGGTGCTGCTCCCTCTAGAAAAATACCAGTCTCATTTTTACCACAACTGAATCAAAATAAAAGGGTTGGATTACATGGGGTTAGCAAGAAGCCACTTCAATGAATTAGAAAAGATCTTACCTAGAGGCATTAACAAGAAGCAGTTTTAACGAATTAGAAAGTAATGCTTGCCCACCAATGATGAGTTAAACAAATTGATGACCATATTAAAGACATTAATTTTTTCTAGTGATCTCTCTGAACCCTCAAAAGTTTTTGATATCATGAAAATTCCAAGCATAACCTGCCTTCATTGTGGGAACTTTTAAAACTTTTTACATTAATTAATTCTATTTTCTCACAAAAGAGAATTTTATTGAATTAGTCAGCTCGAGGCCATAAAACACCTTTTTTTATTATTATTTTTTTATATATTTTTTTTAAGAAACAGGCCATAAAACACCTTGATAACCCTTATAAATCATTATACTTACTTGAGGAGGAAAAGAGCCTATACCAAACTCCAAATTTATCATCCAAATGATCTACTATATTTACCGAAATATCAACTGTACCATAAATTTTTGTCATTTTTAACTAACAAATATTTAATATCCAGTTTTTTTAAAAATTGATATTGGATATGATATAAAATCAATATGATTTTCACTTGAAAGAATATTTCTTCCAAAGATTTTGGTAGGAAAGCAATGAAAAATAACCTACCCAAGAGTAACTAGAGCATCAACAGCTTTTGATTGATCATCATCTGTAATTAAGTGCAAAACATCCTCTACCAAAATCCCAGAAGTTGAAGTGTCATTTGAAAGATAGGCATAACTATAAGCACAATCACTACTATTAGCTGAGAGACACTGATTTGGACTGCACAAGTAATTGCTACCACAAGGAACCTTTTTGCTTGTTGATGATGAATTAGGACTGTAGATGTTAAGGTTTAGTACCTGCTTGGTAAGAGGATAAGTAAGTATTGTTGCATTTTGATATTAAAATGAGTAAATGGAATTTTGATTTTGATTGATTGAATTAGAAAAAAGTATAACTTTCATGTGTTAATAAAGTTTGATTGGGGAGTTATTGTTTCGGTAAAAATTTTTTCCCCACATTAATAAAGAAAGAATTTGAATTAATTTATAATTGATGATGTTATAGGACGTTAAATAAGCGTTTGATGGAAGAAATGGGTCAATTCCACATATGTGCGTCTAAAAAGGTGGCAGGCGTCTTCTAAGTTTACCGCTCTAATGGACTATGAGGGTGGAGCAATAGCTTAAGACGCCACGTTAGGGAAATACCCCTTGGGGTTGGACTCCTCTTTTAGTACAAGAAAGGGCAATCTATTTATATCCTAGCAACCCTACCCCCATCGGGTGAAATAAAATTTTTATTTTTTTTGGGGTGGGGGTTTAATTTAAACCCTTCAGGTAAAATAAGAATAACCACTACTTTCAAAGTCCCTTTTTTACCATTAGCAAAAACTTGTTTCAATTGCATATCGTAAGGAATTCAAACAGGGGGAGGTCGAGATATTAGGTCGTTATATCTTAGAGGAGAGAAGTTAATATATATAATTTTTTGTATGCAAATTGCATTTTTTATTTATTATTTATTTACATTGATAGTCCGAGATTAGGGGATTTGAATTTGGAGTCTAGAATGTCTCTATTAAAAATATTAGAAAGTGTCATCCAGTTAAGCTACAAGATTTTTGACTAATTGCATATGGATTAAATCTTCTAAGAGAGTGTAGGATTTCCATGCCTCATTAGAGACTATTTTGTCTCAATTCCATTTACTCTTCTAATTTTAAAACTAATTTTTTATACTTTTACCAACAATTTTGAGGAGATTCAATAAAGCTAATTACTTAGAAGCCTAATGACAATATTGGAGATCCCAACAAACTCTTCTATTTAAAGGTAGTTCATTTTAATAAATGCGAAGGGACATGTGCTAACTATCTAAGAGCATTTACATCAGTCTTTATAAAATATAAAAAAATCTCCACATTTTGCTTAACCAACTCCTAAAATCTTCCTCATCAGTTTATATATATAATTGTGTAAAATCCATCCATGGCTACAATAACTATGTAAATTTACATTGGTACTATTTATTTTACATTTAATTTTTTTTTTATTTTGTTCTTATGTATTTTGAAGATGAAGAAAAATAGTCGATGATAATTATTGTATGTGAAGAAAGAGAAATAATTAAAAAATAAAAATAAAAAACAATTGATATTTTAATGAAATAATGTTTAGAATAGATAATTTAATGTGGGTATTTTTGAAAAGTGGTTATGTGAAATAAAAAAAAGAGAGTAGATTCTTATACTAAAACAAACAGAATAAAATCTACATGCAATATGATAGAACAATTGTTGGTATTATCTCTTGAATTGTGGATCATCTTGTTGTTGTTGTTGTTGTTATTATTATTATTATTATTCCATTGCAAAGAAAATTCGGAAATTTTTATTGAGGAAATGTGACATTGTAAGAGGCAATTGTACAAGAAGTATATATGTAGGCTAATAATTTGTATCGCTTTCAAATGGTGGATGGCAAATCCATTTTTGTACCAAACTCAAGAGTTCTAAATGATTGTGGCAGGAATTAAGATTGGGGACAACATCACTATGGCCGATAATACTTACAAACTACCATTATTATAGAGAGAGTTCCGAATTCATCATAAACAAATAAGATATTTTTAAAGATATTGATCACTCGCATTTGCGTAGAGGGCAAAGTTCGAGGTCAATATAGACTCTATTGATATAATATCGATATGGACATCTATCTAACCACTAAGTTGAAAATTATAACTTGCCCAAAGGTAATTTTCCTACACATGCTTAATTGAAACCAAAACAAAATTACAAAATTTTCCTACCAATCAAATAAGAATCTTCTCCAACCAAGTATATAATTGGTTAAATTCTGTTATATATGATGCCTTTAATTTTCACCTATATAAACAAATTTGATTTTGGATTGTAGATCCATTTTGGTGCAATTATGGAAGGTAACATTTAGACATATTTTTCAAGAAGCTATCAATGTGTGGATGGTTTGGCACGTACGTAGGCCAACTCAAATATGTAGTTGTTTATGATCTCTCTCTCTCTCTCTCTCTCTCTCTCTCTCTCTTGTCTAAATTGAAAGAATTATATAGTTAGTTCTTATCTCTCTCTCTCTCTTGTCTAAATTGAAAGAATTATATAGTTAGTTCTTATGGTGGACCATGCTATTTGTTCACAATTTCATTAAAAGACTCTCATATATTTAAAATTGTTAAGTCAGTTTAACATATCTATTTAATTTTTTTAATCATAAATTGACTCAACAATTTTAATCAAGTAAGAGTTTTTTAGTGAAATAGTAGACAAATAACGTGATTCATTATAAAAACAGTATAATTTCCCATTTATATTGGGCCATGTTGGACTTTTCTAATTCTAGTGTTTGTATTTATGTCTTTTTGAATTCTTTACGCAAGTACGTTTTTATCTTCTTTACTTGTCATCCCCTTTCATGCAAATTAAAATCAAAATAAAAAAACATAATTTATAGAAGAAAAAGAGATCACTATCACGCAATAAATAATTCTAGCCCTAGATGGGAGTTGAAGTAAATATTAAATTAAAAGATGAAAGTTCCATAATGATACCAAAGCAAATAAAGTAAATAATAAAATTATTATCTGTCTAGATGATGTCTGACTCAACAATTTTAACCAAGTAAGAGTCATTTAGTGTAATAGTAGGCAAATAACGTGATTTATCATGAAAACAGTATAATTTCCCGTTTATATTGAGTCAGACTTTTCTAATTCTAGTATTTGTATTTATGTCTTTTTGAATTCTTTACGCAAGTACGTTTTTATCTTCTTTACTTGTCATCCCCTTTCATGCAAATTAAAATCAAAATAAATAAAAAAATAATTTATAGAAGAAAAAGAGATCACTATCACGCAATAAATAATTCTAGTCGTAGATGGGAGTTGAAGTAAATATTAAATTAAAAGATGAAAGCTCCAGAACGATACCAAATAAGCAAATAAAGTAAATAATAAAATTATTACCTGTCCAGATGATGTCTGTAAGCCGGTTACGCAAGTATTGCTATTCGAACAATCGCATGGTAGCCAGAACAAATCACTTCCTGTGTCCAATGCTACCAAATATGATAAACTCGGTGTCCCCACAGAAACATTAGCGTAATACAAACTGAAATATCAAACACCATTTTTTTAAAAAGTCAGTTTCCAGAAAATTAAGGAACAGGAAGAACTCAAAAAAATTATTAAAATAAAAATAAAAATTATAAGGATCATATATATATATATATATACCTTCCGAAATTGTTGAGGAAGATGGTCTCGTTTCCATTGGCGAAAGTGAGCGGCGCCGGTGGCGACTGGTTGTTACTGGCGGCGAGGTGGCGGCCCCGGATTATGTGGTCTCGGTGTGCCATAGCAACATAGTAGTCTACGCTCCCTTTCTCTGGAAGCCCATCAAAACCCAGAATTTGCTTAACCGGATCCGAGAACCGGTGGTGGATGTCGAACCCAAATGATCCCAACCCGTAACAGCTCCAGGAACTCAATCCCAGTAGCAACAATACCAATAGTAGTATGTGTGATCCGGAAGTCAATGAATATGAACAAGTAGTAGAGGTGCAAGCACAAGCCATTGCTTAGTTTAGTTAGCTTTTTTTTAAAGACTTGGGGTCTCGTAAACTTGAAGCATGAAAATGAAGATTTTTGGTTTTATGTAGGAAGAGGAAGTTGAAACGTTCTCATCAGAAGATGGGGGATATAGATAGTCGTTGAGAAAGAGAGATATCTATCGACGCCACGCCAGTAGGTGAAAGTCAAATGATCGTTGCCAGAGTGAGGTTTAAACCGCGGGTGTTTTATTTAGGTAGAGTTGCACTAATTAATAATTTATTTTAAGAAAATTTTAATACTATTCTTACGAGAAATAAAAAAAGTTGTCAAAATATTAATTTTTTTTATTTTTCATAAAATTTTTTTAAATAAATTATTAATTAGTGTCTTAAGAGCATTAATTTAACATTTTCCATTTATATATTCAGCTGTCAAAGCAAGTCTGTTCTATTGGTAGGATGAGCTGTGAGTCACCACGCGGATTTGGTTTTTGGGCCAAACCTGCTTGGGTTGGATTTGGAAATATTGCTCATCCAACAAATACTCAATTAATAAAACCGAACAATATCCCCATCATTTAAAAAAAAAAAAAAAAAAACCGAACAATACTTAAATTGACACACCCAAAAAATTGTACATATAGCTCCCCCCACCCCCCCCCCCCCCAAAAAAAAAAAAAAAAAAAAAAAAAAATTGTACATAAAAATGATTGTTGAAACTATAGATTTTTCAAACATTTAGTCTAAACGAACCCAAATGCCAAGAAAATTTGCAAACTATTGAATGTTATAATTTCTTTTAAGTTTACTTTAAATTCAATACAAATAAGAGAGATGCTACGTCTACAATATTTTTACAACAAATTACAGGTGGTTAGTTGTTATTGGTTCAAATTTGAAACTAACACTAATATTACTTTTTTGCCTTAACAATAACAATCAGTAATAACCTGCCACTTAAAATTTGTTGTAAACATATAATTTCTCTACAAATAATGATTAAAGGGGTCGAAAAAGTCAAGCCAAATAAGAATAATATCAAACAATGGTAAAGAATGTAGGGCGGTAAAATAGTCAAGTTTATTGAATAGTGCATGTTTAAGCTTGACTCGTCTGAAAAAGTCAAAAGCTCAAGTTTGGTTCAAGCTCGTGACAAGTCTAAAAATAGTATTTGAGCTTGAGCTCATAGGAAAGCCAAAAAAGTTGAGCTTGCCTTGATTAATTAGTCAAGCCAAACTCAAACTTAATATCAAGCTCAAACTTGAGCTCAAGTCAAGCTTTCGAGCTTGTTATCTAAAAAAACTAGTCGTTAATCCGTGCGATGCACGGGAAAGCTATTGTGTATAAAGATGTAAACTATTCATTTTCTCTTCCTCTTTGATTGTACATTAGGATTCCAGTCTTATAGTTTTCTATCCTTGATATGATATATATGAAACATTAATTTACATAATGAAAAATAAATCAATTTAGTTTAGATAAAAAAAAATATTTCTATTTAAATATAGATTTGCAACACATGCAATAACTCTAAAATTGAAACCTAATTATTCAATTTGAAATTCAAATTCATCATGACTATAAAATTTGTATCTTGAATGTTCAACCATATATGAACATGACTTTTAATGCATCTACAATTTAAAAAAAAATATCACTTTGTCTTACCAACGAAGATGATTCACTCCTATAAGCTTGCTTTATCAACTGGCCTGAACTAAAATAAAATAAAAATTTTATATATATAAAAGACCGTCAAACAAAAAAAGTTACATACAACTCTGCACACAGCCACTTTGAAGATTCAAGACAAAGTGACATTAACAAAACCTTAACAGTTGGAGCGAATGCTTCAAATCCTAAAAAGAAGATTACTCTTAGTTCCTGAAATATATATGTATTAACCATCAACATATTCATATATTTTCAATAAGATATATATATATATATATATGTTAAGTTGTTAACCATCAAAATAACCAAAAATTGTTTACCAAATATCGGAGAAGCCATAATCTTGGTATCGTCATTAGAGAGTGTATTAGTGTAGACGGTAGAGCTTTCTTTTTTCAATAAAAAAGAGTGCAAACTCTAAACCCAAGCTCAACTGACTATTTTGATGAATCATAGAAAACACTAATGAATTTATACTGACTTAGGTTAAAATAGTCCTATCATACTACTACCACTTATTTTATTTTATTTTTTTAATTCGAGTCTACCAGGATTTAGGAATTCGAGTCCTATACTGACTTAGTCTCAGAATTTTTTTTAATTAAATAATGCTGATATATAAAAATGTGGGGGCTCTAAAAAAAGTCAAAAGTTAAGTCAAATGTTTCGATTATATATATATATATATAGATTATTGAGTTCTGAGTATATGAGTTCAATTCCACTTGAAATTGTTTACCTAAGCATGATTTTAAGTAAAAGACTGAAAATTCCACCATTACATGTAAACACAAAATAATCAAAGTTATTACCAAATTAAAAAACAACGTAATCAAAGTGGCATACTATTTGTTCTTCAAAAAACTAAGATGGCTTTTCTTAGAATAATCATTCAACGAGTTAATTGGTTTGCCTCATTAGCGATCACATAATTCATATGTTGGAGGCTATGATACGTCAAGTTTTAGCTACCTGGGTCATGTCAAAGCATGTTTCGATGAAAGCCATTAATATAAAAAGGAAGATAATAAGAAAAGAAATGAGTACACAAACATTTTAACTACCCTGAGGTTTGACTATAAATGCATTATTATATTCTGATTAATCAAGTTTACGTAGCTAATAGTTTCTTTAAAAAAATAAAATAAAAAAGAGTGTAAATTCTAATCATAGAACACACTAATCAATTTATACTGGCTTAGGTTAAAAGAGTCATATTATACTACTATTACTTTTTTTTTTTTTATAATTCAAGTTTATCAGGATTTGGGAATTCGAGTCCTATATTGACTTAGTCTCAGAATTTTTATGTAAATAATGCTGATGTGTAAAAATGTGGAAGCTCTAAAAAAAGTCAAACATTTTGGTTATATATATAGATTACTTTATCAAATGCTTAAATCTCTAAAATTAAGAAAAAAGAAAAAGAAAATAGTATACTAATTTTATCATGCATCTGGTACTACTTATGATTAACCATTATTCAAATTAAAAATTTACATAATTAAATTCATTCATTCACCGTTCCTTGTCTACAGCTTTAATAAATGTTCAAAATACAATTTTTACATTTACGTTATATAGTAAAGAACTAGAAAAATACTTATTTGTAATTATTATAAATGAGAAAATACTAACATGTTTCATAACTTTATTTTAGATGATTAATAGGGAATGATCATATGTGACCCACTTAATTAATTAATTTATTTTTAAATATAACTATAGTTTAAAGTGGTTATTGGTCAGTTTAGAGGGAAGAAAAAAATTATGGTAATGGATAGTGGTCCCATGTTGGCCATGTCAATATTAAAATATGTGTAATGAATATATTTAGTTAACATATATAAACTTATAAATGAGTTTATGCTTGAATTGTTTTGTATCAAGTCTAATAGCTCACGAGCTTGTTCGTGAACAAATTTTTTTCCACGGACTCAGTTTGTTTATTAAATGAGCCTAAAACTAAGGCTCAAACTTGGCTTATCCAAGCCAAAGCCATTGCTTAGTTTGAAGTCTTTTTGAAAGAGAACCAAACTTGCACTATTAAAAAGCTAAAGCATGAATTGCAAATTGTGTTTCGCTACAAGTTGTTAGTGTTATATAACTTACATTGGCAAATTCCATGTGCATGTAATTTAGATAAAAGAACACGTACCGAGCTGCTTGAAGATGTTGAAGATCTAGAAACTTGCTCAAGCAATTATTAAAGTCAGTCAGAAACTTAATTCGTGAGATAGAGGCCAAAATGGCAAAATATCCCTTTTGCCGAAACTTTCCAACAAAATTCCTCTTGTCCGAAACTATTTAGGGATATGTTCCTGTTTTGAAACTCGATTTTTAGAAAATCTAGTGAAAAACTCGATTTGGCTAAAATCAAGTTTGCTTGAAAAAACTTGCGAGTTCCATGCAGTTTTTTTTTTTTTTTTTTGATTGCCTATAACTTGATTTTCGCCAAATCGAGTTTTTCATTGAAACTCAATTTTTAGAAAATCGAGTTTAAAACAGGAGCATATCTCTAAATAGTTTCAGACAGGGAGTATTTTGCTGAAAAGTTTCGGCGAAAGGGATATATTCCCATTTTGGCCTGAGATAGATTATAGGAACCAATAATCCTATTTACTCAAAGATTAATTGAATCTCAACTTTTACCTACTTTTAAATACCCAATGAGGCAAGAATTCACTGGGTGAAATCGCCCAATCTCAACTTGCATAAGAAATTTTTTCCTCACTCGCCCTCCAAAGTCTAAACCTTTTAGGAGGTTGTGATAAATTAAATTAGAAAGAGAGGTGAAAAAGTCTCTTCAAATTACTTAGTTGATTTGGCTAGCAATAAGAAATTTTTAAAGATAATATGGGCAGGTTTATGTGTATGAAAAATTTTGGAAGGAGCCGTGGCATTGAGTAAGATTATTTATGTATAAATTGCACTTCGGCCAACGTACGTCAAAGACCAGCTCAGATCCCTCCTTGCGTATTGAAATGTAGGTTTGTTGGAACACTTACAAGTGACGTGTGGAATAAAAACAGAGAACGTTGAATACAATTTTCACAAAATGACGTTATCAATAAGAGTTAGTGGACAAAGATCATTCTCTTGAAATGAGGTATACCCTTTTTGGATTTTCTAGAGCTGTAAATGAAAATCAAGTGTTTATTTTTGTGTCGTCTTGTGATGCAACAAACTCAGCTGCATAGACATGTACCCTTACGAATCTAAGGATTCGTTTGGATACAGTTGAAAATTGAAAATTAAAAACACTGTAGTAAAATAATTTTTAAATGTATGAATAGTACCGTGAAACTCATTTTTAATGAAAAAATTGATAAAAAATAAAATTTGTGGGTCCGTAAACAGTGCACAAATGCACTGTTCTGGACAAAAAGTCAACAACTGCGGCTACTGTTCATGTGAACAGTAGCTGCACAGTATCGGCACAGTACCCATTACACTCCCTCACACGCCTGAAAAAAAAAAAAAAGAAAAAAAAAAAAAGAAAGAAAGAAAGAGACAAAACGCAAGTAGAAAACGCAAAAGTGAGAATAATTGCAATCTAAACGCTCACTAAATCACTTGTAAGAAGTGTTGGGCTATGTAAAGTTTAGTTTGTGTTTGACTTGGATTATGACCCAATTATCTGGCCTAATATAAAATTTTTATGGTTTTTTGTCCCTCTTTTTAGCTCATTGTGGATCTTCTGTGTAGTATATAAAAACTACTAATACATATTAGGGTTTGTTGAGTTGATGAGAGAAAAATATTGTAATTTTGCATCTCATATTTTTTTCCTTGGAGATAGTAAATTACTGCAACTCCGTAGATATAGTCAAATTGCCGATCCACATGATTTCTTGTGTTGTGTGATTATCATATATGTGTGTTATTTTTCCATTCGTTTTTCGTCTCTCACAAATCTAGAAATTCATGTATATTCCCAACAAGAAGTTCTTCAAAAGAGGAGATTCCTTGCCAAAAAATACTATGGCACACGAAATAAGAGATGGTATGGGTATGGAAAATAAATTCGGGATATGTGTGTGTGTGTGGAGAGAGAGAGAGGTTGGAGTTAAATTTAGTATTAATTCGTGGCAATGTTATGTCATGATTTTTTTTATTGACGAAGTATTTTAATCAACTATTGGATTACATTGCTATATTATATATTCTTTATACTTGCAAAATATCAAAATGATTGGAGATTAATAACTATCTCATTATAAAATATTTAAATTTGAAGAATTTTTAACTTTAATTAAAATTTTATGCAAATCACAAGTTAGTGGATCAAATAGTAAATATCATTTGCTTAACATGGTGTAAGGACTCAAATTGTATTGGACCCAAAAGAGGGATGAGATTCGAGTCCAATAAGCCCAAACAATAAAATTTTTAGAGAGTGGGTGTAAGAACTAGTTCCAGTGAGTGGAAAAAGACATCGTTCTTCTGTAGCAAAAAGAACTTCAAATTAAATAAAAGAAAAACTCTTTCTCTCTTCTCCTCGGCTAGGTTTTTAGTGTATATCTCTCTGGATTCTTTCTCTTTCTCCTTTTTCTCCTCCCAAAGTCCCTCCAAGGTCGATTGTTATTATACCTGTCCGACCTAAAATCCCTCATCTCTTGAGGGATTACCTTGGACTTTCCTCTACCCCGTATCTAATCCTCTTCTACTCTTCTATACTTGTCAATTCGGTCCATAAGCTGTCGCATGCTGGTAACAGGTTTGCCAGTCAGCGAACTCCTCAGATCATGCTCGGTTGGAAGGCCCTCCTTGAAGGTATTAATGGCCACGTTGTTATTGGCTCCATCTACCTCGTTAAACATTTCCCAATATCTGTCAAAGTAGGCTTTCAGGGTTTCCCTCTCTCGCATAGACATGGATAATAACGACCCCAAAGGCTGAACAACCTTTCTGCAAGTAATAAAGCGAGCACCAAAAGCTTGGATGAGCCCCTCAAAGGAGTCAATAGTATTCGCTCCTAAACCGTTGAACCACCTCATCGCCACTAGACCTAGGCTTGAGGGAAAAACCTTGCACATCAGGGCCTCGTCCCTAGAATGAATGGCCATTCTCTAACTGAAATGGCTAACATGTTCCACTGGGTCCGTCTGATCATTGTAAATGGTGAACGTAGGTTGATGGAACCGCCGAGGAAGGCTTGCATCCTCAATGCGTCGCGTGAACGGCGATTTGGAAACTTGACTCAGTGTTTTGTTCAAAGCATCGTTCCCTAAGCCCTAACGAGGTGGACTCTTATATGTTTACCCACGGTAATGCTCCTCATCACGTGAAAAAAGCTCACTGGGCGGAGTTCTAGACTTTCGTCTATAACTGGTATCATCGGACTCTTCGGAGGACTGCCTTGAGTTGTGAGTCGTACGCTTCCGTCGCTCGTAGCATAATTCCCTTTTTAACCTATTAATCTCATGTTGCATGTCTCCATCATTCTTCGCATAGGAGACATGGCTCTTTCCCCGAGACTGACTCCTCTTCGTGTGGGTTGTTCGCGCACTTCCTTCGCGATCTCCCCTTTGTTCATGGATTACCAACGGGTTACCATGTTAAAGCCCCCTGGATTCTACCTGGTATGGATTAGCATCCATTTGCTGTGGTGCTCCCTCTACCATCAGCTGTTGTACTTGTCTTTTCTTACAATCGGATCAAGCTCTTCCTACAGATGGTGCTAATTGTAAGGACTCAAATTGTATTGGACCCAAAAGAGGGATGTGATTCAAGCCCAATAAGCCCAAACAATAAAATTTTTAGAGAGTGGGTGTAAGAACTAGTTCCAGTGAGTGGAAAAAGACATCGTTCTTCTGTAGCAAAAGGAACTTCAAATTTAATAAAAGAAAAACTCTTTCTCCCTTCTCCTCGGTTAGGTTTTTAGTGTATATCTCTCTGGATTCTTTCTCTTTCTCCTTTTTCTCCTCCCAAAGTCCTCTCTAGTGTACTTCGATTTCACGTTATATACTACCTTCTTCATCCTGCTTTCACTGTACACGTGTAGGTTCAATTCTGAGAACTTCTTTCTGTCTCATCTAGAACTTCCTGGATCCTCCGCTCAGTGGCCATAAAGCTGCTTGGTTACTGTTTAGGTATCACCTCCACATTAATGCGGCCAGAGAGTTAGCTGGGAAGCATTTAATGTTGAGGTAGCAGCTTTTAGGAGATATTTGTTACTTTTCCCGGTTCCTGCTTTGTTTAATATTCATTAGTTAGTTTGCATATAATTCTGTGAAGTTCCTTGACTATTAAAAGAGTTACATCCACCTCGGACGTTGGTTTGAGCAATAAATCTTATCCTCGGATGTGGTTTGGGCCATTATGTATGACTTACGTCTCTTTGTCTTGTGTTATTCTCAAAATGGCTCTATTTAACCATCCTCGGACATGTGAGTGTCCTCGGACTGGGCCGTTGGGCCACTAGCCCACTTCCTATGAACTCTCTGTTATCTTTTTGGGCAATTGGCCCCATACATGGCATTTGGCATACATGTAAAGAACAAAGAGAATATATAATCTCAAGGTTGAATTCTCAAACTATTAATATATTATAAAAATTTATGCAGTGATAAAGAGTTAAACTAGCTTTGACTTGAATCAAGTTACAACTTGATGCAACCCATTCCAATGTTATACTAATCCATAACTTTTAATTTAAAGGATTAACATTTTCAAAATAATTTAAAGGATTAACATTTTTAAAATTCGACCCATGCCAAATTTCTAGTAAATAAGATAATTATATATTTATTATCTCATACACAAACTTATGTTTTATGTATGATTTCTAAAGTTGAAAAAACTTGAAATTTAAATATTTTATGATTAAGTAGTTACTAATCTTCGGTCACCTTGATCTTTTGCAAATATGGAAAGTATAAGAAGATAATGTATTTTGATTGTTGATTCATCAAAATATTATTTTAGATGAAAAAAAAGTGGTATAAGCATAACTTCGCATAGAATTATGTGGAGTATAATTGGAACATATTATTATTATTATTATTATTATTATTATTATTATTATTAAGCCGGAACCTAGCTACACTAGAGTGGTTGAAAAATTAGGGAGGGTTCACCATGCTAGCTAGTGTGATTTTGGGCCATACCTCTTTAGATTGGATCTGGAAATGTTTGCCTCTATTTTATTTGTTTATTTTTTTAGCATTTATTAACAATTTTTTAAAGTATAATTTTTTTTTTCAATTTTTTTTCATAATACAAATATGTTTTAGCATACTTTCAATAAAAAGTAATTAGTAAAAAGATAAATAAGCTAACGTAAAAAACACATTCAATTAACAAAAGTGAACAATACTATATATTTGACACACTAAAAAATTTAGAGAGATGCTACGTTCACAACATTTTTACAACATTCTTACAACAAATCATAAGTGGTTAGTTATTATTGGATCAAATTTGAACCTAACACTAAGATTACTTTTACTCTAATAATAACAACTAGTAACAACCTGCCACTTAGAATTTATTGTAAAAATATTATAAAAAAGTTATGGACATATCATTTCTAAAAAATTTATACGTAAAAAAAGATTGTTAAACTGTAAAATTTTCAATTTCTTTTGAGTTAACTTTTAAATTCAATACAAATAATGATACAAAGGTCGAGAAAGTCTCGCCAAATAAAATGATAATCAAACAATAGCTAAGAATGAAACAAAAATCATCATGATTGTGCAAGTAAAAGCCTTCAACTTGGGTGAATGACTAGATGGAGCTTTGGCTTTTGGATTGACGGCAAGAGCAGGAGAGGCTGCAGGAGAGAGTGATGGATTACTAGGTGAAGCAGTAGGAGAGTGTGATGGGATGATATATAGGTGAAGTGTTTGAATTTGAATCATTGTAACCTGTGGGCACCACGTCTCTTTATGGTCATAAAGAATTCAACAGGAGAAGAAAAACTTGACTCGCATATTGAAATTAAATATAAAGAAAAAGTTGAATTAACTCACAGTTAGATGGCTTCCAACCTAAGATCATCTTATCGCGATTGAAAACTATGCGATAACCAATCATGAAGTTTTCTGGATGAAATAAATAACACCATATTGTAAGTAGAAATTTCTCAATTTAGTGTCTGTTTAGGAACAACTTATTTAGTTGAAACTGAAAACTTTTTATTGAAAGTATTGTAAATAAAGGTAAAAGTTAACTGAATAGTACAATAAAACTCATAAATAGTACTAAAAAGTGTAGTGGAACTCATTAATAATAAAACAAATAAGCTAAAATTGTAAATAAGTTGAAATTTTCAGCTTGTTTCAAACGGATACTTAAACATGTTAGGACACATAGCTAAATGACATAAGGGACCATGAAGGTCCAGGTGTTGGTTTTCCCAAAATAGAAGTTGATAATATTGGCTTGTTCTATGATGCAATGATTATGTGAAAACTATGTTTGCGGTTTCTTTTGCACATGCTAAACTCTGATTTAAAACATAGAGTGGAGCCAACCATGATTAGCTTCCTGTTGTTTAAACCTCCCATTGATAATGTCTTACTATATAAACTTTATAATTTTTAAGTTAGAGACAGCTGATAGGATTCTTGGCATAATGATTTTTAGCCATAATGTGGAAATGTTGGTTTAACAAGGATGAGATCACTTAATTAAAAGGGTTAATATAGTAATGATTTAGAAATTTTAATATTAATTGGGACACAAGATGATTGAAATATGTAGATCTGACCTATTCACCAAAAAGTTGCAATTTACCCGCCCCAAGAAATCACATTCATCAATCTAGAAATTATGTAATATTGTTCTCTCCAAAAAGAAAAAGAAAATTCAAATACTTTATTGCTTTTTATCAACTTCATAATTCATAATCAATAAAGTTTCAAATAAAGTAAGGTTAAGTAAAGCATCCAAACTTTAATTGTTTTCTCAGAGTCTGATAGTCTTCTTATAAAGGAATGAATACACAAAGGCGTAAATGTACTTTTAGTATCTACATTTTGACTTTTTTCTATTTTAGTCCCTACATTTTATTTTTATCACTTTTAGTCCCTAAACCAATTAAAGCGGGACATTTAAGTCCTTGAATCACTATTCTGTTAGCCAACTAATGAAGAAACTGATGCTCGCATTAAAATATTATTAAAAAAATTATTTAACATTTTTTAATGCCAAAATTAAAAAAAATTAATTACTTAATTTTAAAAAGAGATCCATGAGATCTGAATAGAAACCCAGCAAAAGAATGGAAACCCAACAACCAAAAACCTCACACTCTTTCTCTTAATTCTCTCTCTCTACCCTCTCTCATTCACCGCTCGCCCTTTCGTTTTCATTCTCTCTCAAGACAATCTCAAAACGCCACTTCATCCTCTGATGACTCGCCCCCTGATCCCATCACTCCCCATGACTCGTTTGAGTGGGACGAGTTTGGCTCCGAGACCCACTCACCTCACAAGTCTGAGGACGAGCTCGACCGTGGCTCTTGGTGCCCGATCTTTGAACCTGACTCCTCCTCCTCCGCCTCGGCCCCACCCGATCCAGTCCCTGCCTTGGAGTCCGATTTGCTCTTGGTAGGGTGGCCATGGAGATTGACGCCTTGTAAGGTATCCTTGGTGGCCTTAGCGACTTCGATTCGCTTGAAGAAGACGAAAGCGTAGCTGCGAGAAGAGTAGGAGGTGACGCTATCGAGTGCACCGTACTGGGCAAAGAGATCCATGAGATTTGAGTTCGCAACGTCGCTGGCTAGGTTACCGAACCAGAGATTGTTCGATGGCCTGGTGTTCATCATCATCGATTTGTTGTTCGGAGGTGACATTTGCGGATCGATTGGGAATTAGGGTGTCATGCCCTGAACCCAACTATAAAGATAGGCATGTGACAACTGCCGTACGCTTATAAAGTAAGCCCCTTACAAGTGTGCAAGGCCTTCTTAGCAACTAAAATTTATCCTCAAAATTAAATCAATTAAATCTAAAATATCTCAACAATTTCTTTATGAATAAATCTCCAATAATTTAATAGGAACAAAATCCAAACCTTATGTACATAATGCCAATTGGCCAATAAATATAAAACTATTCGAAGACCATTCAATCCCAAAATTACTAAGCTTTTTTTCCCGCTCATAACACAACATTAGAACTCCTAAAACTTGTTATTCTTCATAATCTGAAATTGGAGGGAAAAAAGGGGTGAGTTGACAACTCAATAAGTAACTAAAATCCTAATTAAGTCTATCAAGCAATAGACCTGTGAAGTAATAAGACGTAATATGAGCATTCAAAAGTTATATTATGCTATGGGTTTTCAAAAATAACCTAAGAAGTTTCATAGTGTTAAAATAATAAGTTGCAAATAGATCACGTACTTTAACCTTACAAATATATATCATAGATGGTTTAGAAAGTAGTCAGTTTTCCATTTATCAAAAGCTATAACTTACAATAGGTTCCAAAAATACATAAGTAGTTTAAGTGACTCAAAATAGTTAAATACTCAAACATTTCTAAAATCACATATGTAGTTTTAAGGACTCAAAATGGTTCAAATACTCAAACGTAATTCATATTCTTAATAATCTTATGACTATGGTCACGCTATATTTCCATGACTGGGCATCAGAATACTAATGAATAACCCCATTGGCTGGGTATCAGAGTACCAATGAATAACTCTCATTGGTTTGGGTATCAGAGTACCAATGAATAATCCCTATTGGTTTGGGTATTAGAATACCAATGAATAACCTCTATTGGCTGGGTATCAGAGTACCAATGAATAACTTCTATTGGTTTGGGTATCAGAGTACTAATGAATAACCCCTATTGGTTTGGGTATTAGAATCAATTCATAGTCAAATTGTCCATACAATATATCTTATTCAAATACATATATGTGATCATACATTCAATCTCAAATATATTTGTGATATTTCTATATTCTTTACTTTAAATCAATATAGCTAAATAAACAATTAAATAAAATAAATCTTATATTCAATGCTCATATTTATTTGTGGAAATTCTTTATTCTTTACTTTGAATCAGTACAGCTAAAGACAATTAAATAAAATACACTATATATTCAGTAATAAGATATAATTGTGATAATTCTTTATTTGAAATCAGTAATACAATAGAAATAAATTGTAACAACTGTAAACAAATTTTCAGTAATTAAAATACGGAAAGATAAAACAAATTAGGATAAGGTTACTTACTTCCAAAAGCTATTCCAACAGAAACTTTTCCTTAACAATTCCTCTAAAATTCTTAGATATCATCTAAAACAATTCAAATATTTTTACTCAATAATCAAATAATTTTAAAAAATGACTTATATCTGCTACCACTAACAAAGCCTAGGATACCTAAAATCATTTAGAGTCAAAAGTACTGCCTAGACCATCTTCTATAGTTCTACACGTGTTCCTTTTTTTTTTTTTTTTGCCATTGCCGCCTCTATTTTTCTCTTGGCATGAGAACATATCTTTGGCACAAGCTTATTTAAACTCTATTCTTCCTCTATGAAGTCAATAAACAATAATAATATCTTAGAAAGAAGTTGACATTCCTTCTTCATGTCAAGCGGTTATTTATTTATTTGTTTTTTTCTATCAATCTGATTCAAGTCCTTAAGAAAATTTCGTAGAACACACCCATGCGGCCATGGCTAAAGAAAGTCTCACTGTTGGCCAAAATATTCACTTAAGAAAATATTCTAATACCTTATAAAGTCTAAATTTGATAAAAGAATAAGATTTCTTAAGCTCTTACCTCACGAGTGTAATCAATCCTTCTTTTCTTTAGTCCTTTGAGAAGTTTCACCTCTCCAAAATATCTCTTTATATACATTGACATAATAAGCTTATATATATAGTTAGGGTTTCGATCTTATTTTCTAAAAACCCCTTAGAAATATTAATTATAAAATTGACCCCATAAACAAATTTACTTAAATAACCTTCCTTTTATTTTTTTTTTCCGAGTATTACATAGGGTCTCACCACAGAGAGAGAGTGATTGGGTTTGGAGAGAGAGAGAGAGATAAAGAGATTTGATTTTGGGGAATGGTCTAAAGAGAAAAAAGAGAAGTGGATGAGAGTGAAAAGAGGGGCGGATGAGATTTGATTCGGTTTGGTGGTTTCGGGTTGCTGCTGCATTTATTTTAAATTTCTGGGTTTGTTTTTTTCATGTGAATTTTATTATTTTTCTGGGTTTATGGGTTTGATTTGTTGGAGGATTCAATGGAGGAAAGGGATTTTGAATGAATTTTTGCATGTTTAATTTTCTGGGCAACCTTCATGTTCTTTCCCGAAGAACATGTTACTTTGTTCTTCCGAAAATAATGAAAAGAAAAAAAAGAAAAAAATTTAATTACTCTTTTTAATTGGTTTATATTTGTTATTGTGTTCTTTGTGTTTGTGATCTTGTGTTAATGTTTAAATTTGAGTTTGTGTTTGGTAAGAATATGAATCATATATGGGAAAGAACATAAAGAACATGAATATGTTCTTCTAAGTTCATCAAAAAAAGAATATGTTCTTCTAAAAAAAAAAATGGAATAAAAAAAATTCATTTTAATTAAAGAAAGTAAATTTTTTGTTTGAAAAAAAATAATTTTTTTGTTTGTTTTTTTTTATTTCTTTAATTAAAATTGAGTAATTGATTTTTTTTTTTAAATTTTGGCATTTAAAAAATCTTAAATAATTTTTTTAATAATATTTTAATGTGAGTGTCAGTTTCTCCGTTAGTTAACTGACGGAATAGTGTTTCAAAGACTTAAATGTCCCGCGTTAATTGATTTAGAGACTAAAAGTAGTAAAAATAAAATGCATGGATTAAAATAGAAAAATGTCAAAATGTAAGGATTAAAAGTGCATTTACGCCAAGCACAAATGTAAAATTTCGAAATGAAGACAAACTGGTTTATAATAAGGATAGTCATTGATAAATATATACTTACGTCCTATGATGTTTATATTTGTACTTTTGAGAAGAACTAGACAATAGACATATCCACCCTGGAGACCACAACATCAATTTACAGCGTAACATAGACAAGAATAAGATCTTAAAGCACTAATAAGTGCGACAACACACCTTTGTAGAGAACACTTCTGTTGGACTAGTGAGATAATATTGTTTACCAGCTTTCATTGTCAGATTCATTGTAGGGATCATATATGAGGTTTGATTTGCACTACAATTAAAGTGGAGCTAATTAGTGGTTCAGAGTTGAAAAGAGAAAACCGGTACAAAATAAGAATAGGTTTTCCCCAAATATCTCAAGTCAAAAGGAATTTGGGAATTGGATGAATGTCGCTTTTCTGTGACCTGGGAATTGAACTGCTAAGTAACATAAATCACATAAATTCATTTGCCATAAGATGAAGTTCCAATGATATATAAAACTAAAAGCTATCATTGAAATTACTTACAGTTTTAGAAATAAATGTATAAACTGAGTCCCGTAGTTGTGCAAACAATGTACCAGAGTCAAGATTGCACTGAACTCTATCTTAGAAACATTCACTCTGACATATATTTGAGCGATGCTAATGTTATAAGTTGGACTGGTAACAAGTTTACAAGGAAAAAATTAGTGCAAGCAGCATGAGGTTCTAGTCAAAGACAATCTTCTTGTTAAACTAAATAATTTTGCCATTGACATTTACAATGTTAAGAAGTGACAACTTACAGTGAGGGCACAACAGTGAATGATGTTTCTTTTTGTTCCGAGGTGCCATTATTATCTCCAAAATTTATTCTCCCAATCCCATCAGATCCAGAACACATGGAAAAAGAATTTGGACCTAGCCCTTTTCTTGCAATGGTGCTAGGAACAGACATATTACTAAGATCAAGCCCAAGCAGACCGTTTGGTGCAAATCCATTCAGAAAAATACCAGTCTCATTTTTACCACAACTGAAACAAAATGAAAGGGTTAGATCACAAGGCAACTTCAATGATTAGATCCCCTCACCCCTAACTATCAAATTATCAAAGAAAAAGTAATGCTAGCCCACCAATGATGATTTTTTTTTAGTGACCATACTAAAGACAATAATTTAATATCACCAGCCCTCTAAAAGTGTTTGATATCATGATAGTCCTGAGCATAACCTACCTCGTGTTTCAGTAAGCCTGAGGCAATAAAACACTTTGATAACCCTCACTAATGATTACACTTATTTGAAGCAGAAAAGCGGCATACCAAACTCTAAATTTATCATCCAAATGATTGATATTTACAGAAATATTAGCTATTCCATAATTTTATCATTTTAACTAACAATTGTTTAATATATTTTGCCTGTAGCGGCAATTTGGTAAACGCCGGTTTTAAACTACCTATTGTGGCAATTCCTAAAAGTGGTGTATTAGGTCTTCTATGGCGGCGGATTTCAAAACCGCTGGGAAAAAAAATTGCTATAAAACCATTTTATTTAAAATTTTTTTTTTGGTAGTGAAATGATATTGCTTACGATATATAATTAGTATGATATTCTCTTCAAACAATATTTCTTCCAAAGATTTTGGTAGCTAGGAAAGCAATGAAAAATAACCTACCCTAAAGTGATTGGAGCATCTACAACTTTTGATTGATCATCATCTGTAATTAAGTGCAAAACATCCTCTACCAAGATCCCAGATGTTGACAGGGGCGGAGCCACATAGTGGCTTGAGGGGGCTGAGGCCCCTGCAAAAAAAAAAAAAAAAATTTCCCATTAGAGTAGGGAGAAAAAAAAAATTGAGCCCCCCTAACATTACACAGCCGGCCCCCCTACCCATTTCTCACCCATTTTCCCAGCCCCCAATCAAAAATTAGGAACACCTCAAATTAAAAAAAAAAAAAAAATATATATATATATATATATATCTGTTCTACTTTCAAGCAAAAAAAAAAAAAAAAAAAGCCCAAAACAAATTTGAACTAAAATCTGAAAAAAAAGAAAAAAAGAAAAAAAGAAAAAAAAGTAACAGAGCCCATGGCAAACCAAGCCCACGGCAAGCTAAGCCCACGGCGAGCTAAGCCCACGGCGAGCCCACGGATTCTCAACCAAAAAGGAAAAAAAAAAAAAAAAACCAGTACAGAGCACGTCACGTCGTTGCTGGTAGAGACTTGAAATCCATCAGATCGCTGGCAGTGGCAGAGAAATCAAACCCCAAATCCCCAGTACTAAAGCTCATCAAACCCCCAATTCCCCAATACTAAAGCTCATCAAACTCAGCAAACTAAAACAGAGTGTTTATTAAAAAAAAAAAAAAAAAACCCCCAATACACAAACCAAAATCAAACCCCAGGTCCCCAGCAAACCAAACCCACTAACTTAGTAACCCATAGTCACGTTAATGTCGCCGCCGTCGTCGCCGCAGCTCAGTCGCCGCTCATCGCAGTCCGCAGATCGGAGATCGCAGAGTTCTCTGCCTCTGCTCTGGTGCTCGGCCTCCCTCAAACGGTGCTCCCTTCGGCCCTCCCTCAAGGTATTTCTCACTTTTTCTCTCTGACTCTCTCAGTCTTTATCTTTTTATCTCACTGAACATTTGAAATCTTTTTTTTTGCAGATCGTAGCGGACCAGTGGTCATCGCCTCATCGCCATCGGAGATTGCAGAGATTTCAGATCGTTTTTCTCTGCCTCATCGCCATCGCCCATCGGAGATCGCAGAGATCTCAGATCGTTTTTCTCTGCCTCATCGCCATTGGAGATCGCAGAGATTTCAGCAGTCATCGCCTCATCGCCTCTGCCTCTACTCCAGTTTTTCTCTCTAACTCTCTCTCAGTCTCTCTCTCTTTATCTCACTGAAGGAAAAAAAATGAAAGAATATTTATGAAGTCTGAAGTCTCTTAACTCTTTATTCTTATCTTTAAATTCTGATCTCAGATTCTCGTGTCTCTCTCTTTTGAATTGTGCCTCTCTGATTGGCTGAATTTGCCTTTTTCTGTTTTAATGTTTTTGTCTTTTTTTTTTTTTTTTTTAATTTGGCTTTATGTTATCACTTTTTGTTGTTGGTCAGTCACTGACTCATTTTTTTTTTTAATTTGGCTTTATCTTGCCACTTTTTGTTGTTGGTCAGTGACTCATTGGTGTTTGGTGAAATATTAATTGTCATTTAGTGTAACGTGTATTATGATTTGTGATTGGCATTGTGAAATTTTCTGATTGTAGCTAGCTATTGTGATTGGGGCACATTTTGTGCTTGTCTGTTGGCTGTTGAGTGGGGTAGGGAGGGGGTAGATGGGCTATGGGCACATGGGGCCGGGTGCAGCATAATAATTAAAGCAATGTAATGTGCAGCACATTACATTGCTTTAATTATAACAAATAAATTAAAACAAATTAAAACAATATAATTAAATTAACCAATATATTAAAGCAATGTAATGTGCAGCACATTACATTGCTTTAATTAAAACAATATAACAAATTAAAGCAGTATAATTAATAGCAAATAAATTAAAGCAATATAGTTTATTGTTAAACTAAACAATAATAATTAAAGCTATATAATTAAATGGAGGATGAGTTTTTGGCAGATAATATGATAGTTTATATAGAGAAGGAAATTGCAGAAAATTTCACTATAGAGATGATAATAGATGAATTTTATTCCATAAAAAATCGTCGTCAGGCATGATTTGATCCGGTTGATAACCCGACCTGACCTGAATAATGTTGCGTGGTTTTTAATGGGAGATTTACTAAGGCTTAGTCCATGGAGCGGAGGCTTGGGTAGACAAAAAATTTTTGGCCCGTTTTGTAGCCCCTTGTGAATCCTGTGCGCAGGATATAAAAGCCTTTTTTTTTTGTGATTAGGGTTTTGTCTTGTTGTTGTTTTTGAGAAAGAAAAACACTGTAGTAGCACATTGTAATTTTCTTTGATAATAGTGAAATCTTTGCAACTCTGTGGACGTAGGCAAATTGCCGAACCACGTAAATACTGTCTTGTGCGTGTGATTGTTTTTCTTTTGGCGTTTAGTATATTTATGTTACAACCCAGCCCCCCATGTATTTATTCCTGGCTACGCCCCTGGATGTTGACATATTTGAAAGATACACAACACTATATGCACGATCGCTATTAGTTGAAGGACATTGATTTGGATCGCAATATCTACTGCTGTTGCAAGAAACAGCAGTATCAATTGATTTGGATCGCAATATCAATTAATTTATAATTGATGGTTTTATAGGGCTTCTAGTGTTGGATGCAAGAAATGGGTCAATTCCACGAACATGGGAGAGGTAGAGGTATGATGATTAGGCTTTGTCAAGCAATTAGGTTGTTACATCTTGGAGGAGAGAAGTTGAAGAGAAAGGTTTGTGTTATTGGTTTTTGATTTTGAGCACTGCATACGGCTTAAATCTTCTCAAAGAGTACATGATCTCCATGCCTCAATTAGAACCTCTTCTGACTAAATCATTGACTTTTCTAATTATAAAACGACTAATGTCTTATATTTTTAGCAACAGTTTTAACTAGATTTAATAAAGCCAATACCTTAAAACTTAGAAGCCTAATCACACAATATTGAAAATCTCAACAAACCGTTCCATTTAAAGCCAATACCTTAGACTTTTTTTTTAAAAAAATTCATAGTACAATGGAGAAGTGGAGATTTGATTCTCCTATGTAAAGAGAGCAAGTTATGCCACTAAACTACTATTTCTTGACATCTTAGACTTCGTATGTTAAGAAATATTGGAATTTTCTAATTATCCTGTATGTAATTTTTTATTTTTTATTATTTTATTATTTTTTAACTTCTTCGGTTGTCATATCCTTTGTAATGCAATATATATATATATATATATGAGATTAAATTCTATAAGGATGGGGTGTAAAACCCATGTTTTACACAATCCAATAAGTGATTGTCACGTTAGCATTTTACTTAAAATTCAATACATCCTATCATACTTAATAATATCTCAATAAATTTCCAATTTTGTTGGATTTATATATGAGTATTAGAATTGATTGAGTGCGATTGTGTTTATTTTTAAATATGTAATAAGATGATGTGACATGTTGAGATTAGAGGGGTAAAACATGGGTTTTACACCATGTCCTTATAAAATTTAATCTCTCTCTATATATATATATATATAAAGTTTTTGGAAGAAAAAGATATCACAATTACACAATAAATGATTCCAGATATATCTGGAATATAGGAGTACTTGAAGTAAAAATATAATTCAAAGATTAGAAATCCATGAGTCCAAGCAAATAAGTTATAGATGCAAACGCCAAGAAAATTAGAAAGCTATCGATGGTTCCAATTTCTTTTGAGTTAACTTTTAAATTCAATACAAACAATGATTCAAGGGTCGTGAAAGTCTCGCCAAATACTAAAAAGATAATCAAACAATGGCAAAGATTGAAACAAAAAGCATCATGATTGCGCAAGTAAAAGCCTTCAACTTGGGTGAATGACTAGATGGTGCTGTGGCTTTTGGATTGATAGAAACAGCAGGAGAGGCAGCAGGAGAGGCAGCAGGAGAGAGTGATAGACTGCTAGGTGAAGCGGCAGGAGAGTGTGATGGGTTGATAAGTGAAGTGTTCGAATTTGAATCATTGTAACCTGTGGGCACCAGGTCTCTTTATGGTCATAAAGAATTCAATAGCAGAAGAAAAAATTAATTGACTTGCACATTGAAATTCAATCTAAAGGAAAAAGTTGAACTAACTCACAGTTAGATGGCTTCCAACCTATGACCATCTTATCGCGGTTGAAAACTATGCGATAACCAGTCATGAAGTTTTCTGAATGAAATAAATAAAACCATATTGTAAGTGGAAATTTCTCAACTTAAACATGTTAGGAGACATAATGGCTACTTGATGTAAGGGACCATGAAAGTCCCGGTGTTGGTTTTCACAAAATAGAAGTTGACAAATGACAATATTGGCTTGCTCTATGATGCAATGATTAAATGAAAACCATATATGTTTGCAGTTTCTAAAGCATATGCTAAAGTCTGATTTAAAAGAGTGGAGCCAACCATTATTTAAACCTCCCATTGATAGTCTTACTATATAAACTTTATAATTTTTAAGTTAGAGACAGCTAATAGGATATATTCCTGGCATAATGTATTTTAACCATATTGTGGAAATGTTGGTTCAACAAGGATGAGATCACTTAACTAGAAGGGTTAATATAGTAAGGATTTAGAAATTTTAATTTTAATTGGACACAAGATGATTGAAATTTGTAGGTCTGACCTATTCACCAAAAATTTGCAATTTACCCACCCCAAGAAATCACATTCATCAATCTAGAAATTATGTAATATTGTTCTCCTAAAAAAGAAAAATAAAATTCAAATACTTTATTGCTTTTTATCAACTTTATAATTCATAATCAATAAAGTTGCAAATAAAGTAAGGTTATATAGAGCATCCAAACTTTAAATGTTTTCTCAGTGCCTGATAGTCTCCTTAAAAAGGAATGAATGCATAGAGGTAAAATTTCAAAATGACAAATAATAAGTCATTGATAAATACTTACGTCCTATGACGTTTATATTTGTACTTTTGAGAAGAGCTAGACAATAGAAATATCCACCCTGGAGACCACAACATCAATTTTCAGCATAACATAGGCAAGAATAAGATCTTAAATTAAGCACTACTAATAAGTACGACAACACACCTTTGTACGGAACAGTTCTGTTGGATTAGTGAGATAAAATTGTTCTCCACCTTTCATTGTCAGGTTTATTATAGGTATCATATATCCGGTTTGATTTGCACTACAAATAAAGTGCAACTAATTAATGGTTCAGAGTTGAAAGGAGAACCAATACAAAATAAGAATAAGTTTTGCCCAAATACCTCAAGTCATAACAATATTCAAAGGGCAATTGGGAATTGGATGAATGTTGTTTTTCTGTGATCTTGGAATTGAACTGCAAAGTAACATAAATCACATACATTCATTTGCCATAGGATGAAGTTCCAATGATATATAAAACTAAAAGCTGCCATTCAAATTACTTACAGTTTCAGAAATAAATGTATAAGCTGGGTCCGTTAGGTGTGTAAATGATGTACCAGAGTCAAAAATTGCATTGAACTCCATTTTAGAAACATTCACTCCAACATTTATTTGAGTGATGCTAATGTTATAAGATGGACTGGTAACAAGTTTACAAGGGAAATATTAGTGCGAGCAGCATGAGGTTCAAGTCAAAGATAGTCTTCTTGTTAAACTAAATAATTTTGCCATTAACATTTACAATGTTAAGAAGTGACAACTTACAATGAGGGCTCAGCAGTGAATGATGTTTCTTTTTGTTCTAAGGTGCCATTATCTGCAAAATTTATTCTCCCAATCCCATCAGATCCAAAACACATGGAAAAAGAATTTGGACCTTGCCCTTTTCTTGCTATGGTGCTGGGAACAGATATACTATCAAGACCAAGCCCAAGTAGACCATTTGGTGCAGATCCCTTTAGCAAAATACCAGTCTCATTTTTACCACATCTGAAACAAAATGAAAGGTTTAGATCACAAAGGTTAGACACAAATTATTTTATTTATTTATTTATTTTTTGGCGGAATACAAATTAATGAAAATTTGCTGAAATAATTTGACCATGGGGTATTAATAAGAAGCAACTTCGATGAATCAAATCCCCCCACCTGCAATTATCAAATTATCAATGAAAAAGTAATGCTAGCCCACAAATCATGGTTTAAAAAAAAAAAATTTATGACCATACTAAAGACATTAATTTTTTCTAGTAATATAATTAGTCCCCTATAAGTGTTTGATATCATGATAATTCCAAGCATAATCTATTGTTAGGTATTTATGGGTAGAACTCACCCTTGAAAATTAGCATACAAGAGAAGGGTGCCTAAGAGCTTATAAACATATGGCTAATCTTACATTTAATCTATATGGGATACTAGAATTATAACACTTACATCCCTTAGAGTGTTTCAATATGCTTGAGGCAATAAAACACACCATCACAAATGATTACACCTATTTGAAGAGGAGAGCCATACTGAACTCCAAGTTTATCATCCAAATGATCTATATTTACCGAAATATCAACTATATGCCTATTACATAATTTTGTCATTTTAACTACAATTATTTAATATTTAATATTTTTAAATTTTTATAATGATATTGTTTATGATATACAGTTAGTATGATGTTCACTTGAAACAATATTTCTTCCAAAGATTTTGGTAGCTAGGAAAGCAATGAAAATTAACCTACCCAAGGGTGACTGGAATGTCAATAGCTTTTAATTGACCATCATCTGTAATTAAGTGCAACACATCCTCTACCAAGATTCCAGAAGTTGACGTGTTGTTTGCAAGATACGGATATGTATATGCACAATCACTATTATTTGAAGGACACTGTTTTGGATCGCATAAGTTACTGCTGTCACAGGAAACCTTTTTGCTTGTTGATGATGCATTAGGACTGTAGATGTTCAAGTTTACTTCCTGCTTGAAAAAAAGATTAATTGTTGTTGCATTTTGATATTGAAATGAATAAATGAAAATTTGATTTTGGTAAAAATTTGGTTGATTGAATTCGAAAAGGTGTGAGTTTGATGGGTTAGAAAAGTTATAGTGGGAAGTTATTATTTCAGTAAAAAACTTATGCTCATAATAATAAGGAAGTAATCTAATTTAATTTATAACTGATTGTGTTGGATGCAAGAAATGGGTCAATTCCCCGAACATATATGGGAGAGGTAGAGGTATGATGATTAATTAGGCTTTGTCAAACAATTAGGTTGTTATCTTGGAGGAGAGAAGTTGAAGAGAAAGGTTTGTGTAATTGGTTTTTGATTTTTCTCAATCATTGACTTTTCTAATTATAAAACGACTAATTTCTTATATTTTTACCAACAATTTTAACCAGATTTAATAAAGCCAATACCTTAGAACTTCTTTCTCAAAAAAATACCTTAGAACTTAGCTAGAAGCCTAATCACAATATTGAAAATCTCAACAAACCGTTCCATTTAAAGCCAATAACTTAGACTTTTTATTTATTTATTAATTTATTAATTTTAATTTTAGTTTTTAAATTTCATTGTATAATAGGGAAGTGAAGATTTTTAAACTTAATTTGATTCTCCTAATTAAAGAGAGCAATTTATGCCACTATACTACTATTTCTTGACGTCTTAGACTTTGTATATGAAGAAATATTGGACTTTTCTATTTTTCCTGTATGTATTTAATTTATTTTTAACTTTACATATGTTTTAACTTCTTTGCTTGTCATCCTCCTTTGTAATGCAAATATATATATATATATATAATTTGTAGAAGAAAAAGATATCATAATAACACAATAAATAATTCCAGATAGGAGCACTTGAAGTAAAAATATAATTCTAAGATTAGAAATCCAAAGTTATATATAATAATTAACATACCTGTCCGGATGTTGTCTTTAAGCTGGGCACGCAAGTTTTGTTGTTGCAATCGCATGGTAGCCAGAACAAATCACTGCCTGTGTCTAATGCTACCAAATATGATACACTTGGTGTCCCCACAGAAACATTAGCATAATACAAACTGAAATATCAACACCATTTAGAAGAAACAAAAAAGTTGGTATATGTAAAAGGAACAGGAAGAACTCCAATTAAGGAAAAAAAAAGAAAAGAAAAGAAAAAGGAGTGACTCTTAAGGATCATACCTTCCCAAATTGTTGAGGTAGAAGGTGTCGTTTCCATTCGCGAAAGTGAGCGGCGCCGGTGACTGGTTGTTACTGGCGGCGAGATGGCGGCCCCGGATTATGCTGTCTCGGTGAGTCATAGCAACATAGTACTCTACGCTTCCTTTCTCTGGAAGCCCCTCAAAGCCCAGAATTTGCTTAACCGGATCGGAGAACCGGTGGTGAATGTCGAATCCAAATGATCCCAACCCGTGACAGATCCCGGAATTCAATCCCAGCAGTAACAATACCAGTAGTATGTATGATCCGGAAGTCAATGAATATGAAGAAGCTGAACTGGTCCAAGCCAAAGCCATTGCTTAGCTTGAAGTCTTTTCAGAGAGAAAACCAGACTAGTTTGGTCTATTAATAAAGCTAAAGCATGAATGATCGAGCACTGTGAAGAGTTTTAGTTTATGTAGGGAAAGAAAGTTGACACGTTCTCATCAGAACAAAACCAAGAAGATGGCATAGAAATAGTATTTGAGTGAGAGAGAAAAGAGAGCCATCGAGAGCTGGGGCCCGGTGTTTGGTTTGGTCGACGCTTACGTTGGTGAAAGTCAAGTCGTGCGAACTGCGAAAGTGAGGTCGAAACCGCGGGTGTTTTACTAAATATTCAGTTATTCTTTTTCTTCGCCAAATAAAATACTCAGTTTTCCACGTTCTCACAATTTTTTCTGCCCCCCAAGATAGAAAACCATTCAAGTTGTTAAAGAGCAATCAATGACTCTAAAAAAAAAAAAAAATTTTTAATGAGCAAGAAATATTATCTGGGGATTTATTATTATTATTATTATTATTATTATTATTATTATTATTATTTTATGGGATAATGCCTATTTTCTTGATTGTGGAACCTTGTTCTCTAGAGTTTTTTTATTTTTTATTTATATAATTATTATCTGAATGTCCTGTAATTTTTCTGGAAAAGTTGGCATCAAGTTTTCATTTATCGTGGCCTCAATCAAAACACAAATTAAAATATATAGTTTTTTCAAATGTCTTGCCAATGTTCTCATCTGTGTGATGTGATATATTCAACTTATCATTCTTATTTTCCACTATCACATATAAAATGTCAATGTTAGCTAGATTCTTGATCCTTAATCTAAACGTTTTGTTACAAGTTGTTAGTGTTATATAACTTATATTGACAAATTCCATGATGTAAGTGTCAACGAGGGTTGTGTTTAATTTGTTAAAAGTTGTTAGTATTATATAACTTATATTGATAAATTCCAAGCGCCTATATAAGTGTCAACGAGGGTTGTTGTGCATGTAATTTAGGTAAAAGTACATGTAACGAGCTGCTTGAAGATGTTGAAGATCTAGAAACTTGCACAAGCATTATTAAAGTCAGTCAGAAATTAATTCGCAAGCTAGATTATGGGAAACAACAATCCTAGTTTACTCGAAGACTAATTGAATCTCAACTTTCACCTACTTTTAAATACCCAATTGAGGCACGAAATTTACTAGGTGAAATGGGAAATTCTCAACTTGCAAAGTTATTATGAAAAATTAAGTTAGAAATAGGGGTGAAAAAGTCTCTACAAATTATTTAGTTGATTTGGCTAGCACTAATAAATTTTTAATGATAAGAGCACTCACAGTAGTGTAGCTAAATAGCTATATAGCTATTTTAGTTACACTAAAACACAAAAATAAATAGCTATATAGCTATTTTAGCTACACTAAAACACAAAAATCCATACTACAGCAGTGGAGCTAAAGGTAAAATTTTTACTTCATTGCTACAATGCACAGCTATAGATTGCTGTGCACTGTAGCTGAAAGCTAAAAAAAATAAAAAATAAAAAATATATTTTACGTTCATACTAAATTTTTTATTTTTTATTCTTTCTGTAGTTCATTCTCCTTTTCCGTGTCTCTCTCCTCACTGCCTCCATAGACCCTTCTTTCTTCCTCCACAGACCCATCATCGATTTGCGCGAGCTGAGCCACCATAGACCCCTCTCTCCCCACTTTTCCTTTCTCACTTCTCAACCCCCGTTTCGTCCTTTTCACACACACTCTTTCTCTTTATGTCATTTCCGATACTTTTCATTTTCTCTCTTTCTCTGTTTTTAGCTTTGATTGGGTCCCACATTACCCAACCCGCCTCAAATCGGAGCATTTCGTTTTGCTTTGCATTCATCATCACTGTCTATGATCATTAATTGATGACATATATGCAGTGGAATTATTGGTAGCGTTTTTCTTTGCTTCGAGCGATTGAGTTGAGATGAATCCATTGTGCTGCATTGCTCCGATTTCGATCGAGAAGGATCGAGCCACGCCGTTGGTGGTGAAATTGGGCGGTTAGTATCAATTAGGGCTCGATTCGTCGATGAAGGCCGTGAAACCGTGCCCCTCGGCATATGTCTTGTCAGCCAGTATCGAATCAGACAGAGTATCGGGCATGAATTTCGGTTTAGCTGTGTTGATTTATCTAGGTTTTTTTTTTTGTTCTTCTTCATTGGTTTTGATGGGCACAGCAGGGTTGTGGTTGTGTAGTGATTTTTATAGGTTTGATGGTGGTTGTGGTTGTGTGTTGGTGGTTGAATGAAATATTATTTTATTGTAGTATTTATATTATTTTATTGTGTTAAAAACTAAATAGCCCCACTACTGTAGGATGTGAGAAGGTAAAATAGATAAAGTGACTTTTTGTGTAGATAAAAAGCTAAAAATTTAGCTCCACTGCTGTGGATGCTCTAATATGGGTAAGGGTATGTAAAATGTTGAGAAGATGTGGCATTGAGTAAGATTATTTATGTATTAATTATGTCAAAGACCAGCTTAAATCTCTCCTTGCGTTGAAATGTAGGGCTCGTTTAATAGAGGAGTTTGAGTAATGTTGTTTGTAGTTTTTTGAAATATGCTTGAGTGAAAAAGTGTGTAATGTTGTTTAAAAATTAAAAATATGTGTTTAAAATACTCTACCAAACGAGGCGTAGTTTTTTTGGAACACTAGAGTACGTCACAAAATGACATGTGGAATAAAAACAGATCAGAATGTTGAATACAATTAATTTTCACAAAATGACGTTATCAATAAGAGTTCTCTTGAAATGACGTATACCTTCTTCTTTTTTTTTTTTTTTTTTTTTTTTTTTTTGAATTTTCTAGTGCTGTAAATGAAGATCAAGTATTTTACCCTTAATTTGGCACGAAATAAATGATACTATGGATTATGGATATGAAAAATAAAATCGGGATATATAATCATAATTATTGCAATCTTATGTCATGATTTTTTTTTATTTTTTATTTTTATAGAATAAGTATTTTAATCAACTATTGAATTACATCAATGCAACCCATTCCAGGTTGAATTCTCAAAATATTAAAATAATATAAACATTTATGTAGGTAAAGAGTTATACTAACTTTATCTTGAATTAAATTACAATTGATGCAACCCATTCCAATATTATACTAATCCATAACTTATAGTAATTTATAGGATTAACATTTTAAAAATTCGACCACTCCAATTTCGTGTTAGTCAGGCATTATATATTTACTATCTTATACATAGACTTAAGTTTTATATATAATTTTTAAAGTTGAAAAAACTTGAAATTTAAATATTTTACGATTAGGTAGTTACTAATCTTTGGTTGTCTTGGCCAAAAACCTTATAGCTGAATTGACACAATTTCATACATAAAGTATTTGGAGGTCTAGAGGGGAAAATGTTCGAGTTGCAGAGTTAGCAGCATGTTGTAATTATCTCTAAAAAGAAAAAGAAAAAATCTTTGGTTGCCTTGATCTTTTGCAAATATAGAAAGTATAAGAAGATAATATATCTTTATAATTGATTAGTCAAATATTATTTTTGATGAAAAAAATAGAGTGGTATAAGTATAACATCACATTAAATTATGTGAAGTATAGTTGAAATATATATATACACACACATTATTAAACCAAATAAAATAATCGAAGCCGGAACCTACGCTAAAACCCACGCTAGAGTAGTTGAAAATTTAGAGAGATAATGCTAAAGTAGTTGACTTCTCTATTTGCTTATTATTGGTTTCTCGTATGCATGCATGTATAGCTTAGGTAGGAGAGAGGTCGTCTTATTTAATTGTCCACACAAACCAAATCAAATTCGAATGAATGTAGCCAGTCATTACAATGCCAAAATTTAGTGTACGCATTTTTTTACATACAAAGTCAGAGTATTTTGTTCATCATATATGGTCCTTTAAAACTATGAAATTGATATCTATCAATGGCCCACCAATGAATTCTTTTTCCCCTAAATTTTTGACTTTGAATGTTAGAAAACTTTGTTAATAAAATAGGGGTATGCAATTGTATCATAACACTCTTGGAAGCACATCTTATAAAATTGCATGCGTGCCAGATAAGCAACATATATTATCAAACTTAATCCAAAAATAAACAAAGCATAATCTTCAACCCTAGTTGTTTACTGGGTTCCTTGTACTGCAAGTTGTGCCAAAAGTCTAACCTTGAAGATTTCCTGATAGCTATTAAGAATAGTTAGAGCCGTGCAACTTGGATCTGAGACTGATGCAACTGGAATCCTTCATAATACAACTTATTAATTTCTTGTCGTCTAAATGAACCACGACACCATTATTGCCCGTTCCATTATTTCGTTACAAGTTAAAGACTCCATTTTTCCTACTATTAGAGACTGTAAAAAATAATCTTCTTTCATTTTTGCTAGATATAATATGGCCCAAATGGCCCAAACTATTGGGAATTTTAAGGTTCCAGATTCTTTTCCACACTGCCCGATCTATCTATGTATAATTGGAATTTCCTTCTCCAGCTGCACAGTTATCTCCTTTAGCACATAATTTGTAAGCAGACTTCCCTTTGAATCATGCCGATCTGGTCTCAGTCCATAAAACCCGGTCCTTGGAGCTGAGCTGGTCCAGTGGATTTATTTATTTATTTATTTATTATTATTATCTCAGTGTGGTCATGCTCATAAAATCAAGGATTTGGATCAGGTGTAATATTCTATGGACTGCACCCGGTGCAATTTCCCTCATTCCCCTCACAATTGTTAATTTTTTTTCAAATTTTACTGCTTGTGTCTAGCGCTACCAAAAATATAAGAGAGATGTTATGTCCACAATATTTTTATAACAAATCACAAGTGATTAGTTGTTATAGGTTTAAATTTGAACCTAACACTAAGATTACTTTTTTACTCTAACAATAACAACCAATAGAAACCTGCCACTTAAGATTTGTTGTAAAATTATTATGAAAATGTTGTGGATATATCATTTTTCAAAATATAAACTTGGCATCCCCACAGAAACGTTAGCATAATACAAATTGAAATATCAAAACCATTTAAAAAAAGATGGTAGAAAAGGAACACGAAGAACTCCTAGAACGAAGCTGTTTGGTCACCAAGAAAATAAAATACTACTATAATTGGTATCTATCCAATGAGAGCATATTTCCCTCTCTATTAATACTAAATAAGAAGCATGCTAGAAAACAAGTTCGGTTGTAAAATTTTAGATAAGTATAGCTCTAACTTAAGATGCATGGATATTGTTACGACTGGTACCACACTTCCTAGACTCTAACAAAAAGACCATTTAAAAAAAGTTAATAGAAAAGGAACAGGAAGAACTCCTAAAACGAAGCTGTTTGGTCACCAAGAAAATAAAATAGTACTAATTAGTATCTATCCAATGAGAGCATATTTAATAAGAAGCATGCTAGAGAACACGTTCAGCTGTAAAATTTTAGAGAAGTATAACTCTAACTTAAGATGCATGGACATTATTACGACCAGCATACTCCAAAAAAGGTGTCCATACTTCCTACATTCTAACAAAGAGACTCCACAACATAGTAACTAGTATAAAATAAATAAAAATACAAATTACATCCACTAACTTTACTCAAAAATCATTATAGTAATTTAAGTATGAAGTTTGTCATTTTAATTTGGTAGCTTAGCCCAAAAATCTTTTTACTTCTTTAAGTTTAAAGTCAATCATTTTAGTCACAATTTTGCCAAAAATCATTTTAATCATTTACAGATTCATTTTAGTCCAAAAATTCTGCCCAAAATATCCAACTTAAAGGACTAATTAATGACATAAAAAAAAAAATTTTAAGTTACAGATCAAAATGACTATTTTCAAATTTAAAGTTACTTGACTGAATTGACAAACTTCAAACTTAAATAACTAAAATAGTTTTTGGGCAAAATTATTAGATAGTAAATTACATTTTTACTTATAAAATACTAGTAAATAAATAAAAAAAAAAAAAAAAAACTTTAATACCTTCTCAAATTGACGAGGAAGAAGGTGTCATTTCCATTAGCGAAAGTGAGCGGCAGCCGCGACTGGTTGTTACTGGCGGCAAGGTGACGGCCCCGGATTATGTGGTCTCGGTGAGCCATAGCAACATAGTACTCTGCTTCTTTTCTCTGGAAGCCCATCAAAACCCAGAATTTGCTTAACCGGATCCGGGAACCAGTGGTGAATGTCAAACCCAAACGAACCCAACCCGTAACAGCTCCTAGAACTCAATCCCAACAGTTAAAAAAAAAAAAAAAAAAGTAAAATGTATACACCGCACGTCAATGAATATGAACAAGTTGTACTGTTCATAGCCCAAGACATTGCTTAGCTTGATATATATATATATATATATATTTTTTTTTTTTGCAGAGAGAAAAGCTGACTTGGTCTCCGAAAGTTTAGGCATGAAATGACCGAGTAATTTGGAGATATTTAGTTCATATATAGGGAGAGGAAGGTGACACGTTCTCACTTGGGGAAGACCAAGAAATAGGGGATGGTAATCATGGTATAGTCGTTGAGAGAAACAGAGAGCTATCAAGTGCTGGGTGTGACAGGTCGACGCTTGTAGACGAGACTGAGGTCAAAACCGCGGGTCAAAACCGCGGGTGTTCTAAATCTTCATTGGTGTAAGTGTGTTTCTTGGGCCAAGCCTGTTTGGGCTGGCTCTGGAAATGAAATGTTTGCCACCAGTTTATTTGTTTATTTTTTTAGTCTTTATGTATAGTTTTTTAGAATTTCTTTTTCGATTTTTTTTCGAAATATAAATATGTTTTAGTATAATTTCAACAAAAAGTAATTAGTAAAAAGTTAAATAGGCTGATTTCAAAAACACAGTCAATTAACAAAATTGAACAATACTATATGTATGGGTTTGGATAGCACAACTTTTCGTATAGTGTTTTTTTTTTTTTTTTTTTTGCACTTATTTCCGTTTTAGAGACAAAATTCACTGTTCATAAACAGTATAACTACTGTTCACATACTGTAGCACAATGTTTACGTACTGTTATCACTGTTTATAGTATTGTTTACGCATTAAAAAATATTAAAAATAGGTCTTATGGTATTATTCATACATTTAAAATTTATTTTGCTACAGTGTTTTCAGTTTTCAGCAACTTTCAGCAACAATAAGTTATATCCAAACGGATCCTATATATTGACACCCTCAAAAATTTATACAAAACAATGATTGTAGATATTACAAATATTTAGGCCAAACGGACTCATATGACAAGAAAATTAGCAAGCTGTTGATGGTTCCAATTTCTTTTGAGTTAACTTTTAAATTCAATACAAATAATGATACAAGGGTCCAGAAAGCCTCGCCAAATAAAAAGATATCAAACAATAGCTAAGAATGAAACAAAAATCATCATGATTGTGCAAGCAAAAGCCTTCAACTTGGGTGAATGACTAGATGGAGCTTTGGCTTGTGGATTGGCGGCAAGAGCAGGAGAGACTGATGGACTGCTAGGTGAAGCAGTAGGAGAGTGTGATGGGCTAATAGGTAAAGTGTTCGAATTTGAATCATTGTAACCTGTGGGCATCGTGTCTTTTTATGGTCATAAAGAATTCAATAGAAGAAGAAAAAATTGACTCGCATATTGAAATTCAAATAAAGAAAAAGTTGAATTTACTCACAGTTAGATGGCTTCCAACCTAATATCATCTTATCACGATTGAAAACTATGCGATAACCCGTCATAAAGTTTTCTGGATAAAATAAATAAAACCATAAAGTTGAAATTCTCAATTTAAACATGTTAGGACACATAATAGCTAAATGACATAAGAGACCATGAAAGTCCAGGTGTTGGTTTTCCCAAAATAGAAGTTGACAATATTGGCTTGTTTCATGTGCATTGATTATATGAAAACCATGTTTGCGGTTTCTTCTGCACACGCTAGTCTTATTTAAAACATAGAGTGGAGCCAACCATGAATGGCTTCCTGTTGTTTAAACCTCCCATTGATAATGTCTTACCATATAAACTTAAAAATTTTTAAGTTAGGGACAGCTAATACGATTCTTGGCATAATGTTTTTTAGCCATATTGTGGAAATGTTGGTTTAACAAGGATGAGATCACTTAATTAAAAGGGTTAATATAGTAATGATTTAGAAATTTTAATATTAATTGGACACAAGATGATTGAAATATGCAGATCTGACCTATTTACCAAAAAGTTGCAATTTAACCATCCCAAGAAATCACATTCATCAATCGAGAAATTATGTAATATTGTTCTCCCAAAAAAGAAAAATAAAACTCAAATACTTTATTGCTTTTTATCAACTTCATAATTCATAATCAATAAAGTTGCAAATAAGGTAAGGTTAAGTAAAGCATCCAAACTTTAATTTTTTTCTCTGTCTGATAGTATTCTTATAAAAGGAATGAATGCACAAATGTAAAATTTCAAAATAAAACATGAAAATGAAATTTTATCAACACAAACTGGTTTATAATCAGGATAGTCAATGATAAATATATACTTACGTCCTATGATGTTTATATCTGTACTTTTGAGGATAGCTAGACAATAGACATATCCACCCTGGAGACCACAACATCAATTTTCAGCATAACATAGTCAAGAATAAGATATTAAATTAAGCACTAATAAGTGCGACAACACACCTTTGTAGAGAACGCTTCTGTTGTTGGATTAGTGAGATAATATTGTTCTCCACCTTTCATTGTCAGATTCATTATAGGGATCATTGATGGGGTTTGATTTGCACTACAATTAAAGTGGAGCTAATTAGTGGTTCAGAGTTGAAAAGAGAAAACCAATACAAAATAAGAATAGGTTTTCCCCAAATACCTCAAGTCATAACAATATTCAAAAGAAATTTGAGAATCGGATGAATGTCGCTTTTCTGTGACTTGGGAATTGAACTGCAAAGTAACACAAATCACATACATTCATTTGCCATAAGATGAAGTTCCAATGATATATAAAACTAAAAGTTGTCATTTAAATTACTTACAGTTTTAGAAATAAATGTATAAGTTGGGTACGTTAGGTGTGTAAACGATGTACCGGAGTCAAAGATTGCGCTGAACTCTATTTTAGAAACATTCACTCCAACATTTATTTGAGTGATGTTGATTAAATAAGTTGGACTGGTAACAAGTTTTCAAGGGAAAATTAGTGCCAGTAGCATGAGGTTCTAGTACTCAAAGATAGTTTTCTTGCTAAACTAAATAATCTTTCTTCAGCATTTACAATATTAAGAAGTGACAACTTACTATGTGTGCGAGACAATGAATGGTGTTTCTTTTTGTTCTGAGGTGCCATTGTCTCCAAAATTTATTCTCCCAATCCCATCAAATCCAAAACACATGGAAAAAGAATTTGGACCTAGCCCTTTACTTGCTAAGATGCTAGGAACAGATAAGTCATCAGTTCCAAGCCCAAGTAGACCGTTTGGTGCAAATCCACTCAGAAAAATACCAGTCTCATTTTTACCACAACTGAAACAAAATGAAAGGGTTAGATCACAAGGGTTACACACAAATTAATGAAAATTTTCCGAAATGATCTGACCAGGAGGTATTAACAACAAGAAGCAACTTCAATGATTAGATCCCCTCACTCCTAATTATTAGATTATCAAAGAAAAAGTAATGCTGGCCCACCAATGATGATTTTTTTTAATGACCATACTAAAGACATTAATTTTTTTTTTTCTAGTAATATTACCAGCCCTCTAAAAGTGTTTGATATCATGATAATCCCGAGCATAACCTACCTCCCCTAAGGTGTTTCAGTAAGCCTAAGGCAATAAAACACTTTGATAACACTCACCAAGGATTGCACTTATTTGAAGTGGGAAAGCACCATATCAAACTCTAAATTTATCATCCAAATGATTGATATTTACTGAAATATCAGCTATTCCATAATTTTGTTATTTTAACTAACAATTGTTTAATATATTGTGGCAGTTTCTGAAAGTGCTACAGTAGAGTACCTATAGCGGCGGTTTGGAAAATGCCAGCGTTAAACTACCTATTGTGGCAATTCCTAAAAGTGTCATATTAGGTCTCCTATAGTGGTGGTCTTCAAAACTACCGCTAGGAAAAAACCACTACTATAGAACCAGTTTTTTTGTTGTGAAATGATATTGCTTACTATATATAATTAGTATGACGTTCACTTGAAACAATATTTCTTCCAAAGATTTTGGTAGCTAGGAAAGCAATGAAAAATAACCTACCCTAAAGTGATTGGAGCATCTACAACTTTTGATTGATCATCATCTGTAATTAAGTGCAAAACATCCTCTACCAAGATTCCAGATGATGACATGTTTGAATAATACAGGATTTCATATGCACAGTCGCTATTAGTTGAAGGACATTGATTTGGATCGCAATAGATACTGCTGTTGCAAGAAACTTTATTGCTTGTTGATGATGCATTAGGACTGTAGATGTTGAAGTTTACAACCTGCTTGGCAAAAAGATTAATTGTTATTGCATTTTGATATTAAAATGAATAAATGAAAATTTTGATGTTGGTAAAAAATTGGTTGACTGAATTAAAAAAGGTATGAGTTTCAGGGGTTAATTAAGTTCTTGTGGGATGTTATTGTTTCCGTAAATAACCTATTCCCATATTAATAAGGAAAGAATCTAATTTAATTTATAATTGATGGTGTTATAGGACTCTTAGTGTTGGATGCAAGAAATGGGTCAATTCCAAGAACATGGGAGAGGTAGAGGTATGATGATTAGGCTTTGTCAAACAATTAGGTTGTTATATCTTGGAGGAGAGAAGTTGATGAAGAGAAAGGTTTGTGTTATTGGTTTTTTATTTTGACCACTGCATATGGCTTAAATCTTCTCAAAGAGTAGTACATGATCACCATGCCTCAATTAGAACCTCTTCTGACAAAATCATTGACTTTTCTAATTGTAAAACGACTAATGTCTTATATTTTTACCAACAATTTTAACTGGATTTAATAAAGGCAATACCTTAGAACTTAGAAGCCTAATCATGACAATATTGAAAATCTCAACAAACCGTTCCATTTAAAGCCAATATCATAGAACTTTTTATTTGTTTTTTATTTTTTTTATTTATTTTAAATTTCATAGTACAATGGGAAGTGGAGATTTTTAAACTTAATTTGATTCTCCTATTTAAAGAGAGCAAGTTATTTCACTAAATCACTATTTCTTGATATCTTAGAGCATCCGCATTAATGGATGTAAATTTTTTGTCCGTTTTGCAAAAAATATATATATATATATATATTACATACTCACTTTTACAAAACATTCATATCAGTTTGTCTATTCTATCATCTATTTTATTTTAAAAAAAAATATTTTCCTCACTTTTTTTATTATTTATCAACTCACCCTTTTTAACCCATCTGAAACTCTCTCTCTTCATTCACACCGCCAGGAACTCGCCTCTCCCTCCCCCCCTCTTGGTTGAAATCACCTCTCCCTCTTCCCCTCATGGTCACAAGCAACGATCCACAAGTATCACAATCAACAATCCATAAGCATCGATCCACGATCCACAAGCACCGTTCTAGTTGACCTAAGCACCAACCCACAGCCACAAGTTTACAAAAATGCTCTTTCTGTCTCTGTTGATGTGTCCATGTGTGGGTGTATTCAATTTTTGGTTGATTTTGTGGTTTGTTTGTGTACGGGATTGTTTGATTTTGGTTGATTTTGTGGTGTGTTCGTGTTGTGGTGGTGGTGGTAGGCGATGCTAGGTTATGGTGGTGGTGGTTGGTAGTGCTAGGTTGTGCTGGTGGGTCTGTTTGTGGTGGTGGGTTTGTGTGTGGTTGACAGTGCTGAGTTGCAGTGGTCGATCTGTTTGCGATGGTCGGTCGGTGTGGTTGGCATGTTGGGTTGCGGTGATGTGGGTGGCAGTGCTAGGAAAAATGATATTGGCAATGCTGGGTTATCAATTGCAAAGATTATGGGTTGATGAGAGAGTCAGGGAAGAGAGAGAATGTGAGGGGAGAGAAAAAAATATTAAAATAATATATAGAAAGTTACAATAACCATGCATATATGAACGATTATTGTAGTACTTTTATATATATGCACAATTTTGCAAGCACTGACGTGGATGTTTTTTTGGTTCAAATGTGTGAAATTAACCACTTTTTGTATTTTGCACAATTTTGCAAAATTTAAACATACTCTAAATATAAGTATGTCTATATGAGGCATTAACATATGTACATTTTTGAAAGAGTTGTTGCAACTTAATTTGCAGCAAATCATTGCCTATAAATTATAGATAATAAATAACAAACCTGTCCAGATGATGTTGGTAAGCTGGTTACGCAAGTACTGTTGTTACAATCGCATGGTAGCCAGAACAAATCACTGCCAGTGTCCAATGCTACCAAATATGATACACTTGGTGTCCCCACAGAAACATTAGCATAATACAAACTGAAAATATCAACACAATTTAGAAGAAACAAAGTTAGAAGAAAAGGAACAGGAACTCCAAGGAAAAAAAGAAAAAAAGTAAAGTAAAAGGAGTGACTCTTAAGGATCATACAAGTCCAAATTGTTGATGAGGAGGGTGTCGTTTCCATTAGCGAAAGTGAGCGGCGCCGGTGACTTGTTGTTACTGGCGGCGAGGTGACGGCCGCGGATTATGCTGTCTCGGTGAGTCATAGCAACGTAGTACCCTACGCTCCCTTTCTCTGGAAGGCCCTCAAAGCCCAGAATTTGCTTAACAGGATCCGAAAACCTGTGGTGAATGTCGAATCCAAATGACCCCAACCCGTAACAGCTCCCGGAATTCAATCCCAGCAGTAACAATACCAGTAGTATGTATGATCCGGAAGTCAATGAATATGAAGAAGCTGTACTGGTCCAAACCAAAGCCATTGCTTAGCTTGAAGTCTTTTCAGAGAGAAAACCAGACTTGGTCTATTAATAAGGCTAAAGCATGAATGATCGAGCACTATGAAGAGTTTTAGTTTATGTAGGGAAAGAAAGTTGACACGTTCTCATCAGACCAAAACCAAGAAGATGGCATAGAAATAGTCTTACAGTGAGAGAGAAAAGAGAGCTATCGAGAACTGGTGCCGGTGTTTGGTTTGGTCGACGCTTACGTTAGTGAAATGCAAGTCGTGCGAAAGTGAGGACGAAACCGCGGGTGTTTTATTAAATATTCAGTTATTGTTTTCTTCGCCAAATAAAATACTCAGTCATTCACGTTCTCACAATTTTTTCTGCCCCCAAGAAAAGCATTCAAGTTGTTAAAGAGCAATCAATGACTAAAAAAAAAAAAAAATTGTAATGAGCAAGAAATATTATCTGGGGATTGTTTATTATTACAACTAACAGCTTTTTTATTTTATTTTACTTGATAATGTCCTATAATTTTTCTGGAAAAGTTGTCATTGAGTCTTCATTTACCAAAACCTCAATCAAAACACAACATCAAAAATTTAATAAGCATTATCAAAGCCCTACACACCTTAAGAATATTCAACAAATTAAAATATAGTTTTTCAATGTCTTGCCAATATTGTTCTCACCTGTTTGATATATTCAAATTGTCATTCTTATTATCCACTATCACATAAAAAATGTCAATGTCAGATTCTTGCGGTCATATAGTAACTTGTATTGACAAATTCCATGATATAAGAATTATGTGCATGTTATTTAGGTAAAAGTTCACGTAATGAGCTGCTTGAAGATGTTGAAGATCTAGAATTAAACTTGCTCAAGCAATTATTAAAGTCCGTCAGAAACTTAATTCGCAAGCTAGATTATGGGAACCAACAATCCTAGTTTATTCGAAGACTAATTGAATATCAACTTTCACCTATACTTTTAAATACCCAATTGAGGCACGAATTCACTGTGAAATGGGAAATTCTCAACTTGCCTAATTATTATGATAAATTAAGTTAGAAATAGGGGTGAAAAAGTCTCTACAAATTACTTAGTTGATTTTGTGGTAGGGAAAAATAAGTCAAACTTGCTTTTTACCTTACACAATTAATTTATAGAGATGAAATGCCAATCAACTTTTGTTACCCTTTGTTTAAATGAGTTAGCTTGAAACGAAAGGATAAGTACTTGGGAATAAGTATGAAATAGGGAAATTGATCAATTTTAATCTCGGATTGCTTTGTATTATATTCCTCGGAATTGGTTCGAGATACAAATTACACTTGTTCTAAGGTTACAATGGTAGTTCTCTGTTTCTCTCTTTCTTCAAATGTTTCATTCATTCTTCACAGAGGCCTCTTTGCCTTATATAGTCATCCAGGGATCCTCAGGTATTATAGTCTTCTTGTATATGTGGTGAGTTGTTTATATTTTTTGAGAACTTACTGTCAATGCTTTCTGAGGTTTGTTTTTCTGACATTTGCCTTCTTCCATTTGTCTATGTTCTTGGATTCTTGTCCTCCCACAAATTTGACTAGCAATAATAAATTTTTAATGATAATATGGGCAGGTGTATGTAAAATGTTGAAGGAGGTGTGGCATTGCCATTGAGTAAGATTATTTATGTAATATTTATGTCAAAGACCAGCTCAGATCACTCATTGCATTGAAATGTAGGTTTATTGGAACGCTAGAGTACTTCACAAAATGACGTGTGGAATAAAAACAGAGAATGTTGAATACAATTTTCACAAAATGACGTTATCAATAAGAGTTGGTAGAATTTGGACGTACAAAGATCATTCTCTTGAAATGTTGTATACCCTTTTTATTATTGGATTTTCTAGTGCTGTAAATGAAGATCGAGTATTTTACCCTTACAAATCTAATTCACTTGTAAGTGGGAAGTTCTTCAAAAGGGTAGATTCCTTGCCAAAAAAATAATTTGGCACGAAATAAATGATACTATGAATATGAAAAATAAAATCGGGATATATAATCATAATTATTGCAATGTTATTTCATGATTTTTTTTTTTTATAGAATAAGTATTTTAATCAACTGTTGAATTACATCGATGGAACCCATTCCAGGTTGAATTCTCAAAATATGAAAATAATATAAAAATTTATGTAGGTAAAAAGTTATACTAGCTTTGACTTGAATTAAATTAAAATTGATGCAACCCATTCCAATATCATACCAATTCATTACTCTTAATTTATAGAATTAAGATTTTAAAAATTGGACTACTTCGAATTTTGTGCTAATCAAGTATTATATATTTACTATTTTATACACAAACTTAAGTTATATATATAATTTTTAAAGTCGAAAAAACTTAAAATTTAAATATTTTATGATTAAGTAGTTACTAATCTTCAGTCGCCTTGATATTTTGCAAATATAAAATGTATAAGAAAATAATATATTCTTATAATTGATTAGACAAAATATTATTTTTGATGAAAAATGTTAATAATATAAAGTGAAACAGAATGACTGAATAATCTGTATACTAATGTGTATAAAACAATGTACAAAAGAGAGCCTTATATAGGCTAGGTATGTGTGCAGTACAAGTAAGGCTAGGTATGTGTGCAGTACAAGTAAGTGTAGTACAAGTAATATACTGGGCTAAGCCCAATGGGCTAATATAGCCTAATCTATACACTAACATCCCCCCTCAAACTCGAGGTGGCAAGGAAGAAGCCAACTGGAGTTTGGATATAAGATCTCGAAGACGACTAGGCGGGTGAGACTTGGTGAAGATATCAGCAGGCTGGTCAGCAGATGAGATGGAGAACAACTTGAGATTGCCTTTCTTGAGATGCTGGCGAGTGATGTGGCAATCGATCTCAATGTGTTTGGTACGTTCGTGGAAGACATCATTATGAGCAATGTAGATAGCACTACGATTGTCACAATAAAGAGGAGTAGCAGTGGGCTGTGGAGCATCCATGTCAGCCAAGAGCCAGCGAAGCCAAACAAGCTCGCAGGTGGTGTCGGCAAGGGCACGATACTCGGCCTCAGTACTGGAACGGGAAACAACATCCTGCTTTTTGCTACGCCATGAGACAAGAGAAGTACCCAACAGGAAACAGAAACCAGTGATAGAGCATCGATCAGTCGGATCACCTGCCCAGTCTGCATCTGAATAAGCATGAAGCTCAAGAGAAGACCGAGAGGAGTAGTGTAGACCATGATAAAGTGTACCCTTGACATACCGAAGAATCCGAAGAACAGCAGCATAGTGGACAGAACGAGGGGCATCCATGAACTTACTAACCATACCCACAGCATGTGAAATATCTGGACGAGTAACAGTGAGATAGATCAGACTACCAACCAACTGACGATAGCGAGTAGCATCAGAGATAGGTTCACCATCCAAGGGTGTGAGCTTTGCATTGTATTCCAAAGGAGTGGAAACAGTCTTGTTGTCAGTGATACCTGCTTTGGAGAGGAGATCAGAAGCATATTTAGCTTGGGAAAGATAATATCCATCAGAGGATGAGGTAACCTCAAGCCCAAGAAAATAGCTGAGAGTGCCCAAATCTTTCATCTCAAAATGCTGACTAAGGAAGTGCTGAAGAGAGCGGATACCTACAGAATCATCTCCAGTAATAATCATATCATCAACATAGAGAAGAATAAGAGTGATACCAGCAGAAGATCTTCGGACGAAGAGAGCAGTGTCATGAGGACTCGAAGTGAAACCCTGCTGAGCAACAACTGAGCTGAACTTTTCAAACCAAGCTCGAGGAGCCTGCTTGAGGCCATAAAGAGCACGACGAAGGCGACAAACTTGACTGCCTGAGTGTGGATAGCCAGGGGGTGGTTGCATGTACACTTCTTCTTGAAGGTCTCCATTTAGGAAAGCATTCTTCACATCCATCTGATAAAGAGGCCAACGGCGAACAGCAGCCACAGCAATGAGACATCTGACAGATGTAAGGCGAGCAACAGGAGCAAATGTTTCCTCATAGTCAATGCCATACTCTTGGGTAAAGCCCTTGGCAACTAGGCGAGCCTTGTATCGTTCAACAGATCCATCAGCCTTGGTCTTGATCTTGTAAACCCACCTACAACCTACTACAGACTGACCAGGAGGCAAATCAACCATATCCCAAGTGTGATTTTTATGAAGGGCATCTAGTTCATCATTCATAGCTTGCTGCCAAAGAGGGTCAGTATGGGCCTCACAATAGGTATGAGGTTCATAGAGGGTGGCAAGGGCAAAAGAGCAGTGATAATCAGAGAGATAAGGGGGAGGAATGCTTACCCGAGTGGAACGACGAAGTTCAGGACCATCAGGAGACTCAGGAGAGGGTGGTGCCACAGGATCCAAGACAGGCGGGTCATATGCCGGGGACAGAACCGGAGATGAGTCGTCTGGAGAGGCAGCCGATGTTGAAGAATCCTCCACAAGTTCAGGATAGAGAGGGAGGAAAAGATCAGTAAAAATAGGAGACTCAGAGGAAGAGGATGTAGAAAACTGCTGAAGACTCGTGAAAGGACGATGTTCCCAAAACTCAACATGACGGGAGACACGAAGACGATGAGAGATAGGATCATAGCAGCGAAACCCCTTTTGAGATACACCATAACCAAGGAAACAACAGAGACGAGCACGAGGTTGGAGCTTTGTGCGTTCATGAGGAGGAAGAGAAACAAAGCAAGCACAACCAAAAACCCGAAGAGAAGAGTAGTCGGGGGTTTGACCATAGAGAAGCTCAAATGGTGATTTGTTGTGTGTAGTTGGTGAAGGGATACGATTAATGGTGTATACAGCAGTGAGTGCAGCCTCACCCCAAAAGCGCTCAGGAAGAGAGGCAGAAATAAGAAGGGTGCGGACAACATCAAGAATGTGACGATGTTTTCGTTCTGCACGACCATTTTGTTGAGAGGTGTAAGGACAAGACCGCTGAGTAAGGGTACCATGATTATCTAAAAAGGATAGGAAAGTTTTATCATTATATTCTTGAGCATTATCTGATCGAAAAACTTTGACGGTGCGATTGAACTGTGTTTCAATCATTTTATGAAATGTTTGGTAAATAGACACAAGTTCAGACCTATGGTGAAGCAGATAAATCCAAGTATATCGAGAAAAATCATCCACAAATATGACAAAATATCTAGATCCCCCCTCAGTAGGAACAGGTGCAGGACCCCAAATATCAGAATGTATGAGATCAAAAGGTGCAGAAGAAAATGAGTCACTATTATTAAAGGGTAATTTTGTTTGTTTGCCAAAATGACAGGAGGTACAATCAAATTTTTGAAACTGAACTGAACCTAAATGACCTTGAGAAGCTAACAACTGAAGACGAGATAAGGATGGATGACCAAGACGAGCATGCCATAGATCAGGTGAGGAGGTGGTAGTGGTAGCAGCGGCAGAAATAACTTGTGAAGGAATCTTCAAGTCATGAACCTCAAACATACGACCAACCTTACGGCCTGTCCCAAGCACTTGACCCGTCCGGGGATCCTGCACATCCACACCATGATTAGTAAATAGAAGATCTATGCCTAATTCACAAAGTTGACCAACAGAAAGCAAATTGAGCGATAACTTGGGGATATGAAAAGTGTCACTAAGGGATAAACAAGGAGAAGAAATTGTTCCTTTATGACTAACAGGCATAGGAGTTCCATCAGCAGTGTAAATGGTGATTGGATGTTCTAAGGGAGCCTTATCAGAAAATTGGGATTCATCAGGAGTCATATGGTTACAACATGCAGTATCAAAAAACCAAGATTGTTTACCTGAGGTGACAGAAAGGGCAGTAGAAGTGCGGGATAAAACCTGTTGAACAACTGCCTCAATATCAGCCGTAGTAAGTGAGGAAGCCAAAGATGGACCTGTAGGAACTGATGGATCGGAAGGACACACAGCAGCTGCCCGAGGAAGAGTAGCTTTATTCTGCTCTTGCATAAATTTCTGCAGTTTGCGACAAACTGAGATGTCATGGCCTTTAGCACGGCAAAACTCGCAGCGAGTACCTTTGAAAGACTGAGAGGTGGGACGCCCAGAGTTTATCCGTGGAGGAGCAGTGAATGCAGCAATGGGAGGCTGTGGAGATGGTGTAGCCAATACATGATCAGATGATGACATGTGATGAGTAGGCCGACGGTTTTCCTCAGAAATGAGCTCCTTGACTGCAGCATCAAGAGAAGGAGTAGGAAACCGGCTAAGTAGAGAAGCCCTAGTAGGCTCAAAATCCTCACGCAAACCCATCATGAAGTGCATAAATTTACGGCGATCCCGATATTTGACAAAGAGCTCAATATTCTTAGAACACACTAGTGGAGGATCTGCAGCAGAGAGTTGTTCCCACATAGTAGAAGTCTGAGAATAAAAATCAGAAATAGACTGACCTGTTTCTTGTCGCATTTGATAAAGTTTTGATTCAATGTGGAACTCCAAACTTGAATCATTAGTGCAATTATAGCGATCAGCCAAAAATTTCCAAGCAGCCTCAGCAGTCTCAAGACGAGGAAGAAGATTATGAATGGAGGGAATAGAGGTATTGATAAACCAAGACAAGATCTTACTCTGAATACTCTCCCATTCCTCTAAGCGTTCTTCATAATCATCTTCAGCAGCTGTGGCCTCGGACTCAGGGTTTGGTACTGGCTTAGGAATTGAACCAGTCACATATCTCCACAGTTTACGACCCTTGAGAAAGATAGTCATATTCTGAGACCATGCATGATAGCTGGTAGGACCATCCAACATAATGGTGATAGGACGTATGATGTCTCGATCATTTTGTTGAGCCATAATGAAGAAAATGACCAAAAAATGAGATTTAGAGACCTCAAATGCAGAAACGGAGCCCAAAATCGGAATCTACGCGAAAAACTGAGCAAGACAGGTCTGGTTGAAAAATTTTGACTTTGGTCAAAGTCAACGGTCAACGGTCAACAAAGTCAACGGTCAAAGTCTAGGGCTGACGTGGCAATCAGAGGAGCAGGGCGCGTGAGGCGCGTGGCGCGTGGGGCGCGTGAAAAGCGCGTGAGGCGCGTGAGGAGCGCGTGAGAGCACGTGGGAGCGCGTGAGAGCGCGTGAGAGCGCGTGGGAGAGCGTGAGAGCGCGTGGGGCTTCGCGGCGGCGCGTGGGAGCGCGTGTAGCGCGTCTTCGACAGGCAGAAATTTTGGGCGGCGCGTGCGGGCGCGTGGGAGATTCTTTTGGACAGTTTCTGGCTGGGTTTTGATCGGGGAAGTCTTATCTATCACGTCGTATCTGTGGTTCGACGAGTTGATTGATAAATAGACTAGATCCGAGAGAGTGGTTGGGTGTGACGGCGGTGACTCGCTTCTGACGGCGGCTACCGGTGAAGGCGAGGGCAGCGGAAGAACGCCGGAAAATACCACTAGGTCAGAGCAATGGCTCTGATACCATGTTAATAATATAAAGTGAAACAGAATGACTGAATAATCTGTATACTAATGTGTATAAAACAATGTACAAAAGAGAGCCTTATATAGGCTAGGTATGTGTGCAGTACAAGTAAGGCTAGGTATGTGTGCAGTACAAGTAAGTGTAGTACAAGTAATATACTGGGCTAAGCCCAATGGGCTAATATAGCCTAATCTATACACTAACAAAAAAATAAGTATAACATCACATAGAATTATGTGGAGTACAGTTGAAATATATATATATATATATATACACACACACATATTATTAAACCAAAGAATCGAAGCCGGAACCTACGCTAGAGTAGTTGAAAAATTAGAGAGATAATGCTAAAGTAGTTGACTTCTCTATTTGCTTATTGGTTGCTCGTATGCATGCATGTATAGATTAGGTAGGAGGTCGTCTTATTTAATTGACCACACACATCAAATTCGAATGAATGTAGCCAGTCATTTACAATGCCAAAATTTTGTGTACATAGATTTTACATACAAAGTCAAAGTATTTTGTTCATCATATATGGACTTTTAAAACTATGAAATTGATATCTATCAATGGTCCACCAATGAATTTTTTCCCCCTTAATTTTTGACTTTGAATGTTAGAAAACTTTGTTAATTAAAGAGTTTAATTAACCTCCAGTATTTTTTTAACTAGATGTCTCATTTTGTTTTAAATATACAATAACAAATGGTAGTAAGTTTTAATTTTCACGTTTTATTTAGTTAGTGGATGATGTGACAGATTTTGCATATGTGCCAGATACACAACATATATAATTAAAAAAGTACTGAAAGTAAAACAAACTCTTAGTTAAATAGGAGTATACAATTGTATCATGACAAACTTGCCAGCACATCTTAAATTGCATGTGTGCCAGATAAACAACATATGTAATTAAACTTAATCCAAAGATAAACAAAGCGTAATCTTCAACCCTAGTTGTTTATTGGGTTCCTTGTACTACAAGTTGTGCCAAAAGTCTAACCTTGTAGACTTCCTGGTAACTATTAAGAACAGTCGTTAGAGTCGTGCAAATTGGATCTGAGACTGATGCAATCAGAATCCTTCATAATACAACTTATTAATTTTTTGCTGTCTAAATGAACCATGACACCATTATTGCCCATTCCATTATTTCGCTGCAAGTCAAAGACTCCATTTCTCCTATTGTTAGAGACTAGAAAAAAAATCTTCTTTCATTTGTGTTAGATATATTAGGAATTTTAAGGTTCCAGATTCTTTTCGACACTGTCCGATTCTATCTATATATTTGTTGAGGGTCATTTTTGAGAATCCAATTAGAAAGAAGAAAGCCCAGCAACACGGGCAGCAAAGGGTTGGCAAACAAATAGCAAAACCATTAGGCTCAAGCGGCAGAAATAATGTGTTAAGGACATATTTTATGTAGTTGGCTAATCCTTTGACAAAACGCACTTTACTTGTATTTGGGTAGATCTAAGTTGTGTTTAATACTTGAAGAAACATGTTGTTCAAGTCTAGTATTAAAGCCATGAAGATTGAACTAAGAAACAAGTGAAGAAAAGGTGTTCAATAAAGCTGGACAGATAGCTCGACACCTGCGGATAGATAGCTCGATAGCTTCTCGACACCTCCTCGACACTTGGCTATCTGTCGAGCTCTTCAGCTGATTCTTATCGCAATCTCGATAGCTTCTCGATAGCTGGTCGATCAATCGAGAAAGTTTCTGTCCCCTCGACACCTCCTCGATAGCTGTATCTGTTGAGATTCATTAAACCTCGACACTTTCTCGATACCTCCTCGATAGCTGCTATCTGTCGAGGTTACGGAAATTCAGCTTTTTGATTTTTGTGCCAGGCTTATGTATTTGTGTAGGGTTTCTTTTCTCACAACCCTAAACCTATATAAGGCTTATTTTAAAGGCCGTCACATAAGAGAATAAGAGAATACAAGGAGAACATATGAAAAAGGTTATTCTCTCTGAAAGAAGCTACTGCGTCTTTGCGCCTTAGGGTTTTGTAACCAAGTACTTCTTGATCTTCATTCTTGATGAAGTGAAGAATTTTGTAGCTAACATCTTCTTCTAGTTGGTGATTGAAGTCGTGTACTGGGATCCGCGCAATTGGTTAGTCACGTATTGGGATTCGTGCATCAAAGGGTGGCGTTCATATATTGAAGAGTTCAGAGGTTCTGAAGCGGTAGAAGGTTTCTGCTGTGAGTTCATCTACAGGGATTGTAGAGTCTAGGGACAAAGGTTTTGTACTAGATCTGGAACTTCTCTTTACTATAGTGGATTGCTTTTCGAGAAGGTTTCCCCCCAGGTTTTTTACTGTGAAACTGGTTGGTTTCATTGGTTTTCTTGGGTCATCATATCTTGTCTTATTTACTTTTCCGCTGCATTGATTATTGACATGATATTGATGTTTATTTGTTTTAACAAGTTTTATTGATAATAAATCTAATTAACAACTTGAATTTAAAACTTGTTAATTCTATCAACCGGGGTCTAAATTTCCCAACAAGTGGTATCAGAGCGGGTGCACTCTGATTGGATTAATTTCCTGAGTGTGATCCTTGACCCCCGTTGTCATGGATTCTCTTGATTGCTTTGATTTGCATGATCTTGTGTTGAATGATGATGATGATATTCAAGATGCCTATTTCAAGCTTTATAATTTTTGTATGAAGTCTCTTGAATGTTCTACAAAATTGAAAGCTAAATTTAAAAAGGTAAAACTTGAAAAAGATGATTTGATTGCAAAATTGGATGAAGCCAATAATTTGAATGAGAATTTTAAAAATCAAATTTCATCTCAGGTGGACAAAATAAAGAGTTTGGAAGAGCAACTAGTTGAATTTAAAACTGAAGTTGAAAAATTGACTAGTGCCAAACTTGTTGTTGAGCCTAACTCAAAAGAAAAGGAATTTTATATTCCTCCTTTTAAAAGGAAAAATCAAGAGTTGAAGGCTAATATTGCTAGGATAGACAAAGGTAAACAATCTGATGTTAATGCTGAAGTTTCTAAGCCTATGTCTAAAACTTTTCCTAGGTTGAATGATAAATCTGAATTTGTCCCCATTTGTCATCATTGTCATGTTGTTGGTCATATTAGGCCAAATTGTTCTAAGTTGAGGTCTCTGTCAACCTCCAAGGTTAGACCTCCTTCTTGGAAGCCGAGTAGTCCTAAAACTGCTCATGTTTGTCACCATTGTGGTGTTGCTGGACATATTCGTCCTAATTGCTTTAGGTTGTATCCTCATAAGCAATTGTCCAAACGGTCACAGGTTTCCTCTCAAGAACCTACACCTTTGTTTGGAGAGTTATTAAAAGCTTTGAGCTTTTTAACTCAATTTCAGGAGAATTCTAATTCTTCTATGTCCTTTAGTAGACATACTAGGACACGTGCCTTTTCATCTTCACGGCCAAAGACTCGTGCTGTGTGGGTGAGAAAGGAGCCTAAGACTTAATTGTCTTTTTCTGTTTGTCATCTGCTTTAATTCTTTCTATCTAAAGTAGGACTTTCTTTGCTTGATTTCTTATCTATTTTTGGAATCATGTTTTCGTGCATTTGCATCTTTCTATCATGCCTTCATGCATATGCATCTTTCTTTCTGCTTTCATGTTGTTTGTCTGTTTTTGTTTGGTTGTTTAATTTTTATTTTGTTTTGTTTTCAAAATAAAAATAAAAAGAGAAAAATAAAAAAAAAATACAAAAACACTGTGTGTTTTGTGTACTTTGGTACTTGTGTACCTTGGATGGCCAATGAAACAAAGTTTTCTAAACTTTGTATCTCTTGTAGCTTAGATGAGCATCTTTATGCACAACTAAGCAAGTGAGCTTTGTGGCTCTTGTTTGTGATGAGCAAGATTAGGTTATTTCTTAGACTTAACACTCATATCACTCTTTTTGACGAGTAGGACTAGAAAATCCTAAGAGAAAGGCATAAATAACCATCTCACCACTGTTGCCCGCCAATCATTAATGACATCTGTATGCTTGGGCATAGCAAAAGTGTGATGTCAATGACATGTGTGTGCTTGGGCATAGCAAAATTGAAATGTTAAATATGAATAGGTATTTCTTTTCTTTCTCATAAGTCCATGCATGATATGCTTAAAAAAAAGATATATGCAAAGAAAACAAAAAGCAAAAAGATTAAAAATGCTTTAAAAATGGTTGCAAGCGTGTATTCTAGGAGATGTGGGAGTTATAGGATGTACCTCGAAGGTGATAGTCCCCATCAAACAGTTATGATTGTGTGTGAGTTAAAGTTATTTTCTCATATCTCAGATTGTCATAACATGTATACACATATGCAATCTTGCGATGTTTTTTCACACACAACACGCAATATTCTTTACTACTTTTGATACATGTGCAGGTACAATGTGATTTGGCCATTACAAAGGTTTTACATGTGCTTATGTATACTCACTAAACTGTCTTGACTTGTTTTTTAAATATAAAATTGGTTAGACTTGTTTAGTGTGTGTGTGTGTTTTGCATCTTTCTTTTGTCATCCATAGCATCTTGTTTCATTATATTTATGCATTTTTATGGATTTCTTGTACCCCATTGATCATCCTTGATCATCTTTATGTTTCTCGGGTGAAGCTTTTTAGCTTCTTGTACCCTTTGTCAATCATGACAAAAAGGGGGAGAAATACATTCCTTTGTAAGGGGGGAGTTGTGTTTCATCTTGTTAGGGGGAGTGCTTACCTCCTTCTTCTTGTACCTTGGGTCTTGTGACCATGTTTACATACATTGTGCTTATCTTCTTTATATGCTGGTGTATGTTTCTTTCACCTACCTCTACATGTGTTGTTTTTTTTCTATCTTTATACACATGTTTCTTATACTTGTATGCAATCTATTATTTCTGTTTCACACAAGATGCCTTGATGAGTTTTGTTTAAGTGTTTCAGAAATACAGGTTGTCAAAGTCTACTTGCCATAAACTCTCTTCTTGCAAAGTTTTTCAAGAGTTTGTGTTAGGATAGATTTTATTGTATTTAACAAGTGAGTATGAGTTGAGTGATTTATGACTTCTCTCATATGTTCATTTGTTTGTTGTGGTTTTGTCACGGATTGCCAAAGGGGGAGATTGTTAAGGACATATTTTATGTAGTTGGCTAATCCTTTGACAAAACGCACTTTACTTGTATTTGGGTAGATCTAAGTTGTGTTTAATACTTGAAGAAACATGTTGTTCAAGTCTAGTATTAAAGCCATGAAGATTGAACCAAGAAACAAGTGAAGAAAAGGTGTTCAATAAAGCTGGACAGATAGCTCGACACCTGCGGATAGATAGCTCGATAGCTTCTCGACACCTCCTCGATAGCTGCTATCTGTCGAGGTTACGGAAATTCATCTTTTTGATTTTTGGGCCAGGCTTATGTATTTGTGTAGGGTTTCTTTTCTCACAACCCTAGACCTATATAAGGCTTATTTTAAAGGCCGTCACATAAGAGAATAAGAGAATACAAGGAGAACATATGAAAAAGGTTATTCTCTCTGAAAGAAGCTACTGCGTCTTTGCGCCTTAGGGTTTTGTAACCAAGTACTTCTTGATCTTCATTCTTAATGAAGTGAAGAACTTTGCAGCTAACATCTTCTTCTAGTTGGTGATTGAAGTCGCGTACTGGGATCCGCGCAATTGGATAGTCACGGATTGGGATTCGTGCATCAAAGGGTGGCGTTCATATATTGAAGAGTTCAGAGGTTCTAAAGCGGTAGAAGGTTTCTGCTGTGAGTTCATCTACAAGGATTGTAGAGTCTAGGGACAAAGGTTTTGTACTAGATCTGGAACTTCTCTTTACTATAGTGGATTACTTTTCGGGAAGGTTTCCCCCCAGGTTTTTTACTGTGAAACTGGTTGGTTTCATTGGTTTTCCTGGGTCATCATATCTTGTCTTATTTGCTTTTCCGCTGCATTCATTATTGACATGATATTGATGTTTATTTGTTTTAACAAGTTTTATTGATAATAAATCTAATTAACAACTTGGATTTAAAACTTATTAATTCTATCAACCGGAGTCTAAATTTCCCAACATAATGGATCACAGGCCCATGAGATAAACAAATGAGTCTTGAGGAGGCAAATGGGCTTAAAGATGCTTAGAAAGAGAGAAATAGCATACCTATGGGCAGTATATGATATAGAAAAGTGAAAATGGGTCACTGTAGGCCTAAAGCAATGCAAACAAAGAAAGTAAGGGGTTAATGGCAAGCCCATGAACCCCAAGGATGAGAATAAGATAATTGGGTTAGGGAAGCCCAATGAAGTTAGTAAAAGTTCATGAGAACGCAGAGTTAGTAAAAGGGCCAAGGAAGCCCAAAAAAACCAAATGGGCGTAGGATGCCCAAGAGAAAAATAAAAGAGACACAGGAGCCCATAAGTAGGAAAACCAATGGCCATGTTAAGCAACTGAGGGAAAGAATAAACGGCAGGCCTAAAGAGGCTCAGTAGGAGTGAGTCATTACAGCAAGAATAACAGAGTGATATGGCAGGAAGTGAAGGCAATCAAGAAATGGGCTGAAAGAAATATAAAGCCCAGTATCAAATAAAGCCTAGCCCCTAAGAGGAGTGAGAAATCAAAAAGTAGCTCACAAAAAAGGTCAAGAATCAACGGCAGACTTTACAGGCAAGCTTTTAGACCACGGCGGAAGAATGAGCAGCAGGCAAATTTTGGACACATATGGAAGGAAAGCACGCGCAAGGCCCAGACATCACCAACCTGTACCCAGCCAATATGAGATATGGTGAGGTCATGGGTCAAATGTAAGAGGGCATGGTTTGGTGGTGGAGAGAGGGGAAAACCTATTTTGGGGTTCCTGCTCAAACTCTTTTGGGGCATATGTCCTACTGGGATGACATACCTCCCAAAAGAAGTAAGGTTGAGTTGGAACCACTAGGTGCATGCCATGAGGGATAAGGAGAGAGAGCACCCACATCATGGCAGAAAAGGGTGCTATGACAGACTAATAAACAAAATAGTCATCTTTGTTTGAAGATGGGGAGTAGCACATAGACGGTCCAGTGGTGGTCAGCAAGTACATTCAGACCAGACAAAGGTGATTAAGGATTAAAATAGTAAAATTCGGCCACGGCAAGCGCTATAAAAAGAGGCCTTTGTCGTGTGTAAAAGGGAGCAGGACACGAGAATCATAGTAACAATTATTCGAGAGGAATCACGAAATAGAAAACAAGGAAAAAGAAAAGAAAGGAAAGATAAGAGGAAAACTGAAACAAAGAAAGAAAGAAAAAGAAAAAACAGAAAGTTAGTTCGACATGCATGCACCAATAGGTTGTTTCCCTCTCTCCCTCTCTAAATCCTGCTCTCTGCCAAAAGCAAAAGGGTTCCTCAGGGCACCAACCATTCAGGTTTATTCCCCTCAAAGCGATTAATTTATGTGGTAGGATTTTCCTGGGAGATTAATTGTGTTGAGAAGGAGCATTCACTACAAAAAACTGGTTCTATAGTGGCGTTTTTTAGTACCCTATAGTGGCGTTTTCTATAAACGCTGCTATAGACATATCTATAGTGGCATTTGGAATGTCCTATAGTGGCGTTTGGAAAAAAAGGGTCTATAGTAGCGTTTCTAAAGGCCTATAGTGGCATTTTGCAAACGCCACTATAGCCCAGCACCAAAAAAAAAAAAAAATCCAGCAAAAAAAGGGGACCTATAGTGGCGTTTGTCAAATGCCACTACAGGCACCTTTTTTTTTTTTTTTTTTTTTTTTTTTTTTTTTCTTCGATTGGGTAGGCAAATGCCACTAGAGGCCGTTGTAACAGTAGGACCTATAGTGGCGTTTGCAAACGCCACTATAGCCCAACAAAAAAAAAAAAAAAAAAAGAATCCAGCAAAAGAAAGGGGACCTATAGTGATGTTTGGAATAGGACCTATAGTGGCGTTTTCCAAACGCCACTATAGGTCCAAAAAGTGCTTCTTCTACAATATTCCAGCACCCAAAAAAAAAAAAAAAAAAAGAACTGAATGATTTTGAGCGGTAAAGAAAACCATGGAATATGCCTAGGATATTCTATGGCATATTTCAAAATATTTGAATATAATATAAATATATTATTATTTATTTAAATGTATATATTATTATATATTTATATAAATGAGAGATGCTATGTTCACAATATTTGCACAACAAATTATAAGTGGTTAATTGTTATTGGTTCAAATTTGAATATAACAATAAGATTATTTTTTTGCCTTAACAATAATAACTAGCAGCAACCTGTCATTTAAAATTTGTTGTGAAAATGTTATTGACATATCATTTCTCTTTATATATATATATATATATATTATGTATGAGAGATGCTACGTCTACAATATTTTTACAACAAATTATAGGTGGTCAGTTGTTATTGGTTCAAATTTGAACCTGACACTAAGATTAATTTTTTGCCCTAACAATAACAATTAGTAACAACCTATCACTAAAATTTTTTGTAAAAATATTGTGAAAATATTATAAATATATCATTTATATATATATATATACACAGCTATCATTTCTCCTTTTATATATATATATATATATTTAAAAAAAAATAGAACCCCACCTACCCCCACCTACCCCCACTCTCCCTTATCTCCAGACTTCATTTCTTTTTTTTTTTCCAATCTTTCTTTTTCTCCCTTATCTCTCCACGCCAACTCTCAGACTTTTTTTTTTTTTTTTTTTTTTTTTATCTCAGCTCCTCCATCTTTCTTGTTTTCTTTTTCTTTCACTCTTTTTTCACTTCACACCTGAATTGATACTTTTCTCTTCCTCTCCATTTTCATTTTATTTTTTTTGTTTTATTTGTGGTGGTGTTAATGTTTGTGGATTTTGGATTTGCAGATGGTGTTGCAGCTTTTTGATTTTGGTCAAATTTGTAGATGGTGTTTGAAGCTATTGGTTGTATAGTTGCAGGTAACCATTTTTTTTAAAAAAAAAATTATGATTGTTTTGGATGTGAGCATTTTGTGTTTGATTTTGAATTTTTTTGGTGGGTTTGTGTTTACGTTTTGAATTTGCTGGGATAGTTGTAATGTTTGTATGTGGAGTTGCTATTTTTTTTTTTTTTTTGGATGTGAGCATGTTGTGTTTGATTTTGAATTTTTTTAAGTGGGTTTGTGTTTTTATTTTGAATTTGATGGGATAGTTACGGTGTTTGTATTTGGAGTTGCTATTTTTTTTTTTTTTTTTTTAATTTTTGGATGTGAGCATGTTGTGTTTGATTTTGAATTTTTTAGGTGGGTTTGTGTTTCATTTTGAATTTGCTGGGATAGGAATAGTGTTTGTATGTTTGTTTTGTTTTGTATCTTTTAATTTAATTAAAATTATAATATTAATTTAATTACAATCTTAATTCAATTAAAAAAAATTCTTTCACGTCAAAAAAAAAAAAATTTCTGTTGATTACCAAAAATTAATTTTTGGTAATCAAAATTTTTTTTGGTGGTTTTTTGGCTATAGTGGCTTTTGTAGAGTCTATAGTGGCGTTTCACAAACGCCACTATTGTACCGTCACTATAGACCTATAGTGGCGTTTTCAAACGCCACTATAGACCAATTTTTTTTTTATTTTTAAAAAGGCTATAGTGGGGTTTGTCAGGGGTCCTATAGTGGCGTTTTTGTAAAACGCCACTATAGGTCTATAATAGCGGTACAAAAGTGGCGTTTGTAAACGCCACTAGCAAACGCCACTATAGGCAAAATGGGCCTATAGTGGCGTTTTTAGTACCTATAGTGGCGTTTCACAAACGCCACTATAGGTCAGTTTTTTGTAGTGGTTCTTCCCTCTCTAGCTTTTGGTCCTACGGACTAGATTTACTCTGATTTATTTCTTTTTGATTGACCCATATGTTGACCACTTATTCGCTTACATTATTTAATTATTGTCATTGTGATTATCATCCTTAAGTAAGGATTAACTGTTCACTTTAATTAAGGAGTTGAAGTATTCTTCTTTTTTGTTTTATTATCATGTCTACTTGTCATGACTCACTAAGAATAGGTTTGCCTACCATAAGCATGCTCCTGGCAGACGAGGCATAGTTTGCGCACAAGCCGGCCCAAGTTGAGTTCCAGTTGGACTAGTTTCAACTCCCTTACTCAGAACATTTGGGCCTAGTACCGTAGGAGGCAGCCCAACTCAATACAACAATAGTATCGTAGAAGGCAGCCCAGCGTAACACAAAAAAGCCCACCACAATATTATTGGAATTTCCTTCTCCGGCTGCAAAGTTATCTACTCTAGCACATAATTTGTAAGTAGACTTCACTATGAATCATGTTGATTTGGTCTCGGTCCATAAAATAAAGGATTTGGATCGGATGCAATACTATAACACCCCAACCTAATTGCATAATTAATTTTATGGGTTAATATGCTTGTTAATATCTTAATTACTTTAAAAGCATAAAACTTTGATATTGTGATATTATAAAACATATACACTACAAGATATGACAATTAGGTTGTTATATCTTGGAGGAAAGAAGTTGAAGAGAGAGGTTTTTGTAATTGGTTTTTGATTTTTACGACTGCATATGGCTTAAATCTTCTCAAAGAGTACATGATCTCCATGCCTGATCAAGTAGAACCTCTTCTGACTCAATCATTGACTTTTCTAATTATAAAACGACTAATAATTTCTTAGATCTTTACCAACAGTTTTAACCAGATTTAATAAAGCCAATACCTTAGAACTTAGAAGCCTAATCACAATATTGAAAATCTCAACAAACCGTTCCATTTAAAGCCAATAACTTAGACTTGTTATTTATTTATTAGTTTATTCATTTTAATTTTAGTTTTTAAATTTCATTGTATAATAGGGAAGTGAAGATTTTTAAACTTAATTTGATTCTCCTAATTAAAGAGAGCAAGTTATGCCACTATACTACTATTTCTTGACATCTTAGACTTTTTATATGAAGAAATATTGGACTTTTCTATTTGTCCTGTATGTATTTTATTTATTTTTAACTTTACATATGTTTTAACTTCTTTGCTTGTCATCCTCCTTTGTAATGCAAATATATACACATATATAATTTGTAGAAGAAAAAGAGAACATAATAACACAATAAATAATTCCAGATAGGAGCACTTGAAGTAAAAATATAATTCTAAGATTAGAAATCCAAAGTTATATATAATAATTAACATACCTGTCCGGATGTTGTCTTTAAGCTGGGCACGCAAGTTTTGTTGTTGCAATCGCATGGTAGCCAGAACAAATCACTGCCTGTGTCTAATGCTACCAAATATGATACACTTGGTGTCCCCACAGAAACATTAGCATAATACAAACTGAAATATCAACACCATTTAGAAGAAGCAAAAAAGTTAGTATATATAAAAGGAACAGGAAGAACTCCAATTAAGGCAAAAAAAGAAAATAAAAGAAAATGGAGTGACTCTTATGGCCTGTTTGGATGTTTAAAAAAGGAGGGGGAGTAGAGTAGAGGGAGGGAGAGTAATCTAATTATCTTGTTTGGAAGTTTTTTAAGGAAGGAAGGGGAGGGGTTTGGAGGGGTTTCAACTCCCTTTAGCCCCCCATTTTTAATTCTCCCAAATTGGAGAGATTTGGAAGGAGAGTAGAGTACATAAACTATTGACCAAGTAAATTACCTAATTTATCCTTATTATATTAACAAAATTATACAAGGGGAATGGCTAATTACTCTCTTCCCCCTTACTAATTTTAAAAACATCCAAACAAGATGGAGGGGAATCATTTTCCTCTACTCTCCTCCCCACTACTCCCCTCTACTCTCCTCCCTCTCTAAACTTCCAAACAAGCCATTAAGGATCATACCTTCCCAAATTGTTGAGGTAGAAGGTATCATTTCCATTCGCGAAAGTGAGCGGTGCCGGTGACTGGTTGTTACTGCCGGCGAGATGGCAACCCCGGATTATGCTGTCTCGGTGAGTCATAGCAACATAGTACTCTACGCTCCCTTTCTCTGGAAGCCCCTCAAAGCCCATAATTTGCTTAACTGGATCCGAGAACCGGTGGTGAATGTCGAATCTAAATGACCCCAACCCGTAACAGCTACCGGAATTCAATCCCAGTAGTAACAATACCAGTAGTATGTATGATCCGGAAGTCAATGAATATGAAGAAGCTGTATTGGTCCAAGCCAAAGCCATTGCTTAGCTTGAAGTCTTTTCAGTGAGAAAACTAGACTTGGTCTATTAATAAATCTAAAGCATGAATGATCGAGCACTGTGAAGAGTTTTAGTTTATGTAGGGAAAGAAAGTTGACACGTTCTCACCAGAACAAAACCAAGAAGATGGCATAGAAATAGTATTTGAGTGAGAGAGAAAAGAGAGCCATCGAGAGACTGAAAATGAGGAGGAAAATAACCCCTCCGAACCCACATTTTTTTATCTTCCCAATTTGAGAGAAAAATTGGGAGGAAAAGATATTAAATGATATAATTTACACAGATACCCTCACTTTATTGCACTTACCCACCCCTCTCACTTTATTGAAAGAGTGTAAATATATCTATTTTTTTATATATTATATAACAATGACTTAATAGTCAATTTATATAAACTACATTTTCCATCTTCCCATTTTTCTCTCTAACCAAATAAATAAGTTTTCCATCTTCCCACTTTTCCACCCCTTCAACCAAACACACATGAGAAAAAACCAAATCTTTTCTATCTTTCTACTTTTTCATTCTCTCACTTTTCCACTCCTCCAACCAAACAAACCCTAACATATTAAGATATGGTAAATTTAATCATTTTATTACATAATTCTAACATTAAAGATATTAGTTTTTTGAAATTTTTTATAATTAAAAAAATGATTTTTTTTTTTTTTTTACAGTTTTATATATCTATATCTATACTACTATTTAAGGGGCTTTCTCTGTTTATGATCCTCATTTTTTTGGTTTAAAAATGCCCCTGCACCCTATGTTTAAGTAGGGACAATACTAAAGAACAATCTTGTAAAAATACAACTCTAAATCATACTAAAACATTACCTAAAAAATAGGGTCACTCTCCAGTTGATTTTCAAATTACTTTTATTCACTTATAAATTTATATTCTCAAAATAAAAATTATATATATAAAATAAAAACACAAGGTTTTTTTTTTTTTTTTGCTACAAAATAAACATGTAATATTTGTTAATTTTTTGAAGCAAGCCTCATGACACTCCTGTTTGTATTAGTAGTTCTAAATATGTAATATATTGAGAAAACGTGTAAACCTCAAATTGGAATGAATTAAAAATTATGACACTATAAAAAATAAATAAATAAAAAAGTCTCATTGCATACGCGAAGTGCGTGTGATGTGGCTAGTTTTTCATTAAAATGATATCAAAACTTTCTTAAGGACAAAGTTTAAGTACAAAATTGATTGTAGCTGAGGTGAATTTTGACAAATCCATCATTGGATTATATATTCTCCTTATATCCTCTATACTTGCAAAATTTCAAAAAAATTAAAGATCGCTAGCTATGTCATTAATAAATTTTTTAAATTGCAAGTTTTTGTAATTGAAAATTATGCATAAAATATTAGCTCATAGATCATATAGTAAATAATATTTTATTGACACAAAATTTGACATGTGTATTAAAGGCATAAAAAACATGCAATTCAACTATTAGATTTTCAAAATATGTAGTAATATATATTTTATTGAATGAGTTTATAGCCTTAAACTACAATCAATTTTGTAGCTAAATTTTGTCTAATTTTTAAAATGGTTTATTAACAAATGCTCTAAAAACAATTGTTACTAAACTTTTTTTTTTTTTTTTTTTGGTAGAACTCTTTTACTAATTCTAGTGGTTAATAAAATGGGGTTGGGGTTTGGGGTTTGAGGATTGAGTTGCAGTGGACTTTGTTGAATGGGTTTGGCCGTTGGCGAGACATTTGAAAGTCAAACCCAACCTATTTGTAGTTTGTAAGATGGCCCTCAAATCATAATACCTTTCCAAGTCTATTTTGAAAGCCCATTTTCGTTGAAGCGGAAAATTCAAAAGAAACTAGTTAGTACAATTTCCACTTTCTACGTACTACGCGGATACAAATTTTCATGATATTTTTTTCATAACTATTTACATATCATGTTAATTTTGGCGTCATTCAAAATTTCAAATAGTGTCATCGATGACATCATGAAAATAATTCTAACTCGTCAACCTCTTTTAAATTCATTATGTGATGGCTTATAAAAATATCTACACGTATCATTTAAATAAGTTATATGGCTTGTTAAATAAGTTATGTAAAACTAAAAATATAGTGTATATACTATGAGGTACCAACCTAATTATATGTCCAAATCTAAAAGAAAAAAAATATTGAAATAGGTAGGGATTTTTTTGAATCTATGAAAAAAAGTGTTGACTTAAACCCGACTCATTAAAATGTTGACTTGATCAGTCAACCTACTAGTCACACAAGTTGAATCCTTTTTTTTTCGAAGATAAATTTTTTTATTATTTCTTTTTACCATTTTTGGCTTTCTAACTCAGTGTAACATTAAGTTTTGCTCTTATTTATTTCCTTTCTTTCTAAGTTGTTTTCTTCTCACAAATATTCATAGATTATTTTTTAACAAGGTTGAGGCTTGAAGGCTTCAATTTAGTGAACTTTAGATGGTATAAATTTAAGAATTTATGTATTATTTAACTTTTATTTATGAATTTTTTTTTTTGTTCTCTTATTTGTATTGAAAAGAAGATAAAAGATAATATATATATATATATATATCCCAAAAAAAAAAAAAAATTGCATGTAAAAAAATATGGGTCATATTAAGTTGACCCGATCTTCCAAAAGATCATATTGGAGTCATAGGGTTTACCATCCATTCAGGACGTTCCATTTTTTATCTGAATTTAATTGGATTGAACCCAAATCCTACGATATGTCCTGTTTTTCAAGTCTAGATAAGGTGTTGTGGACTTCCAAGTTCTAAAATATGGGAGAAACACAAACGTTAAAAGAGTCCTTTCACAAATTTCTCTATTGTGACCATAATAAATATACTGATTCTATTGTGACCATAATAAATATACTGATGCAACCAATCAAAAAAAAAAATAAATAAATATACTTATGCAAGGAAAGACCATCCATTTAGGACGTTCCAATTTTTATCTGAATTTAATTGGATTGAACCCAAATCATACGATATGTCCTGTTTTTCAAGTCCAGATAAGGGATTGTGGACTTCTAAGTTCTAAAATATGGCAGAAACACAAACGTTAAGAGTCTTTTCACAAATTTTTCTATTGTGACCATAATAAATATACTTATGCAAGGAAAGACCATCCATTCAGGACGTTTCATTTTTTATCTGAATTTAATTGGATTGAACCCAAATCCTACGATATGTCCTGTTTTTCAAGTCTAGATAAGGTGTTGTGGACTTCTAAGTTCTAAAATATGGTAGAAACACAAACGTTAAGAGTCCTTTCACAAATTTTTCTATTGTGACCATAATAAATATACTTATGCAAGGAAAGACCATGTCAAGAATTATAAAACTAGGACTTAGCAAAAAACATATATAAAACTTGGATCAAACCAGTCTCCTATAGAGATGGGGACATAACTCTTAACTGATTAAATTCAATTAAAAGTAATGTTCTAGTCAATGGCAGTTCCCATGAAATCATCAATACTTGGCAAGAAATTAATCTGAAGGCGAAGGGTATTATCTATGATATTTGGAATGCAAGTAATCTATGATTTGGCTGAGTGGAAATGTAGTATGAAAAAGCCGTATATAGCAGTAGGACATGCTTTCGACTTGGAGATGTTGACCCCTTATAGTAGACTCAGTAGAGCCAGGTTGGATTATACGTAGTAGAAGAAGTTTAGCAACCAAGGGTTTTAGTAATTAATAGCTTACAAGTTTTACTACGTCGCATGAGAGACCCAAGACAAGGGGGGAAGATTTTGAATTTGAATGTTAAGAATTAAGGAATGGGTCAGCCAATGGACCTAAGCCAAAGAGAAAGAAAGGAAAAAAAAAATAGTCAGCCAATAGCTTGGGAGTCATCCACCTCAAAAGTCACAACTGGGTTTTATGATGATAGACTATTCTTCAGACTACATGCATGCCCAAATACTGAAACCCTGCTTGAGGGATTGATCTTCAGGCAGGTCTCTCTTAAAAGAACCAAATGCATGTGTGCCATGCCATATATATAGTACTTACTGGAACTGAATCCAATTCCCACATATATAGTAATTTGAGGTTGTAAGTCACTCAATCTAGTGAATCAATTCCACAAATAGCTTCATTTATCCAATACTCACCAAATTAATCTCAAGCTAGTCTGCAAGAACAATAGGGGATGGGAAAAGATAAAGGGGCAAGAAGCCATGAACTTACATATGTTCCTTGAAACATTTTGGAAGAAATTACATTTTACCATCTTAAACTATATATCTCTGATTATACTTTACATCCTAAACTTTTCAAATGTATGTTTTACACCATAAACTATGACTTTTGTTACACTTTGTACTCAAACAACAAAATAAAAAGAAAAATTACATTTTATCACTGTAAACTATATTTCTTATTACATTTTACACCCTAAACTTTGAATTTCCATTCAAGTTAACGTTAAACTTGATGTTGGAATGTAAAGTGTAATAAATATCATAATTTATGATGTAATACGTGAATTCAAAAGTTTATGGTGCAAAGTGTAATTTAGAGTATAGTTTAAGGGAGTAAAGTGTAATTTTCTCAACATTTTACTTTTTGTCTCATATTTTATCAAATAAGCTATAAAACTAGTTTTTTCTTCTTCTTTTTTTATTTTATTTTATTTTATTATTATTATTTTTTTTATAAATAAAAATTAAACCTTTCTCTTTTTATCTTGGTACGTTTAACAAATAAGCTATCAAAAACTTGTCTTGATACGTTTAACAAATAAGCTATTAGAAATTATAGAGGTCAAACTTAGTAAGTACCAAATTTTAGAACAGGAGATAAACACTAAAAGTACCCCTACAACCCCACCAACCCAAAAAGGAAAATATATATATATATATATATTTATATATATTCGTACCACATCATATGATAATGCAAATATATGATTGAGCAGTTTTGAAAAGTGTTACCAGGATATCAAATTATGGTAGCAATATGGGAACAACAACTTCCTGAGAACTTCCTCTTCTTTTAGGTGTTGCATAGAATATCACATTAGTCATTTCTATTAGATAAGTACAACTACAACCCAGTAATTAAATAGTAACCAAAAAAAAAAAAAAACGTACTCACTAATATATAAAGTCAATAATTACTTCTGCATCCCAGCTGTTGTGGCTTGAATGATTGCACAAATTGCATATGAAATAGCTCCATTTGGGATTCTACTACCCCACTTTTAATGATAAAATAAAAATAATCCTTTGTTCTTTTATGAGAGAGAAATCCTGGTAAAACTTTTTTTTTATCATTAAAAGTGAGGTAGTAGAATCCCAAATGATTATTTCTCTCTCATAAAAGAACAAAGGATTATATTTATTTTATCATTAAAAAGTGGGGTAGTAGAATCCCAAATGGAGCTATTTCATATGCAATTTGTGCAATCATTCAAGCCACAACAGTTGGAAAAATTATAAAGTCCTCTAGTGACCACGTCACTTGTTTACCATTCTACTAAAAAACTTCCACTTGTTTAAAATTGCTGAATCAGTAATTAATTTCTGTTTAACAAATTTTTCTAACTAATAATTTTAAACACATGAAAGTTTTTTAGTGAAATGGTGGAATATCACTTATTCATTATGCGGATCTTATAATTTCTTCAAGAACTGGGATCCAGTAAGTATTGGCTTTATATAACTTTATATATTAGTGAGTACTTTTTTTTTTTTTTTTACTATTTAATTACTGGGTTCTAGTTGTACTTATCTAATAGAAATGACTAAAGTGATATTCTATGCAACATCTAAAAGAAGAGGAAGTTCTCAGGAAGTTGTTGTTCCCCATATTGCTACCATGAAATATTATGGTCTTTGTTTTATGCGGTTAGGTATTGTCCTTTCTTAACCGACATTTATTTTGTTTCCAATGGAAGCTCTCTAGTCTCTCCTATCCATAAAAATTGAATCTGGAAGCTCTCATATTCTTTCCGGTTTTGGAGTTCTTCATCCCAAAAAGGATTGCTTGCCGACCATTAAAGTTAAACATATAGATAATGTTGCCTCCCCATGGTTTTTATTTGCCTCATGTGAGACTGCCGCCACTCTAGAAATAAAATTTCTCTATTCTTTATCAATCGTGAGATATTTTTTTTTTTTTTAATTTTTTAATTTTTTTTTTTTTTTTTTGCATATTCAATATTTGGATTTTATGAAAATACTTCATACTATTTATGTAATTTTCACTTTTTTTTTTCCCTATTTGTGAGTGAGAATTTTCACTCGTATTTCATTGTTGTGGACATAGACCTAAAGTTGAACCTTGTAAATCTTTGATTATCTTCTCTTGTGCGTGGTTGTGTCCATTTTACTTTCTACTCTCTAGCTATTTTCTTTATTTCTATTATTTGTTTGTGAGATCTTCTTCAAATCTATAATAGTTTTAATAATCAATGTTGTATGGGAATGCTTCCAAACAAAAATTAGTATTAAAGCCAAATTTGATACCTATGGATTTGGAATTGTTCTATTTGAAGAATTTATTGACTCATTCATGGATTCGAGTATTAGAGAGAAAGATATAAGATGAATCCTCATCAAAACTTTCGGTATCTAGTAATGATCACACTCTTTAATGCCAAATTTAATGTAGAGGAAATTGATAGAAAAAACACCTCAACATGTGATAATGAGATGCTATAGATATCATGATCCAACAAGAGTATATTGCTTTGGAAAGCAACAAACCTAAAAGATTTCAAATAAAGATTGGAAATAACTTCAACATGCGATAATGAGATGTTATGGATATTATGATCCAACAAGAGTATATTGCTTTGAAAGCAACAAACCTAAAAGAGTTCAAATAAAGATTGGAAGAAGATATAGGCTTGCATTACCATCATTTTGTGTTTGGCCAAGAATTATAAAAAAGAAAATTTTTATGAGGGAGAAGAAGGTTGAGGAGTTGAGGAAAAAATTGAAGGACGAGTACATGACCAAGAGTGTGGAGAACTTACTTTATTCGTAGGAAAAAAATATTTTGTTTCCAGTACTGAAGGTATTTCTACATTTGAGCATATAAATGATTATAAAAAAATACTAGTTGATTTGAAAATTTGTAAAGTTTAGACTAGTGAGGATGAAACTTTTTTTTTTATTATTGTTAAACTCACCACCTAATACTTATGATCATTTGATTACTACACTCTTGTATAGAAATGATGAGATTTAATTTTTATGTACAATACTTAAACAATAACGAGTACCATTAGGACACTACGCACGCTTGTAGAGACACAGTGAGTTTTTGAGAGTTAGGGGCAGGTTCAATAATTAAGGGGCTGCTTGGTAGTGTATTTTGAATAATAATTTTCAGTGTTTAATAATATTATACATATTTCCACACACTTTTTCACCCACACATTTTAAAAAAAATATATAAATAACGTTACTAGAACAACATTACCAAAAGAGCTGTAAAAGTCTAGTAGGAGAGGTAGATCCCAATTTAAATCAAAACACCAAATCAAAGTTTTGACCTTAAAGTCTAGCGTTATTTTCATTTTGTTCCCTAAATTTTGAGATTTTTTTAATTTGGTCTACCAAAATTTTTTTTTTTGTTTTTTGTTTTTTTTTTAAATAGTTCTTTCTTCATGATTGATATAGCTATTAAGTTTCAACAAAATAACATCATTTAGTGTTATATATAAATCATAATGTTGTGACCTTGGTTATTTGTTTTCTTGTGAGAGTATCGCAAACTAGACAAAATTAAAATTTTCTTGAACAAAATGTTTTGGGTGTATTTGGGGTATGGGTTTTAAGAAAGTGACAATATATGCTACTTTTAACCTGTTTTATTTTTATGTTAAATATTTTTCGGAAAATTTTTTTTATATATGTAGCATAGAGATAACTCTATTCTCCTCCCCACCGTCCAAGATTTATTATATCTAGAACACCTATGCCTGAATCTATGTTTTTTCAATTTTTTTTTAATTTTTTTCTAAAATTTAATCTCCTAGATCTTGAACTTCTATTGTATCTTGCTTGTAATATTTTCAAATTGGTTCAGATTTTGTGAGATTATGCCATGTTAAATTTTATTGTTGATTTGTGCATTGTAAGATTATATTATTTTTTGGATTTTTTTTTACCTATACAAACTAAATGCCTTTAAATGTTTTCCAAAGCATTTTTAGGAATGTAATAAAATACCCAAAAACAAATTGTTTTCTGAAAATGTTTTCAGCTGAAAATATTTTATAGCTGAAAAATATTTTTCATTGAAACAAATGCACCCTTAATCTCCATATTTGTTAGTGCAATTTTCTCTTTATAGTTATCCTTGGACATAGGCTTTAAAGCCAAGCAGCGTAAACCCATAGTGTTATTATCTTGTTTTTTATTGTGTCTATTTTTCTTTATATTTTCTTGGTTCCTATTATTTTTATTTTTATTTTTTAGATCTTTCTTTAAGTACATAATAGTTTTCACGGTTAATCTTGTGTGAGATCAGTATTTTCAAAAGCCTTTTCCCCTTCAAAAAAAAAAAAAAAGCCTTTTCGTGCAACGCCACCCTCTACGAGTACCTTAACTCCATATATTACTTGTTTTTCTTCAAATTAGGAATAGACTCCATTTTCCTAGCTGTGTGTCACAGGAAACCCATTTGCTTAATTTGAGCATTTAACTTCAATTAATTATGCCAAGATCCCCAAAATCCGATATCAAAAGCCAAATAAAAGACACACACATATAATAATAATAATAATAATAATAATAATAATAATTTGGGAAATGTCTATTACACTCCATGTAAGTTGTAAAGGGTCACTTTAACATAAACCTGTCACTTTTTCTCTCTTATTTATTGTCAAATACTTTAAAATTATGACAAAAATTATAACACAAAAATTAGGATACTAAGATTTTTGACTTGGTGTCATTAATTGTAAATTGTAAATGATCAGTTCAACATAGACCCGTTAATTTTTCTCTATTATTTACTGTCCAACGCTTCAAAGTTATGACAAAAATAATACCCAAAAGTTATGATATTCTAAGATTTTCGACCTGGTGTGTGTGTGAAAAAGCCGTAGCACATGCTTTTGGAGATGTTGACCTCTTAGAGCTGTCTATTTGCAACTGCATTACATGAAATATAAACAACGCAATCAGTTTGTAGTAATAATACAAATAGGCCAATAGCTACGTCGTGTACATGAGGGAGCCAAGACAATGACTCAAAAATTTTGAACTTGGAAAATTATGAATACAGAATGGGTCAGCCAATGGAATTAACGCCCAAAAAAACATAAAATGAAATGGTCAGCTAACAGGCTGGGTCAAGCCAGTAAAACAATTCAAATTCAACATTTTCCCGTATATGACCCAGTGTTATAGTTCTGTTTCCAACACTATAAATAAGACCCAATGTGCCTCTCAATCTTCATTCAAAACCTTTTCTTTCTGCAACACAAATACACAAGATCCAAAAATATTCTTTCTGCAACACAAATACACAATAACCAAAGAGAAAAAACCTCTCCAATCAAATGGCTTCAGCTCTCCTTTTACCTTCTGCGTCTTCTTCTTCTTGTTGTTCAAGGAAAATCTATGCTGCTATTCAAGTCCCAAAACTTCCAAAACTCTCTTTCTCAGTTCCAAAAATACCAAAGAGAAATCTAGGTGAGGAACTGAATATAAGAGACGGGTTCATAAACACAACCCCAGTAGAAAAGTTCAATGTTATCGATGATAGATCACACAGCTCTAGTACTAATGTTACCATTCAACTCTATGCCATCTTAGAGGCCGTAGCTGATAGAGTAGAGATGCACGCCAACATTGGAGAGCAACGTGACAACTGGAACACCCTTCTTCTAAACTCCATCAACATGATAATTCTCACAGCTGCAACAATGGCTGGTGTTGCTGCAACTGGTGGCATTGGAATGCCTCTTTTGGCTTTGAAATTATCGTCTACTCTTTTGTATTCCGCAGCCACAGGAATGTTGCTTATAATGAACAAACTTCAACCTTCACAACTTGCCGAGGAGCAACGCAATGCTACAAGATTGTTCAAGCAGTTACAAAGCCAAATCCAAACCATGCTCGCCATTGGAACTCCAACTCAAGAAGATGTGAAGGAGGTGATGGAAAAGGTTTTGGCTCTTGACAAAGCCTACCCACTTCCCTTGCTTGGTGCAATGCTTGAAAAATTCCCAGCACAGTTTGAGCCAGCTGTTTGGTGGCCTAAAAATCAAGTACTACAAAAGAAAAACTTTTCACATGAAGGAAAACAATGTTACAATGGATGGAGTGAGGAACTTGAAATGGAAATGCGAGAGATCATTAAGGTGGCGGAGAGAAAAGACATAGAGGACTATGTAAGACTGGGCAACTTGGCGTTGAAAATCAACAAGACTTTAGCTATCTCAGGTCCATTACTCACGGGCATAGCAGCCTTTGGCTCAGCTTTTATTGGTAATGGATCATGGGCACCAATAGTAGCAGTGGCTGCTGGGGCTTTAGCTAGCACAGTTAATGCTTTTGAGCATGGTGGACAAATTGGGAATGTGATTGAGTTGTACAGAAACTGTAGTGGCTTTTTCCAGCTATTGCAAGAATCAATTGAAGCCACACTAGAGGAAAAAGATTTGGAGAAAAGAGAAAATGGGGAACTGTTTGAAATGAAGGTGGCTATGAAACTTGGAAGAAGCTTATCACAACTCAGAGAACTTGCTAGAAAGTCAGCTTCTTCCCGTGTAGACGAATTTGCAAGCAAGCTTTTCTAGTTCTGGATTTTGTAATTAATCAAATACTTTGATCTGATAATTGTTTATATAATAACTTGATTAATTCATTGTACAATCTTCGAATATAGAAAAAAAATGTTAATTCTCCAATTTTATAAAAATTAGCTACTTGTGCAAAAAGAGTTTGTAAAATAAAATGCATGTATTTCTTAGTTTCTCGATCACTTAATTGAATTTTTTGATTCGTCAATTGTTTATAACTTATTTAACTCTTTGTACAATGTTCTAACATTGAAAAAAAATGCTAATTCTAAAATTTTACATTAGCTACTTGTGCAAAAAGATTTTGTAAAAGAATTGTTTTTGGTTTCTTGCATATAATAACTTGAATTTCCTATTATAAGATGTTGAAAATCTAAGTTGCACAAACAAATAACTTTACGACAGTACCACAAGAGAGTTCAAAAATATGTTGTTGAAGAAGTAATTCTATGTAGATTAGTTGAATATTTAGTAGACTATTCAAGACAGGTGGTCAAAAAGAAAAAATTGCACAGGCTTAGATTATTTGAAATGTCTTAGTTTATTGTTTATTATGTTGAATAGTTGGATTTGGTCACGAAATTGGAGATGGTTCAACTGAAACTTTCGGTCACCACCGCCACTTTCCTTTTTTGCATCTCAGGCCAAAGAGTGAATAAAACCAAAAATTCAATGAAAGTCTATATATAGGGGGTAATTATTGAGTACTCCCGGAATACTATAAATGCTTATTCTCCTTCTCACATAACTGTGGATCCCACTAATTAAATTTATGGTGGGACCTACAATTCATATGAGAGGAGGGAGTATACATTTATAGTACTTCCAGAATATTTAATAATTTTTCATATATGGGTTGGATCTAAAACTTATACAATTAATGCCTTGGTCATTTTGCCTCATGAATTCATAACAACTAAGAGGGAATATATGGAGAGGCAAATAGTTTTGTGACATTCAAAACTAGGGACGGACCTAGGTGGGGTCCTAAGCCCCCCGGGCCTAAAAAAAAATTAGTAGCTTAATTTTCAGATTAAAAAAAAAAATTAAACTTGGGCCTCCCTGACTTTGTAGCTTGGGCCCCCTCCAAAATCATGAATCATTAACCCAGTCCATATAAATCATAAAAAAAAAAAAAATGCAAATCCAAAAAGATGTAAACCCAGTAGTCCAAACGGAAAAACGAATGAAAAAAAAAAATTTTGAGAGGAGAGACAGAGAGAAAGTGGCGAGAGAGACTTATAGAGTAGAGAGTAGGCGATACAGAGAGAAACTGAGAGGCGCGAGAGAACAAGAGTTCAAGACAGCAAGACCTATCTTGCCGCTGCCCACTCCGCCACCACGTAAAACCAAAGACCCATCTCGTTGCCCACGCCACCACCACACGAAACCCATCTTGCTGCCCTGATGTAGATCCAAACGGCCACACCAACGCTGCCAAGCGATACCCATCCTGCCGCTGGTTGATCGATCTGCCCAGCCCAGCTTCGTTGCTCCAGTCTTCACAGTTCACACTTCACACTCAATTAAGTACTTAATCTATCCTTCAAAACCTAATATAATGTTTGTGAATCTCAGAATCTATGCTTGTGGTGTTTTTGTTTTTATTGATGAGTGATGATGGTGATTGTGAATTGAATATATGCATTTGTGCTAGTGGTGTTTTTTTTTTTTTTTTTTTTTTTTGGCTTTTTGACTTTTTTGCTTTGTGAGTTTGTGACTATTAGGTAGTTGGGCAATAATAGGGACAGGTGACAGAAAGAGGAATAGTAATTCAATAGGATTAAAAAAGGTAAAGTTTGAAAAAGTGTTTACTGGTAATGAATAATAAATTTATAGTATTGGTAATGAGACTGGGTGAGTGACAAAAACAATAGTATTTTGTGTATTAAGAAACAATAGTTGTTCTTCTTCCGAAGTTTCTTTGTAGCAAAGCTAGGGCTTTAAAAAACCCTAGCCGCTCAGTAGAAGGTCGTGCCTATCCCTGGGCTATTATAGTTCTCCACGCTCGGCATTACGATCGTTGTGAGAAGTTGATTTCATGGTTATGCTCTGAAAAAGAATCTGCAATGGAAGATCTTTCAGTGATGTGGAAAAAACTATCATTAACAGAAGAGGAGGGTAGTGAGTATAGGGGTAAACCAGTAGAAGCACTTGGAGGAAAGGTTATTGTGGCCAAGTTTCATACACGCCGTGTACTCAATATGGAAGCCATTGCGCGAACTTTTAAACAACTTTGGTTGACAAAGAAGGGTTTTGAAGTTAAAGACATGGGTAACCATGTAGTTCTCTTTGTATTTTCAGACAAAGCAGATACGGATAGGGTATTGTTGGGTGAGCCATGGAGCTATGACAAATATCTAGTTTCTCTATGTAGGTTGGGGAAAAACGGGGCGGTGAAGGACTTAGTGTTTGATCGTACTGCTTTCTGGGTTCAAATCCACAATATCCCCGTCTGCGATATGACTTCAGAAGCGGCTGCTGAGATCGGTAAGGTTTGTGGAGAAGTGCAACCAGGTATTTGGGATTGGGGTAATCAAGATGGTAGCACGTTCATGCGAATCAGGGTTCGGGTTGACACCTCTAAACCACTCTGCCGTGGACGAAAACTTCGTAGAGAGGAAGGGAAGATAGGTTGGACACGTTTCAAATACGAGCGATTGCTGATAATGTGCTATTGGTGCGGCAAACTTTCTTATAGTGACAAAGACTGTGAGCTTTGGGTGAGGAGTAATGGGTCACTCACTGAGAAAGACAGACAATTCGGTGCACCCCTCTGTTCAATACAAAAAAATGCTCGGCAATTCGAGTGGGGGGTGAAGATGAAGGTAAGGGTGGTGGATGGGACCAGGTGATGGTCGAAGAGGAAATGGAAGTTTTGGGAAGCCAGACTGGAAAGAAGTTCAGCTCAGGGAATGATGGGACCCGCCGGCAGAAGGAGGGGTCCAGTGGGCCAAATCCTACAAACAAGGAAACAAGCGAAAATTCCGTTACCGTAATCCCAGGAACTGAAATTAATGCAGAATGTGATTCTCGTGGAGTCAAGGATTTCCATGAAACGGTACGAGAGATTGACGGTGCTATTTCAAAATACGATAAGACCGAGGTGGACCCTGAGTTAAATGGATCTGTATCCATTTTGGGCCAGGCCGAGGCCCATAATACATCAACCATGCTAGGAAACACGGGCTGTGTTTTAGATGAAGATGAAGACATGCTCACAATTAGAAGCCCACAAGGAAAGGAATATAAGGCTCGTGGGTGGAAGAGACTTGTGAATGACCGGCCCCATGAGAAAGTCCAGATCCTTGTTATTGATTCCGTTCCGTTCCGGCTGGAACGGCCGGAATTTTTCGTACCGGTATGCAAACCGGTACCGAAATATCCCACGTTCCACCTCGGGTCAAATTTCGGGCCGTTCCAGTCCATTCTGGTCATTCCGGTCAATTCCAGCCAATTTCGGCCGAGATGCAAATTTCGGCCAATACCAGATTTGGCCTATTATTAAAAAAAAAAAAAAGAAAAAAAAAAAAAGAAAAAAAAGAGTAAAGGTCCAATGGGTGCTAGTAGTTCTTGAGAGTTCTTTTGATGATGAATTTGATCCTTCTCTCATGGATGATGATGAGGAGGAGGAGTAAATCTTGTATTTGTTTATATTTAGTTATTGTCTTGTAAATCTTCTTATTGTGTGATATTAAATTGATGCTTAAAACTTAAGAGTTAAGACTAAATGATTTGTATTATTTGATATTTAGTTATTTATTTATTAGAATTGACAATTTTATGTTCAACAAGAATATATATAAATTATTTTTTAAGAACCCGAAACACCCTGAAACGGTACGCCGAAATCGGCCGGTATCAAAATATTCCATTCCACTGGACAAACCGAAACGGAGTCCGAAACGATATTAATAACAATGGTCCAGATTACACCCATGCAAAGAAAAAGAGCAGTATATGACGAGGAGGATGAAATGGAAGTTGGGGTTTTGAGTAAGAAGTTCTGTGCCTTTGACACAGCACAACAGCAAACGGCGGAGGCTGCGAGACAGCCCCACCGAGAGCAATGAGTTGCCTTGCTTGGAACTGCCATGGGCTTGGGAACCCACTGGCAGAGGACGAGCTTGAAACCATTATTCGAGCACAAGATCCCCTAATTGTTTTCTTGTCGGAAGCCTGGTCTGGAAGAAAGTAGTTAGAAAAGATTTCGGTGTAAAATCAAATACATAGGCTTGTTTACAGTTCCTAGTCAGGGTAGGGGCGGTGGTTTGGCTCTTTTGTGGAAATCGGATATTTCGATATGGGTAGATAGCTTCTCAAGGTATCATATTGATGCAGTGGTGAATGGTACGTCTTCGGAACCTTGGCGCTTTACCGGTTTTTATGGAGAACCTAACACTTATTACAGGGAGGAAGCATGGAGTATGTTAAGGATGTTGAGTTCAAAACCGCATTTACCGTGGTGTTGTGTGGGAGACTTTAACGAAATATTACAGACGGAAGAGAAGAGAGGAGGAAGAGTCAGGTCGCACGTTCAGATGCAAGCTTTTTGTGATGTGTTGGACGTTTGCGGTTTTGTGGATCTAGGCTTCACCGGACCAGAATTTACGTGGCATAGTAGAAGACATGGTCACTTGATTTGGGAACGTTTAAACAGGGGGGTGGCCAACTATGACTGACTAGCGAAATTCCCAGCGACTCAAGTCTGCCATCTTCATTGCTTTTCTTCAGATCATTGTCCTATTAAGGTGGTCTTTGATCCTAATAGGGAGTCACAACGGTGGTTTCGACAACCCTTTCGCTTTGAAGAGATGTGGTTAGCGGATAGAGGTTGTAGTGACAACGTTCTTAGAGCCTGGGAGATGTCACAAGAAGGCACTCCCATTTTTAAAGTGTCTAAGAAACTCAAGAAGTGTAAAAAGATGCTCAAGTCTTGGAGCAAAGATCATTTCGGTAATGTAAAGAAATAGATTACCATTAAGAAAGAGTTGCTTTGGAAAGCCGAAGAGGAAGCAGCCAAGGGTGGGAGTTATGGGGTGGTTGTCCAACTGCAGAGGGAACTTAATGTCTTGTTGGAAAAGGAGAGCAAAATATGGAGACAGAGAGCTAGAACTCAGTGGGTGGCGAAGGGTGACAAAAATACTAGATATTTTCATAGGGTGGCCACTCAAAGAAAGAGAAAAAATTTTATTAAGGGAATCAAAGATGGTGAAGGAGTTTGGCAGAATGAAGAGGAAGTGGTTTCGGCAACCTTTGTGGAGTTCTTTACCAGATTGTTTACTCAATCACATTCTCATGATCTTGACCAAGTCCTTGAAGGAGTTAAAAGGGTAGTCACAGCAGACATGAATGCTGAGTTGGTGAGACCGTATAGTTTGGAGGAAGTTGATATGGCTATCAAGCAAATGGCCCCTTTGAAGGCACCAGGCCCTGATGGAATGCCTCCCCTTTTTTATCAATCCTTTTGGCAACATATTGGTCTAGAAGTTACAGAAGCTGTGCTATCTTGCCTAAACTCTAGTACTCTCCTCAAATCCATAAATCACACTTTCATTACTTTGATTCCAAAAGTTAGTAATCCTAAAAATGTCTCGGAGTTTAGACCCATCAGCTTATGCAACGTGATTTATAAAATTATTAGCAAAGTTATTACTAATCGTTTAAAACCCTTTTTGAATTCTATAGTTTCAGAAGCTCAAAGCGCTTTCATTGCTGATAGACTTATCACAGATAACATTTTGATTGCTTTTGAGTCCTTACACTATATGAAATCTCAAAGTTCAGGAAGGGAGGGTTTCATGGCTTTGAAACTTGATATGAGCAAGGCCTACGATAGAGTGGAGTGGAGTTTTCTAGAAAAAATCATGTTGAAGATGGGGTTTCAAGATTCATAGGTGGCTATGATCATGCAGTGTGTGTCCACAGTGACTTACTCCATACTTTTGAATGGTGAACCAAAAGGGTTTATTCGTCCATCCAGAGGGTTAAGGCAAGGTGATCCCCTTTCCCCCTTTCTCTTCTTGTTTTGTGCGGAGGGACTAAATGCTCTTCTTAACAAAGCAGTAGAAAATAGGGAGATTAGGGGTTTATCTCTATGTCGCCAAGGGCCTAAGATTACTCATCTCTTCTTTGCAGATGATTGTCTTTTGTTTTGCAGGGCGAACAAAAAAGAATGTCAAAAAATCCAGCAACTTCTTGAGTGGTATGAGGGTGCATCTGGCCAATTGGTAAACAAGAACAAAGCAACCCTCTTCTTTAGCAGAAACACACCGGAGGAGGTCCAACAAGAAATCAAGGTCTTGCTAAGGGTGCCGGCGATCAAGCATTATGAAAAATACTTGGGCTTGCCATCATTTGTGGGAAGACAGAAAAAAGCTTGCTTCAATCAGATCAAGGAGTGAATTTGGGCAAAAATGCAAGGGTGGAAAGAGAAGTTACTCTCTCAAGCAGGAAAGGAAGTCATGATAAAGGCGGTTATTCAATCTATTCCCACTTATTCGATGAGTGTGTTTCGGTTACCAATTGGTCTTACTAAGGATATTGAGACAATGATCCGTAAATTTTGGTGGGGAAATCAAGATAATACAAGAAGAATGCAATGGGTGAAGTGGAGTACCTTATGCTCTCCAAAGTCTTTAGGAGGTATGGGGTTTTGGGATCTACGACAATTTAATGATGCACTCCTTGGAAAACAGGTATGGTGACTCCATCATGAGAAGGATACATTACTGTATAAAGTCTTTAAACCAAAATATTTTCCAACGGGTAGCATTTTGGACGCTGATTTCAACCCGCGAAGTTCCTTTGCTTGGAAAAGTATCTTAAATGCTAGGGAGGTCATTTGCAAGGGAGCACGGTGGAGAATTGGTGATGGATCAGGGATCAACATATGGAAGCACCGATGGCTGGATTCTGCAGGGCGAGGTCAGATTGTATCTCCCCAACTTGACCCTTCATTGGTTACAGTTAAGGACCTCTTCATCCCTGACACAAAAGCTTGGAATAAGGATCTCATTGAACAGAATTTTTTACCGTGGGAAGCTGAGAGTATTCAAGGAATTCCGGTCAGCCATTATCCGATGGAAGACTTGCTTATATGGCCACTCACCACGGATGGAAGCTACTCGGTTAAGAGTGCTTATCAGTTGATGGCCGCTGAAACCAGATCATCCCTGCCTAGTTCGTCTGCTACAGAGGGTTGTAAGCCTTTTTGGAATAAGATTTGGAATTTGCAAGTTCCAAATAAAGTCAAGCACTTTATGTGGAGAGCTTCAAATGAGTCTCTACCTACCAAGCTTAATCTTTTCACACGGCACATTCTCCCTGAGAATATTTGCAGTCTCTGTGAAGAGCACACCGAAGATACCATCCATTGTCTTTGGCTGTGTGACTGGGTCAAATGCATTTGGCTCTCGGATTCAACATTTAAACCACCCCCCCCCCCCCCCCCCCCCCCGATCAAAGATTTTTAGAAGTTTTGGCGATCTTGCTTCATCTGTTTTGACCGATGTAAGCCCAGCCACTGCTGCTCTGTTTTCGATGGATGCTTGGAGCATTTGGAATAGACGTAATAAACTAAGGGAGAAGCAAACAGTTTGGGGAGTTGGGGAGACAGTGCAGCGAGCTCGTGAACTATTACAGGAATTTTGGGATGTTAAGGATTGCCCAAATCGGTCTCATGTGATGTGCACAAGGCAGAAATGGAGGCCACCAAGTGCAGGGTTGTACAAGATTAATTTTGATGGTGCCATCTTTGAAGGCTCTAGTAGAGCAGGTCTGGGAGTGGTGGTGAGGGATGCGGAAGGAATGGTCATTGCTGCTCTTAGCCAAAATATTCAGCTTCCCAGCTCTGTAGATTCGGTTGAAGCTTTGGCCGCCCGGCGTGCTATTACTTTGGCTCAAGAGATAAGTCTTACACAAGTGGTAGTGGAGGGTGACTCACTGAAGGTTATCACAGCCATCAATAGTCCAAAACAGTGTAGGACTCAGTGGGGTCATGTTATTGAAGATATTAAAAAAGCAAGTCTTTGTTTGCAAGTCTGTAGCTTCTGTCATGTTGGTAGGGGGTAATAGTTTAGCCTATTCCCTTGTTAGAAGAGCGGTTTTAACTGCTGATATTGATGTATGGTTAGAAGAATTACCACTAGATTTGGATGATATTTTTCAGTTTGATTTGTCGTAATAAAATTAACTTACCTTATTCTCAAAAAAAAAGAAAAAAAAAAAAGAAACAATAGTTGTTTTGTGTCTTTTATTTTTATTGGTAGATGACTATATCTTAATATATTAAAAAAAACAAAAAAATTTGTTTATTTGTCTCGGTTAAATAATAAGACCAATAGACATGAATGAATTAAAAAAAAAAAAAAAAAAAAAGTCATGTTAATGGGTGCCTCAATAATTAATAAATTATTTTTTAAAAAAAATACTGATACCACTTTTAAGAAAAATTAAAAAAAAAAATCAAAACATTAATTATTTTTTCTCTTTTTTTATAAAAATTATTCATAAAAAAATGTAGCATTTGTTAATCATACCCATACGATGGCAAAAACATGGCCTCGTTTCCATTGGCGAAAGTGGGTTGCGATTGGTTGTTATTGGCAGCAAGGTGATGACCTCGGATTATGCTGTCATGGCGGGCCATAGCGTACTCTACGCTTCCTTTCTCTGGAAGCCCATCAGAGCCAAGAATTTCCTTAATCGTATCCGAGAACCGGTGGTGAATGTCGAGCCCAAATGTCTCCAACCCGTAACAGCTCTGGGAACTCAAACCCAGTAGTAACAATAGCAGTAGCATGAGTGATGCGGAGGTGAATGAATATGAACAAGTATTACAAGTTGAAGAAGCCCAAGCCATAGCCTAGCTAGAACTAGAAGGTTTTTGCAGAGAGAAAAATGACATGTCTCAAAAAGTTTATTAGAATTGAACGAGGAAGGTGAAGATATTTATAGGGTAATGAGTAGCTACTAGCTAGCAAGGAAGTAATTAACCCGTAAAGAAGAAGAAGAAGAGGGATTCTTTCATAGGTGAAAGTCAAAGGCTCATTCACCATTTCACGTATTTTTCTAAGGGCTTTGCTAGGCGCACATTTGAAATGCACGTATGACCAGGACTGGTCATCGCCCAAAGCCGAATAATGTGAGACTACAACAAATCACATAATTTCACAATTTACCATGTGGCAAGTTAAGCATAATAAACTTAAAATTTATATTCAAACACTTGGTGGGGCTGGTCTACCCGTGTGTGCAGTGCGCAGGAGCTGGTCATCACTCATCTTTCCCAACCACCTTCAAGCAATCTCCATGGAAAACCCGCAGTTCAGACAACAACGATGATGCCGTCCACAAACACAGCAACATATGCAGAAGCTTTTTCAAAATATTGACCCCAGTTAACACAAAAGATTTCAATTTAAGGTATATCATTAGAGCCGCGAAGCTTGGATCTGAGACTGATGTAACTTGAATCCTTCATATTACAACTTATTTCTTGCCCTCCAAATGAGCCATGACACCGACCTAGGATTATGCGGTCATGGCGGGCCGTAGCAGCATGGTAGTATGGTACTCTACGCTCCCTTTCTCTGGAAGACCATCAGTGCCAAGAATTTCCTTAACCGTGTCCGAGAACCGGTGGTGCGAATGTCGAACCCAAATGTGCCCAACCCGTAATAGCTCTGGGAACTCAAACCCAGTAGTAACAGTACCCGTAGCATGAGTGATGAGGAGGTGAATGAATATGAACAAGTAGTACAAGTTGAAGAAGCCCAAGCCATAGCCAAGCTAGAAGGTTTTTGCAGAGAAAAAAAACGAGTTATCTTGGAAAGTTTAATACATGAAATGAACGAGGGATATGAAGATTTTTATAGGGGAATGAAAATCAAAGTGTCTCTTGTTGTCGACTGTTGCGAGTGTGAGCTTGGAACTGCAGGTGGCGACTCGCTAGTGTTATGTGGACCCAATTTAATATTCACTATATCTTATGTATTTTTCTAATTAAAAATTTTCACAAGCTCACTCCTTTTTAATTTAAAAAAATAAAGAAGAAAAATATTCAAGATATATAAACTTATATAAAGAGAAATGCTATCAAAAGGAACTGTTTTTGTTAAGACTAGTCCTACTCACTACAATAAATAGAAAAGCTTTGATAAGAAAAATATTTATGAATAATATATATAATTAGCATATGTATTAATACCTAAAATCTCAAATTTTGAGGAAAAAACAATTATAAAACTAGATTAGTTTCTGCTAAAATGTAATAGGCATTTTTCGGGCATCTTTTTTATTTTGCATGGTTCTTTCTCCATAGTGCCTAATCCTTTTGGTCTCTTTTAAGGTCATTATCAGGCTTTCTTCGTGGCTTCTTCAAGGCATTTTCATGGTCATCTTCAAGGTATTATTGAAGGCATCTTCAAGAGATCTTTAAGATATCTTCTCAAGCTTATCAAATCTCAAGGCTTTATGGAGCTTCTACCTTAAGTTTGAGAATAGATGTTAGAGATATATTAGCTTAATGTAATAGGTTTAAACTCAATCCTACCTTATGTGTAAGTCAAGCCTTTTACTTGTACAAGTTTAGTATCTATAATTAATGTATTGTTACTAAGCCTGTAGTACAAATAGGACACTTGATTTGCACACAAAAGTAGGATTTAACTTAGGCCTATTATATTGAACTAATATATCTTTAACACACTAATTTAAATACAAGTATATATGCATTTTTCTTTTTTGCAGAAGTCTATGTACACAAAAAAATTTGACATTTATTGATATAGCAGATTGTTAATAGTATGTAAAAAAAGTAATGTTAGTAATAAATTCAAATAAAAACTAGTAAAAGCTTCTAAATTTAATGTATGTGGCATTTCTCTTTCCCCGTTATAAACTGGATTGTCTATTTGCTTTTAGGTAGAGTTCAAACTTCAAATGTTTAGAAGTCAACTCATACCTCTATGTTTTATATTCATGTCTTGTTTTGAAAGAAAAATCACCTAAAATATGCAATTGCAAAGGACTTTCCAAGTTACATAATAAAAAACATAGGACCAGTTTAATTTAATTTATAATTCAGGTTACAATGATTCTGCCGTGTAATACGAAGTAGTATATTTTATAGGCGCATGCACCTGTACTGAGCTGGTCAAATCCATCATTACATTGAAAAACAAGGTTTGTTGGAACTTGGAACACTAAATTTAGGTTTTTCCACCTCCCATACCAGAGAATGTAATCTAAATGATGTATACTGTGACACACAGTAAGGTAACTTGCCTCTATCAAAAGCATCTGACCAAGGCTTTTTTGATTCTCCAAAAAAAAAAAGAAAAAAGACCAAGGCTTATTTGATGTAGTTTTAGACTTGCAACCCCCCAAGAAAAAGCTCATATCATAATTTGATTTCTTTTTTCATCTTTTTTGGTGAATTTATTTGATGTATTTTTTGTTGAAATTTTTTTTTAATTTATCAATTATTTTAAAAGCTACAATTTAACTAAAGCTGCAATAACCATTTAAATATACGCGATTATTGTAGCAAAAATGAATATATACAACTATATACAAAGACTGATGTGGGTAATTTTTTACAAAATTGTGTAAAACTTACCAATTTTTCTATTTTGCATCTACTAATGCAATTGCTTTAACAATTTTCAATTTTTGGTATAGGCAGAGATTGAACCCTAGATCTCTTATACAACTATTCGAAAGTTTACCAGTTGAGCTAACTGGAACTTACTTTTCTTTTATTTAATTCATGTAAATTAATGAGAGAAAAAAAATTATATATTAGTTATGTCATTTTTGGGAATTTGCTATTGAAACAAATTTCAGCCAAATAGAACACGATTTTTTTAATCAAAGTTACTGAACACTCCAACCTTCACATTAGCAATTATTGAAACCATGACAATTTTCGAACAATACTTATTCAAACAGTATCCGAACCCAACACAAACAAAAAACAAAGAAGCCACCAATGCGTCCAGTTTGGGTGAATGATTGGAATGATCAGAAAGCCTCATCAAATAAAAAGAGAATCAAACAATGGCAAAAAAAGAAACTAGAAGCATCGTGAGGGCGTAAGTAAAAGACTTCAACTAGGGTGAATGATTAAATAAAGGTGCTGTCGGTATGTGAGAATCGTTTCCAGGACTCCCAGCAAGAGGAGGGGAAAAAGGAGGAGACTGTGATGGGTTGGTAGGTGGAGAGTTCGAATTGCCATCAGGGTGTCGGAGGAGACTGTGACGGGCTGTATCCACCTGTGTAAACCAAGTCTCATTATAGACACTTAAAAGAATTTACAAAGAGAAGTAAAAAAAATAGAACATTGAAATTTAATCTAAAGAAAAAGGTTGAATTATATATACTTACAGTCGGATGCCTTCCACCCTATGACTTTCTTCTCACGATTGAAAACTATGTGATAACCGGTCATAAAGTTTTCTGCATGAAAATAATTAAACAAATTCATTATTTATAAGTGGCAATTTCTCAATTTAAACATGGTAGGAAACATAATAGCATTAGTGATATATTGGGCTAAGCACTAGCATTAGGTCTCAGCCAAAAAAAAAAAGCACTAGTATTAGGGGTATTAAATGCTAATTTTTTAGCATTTAACACACCAAACATAAAAATTCACCTTCATGAGGTGTGTTAAATGCCAAATGAATTTGGCATTTGCTAAAGTGATGTTCTAAATATAGAAGTGTACTATGAGATATGATATAAATATTATTCTACAGTTCTCTGCTTTTTGTCAACTTGAGAGTTCATTATCAAAAAAAAATCACAACCAGAGCAGGTTACGGCCCTACAGGGAATTTCCACAAACATATTGTTTAATGATAATCTCCTTATAAGGAGAAGAACACATAGCCTAAAATTCCAAAATTGATAGAAAAACATGAAAATTCAACTTTACTAATAGGTTTTGAAATAGAGATATTTTTTGATAAATAAATACTCACGTCCTATGATGTTAACTCCGGAATCTTCATCAAATTTTCTAATAGCCAAGCAATATATGCCCTGGAGACCAGAACATCAAGTTTTAGCATAACTCAAGCTGGAATCGGATATAAAGCACTAAAATTGAGTACTAGTGCATACCTGATCATAAAAGTACCGTACTGGATTAGTGACAACATATTCGTTTCCACCTTTCAATGTCAAACTGATTTCAGGGAATAAAGTACTGGTAGATTTGCATTGGAAAGAAAGTAGAAGTCAGTGCTTTAGATCATGTTGAAAAGAGAAAACAAATACGAATTATGAATAGATTTCTCCAGATATATAGATGACCTTGAGTCATAACAGTATTCAAAGTCGGCGCTCTGATTATCGGATCGGTATTCTTTGACTTGGGAATCGAACTACAAAATAATAGGAGAACAAGTCATTTTCATTTGTATTAAATGAAATTCCAACGATACCATTAAAGACGTAATTTAAATTACTTACACTCTTAGAAATAAATGTATAAGCTGGGTCCTTCAGATATGTATAACTTGTACCAGAGTCAAAGATTGCACTGAAGTCTAACTCAGAAACATTGCTTCCCACAGTGATTTGAGAGATGTAGATATTATAAAAACTGATAACAAGTTTTCAAGTACAAAATTAGTGCAAGTACGATGAGACTCAGGTTAAAGATAATCTTCCGGTTAAACTAATAAATAACTTTTCGGTCAGTATTTTCAAAGTCGAGAAAGTGACAACTTACTTTGATTGGTAAATGGTGAAAGGCGCTTCTTCTTGGTCTGAGCTGCCAGTGTCTCCAAAAGTTATTCTCCCATGCTTATGATCAGCTCCAAAACACATAGAAAAAGAATTCGAACTTAGCCCTTTTCTTGCTAAGATGCTAGGAACAGATAAGTCATCAATTCCAAGCCCAAGTAAACCATTTGGTGGTAAATTTCCAGAGTGACCGGGATTCAGATATTGACCACAACTGGAACAAAATGACATGATTTGATCTCAAGGGTCATAGATAAATATATGAAAACTTGTTGAACAGATCTTACCACCGGTTAAAAACAAGTAGCAGCTTCAATTAATGAAAAAAAAAAAAAAAAAAAACTAATGCTAGCCCATTCGTGATTGCGCAAAATAAAAATGATGATCCTGGGTTAAAGGAATAGAAATCTCCTTTCCTATTTTTTATATTCCAAATTTCTAATTCTCTACTAATTGCAATATGCTATGTGTCAAACTTTAAAAATAAATAAATAAATAAATAAATAACTTTGATTATTTTATAAACTGATAGAGATAATATTATTGTGCTATTGTGATTAGTGGAGTATATAAGTAAAAAACAAAAAATGAGACAGAATTTTTATTCATAAAAAGAATTTTTATTTTTCGTAATATTTCACAACAGGTCTAAAGATTTGTGATATCAAGATCTCCCAAGCATAACCTACGTTGCTCCTGGAAGGGAATTATTTTTTTCACCTTTTCTCTTCTTGCATAAGAGAAATAACCTCCTCTTATTCTTCTTATTTATTTTTCCCCCTTCTATTCATAAGTTTTGACATAGTACTATGTATGTTTTAATGTTAATATTTTATAGAAAATGAATCATGTTTTAAAAAGTGTTATATATAAAATTATCTCATTTTCTCATATTTAATAACAATCTTAAATAAGTTAAAAAATAATCTTTTAACTTCCATTATTTAGCTTACCGTGAAATATAATTATTTTTCAAAAAATTTAGTAAAAAAAAAAAAATATTTCCAAAAAATAAGTTATACTCTTTATGTTGACCAAATATAATTTTTCTTTGACTTTTTTCTTCTAATGCAACCAAAAACTAAAAAACATGAAAAATTATCTTCAAATTCTTCACATAACATTTTCCATCATAAAAAATAGATTTGATTATTCTTGTGGAGGAAAATAAGTCACTCCAAAATCATCGTCAAAATTATCTACATTTCACAAAATACTAGTTATTCCATATTTTTTTCACTATAACTAACAATCTTAACACCATTTTTTAAAAATTGATATCTTGAGATATAAAATCATTATTATATATATCACACGCACACAATTTTTGTAGCAAAGTAATGAAGAATAACAGCCTACCCAATAGGTATTTTAGAGTCAACAACTTTTGATTTATCGTCATCTGTAATTAAATGCAAAACATCCTCTACCAAGATCCCAGCAGACGATGAATTCGTTGTATTGGAAGTACCATATTCTATTCTATAAGCACAATTAGTACTTCCTGAAGCGCACTCATGATCACAATCATCACATTGTGTGCACAAGGTGCTGTTGCAAGGAACATTTTCACTGGTTGAAGACGCATTAGGATGGTAGATGTTAAGGTTTATTACCTACATGATAAAAGAATTAAGTGTCAATACATTTTACATAAATAAAAGATTAATTGGAATATATATCTTGATAATAATTATATTAATTGTATATAAGAGCATTCACATCGGTCTTCTTAAATATTTAGCTAAATTAATCCAAAAAAACTCTACTTTTGTTAGTTTAGTTATTTATTATTTTCATAAACATACATCAATCTCAGTATTTTATCAACATTGAAATTTAATGTAGCGAGAATAGAGGCTCACTACATGTAGAGATAAGACTATCCTCTTAAAAAACTTTTGTTAATTTAGTAAGGCTAATGCACTCTTGTTTTGGTCAAGTTTAGATAAATTTTTGCTAAAATATTAAATTGGTGAGACTAATATGGATGCTTCAAAAAGGGAAATTTCATGTGTTAATGAGGTCCTAATGGAGAGTAAACATTTTGCTTTTTAAAAAAATTCCTATATTTATAAAGAGAAAATCTATAATTGATGAACTTATAGGCTTAACTGTTTAATGCTGGAAATGTGTTTTACCCATGGAGGGAGAGGCATAGAGGTGGATATATGAGACGTCAGTTTTGTGAAAATTGTGAGTTCCAATTAGCTCAATTGGGAAAGTCTCTGATAGTTGATCAGAGATTTGGGGTTCAATCCCTACTTGCACCAAAAACCAATTGGTGTTTTGGTCTAATAATAAAAAAACTATTATCAAGAATGGACGCCATAGATTGAAATTTTCTATTAAAAAAAATGTTTTGTGAAAATGAACCATTATAGTTCTCTCTAGAACTCATGATTTGGTCAAGTAATGACTATCAGTAGGTTTCACCATTAAGAGTAGTAGACCTCATTTATGATAAGAGATTGACCACAATTTTGATCTCATTTACTTCAGTAGGTCAATAAGTCATAAGCCTATAAATATACCTATTAAGCCAGGAGTATTGTATCTCAATTAGTTAACACTTTCTAATCCTCCCTCCTACTGTAACTATCTAATAATACACACACACACACACACACACACACACACATATATATATATAAGATACGAAAATCTCTAACAAAACCTACAAAGAAATCTACTTTGTACAGTGAATTTAAATGACATGCAAAGTGTAAAACGACACAAGCCTAAAAGAAGTGAGTTGGGGCTTGGGGCATAAAGAGGAGAAAGTATTTGGTATCAAATGATACTATGTCAATGATATCAAAATCTAATAAGTGTAAGACATATCAACAAAAAATAACTACCTCACTAACAAATGAAAAACTTGTCTTAGTACCTTAGTGGATAGTTATTTTTATACACATATCACTCATTTATTAGGTTTTGATATGGATGACATAATATCTTTTGATACATAATACTTTTTCCACAAAGAGAGGGTCTACTTATCAACTATTACTTTGTGTTTTATCTGCATTGGAAATTAGGTACTGTTTACGTTTAGTTTTCCGAGATATGGGTAAGGAAGGAAAAAGATATGACCTTTGAATATGAGATTATAGCCTTTGGTAGCTGAATTTTTTTTAGGAGAAAAACCCCCCCAGCTTTCAGTGAAGCTTGACCAATCAAAGAATAGGCTCGACCAATCAAAAATTGCAATAAAGCAGTTCTGAAGAATTTTAAATCAGGCCTAAATCTGCAAAAACGTTTAGGGTTTCATTCCAAAACTCTTAAGTATAAAAGGAAAACCTTAACTACGTTTTAAAGACTCTTGAAAGACTTGTGAGTTATTCCTATGAGATCTAAGAGATTTTTGTACCTTCCAACTCCACAAGTGTCTACTGGAATAAGATCTACAATCAAGTGCTGACAGAATCTAGTTGTTGCTGCAAGATCAACAAATGGTGATCTAAAATCTTTGAGTGGGATCTCAAAGTCATAAGTGTGGGAGCTTGTGTGCTGCAAATCCAAGAGAGAAGAATTTGTGGATTTGGAGCTTGCACGTGATCGTGTTAATAAGTTACTATTTGGAAGTAGCAATAAATTTAGGGTTAAATCTTTTGTATAAACTTCAATTCTCTATTAGTGGATTTGTTTACCTTAAGGATAACTAGATTAAAGCCTCCCCAAGTTTTTACCTTAAAATAGTTCATTTCATTCGTTTTCCTGAGTGATCATATCTATGTGTTATTTACTTTTCTGCTATTGTGCATGATATGATCTTTTACTATTTAACCTAGATCTCATAATTTACTTAAGTAATCACTTGAGAGACTTATTGCTTTAATTTGCCTTTTTCTTGGGTGAAGCAAGGCCTAGTCTTGGCAATACTTAGATGATAGTGATGATATTGGAGAGACAATGGAGCAAAGAAAAAAAAAAAAAAAAAAAAAAAAAAAAAAAAAAGGCGGGCCAGGGGGGGGGGGGGTGGTGGGTGATTTTGCCATAAACTTGGTTGCAACAAATCTTGCATAATGGTGAACGTGGCAATATGGGAGGAAACAGGAGAGTTTATAACGGGAGAGCCAAACCCTAAATTAATACATGTAGCTGTAGTCCATATTAGTAAAAATCAAGTAATGAATATCAGTAGCTTTCATTAGTCAAATTAAAACAAAAGTAAAGATACAAGCACATATTTTTACAACAAAGTTTAGGTCACAACCTATTAATGATAGATAAAAAAATGACGTAAGTGATGAGTTTAAATAAAAACTAGTAATAGTTTATCATTTACATTTTGTTGTAAAACTATTGTGTAACTATGTGTCTATAGCACTAACCTCAAAATAATAACCTCATTTACCGTTAGAAATTTACCATAATCATGATATGTTGGGTCATTAACTTTAGGAGGCCTATTGAGTCCAAAATGAGACCCATTAGCACCAACCATTACACGTACTGACGTACGTAAGATTTCATACACAAACTATATTCAAACACATTAAGGGGATCTGGCCAAACGAAAATGTTGGCAACCCTTTTTTTTTATTTTTAATTTCATCAAAAATTTTAAAAATATTCATTTGAGATAAAACCAAATCTAATGTCAATGTTGGGGGATGTCAACAAAGTCTTTCTAGGTATAGAAATTAATGTCTTTATCTATCCAAACATTATCAAAGTCTCACATCTCATCAAGAAGCGCCCAAAAAAATATCTTTACCAATAATATGACTCAAGACCAACTTTTTGTCCATCAAGCAAAAGTAAAAAAAGTATATATGAAGGGTGGTGAACATAAATTTTGCTATTTTTTTTCTTGACTATCTAAGAATCATTTTGAATTTTTGATTATTATTATTTACCTGTAAAGGAATTTTGGAAAAAAAAAAACTATATAATTAAAATACAAAAGAAGAGGTGGTGAAATTATTCACTTTTACTTGCAAAAGTACTTTTTCATCTCCCATAAATATATGTCTCAAAAGGAGCCACAAATGTTTTGATAACTTTTATATAATGTTTATTAAAATATTCAGTTTTAATAACTTTTACATTAAATATGTGACAGAAAATTAAAAGTTATCTTATTTTCAAAAGGCTAAAAATTATATTATTTGTAAAAATTAAACTGAAACAAACGGCATAAAAACATAAACAAACAAGCCGTAGGTATAACCGCATAAGCACTCTAAATTCGGGTCCAAATGAGTCTATAAGACCAGAAACAAAAGTTGATCAAAAATCGAATTAGAATTCTGGGCTTTATGGGCTTCCTACACTGGGCTTGTAAAGTTCAGATATATTCACTTGGGAAGCAATATGCATGGTGAAGTTGAAATAATAAAAAATCCAAAGTAACTAACGCACCTCTTCAGATGATAGGTTTGTGTAGGTTCTGCAACCGACAGCAATGTTTTTCTGACAATCGCATGGTAACCAGAACAAACTACTGCCTGTGTCCAATGCCACCAAAAATGATAAACTTGGTGTCCCCACAGAAACATTTGCATAATACAGACTGAAAGATCCAAAAAACAAGAAGTGGTTAGTACAAAGCAACAGGAAGAACTCCTAAATAGAACGAAGATCAGTATCGTCACCAAGAAACTAAAAAATTCCAAAGTGCATGGGTTTCCTTGACTGTGGGAGCATATTTTCATTTTTCAGTCTAATAATAATTAAATAATAAGTACGTGTTTAATGGAGTATGCTATAAAGTTGAATACAAAAATTTGGATAAAGGTCTTGTATTCAAAATTTTGTGTATATATATATATATATATATATTAAAATATATGATTAAATAATTGAATTTATTGTATCTTAATAATTTAAACTTTTAAAATAATTAGTAATTTAAATATATAAGTTAACACTATAGGTTAACACTATCTCTCTCATCTTTTTTCTTCAGCATTTTAGCATCTAATTTATCTAAACAATCATCATCCAATTCTTAAATCAAAGTTCACCAAAGAAGGGAAAATAAAAAGGTTCATGAGTGGCTTAGGATCATACAATGACAAACTGGGGTCGGTAAGCGTATTGTTTCCATTGGCAAAAGTGAGTGGCGACTGGTTGTCACTGGCGGCAAGGTGACGGCCCTGGATTACGCGGTCACGGCGGGCCATGGCAGCATAGTAATCTACGCTCCCTATCTCTGGAAGCCCATCAGCGCCAAGAATTGCCTTAACCGTATCCGAGAACCGGTGGTGAATGTCAAACCCAAATGTCCCCAACCCGTTACAGCTCTGGCTACTCAAACCCAGTAGTAACAATATTACCATAAGTGTGCATGATGCAAAAGTGAATGAATATGAACTAGTATAACTCAAAGCCCAAGGCATCGCTTAATTAATGAACTAGAAGTTTTTGCAGAGAAAAAAAAAAAACGACTTGTCCTGGGGAAAGTTTACGCATGAAATGAACGAGGAATGTGAAGATATTTATAGGGAAATGAGTATAGCAACTAAACCACTAGCAAGAGAGGAAGTTGACCTGTAAGAAGTCGCTCTATCTCGCTGTAAGCTCAAACTGTAGGTGTCGTGGTCACTTTTAAATATTCGCTATTTCACTAATTTTTTTTCTTTTCTTTTCTTTTTTTAATTCAATAAAGAAAAAGAATAGTCAAGATATAGGGAGAAATACTATGTGGTGATTTTTTTTTTTTTTTTTTTAAGACTAATCTTAATTTCAGTGCCAAATAACGGCAATAATAACCAAATATTACTATTTTTTGAAATTATTAGTGTTTTATCAATGTTTGAGAAATATCTAATAATTTACCACTTTTTTGAAATTCGAGTTTCACAAACTCAAATTTAACATAAAACAGGTACTTTTAAAACTGAAGTTTATGAAACTCAAATTCCTTGTGATAAAACTATTTGCCTGTGTTTAAACAATGAGAAAAAAATTTAGATAAGTCAACAATTGGGGCCTCCCATCCCACGTGACCCTGACAAAAGAAAGAAAAAAGAGAAACCCACACCTGGAAGAATAAGAAATTGTAAAGTTGTGATTTACAACTACGTTTTATGTTAGCTTTATTCCATGACAAAAAGTGTTGTAATTGTTTTAATTTTGTTTCTTGTATTTTGTAGGATTTTATTATATTGGGTTTAGTATTAAATTGGTGAAGACTCAAGCTTAAATGAAGATCAGTGCATTAAGCGACTAACTCACGAGAAGTTCGCGAGAAGGGTTCCCTCGAAAGGGAGATGTGAGAAGCACATAACTGGAAGCTGAAGAATCGTGTCAGTCTGTCATTTTCGTGAGTGTCTCATGAGTAAGGCCTTCCCGCAAGATAGTAGTGAAACATTCTACCTGGAAGATTTTTAAGTGTGACTTTCTTACCCTTCACCCATACTATATATACCCCCATTACCCATAAATGTATAAAAGGCTATTCAGAGAGAAAAACCCTAAGAAAGGTTTTTACAACACACCTACCTATTATAGAGAACTACCCATTCTTAGAGAGAAATCTTAGTAGTCTCTTCTCATTCCCTCTCCCATTGTTATACCTATTGAGAGGAGATTTCTACCCAAACACTACCCACACACATTCAAAGTGTTGAGAGTGTTTTTGGTGTTGCTGGGAAGCATTGGAAGATGTCAAGGATGGCGAATGCAACATGGAGCTTATTGTGAGATCCGGAGAGCTAGACAAAATAGGGTTCCGAGAAGCCTTATTAGAGTAGGAGCTTGGAGGGCTTAGGTACATCAGGTAGATTAGGCTTGGAGGGTCTTTTGCTAACCCATGTATCCCGACTGATTGTCTAGTGGATCGATTACTACTTGAAGGGCGGCAGAGAGGTTTTTCGCCAAGTTCTTTGGTTTTCTCTTCGATAACACATTGCCGTGTTATCTTGTGGTTGCATCTCTCTTCTCTTACTCTTGTGCTTTAATTTTATTGTTTGTTGTTCATGTTTATACACTAGAGTAGTATCGGTTTATTGCACTTCATTTACTCTTGTTTCTATACTTAGATAAGTTAGAGAAAAAGCAATCTAGCTATAATTTTTAATTTGGGGGTTTAAACAGTTCTTGTGTTATCACACATTTTCGAGCTTTCAGAAACAAAACTGAAAGCCAATGAGACTTCAGTTTTGTGAAAATGGTGAGTTCCAATTAGCTCAATTGGTAAAGTCTCTGATGGTTAAATCAACGACTGGGGGTTCAATCCCTACTTGCACAAAAAATCGATTGGTGTCTCAGTCCGATAATAAAAAGCAATTATCAGGAGCGGACGGCATAAATTCAAATTTTCTATTAAAAAAAATGTTTTGTGAAAATGAACAATTATAGTTCTCTCTAGAACTCATGATTTGGTCAAGTAATGACTATCAGTAGGTTGCACCATTAAAAGTAGTAGACCTCATTTATGATAAGAGATTGGCCACAGTTTTGATTAGTTAGCTCATTTACTTCAGTAGGGCAATAAGTCATAAGCCTATAAATTTACCTATTAAGCCAAGAGTATTGTAACTCAATTAGTTAACACTCTCTAATCCTCCCTCCTATTGTAACTATCTAATAACACACGCGCGCACGCGCACACACACACACACACACACACACATATATATATATATATATAAGAAACGAAAATCTCTAACAAAACCTACAAAGAAATCTATTTTGTACAGTGAGTTTTTTGGTAAAACGCAACCTTAGAGTTTAAATGACATGCAAAGTGTAAAATGACACAAGCCTAAAAGAAGCGAGTTGGGGCTTGGGGCACAAAGAGGAGAAAGTATTTAGTATCAAATGATACCATGTCAATGATATCAAATGATACCATGTCAATGGTATCAAAATCTAATAAGTGTGAGACATATTAGCAAAAAATAACTACCTCGCTAACAAATGAAAAACATGTGTTAGTGCCTTAATGGATATTATTTTTATACACATATCACTCATTTATTAGGTTTTGATGTGGATGACATAATATCTTTTGATACATAATACTTTTTCCACAAAGAGAGGGTCTGCTTATCAACTATTACTTTGTGTTTTATCTGCATTTGGAAATTAGGTACCGTTTACATTTAGTTTTCCGAGATATGGGTAAGGAAGGAAAAAGATATGACCTTTGATATGAGATTATAGCCTTTGGTAGCCAAATTTTTTTTAGGAGAAAAATCCCCCAGTTTTTTTTATTTTTATTTTTTTATTTACAAAGATCCCAGCTATTTTAATTCGATTAAGGGTTCGTTTGGTTGGAGTGATGGAAAAGTGGGAGGATATAAAATAGAGAGAGGGTGGAAAATAGGGATGATCGAAGAGATTTTAGTTTCTCTCATTTGTGTTTAATTGGAAGATGGAAAAGTGGAGGGATGAAAAATGTAGTTTATATAAATTTACTCATATGCCCTTATTAGATAATAAAAAAAAAAAGTAATAAACTATTGTAGGGGCCTTTTTTTTTTATTTGGGCTGGGCTGCCTCCTGCGGTGATGGGGCCGGGATGTTTTTCTAAGTAGGAAAGTTGAGACCGGCCCAATTGTAACTCACTTTGGACCGGCTTGTGCACAAACTTAGCCTTGTCTGCCAGGAACACCCTTACGACAAGCAGAGCTATTACAACAAGATTACAACAGGCAGATATAATAACAATAAAAGGAAAACAGAGTGCGGTAGCTTTTGTTAATAACAAAGACCGAATATCACAGTAGTAATAATGATAATAATAATAATGGTTTTTATAAGAAAGAACAATTGATTGAACGATGATGGAAGTTAATCAAAAATAAACATCAAGCCAAAACCGAGTCTGCAATGGCAAAAAATTAAAGAGGAAGAACGCCTCCTCTCAATGAAACTAACCTCCCAGGAGAATATCCTACCGTGGGGATTAATAACTTTGAGGGAATCGGACCTAAGTGATAGATGCCTGAAGAAAGTTCTTACTGCTTAATTGTTCCTTATAGAGTGGGATTTTGAGGGGGAGAGAAGAGAAAAGATCTATTGGTGCATGCCCATTATCCTCACTACTTGTTTTCTTATCTTTCCTTCTTTTCTTTTCTTTTTCTTTTTAGTTTTCTTTCTATATTTTTCCTTCCTCTGTTTTTCGATCCCTTCTACAGGGCACGGCAAGGATCCTTTTATAGGGCCTGCCGTGGTTGTTTTTTTTACCATTTCACCCCCTAACGGCTTTTGTCTGGTCTGGGCATACTTGCTGACCATCGTCTGTACACTACTTACCCTCGCCAGACAAAAACAAGTTGGTGTTGTTTCTATCCGCCGTGGCACTGTCTTCTGCCGTGACTTAAATGCTCTCTCTCTTCCTATGGCATGCACCCAACGTTCCCTCCCCAACCTTACCTCTTTTGGGCGGTCTGTCTTCCCAGTAGGACGTACCTCCCAAAAGGGTTTGGACAGGGAACGTAAAATAAATCTTTTCCCCCCTCCCCACCACCAAACCACACCCCCCTTTACCTCTTTCTACTGACCCATGGCCCCACCACGACCCATATTTGCTGGGTACAGGCTGGTGGCACCTGGGCCTTGTGCATGCTTTTCCTGTTATGTACGTTCAAAGCCCGCCTGCGGCCCATGTGTTTGTTGTGATCTGGAGCTTTGTTTGCATTCGTCTGCCATACTTCTTCGTTCTTTCATGTGGGCCGTTCTGTACTTTCACTACTTCCCTTTGGGATTGGGCTTTTCTTAATACTGGGTTTCACATCTCTCTTGGTCCATTTCTCGGTTTATGTTTATGTCTTGTTTCATTACTTAGCATTTCCTGCCATGTTGATGTGTTCCTGCTAGGCCTCTTTCAAGCCTGCCGTTCCATTCCTTCCCTTAGTGACTTAAGAGAGCCTGCTGGTGTTCTTACTCATGGGCTCCATTGTCCCTTTCTTTTTTCCCTTTGGGCCTGCGGCCCTTTTACTTTCCTTGGGCTTCCTCGGCCCATTTACTGACTTTGCTTTTCCTATGAACTTTTACTAACTTGACTGGGCTTCTCCAACCCAATCTCCTCATACTTATCCTTGGGGTTCATGGGCTTGCCATCAACCCCTACTTTCTTTGTTTACATTGCCTTGGGCCTGCCACGGCCCATTCTTACTTTCTTATACCATATATTGCCCATGGGTGTCATTTCTCTCTTTCCGGGTCCTTTGGGCCCATTTGCTTCCCCAAGACCCATTTATTCATGTTATGGGCCTGTGTTCTATTATTCCTGCCGCTTGGACCTAATAGTCTTACTCTATGCCTGCCACTCTTATTGCCTGCTTTGCTGGGTTTGGCTGACTTTACAAAAAATGACCCTCAACATTTAGCCCCCTGAACATATGGAGCGTTCTTGCGGTTCATATGTGAATGAAGGACTTTTTTGTCTTTTTTTCACTTTTTCTTTCCCTTCACGGGCTTTTTGAAACCACGAACTCCTTCTTGCACATATATATATATATATATATATTTTCTTGCCGTGAACAGTGACAACTCTTCGAATTTCCTAAAATGGCAGTTGCGTTAAAACATAACTACCGCCTCATTAATTTCATTCTTTTCTCAATGGCTGACCAGTCGCCTCCCTTCACGCCGGCCTTAATAACTCAGGTATTTAAGAGAAGAATCCCTTCCCAACGCAGACACAAACTCCTTTTATTTCAAAATATTTTCCTTTCCTCATCATTATCTTCTTCTCGAACACCCATCCCTCTCTTGCTTCGTTCAAATCCTCACGCCATGGCACTGGTGAAAACTCAAGCTTCTTCCCGCCGTAAAGGGAAAAGCGTTGCCGTGGATCCTCCAGTGGAACAAGAAGTAGAAGAAGAGGACGTGCACTCCGATTCGGACCGTTCCGAAGAGGAGGAAGCGTGGCGCGACCCAGACAGCGAGTGCGCCCCTCTGATCGATCCTTGGTACAGTCTTAGTCCTCACTTTCCTAAGGCTCCTAGAGATTATGTGCCTCCGCCGTCGGGCCGTGTGTGGCTTGCTCTTTGCCGGCGAAACCCTAATGTTTCTTGGGCTCCGATGTCTTCCTCTATCTCCGATTTGGTCATTCGTCAAGGCGTCACCCTTCCCGTACCTATTCACTTTGAGTTTGGGTCTGGCACCGCCTTGGGTTGGAAAGAGTGGGTTGACAGCGAGTTATCGGATACACATTTCATGGGTTTACTTCAGCAGGCCGGTGTTCTAAAGGTCGTTGTTCCTTCCTGAAGCCTTTCCAACTTTCGAGACCTCTACAATCTTCGCCATTTAGTTCGCCGATGGTGTTCTACCACTCACACATTCTTCTTTTCTTGCGGCGAAGTCACGGTTACTCTCGAGGACGTGGCTAATCAGTTTCTTTTGCCTATTCTCGGGGATGCTGATCCTGCCGCTATTGAGCTTTCCCCAGAAGAAGAAGACATTGAAGCGAAGTTGAAGAAGAGGATGGCCGAAAATGCTAAGCTGTCTTATTGGGTTAGTTCTTCTTCCAAGTTTTCTGCTGTTGCTCGTCGTGCTGCCTTTATTGCTTTTTGGCTTTCTAAGTTTCTCTTTGGGTCCCATCCCCATTATGCCATAAAGCCTCTGTATTTTCGTTTGGCCATTAAAATATCTGCTGGGGTGAGTCTGCCACTAACCCCCATGTTTTTGGGGCATTTATATGTGCAACTGGACATCCTGTGGAGTGATGAGAGTCAGGCTAGTTCCTGCCACATAGTTGCTTCTTCTATACACAGCACTATTCTGCAGCAGTTGTTGTTTGAGCATTGTGCTCAATACTTGGCGAAGTGTAGGCCTGTCAGATTTGCTAAAGAGAAGTATCAATCTTGTCCGCGGGCCATTACTGATTTTTATGGCAGGTTTGAGCTTGATTTTCCTTTGGCTTTTCGTTGGTCCTGTTTGAAGCCCATCGATTACTCTATTGTTGAATCCTTTGATGAAGGTGTTAGTTTTTCCTGGAGAGCTTATAGACAGTTGCATCCTGGTTACACTTGTGCTGATTCGGTAATGGGTCTATTCGTTGATACCGTTGGTACTACCACCCTGCTGGCTGGCTTTGATGAGACGGGTATCACATATTTAGCTGCCACTAATCCTGGGTGGCTGCCCTATTTGGCAGATGAGGGTGTCAGGTTTGTTCATTACCCTACCAACCGAGTGAGGAGACAGTTTGGCCTGGATCAGGATATCCCTGATAACCTCTCCTTCCTCGCAAAGTCTCCTACTTCGGCTAGACCCTTTCTGCGGCATACTGCTTTTGACTTTTGGAGAGAGCGTTTTAGTGCGGTCACAGTTGCTGGTTCTTCGAGGGAAGGCCTTTGCACCGCTGTTATGCACCTCTATTGGCAGCTTGTCATGAATTCGTTTGATGCAGAGTTGGCTGGTAGTCATGGTTTCTCTCTTATACCTCCTGAGGGACTTAGTATGGTTATCTCTCCCAATCCTTGGTTACTCCTTCCTTCTAAGTCTATGTTGGCCTATGCCAGGAAACAAAACCGATCTGCCTTCTTTGAGTGGGACGAGGAGAAAAGGGGATGGTATTGGCACACAGGTGATTACCCCTCAGGTTGGGAAAAGAAAGTTAAAGTAGTAAATATTCCTGCGTCGGCCAAGAAAGTTCCTGCCAAGCTTAAATCTGTCAGCAAGTCCAAGTCTGCCACTCCTCAGCCTCCTGCAAATACTACTCCTACCAGCAGAACACGAGGCAGTAAAAGGAAGACAACTCCCCATCCTGTGTCTGCCGCTCAGTGAAGAGTAAGTTTCTAAAAACTTTTTCTTGCTTTGTCTTCCAAGTACACACACACACACACACATACACACACACACACATACATATATATATATATATATATACTTCTTCCTTTTTTCTGACCCATTCTGAATCCTGGCTGACTTTTTCCTTGACTCCTTTTCTTATCCCTTTTGCTTTTACAGTCTAAGCAGAAAAAGGATACGTCAGCCGCCTGTCCTATTATGCTTGAGGAACCCGAATCAGAGGTATGTTTCTTCTTGCTCCTGCACTTGTCCAATTCGCTACATTTCTTTTTTTTTTTTTTTTAAGTTATTCCACTCATCCAAAGAGTTAATTTGGTTACACCCTTTCTTTGTTTTGTCCTTTAGGATGAGCCTGAGCCTCTTTCCATATATCGCCCTACGGCTAAGGAGCTTTCTGCCCCAATGGGCATTCCTACGGAGGGCACTTTTGGTAGGGTTGAATTTGCAGCACCTGCTCCTTCTGCAGCCACTATCTCTCCTACTGGACCGGTACCCATGGATGAGGGTACTCATATTGGGGAGGTTAGTGAGGCCACCCCCACTCCTGCCATGACACCTTCTGTTCAAAGGGGAACCACCCCTCCTACTCCTGCTACACCTCTCATCATTTCTACTGGTGACCCTTTTGCTGCTCTCTCTCAGGCAATGCAGGGCTTTTCTTCTTTGGTAGTTACTCCCTCTTCTATTCCTGTTTCTGCCACACGTGGGTCTCGTGCTGAATTGTCCTCCGAGGAGTCTGAGGAGATCTTTGAGGATCCTGAGGATGAGCCTGGCCTGGGGAGGAGGATTTCTGAATCTGAGGAAGAGGATAGTGTTCCACCCGAGGCAATGGGTATGTGCTTTCTTCCTTAACTTTTTTTTTTCTTTCTCCGTTAAGTTTTATCATTTTCCCTTTTTTATTTGCACGTCTATTTCTCTGTTTGCAGAGACTTTTGGGGAGTTAGGCATTTCAGCAGACGTGGGGGTGTCTGCGGCAACTTCTCCTGCCATGCCCACAACACCTATTCCTGCCACATCTCTCATACCAGTTTCCGCCATATTTACAACGTCTGTTTCTGCAGTTCCTTCTGTTCCTGCCTCTGCTTTCCCCACAGCCCCTGTTACTGCTAGCTCTGGTAAGTTTTATCTCTCATTTCTTTTACTTCTTCTCTATGGGCTTCTCTTCCTTTTATTCTCACCAAGGTTCCTCATTTAAACCTTTGCATTCTTCAACAGGTCCACCTCCTACAGTGCCTTCTCAATTTGAGGTGGGCAGTAGCTCTGCCACCCTTCCAGATCCTGCGGGTGAGGCTGCGACCTTCTTTATGCGTTTTGATCAGTCCAAAATCAACGACCTTGATCCTGCTTCTTTCTGGGGCTCCGGACCCCCTTACATAGATTTTCATGGCTTCAGAGTTCCTGCGGACTGCGCTCCTCATTTGGTGATGATTTATGACAGTCGTGGGGATTTCATGCAGGAATTCCGACTTGGCCAATCAGTCAGAAAGCATTTCTTAAGAATGTTAGGCAGCGTGCTGAACGACATCGAGCACAACTTTGTGGATACTGTCTCCACCGAGAGGATCCTACAATGGAAGGCTGCAATACAGGAGCTTATCAGCGTTGGCTTTACAGTGGAGTTCGTCTTGGATCACCTTCGAGAGATTGCTCGAGCAGTTTTCATGAGGAGAGTCCAGCCTACTATTGATGCTATTGACTCTCGCCTTGCGGTTTTGAGAAAGGAAGTGGCAGATTTGGAAGGCCTCCAAGAGCGTCTTCTTTCCAGTGTAGGAGGACTTGGTCGTTTTAGGGATCAATCACTTATTTTCGGACTTTATTGATGATGATGTAGTTTCTCCCCTGTTTTGTTGTTTTTTTTTTCTTTTGCCTCATTACTCTGCCCAGTACATTATGCTTCCTATAGCACCTATTTGGGTTTGCTTGCCACAGTTTGGGTTTTGTAATTTAACTTTATGATGCTACACTTATGATGCTACACCTTGCTACTTTTTTGCTATGATATATGATAACAAATACTTCGTGCTTTTCATTGCAAGAAAGCAAGTTACAAAATTTGATTTGTGACATAGTCATCTTTGAAAGATAAAGAACAGAGCAAAAGAAAAACATGACAGCTTTTGACAAAACAAAAAAGGTAAAGGATAATCACATTGCTTTTCTCCTTAGGTGTAGTAGCGTTTCAACCATTTCCCATTGATGAGATCCATTAAGTCCTTTCCATCCGTCTGAGTCAAGCGGTAATATCCACTCGGATGCGCTTCTCTTATCATAAAGGGTCCTTCCCACTTCGGTGCAAACTTCGATGGTCCTGCCAGGCCTCTCCTACATAGTCTACCACTTTTAGGACCAGTTGTCCTTCTGCAAATATTCTTTCCTTAGTCATCCTACCGTAAGCCTCAGTCATTTTTTGCCTGTATCTGCGGCTATGTTCCTGAGCCTTTTCTCTTCTTTCATCAAGTCCTTCCAAGTCTTCGCACCTTTCTGCCGCAAAGACCTCTTCATCATTCTCCTTTTCTTGCATTTGCATGACTCTCAGGGATGGGGTCATCTTTTCTGCTAGGCTCACCACTTCAGTTCCATAGACCAAGGAAAAATGTGAAAAACCTGTGGCTGACTTAGGTGAGCTCTTGTAAGCCCAAAGAGCGTCTGGCAGATGTGTTGCCCATCCTCCCGCATATTCTTGGCTCATTTTACTGATGATTTTTATGACGGTTTTGTTTGTTGCTTCAGCTTGCCCATTTCCTTGAGGGTAATATGGTGATGATCGGTGATGTTTGATTTAATAAAACTCTAGCATTCTCCTCACCTCGCTATTGACAAAAGGTGTGCCGTTGTCACTGATGATCCTGTGAGGAACCCCAAACCTTACGATTATGTTTTCCTTGATAAAGTTTGCCACTGCCCCTCCTGTGGCTTTACGAAGAGGCACTGCCTCTACCCACTTAGTAAAGTATTCCGTAGCTACTAGTATCCATATGTATCCTCGCGACGGCAGATTCACCGATCCAACTAAATCAAGCCCCCAAGTATGGAACGGCCATGGTGTGACCATGCTATGCAAGTTCTGTGGATGAGTGTGAATCAAATTGGCTTGTACTTGGCAACTGTGGCATTTTTTCACAAATTCTGCCGTGTCCCTTTTCATGGTAGGCCAGTAATAGCCCATTTGCAATAGGCACCTGTAAAGCCTTTTCTTCCCCTAGTGTTCCCCACACTCTCCTGAGTGTATTTCTTTATCATTTCTCTTACCTCCTCAAGGCCTAGACACCTCAAGGGGTCTCCATCATACCCTTTTTTGAAAAGGGTCATATTATGCAAGAAATAGTGCGTTGCTAGCCTCCTGAGCTTATATTTTTCGCTGTGCTTCTGCGGCAAGATGCCTTCTGTCAGGTATTGTATAAATGGGTTTCTCCAGTCCTCGCTGACGAATGCAGCATAACTTTCTTCTCTGTCTGCCACAAGTTGGCAGTTCTCACACTGGGTTTGGACTTGGTCTGCATCTTTGCTCATGGTTGGTCAATAAAAGCCCGCCCTTTGAAGTCTGCAGTAAAGGTTGACTTCTCCGCAAGATCCGCAAGTATTTTCATGTACTTCTTTCAACTTTCTCTGGGCCTCCTTTTGCCCCACACATCTGGACAAGATTCCACCTAGCATCCTGCAGTATAGCTCTCCCTTCATTAGGGCGTAGTCTTTGAGTACTTTTAGTTCCATGGCTTCCTCTCCTCCCATCAAAACTTCCTTCATGGGTATCCGCCAATCTCCTTCGCAGTGTTCCTCTTGGAACCTTTCTTTTAACACTTCAATTATGGATTCTTCTCTCTTGCTGACCTCCACTCTGGTGCTTTCCCCTTCAAAAATTACTTGTGAACCTAGTGCGGCCAATGCATCGGCAAATCGATTCTCGTTTCTCGAGGTGTGTTCTATTTCGAAAGTTAAGAACTTTTCTTCCATCTTCTGGGCCATTGTTCTGTATGGGGCAAGACTGGGCTCTTTTAGGGAAAAACTCCATTTGGTTTGGCAGACTACCAAGTTGGAATCACCTAATACCTTCAAATGTTTAACTCTCATCTCAAGGGCTGTGGCCAGCCCAGTTAAGTAAGCTTCATATTCTGCCATATTGTTTGAACAAGAGAACTCCAGCTTGAATGATAGTGCTACTGCTTTATCTTCTTCATGATACAAAACTACCCCAACCCCTCTAGACTGGGCGGTAGAAGATCCGTCAAATTTCATCACCCACTGTTCTCTGAGTTCTTCTGCCATGGCTACTTCCCCTGGAACTTCGTCGTCCAGCGAAAATTCTTCCTCCCCTAGAAACTGTGCCAATAAATCTGCTATAGCCTGGCTTTTCACTGCTCTGGGCGCCCCCATTCTCAAGTCATACTGTGATAGTTGTAATAACCATTGTGATATCCTGCCAGAGAGGATTGGCTGCTGTAATAAAGCTTTGATGGCATGGGACTTAGTCATCAGCCATACTTCATAGGCCAAGAAATAATGGCGTAATCTTTGTGAGGCATAAACAATAGCCAAACATGCCCTTTCTGCCCTCGGATAACGAGTTTCTGCGTCTCTCAGGGCGCGGCTGATGTAATATACTGGTTGCTCGATGCCACCTTCATCTTCTTGGGCAATTAAGGCACCGATGGCATATGAATTGGTAGCCATATAAAGCAGTAATGGCTTTTTATGTATTGGGGCTTGCACTGTAGGGAGGTTCATCATGATCTGCTGCAGCCTCTTGAAGGCCGCCTGCTGCGCTTCTCCCCATACAAAACTTTGCCCTTTCCTCAGTAGCTTGGTAAAGGCCGAAGTGATTGATGTCAACCCAGGGATGAATCTCCGGATATATGAGACTTTCCCTAAGAAACTTTTTAGCTCTTTTACCATGGTTGGAGGTCTCATAGTTGCAATGGCCGTAGCTTTTGCTGGGTCAACATCTATCCCTCTGCTATGCACTAGGAAGCCTAGGAATTTCCCTGAGGATACACCAAACGCACATTTGAGGGGATTCATTCTCAACTTAAAGGCTTTGCACCTTTCGAATACTTTTTTCAGCACATGGAAATATTCTTCTCTCTTCCTTGACTTAACTACTATGTCATCCACATAGTCTTCCAACTCTTGATGCATCATATCATGAAATATAGCCATCATTGCCCGTTGATAAGTTGCACCTGCATTTTTCAACCCAAAGGGCATCACGGTGTAGTGAAAGTTTCCCATGGGTGTTCTGAAAGCGGTTTTCTCCGCATCTTTTGATGCCATCCTGATCTGGTTGTATCCGCTGAAACCATCCATGAATGAGAACATGGTCCTTCCTGCCACGGAATCTATCAATAAGTCTATATTGGGCAATGGAAATTTGTCTTTCGGGCATGCTTTGTTGAAATCCATGAAATCTATGCAACACCTGATCTGGCCATTCTTCTTTTTCACTGGCACTATGTTGGATAGCCAGCGAGGATGTTGAATAGGCTTAACGAATCCTGCGACTAGCAGTTTCTGTATTTCTTTGACTATCTGTCCTTCTATTTCTGTGTGAAATATTCTGGCAAGCTGAGCTACTGGCCTGGCCTGCGGGTCTACATTTAACGTATGTGCTACTAACCTAGGGTCTAGCCCTGGCATTTCACTATAGTCCCATGCGAACACGTCTTTGAATTCTTTTAGCAACAGTACCAATTCCCTTTTCTCATCTTTTGTCAAACTCGCACTAATTGAGATGGGTCTCGACCCTTGTGAAACAGATCCTAGGTCAACTTCTTCTATTTCCTCTTCTGCCATGACCTGCATTTCCTTTTCAGCTACAACTCTTTCGTACTCCTCTTCGTTACTTCCTTCCTCTGAACTTTCTTAGACTCTGCAGCACGTCAAACCCTCGTGCTGTTCTTCCTGGGTGGGGCCCATCTGGGTTTCAATTGTGGGCCCCACGTGCCTTCATAATTTGTAAATAATTCTGCCATCAGAGTCTCGGACTCTAATGCATTGGGGTGCGTCTTCAAATCCTGCGACGGGCATCTCTTTCCTTCATCTCTTTCTTGCCAATAACTCCCTTAGATCGGGTTCTGGGTCATTCTGGACATCCTCCCATCTATGCACGAAAGTACATAGCAGCCTTGATACTGAACTCTCCCCAAAGGGAGCCCATTGATCGTAGAACATAGTTTCTACTAAATGAGCTTCTGCTTGTTCAAATGGTGAGGGATTCGCGGCTATGTGTATCATCCTGCCGTTCAATCTTCCTTTCACACATTGGTGATAGGTGGACGGGACCAGCCGGTGTTTATGCAACCATGGCCTCCCCAGAAGCACGTGGTAGGATACTTCAGTTTTTACCACATAAAACCGTGCTAAAGAGGCTATGGGGCCCACTTTCAACCACAGCTGAATGTGGCCTACTGTGTACTCGCCCCTTCCACCGAACCCTGTTACTTCCATTGGACATCCCTGAATCTTCCTTTCTGAAATTCCTGCTGTCTGCAGAGTGCTCAATGGAATGAGATTCACAGAAGCACCTGTGTCTATTAAAGCTCTCTTTATAGGGATTTAATTTATGGATGCCGCCAAGTACAAGGGTCTCCTGTGGTCCGGATGCCCTACTTCCATATCTTCCTCACTAAAAGTGATTTCGATTGACTCCTGTAAGAGAGCCCTTTCATCTAATACTTCTGCCAATAAACATTCTACTCCTACACCGGAGGCAATGCTCACCAAGACCTCTATGGCTACCTTTCTTTCCTTTGCTGAGAGTCCCAGCTGATCAAACAAATTTCTGAACTTGGAACTCTGTTGTAGAGTGGTAATGGCCGCCGCAGGCAAAGCCATGTTTTCTTCTTCGTCCTCTCCTAGGTCAGTACAAATTACCACTGCTGCTACACCCTTCCCTTTATGGTTTGGGAGTGGGTTTCTTTGGACTTCCTGCTGGGACAGTTCTAAAGTCCCTTCCTTTATTCTGCGGTGCACTAGTCTGCGGAGCGCCCAACATTCTACGGTAGGATGTTGGACATAATTATGTAAATGACAAAAAGGTGGGTCCCTCCTTTCTTCCTCGGTGGGCTCCCTAGCAACCTGGTTGGGTATGAAAATTCCATCTGTTATCCATTTGTCTAGCAGTACGTCTAATTCTTTTGAAGTGCATGGTATTGGTGGGGGAGTGTCGTATTCCCTCCCCTCAGTCTTCCTTCTCCGTTCTCCAGTGGACACTGCCATCGCCTGTGGGGCGTTTCTCTTGTCCAAGCTTGGTTTCACAGACTGGGTCGTCTTTCTTGCCTTCTGCAATAGCTGGGCGAATTGGGAGATTTCCAAATTTTCGAGGACTGCCCTGTACTCCCTGATCATATTCATCGTGCACATCTTAACCAGCGTGCTTTCTTCGCAATGGTCATAGCAGTCGAGTGCTATGTCCCTGAATCTCTTGATATATTCCATCAAGTCTTCACCGTTTCTTTGTTTGGTTGCTTGCAGGGTTGCAAGCGTTACCGTTTCCTTTCCATGGAAGTACTTGGTACAGAATACATCCACCATATCATCCCATGTTGAGATAGTTCCTGGCTTTAATCCAATGTACCAGGTGTAAGCCTGGTCACACAATGATTTAGAAAATTCTCGAAGACATAAGTCCTTGTCTGCGGCATAAGGGCCAAGTGTATCAATGAACTTGCTCACGTGCTCAACAGCACTTCCCTTTCTATCATCGTACTATGCGAAAGCTTTTGGTTCATACCTCTCAGGGTATGGTTTGCTGAGTACCCTCAGTGGGTAGGGAGGCCTTCGTGCATAGAACATCTCCTTAGGTGCCCTGGCCCTTTCCTGCTCCAAGAGGGCGGCCACCTCAGCCATAGTAATGAAACGTTGTTCTGCATTGTGTGGGAAACCTCCCGTCGGTGTCTCTTCTTTGTCTGTTGCATGCTCCGGGTCATGCTGGCTTCCTTTTTCTTTCGTCTTGTCAGCTTTCAGCTGACGGATTTCTTCCATCATTTGCTGTTGTTAGTGTTGTAATGACTGCAAGACTTCGATGAAAATGTTGGCATTGTCGGTAGGGATTCTTGGTGGCTGTTGGGGGTCAGCCCCCATTCCGTTGGCACCTTCTGCCTGGTTAGGTTGTAGTTGGTGAGGCGTTGTAGGCCTGGACTCTGCTTGTGAGGGTACAACACTCATATTCCGAGTTGTCCTGGACTTTGAAGGCATTTGTTTGTGTGGGCTTTCGTCCCTGTCTGTTTCCCAACTCCCTAGTGAATTCGCCAATTTAATATAGGGGCCTTTTTTTTTATTTGGGCTGGGCTGCCTCCTGCGGTGATGGGCCCGGATGTTTTTCTGAGTAGGAAAGTTGAGATCGGCCCAACTGTAACTCACTTTGGGCCGGCTTGTGCACAAACTTAGCCTTGTCTGCCAGGAACACCCTTATGGCAAGCAGAGCTATTACAACAAGATTACAGCAGGCAGATATAATAACAATAAAAGGAAAACAGAGTGCGGAAGCTTTTGTTAACAATAAAGACCGAATATCACAGTAGTAATAATGGTAATAATAATAATGGCTTTTATAAGAAAGAACAGTTGATTGAACGATGATGGAAGTTAATAAAAAATAAACATCAAGCCAAAATCGAGTCTGCAATGGCAAAAAATCAAAGAGGAAGAACGCCTCCTCTCAATGAAACTAACCTCCCAGGAGAATATCCTGCCGTGGGGATTAATAACTTTGAGGGAATCGGACCTAAGTGATAGATGCTTGAACAAAGTTCTTACTGCTTAATTGTTCCTTAGAGAGTGGGATTTTAAGGGGGAGAGAAGAGAAAAGATCTATTGGTGCATGCCCATTATCCTCACTACTTGTTTTTTTATCTTTCCTTCTTTTCTTTTCTTTTTCTTTTTAGTTTTCTTTCTATATTTTTCCTTCCTCTGTTTTTCGGTCCCTTCTACAGGGCACGGCAAGGATCCTTTTATAGGGCCTGCCGGGGTTGTTTTTTTACCATTTCACCCCCTAACGGCTTTTATCTGGTCTGGGCATGCTTGCCAACCACCGTCTGTACACTACTTACCCTCGCCAGACAAAAACAGGTTGGTGTTGTTTCTATCCGCCGTGGCACTGTCTTCTGCTGTGGCTTAAATGCTCTCTCTCTCTTCCTATGGCATGCACCCAACGTTCCCTTCCCAACCTTACCTCTTTTGAGCGGTCTGTCATCCCAGCAGAACGTACCTCCCAAAAGGGTTCGGACAAGGAACGTAAAATAAATCTTTTCCCCCCTCCCCACCACCAAACCGCACCCCCCTTTACCTCTTTCCACTGACCCATGGCCCCACCACAACCCATATTGGCTGGGTATAGGCTGGTGGCACCTGGGCCTTGCGCATGTTTTTCCTGTTATGTATGTTCAAAGCCCGCTTGCGGCCCATGTACTTATTGTGATCTGGAGCTTTGTTTGCATTCGTCTACCATACTTCTTCGCTCTTTCATGTGGGCCGTTTTGTACTTTCACTGCTTCCCTTTGGGATTGGGCTTTTCTTAATACTGGGTTTCACATCTCTCTTAGCCCATTTCTCGGTTTATGTTTATGTCTTGTTTCATTACTTAGCATTTCCTGCCATGTTGATGTGTTCCTGCTAGGCCTCTTTCAAGCCTGCCGTTCCATTCCTTCCCCCAGTGACTTAAGAGAGCCTACTGGTATTCTTACTCATGGGCTCCATTGTCCCTTTCTTTTTTCCCTTTGGGCCTGTGACCCTTTTACTTTCCTTGGGCTTCCTCAGCCCATTTACTGACTTTGCTTTTCCCATGGGCTTTTACTAACTTGACTAGGCTTCCCCGGCCCAATCTCCTCATACTCATCCTTGGGGTTCATGGGCTTGCCATCAACTCCTACTTTCTTTGTTTACATTGCCTTGGGCCTCCCGCAGCCCATTCTTACTTCTTATACCATATATTGTCCATGAGTGTCATTTCTTTCTTTTCGGGCCCTTTGGGCCCATTTGGTTCCTCAAGACCCATTTATTCATGTTATGGGCCTGTGTTCCATTATTCCTGCCGCTTGGGCCTAATAGTCTTACTCTATGCCTGCCACTCTTATTGCCTGCTTTGTTGGGTTTGGCTGACTTTACAAAAAATGACTTAATGTAGGGGCCTTTTTTTTCATTTTGGGCAGAGCTACCTCCTGCGGTGATGGGCCCGGATGTTTTTTTGAGTAGGAAAGTTGAGACCGGCCCAACTGTAACTCGCTTTGGGCCGGCTTGTGCACAAACTTAGCATTGTCTGCCAGGAACACCCTTACGATAAGCAGAGCTATTACAACAAGATTACAGCAGGCAAATATAATAACAATAAAAGGAAAACAGAGTGCGGTAGCTTTTGTTAATAACAAAGACCGAATATCACAGTAGTAATAATGGTAATAATAATAATGGCTTTTATAAGAAAGAACAATTGATTGAACGATGATGGAAGTTAATTAAAAATAAACATCAAGCCAAAACCGAGTCTGCAATGGCAAAAAATCAAAGAGAAAGAACGCCTCCTCTCAATGAAACTAACCTCCCAGGAGAATATCCTACCGTGGGGATTAATAACTTTGAGGGAATCAGACCTAAGTGATAGATGCCTGAAGAAAGTTCTTACTGCTTAATTGTTCCTTAGAGAGTGGGATTTTGAGGGGGAGAGAAGAGAAAAGATCTATTGGTGCATGCCCATTATCCTTATTACTTGTTTTCTTATCTTTCCTTCTTTTCTTTTCTTTTTCTTTTTAGTTTTCTTTCTATATTTTTCCTTCCTCTGTTTTTCAGTCCCTTCTACGGGGCACGGCAAGGATCATTTTATAGGGCCTGCCGTGGTTGTTTTGTTACCATTTTACCCCCTAACGGCTTTTGTCTAGTCTGGGCATGCTTGCCGACCACCGTCTGTACACTGCTTACCCTCGCCAGACAAAAACAGGTTGGTGTTGTTTCTGTCCGCCATGGCACTGTCTTCTGTCGTGGCTTAAATGCTCTCTCTCTCTTCCTATGGCATGCACCCAACGTTCCCTCCCCAACCTTACCTCTTTTGGGTGGTCTGTCATCCCAGCAGGACGTACCTCCCAAAAGGGTTTGGACAGGGAACGTAAAATAAATCTTTTCCCCCCTCCCCACCACCAAACCGCACCCCCTTTTACCTCTTTCCACTAACCCATGGCCCCACCACGACCTATATTGGCTAGGTACAGGCTGGTGGCACCTGGGCCTTGCACATGCTTTTTCTGTTATGTACATTCAAAGCCTGCTTGCGGCCCATGTGTTTGTTGTGATCTGGAGCTTTGTTTGCATTCGTCTGCCATACTTCTTCGTTCTTTCATGTGGGCCGTTCTGTACTTTCACTGCTTCCCTTTGGGATTGGGCTTTTCTTAATACTGGGTTTCACATCTCTCTTGGCCCATTTCTCGGTTTATGTTTATGTCTTGTTTCATTACTTAGCATTTCCTGCCATGTTGATGTGTTCCTGCTAGGCCTCTTTCAAGCCTGCCGTTCCATTCCTTTCCCCAGTGACTTAAGAGAGCCTACTAGTGTTCTTACTCATGGGCTCCATTGTCCCTTTCTTTTTTCCCTTTAGGCTTGCGGCCCTTTTACTTTCCTTGGGCTTCCTCAGCCCATTTACTGACTTTGCTTTTCCCATGGGCTTTTACTAACTTGACTGGGCTTCCCCGGCCCAATCTCCTCATATTCATCCTTGGGGTTCATGGGCTTGCCATCAACCCCTACTTTCTTTGTTTACATTGCCTTGGGCCTGCCGCGGCCCATTCTTACTTTTTTATACCATATATTGCCCATGGGTGTCATTTCTCTTTTTCCGGGCCCTTTGGGCCCATTTGCTTCCTCAAGACCCATTTATTCATGTTATGGGCCTGTGTTCTATTATTCTTGCCGCTTGGGCCTAATAGTCTTACTCTATGCCTGCCACTCTTATTGCCTGCTTTGCTGGGTTGGGCTGACTTTACAAAAAATGATCCTCAACAACTATATTTTTATTAAAAAAATTGCGTATGGAATTATGGATGGACATTCCATATATATATATGTGTGTGTGTGTGTGTGTGTGTGTGTGTAAAGCACCCAAAATAGATGAAGTTAAAAACAAAAAACCATTAAAGAAATTCAGGGAAATAGGAAACAAAAAAAAAAATGAATGAAAATTCAAAAGTCAAGTTGGTTGGGAATATATTCAATAGAACGTTGCGCAATTCCTTAAAAAAAATAAAATAAAAAAAATAAAAAAATTGAACAACGTTGCAAGGACATTTTTGTCCAAATAACTCGTCCAGTTCTCTACCTAGTTTTTTCTCTATTTTAAAGAGAAAACTTTTTGTTAGGCCCAAAAAGAAAACACCTAGACCTCACCATGTTTTTTTCCTCTCTGATAGGCCAAGAATATATTGACCCATTGTGATTAATTAATTGATTAATTAGCCAAGTTTATTAATTAATCAAATTAACATGCAAAATGCATGGTAGCATAAACAAATCACCAATTAAACTAAGTATGCAGTGGAAAATAAATTGGCACGGTAATTTGTTTACGAATGGGGAAAACCAACACGGCAAAAACTTCACCGAGTGATTTTAAGGTCACCACTCCCGAAAATCCACTATTATCAAAACAAGCGGTTACAAGTAAAGGAATTTCAGTACCTTATATCAATCTATAGTTGAACCCTTATCCCAATACCCAATTGAACTTATTTTGTAGTGACGATCTCTCCTTGTAATGCACGACTCCCAGTACATGACTAACTAATTGCGCGGATCCCAGTACGCAACTTCAATCACCAACTAGAAAAGGTTGTTAACTGTAAAGTTCTTCAGTTCATCTAGACGATGAAGATCAAGAAGATGCTTGGTTACAAAACTCTACGGTGCATAAACACAGCAACTTCTACACAAGAACGATGAATTAGGGAAAATTTTGTCTCTATCACAACTTGCTTGAACAAACTTTGCTTAACACTTGTGCAACTTGTTTCCACTTTGATGGCCCTTAAAATAATCTTTTTATATGTCTAGAGTTGTGAGAAAAGAAGGCACAAATATACAATCACAGATTAGAGTTAAAACAAAACTGAAATTATGTTTTTCATAAACCTCGATAGATAGCCATTTGTCAAGCAGCTATCGAGCCACGGGGCTAGAATAGCTCTTCAAGCTTGATAGATACTAGCTATCGAGCTTTAATGAACTTGCACTTTTCAGCTTGAATCTTGGACAGACTTGCATGGCTTTAACACTTGATCTTGAAACAAGATTTCTTGAAGTATTAAACACATCTTAGATCTACCCAAATACAAGTAAAGTGCGTTTTGTCAAAGGATTAGTCAATTACATAAAATAGTGACATATGTTCCTAACAAGTGAATCACATATGTCCTAACAATCTCCCCATTTGGCAATCTGTGACAAAATCACAACAAACAAATGAACTTATGAGAGAAGTCATAAATCACTCAACTCATATTCACTTGTTGAATACAATAAAATCTATCTTAACACAAACTCTTGAAAAACTTTATAAGAAGTGAGTTTATGGCAAGTAGACTTTGACAACCTGTATTTCTGAAACACTTTAAATAAAACTCATCAAGGTATCTTTGTGTGAAACAAAAATAATAGATTGCATACACGTAATAAGAAGCATGTGCATAAAGAGAGAAAAGAAACAACACATGTAAAGGTAGGTGAAAGAAACATACATCAACATATAAAGAAGATAAGTACAATGTATGTCAAAAATGGTCACAAGACCCAAGGTACAAGAATAAATGTATCTAAAGTAGAGAAAAGAAAAAGATACTAGTAATCCTCACTATATCTCTCAAATATCAACACTCCCCCTAACAAAATGGTCCTATACTAACTCTCCCCCTAAGTATGACTACTCTCATATACAAAACTACTCCCCCTTTTTGTCATCAGGATCTCTTTGCTTGTTACTTAATTTATCAAAGCCCAGTTTTTCAACCCATTCTCTACAAATTTATTGTTTTGGGATTTTTGGGCTTAAGTCGATACATCTTTTGGGCTAAAAGTTCAAATCAGGTCCATACAATTGGCGCGTCTGTGGTAAGATTACTTGGGTGCTAGTGAGTGCAACGTCCAACCATGGTAGGTTTAGGTCCAAACCAGGAAGAATCCGTAGGATCCCAACGTGAAAATCCTTTTGTCAACCTTGAACGTAGAAGGGATCATGAAGGGAGTGTGCTTACTGTCCAGTCCAATAAGAGTCAATCTTGGGGTAAGAGCCATCTCTCTCGTGAGGAAGATACCAAAGCCCTGCAACTGGAGGTTGACCATCTGAAGAGAAAGTTACGCCGTGCGCAACGAAAGCAAACCCCTTCCAGCTTCGGCGTTTCCTCTGATGACGGAGAGGATGCCAGTTATAGACGAAGGTCAAGGACCCCACCCAGCGAGTCTTTCTCCTACGATGAGGAGCACCATCATAAACGTAGGTATAAGAGCCCACCTCGCAAACGCCTGGGAGGTGACGCTATGAGCAAGGCGTTGAATCAAATTTCCCAATCACCCTTTACGTGCAGGATTGAAGAGGCAAGACTTCCTCGACAATTCAATCAGCCAACGTTCACTATCTACAACGGTCAAACAGACCCAGTAGAGCATGTGAGCCATTTCAACCAAAGAATGGCTGTCCATTCCAAGGACGAAGCCTTGATGTGCAAGGTGTTCCCCTCCAGTCTGGGACCCGTGGCAATGAAATGGTTCGATGGCTTAAGGGCGGGTTCCATAGGTTCCTTCAAGGAGCTCACCCAAGCATTTGGCTCTCATTTTGTCATTTGTAGTAAAGTTCCTCAACCCATAGGCTCCCTACTGTCCTTGTCCATGTGAGAAGGGGAAACCCTAAAAACGTACTCAGATAGATACTGGGAGATGTACAATGAGATAGATTGTGACTTTGATGACATCGCCATCAATACTTTCAAGGTCGGCCTCCCAACCGAGCAAAGTTTGAGGAAGTCTTTGACGGGAAAACCTGTCACTAGCGTGCGCCAACTCATGGACCGAATTGACAAATATAAGAGGGTTGAAGAAGACCAACAGCAGGGGAAAGGTAAGGCTATGGTTATCCCTCAGGAGCGGAGGGATTTCAGGTCGAATCGATACAACAACAACTGGCCTCAGAGGGACTTTACTGTGCAGTCTGGGTTTACCAATACTCAAGCGGTTAACGCAGTGTTCCAGGAACCGGTGCATCAAGTTCTGGAGAAGATTAAAAATGAGCCATTCTTCAAATAAGATGGCAGGAAACCTTATGAGGCGCAATCAGAACCTCTATTGCCAATATCATAAGGACTAGGGATATACTACAGAAAACTGTAGAAATTTGTGGGATCATTTGGATCAACTGGTCCAAGAAGGAAAGTTAAAGCAGTTCTTGCATCATTCCAATGGCCAAGGGAATCAGGCTGGCTAGGAACTCCGGAGAAATGTTTCTTCAAGACCTCCTTTAGGCACGATAAACGTCATCTTCGCCGCTCTAGGAAGAACTGGGTCCTACCCCTTCAAGGCAATGTCTGTCGCTCGGCTGACTGTGAAGGACTCAAATGCTGAGCCAAAAAGGGCTAAAGTGAGTATCCGGCTGGCGTTGAGATTTTCCGATGAAGATAAGGTTGGAACCATATATCCCCATGACGACGCTTTGGTGGTTACGCTCAGGATTGAGGGATATGATGTGAAGAGGGTAATAATGGACCAAGGTAGTAGTGCCGAGATAATGTACCCCAACCTGTACAAGGGGCTGAACTTGAGACCCGATGACCTAACAGCCTACAACTCGCCCCTAGTAAGTTTTGATGGGAAGGTCGTCATTCCGAAGGGTCAGATTATACTACCCGTGTAGACTGGTTCAAAAGTGGTGGAGGTGGACTTCATCATGGTAAACACTTATTCCCTCTACACAGCCATTGTGGCCAGGCCCTGGCTGCATGCACTGGGAGCTGTCTCTTTTACCTTACCCCAAAAGGTGAAATATCTGTCGGGCGGCCGAATTGAAAAAATTGTTGGGAGTCAATCCACGACTAGGCAGTGCCTAGTAGCCGCCATTTTACACTAGCCCAAAGCTGAGTCCTCGACCCCTATTAAAAGGGGCTTATAGCAGTTAAAAGTTTCGGATTTGCCTGTCGATGGATCAGTCAAGAAGGCTAAGTGTGAAGACTTAGAAACGGTTGTTGTTAGTGATGATCCGGAGAAGTTATTTCTGATCAGAGCTTAGCTTGCTCCTCCAGAAAAGGAAGAGCTGATAGAGTTTCTTAAAAGAAATGTTGATGTGTTTGCGTGGAGTGCTTACAAAGCTCTAGGGGTGGATTCGAGCTTCATCTGCCATCATTTGAATGGTAATCCATCTGTCACCCCCAAAAAGAAACCACCTTGGCGCTCGTCCAAGGACCACTCTGATGCTGTCAGAGATGAGGTGAAGAAGTTCAAGCAAGCAAGGGCTATCAAGGAGGTTTTCTACCCTAAGTGACTGGCCAGTACCTTGGTAGTAAAGAAGAAGAGTGGGAAATGATGAATATGCGTGGACTTCACAAATCTGAATAAAGCTTACCCAAAGGATCCCTTCCCTATGCCTAGGATAGACCAACTGGTGGATGCAACCATAGGCCATCCTCGGATGAGTTTCTTGGATGCCTTTCAAGGGTACCACCAAATACCACTAGCCCTAGATGATCAGGAGAAGATAACTTTTGTCACCCCCACTGGAAACTATCAGTAAAAAGTGATGCCCTTTGATTTGAAAAACGCAGGGTCTACCTATCAAAGGATAATTACTAGAATGTTTGAACCCTAGCAGGGCAAGATTATTAAGATCTATATAAGCGATATGGTGGTGAAGAGTAAAGTGGTGTCCGAGCACGTTGGAGACCTCGAAACATTTTTGAAATTCTGAGGAAACACAAACTGCTACTCAATGCTTCTAAATATTCTTTTAGGGTTAGATCAAGGAAGTTTTTGGGGTACTTGGTTACGTATCACAGAATTGAAGTTAACTCCGATCAGATTAAGGCAATCAACAGTTTACAACCACCTCGGAACCCCAAGGAAGTCTAGAAGCTAACCAGAATGACTGCTACCTTAAACCAATTTATCTCTCGATCAGCGGATAGATGCAGACCTTTCTTCCTGTTGACAAATAAGTGGAAAGGATTTAAGTGGACCGAGGAGTGTGCTTTAGCCTTCTAGCAGCTTAAAGATTATCTCTCGCGGCCACCTATCATGTCTAGTCCGGAGGCGGATGAGGTCCTGTTTGCTTATATTGCTGTGGCCCTCCATGCCGTAAGCTTGGTCTTTATACAAGTTGATAGCAGCATACAAAGGCCAATTTATTATGTAAGCAAGTCGCTACATAAGGCCGAGATCCGTTATCTGCCACTAGAGAAAGCCATTTTAGCAGTGGTACATGCTACACGAAAACTCCCCCATTACTTCCAGGTACATATGGTAGTTGTCCTAACTCAACTCCCGCTCAGAGGTCTCTAGGGCAAGGACAGAGGGAGAAGGGATGGCATCTGGGACTTCACAGATATTTGGGTGGTAGTATATGCTCCCAAGCTGCCTCTAGACCGAGTCTGCAAGGACTCCTGCAACATTAAGGGCCCTATCCCAAGATACATTGCAGTAATCCCTACACACCTCGAAAAACTCCTCAGTGAGCTTGGCTTATGTTTCTTCCACGCCAAGCAAATAAAACGCCTGTTTCTCAGCCTCGGCTGCCTCCTTGGCCAGTTGGACTACCTCTTTGGCCTTCTGCAGCTCGGCCTTAAGATCTAGAACTTGCTGCTTATGGATGGCTAGCTCAAGTTCCATCATGTAGAGCAGCTTACACTGGTCCTCGGCCTAGGCCTCTGTAGTCTTTAATCCGACTAAGGTACTTAGACGTTCCCTCTCCGAAGCCGTCAACTTGTTGGTCAACTTAGTATGCTCCTCTTTAAGAGCCCCTAATACCTTCTTGGTCTTGGCGCGGGAGTGGGCCTCCACCTTAACCTGATTGCGGGCGTCCTTGACCCACTCCTCGGCCACAAAGACCTATTGGGTAACCTGCACAAAAAGAACAGAAGAATTCAACATAAGAAAAGGAAAAGGTAATGAGAAAAGTGGCTAACTATTTAATTCAAAAGATATGTCAAACCACTTACCATAGCAAGGTCCCTCTTTAAGGACAGGAAAAGGTCTGGCTGCTTGAAACGCCTGTAAGCATCCATATCTCTCAGCAGAAGAAGTGGCTACTCAAGGGCTTTAGCAACATAACCCGAGTGCCCCCCTGAAAGTATTGGACTGAAGCATCCTAAGGGATGGGGGGCACTATCCACTTCCAGCCTAGGGGACCAAGTGCGTGGTGGTCGGCACACATCGGCCCCTAGAGAGTCCTCCCTGCTGTCCACAGAGAAAGCTCGTTTGTCTTTGGCATGCTTGGGCTACTTTGCCCCCTTTTAAGGAACCATCTCGCTCTCCTCCACATCGTGCACCTCTGGCACTTTCCTCTTTTTCTTCAAATCAGGGTTAGGGAATAGCTCGACTGAATTCATAGGGAGGGGAGGGGGAGGCGGAAGATTGCAAGAACTTGGGACTTGGTGGCTTCTTTCGAAGTTGACACCTTGCCCCTTGCAGCCATGAGGTCTCTTAAGCTTCTATTCCCCCGGTTCAGTGTCATCTCATCTTCCTCTTCCTCAGAGGAGTTGTCTGGGCGAGCAGTCAAGATTACTAGGGCATGAACACATGAGTGCCTATCAGTCTCCTCCTCGGCGTCCGGGATTTGAACTATTTGAGCCCTTGGGATCTCCTCTTCCTCAAAATGAAATTTTTCTATCTCCTCTTCGAGTGATAAATATGAAGAGGCGGTCTCCTCCCCTGGCACTGCAACTGCTTCAGGCAGAGCCTGTTGAAGGGGCAATATGACTGGAGGAAGGTCTTCTTGGGTGAGGAAATTCAGGCGTGACACGTCAATCCGAGCAAGCTGCTGGTCACTTGCTCTTATGGCGTGGCCTACTTCTTGATATATCTCCGAAATAGGCTTAAAGTCCAAAATTAAATGGACTACTCTCAATTGCCTATCCTCACTTACAAAGATCTTAGACCTCAGCAAGTAATTGAGAGCTTCAACTCAAACTGAGCCTGAGAGCTACTTGCCTCTTGTCTGCAAAAATGGCCGAGGAGAAAAACATGGTTAGAAAATTGAAATCCATCATTAACAGAAAGCAAAACAAAAAAGAGCAAAACATGGTCAGGGTTAAAGAGCTTAAATCTCTTACTAAGAAGCCTAACTCTAAGGTACCCCACCTAGCACTCCCTTTCAAACGGGGCAATGAAGGCCATCATGCCACGCTCCCAAAGCTATCAGATTGTTGTCTTTCATACCCTTGGTAGATTTGGGTAGACACGATACCAGTCTAACAACGTCAGATCGAGACTTGAGATAATATCCCTCACTTTTGAGGGAATGGCACTGGTACATGTGGACCACATCATGCCAAGTGAGCCACAGACCCAAATGCTCGTTGAGAGCATCAACGCTACCCAAGACCCTAAATAGGTTGGACGCGCACTAGTAGGGGGCATATCCTATGGTTGATGAGGTAATCCCATGTTATCCTACCCATGGGGAGAGTCATTCCCCCTTCTATGAAAGCTATAATGGGGATGATGACTTCCCCCTCTTCTTTGTGTGACACTATTTGTTCCAGGGAACAGTATTGCAAGACTACTTCCCATGGTATGTGGTATTTATCCTTAAAGGCCTCTATTTTGGCAAGGGAGTCCACTAAATGCTTAAATCTACCCATCTGGACAAGTGAAAGGGAAACAGCCAAAATTGATAAATGGAAAAGTAAGAACTGGAAGGCCGAGGAGACTGGCTGAGGAGAGAAAGAAAGGTTTAAAGGAATTGAACATACAAGAACTAAGATGTGTAATAGTCCCTGAAACCTTTAGAAAGACTTTCAAGGATTTCTTAGAGAAAAGGTGTGGGAAGCTTAGTAACTTAGAGAGCTTTGTGAGTTCGAATGCTTAGGATCTTTGGAGGGCTTGAGAGTTCGTAAAATAAGGGGAAAATGATTTCCCTCAAGGCTTTATATAGAGGGTGAAAATGAGTGGGAGTTATCCCGCTTGAAATTCCAAGAGAAATGTCAGCCGTTAGATCTGCGCCACACCGTTAGATCTAGGGAACAAAACGCCACCTAAAGCAATTAATGGCGTCCCACGGGCTTCGAAGCGTCAGTGGCAATTATGGGGCGCGTTAAACAGCACTCCCACACGTGCGAATCGAGAAATCAGTTGGTGTTATCTCTAAAAAAATCAAAACCCCAGAATCAGTCTCCTCGGACTTGGCCGAGGATGTTTTTCTTTAGTGAAAGTCTGTTATCTTTCATTCTTTGTCATCAGGATCTCTTTGCTTGTTACGTAATTCATCAAAACCCAATTTTTTAACCCATTCTCTACAAATTTATTGTTTTTGGGCTTTTTGGGCTTAAGTCTATACATCTTTTAGGCTAGAAGTTCAAATCAGGTCCATACAACTTTTATATGAAATAAAAAAATCTGCCAAAATATTAATTACTCTTTTTCATTTTCTATAATAATATTTCCTAAAATAGAATATCATGGGTGGGAAGTGTTTGATCCTATTCAAAAGCTAGACGCTATAAACAATTTTTTTTAATAAAATATGTATGTTCATATATGACAAAATTTGGCTACAAACTTAGTTGTAACTTTTTTTTTTTTTTTGAGAAAATAGTTATAATCTAAGGCTACAATTCTCACTAAACAAATTAATATGACTACATATTGTGAAAATTTAACTGTTGAGTTGCATATTATTTATATTCTTAAAATACATGTCAAATTTCATATTAATCAGATGTTATTTTCTATTCGATTCATACACTTATTTTTATGTATAATTTTAGACAACAATAACTCAAAATTTAAATATTTGTTTGATAACATAGTTATTGATCTTTTATCTTTCTCAAATTTTGCAAGTATAGAGGATATAAGAAAAAAATGCAATTCAAATGTGAATTTATCAAAATTCACATTCAATTAAAAAACATTGAGTAGAGTTGTAGGCTTAGTCTACAACTAAATTTGTTGCCAAAATTTCTCTCCACACACACACACACAATTAGCAAATCTTAATAAATAAAAATGCAAAATTAAATATTTTTTTGCAAAAAATTGTATAATTTAATTAGAATTTATTTAAAAGAGATAAAATATAAATTAATTAAAAAATTTTTGTTTTATTGCATTATCTAAAAAGATAATTAATTATAATCAGTTTAATTTGATTTGGTTTATCACTGTTTATAACTCCAAAAACCAAATTACAAAAAAAAAAAAAAAATCAAATTTGTGAATAAATTAAAATATATATATTGGACTAGTAACATGAAAAATAAATAAATAAATAAAAAAGCTTTCAAAAGTTTATGTGACAATATATTTTATACTACAGACCCATAGAATTCATAAAAAAGTTAAACAAAATATATTTATATATGATACATATTTATTTAATGAGTATTAATACATAGTCAATTAGAAAGTTTGTAGAAACGAACATACTTAAACTAATTAGAATTTTTTAAGGGAATAGTAAAATTGATCTAATAGACTATCAGGTTGTTTTATCCAAAAAAGAAAAGAAAAGTGAGTTTTAATTAGTTTAAACTAACATAATTAGTATTATTTATAATTCTATAAAAACAAATTAAATAAAAAATATATTAGAATAATGATATGAGAAAATGTGAGCTTCCAAACATTTATGTGACAGAAAAAAAAAAAATCAATAAAAATGAAAGACTTGATTTTACACATAGATAAAGATTATACAGATTTTTGACTAGGAAATCCTTGTGCTTTAGGATTTTTACATGTCACTCCATAAGTTTTTGTTTTCAAAAGTCGAGTCCTATATGCGTATTGGTTGCTCGTATGCATGCATGTATAGATTAGGTAGGAGGCCGTCTTATTTAATTGACCACACAAATCAAATTCGTATGAATGTAGCCAGTCATTTACAATGCCAAAATTTTGTGTACATAAATTTTACATACAAAGTCAAAGTATTTTGTTCATCATATGTGGACTTTTAAATGTGGAGTATAGTAGAAATATATATATATATATATATATATTAGGTAGGAGGTCGTCTTATTTAATTGACCACACAAATCAAATTCGAATGAACGTAGCCAGTAATTTACAATGCCAAAATTTTGTGTACATAGATTTTACATACAAAGTCAAAGTATTTTGTTCATCATATATGGACTTTTAAATGTGGAGTATAGTTGAAATATATATATATATATATAGATTAGGTAGGAGGTCGTCTTATTTAATTGACCACACAAATCAAATTCGAATGAATGTAGCCAGTCATTTACAATGCCAAATTTTTTTGTACATAGATTTTACATACAAAGTCAAAGTATTTTGTTCATCATATATGGACTTTTAAATGTGGAGTATAGTTGAAATATATAAATATATATATATAGATTAGGTAGGAGGTCGTCTTATTTAATTGACCACACAAATCAAATTCGAATGAATGTAGCCAGTCATTTACAATGCCAAAATTTTTTGTACATGGATTTTACATACAAATTCAAAGTATTTTGTTCATCATATATGGACTTCTAAATCTGAAGTATAGTTGAAATATATATATATATATATATAGATTAGGTAGGAGGTCGTCTTATTTAATTGACCACACAAATCAAATTCGAATAAATGTAGCCAGTAATTTTCAATGCCAAAATTTTGTGTACATAGATTTTACATACAAAGTCAAAGTATTTTGTTCATCAAATATGGACTTTTAAATGTGGAGTATAGTTGAAATATATATATATATATATATAAAAATTAGGTTGGAGGTCGTCTTATTTAATTGACCACACAAATCTGTTAGGTTCTAAAGGTTTAGGAATTTATGTATTTAGAACTTTAATTTGTAATGTTGGCAAACCATGGTCAAAACAATGTACTTAGTCTTGTTTATGCTTGCTCAAAGTTGATAAAATATTGTAAAGTTGGAATCGAGTGACTGCAGATGCATTAGGGCATTTCGGCCTGGCTCGATCGATCGAAGAATAGATTCGATCGATCGAAAATCGGACCAGATGCGTTTTCTGCAGAATTTCCAACTCAGCCCTAACTCATTAAACGTTTAAGGTTTTATGTTTTTGCCCTAGGTATATAAGGCAAAACCCTAGCCACGTTTTTAGAGTTGCACAAGTTGTATTGTTTCTCATACATTGCTGTTTTGTGTAAATCTCTTGTGAGATCTAGATGAGCTTTCCTTTACACAAAACTTAAGGGTTTTCAAGATTGAGATTACTTCAACATCTTGATGATCAACTTGGTTGCTGCCTTTGAAGCTTAAAGAATATCAAGCGTGGGTGCTTGTAGCTGATTGACGAATTCAAAGAAAGAAAGAGTCCGTGGATTCGGAGCTTGCACGTGGTCGTGTCAGTAAGTTCTACTGGTGGGTAGTATTAGGAAGTCAAGCGGGGAGCTTGTAAGTCCTTTTGTAAGAACTTCAATTCTTTCTTAGTGGATTCTGTTTTGCCTTGAGGATCGGTGGGTCAAATCCTCCCCAGGTTTTTACCGTGTGGTTTCCTGGGTGATCATATCATTGTGTTATTTATTATTCTACTGCATTATATTTTTGATATGATTATTTGATTGCTTTAACCTAAAATTGCTTAATTTGACTAAGTAACAACTTGGCTAATTAACTAGGCTACGCAATCTGGTTGTTTTTAAGGGGTCTAAAACCGTTCAAGTGGTATTAAAGCGGGTTGCTCTCTTGTTAGAGATTTTTCATCTCTGAGCTGATCCTTGACCCCAGTTGTCATGGAGCATGGACACTCTCTAGTTGTTCCTCCTCACTTTGATGGAAACAACTATACTTATTGGAAAGTAAGGATGAAAGCATTCATGAAATCTATTGATGAGAGGGTATGGAACTCTGTTGAATACGGATGGGAGAAGCACACTACTCCTGTGAGTGAGTGGCAAACTTCTCAGAAAGAAGCAGCTGCATTTAATAGCAAAGCTATGAATGCCATCTTCAATGCTGTTTCAATGGAGGAATTTAAGAGGATCTCAAATGTTGAGGTTGCTCATACTGCTTGGAAAATCCTCCAAACTGTGCATGAAGGCACAAAGGCTATTAAGATAAACAAATTGCAGCAATTAACTTCTAGGTTTGAAAGTATTAGAATGTCTGATGATGAAACCTTTGATGAGTTTTATGCTAAACTTAATGATATTGTTAATTCTGCTTATAACTTGGGAGAAATCTATGATCAACCTAAAATTGTTAGGAAGATACTTAGATCCTTAACTAAAGACTTTAGACCCAAGGTGACAGCCATTACTGAAAGTAAGGATGTGGACTCCATCCCTGTGAATGAGCTTGTAGGATCCCTTCAATCCTATGAGCTAGACTTACCCAAAACCAACAAATCCAAATCAATGGCTCTCAAGTCTGTTGATGATGTTGAGGTTGGTGGATTTGATGATGAGCTCTCTGCTACAGAGATAGCCTATCTTGCCAAAAACTTTAGGAACTTTCTAAGGAACACAAATAGAAGGACAAGAAATACAACCACTGCTGAACCTAGAAATTTTAGGAAGAATGATCCCATCAAGGTTAGCAACACTGAGAAACCTAGAGAAAGAATAGGTCAATCTTCCAACAATTCTTTAGGTCCTCAATGTTTTGGTTGTCAAGGATATGGTCATGTCAAATCTGAATGTCCTACTTTTTTAAGAAATAAGGGTAAAGCTATGGCTGTAACCCTTAGTGATAATGAGGTTTCTGATGATGAGTCTGGTTGTGACAAGGATGGAAACTTCATTGCTTTCACTGCTACTGCTGTAGTCAATGAAAGCATATCTGCTGAGGAGAACCCTTCTGATGGGGAACTCTCTGAAGATGCAGATTTTCAAGAGACCTATAACAATCTTTGCAAAGTTGCTGCAAAGGATGTTATGAATGTTGAATTTGGCCTAAAGAAAATTGATGCTCTTAAGCTTGAAAAGAAGAATTTGCTTGTCAAACTGTTTGATGCTAATGATCTTTTGAACAATGTTAAATCTGAGAACATGCTTTTGCTTGATAAAGTTAAATCTTTGGAACATGATTTATCTGTTGCTAGATCTGCTAGTGCTAAACTTGATCACATGCTGAATGTTCAAAAGTATCCTTCTGATAAATCTAGGTTAGGATATGTTGAAAGCATCTTTGATTCTGGACCACATTCCACAAATTTTGTTCCTTCTTCTTCTTCTGTTCCTTCTGTGAGTGAGGTTGTGAGTGAAACCATTAAACCCCTTGTGAGTGAGGTTGTCAAACCTATAGAAGTTTCACCACCTAAGAAGATTAGGGTAGATTTGAGAGAATCTAAACCTAAGGAGCCTACCAAATCTAAGGACAAGATGCATGGTAAATCTGTTTGGGTTTGTCATTACTGTGAAAAGTCTGGACACATTCGTCCTAATTGTTTCAAGCTTCAAGCTGATAAGAGAGCAAACAGACCAAAAGTGCCTGTGCCTTAAGCACAAGATCCTATGGCACTAATTGGTGAATTGGTAAAGGCGTTAAACCTTTATTCCAATTCTAGAGTTGGGAATCACGCTAATGTGAATAAGAACTCCAATACTCGTGGTGTATCTAAAAAGTTTTGGATGCAAAAGACTCGAACTAACTGAGTCTTTCTGACATGGTCTTTGTGCTTCATTGCTCTATTCTTTTGTGACCATTGTTCTGTGGTTTTTGTGTTTTTTCTTTTTTTTTTGTTCTAGGACTTGCATTGCATTACATACATGCATTTCATTCTAGGATTTATTTGTTTTCTCTTTTAATAAAATATATATAAAAAAAAAAGAAAAAAAAAAGGGGGAAAGCAAAAACTATGTTTGACACTATTTTTCTTGATTTTTGAAAACAAGGTTGGTCAATCTTTTTACACATGTCATGTCTTGTGTACCTTGTTTAACTTTGATGAGCTTACTTACTGCACTTGACTAGTTGAAACTTTGTAGTGCATGTTGTGTGGGAAAGATGTGTGTGGTCTTTAATCACTTTGCCTTAATCATGAAGTTACATGGTCTTTGACTGTCGGACTTGATCCTTTTGAGAAAGGCATAAATAACCATCTCACCACTGTTCACTAGCCAATCATGAACACCTTAGTGCATATCATAAGATTTTGTGCTCGAGAAAGTGTAACACATGCACAAAAAGAACATAAGGTGTAGCCTCAATTAAATTAAAACTGGTGTGTACTATTAGGCTTGATGCCAATTCACTTAATTCAAACCGGTGTGTACTATTAGGCTGAATGCCAATTCATATAAATAAGAGGCAAAAATGCAAGAAACTTACATGATTGCAAGCTTTTGTTCTAGGAGATGTGGGAGTTATAGGATATAACTCTTTAGGTGATAGTCTCTTTTAAATTCTATGTGATGAATTGTGTAGACTTTGTGTTTGATTACTATTCACATATCACCTTACATGTATCTCAAGTTTTTGCTAGTATCACACACTTCACAAGTTACTCTTTGTTAAACATTATACATACTAGTGTGTGTGTTTTTGGTCTGACCAACCAAGCTTGAAAATATCTTGAGAATTGTGCAAAACATATTGGCTACTTAAGGAAAATCAATGGAGTATGATTGAAACTTGTTTTTGAGAAAATTGGGTTTAAAAATTTGGGTTTTTGAAAAAGCATTCCATCCCATACTCATGCATTTTGTTTTCATTGTTCAAATGTTTTGAGGAGTTGTTTTCAAAATTGGGTTTGCATTTTTCAAAACATTGATTTTTCTCAAAATTTTTGTGAGTTTCTGCCCATTTCGATCGATCCATTCTGATTTTTGATCGATCGAAAAAGTGTCCTAGATTGTTCTAAAATGACTGTTTCATTCGATCGATCGAATGTAATTTTCGATCGATCGACGATCGTGGAAAAGCTTTTTTAAAAGTTGAAATCTGACTTTTTCAACTCACTTTTCAAATAGTTTTCAAACTTTTTCTTTCTCTCTTCGATGAGGCAAGCATCACAGTCAATTTTTTGTCGTTTCCCTCCGGATTTTTTGCAAAATCTCTCTTTCCTCAAGCCGATAAGACTCTTTTGCCCTTCCTTTTGCTTTTATTTTCATATTTTCATGCATTTTTCATGCATTTTAAGGGAGATTTTCGAACTTTACATAAATGGGATTTTTTGTTGATTCAAGCTCTTTTTCTTGCAATTGATCATTGGGTTTTTGTGGGGACACATCATACACTTGTTCCTTGATGGTTAATTTGATCAATTTTGAGTTTGAAGAAAAATTGAAAATTCTAGGGTTCCTAATTGATCCGATTTGGGGTTTTTTGTGAAATTGAGTTTAATTGATGAAATTGGCTTGTTGAATTGATGAAATTAGTTATTATAATCTATTTTCCACATTGTGTAATGATTAATTCATCAATTTGTTGCAAAATTTTTCAAGTGGTTTTCAAATTTTTTAGGATTTTTGTTAGAAACTCTATGTTTGAGCCAATTTTGTGTAATTGAACTTAATTTGAACATGTTTACTGCATTAGTACATGCATCATGGCATTGCATTTGTTCATGCATCATATAGATTTTTCATTCTATTGTTTTTGTGCTAACTTACAGTCTGCCCTTGGTTTTGTTTTTTCTTGTTCTTTTGGTTTTCTCTTTGTGTCTCTGTCATTTCCTTAGCATCATGCCTAGGAAGACTAGAGCCCTTAGGACTATTCCTTCCCTTTCTCCTTCCCCACCTTCTTTTGACCGAGAGAGGTTTCCGAGTGAGAAAAATCACGAGATCTATGAGAAGCTCAATCTTCAGAGGAAGATTTGGGTTGAGCGTTCGGTCATACTAGATGAGCTCGATCCTGCCATTAGGGCAAACTTTGAGTGTAGGGGCTGGTTACCTTTGTTAGATGTGTCTGATCCTCCTCCTCCGGCTACCTTGATTAGAGAGTTCTTCTCGAACATCTCTATCCGCATCTATGATTCCAACACTCTAGTTAGGAGTTGGATACGAGGCGTAGAGTACTCCATTACTCCTCAGGTAGTGGCTGATGCTCTAGGGGTACCGTTGGTTCGTCATCCTGTCTATCCTTATGCTGAGTCTCCCGAGCTGAGCGATGTTTTGTCTTACATCACTGGGACTACTATCCAATGGGGTTCTGATCCTAGGATCACTTCTGCTGAGCTCTCTGGGCTGCACTATCTATTCTTTAGGATAGCTTGTCATTCCATCTGGCCCATCTCTCATGTTCACACCATTACTCTCGAGAGGTGTGTATTTTTGTACGCTCTAGTTACTGATGCTCCTATTAGTTTTCCTCGTCTCTTTCTTCGTTCTTTGAACGAAGTTTATAGGAGTTCATCTACTTCTCATGCTCTTGTGCATCCTATTTTTATTCATAGGATTTTGCTTTATCTTGATATTAGTGGCTTCCCTTCCTCTGAGCCTATTCATGTTATTGGTCTTATAGGTGCGTCTTTTCTTAGACAGAGGGCTGCTCATCTTCGAGCTGGTTCTAAACATCCTTGGTCTGAGCCGTCTAGTAGCGCTCCTCCTCCTCCTCTTTCTTCTTCTACAGGTCCTGCTGGTGAGGATACTCCTGATCCTGATGAGGCTGCTGCTGCTGTTCCTCCACCTCCTTCGGCCGACTTTGATGTTCGTCGTACTCTGGAGACTGTCATGACCGTTCAGGCGGCTCATGGTCAGATTTTGGTGGATTTGCTAGATGAGATTCGTGCTCTGCGAGCCGACTTTGCGCGTCTTCGTTCACCCTCACCACCTCTTTTTGATGGCGACTTGTGATTGCCCTTTAGCATTCCGTCACAAAAAGGGGGAGTGGAGTTTTGACTTGTAGAGGAGTTTTTGTAGTTAGGGGGAGATTTTTTGTTAGCATGAGATATTTTTTTTGTTCGTTTGTGGAGATTTTTAGATTGTATCTAGGTGCATCACTTTGTATATCATTTTTGGGGATATTCATGTTAGGGGGAGTAACATTGATTAATATATTGATATACATGATTTTTATTTGATTCTTGTTGTCTCATGATTCACTGCTTATTGATTTATATTTATGAGTTGTTCATTGATATATATATATCTTTATTTTGTGTTGTGTGAATCTTACAAAGATGTTATACCTGTTTATATACTATTTTCTACCACACATGCGTTTATGCGTTTGTTGAGTATTTCAGGAATACACAGGTTGATTCAACAAAGCTGCTGTCTACACTTGCAACCGATGGATAGTAGTTAGGGTTGAATTTGAGTTTATGAGCATTATTTTTGTAAAGGGCTTTTTATTGTAAACTTTGAGCATTTAGTTTGTGTTTTGTCACGGATTGCCAAAGGGGGAGTTTGTTAGGTTCTAAAGGTTTAGGAATTTATGTATTTAGAACTCTTATTTGTAATGTTGGCAAATCATGATCAAAACAATGTACTTAGTCTTGTTTATGCTTGCTCAAAGTTGATAAAATATTGTAAAGTTGGAATCGAGTGACTGCAGATGCATTGGGGCATTTCGACCTGGCTCGATCGATCGAAGAATAGATTCGATCGATCGAAAATCGGACCAGATGCGTTTTCTGCAGAATTTTCAACTCAGCCCTAACTCATTAAACGTTTAGGGTTTTATGTTTTTGCCCTAGGTATATAAGGCAAAACCCTAGCCACGTTTTTAAAGTTGCACAAGTTGTATTGTTGCTCATACATTGCTGTTTTGTGTAAATCTCTTGTGAGATCTAGAGGAGCTTTCCTTTACACAAAGCTTAGGGTTTTCAAGATTGAGATTACTTCAACATCTTGATGATCAACTTGGTTGCTGCCTTTGAAGCTTAAAAAATATCAAGCGTAGGTGCTTGTAGCTGATTGAGGAATTCAAAGAAAGAAAGAGTCTATGGATTCAGAGCTTGCACGTGGTCGTGTCAGTAAATTCTACTGGTGGGTAGCATTAGGAAGTCAAGCAGGGAGCTTGTAAGTCCTTTTATAAGAACTTCAATTCTTTCTTAGTGGATTCTGTTTTGCCTTGAGGATCGGTGGGTCAAATTCTCCCCAGGTTTTTACCGTGTGGTTTCCTGGGTGATCATATCATTGTGTTATTTATTATTCCGCTGCATTATATTTTTGATATGATTATTTGATTGCTTTAACCTAGAATTGCTTAATTTGACTAAGTAACAACTTGGCTACTTAACTAGGCTACGCAATCTGGTTGTTTTTAAGGGGTCTAAAACCATTCAAGTCAAATTCGAATATTGAATGTAGCCAGTCATTTACAATGCCAAAATTTTTTGTACATAGATTTTACATACAAAGTCAAAGTATTTTGTTCATCATATATGGACTTTTAAATGTTGAGTATAATTGAAATATGAAAGTTCAAATAGGGTATAAAACACCAATAAACATTTAAACCTCCAAATACAAAATTACCAACACAAGCTTATAATCAAACAGTATATATGCGGAATATGAAATATAAGCTATATCCAAATTGGTAACACACTCTAAACCATAATTAATTACAAACACAACAGAAATTAAAAGGTAAAGAGAAAGGTGAAAGCTCGAAAATGTGTCGAAAACACACGAGCGGTTTAAACCCCCAAATTAAAATTACGGCTTGGTTGATTTTACACTAACTTAATACTAAGTGCGGAATAGTGTAAACACAAGCGAACAAGCAAGACAACTACTCTAATCCATATTTAAAGCAACACAGCAGTAAAAATGAAATGAACAAGAGTAGGGAAGAAGGATGCAAACACAGATAACACCGAGACGTGTTATCGAAGAGGAAACCGAAGAACTCGGCAAAAAACCTCTCCGCCGCCCTCCAAGCAGAATCGATCCACTAGACAATCAGTTGGGATATATAGGTTAGCAAGAGACCCTCCAAGCCTAATCTACCCAATGTACCTAAGCCCTCCAAGCTCCTACTCCAACAAGGCTTCTTAGAACCGTGTCTTGTCTTAATTCTCCGGATCCCGTAACAAGCTCCATTTTGCATCTGCCATCCTTGGCTTCTTCCAATGCTTCCCAACAACACCAAAACGTCACTCAACACTCTCAAAGGTGTGGTAAGTGTTTGGGCTATCAACCTCTCAATGGTATGGAAATGGAGAGGGAAGAGTTGAGGAAATACCACAAGCAAGTGTATAGAGAAATGTGGCTAAGATAATCTCTAATTCTCAATGTGTTTGGCTAGGGTTTTCTCTCTGAAGCATTCCTCAACATTTGTGGGTAATGAGGGTATATATAGGAGAGGCACAAAAAGTGTGAGTCATTTAGTACAAGCTGGCAGAACAGAATGCCTCACGGGTGTCTCATGGGAAGGCCTTACCCGCAAGATACTCACGAGACACAGCTGTCTCCACCTAGCCTAACTCTTCGCATTCCAGCATGTGCAGGGCACATGATTCACTTCGCGGGAAGCTAGGTCGCGACATACCCGCAAGAATTCTTCAGCCTTCAGATGCTTGAGTCTTCACACTCTCTCTCTATCACACAACCCTTACAACCAATCCCACAATAGATACAAGGTATAAACGATTGATAATAATTACAATCAAATTTGGCACAAATAGAAGCCAAAAAAATACATAGTTGTAAGTAATAACTTTACAAAAGGAAAGAGAGATGCAAACACAAAGATAACACAGCGATGTGTTATGGAAGAGGAAACCGAAGTACTAGCGAAAAACCTCTTCGCCGCCCTCCAAGCGGTCAATAATCCACTAGAAAATGAACTTGGGATACATAAATAGCAGAAGACCCTCCAAGCCTAATCTACCCAGTGCACCTAAGCCATCCAAACTTCTTGCTCCAACAGGGTTACGCCGAACCTTGTCTTCTCTAGCTTAACGGATCTCGCAATAAGCTCATTGCATTATCCAAACGAATTGGTCTTCTCTGAACTGCTTCCCAAGCACCAAAACACCTCTTCACTAATATGGGTATGGTGAGATAAGGATTTGGCAAATGTACCTTTCAAGGATATGTCAAGGGAAAGGGTAAGAGTAAAGGAATTTGGAGAATCAAGTGATAAAGATTGTGGATAAGTCAATCTTGTTTTCTTTAGGGTTTTTTTCTCAAAATTCTCTCTGGAAGCATTCTACATTTCGTGGGTATAAGGGTATCTATAGTAGTGTATATCATGAATGCAAAATGTCAGTTTTCATCCAAACAAGGCATTCTAGTGACTCAACCTTGCGACTAAAACGAGTCGCAAGTTAACTGCCTGGCCAAACTGAAATTTTTGTCCTGTAGTGCTCCAGCTATCGTGACCCTTCAGCTCCTCTGCATGCTTCACACGTGTGCCACTTTAGTGACTTGCCAGTCGCAAGTCAGTCGTGAGATCTAGTTGCGAGACTCCTTTGATTGCACACATCTTGAGTTTTCTTCACACTCTCTCACACACACAACCCTTACATAAATCCCACCTAAATACAAGGTATCTAATTGTTAAATTACAAGCAAATTTGGCATAAAATAAAACCAACACATGATTGAATAAATTCAACCTTACAAAATATATATCTATATATATATATATATTAGGTAGGAGGTCGTCTTATTTTATTGACCACACAAATCAAATTCGAATGAATGTAGCCAGTCATTTACAATGCCAAAATTTTTTGTACATAGATTTTACATACAAAGTCAAAGTATTTTGTTCATCATATATGGACTTTTAAAACTATGAAATTGATATCTATCAATGGCCCACCAATGAATTTTTTTCCCCTTAATTTTTGACTTTGAATGTTAGAAAACTTCGTTAATTAAAGGGTTTGGCTTACTTCCAGTACTTTTTTAACTGGATGTCTCATTTTGTTTTAAATATACAATGACAAATGGTAGTGAGTTTTAATCTCCACATTTTATTTAGTTAGTGGGTGATGTAACCGTTTTTCATTAAAATAAAAGAAGATTCTAGTTTAAAAAATATTGAAGGTAAGCCAAACTCTTAATTAAATAGGGGTATACAATTGTATCATGACAAACTTGCCAGCACATCTTAAATTGCATGTGTGCCAGATAAACAACATATATAATTTAAAAAGTATTGAAAGTAAACAAAACCCTTAATTGAATAGGGGTATACAATTGTATCATGACAAACTCGCCAGCACATCTTAAATTGCATGTGTGCCAAATAAACAACATATATAATTAAACTTAATTCAAAGATAAACAAAGCATGCATAATCTTCAACCCTAGTTGTTTACTGGCTTCCTTGTACTGCAAGTTGTGCCAAAAGTCTAGCCTTGTAGACTTCCTGATAACTATTAAGAATAGTAGTTAGAGCCACATAGCTTGGATTTGAGGAGTAATTCTTAGGTACTCCTGAAATGCGGAGAATTGTACTCCTTCCTCTCACATTCATGGTGGGGTTCACTTATTAAATTCATGGTGTGGTCTATCATGAATGTGAGAGGAGGGAGCATCATTTCTTTGTATTACGAAAGTACCTAAGAATTTTCCGGACCTGAGACTGATGCAACTGGAATCCTTCATAATACAACTTATTAATTTCTTTCCGTCTAAATGAACCATGACACCATTATTGGCCAATCCATTATTTCGTTGCAAGTCAAAGACTCCATTTCTCCTATTGTTAGAGACAGGAAAAAAATCTTCTTTCATTTGTGTTAGATATACTAGGAATTTTTAGGTTCCAGATTATTTTCAACACTGCCCGATTCTATCTATATATAATTCGAAATTCCTTCTCCAGTTGCAAGGTTATCTCCTTTAGCACATAATTTGTAAGAAGACTTCACTGTGAATCATGTCGATTTGGTCTCGGTCCATAAAACCCGATCTTTGGAGTTGAGCTAGTCTAGTGGAATGTTTTAAATCTTAGTGAGGTCACACTCATAAAATAAAGGATTTGAATTAGGTGCACCCTATGGATTGCACCCGGTGTAATTTTTCCCATCCCTCTCACAATTTTTTTTTTTTTACCATTCTCACTTTTTAATTTTTTTAAAAAAAATTTTTTTATTCAATGATTGAGATTTAAAGTTGAGAGACTTTAAATCTCAGTTATTTATAATAATTGCATTAGGTGCTCAATCCTAAAATAAATGCTTTACCAATGATTCATTTTGTGCACCCTAAGTGTTCCACATAATCAACTCATAAACCAATCGAATTGATGGTGAATCTATCATCTATCATGCCAAACATCTACCATCATATATCCTTATATCCCAATTAGGGATGGCAATGGGGCGGGACGGGTCTGAAGGATGGGGTCTTCGCTTCCGCCCTGCATGGTTTTGTCTTACCCCATCCTCGCCCCGCCTCGCATGATGAGAAAAATTTTCATGCCCTATCCCCACCCCACCCTGTAAAAGTCCACTTTTTGTTAATATGCCCACAACTATTATAATTGTTTTTAATAAAACCTGTTTCGTTAATAAAAATATACTTGAAATTGCAAATAAATTTATCCTATCAAATCTATAAAGTTGTGATTTACAACTATATTTTATGTTGGTTTTATTCAATGACAAAAAGTGTTGTAATTGCATTAACTTTGTTCCTTGTATTTTGTGAGATTTTATTGTATTGGGTTTAGTGTTAAGTTGGTGAAGAATCAAGCATGAAATAAAGATTAATACAGTTTCGCGACTAGCTCGCAAGAAGTTCGTGAGAAAGGTTCTCGCGAAAATGCCACATGAGGAGCACATGCTAGAATCTGAAGAGTCAAGTGTCAGGCTGTATTTTGTGAGTACTTCACGAGATAGGCCATCTCGCGAGGTACTTGCGAAACTCTCTGCCTGGAGGATTTTATGTGTGACTTTCTTACCCTTCACCCATATTATATATACCCTTATTACCCACAAAAGTAAAAGAGGCTATTATTCAGAAAGAAAAACCTAAATAGGTTTCTACAACTCAACACACCCATCTTTTAGAGAGAGAGCTATTCATCCTTTAGTGAGAAATCATTGTAGCCTCTTCTCCTTCCCTCTCCTATTGTCATACCTTGTGAGGAGATTTGTACCCAAACACAACACACACCTATTCAGAGTGTAAATAGTGTTTTGGAGCGTGGGAAGATTTGGGGATTTGCCAAAAGAAGCTTGTGAGGCTTGGCAGATGCAATCAGGCAGAATTGCAGGATTTGGAAAATTAGTGAAGATAAGACTTCGAGAAGTCCGTTGGTAGTAGGAGTTTAAAGGGCTCAAGTACATTGAGTAGACTAGGTTTGGAGGGTCGCGAAGAGGTTTTTTGCCGAGTTCTTTGGTTTCCTCTTCGATAACATGTCTTGGTGTTATCTTGTGTTTGCATCTCTCTTCTCTTACTCTTTAAGCTTTACATTTATTGTTGCTTGCTTGCTTGCTTATGGCTTAGAGAGTAGTTTCGGTGATTGCGCTTCATATTCTCTTGTTTCGCACTTAAATAAGTTAGTAAAAGCAATTAAGCCATAATTTTTTTATTAGGGTCTAAACAAGCTTGTGTGTTAAGCGCAAATCCAAGCTTTCAAAATCAAACTAATTTTTAGCAAAAATTGAATAATATTATTAAAGTGTTTGACAAGAAAATATCATAGCAAAAACAAAAATCTCAAAATACAAAATCAATTATTCAATAGTATATAAATTTGTTTATAATAAAGATAAAAGAAAATGTTAAAATTGATACTTTATTTCCAACCTTGCTAGAGAAAAAAGAGAGGCAGATAACCTTGTTGGATAGAATAAAATAAGCTGATAATATGTTTGTTTAAATTATAGGGTTTTAAGGTATGAAAATTTTACAATTTAACCCTTATCAATACAAGGCGGGGTGGGGCAAGTTGGGTCTAAAAAGACTAAACCTATCCCCGCCCCACCCTATGGTGCGGGGCTAAAATCTCACCCCATCCCCACCCCATCACTTTTGCGGGGCGGGGAAAACTTGTGTGGGACGAAGTGAGGAAGGGCAGGGCAAAATTGTCATCCCTACCCAGTACTCCATCAAAACCAATTTCTTGATGGAAAATATGCATGTACGCAACGAAAAATTAACGGATCTACTTCATTCGCAATTGATAACATTCATTATATAAATTTCAGAATACAAGAACAAGAGAGTGTACCTTGGTGTGGTGAATTTCAAAACAAAGATTGTAATCACTTGGGAATACTTTTAATCTTCACTCCAATTCCATTAACGCCCAAGATGTGTGGTCTCTCAATCAGTTATATGAATTTGTTCAAAAGAGAATTAGAGAGTGTCCAACACTCACCATTTCATGTAATTTGTTAGTTCAAAAATTAAGTATGTTTCTCTCCTAATAACTGATTATCTAATTGGGCTAGCCTTTTAGGCCTTTCCAATTGGGCTCTAGTATGTGGCTTAAAGTGAGACAAAAAAGGACTAATAAGACACTAGCTCCAATGGGCCTTGAGCTTTTCTGTCAACTCTCAACAAGTCCAAAATTACCATTAACTATATTTAATACCACTATATAAATATAGTTACACTCTAGGCCTTATTTATAAATTATATCCCAAGAATTTATTGTACATGCAACCCTTTCATTAAATATTCGTAGTAATACAAAGTCATAAATGTAGACTGCCATTTTGTAGATTACTGCATCTTAATCCTTGAGTACCCGGTTTAATCCTTTTAAGTTATTCATCATATATTTATGAAATCCAATTCCATAAATATATACTTTAGTAATTTCTTAATAAAGTGGTTAGGCCTAAATCTCTGAATAACAAACCTATTAAGATTATCTCAAGAAAATATTTTGTATCTCCGTTAAGAGACTATGAATTTCATCTTGAGAATAAATGTTTCATCAACATTAAATGTGGCTACCCAACATACTGAGGTTTTGACCGTTACCTTAGATCTCACTCCTGATATATCAAAACAACCTACACCTCATGATCAGGTCCATTATTCTCTCAAGATTAAGAGTTCATGCAAATATAAGTTATGAGATTTATAATTCATTTGACAGCCTTTAAGAGAATAATAAATCTCATAGCGGTCGAGTTCAATATGTCTTAACTCTTAAAACATATCAACATATCAACTAGAAGTCTTCACTTCCATAATCAAGACAAATCATCGTAGTTGATATGTTATAGTCTTCGCAGATGAAATACTCAATTTCATCACCGACTACGAACTATAATTCTGAGTTTACAAAGAACTTGTGATTTATATCTTTTGTGACTTTTCACATAAATTACATACTATGCATCTCATGGACTATATGATAATGTCCAAATATTTATGTTACCATTATTTTAGATAATAATAAAACAATTATATCAATCACAATATTAAGTCATACATAATGTCATACACAATGTCATATTTAATATCATACATAACATCATATAATAGGATTTAAGGACACTAATCCTAACATTTCTTAGTAGTCAAATTGTAATGACCCAAGTTATATATATATATATATATATAAATACAAGGTCAGATTTTTATGTGTGTCCTATGTGCCCCACCTACCCAACAATCCCCCACTACTCATTCTCACAAATATCCCTCACTCTCTTTTGGCCGGCCATATCTCTTCCTCTCATTTGTTTTCTTTCTTTCCTTCTCACTTAAACACACATAGTCCTCTCTATAACTCCCTCACACTCTCCCACGGTAGCCACTCCACACCACCATCTCCACCATCGTTTTTCTGGCAAGATCGCTGGAAAAACTTCTTCAGAATCTAAGTACCTTCATGTCTTTTATTTGAAGTAAAAATTTCTAATCTTTTTGATGGGTTTTATACTTTTGCTTGAGGTTAATTTCATCTAAGCTTTGTTAATGATATTTATGTGATTTGTGAGCTTTGGAAGTGATATTTGTGTGTTTATATGTATGAGTTTTGTATTGGTGGAATTATTTGATGAGTGGGTTTATGCTTTGTACTAATTTAGGGGTTTTGAGTTATAATATGTGATACTTGGTAAATCTAATTTTTCCTTTTGCTATTGGGTTTATTTGGAGTTAGTTGAAGTTCTAAAATTGCTTATCTTGGAGGATATTGTGATTCTGGTGTCATGGGTCTCTTAATAATATTATATAAATCTTGTGGAAATCACTCATAAAGTGTTGAGGTTTTGATGTTGGAGATAATATGTTGAATGATTTATGAGTATAATGGGAGTCTATGCCTTGTGAATTATTTTGTTGAGAAACTTTGGAAGTGAAATACATTATTTGTGAGGTTAAATACTAGGCTTTCCTAATTAAGCTTATTTGGCAATTCCTAATTTGTAGTTAGATATAATTTCAAGCTTTATACTTATTGTGATAAGTTTGCTTGATATTGTTTAGGTTCTAGCTAATCTCCTTTGGAGTTTGGAGAATTAGGCTTTTTGCGGGTTGCGAAGTAAGTAGATTTTAATAAGATTTTGGAAAAATAACCATGTTGCGTAAACGTTGTTTTTGGGTTAGACATGTTTTGGAAACTATTTATGGGAACTATATTTTCCTAAAAACTATTATGTCGTAACTATTTGTTTTTAGACCCCTTAAAACACAATCAGATTAACCTAATTAATTAGCCAAGTGATTACTTAGTCAAATTATCAAATCTAAGTTAATACAAATATATCATATCAATTTAAAGTGTAGAAAATAAAGAACACAAAGAAATGATGACCCAAGAAAACTAAACCGGTAAAAAACCTGGGGAGGATTTAACCTAGCTATCCTCAAGGTAAACCTGAATCCACTATGAAAGAATTGAAGTTTACACAATAGCGACTTAGACCACTAACATCCTATTGCTACCTCAAGTAGGAAACTTACTACCATGACCCCATGATAGCTCTGAGTCCACGGACTACTTCTTTCTTGAATTCCCAGCAAGTACAAGCACTCCCTCTTATATATCTTTAAGCTCTTGAATCTGCAACTGAACCAATCACCAAGTTCTTGACATAATTTTGAATCTTGGAAACCCTAAGTATGTGTGAAGGTAACCACCTCTAGATCCCACAGAAGATTCACACACACAGCATAAAGAGCAACATCAAAACGTGGCTAGAGTTTTCCCTTTTATACTAAAAATAAAACATAAAACCCTACACGTCAAACAGGCTTAGGCTGAGTTGGAAAATTCTACAAAAAAATGATCTGCACAACTTTTGATTAGTCGAGTCTAATTCTTGATCGATTGAGCCAGGCAGATTTACACAGTAAATCCTACAGCAACTCGATTCCAACTTTACATAAAAACATATGCTTTGAGCAAGTCTAAACAAGACTAAAACATTTTGATCATGGTTTGCCAACATTACAAAATGAAGTTCTAATATATTAGTTCCTAATTCCTTAGAACCTAACAAACTCCCCCTTTGGCAATCCGTGACAAAACACAAACTAACAAAATGCTCAAAGTTTACTTAAAAAATAGCCCATTACAAAAATATTGCCCAACACAACAAATCCAACCTAACTACCATCTATCAGTTGCAAGTGTAGACAGCAGCACGACTGAATCAACCTGTATATTTCTTGAAACACTCAACAAATGCATAAACACATGTGTGGAAAATACAAGTAAAACAAAATAACTTCTTGATTTCACATAATCACAAAATAAAGACATATATCATGAATAACCTCATAAAAATAAATCAATAAGCAATGTGAAACAAGAAACATATACAATCAATGTATCTCCCCCTATCATGGACAACCTAAACAAAAAACATCATGAGCCAAAAATGATAAATACAAAGTAAAGCACATAGATACAATCTATAACTCCACAGCTCCAAACAAAAAATATCCCCCTAACAACAAAAAAAACCTCTACAAATGTACTCCCCCTTTTTGTGACGAATTGCCAAAAGGCAATCAAAACTCATCATCAAAAGGAGGTGGCGGAGGCGACCGTTTAAAATGCTCCAAATCTGCTCACAAAACATGAAGCTCATCAAGCATGTCCACCAAAAGCTAACTATGAGCCACCTGAACGGTCATGACAGTCTCCAATATATGTCGAATGTCTAAATCATATGAGGTAGAAGGTGGAGGAATAGCAGTAGTAGCAGCAGCAGGATCAACAGACTCATCAGCCGTAGTATCACCTGTAGAAGAGGGAGGAGGAGGTGCGACACCGGAAGACTCAACCCTAGGACATTTAGAGCTTGTTCTCATCTAAGTAGCCCTCTGCCTAAGAAAGGTGGCACATATGGGAGCAATAATATGAATAGGCTCAGATGCCGGAAACTCAAAAAATCCCTTTAAGAAGTGAATCACGTGACGAATATATTGAATCATATTGAAGTAATCAAATATAACATGTTGGATGTAATTTTTATTTTATATATATATATATATATTGAGAGTTTATTAAATATTATTTGATACTGAATAATATAGATTTTCCTTAATGTCTTTGGAAAAATAAATAAGTGATGTATAATATCAATCGCTAACTGGCACAAAAATGAAATTGTTAGAACAAATACAAAAAATAAAATAAAATAAAAAATTGAATATCACTAAAAGAAAATTTTATTTTGGTAAAATCATTCTTTGTGCATATGATGATGCAAGGTATCACTTACAGCTAAACATTGCTTGCTAAGCCAATAAAAAAGAAACTAAAATTTGCTTTCATATACCGTGCATTTTACATGGGATCATCAATTGCAAGTATGTTACATACTTTAAAATTACATATTCTATGTACAAGTTACGCTCAGGGGTATAGTCAGAAATTTTCACTTAAAGGGTTGAGTTATAATATTGATATGATAATTGTAGGAATAAGGGCCCAAAATTGTATTTTGGACTTTGGGCTTTGGCCGAGGACATTCATTGGTCTAAAGACGGATAAACAATAGTGGAGATGTTAAGCTCAGAAGCACATGAGTAAGGTACAAACGAAAAGATTGGGAAAGGTGGTCCGAGGAGGATTATCTACTCGAACGAGCGAAGCACGGATCAAATATATATCTTATCATTCAAGGTGACCTTCCAGGACGTTCTACTGAAGAAATTATAAGATCCACATGGTGGACAAGTGATGTGGTCCACCATTCCACTAAAAAACTTCCATCTGTTTAAAATTGTTAGTTAGAAAAAAATTTTAAACAGAAATTAATTACTGACTTAACAATTTTAAACAAATGGAAATTTTTAAGTGGAATGGTAGACAAATAACGTGGTCCACCAAAGGATTCTATAATTTCTCGTTCTACTAATAGGAACGCGCATTCTAAGCATACATGAGGAATGGAAGCTCAAAATATTTAAGGAAATTGAATGCTCTGCAACTAATTTTCTGGCCTCATTTATGTGGAGAAGACCCCTAAATAGTGCTGCCTTGACTATCCCAACTCACAAAGGGCTAGAGAGGGTGTCCGATGGGATAAACAATTAAGTAGTGACTTAGATGATCAACAAATGGAGGGCCAAGATCATAAAAAGAGAGATATATAATATAAGAGACCCCTAGAAAAAGAGGGGACCGGAAAATCAAGAGAGAAACACTGTAGTAATCTAGAATCAGACTTGTAATCATATTTAAGAACATTATATAAGAACCAGTCTCCTCGAACATTGCCAAGGACTTTTTTCTTAAGTTTAAATTTGTTTATCTTCACCATTTTGTTATCAAGCCTACCTAACTTGTTGTTTGATTAACTAAAACCCAGTTTTCTAATCCATTCTCTACAAATTTATTGTTTAGGGCTTTTTGGGTCTAAGTCCATTCATACCTTGGGCTAGGATCTCAAATCTGGTCCTTACAATAATCATAATTCATAAATCTATTATAAATAGAAAATAATTAATTTTGATATATCATCATATTCTTAAATGTTAATTAACATACAAAAACTCTATAGTTTAATTACCATACAAAAATTTCCTAGTAAACCATATACATATACAAAAATATCCAAATAAGAACAATTCACATCAAAATTATACCTAGTGACAATATTTTGCAGAGTAAAATTCATTCATTATCATCTCTATATTGAAATTGTCTGCAATTTCCTTTTCTATATAAACTACTATATAATCTACCAAAAGTTCGTCCTCCATTGTATTACGAAGTCTTATTTTTACAAATTTCATAACTGAAAAGCTCGTTTAATGGTTATTGTAGAAACTGGTAGAGTCAACATTAGAATCTATTATTACATAAATTATAAACACATATTTAATTAAATGATAACCCCTCAGAAACACCCCCCCCCCCCCCAAAAAAAAGTATAAACAAACAATATATATAAACCAAACAAAATAACAGCACTTATATGTAAATTTCAAATGATATCGAAAACTTGGACAAATCCAATGGAAGAGTATGTAAAAAGTCAAGTTGGGGGTCATTCAGAAAATTAATAAAAGACACTAGGATTGATTGATTAAGTTTAAGAGTTAACAAATAACAATATTAAAGCATCATGAATCCCTACAAAATTTTGAGATAATTCCATAAGAGCATAAATTTATTCCATAAGTTGTACTTAGTATATATTTAACTATTAAAAATATTTTCATTTATAAGTGGTATTTTGACTTCGAAAATTAATAAAAGACTTATTCACGCAAAAAGTTTTTTATTGATAATAAACAAAATATAGTGAAAAATGCTATTATTACGTGAGTCTTATTACATTAAAAATATCACTAAAATATATGTATTGCTTTTTTATGTGACGTAATATATATATATATATATATTCACGCATATAGAATATACTAAAGTTCCCCCCCCCCCCCCTTCCCAAGATAAATTTTGGCTTTGTCACTAAAAGGATGTGTGGTGCGGGGCGGGATCGAAAGATGAAATTTTCGTCTCTGCCCCATATAGTTTTGTCTTATCCCATCCTCGTCCCGTCCTATATAACGGGGAAAACTTTCTCACTCCATCCCCACCTCTTGGGGCCCCGCAAAGCCCCACTCCATCCCGTAAAACCCTATTTTTTGTTAATTTGCCCTATAACTAGTACAATTTTTTCAATAAAACCTATTTCATTAATAAAAATATACTTGAAATTACAACTAAATATATTCCATCAAATCAAATCAATTTTTAGAAAAAAAATGAATAACATATCCAAGTGTTTAACAAGACAATCACAAAAAATAAATAAATAAATCTCATAGTATAACACAACAAAATAAAGGTAAAGAACCACATTGGATAGAATAAAATAAGTTAATATTGATATGTTTGTTTAAATAGTAGTGTCTTAGGGTATGAAAAATTTACAATTATAACATTTAGCAACGCGGGGAAGAACTCGTACAAGGCGAAGCGGGGAAGAACGAGTTAAACAAAGCGGGACAAAATTGTCATCCCTACGTGAATGCTATGACCATAATAGTTTTGAACTAGCAAGGACTAACCTTATTTTAAGAGATGTGGTTCCCAATTGAGAACATAATTTGAAGGGGTCAGGTTAATAATAATATATAAGTTGTTGATATATATATATATATATATATTTTTTTTTTCCTTCTTTTATTTAGTTCGTGTAAATTAATGAGGGAAAAAAACAATTATAACTTATGTCATTTTATTGGGTATCTGCTATTGAAACAAATTTTAGCCAAATAGAACACAATTTTTTTTTCAATCGAAGTTACTGAACACTCCAACCTTCATATTAGCAATTATTGAAACCATGAATTTTCAAACAATACTAATTCAAACAGTTATCCAAACCCAACTCAATAATATATATATATATATAATAAATAAAAAAAGCCATCAATGCGTACAATTTGGGTGAATGATTGGAATGAGAAAGCTGAAAGCCTCAGCAAATAAAAAGAAAATCACACAATGACAAAGAAAGAAATAATAAGCATCATGAGGGCGCAGGTAAAAGACTTCAATTCGGGTGAATGATTGAATAGAGGTGTTATCGGTGTATGATAATTGTTTCCAGGACTCCCTCCTGCTAGTAGAGGAGAAAAAGGAAGAGACTGTGGTGGAGAGTTCGAATTATCAACGGGAGCAGGAGGAGATTGTGATGGGCTGTAGCCACCTAGGAAAAGCAAGTCTTATTATAGACACTTGAAAGAATTTACAACGAGAAGTAAATTAAAATCGAACATTAAAATTCTCTATAGAGAAGGTTGAACTATATATACTCACAGTCTGATGCCTTCCAACCTATTACCATCTTCTCTCGATTGAAAACTATGCGATAACCAGTCATGAAGTTTTCTGCATAACAGTAAATAAATTTACATTGTAAATGTCAAATTTTCAATGAAAAAGTTAACAATTGCTCTAAAAACATTATTTTAATAATAATTTTTAAAAATATTTTATGAGAATATAATAAAGAAATTAATTATTTTTATAATTTTTTATATTTCACAAAAATGATATCAAAATTTTTTTAAAATAATTAATTAACTACCCTAAAAACATTTGTTAACATATTATAATACTGGTCGTTTAACGATACAATGAGTAAATGTAAATCATGTTAATTTTTTTAAGTCACGTGCAAGTTTTAATGTCTTAGTTAAAATATTGATATAGCCAACCAGCTTCCTTTTTATTTGAATCTCTCGTTGACAACGTCTTACAATGTAAATTACGTAATCTTCAAATTAGAGGCTAATGAACAGTGACAGGGTTTAGACCCCTTAAACTATAACCAGATTGCGTAGCCTAGATTAATTAGCCAAGTTTTTACTTAGTCAAATTAAGCAATTCTAGGTTAAAATAATCACAAAATCATATCATGCATGTAAAACATATAAAGCAGCGAAAAGTAAATAACACAGTGATATGATCACCCAGGAAAACCAAATCGGTAAAAAACCTGGGGAGGATTTTACCCACCGATCCTCAAGGCAAAACGGAATCCACTAAGAAAGAATTGAAGTTGTTACAAAAGGACTTACAAGCTACCCCGCTTGACTTCCTAATGCTACCCACTAGTAGTAACTTCCTAACACGACCACGCGCAGGCTCCGAATCCACGGACTACTTCTTTCTTTGTCTTCCTTCAATCAGGTACAAGCTCCTCGCTTATTAATTTTTAAGCTTCAAAGGCAGCAACCAAGTTGATCATCAAGATGTAGAAGAATCTCAATCTTGAAAACCCTAAGTTATGTGTAAAGGAAAGCTCCTCTAGATCTCACAAGAGATTTACACAAAACCGCAATGTATGAGCAACAACACAACTTGTGCAACCCTCAAAACGTGGCTAGGGTTTTGCCTTATATACCTAGGGCAAAAACATAAAACCCTAAACGTTTAAAGAGTTAGGGCTGAGTTGGAATTCTGCAGAAAAACGTATCTGGGCCGATTTTCGATCGATCGAGAATTACATTCGATCGATCGAGCCAAGCCGAGAAGCTCCAATGCTTCGCAGTCTCTCGATTCCAACTTTACAAAATTAAACCAACTTTGAGCAAGCCTAAACAAGACTAAATACATTGTTTTGATCATGGTTTGCCAACATTACAAATTAGGTTCTAAATACATAAAATCCTAAGACCTTAAAACCTAACAAACTCCCCCTTTGGCAATCCGTGACAAAACACAAATCAAAAACTCAAAGTTTACAAGTAAAAAGCCCTTTACAAAATAATGCTCATAAACAAAAGTTCAACCTAACTACTATCCATCGGTTGCAAGTGTAGACAGCAGCTTTGTTGAATCAACCTGTATATTCCTGAAATACTCAACAAACACATAAACGCATGTGTGGCAGAAAAATAGTATATAAACAGGTATAATATTCTTGTAAGATTCACACAACTCAAAATAAAGATATATATCAATGAATCAACTCATAAATATAAATCAATAAGCAATGAATCATAAGACAACAAGAATCAAAAGAAAACATGTATATCAATATATCAATGTTACTCCCCCTAACATGAAAAAATGATATACAAAGTGAAGCACCTAGATACAATCTAGTAAACTCCACAAAAAATATCCCATGCTAAACAATATGTCTCCCCCTAACTACAAAATCTCCTCAAAAAGTACAAAACTCCTCTACAGTACAAAACTCCTCTACAGTAACCACTCCCCCTTTTTGTGACGGAATGCCAAAGGGCAGTCAAGAGTCGCCATCAAAAGGTGGTGGTGAAGGTGAATGAAGTCGCGCCAAATCTGCCCGCAAAGCTCAAATCTCGTCGAACAAATCCATCAAAATCTGACCATGAGCCGCCTGAACGGTCATAACAGTCTCCAAAGTACGACGAACATCAAAGTCGGCCGCAGGAGGTGGAGGAACAGCAGCAGCAGCAGCATCCGCATCATCACCAACTGGATCAGGAATATCCTCACCAGCAAGACCTGTAGAAGATGAAAGAGGAGGAGGAGCGCTAGGAGAGGGATCAGACCTAGGGTGTTTAGAACCAGCTCGAAGATGAGCGGCCCTCTGTCTAAGAAAAGACGCACCTATGGGACCGATAACATGAACAGGCTCAGAAGCAGGGAAATCCTCTAAACCTAGATACAGTAAAATCCTATGAATGACAATAGGATGGACGAGAGCATGAGCAGTAGATGAACTCCTATAAACTTCGTTCAAAGAACGAAGAAAAAGATGAGGAAAACTGATAGGAGCATTTGTAACAAGAGCGTACAGAAAAACACACCTCTCAAGAGGAATGGTGTGCAGATGAGAAATGGGCCAGAGTGAGTGACATGCTATCCTAGAGAAAAGATAGGTAGTCTCAGGAAGCTCAGCAGAGGTGATCCGAGGATCAGAACCCCACTGGATAGATGACCCAGTGATGTAGGATATGACATCACTCAACTCGGGTGACTCATTATAGGGATAGACAGGATCCCTAACTAAAGGTACCTCAAGAGCATCAGCCACTACCTGAGGAGTAATGGAGTACTCTACGCCTCGTATCCAACTCCTAACAAGAGTGTTGGAATCATAGACGCGGATCGAGATGTTCGAGTAGAACTCTCGAATCAAGGTAGCAGGAGGAGGAGGGTCAGACACAGCAAACAAGGGAAGCCAACCCCTACGCTCAAAATTTGCCCTAATGGCAGGATCAAGCTCATCAAAAGAAACAGACCGCTCAGCCCAAATCTTCCTCTTAAGGTTTAAAGACTCATAAAACTCTTGGTTTTTCTCACTAGGGAACCGCTCACTATCAAAGGAGGGAGGGGAAGGAGTAGGAGTGGGAAGAGTCCTACGTGCTCTACTCTTCCTAGGCATGGTGCTAAGGAAAAGGACAGAGACACAGAGAGAAAACCAAAAAGAACAAACACAAAAACTAAGGGCAGACTGCAAGTTAGCACACAAAAAAAATATAGAATAAAATTCTATATGATGCATGAACATTAACAATGTTATGATGCATGAACTAATGCAGTAACTAGGATCAAATTAAGCTCAAATTCACAAAATTGGCTTGAACATAGAGTTTCTTAACAAAAACCCTACAAATTTGAGAACCACTTGAAAATTTTTGTACCAAATTGATGAACCAATCATTACAAACTATTGAAAACAGTTTATAATAACCAATTGCATCAATTACACAAGCCAATTTCATCAATTAAACCCAATTGCACAAAAAGCCCCAATTCGGATCAATTATAAACCCTAGAAATTCAAGTTTTCCACAAAACACAAAATTGATCAAATTAATCAATCAAGAACATGTCTATAGGGTGTCCCCAACAAAACCCATTGATCAATTGCAAACAATTTGGTCCGAATCAACAAAAATCCCACAAAGAAAAGTTCCGAAAATCTCCCTAAAAAATGCATGAAAAATGCATGAAATCATGAAAATAATTTGAAAAGGAAGGGTAAAAAGGACATACCGGCTTGAGAAGAGAGAGATTGTGCAAAAAATCCGGAGCAAAACGACAAAAATTGACTCTTTTGGCCTTTGCCTTGTCGGAGAGAGAAAAGGATTTGAAAAAAGTTTTTGAATAGTTCTTGAAAAAGACAGAATTCCTCTTTTTAAAAAGCCTTTCCACGATATTCGATCAATCGAAAATTACATTCGATCGATCGAATGTGACAGTCAATTTTGCACATTCTGAAGCACTTTTTCGATTGATCGAAGAATACATTCGATCGATCGAAATGGGCAAAAACTCTTAAAAAATTTGGAAAAAAAACACAGTTTTGAAAAATGCAAGTCCAATTTTGAAACAACTCCTCAAAGCACTTGAACAATGAATACAAAATGCATGAGTATGAAATGAAATGCTTTTTCAAAAACCCTAATTTTCAAGCCCAGTTTCATAAAAAAAATTCAATTAACCTCCCATTTAATTTTCTCAAGCCAAATTATGTTGTGCACAAATCTCAAGATATTTTTAAACTTGGTTGGTCAGACCAAGGACACACACACTGACATGTACAGTGTTTAACAAAGAGTAACTTGTGTAGTGTGTGAAACTAGCAAAAACTTGAGATACATGTGAGGTGATATGTGAATAGCAATCAAACACAAAGTCTACACAATTCATCACACAGAATTTAAAAGAGACTATCACCTAAAGAGTTACATCCTATAACTCCCACATCTCCTAGAACAAAAGCTTGCAATCATGTAAGTTTCTTTCATTTTTGCCTCTTATTTATATATGAATTGGCATTCAGCCTAATAGTACACACCGATTTGAATTAAGTGAATTGGCATCAAGCCTAATAGTACACACCAGTTTTAATTTTAAATGAGGCTACACCTTATGTTCTTTTTGTGCATGTGCTACACTTTCTCGAGCACAAAATCTTATGATATGCACTAAGGTGTTCATGATTGGCTAGTGAACAGTGGTGAGATGGTTATTTATGCCTTTCTCAAAAGGATCAAGTCCGACAGTCAAAAACGAGTGACTTCATGATTAAGGCAAAGTGATTAAGAACCACACACATCTTTCCCACACAACATGCACTACAAAGTTTCAACTAGTCAAGTGCAGTAAATAAGCTCATCAAAGTTAAACAAGGTACACTAGACATGACATGTGTAAAAAGAATGACCAACCTTGTAAAAAAATCAAGAAAAATAGTGTTCAACAAAGATTTTGCTTTCCCTTTTTTTTTTTTTTTTTATTTAAAGAGAAAACAAATAAATCCTAGAATGAAATGCATGTATGTAATGCAATGCAAGTCCTAGAACAAAAGAAAAACACAAAAACCAAATAACAATGGTCACAATAGAATAGAGCAATAAAGCACAAGGACCATGTCAAAAAGACTCAGTTAGTTCGAGTCTTTTGCATCCAAGACTTTTTAGATGCACCCCGAGCATTGGAGTTCTTATTCATATTAGAGTGATTCCCAACTCCAGAATTGGAATAAAGGTTTAACGCCTTTACCAATTCACCAATTAGTGCCATAGGATCTTGTGCTTGAGGCACAGGCACTTTTGGTCTTTTTGCTCTCTTATCAGCTTGAAGCTTGTAACAGTTAGGACGGATATGTCCAGACTTACCACAATAATGACAAACCCAAGCAGGTTTACCATGCATCTTGTCCTTAGGTTTGGTAGGCTCCTTAGGTTTGGATTCTCTTAAGTCTACCCTAATCTTCTTTGGAGGTGAAACTTCTACAGGTTTAACAACCTCACTCACAGGGGGTTTAATGGTTTCACTCACAACCTCACTCACAAGAGGTTCAGAAGAAGAAGAAGAAGAAGAAGAAGGAACAAAGACAGTGAAATGGGGTCCAGAATCAAAGATACTTTCAACATATCCTAACCCAGCTTTATCAGAAGGATACTTTTGAATATTTAGCATATGATCAAGTTTAGAACTAACAGATCTAGCAACAGATAAATCATGTTCCAAAGTTCTAACTTTATCAAGCAAAAGCATATTTTCAGATTTAACATTATTCAAAAGATCATTAGCATCAAATAGTTTTACAAGCAGATTTTTCTTTTCAAGCTCAAGAGCATCAATTTTCTTCAGGCCTAGATCAACTTTCATTGCATCCTTTGCAGCAATTTTGCAAAGTTTGTTATAGGCCTCTTGAAAATCTGAGTCTTCAGAGAGTTCCCCATCAGCAGGGTTCTCCTCAGCAGATATGCTTTCATCAACTTCAGCAGTAGCGGTGAAAGCAATGAAGTTTCCATCCTCGTCACAACCGGACTCATCATCAGAAACCTCATTATCACTAAGGGTTACAGCCATAGCTTTACCCTTATTCCTCAAGAAAGTAGGACATTCAGATTTGACATGACCATACCCTTGACAACCATAACACTGAGGACCCAAAGAGTTATTAGAAGATTGACCTACTTGTTCTCTAGGTTTTTCAAAATTATTAACCTTAGTGGGATCATTCTTCCTAAAGTTTCTAGGTTCAGCAGTGTTGGTATTCCTTGCCTTCCTGTTTGTGTTTCTAAGAAAATTTCTAAAGTTCTTGGCAAGGTAAGCTATCTCCGTGGGAGAGAGCTCATCATCAAATCCACCAGCTTCAACATCATCAACAGACTTAAGAGCCATTGATTTAGATTTGGCAGTCTTGGGAAGGTCAGACTCATAGGACTGAAGGGATCCTACAAGCTCATCCACAGGGATAGAGTCAACATCCTTACTTTCAGTAATGGCTGTCACTTTGGGTCTAAATTCTTCAGTTAAGGATCTAAGAATCTTCCTAACAACTTTAGGTTGATCATAGACTTCACCCAAATTATAAGCAGACTTAACAATATCATTGAGTTTAGCATAAAACTCATCAAAGGTTTCATCATCAGACATTCTAATGCTTTCAAACCTAGAAGTTAATTGCTGCAATTTGTTTATTTTAACAGCCTTTGTGCCCTCATGCACAGTTTGGAGGATTTTCCAAGCAGTATGAGCAACCTCAACATTAGAGATCCTCTTAAATTCCTCCATTGAAACAGCATTAAAAATGGCATTCATAGCTTTGCTATTAAATGCAGCTGCTTCTTTTTGAGAAGTTTGCCACTCACTCACAGGAGTAGTGGGCTTCTCCCAACCATATTCAACAGAGTTCCAAACTCTCTCATCAATGGATTTCAGGAATGCTTTCATCCTTACTTTCCAGTAGGCATAATTGTTCCCATCAAAGTGAGGAGGAACAAACAGAGAGTGTCCATGCTCCATGACAACCGGGGTCAAGGATCAGCCCAGAGATGAAAATCTCAATCAAAAGAGCAACCCGCTCTGATACCACTTGACAGGGTTTAGACCCCTTAAACTATAACCAGATTGCGTAGCCTAGATTAATTAGCCAAGTTTTTACTTAGTCAAATTAAGCAATTCTAGGTTAAAACAATCACAAAATCATATCATGCATGTAAAACATATAAAGCAGCGGAAAGTAAATAACACAGTGATATGATCACCCAGGAAAACCAAACCGGTAAAAAACCTGGGGAGGATTTTACCCACCGATCCTCAAGGCAAAACGGAATCCACTAAGAAAGAATTGAAGTTGTTACAAAAGGACTTACAAGCTACCCCGCTTGACTTCCTAATGCTACCCACCAGTAGTAACTTCCTGACACGACCACGCGCAGGCTCCGAATCCACGGACTACTTCTTTCTTTGTCTTCCTTCAATCAGGTACAAGCTCCTCGCTTGTTAATCTTTAAGCTTCAAAGGCAGCAACCAAGTTGATCATCAAGATGTAGAAGAATCTCAATCTTGAAAACCCTAAGTTATGTGTAAAGGAAAGCTCCTCTAGATCTCACAAGAGATTTACACAAAACCGCAATGTATGAGCAACAACACAACTTGTGCAACCCTCAAAATGTGGCTAGGGTTTTGCCTTATATACCTAGGGCAAAAACATAAAACCCTAAACGTTTAAAGAGTTAGGGCTGAGTTGGAATTCTGCAGAAAAACGCATCTGGGCCGATTTTCGATCGATCGAGAATTACATTCGATCGATCGAGCCAGGCCGAGAAGCTCCAATGCTTCTGCAGTCTCTCGATTCCAACTTTACAAAATTAAACCAACTTTGAGCAAGCCTAAACAAGACTAAATACATTGTTTTGATCATGGTTTGCCAACATTACAAATTAGATTCTAAATACATAAAATCCTAAGACCTTAAAACCTAACAAACAGGTTTCTTGAATCTCGCCATAATGATTTTTAAACATCATTTCAAGTGGTTGGTTTAACTAGAATGGATCACTAAACTAGTTAAGGGTTCTAAAATTTCTAATTTGCTATGTTAATTTTAATTATTGTAGCCAAGATGTAGCTCTGATCTATCACACGAAACGACTTCTATCAATCCTTAAATTATGTAAATCTTGTTCTCCAAAAAAAAAAAGCAAAAATTACTCTAGCATTTCCCAGCATTTTGTCAACTTGAGAATTTTATAAAAATAAAATAAAATAAAATAAAAATCACAACCAGAGAGCAGGTTACGAGGAATTTCGATCAGCAAAAATATAACTTTATGATAGCCTCCTTATAAGGAAAACAATACACAAAGTCAAAATTCCAAATTCGATAGAAAAACATGAAAATGCAACTTCATTAATTGAAATAGGTTTTGTAATAAGCATAGTTCTTGTAAATACTCACGTCCTATGATATTATAGTCAGAATCTCCACCTTTGCTAATACCCAAGCAATACAAATATCTGCCCTGGAGACCACAACATCAAGTTTTAGCATAACTCAAGCAAGAATCGAATATTAAAGCACTAGAAAGTGAGAGCACACACCTGATTAGTAACCATTGGAAATATTGGATCAATGACAAAATAGTCTCCTCCACCTTTTGATGTCGCGGAAGCCTGAAGAGAAGCACACACGATGCTCTCTTGATGGAACAGAAACTAAACTATTAGTTTCTGGTAGTAAACCTCGAATCCACGAGGAGTTTCCCTGAATCCACAAGGAGATAAAACTGGAATCCACCAGAAGAAAATTTGACAAACGTCTAAAATTTTATTGATAATAGTCTATCTTGCTTCTGACGGCTACAAAACATATAAATACTAAGGAAAACGTCTAAAACCCTAATTCGCACTAATTACGCGATTAGGGGACAAAATTACCAAATTTTACCAAAAATGGCAAAATTGAGTTAAATGCAGAATCATAACCTACTGACCTTAAGGGTCGTCCCAAAACAAACGGGACCTTATTCTGACTTTTAAACTAAAAGTTATTATGGAAAAACGAATAATACTATAAATAGCAAAAACATTGTTTTCGGGGCCTTAATGAAGGAATTCGCCTAAATTTTGGCGACGATCATGGTAAGCATGAATCTGGATCAGAACGCCGTTTCCCTTCAACCTGCCAAATTTCATGCAATTCCGACACTGTTACTCCGACAGCCCCCTACTGGCACCCCCCTTTGATCCTGCGTTGTGACTTCCTACGCCCCTGCTGCTCTAGGAAGGCATGAGCTGTCTGTTCTACATCAGTCCCCCCCACTTGAAAAGAATTCGACCCCGAGTTCCCACTATTTGGTTCATCAGGAGGATGATAATCATACAAGTCAGCAACATTGAAGGTAGAAGAAATGTTCATGTCTGGAGGAAGAGAAACCACATAAGCATTGTTGTTGATCTTCTTAGTAATCTGAAATGGCCCATACTTCTTGTCCTTCAATTTGTTGTAGGTACCAACAGGAAATCTTTCCTTTCTAAGATAGACCAGCACTAAATCCCCTACATTGAAGATCTTCTCACGCCTCTTCTTATCAGCAGCTTCCTTGTACTTGGCATTTGTAGCTTCAAGCTTCTGCCTCACCTCCTCTTGTATAGCCTGAATACGGTCAGCCATATTCTCTGCTGCTTAACTCACTCCTGGAAGCTCAGGTAAAGGTACCAAGTCCAAAGCGTGTTTTGGGGGCACATAGTAGACGATGGCAAATGGAGACTTACCAGTACTTCTATTGACTGAGCTATTGTATGCAAACTCTGCTTGGGACAATGCAAGATCCCACTGCTTGGGCTTCTCGCCTGAGATACACCGGATCAGATTCCCCAAAATGCGATTAACCACCTCTGTCTGGCCATCAGTCTGTGGATGACTAGTGCTGCTGTAATTCAAGGAAGTGTCAAAACACTTCCACAAAGTCCGCCAGAAGTGACTAATGAACTTGGTATCCTGGTCAGAGGTGATGGACTTTGGCACTCCATGCAAACGCACAATTTCTTTAAAGAACAAATTGGCCACTCGAGTAGCATCTGAAGTCTTCTTGCATGCTATGAAATGGGACATCTTCGAGTACCTGTCAACCACAACAAAAACAGAATCCATACCTCGTTAGGTTCGAGGAAGACCCAATATAAAGTCCATAGATAGATCCTTCCATGGTGCTTGTGGAACTGGCAGAGGCATGTATAAACCAGTATTCTGAGATTGACCCTTAGCAGTTTGGCATATTGGACACTTCCTCACATGATTGCCAACATCCCTCTTGAGTTGTGACCAATAATACCTCTCTTCCACCAGTGCTATAGTCTTATCTCTGCCCATATGCCCACCTAAACCTCCACCATGCAACTCCTTAATAATCTGCTCCCTTAATGAACTTTTAGGGATGCATAATTGGTTACCCCGAAAGAGGAAACCATCCTGGATGTACATACTATTGATAGCAGTATGAGTTTGTTGACACTTACCCCAAATATCACCAAAGTCCTCATCATTCTCGTACAGCTCCTTGAGGCAATCAAACCCTACAACTTCAGTACGTAGGGTGGTCAACAAAGATGCTCGCCTGCTAAGTGTGTCAGCCACCTTATTAGTGACACCAGACTTGTGTTTCAATGTGAAATGGAAGCGCTGAATATAAGCTACCCACCGAGCATGCATCCTATTAATGCTAGCTTGACTGTTGATGTGCTTCAATGCCTGATGATCCGTATATAATACAAACTCCCTCTGAATCAGGTAGTGCTCCCAATGCTTAAGAGTACGTACTACAGCAAAGAACTCCAGCTCATAGGCTGACCATTTACTTCGAGCCTCACAAACTTTCTCACTAAAGAATGCTATTGGCCTGTTGTCTTGTGAAAGAACAGCACCTATCCCGACCACAGATGCATCACACTCCACTTGAAACACCTTATCAAAGTTGGGCAATGCCAAAACTGGGGCTGTGCTCAACTTTTCCTTGATTAAGGCAAAGCTTTGTTCTGCCTCCTTTTCCCATGAGAACCTCCCCTTCTTCAGACATTCAGTAATAGGGGCTACTATGCTACTAAAATCTTGAACAAACCTCCGATAGAAGGTTGCTAGCCCATGAAAACTTCGCACATCACTCACTGTCTTTGGGGTTGGCCATTCTCTGACTACACGGACCTTGTCTTCATCAATATGAATCCCATCCGCACTGACCACATACCCTAAGAACAGCAACTTATCAGTCAAGAAGCAGCACTTCTTCAAATTGATATACAACTCATTGGCCTGCAGTATCGCCAATACTTCCCGCACATGATTATAGTGGGCTGCTTCTGTCTTACTGTAAATCAGGATATCGTCAAAATAAACAACCACAAACTTTCCAATAAATGGTTTCAATACCTGATTCATAAGTCTCATGAAAGTGTTGGGAGCATTAGACAACCCGAAAGGCATTACCATCCACTCATACAACCCCTCCTTTGTCTTGAAAGCTATCTTCCACTCATCTCCAGGTTGAATCCGAATCTGGTGATAACCACTCTTGAGATCCAGCTTGGTGTAATACTTGGACCCGCTCAGCATATCAAACATGTCATCTAGTCGGGGAATAGGAAATCGATACCTGACTGTGATCTTGTTAATGGCTCAACTATCCACACACATACGCCAGCTCCCATCCTTCTTCAGTGTTAACAATGCCGGTACTGCACATGGACTCATACTCATTCTGATCTGCCCCTTGCTCAAAAGTTCATCCACCTACCCTTGTAGAACCTGACCTTCTTGAGGATTCATCCTGTAATGTGGCAGATTTGGTAGACTAGCTCCAGGAACTAAATCAATGCAATGCTGGATGTCGCGCATTGGTGGTAACCCTACAGGCAGCTCTTCCAGAAAGAGCTCTTCAAACTCCTTGATCAATGGTTGAATTGCTTCAGGTACCTCAGCAACCTTCTTTGGCTCGCCATCCGTCACCACTACAGCATATACCTGTTTCAACTCCTTACACTCCCTGTCAAACTCACCCTCATTGTTAACGATGAGAAGTGATGGCTTCCCCTCCACTTTAGAAGCTTTGGGTACACTGCCTTCCTTAATAGGACCAAGGACAATTTTTCTGCCATTCTTAAAGAACACATACACATTATCCTTACACCTATGAGTAGCATCTACATCATACTGCCAAGGTCTACCCAATATTAAATGACATGCATCCATTTCAACAACATCACAAACTACTTCATCTACATAACATTTACCCATAGAAAAAGTAACACGACACTGTTGAGTAACAAGAGTTTCCGTACCTTTCTTGATCCAACCTATCTTGTACGGAGAGGGATGCTTTTTTGTTTTCAGTCCTAGCTTGGTAACCAAACTCTTCGATGCAATGTTCTCTACACTGCCACTGTCAATGATCAAATCACAGACCCTCTTATTGATGGTACATCATGCTCGAAAGATCTCATTCCGCTGATCACCGTATTCCACCCTTGGTGTGAGCAACAACCTCTGAATCACCAAAGACCTCCCTAATGGCACGCCTTCCTCATCTTCTTGGACCTCATTAGGATCATAGGCATATGGATCAGCATCGTTATACACCTCTTCACCCTCCTGTTCACCTTCTATCTCGCCCTCTTCTACCACCACCAGATTCACTGCAACTCGCTTAGGGCAAGTACTAGATCGATGTCCTGGTTCTCCGCATCTGTAGCACTTATTCCCAGTTGGCCTAGCATAAGGGTTGGCATTCGCTATCGGCTGGGCTGCGGAACCTGCTACTGCCACTGTGGATTGGTTGACACCACTCTTCTCCCTAACCACGGGTTGTGTTCGTGGTGTAAACATGGGCTGTTTACCTTTGTTGGCAGTGGAACTAGAGGACTCCGAATTGCGATTGGAAAACTTCGAACCTGCCCTGAGATGCTGATATTCTATTTTCTTGGATAAGGTTACAGCCTCATTCAAAGTATAAAGGGTTTGTAAGGATACTTGATCTCGGATGGAAACTCGTAACCCGTGTATAAATCTGGATATCCGTTGATCTTCAGTTTCCTCCAAATCATTGCGATTCGCCAACCTGTCAAACTCCTCCATGTACTCATTAACTGTCCGCGTACCCTGCCTGCAATCTTGGTACTGTCTGAACAACTCCTGCTGGTAATCTGGTGGTAAGAACCGATCTGCCATTAATCTTTTCATTCTCCTCCATGATCGTATTGGAAGCTTTCGTTCACGGGTACGGTTTAATTGAACACAATCCCACCAGGCAGATGCTCCTCCCTTCAATTTGTAGGCCACCAAACACACCTGTTTGTCATCTGCTGTACCCATATAATCGAAAAACTTTTCCACTTCACTGACCCAATCCAGATACTCTTCAATGGAGACATTACCATTAAAGGATGGTAATTCTACTTTCATTCGATAATCCCTTTGCTCCTGATAATCTCGGCCATTATCCCTTGCGGGACCACGATGATTGCCAAGGACTCTCTCTGCATACTCCTCGTCTTCACTGTATTCTTCATTGTAGTCCTGCTGCTTGTTCCGGTTTGGACCACGATAGGGAGGACCACGCGCTCGATTATCACGTCGCTCTTCGTCATCGCGATTAGGGTTTCGATTAAGCAAGGTGGCAAGTGCTTCTTGAATCTGGTCCAGAGTCTGCTGGGTTGAATCACGAAATTGTTGATTTTCATCACGAAAATCAAGGAACTCAGCCCTAGTGAGGACTGGGTTGTCGACGTCGTCATCGCCATCATTGTTGTGGTGGTTACCATCCCGCCGGTTAGCCATCAGACCAGGGTAAGTCAAGGCTCTGATACCAACTAATGTCGCGGAAGCCTGAAGAGAAGCACACACGATGCTCTCTTAATGGAACAGAAACTAAACTATTAGTTTCTGGTAGTAAACCTCGAATCCACGAGGGGTTTCCCTGAATCCACAAGGAGATAAAACTGGAATCCACCAGAAGAAAATTTGACAAACGTCTAAAATTTTATTGATAATAGTCTATCTTGCCTCTGACGGCTACAAAACATATAAATACTAAGGAAAACGTCTAAAACCCTAATTTGCACTAATTACGCGATTAGGGGACAAAATTACCAAATTTTACCAAAAATGGCAAAATTGAGTTAAATGCAGAATCATAACCTACTGACCTTAAGGGTCGTCCCAAAACAAACGGGACCTTATTCTGACTTTTAAACTAAAAGTTATTATGGAAAAACGAATAATACTATAAATAGCAAAAACATTGTTTTCGGGGCCTTAATGAAGGAATTCGCCTAAATTTTGGCGACGTTCATGGTAAGCATGAATCTGGATCAGAACGCAGTTTCCCTTCAACCTGCCAAATTTCATGCAATTCCGACACTGTTACCCCGACAACCCCCTACTGGCACCCCCCTTTGATCCTGCGTTGTGACTTCCTACGCCCCTGCTGCTCTAGGAAGGCATGAGCTGTCTGTTCTACATCACCTTTCAATGTCAGATTGATTTTAGGGAAATTCAAATTACTGTTTTGATTTGCATCGCATATAAATTACAAGTTAGTGCTTCAGATCAAGTTGAAAAGATCAGAACAAAACTAAAATTGGAATAGGTTTCTCCAGATATAGATGACCAGACCTTGAGTCATAACAGTAACCTAAGTTAATGGAGCCCCACTGATAACTGGACGGCCTTTCTTTGACTTGGGAAGCGAACTACAAAATAATATAAATCATACTCATTTGTTATAACATTAACATGTATTCCCAATGATATCAAGAAATGCCTTGTGAAAAATGCTTACACTCTCAGTAATAAATGTATAAGCTGGGTCTCTTAATAATATACACGATGTACCAGAGTCAAAGAGTGCACTAAACTCTAGCTTAGAACTACTGCTTTCCACAGTTATTTAAGTGACGCCGATCACATAACTTGGACTGGTAACAAGTTTTCAAAGACAAAATTAGTGCAGGTACGTATACGATGAGATTGGGGTCAAAGATATATAGTCTTCTTGCCAAACCAAATAACTCTTCCAAATGTCCAGAAAGTGACTACTTACAGTGATTGCATAATGGTGAAAGGCGTTTCTTTTTGGTCTAAGCTGCCACCATCTCCAAAAGTTATTCTCCCATGTTCATGATCAGGTCCAAAACACATAGAAAAATAATTTGAACCTAGCCCTTTTCTTGCTAAGATGCTAGAAACAGATAAGTCATCAATTCCAAGCCCAAGTAAACCGTTTACTGTACCATCAACCAGATTTTGTGCACAACTGCAACAAAATAACAGGATTCGCTCTCAAGGGTCACACCCAAAACATGAAAATCTTCTAAACAGATCTTACCACCAGTGAAAAAACAAGAAGCAACTTCAACTTACAAGAAAATTAATGCAAACCCACTAGCGATTGCACCCCCCAAAAAAAAATTCATATTGAAGACTACACTTTTTTCTTGTAATATCACCGTCTAAATGTATACAATATCATGACCCCCCAAGCCTAACCTTCCAAACTCCAGATTCATCACCAAAATTATCTATATTTGACAAAATATCAGTTATTCCAGAAATTCTGTTACTTTAGCTAACAATTGTTAATTTTAATCCCATTTTTAGAAATTTATATTAAATCGGTACTGTGTTACTTGAAATGATATTTGCCCCAAAGTTTTTGGTAGCAAAGCAATGAAAATTAACTTACCCAAAAGTAATTTGAGCTTCAACAGCTTTTAATTTGTCATCCGTAATTAGGTGTAAAACATCCTCTACTAAGATCCCAGAAGTTGATGAACCATCGACGTAGCCATATGTATAAGCACAGTCACTACTAGCTGAAAGACATTGATTTTGATCGCACAAGGTACTGATGTTGCAAGGAGCTTTTTCACTTGTTGATGATGCAGAAGGACTATAAATGTTAAGGTTTATTTCCTGCTTGATAAAGGATTAAGAGTATACATTTTAAGTAACATGGATAAGTGAATAAATAAAAATTTTATTTTGATTTGGTTTGATTAATTGAATGAGAAAAAAAAAATGGATTTAAAAAAAATATATTGGATGCTATCATTGCAAATATTAAAAAGTGTCGGTTGAACTACAAAATTCTTAACAAAAATTTCATGCATTAATAGGGAGGTATCTTGAATTCTTAATGGAAAGTGTTTTGGGAAAAAATAAAACTAATTTCCCACATTTATAAAAGAGAAAAAGAGATAAGGGTCTATAATTGGTGCTCTTATTGGGCTTATTTGTTTGATGCCGAACATGTGGAGATATGAGAATTCAGTATTGTGAGAATATGCCATAAAGTGATAAAACTCATTATTTTAGCTATTAAATTAATGGGTTCGGCTCTCCCTCCAGTTATAAACTTTCATGTTTTCTTTCATTTTAATATAGATGAAAGACACCTGGCGTTAGCAGACTAACAATCCAAAGGCAAAAAAATAACCACATTTAGTCTCTCTTAATTTTGTCCTTCTCTCTCAATTACTCACAACCTTTAGCAAGCAAACCCACTACAATACACCCAACACCCTTGGTCGTGGATGACAAGGAGCTATCAGAAATAATGCCAAAGACACCATCTAAAAAACGTGGCATGCGTAGCAAAATCGCAACCACAAATGTTTAGAGCTCAACAATTTATTTCTTTGATTTTTCTACTCCTAATTTCCAACGTCTATCTCTCTCCCTCTTAACACTGATTTCATCACCGCTGCGTGGTTAGTTTTCTCTCTTTTTGTTTATGGCACTTCATTTTCTGATATATTTGATGGATGTATGTGTATTTTGGGTGATTTATAAAATTTCTTTGATTTTACTGTTACGGGTTTTTTTTTAAGAGATACAAATTGTTATGTTCTAAAGATTTAGGATTAAATATTTAGAGTTCTATTTTTTTATGTTGGCAAACCGAGAACAAAAACATGTCTAGAATAGATGTTAGACATTGCTCAATGTGATACAAGTAAAGTCTCAAGAACATTCAAGCTGTAGGAAAAAGAAATGAAATTCAGTAAAGCTCAACCAATCGAAAATCGCAGTAAAGTAGTTTCTGCAGAATTTTAAATCAAGCCAAAACCCGTGAAAACGTTTAAGGTTTTAGTCCAACACTCCTAAAAATAAAAAGGAAAATGTTTCGAAGACTCTTAGAAGACTTGTAAGTTACTCCTATAAAATCTAAGAGGTTTTGTACTTTCTAACTCCACGAGTGTCTACCGGAACAAGATCTACAATCAAGTGCTGGTGGAATCTAGTTGCTGCTGCAAGATCAACAAGTGGTTATCTAAAATCTTTGAGTGGGATCTCAAAGTCATAAGCGTGGGAGCTTGTGTGCTGCAAATCCAAGAGAGAAGAATCTGTGGATTCGGAACTTGCACATAGTCGTGTTAGTAAGTTACTACTAAAGGTAGCAATAGATTTAGGGTTAAATCTTTTGTAAAAACTTCAATTCTCTATTAGTGGATTTATTTACCTTAAGAATAGCTAGGTCAAATCATCTCCAAGTTTTTATCTTAAAACGGTTCGTTTTATTGGTTTTCCTAGGTAATCATATCCATGTGTTATTTACTTTTCCGCTGTGCATGATATGATCTTTCACTGTTTAACCTAAATCTCATAATTAACCTAAGTAATCACTTGACTAATATATTACATTAAATAATCTGTTTTAAGGGGTCTAAACAAACAAACACAAATTTTGAGAGACTTATTGCTTTAAATGGCTTTAATCTGCCTTCTTCTTGGGTGAAGCAAGGCCTGGTCTTGGCAATACTCAGATGATAGTGATGATATTGGAGAGAGAATGGAGCAAAGAAAGAGAAAGAAGAAGAAAAAAAAAAAAGGGGAGGGGGGGGGGGGGAAGGGGGGCAAAAATTTGCCATAAACTTAGTTGCAGCAAATCCTGCATAATGGTGGACATGGCAATATGGGAAGAGATGGGAGAGTTTATAACGGGTGAGTCGAACCCTGAATTAAAACATGTAACTGTAGTCCACATTAGTAAAGATCAAGTAATGAATATCAGTAGCTTTCATTAGTCAAATTAAAACACACATTTTTATAACAAAGTTTAGGTGGCAACCTTTAATGATAGATAAAAAAGTGATATAAGTGATAAGCCTAAATAAAAACTAGTAATAGTTTATCATTTATGTTTTGTTGTAAAACTATTGTGTAACTATGTGTCTATAGCACTACCCTCAAAATAATAACCTCTTACTGTTAGAAATTACCATAATTATGATCTGTTGGGTCATTAACTTTAGGAGGCCTAATGAGTCCAAAATGAGAACCATTAGCACCAACCATTACACGTACGTAAGATTTCATACACAAACTATATTCAAACACTTTAAGGGAATCTGGCCAAAGCAACCTTTTTTTTTTTATTTCATCAAAAATTTTAAAAATATTCATTAGAGATAAAACCAAATCTAATGTCAATGTTGGGGGATGTCAACAAAGTCTTTCTAGGTATAGAAAATAATGTTTTTATCTATCCAAACATTCTCAAAGTCTCACATCTCATCAAGAAGCGTCCAAAAAAATATCTTTACCAATAATATGACTCAAGACCAACTTTTTGTCCATCAAGCAAAAGTAAAAAAAAGTATATATGAAGGGTGGTGAACATAAATTTTGCTATTTTTTCTCTTGACTATCTAAGAATCATTTTGAATTTTTTTATTATTATTATTATTTACTCTTTTTTTTTTTTTTTTTTGAGAATGTATTATTATTTACTTGTAAAGGAATTTTGGGAAAAAAAAAAACTATATAATTGAAATAGAAAAGAAGAGGTGGTGAAATTATTCACTTTTACTTGTAAAAGTACTTTTTCCTCTCACATAAATATAGGTCTCAAAAGAAGCCACAAATGTTTTGATAACTTTTACATAATATTTATTAAAATATACAGTTTTAATGACTTTTACATTAAATATGTGACAAAAAATTAAAAGTTATCTTATTTTCAAAAGGCTAAAAATTATATTATTTGTAAAAATTAAACTGAAACAAACGGCATAAAAACAAACAAATAAGCCATAGGTATAACCGTATAAGCACAAAAACAACTCCCCTCAGTGTTGCATAAAGTGACAGACATTGAAAAGAATGAAACCAAGAACGCTCTCCAGAGAAGAAGAGGCTGAGCTAGCCCAAAGTAATAAGAAAGTGAAAGATTGGCACCATGCTGGTTTCAAGGAGAGGACCAGTGATCAGCTTGGTGAGAACTCTTCTCCCACAGATAGCCTTGATCAAGCTAATGTCAAAAAAACCTCTTTTAAGGATAAGCTGGTTGGAGCTATCCCAGGTGCATTTGCAAAAGCTTTTGATTTTACAGAACTGATGGACGATGACTTACTTTCTGATGATGAAGAGGTGGAGGCCCACAACCTACACCTACAAGGGGTGGTGGCAGTCAAGCTTTCCAAGGAAACAAAGAGCCGTATCAGGAAGCCATGGTCAAAAACCATTATAGTAAAGCTGGTGGGAAGGTCAGTGAGCTTCAGTTACATGCAAAATAAACTGGTGCAGCTATGGAGACCGGTAGGGCGAATGGACTGTATGGATCTCTCTCACGAGTTTTTCCTAGTTCGTTTTTACTCCAAGGAGGATTTGGATTCGGTATTGGAGAAGGGGCCATGGTTTATTGGCGATTTCTTTCTTTCACTAAGACCATGGGAGCCATTTTTTAAGCCGGCAACGGCGAATGTTTCCTTGGTAGCAGTGTGGGTAAGGCTAAACGCACTCCTGATTGAGTTGTATGAAACTGAAGTCCTTAAAGAGATAGGGGAGTCTTTGGGGAAAGTTTTAAGAATTGATGCTCACACCACCATGGAAGCTCGAGGAAAATACGCCCGGCTTTGCATTCAAATTGATATCAACAAACCATTGATTAACACCATACTCATTGGGCGTTTTGAGCAACCGCTGACTTATGAAGGTGTTCATAGGCTATGTTTTTCATGTGGAAGAGTAGGGCACACGGTGGAAGCATGCCCATACACAGTCCGGCGTGATAAAGAGCGAGATACTCCGGTGGAGAATGAAGGCGAAACTATACCCAACTCGGCACGCGAAGTGCATGAGAACCAACGTCCTTGTCCTAACAACTCCACAGTTGGCGCTAGCATGATCGTGGAGGCTGATGGGGCGTACGGACCTTGGATGGTTGTGGTCAGGAAAAGGAACGGGTACAAAGGTACGAAATATGGGCCCAGTCAAGTGGCATCAAGCAAACATACGTGGACAGCCACACCTCAACATCCTGGATTTAAGTTGGATCGGACAGAGAAGAGCAATAATGGATGGCAAAAAGCCCAATCTCCAACTCATAGTAGGCCCACTCCTAAATACTCCATGTGTAGTGGAGATGACCATGCACTAACGGCCCAACTCGCTAGCAGTAAGGATGGGCATCTTTTGATCCCTAGACAAAACTCTGAGGTGCCGGTCTTAGCTCACAAAAAAAAAACCCACCTTCTAGACCTCTCCCTGCCTCGGTCAAAGGCAAGAAAAATCTAGCTTGGTTTAAAACTCCAAACACTTCTCTTAAGAATACCGCCGCCCCTCAGATAAAGCAACGCCCCTTAAGTTTAAACCCACCATTATCCTTCACCAACCTTGCCACAATCTCTGATTACGCTCTCCAACCACCATCCAGCACTTCTTTTGAGTTCAAGACCCTTGCAAGAGATGAAATTTGCCACACGAATGGAGAATGAAGAGTTCGAGATTTCGGGGGCTGTGATCTTGAAGACTTAGGCAAACCCCATGCAGATCATGGGAAGCTTCAAGCGCAGGTTCAAGGAAACTTGGAAAGTAATTTTCCCGATAATGAAGATAATGCGGAGATCGGAATTGTTGCCATGGACGGTGATGTTGAGAAAGACCGGATGGAGTCTGAGGAAGGAAGGGGAGCTTCTACCTCCGCTTAATGAGTGCCCCACCCCCATTCTTTTTTTCCCCATGAATATCATAATCTGGAACAGTAGAGGTGCGCTGAAACCAAAATTTCAGAGCCATGTTCAGGAGCTAGCTCAGAAACATGATTTGGATATCTTTATAATTATGGAAACCAAGTTGGGTGGGGATAGGGCAAGAGAGATTACTGACCGCTTGCCTTTTGATGGGGCTATCCATACTGACACCATTGGATATGCTGGTGGACTTTGGCTTCTGTGGAATTCAGATAAAGTGAAAATTCAGAGTTTAGCGAACACGGAGCAGGAGATCCATGTCGAAGTTAAGGTACGCTCTTCAAACCTTACTTGGGTTCTATCTGCTATTTATGCTAGTCCTAAAAGTGAGGAGAGGATGATTTTATGGGAAAACCTTGCTAAAGTAGCTGAGCTTCATAATCGGCCGTGGGTTATGGCTGGTGATTTTAATGAGCCTCTGGTAGATGAGGATAAATTTGGAGGCAGAAGAGTTAGTATCAATCGATCTCTCCTTTTCAAGGAATGTCTTGACAGGTGTAGTATGGTGGACTTAGGTTTTCCGGGGCTAAGGTACACGTGGACCAATAAGAGGGATTTTAACAATCTGATTTTGGAGAAGATTGATAGGTTCTTTATGAATCCGGAGTGGTGTATGCTGTATCCGGAGGTAAAAATCACTTTACCTAGATGTCACTCAGACCACTGCTCGGTATTGCTTGAGACCAATCCAAGCAGAACAGCGTCCCTTATCAGACCATTTAGATTCCAGGAATTCTGGCTTTCGGACACTACTTTTCCTAGTATTGTTTCCAAGGCTTGGAGTACTAGCAAGGGTTTAGCTGAATCTATAGACTCTTTTTCCAAGGAGGCTACCTTATGGAATAAGAACCATTTTGGCAACATCCATCATAAGAAGAATCGGATTTTGGCTAGACTTTATGGCACTCAAAAGGCGTTGTCCAACAACCCTTGTGCATTCCTTCTTACCCTTGAATGCCAGCTTCAACAGGACCTTGATCACGTCCTGGATCAGGAGAGGGACCTTTGGCTGCTGAAGTCTAGGATTAATTGGATGATACAAGGAGATCGAAACACCTCATTCTACCACATGTCCACCTTAACTAGAAGGAAACGAAATCACATTGCCTCGATAAAGGATGATATGGGGGAGTGGATCACCAGTGAAAGAGAGGTCATGGAGTTTTTTCGAAAAGGCTTTATCTCCTTATACTCCACCTCACATGTGGCGGCCAGCCATGTCCCTGTTCAACCCACTTAGTGGTATGGCCGAATGTCAGAAGAAGTGAAATGCTCTCTTAGTGCCATGGTGACAATTGAGGAAATTAAAAGTGCGTTTTGGTCCATGAAACCTTACAAAGCCCCAGGTCCTGATGGACTTCATGCGGGTTTTTTCCAAAGATTTTGGCTTATTACGGGAGATTCGGTTAGAAGGGAAGTGGAGAGGGCTTTCTGTAGTGCAAGAGTGCCAAATTACCTCAACAAGACCCTCATTGCTCTTATTCCAAAGATTCAAGGTCCGGAAACCTTAGGGAATTATAGACCGATAAGTCTTTGCAATACGGTTTATAAAATCATTACCAAGGTGATTGTGGCCCGGATTAGACCTCATTTAGATAGCATGATTTCTCCTTACCAAACAGCTTTTATTCCGGGAAGAAGGGGAACGGACAACTCCATTATAGTTCAAGAGATTATTCATTCCATGGGTAGATCTAAAGGGAGAAACGGTCCATGGCCATCAAAATTGACCTCGAAAAGGCCTACGACAAGATTGAATGGGGCTTTATTAGAGAAATGCTCATTCACTTCAACTTTCCGGACAATATTATTGATCTCATCATGAGCTGCGTGTCCTCGGTGTCCACTTCAATCCTCTTTAATGGGGGCTGCCTGGAGTCTTTCTTACCTTCTAGAGGTATTAGGCAGGGAGACCCCCTCTCCCCCTACCTCTTCATTCTTTGCATGGAGTACTTGGGCCACCTTATTGAAGAAAAATGTACAGCTAAGCATTGGTACCCCGTAAAAGCCTCTAGAAGTGGTCTGGCTTTTTCTCACATTTTCTTTGCGGATGATCTTGTCCTCTTTGCTAAGGCTGATCCAGGAAATTGCCATACCATTAATGAGGTCCTCCAAGAGTTCTGTAGAAGATCCGGCCAGACCGTGAGTGAAGAAAAATCTCGGGTGTATTTTTCACCCAATGTTGATTCAGATCTAAGAGAAAATCTAACTGATATTCTTGGTTTTAGGTCAACTCCTAACTTGGGCAATTACCTTGGTTTTCCCTTAAAACACTCTGGAAGTGGAGGGCAAGATTTTGGCTTTGTGTTGGGTAGAGTTAAAAAGAAGCTTGCGGGTTGGAAAGCAAATTTGCTCTCAATGGCGGGTAGAAGGGTTTTGATTCAAGCTTCCTCATCCACCATACCCACTTATATTATGCAGAGTGTCCAGCTCCCGGAAAAAATTCTAAAGGGCATAGATAGGGTAAACAGGAACTTCCTGTGGGGATCCACTAAAAATTCCAAGAAGATGCACTGGGTTGGCTGGGATAAAGTCACCACCCTAAAAGATAGGGGAGGTTTAGGGCTCCAATCAGCTAAAGGAAGAAATATGGCGCTCTTAGCCAAGCTTAACTGGAGATTTCACTCGGAGAACAATACACCTTAGGTCAAGGTGCTCAAACTGAAATATGGAACAAGGCAGCGCCTAAGTTCCAGAAATGAAGCTAAGTTACCGGGGTCTCCTATTTGGAAAGGTATAAAGAAGGGAGAACATGTGTTCAAGGAGGGAATGAAATGGATTCCGGGGCATGAGAGCAATTTAGATTTCTGGTTGGACAGCTGGTTAGATTTGGGTCCTCTTAGATCCATCATTCACGGCCCAATTCCTCTAGAGTACACTAACCTGAAAGTTAAGGATGTCTTTCTCCCCCATGGGTGGAATTGGTCGGCCATTCCTTTTGATTTGCCTCCAGACATCAAAGAGAGCATTAAAGCAGTCCCTCTTCCCATTGCATCTAGAAGTGGGGATAAGCTAGCCTGGAAAGGGTCCTCCAATGGTGATTTCAACGCTAAAGGTGCATATTTACTAGCCACCAAGCCTCCAGAAGCTGTTCCTTTCTCGGGTGCATGGATTTGGAAATTAAATACCCTCCCCAGAATTCAAATGTTTCTCTGGCAGTGTATGCACAAGAGTGTGGGGGTGAAGTGCTGCTTGGCCGAAAGAGGGATGAACATTCCTACAATCTGCCCTTTATGTAACACAGAGCCCGAAACCATCAATCATGCTCTTCGAGACTGCATAATTGTGAAGTCTGTATGGCAGCACTTAGGCCAACAAAGCTTGAACCATCAGTTTTATTCTCAGGAGCTGAGAGATTGGCTCACTTCAAATGCAAATCTCAAGGCTCCCTACATTGCTAATGGAATCCCTTGGAATGTTGTGTTTTCTTTTGCTGTTTGGCAAATTTGGAAGCAAAGAAATCAAGTGGTTTTTAACCACAAGACTCCCAATCAGAATATCTGCAGGTTGATCAAGATGTAAGCCACTGAGTTTTTCCTTTGCATTAATAGTCCAAAACGCAACCATCAAATGATCACAAAACTCATTAAATGGGAAAGGCCTGAAGCGGGCTGGCTGAAGCTCAATACTGACGGGTCATTTGAGGATTTGTTAGGGAATGCTGGAGGAGGTGGACTGATCAGAGATGAGCAAGGGCAATGGGTAGCGGGTTTCACCAGAAAAATTGGGAAGACTAACAGCTTCATGGCTGAAGCTTGGGCTCTCCAAGATGGTCTTGTTCTATGCAACCAAATAAAGGTATCTAAGGTCATTGTTGAATCAGACGCCAAAGCTGTAATAGATGTTCTGAATAACCAGGGCTCTCACAACTCAGCGATCTCTCCTCTCTTCAATGACTGTTGGCATTTGGCCTCTAATATTCCCCAAGTAGTTTTTAGACACATTTATCGCGAAGCCAACTCTTGTGCGGATCGGCTTGCCAACCTGGGTCGTTTGCAGCAATTAGATTTTGTTTTACATTCCAGTCCACCTGTGGACTTATCTTCTTTTGTTTTGGCAGATTGCCAAGGAGTGTTCTCTAAAAGGCTTGGACCTGCTCCCCTGTTTTCTTCTTAGTTTTAATATATTGATTCCTTTTCACCAAAAAAAAAAAAAAAAAAAAACCGTATAAGCACTCTAATTTCGAGTCCAAATAAGTCTATAGACCAGAAACAAAAGTTGATCAAAAATCGAATTAGAATTCTGGGCTTTTTAGGCTTCCTACACTGGGCTTGTCAACAATTTGGGTCTTCCAACTGATTCGGTTCTGAAGGCTGTAATTTTAATCTTTATTTTTTTGCTCTCGCACAGTGTATCTTCAAGGCTTTCAACCAGAAACTAATCACTGTTCGCGTCGGGTGAGCCCACGAAGGGGTAAAGCACTGGTTCAGAAAATTCTTTTCAAAGTGCAGGTAGCAGGACTCGAACTGAGGAGCACACCCAATCGAGCCCAGTACAAACATCTTGAAACCGAGAGTCCAACCAACTCGGCCAACCCCTGGGTTGTATTTTAATCTTTAAATCATGCTTGGGTTGAGCTAAGAAGTGTTTGTTTTTATTTCTATCTTTTAATATAGAGTTTGTTTTTCGAAACTTTTTGGTACGAGCACATCATCGTGGACATATATGCAAGGATTAATCAGTTGTAAAAGTCAGATATATTCACTTGAGAAGCAATATGCATGGTGAAGTTGAAATAATAAAAAATCCCAAGTAACTAACGCACCTCCCCAGATGATAGGTATGTGTAGGTATTGCAACCGACAGCAATGTTTTTCTGACAATCGCATGGTAACCAGAACAAACTACTGCCTGTGTCCAATGCCACCAAAAATGATAAACTTGGTGTCTCCACAGAAACATTTGTATAATACAGACTGAAATATCCAAAAAACAAGAAGTGGTTAGTGCAAAGCAACAGGTAGAACTCCTAAATAGAACGAACATAGGTATTGTCCCCAAGAAACTAATGGGTTGTTTGGTAATGTAATTAGAACAATAATTTTTAGTGTTTAAATAATATTACATATATTTCCATACTTTTTCACTCACACATATTTTCAAAAAATACAAACAACGTTACTAGAACAATATTACCAAATACCACTCAAGAAATTCCAAAGTGCATTGGTTTCCTTGGCTGTGGGAGCATATTTTTATTTTTCAGTCTAATGATAATTAAATAACAAGTTGTGTTTGATGGAGTATGTATAAAGTTGAATACAAAAAGTTAGATAAAGAATTTATATTCAAAATTATATATATATATATATATATAATATGTGATTAAATTATTAAATTTACCATATTTTAATAATTTAAACTTTTAAAATAATTAGTAATTTAATAACTAAGTTAACAGTATCTTTAATTAGCATCTAATTTATCTAAACAATCATCATCCAATTCTTAAATCAAAGTTCACCAAAGAAGGGAAAATAAAAAGGTTCATGAGTGGCTTAGGATCATACAATGACAAACTGGGGTCGGTAAGCGTATTGTTTCCATTGGCAAAAGTGAGTGGTGGCTGGTTGTTACTGGCGGCAAGGTGACGGCCCTGGATTATGCGGTCACCGCGGGCCATGGCAGCATAGTACTCTACGCTCCCTTTCTCTGGAAGCCCATCAGCGCCAAGAATTGCCTTAACCGTATCCGAGAACTGGTGGTGAATGTCAAACCCAAATGTCCCCAACCCGTTACAGCTCTGGCTACTCAAACCCAGTAGTAACAATATTACCAGCAGTGTGCATGATGCAAAAGTGAATGAATATGAACTAGTATAACTCAAAGCCCAAGACATCGCTTAATTAATGAACTAGAAGTTTTTGCAGAGAAAAGAAAAAAAAAAAAAAAAACAAACGACTTGTACTGGGGAAAGTTTACGCATGAAATGAACGAGAAATGTGAAGATATTTATAGGGAAATGAGTATAGCAACTAAACTACTAGCTAGAGAGGAAGTTGACCTGTAAGAAGTCGCTCCACCTGGCTGTAAGCTCAAAACTGCAGGTGTCGTGGTCACTTTTAAATATTCGCTATTTCACTACTTTTTTTTCTTTTCTTTTTTTTTTCTTTTTTTAATTCAATAAAGAAAAAGAATAGTCAAGATATTGAGAGAAATATGGATTCAGACCCTTTAGATTTTCTAGGGTATTCTATCAAATAAATTTCCTTCAATCTTAACCATTCTTTAATGATTTAATGGTTTAAATTTTGTCATATCAGTATTTTACTAATAATAATCTTAATTATTTTGTTTGCAACATTAAGATTATTATTAATAGAATGCTGACATAATAGAACCTAAACACTTAAATCATAAAAGAGTGATTAGGATTTAAAGAAATCTATTGGTAGAGTACCTTAGGAAATCTAGAAGATCTGAATCCAAGAAATACTATGTGGTGAATTTTTTTTTTTAAGACTAATCTTAATTTCAGTGGCAAATACCTCATTTAAAATTGAAATGATTTATCGGTCAAATAAGTGCTCACCTGAGTAAAACCACTTTAATTAACTCCAATTAACTTAATTGGTAAAAAAAAATTGTTGTCAAATAAACGGTTTGGGATTTAAACCTCGTTGACACTAAAAACCAATTAGTGTCTTAATAGATTTAAATACTATTGCATCTACTTATAAACAGAAAATTATTAGGTACTCTCGGAGTGCCATAAATGCGTACTCCTTCCTCTCACATGAATGATAGGTCCCACCATGAATTTAATTAGTGGGATCCACCATTCATATGAGAGAAGGGAGTACGCATTTATGATACTCTGGGAGTACACAATAATTTCCCCTTATAAACTATAACTTCGTACAAATTTATTACGGTTGTATGTGTGTTTTTTATTTAATATATGTGTAAATTTTGACTTTAGTTTTTTTTTTTTTTTAAATGTATAAAAATTAATAAAATATTAAATACATCTTAACTACTGCTCTTAAGGAATTTATTAACAAAATTAAAATAAAAAAAAAATCATTTCATGATCACTATTATTTAATATTTAAATGTAATACTACCCGTGCTGATACGTATCATATAATAATCACTATCAATGCCCAAAAAATTTTAGAATTGAGTTTTGAAATGTTTAACTCGTGTCTTTCCTAGCTACATAAATATCATTTTCATTCTAGAATTCCACCATTACATACTATGTCAATGGTTAAATCTTGGGTAGTCATGAATCATCCCTTTTGTCACAATGCAATGATGAAAGAGGGAGAAGCTTAAGAGTACCACGGCCACCTCACAATTGAGTTTGCTACCTTCGATATATCTTCTTGACTTGAGATCACCTCTAGTTTGCCTCCCTACTCGTCATTGATCATGTTAAAAGAGGAAGATGGAGAAAAAGAATAAAATAAGCTCTTTTGGATATACACCACTGTAAGTTTCTCTAAAACTTTTTCCCTTCTTTTCGTGTGTGTGTTAAAAATATTTAGTATTCTCTAAAAAAAAATAAAGAAAACAAACTGGAAATTTAGGTCATTTTCTTTATTTAAAAAAAAAAGTTTTTTTTTTAAGACAAAAGTTGACAAAAAACTTGGCAACTCAATTCAATATATTTTTATTGGATGTGAATTTTGATAGATTTATCACTAGATTATATTTTCTTCTTATATCCTTTATACTTACAAATTTATAGAAAATCAAAGATTAATAGTTATGTCATCCATCAATGTTTAAGTTTCAAGTTTTGTAGTCTAAAATTATACATAAAAATAAGTTTATAGATTATATAATAAATAACATCCAGTTGGCACGAAATTTAACTTATTTAAAAAACATGCAATTTAATGGTTATATTTTCAGGATTTATGAAAAATTACATTTTATCCTCCTAAACTATGACTCATTTTACACTTATCCTTCTAAATTATGAGAATGCACACTTGACCTCCCCCCCCCCCCCCCCCCCCAAAACCCCCTCCGCACTTTTTTCCCCAAACTACACCCTCTTCTACACTTAAACCTCTAAGTTATAAGAATGTACATTTACCCCATAAATTATGACATATTTTACACTTACTCCCTTAAACTATAAGAATACACACTCACTTCTCTAAACTATTATTCACGAAATATGGTGCAAAGTATTACACAAGTAATTTATGCAGGAAAGTGTATACTCTTTCTTAGTTTAAGGTGGTAAAGTGTAATACAGATAATAGTTTAGGAGAATAAAGTATGCATCCTCTTAATTTAAAAAGATAAGTGTAACATGAGGTATAATTTAAGAAAAGAAAATATAATTTTCCTATGATTTAACAGTTTATTAAAAGTGAAAAAAAAGGAATACATAGAACATAAAATGAAAGTTCAATGAGGAAATTAAAATTGACAAAATCAAACTTTTAGATACGAAATTAAAAACTGATCAAATTAACAGGACGTTATTAATTTATAATTGAACTTAAAAAAGAGATAGCCTTAAAAACAAGATAATATTAAATAAATAAAGGAGGTCGTTGACATTGGAATAAATTATTGGCTTCATTTTCACTAGAAAAGTTAGAGAGAGAGAGAGGCACAGAATGTAGCCAAGTGTCAAACATTCAACATTTGTTTGCTGGGCCGACCTTAACTCTTACATTATTTGAATGTCATAAAATTTGATGTACATCGTCAATCTCGGAGACATTTCTGGGTAAGCAAACTTTGGTCCCCCTATGTTTTCTCCATTCGCTTGAAACTGCATTGTCTATTTCTATTAGGTAGAGTTCAATCTTCAAATTTTTAGAAGTTGTACAACTCATACCTCAACGTTTTATATTCGTTTCAAGTTTTGAAAGTCAGAATTAGAGAAAAAAGTCACCTAAAATACGCATCAAATCACTATTCAACGAGCTATGGCATTTGAGTAAAGTGACTTGTCTACATCAAAAACGAATGACCAATCAATTTATAATTCAGGTTACTATTATTCTGCCGTGTAATACGAATATGTACATGCACATGTGGAGCACCAGCTAAAGTAAGGTTTGCACGTCTAATACAAAATGTTATCTTAAATATATGCATGCAAAACATCCTAGGAACTTTGACACTGAGTAAGTTGGCTTGTCTAGTTGTCTCAATCCATCAAAAGCATCTGACCAAGGGCTGAGCTAGGGGAGGTTGGGACGGGATGCGCCCTGCCCTGCCCTGCCCCAAAAAAAAAAAAAAAAAGGCCAATGCAAAACCACCCCCACCCCCTCCCTTCCCAAAAAAGGAAAAAAAAAATGTCATATTTAGGATTGAGATTTAGTCGGGTTAGGTTCACAGTCACCTGCAACCCAACCTAAGGCTTGTTAGGGAGGAACTCGACCCAACCCCCAAATTTGGGTCTTTGGTCAAGTCGGGTTTCAAATATGGCTCTTTTTTCCCAAACAAGTCCGGTCGGACTTAATACCAGCCTGATACCCAAAATTCACCCAAGTTTTAAGCCCAGACCCAACCCTAGCATCCACCTAACCCATCCAAGACCTTTCAGGTCAGGTTGGTTAGGTCCTTGCTCTCCCCTAGTCGTATTATAGTTTTTCTAATCATCTTTTTGGTGAATTTATATTATGCATTTTTTGTTGAAATTTTTTCTTAATTTATCAAAATCCTTTAAAAAAAACTATAATTTAATGAAAGGGAAAAAAAATTACTTTTTTTATTTTGCAACCAAAAAACAAAAGAACATTATTACTACATTTAAAAAGTGATTAAAAAATTGATAGGACCTCAAATTCTTAGTGTGCGTTTGAATACCGCTTATTTTGCTGAAAACTAAAAACTTATTGCTGAAAACACTGTAGCAAAATATTTTTTATTGCTACAAATTACTGTTCACCCCGTTTTTAGCACTTGGCTGGTACATGAACAATGCCATGGACCAGCTCAAAAAAAATGCACTGGAAACAAACGCATCCTTAATGTAAGAGCATACACATCAGCTTCAATGAGTTTTTAGCTAAATTGATTAAAAAAAAAAAAAAACTTACTCTTTATAGTTTAGCTAACCATTTTTTTATGTACCTACATTAGCCTCAATATTTTATCTCTTACTCCCTCCATCCCAGTTTGTTTGTCCTTTATTCCATTTTTGGATGTCCCAAAATATTGTCTTGTTTCTAAAAATAAAAGTGATTAATTTACTAATGTTCCTATTATACTCGCACTTTATTTTCAAAACTATTTGAAAAGAAAACTAACAAATATTTAAAAAATCAATCTTATTGTTGCACCTTTTTAGTTGCCTCATTAAGAATAACTCTTTAAAAAAAAAAGCTGATAAATTTATTTAAGGATAGTTTTATGAACTTATACATTTTTATAAGGCAGACAAGACAATAAATGATATTTCCTTAAAAAATTTGACTTTTCAAACATGACAAACAAATTGGGACGAAGGGAATACTTTATTTATTTATTGACAATGCCAAACTAAGGGTGGCAAGATACTTTTCATTGCTAACTTTATTTTGCTACTTAATTGAGTTTAATATGGGGTGTTTTTTAGTTGGTTATGTAAAATTTTGGCTAAAAATAGCCTTTGTTAAGACTAATGTGAGTGCTCTAATATTATCATTTGGGATTTAAATGTTATGCATTGTTAGAGCATTCTCATCCGGAAATGCTATCCTATCTTATTTTACCATTCCAAAAAACTACTTAATCAATTATACCATACCATTTTACAACACATCTAACATCCCAACTTTTATTTTCTTATTCTACTCATTAAAATAATATATCTATACAATAAAATATATTTTTTCCTTTTTTGTTTTTTCCCAATTCTCTCCTCCACACACATATGTATCTTCCTGACTCCTCCATTCCTTTACTGTTCACATTCTTCTCCTTTATCTTCCATCTTCTTTTTTGTTTTTTTTTTTTCTTTGTGTTTTCCCATTTGTTTTGTCTAACCCAAACCAGCAAAGCTTCTCTCTAGTTCTCACTCACTCTTAGTTCCTCATCAACAACTTGTCACCGCTAGTATCAGTGGGTCTCACAAGCTCCCTCAACCTCTAGCACTGCGCCTCCACTGCCCAATCACCACCACTGCGCCTCCACCATGCCCACCACGCCACCACTACCCACCAAAATCCCACCGAAACTAAAACCAATATTAAAAAAAAAAAAAAAAAAAAAAAAAAAACCCAGATTAACCCGATCAAAACCCAAACAGTTGTTGAGCAAAACCTCGACCAAACCCACATCGCACTGCCGCTGCTAGATCAACACCGCCACCGCCACCGCTAGATCAACGTTTCCTCCATCGTTGATCAACCCATTGTTGGCGAGAATCACAGCATCACAACAAAAGAACCAAAAAAAAAAAACAGAGAACCCAAAATAACCCAGAACACAAAACACAACCCGGATCGCAACCCAAGAAAAATGAACCACTGTGATGTGGTTTTGCCTTTGAATCAAGTTTTGCTATTTCAAAACTAGGTTGGGTTGCTATCTAGTGTTTTATCTCTGATGTGGTTTTGTTTAGGTTTGATCATTAATGTGTGATGTTGGATTTGGAAGGAAGATAGTGTTTGGGTTTGAATAGAGGAGAGAGCAGATGAGAAAGGGAGAAGGAAGAGAGAAAATAGAAGAGAAATAATGAGAGAGAGAGAGAGAGAGAGAGAGAGAGAGAGAGAAATTTTAGGGTATTAAAAAAGTATTATCCGTACATACCATTCAGTTACAGTATCATCATATATTTACGATGGTACTGTGGCACTATGCCAAAAAAAATTTATACTTTTCCATGAGTAGCCTTTCGGTTGTTGAGAGTTATTAGACCTGAATGTTAAATTTTGGTTACATTTGACATATAGCTAGCCCATTGTGAATGCTCTTACCTATGGACATATGGTAAAACAATTGATACAAGAATGTGATAATTTGACATTCATATTCCAAGAAACAAGAATGATGAAGGCAAATTGATGGATCAAGTTGTTTCATGGTATAAATTCTCACAGCATACGATGAATGTTTTTTTTTAAATTAATGAAGAGACGTGGAAGTTTGTGAGATCTATTCAAAGGGTATTATTAATAGGGTTTTAGGATCCGTTTGGATAGAACTTATTTTGCTGAAGCTGAAAAATGAAAACACTGTAGCAAAATAATTTTTAAATGTGTAAATAGTACCGTGGAATCCATTTTTAATGAAAAAGTTGCTAAAAAGTGATGTTTGCAGGTCTCATAAATAGTGCATGGATGCATTGTTCATGTACAAAAGTCAACACTCACAACAAACAAAAAAAAAAAAAAATGGAGGAAACGCAGACGCAAACACATCTGCTTTTCATCCGTATCCAAACCAAGCCTTATTAATGTATGCCCTTATTACTAAAACCATTTTAAGGAATTTTTTATGAAAAAATGACTACTTTCTTGACAATTTCTCATAAAATCTTTCCTAAAATGGATGATCAATGTATGTTCTAAAGACACACATTAACTAGACCCTTATTAATAATTGAGAAAAACCTATTAAAAAGTAAACCAGGTGACGAAATTACGTAACTAAATTTTGTGAGTCATATGGACACAATGAGGTGTTGGATGGATGTAATTGTTATTACATATTATTTGATATAATATATATTTTCCTTAATACCTTTGGATAAATAAATAGGTGATGTATAATATAAAGCACTAACTGGCGCAAAGAAAAAAAAATTGTTAGAACATATATAGAAAGAAAAACATCTTTTGGCAAAATCATTCTTTGTGCATGTGATGATGCAAGATATCACTTATAGGCTTATAGCTAAACACTGCTTGCTTAGCCAAAAAAAAAAAATTTGCTTTCATAATCATATACCGTGCATTTAACATCGGATCAATTACAAGAACGTTACTTTAAAATTACATATTTAAAAGCTACTTCAACTTTTTATATAATATTCCATCAAAAAAACAAAACCTAGGACACGCATGCAAGATATTTCCCGAAGTTTTTGGCATTGATATGTTGATGCGAGCATGTGAGGAAAATTGGAGCATTTATGCTTCCTAGATTTGGATTAAAGAGCTCAAATTTGAACCAAATCAGAACAAGTACTGGTCTTCGAGTAAGTATTGTTTGAGATAGTCTCTTGAGACTTATGTCTCAATAATATGTGAGTCCTACACATGTCATTAAGACATAAATCTCATAAGATCGTCTTATACAAGAATTTTTCACTTAAGCAAACATACACAAATGGTATGAAAGGGACATCCAATTTCTAAGCCCCATTGGCCCAAACTCATCATTTGTTGGACACAGATACAGGCCCATGAGTTAGTTGGGTATCTAGAGATTCTAGACCAAGCGCAACCTCACAGCCTAGCCCATGTCTTGGTGTTGCAGAGATTTTTTTTTTTTTTTTTTTTTTTGACAAAGAAAAAGAAATAGGAGGAAACGTACTCACACAGAAAGAGCAGAGAAGAGGCTCTCTAACCTCGAGCTTGGAGAGCCACAAAGTCACCAAATTGTAGTCGTGAAAATAGCTAAATAATTGTTTTGCGTGAGAAGCTGGGCTTCTTTATGCTTGAAAATTGACTAACAATTTCTTTCACCAAACGGTATCTGGAATATAAAAAGCCTTATTTGTTAGCAAATAGGCAATATCAAGTAGTTGTTTCGTTTTCTTTTTTTTCGATATGCAATTTCAGATACCCAGATGGCGAAACTTGTCGATGATCAAGAATTCATTGATTTCATCAACTCCAACAGCAACCCATTTTGCTTCGTTTCATTCTACCCCTACTTCGTTCCAGAAGTGGGAGAACAAGTGGAAGCCTGTGAGTTTATTATTTCTCTTACTTTCTATTTCGTTTCAAACACTGTCTCTTTTTTTTTTCTTTTTTTTTTCTGTGTGCAATGGTGTTTTGCAAGTTACCCATTTGGTGAAAGTTTGTATCTTGTATGGATTTGAATTTCTTCTGTTTGTTAACATTGTATTTTCCCTGCTTGCATTTGTGTTTTACATTTGAAAGTTTGCGTACAAAGTGGAGCCATTGCCATAGTAATATTGAAAAAGAAATTTTCTTTTAGAATAAAAGGAGTTTAGATGGTTTACTCCCTTTAATTCTTAATAGGCTAAGGTGGGTCTTGTTTTGAATTCCATATAGATGTTCAAGTTTTGAGATTTCAAGTTCAATTTTTGTTCAATATTTTGGTTTAGTGATAATGTACCTATCAAGTTTTTTTTTTGGGTCTGAAGTTGTTCATTCTAATCTTTATGTTAGTTCATTAGCATTTTGGGAATACTTACTTTATGCTTAAGAAATGACATTTACATTTTAAATTCAATTTCATATTGCATTTGTTAAGCATGAAGGGATGGATATGTTACTTGTGGTCAAGCATGAAGATTGGTGCTATTATTTTGTATAGGTCACATGTCTGATGGATGATAGAGTTTGGAATATATCTCAGGTTATTGCATGGACTGATAATAATAATTACTAAGATTATAAGGCTAGTATGTAATAAAATTGGATTCTTTTAAGCATCTTTGAGCCCCATATGTTTTTTGGGGAGAAGGGCATGAAGCTATACAACCTGGAGGTCAATGCTTATGTTGACATAAGTTAATGAGGTTTGGGGCATGGAGAATCTGAAAATTTGTTGTTACGGAAGGGTACACTGAATGCTGATGGGGTGATAAACAGAGAATGGAACTCCCATTTACAAGAGAGAGAGATAGAGAGTGGAACTTGCATTGAGTTCCAGGGGTTCCTTTCAAATTATTCTGTGGCCATCTGTTTGGGTTAGTTATTGAATAAATCTATTAGCAGATGAAGGATATCTTATAGTGATTATTTGTAGATAAGTAATTGTATATTCTTGATGAATTGATTTTGGAAGATCTTTTAAGAGTGATAGTATCAACCCTTGCAATTGTATCGTGTATTTTTAGCATATGGTACCAATTTCATCAGTTGCCCCAATGCCAATCCCATTCAATTAGATACCAACTTCTAAAGTCTAGAATCTAATGCTCAGCCATGTACTTTAATGTTATATTAGAATTTTTTTTTTTAATTATTTTTATTTGGATTCATTATTTGGTTTCCTAGGCCTCTCTCTGTAACACACCCACATATAAATAATTTTTAGGTCATCAAATTTGGCCCTTAATTTAGTTCATCACATTTGGACCTTATATAGCAGAATAGTTTCATGTTTGGCTTGGATGTTGCCCATGGCTTTGCTTCTGACATGTCTTAGCTATTCAGCATCAATGTGGTACAGCTCAATTAAAAGAAATGAGTTTGGGCTTCAATTTTATCTAGTTCATGCCCTGTCAGATTTTATCCATTTGTTATCTTCTTAAGCATATAGCTGTCCATGCGGGGTAATTCGTGTTCTAAGATATTATCCATGTTCTCTTCATGTTCAATGTAATTGTGTAAAAAGTTTTTCATGGTGGATTGTCTTATAACACAGGGTGGACTTCGTTAATTATTTTGGTCCTTTTCATTTTAGCCTCATGTTTGTGGAACTCTTTTTGGTTGATTCTTATATGTATATTGGATTTTTTGCTAAGCTTGTGTTACTGTTGGTTTGATCTCTTATTATGACGGAGGATATTTTCACTTTTTAGTACTTGGCTTTGTGTAGGAAGGGGGGAAACATGCTGCTGAATGATTCCTTGTGCTTTGAATAAAATGTTTTCAGCTTCTTCCCTCTTTTCTTGTTTCCCTCGCTTTCTAACGACTTATAACTAAGTTTTTTTTTTTTAATGGGGCATCTTCTTATTGTATGTCCTGGTCTTATCAATGAGCTTGTGGAGAATCCCATTAGTATTCTAGTTCAAGATTGGATATTAGTTTTCTTTTGGGTGCTTTTATGTCATTCTTCCATTCTCAACATTTTGTGCAATTTGTTATGCAAGACTTGTATTTGTGTGGGCACATGCCGGCTGCGTGTCTGTTAAATACAGAGTTCCAATCCCCCCTCACCGCTTGTTGTAACAATTGATTTTATTTTAGTTTTTAAAATTTAAAGGGGGAAAAAAACCCTATTTGGAAAGCTTGATGGGAAATAAAAGAATAGTGCAAAATTTTAAATAAAAAACCTCATTTCTTAAGCAACTTAGCAGTTTTCATTTATTCCTTTTCACCCTCTCTGAAACTCAATGGAGTCTAAGAGAGGTGTATGTGTGCATAGTGGGCTCTAATTAATATGTTTATTAACTAGAGTTGTACACTCCCTGTGTACTTGGGTGTTCCATTTTTGATATCAATAAAACTTATTACTTATCAAAAAAAAAAAGTTTATTAACTAGAGTTGATATCATCTGATGCAAACACAAGATAGAAGGAGCCTGCTAACAATTGGGCCTAAAGATCTAGGCCCAATCTCTTAATCATTAGGATTTCATTTTATGCAATTTTTTATTATTTTCTTTTCCTATTTAGATTAGGAGTTTAAGTTCTGTTTTTACAAGCAAAGTTTTGGAACTCTATGTAAGACCACCCCGGGATGAGTTTTGGTTTGATAATAAAGTTTCTTTTGGTTTGTTGCTGACTGCAGCCAACCCTAGGTGCGGACTCCTAGATTATATCCTTATTTTCCTGTTATTTATATTTGTTATTAAATTGTTTTGGTTGTCCTTTCAGCATCAAATAGGGTATATCTTAGAAGGGAACAATCAATTGTAAATATAATGGTTTCCCTCTAGTTGAAGCTATGTCTCAAGTCCACAAGAAAGGAGTTAGGTCATCCTTGCATGATTACTTATATAGTACATTTTTTCGCTGAATGTGAAAGATATCTTATTATATTGTTTGCAATTTGATCAGGTTTTGTGGATCAATTGATGGTGAACACACACACACACAATATACATATCTTAGCTAGTTATTATTTTATTTAGTCTGACCATCTTTAAGGAAGTTTGACAGTCAAAATACTTTTTGCAGGATGTAAGAGGAGGTCAGGAACCAACTAAGGTAGGCAAGTTGGTATTTACTAGGTAGAGCAGCTGAAATTGGCAGTGACTAATAGCCCTTTATCAGATATGGTTGTGTGCATGATTATTTCATCTTTTATATAATTATTTGTATGGAAGAAAGCTATTATATTCTGAATTTTGAATTTCTAAGACATGATAATATAGTTACGTACAAGTGTTCAATCCTGTAGTGTATATGAATTGTGTTACCTATTAAGATAATAATATTGTCATCATCATTTATTATCACTATTAGTGGGGCCAAAATCCAGATAAAGATCAATGCAACTTAATGTTAGTTCAGTGTTGTGTATGCATCAGTTAGATTGTCTCTAACCTTATGAAGTAGAACAAAGGTCTTGACACCAAATCTGAGGTTGGACAGCAGCGGAGGGACATTTATCTAGGCTAAATTTGAGTAAATCTTACAGAAAAGATTGTGGGCTTTGAAGTTCTGAAGGATGGTATAAGTTTTGTGCTTCACATTGGGTAAGAAATATTGAATTTTGAAGGGCTAATGGGCCAGAAATAGGAAGTATAGTTGCAGGAGTTTCTGTACACCAACTTTTTGTAGGATTTCAAAGGCTTTGGGGCTTTATGGTGGTAAAAATAGGTAAAATTTAGGAAGAAAACCCAAGTTTTTGGGTTGCTAACGGTAACTTGAGAAGTCTTTTCAATTATGGAGTTGTTTAGGTGCTACTTATCTAAAGAATGGTTTGGCATTATATTGATTTAGATCTTTTTTTTTTTTTGATAAGTAATGGAAAATATATAATAAAGAAGAACGCAGCCCCGTACGCAGGTCTCGGATTTGATTAAAAATTTCTTGAAATTAAAAACAATAAAAGAAAGAAGAAATATTCTTTAATGCTCCTAGAAATCCAAAGCAGCTCATTTAGGTTTTCCTCTACATCACAAAAACCTCAAAAATTTCATAGCTCCTAGAATTTTAGCAAAATATATTTTCACCATTGAATGGAAACCACCACCTACCCACACAACATACATGCACATGCACATAAACACTCACTCGCACACGCGCACACACTCAAACACACACAAATCCGTGCCCAGCGCATGTGCACGCACATGCACAAACACACGCACTATTTAACCATAATAGGACTTTGACTGCTAAACTTAGAGTGCATTTGCCAATGTTGGGTTATGTACAACTTTCTAAAGCTTCACTTTTTCTAGGTACAACTATACTCTAACCATCTTTCAGAAAATAAAAGCTTTCGGCAAAAAGTTGCACCCTAATGGACACTAACTAAAGAACTATTAAACACAATAAAACTGAATAATATAATAAAACCCACAATAAGACTCATGGACCAAAATGAGAGCCCATATCTACAGATCTAAAACAATATAAATCCCCCCAACTTTGAAAATTTGAATAAATATAATAAAACCAACCAGTTTCTCACTGTCTGCATCATCTTATCGCTTTAGTGATCAAGTTGTGCCCCAATTCAACTCCTAGCAGCTTAGAGAATCCTGTATTTAAAAGTAAACTAATATGTAACCCAAATAGGATTTTGACATAATGGGATTTGGATACTAAGCTCAAACCAAAGAATTTTAAACACACAAATAAACCTCATAACATGATAAAACATACAATAAGATTCATGGACCAAACTGACAGCCCTTACTACAAATCTAAAATTTTATATGTATATACATTGTCTACATTACCTTTTCGTTTTAGTGATGAAGTTTGTGCTCCAATTCAAATTCCTAGTGGCTTTAGGAATCCTATGTTTAAAAGTAAAGTAATAGTTCCATGTAAACTATTATAGCTTTCTTCTCCATTGGGAATATCTATTGCTGCATATATTCATGAGATCTTCATGACTAAAGTAGGATTTAAAACTTGGGGCAGATTTGGTACATGGAATGGTGATTATGAAGGGAATGTGAATCAATATTATCAAGAATTTAAGTTGGAATGGAATAATTATTCCTATTAATTTGTTTGGTGATAAGTGATAACTTCTGAATGAAACCCTAATCTAAATTCCACACTTTCTTTCTTATCTGACTTATTCCACACATTGTCCTCATAGAATTCAGTCCAACTGTCATCTCATAGTTGCCAAAGATCACACCATCATTGGATTTCTAAGGTCCATTCTCTCATCATAAATCTTGAACCCTAAGCTCTTGGTCCACAAATCATACCTATCTGAAAGTACAAAGACATCTTCACCAACAGCTGTAGGTTGGTCACTGAGAGTGTCACTTTCCCATCCTTTTAGACATCAACCAAAAAATTTATCTTCTGATTTCCTTTTACGGATCTACTGTTCTCATGGGTGGTGATTTCTTAACTGTTCAAATGCATTAAGACTTAAGATTGCTAAGTTTTGAGGCAAATAGGAGCTATTTAAATCTAGTGATACATATATTAACTTTCTTACTTCTGTTGAAGTGCACAGAAAAATAGACTAAAGATAAAAAAAAGTAATACAGTTATTGAAGCTAAAAGCTACTTTACAATGCCAACAGTTAAATAATTAAAATGTTTATTTGTCAGTGTTATGATGTTCTCACACAATTTTTTTCATTTCAGAAAAATATCAGATATGCAATACGTCAAAAGCGTGCTGATGCAAAGAGAGCTTTAAAAGACCTCCTCCACAAAAGTGGGTCCTCAAATTTTTTGGTACACTTTTCTTCAAACCTCTGTTAAAAACTCTAGCAATTCCTTATTTAGAATGATTGATGTAATATCATGTTATTATAATGGCATGAACAATGGCAAATATTGTCAGTATTTGTCAGCAATTGATTCAGAAATTACACAGAATGTGTGTGTGTGTGTGTGGGTGTGTATTTTATTTGTAAACAGGATATTACTTGGATCAGAAAGAGATCTTCAAGATCAAATTGTAAGATCGGATGGAAGATCCCAGATTTTATAGAATATGAAAATTTGTTATGAATAGTAGACATACATGTCAGGAAATCCTATTCAAAGCTTAAAAATTATATTTTTAGTATTACCATTAAATAAATAGGGATATTTTACTCCCAAAAAAAAAAATGGTGGGATTGTGCTCAAAAGGTAGAGCTTCATTTTAGACCTAGAAGCTGACATGACTAGAATCAAAAGCATGAATCAATGTTAAACTCTAAAAGAAAAATTCCGACATCATAAATTCTTCTTTCTTACTATAATTAATCTCAACCAAGTACAAATAAGAATGTAAGATTCTCATTCAACTAAGCTCTATGAATAACATAAATTCATTTGCAAATTCAAAACCTATCTTGAAAACCAAATAGATAGATATAGTAATGTAATATTATAATATGATAATATCAATATTTAATTGCTAGCACATTATTATTTCATATTACAGCCTTTTTTTCAATCAGTTATTAGATAGAGCAAAAGTTTGTTTTTGGACTTATATTTTATGTTTTGGGTCAATTGGAGTTCATTTGGCATTTAAAGTTAAGTTTTTGAACCAATTGAACATTGATGTGGCATCTGAGCTTCTGTTTTTTTGGCCCACTTTTTAAATGCATAAATAAAACCAATAATGCCTCCCAATTCTTCCAATTTTATGGTCCAAATCTTGATTACCGTCCGATCTGATGACTATACAATTTTTGCTATAATTTAATTGTATAAGATATTTCAGATTGTAATATCCTATGATTTTATGATCCAAATTTCAATTTTAACAACCATGGCATTTAATGTGGTCAATCTACTTTGTTTTGGAGTATTTAAAAAATAAAATGCTTGTAATTATTATTATGATGCACTGGTTTGAGAAGGGAAGAACAATAGAATCATTAATATAATTTTTTTTATAAGAAATAAAAGAAAAATATTAAATGAGGCAAAATTGGGTACTACCCAAGTTATGAATTTGGTTGGAACTGTCTTGACTATAAGCAAAAACTTAAAACTTTCTCAAATTTTCAACCCTTTTAGCTTGTTCATTGTTGTTGTTTGACATAATTTGTTGGGGGTTGCATGGACCACATGTCCATGGTTTGCATGGGGCTGTTAGAAACAGTTAGCAATTATCTCACAAATGATGATGGTTATTTCATATTTGTAGAAAACCTTATAATGATCTTATGCCATTGTTTTGAGCTTGTTGTAAATTATATTGATTTCAATGGCTTGTCGCTAATGATAAAGTGCATATGCCATATTTAAAGCATGATGAAGCCATTTGACTTCCAAAAATTGCCTAAACAGACCTATCCATGCATCCAAATCTGAAACAAAATGTTTGGTCCTCAACACTTTAGTAATGCTTACACTCAACCTTCAAGTGGTAGAATCTTTGCCTACAAGATTAATGATTATATATATATATATACACACACACATATTAATGGTCAAATTGTGCATGAACTTTTTGGGATTGACATATGCTTTGCTTTGCAATTTACCTAGAATGAAGAGAAGCTTTCAACACACAATTTGGGAACCAACAGTTTTGCAAAGCAGGAGGGTCAATCATATTGCTCTAGTAAGAAAGGACGATCAAAGTTTTCTTCTCATGATGCTGAAAAAATTCACCACCATAAACTAAAACGTGAGCTTTCTTTCCCTTTATTTTGTTTCTTTCAATCCATATATATTGTACTTTGATAAATTGCCAGTTTTTGATCTCCGTCCTCTAACCACTTGTATTTATAATTTTCTTTAGCTGGAACCCAGCCTATGTAGTAGAACTAACCAGTTTAGTGGTTAGATTAGGGCCAAAGTGACCAAATAATCCTCATAAATATTTTTGAAAGTTCAAGTAACATAAACCATTATTAAGCATGTATGGCATGTGAAGTTGGATGAAGCTATGATTGAGGTTGAAAAGTTTATGGAAAATTATAAAGTTACTACCATTTTTACTACAAAAGGCTTACAAATTAATATGGTAATGAATGTGATCTGTCCCATATCAACAACGTAATAAATAAATTTCTTAAATTTTTGTTTGGTTTAAAAGTTCGCACCTCGGTTTATTAGGCTTAAGTAGTAAAATTTGTAGTAGCTTTTGCAACACTCAAAGCTTATTCTTCATAGTCAGTAGACTGAGTACAAAGTATGGTGTGGTTATTGCAAACAGTTGTAAGGAAATTTAAGAATCTCATTTCTTGAACTGAAAATGTTTCTGATATAAAATTATAAGAGATTAAAATGTAAAATCTCAGAGTGCAATCGATGCAAAAAGTTTGATTATTTTTACCTTTATTTTCTTTTGGCTAACCTGATGCTTCCATTTATAACATTTTCAGGTAGGTTGAGACGAAAGACTTTTTCTGAGGACTTTGACAATGATCCTGAGCCAATCTTTAAAGCAACATTTGGGAACAGATGGTATACATGGTCGTTTAACTCATGGCACGAATCTTCTTTCCGAAATTCAACATCCGGATTTGAGTGGAGGGAGCAATCAAGCTGGAAAAACAGTAGAACTAAAAGATGGGAAAGTCAGAGTGAAACCGAATTGGATGACTATTCATGGTCTGTAGGATCACGTTCGGATAGAACTATTCTTGGTCTGCCTCCAACAGGCCCTTTAAAGATTGAAGATGTTAAAAATGCGTAAGTGCTCTACTGCTTTTATGCACTTCTCAGTATCAGTGACACATGGTTCCCACACGCATTTTTATTTCTCTCTTTTAACTTCTCTAATGCCACCTCAACTTCGGCACTGTCCATGCAGTTTCCGCTTGTCAGCTTTAAAATGGCATCCTGATAAGCATCAAGGCCCTTCACAGGTCAGTTTCTAGGGTTCCTGTTCTGCCCAATCTACTAATATTTCTCTCACGTTCAATACCAAACACTTGTATGCATTCAGTAATTGAAGATGCCAGTTGTCTTAAGTAGTAAAGTCTCTTAGTCGTTTAGAGAACTCTCGGGATAAAACCCCACCTGCATCAAGGGATTCGGGGATGCTAGGGATCACACATCACAGGGGTCTACCTCACAGTGTGTAGAACTGCCCTCGAGGGTGTGTAGTGTAGCCCCTGTTGATCTCAAGTTCGGTTCATTTAAATTACAAATAATCTTTGGTAAGCGATTTTTGTAAACCAGATAACATTAGACTGATGTATAGCGAATTGAATAAAAAGCCGAAAGAAACCATACACCTCTATTCAATGGCTCTTTCCAACATCATGCTAAACTCCGACCTTAAGAACGTAATGAAAAGTACACCCTGGTGTACCTAGATTTTTTATTAATACAATTCCGTTATTTATCAACAAAAAAGCATAATGAAAAGTGCTACTTTGGACTCCCTTTAATCCTTTCATTAATTTTTTTTTTTTTTTTTTTTGGGTGTTGAAATCTTACAAGATAGATGTGCATGATTGCAGGCAATGGCTGAAGAGAAATTCAAACTGTGTTCTAATGCGTACAGGTCATTGTGTGGTGCTCTCTCCCCAGCATAACTTTGCAGGTTTATGATCAGATGCATTAGCGTTCGCTTCGGTGCAGCAATTGCAGAGAAGAAGTGTATGATTAATTTTAATTATTTATCTTTTATTAAATCATAATAATGTCTCGGCCCCAATAATTATAAATGTAGTGATTGACTCTTACCTTTCTTTCTCGAATGATTCGATGTAAAAACCTTTATTTACACCCTCTAAAAAAATTATTGACAAATAAGAAATTTTAAAATAGAAGAATAGAGTAGCAAAAAACATAATCTTGTTAAAATTTTATTTAGCGTTTAATTATCAATTTGCATCGCTGCACTATTCACTCATAGTTTCTCTATTTCCCTTTTTTCTTTTTCTTTTTTTCTTCTCTAGGCAATATTTTTGTAACGACCTCGCGTTGATATTGTCCGTTTTGGAGCTCATGCTCTTCATGGTTTTATTCTCCCTCAAAGCACACAGCAGTGGGAGAAAAGGGGGATTTTGCATTTCATGGAATTTCACATCGCCTAGGGAAGCACATGGAAATGTGTTTATAAGAAATGACCTCCTTTCAATGTGTAGATGTATTTTCCCCTACTGCTATGTGCTTTGAGGGAGAATAAAACCGTGAGGGGCATGATCCTTAAAGCGGACAATATCTACACAGTTGGGTGGGGTCTTTTTTTCATTTTCTATAAAAGTGATGTCAAAATTTTTTTTAAATGGATTTTTAACCAATGTTCTAAGGGCATTCATTTGCATGACCCAATAAATAATATCAATAATGTATGAAATGTGCAATTTTTTTTTTTTTTTTTTTGTATAAATGATTTTGAAGTTTTTTTTTTTTTAAGAGAATTTTGAAGCTTATTAATGTATGGTGAGTATGGATTTGAAATATTTAAATATAAAATGTTACTTCCAATTTATAATACTATTGTTTTTAGTAAAATAACGGATTGTTTGATAAGTTGTTTTGAGCAACAGTTTTCAGTATTTAAATAACATTATATGTATTTTTTTATATTTTTTCAACTATACATATTTTCAAAAAATATAAATAAATTTATACAAATAACGTTACCAATCGATCCTAAGATTTCCAGAATTTATATCCCTTGTGTTGTGTTGTTGAAATTCATAATAAGCCATTAATCCTAGTGCTTTTTTTTTAATGAACATTAATACTCGTGCTTGTCCTTCAAATCATTTAATTTTAAATTCTCAAATTTAAATGCAACCTTACCCAAATTTCATAAATATGATTACACAGAATAAAGATTCCTTTGCAGTGGTACAAAGTTGCCAACATATTTCAGTGAGCAGCAAGCAGTCAAACATAAATGATGGATGGCATCATTGTCAGTACTTTCGTAGTACTCAATCCTAACGGCACATCCACTTTGAGCTCTTTTTTTTTTTTTTTTTAATCTTATTGTTAAAATTCAAATTCAACTATGTAAAATTATATTTTTGGTAAAATACATAAATGAGAAAAAGTTTGGGCTAATATTTGTAAGGTTTTATTAATGTATACTTTAAAGGCATATGTTAGTAAATTATTTTTAAAAAAATTTTATACAAAAATGCAAAAATAACTAACTGATTTAACAATTTTTTTAATTCCTCATAAAAGATTTCCTATTATAAATAGTTAATGTATATATTAACCTCTGATCCATGTTTGAAAGTTCTCTTGCTCATGGAAGTCCTCATTTGCTTACTTTACATATTTGGATGTTATTCCTATACTATTTATTACCAAATACTCGTTTATGCATCTAATTGTCATAAATCATAATATAATTACTATAAGACTGCATTGTGGTAGTTAAAATTACCACAAATTAATTTGTGTGAAAAGAAACACAAGCAGCGTTAAGTGTTTTTTTTTTTTTTTTTTTTTTTTTTTTTTTTTTTTTTTTTTTTTTGAGCTTAGTGTTAAGTGTAGTTTGAGCTTAAGGAGAAAATTTAATAATTTTTTAAAAAAATCTAGGTTTTTTTTTTTTAAAGTAAAAAAAAAAAATCTAAGTAGTGTATAGTATTAACCCCAACTGAGAGTGATTTTTGACTTTTGGTATGTTACTGTTAAAATTAAAATTAACTAAAATAATATTTTACTTTATTAGATAATACCGTAATAATTTTATTTTGAATACAAGTCAACTTGAACTCATCAACAAATTAGATAATACGTTTAAATTTGATTCATTTGTTTTAAACAAATTCAAATTTATTCACAAGTTATCTCATTAACTTTTTTTTTCTCATATATAATAAACATTATGACTAAAAAAATTTATCCTTTAAAAAATCTATGGTAATATTTAATGAATAAAATATAATTGAAATATATTACTTGAGTTAATTAAATAAAATATTTTTGTTTATTAACTTATAAAATTAGATTCGCCAAACTTTTTATCAACTATGAAGTGGACTATTTAATATTTATAAACCCTAGTTCTTACAATGTCATAGTTGTCTCCTTGCAATCGAAAAATTATTCAATTTCCAAGCATATTTTCCTCTAATTCCACAAATAAATTTTTTTTATACAAATAAAATTGAAAGAAGGAAGAAAGTCACAAAATTCCCCTTTAAGTAAGAGGGCACCCTTATTATGTTCAAAGTACAAACTAAAAAGGCACGAATCTCCTTCATGGACAATCCTTAAAGAACTGAACAGATTGATTTTTTTGTTTTATTAAATGGAAACATAAATACCATCCCATCAATTAACAAGTATGAAAATGTTCCCATCAAAAAAGAAAAAAAAAAGTTTGAAAATGTTACTTTTTAGCAAATAAATAAATAAATAAAATTTTTGAAAATGTTACAAACAATTATGGAGTCAGCTTCAGTTAACATGGCTTTTTGACTGTACTATACATACTGATTAATGACTACAGCTCATTAGTTCAGTCAAACCCAGAGAAAGATAGAGTCAGAGTAAGCAAAATTTAAATTAAAAAAAAAAATTGAATCCAATCATAGAAATTTCTTACATCTAGCAACAAATCCTTCACATCTGCCTAGTGAATAAACACCAAATCAATTTCTAAAAAATAAAAAGATCGAACAGCTAAAAACAAAGGAGGACAACAGAGGATGAGACCATAAATCCATAGATCAAGATCAAGAAGCCAAAATGCAAAGCCCAGTTCCTCTTGAACTTGCCAAAGTAACTCTCAGGAGGCTCTTGGTAGTGAATCTCAAACTCATCGTCACCAACACCTTCAAAGTGGTCACCACCGCCGGCAGCACCACTGGCTCTTATCTTCATCTCCCTCAGCTTCTCAGTGGCCAGCCCAAGCGTGAGCTTGTGGCAACGTCTCTGGTACTTGAACCCATTGATGCACCTCAGGGTTTGCGCCACAGACACGTAGAAGATTAGGTGGGAGAGCGAGAGGAGTGTGATGGGTACCCAGCAATGGCGGCACTGGAGGCGAGAGGACTGAGCTTGGGCCAAGAAGACAAGGCCCAAGAAGATGAAGAATAGCTGGAAGAGCTTGTGGAGCTCCTTCTTTTGGAGGTCTATGGAGCGCTTTTTCTCGAGGGTCTTCTCGAAGTGGAGCTGGATTATGGTGTTTAGAGCCTGGAAGGCTGTTTCTTTTGGGATTGCTTGGCGGTGGTGGTGGTGGGTTTCGTAGTCTGCCATTGATGGTTGAGAGAGAGAGAGAGAGAGAGAGAGATTTGAATGAGTGGGTTGAGACAGTGAGACCTAAGAGAGTGACAACGCAGCTGGCACGGTAAAGAGATGTGGTAGAGAGTAGAGTTGTGATTGGTGAAAAGTGTTTGGCTCAGATCTCGGTGATCGATGTTTCTTTGTTCGGTGTGTACTCATCGAACGGTCGGGAGGAGTGCAATGATGGGTGCGTTTGTAACTTTCTTCGCATTTTTTTTTTGGCACACATTGCTTAACAACATTAAATTATGATAAAATCCCTCTTGCCAATATGAATTTCATAAACGGTCGTTTTTACTGTAATAGTCATCATTAGGGTTTTCCTGTACCAATTAAAAAATGTATGTTTTTATAAAATAAAATAAAAATTTTAAATTAATGTTTTGACAACTTTTTCTATTTCCTATAAAAATTGTGTTATAATTTTTCTAAAATTGATTGTTAACTATTGCTCTAAAGACACTCATTAGCATGACCCAAAAAATGAAGTGCTAACAGACACTCTTAAGGCAATGGTTAACAAATTACAATTTACAATTTACTTATATATAGTTTGATCGAAATTTAAGTTGTCTATTTATCGCTTGAAATTTGACACTTTATCCACCTGAAGTTAGTTTAGTTGGATTTTCTTAACCTACCTCTGTTAAAAACATGGCTAAATATGTAATTTTGCTTCACTTTTATGTTTCTCTCCTCTAAAAACATAAAAAACATAAAAATACAATATCAAATAAGATCAAAAAGAATCCAGCGAAACACTTACATCATTGAAATCAACAACTCTGTTGTACTTATCTTCGTTTCATTTATTTTTTGCTGTTAATTCTTACCAAAAATATAATTATGTGCAAATAATGTGGAACCATAATTTAACATTTTAGGAGTAGAATTGTAATTTTGATTGTTGGATTTTCAATTACTCTACATGAATCAAATCTGAAAGTCTTAATGTTTCTCCAAAAAAAAAAAAATCTGAAATTCTTTAATAATAAAAAAAAACGATATGTTATGAGCTCAAATTAAATGATTAGATTGAAAGACACTGTGGAATTAAATTTTAACGATTGAGATACATCCACACGATTAAATCTAATCACGTGTAATTATGATCAAATTAATTTTGATTGGTTCAGTGAGAAATGAATTTTAAATTAATGATGTGTTATAATCGTATTGGATTAAACTTAAAACAATCATAAGGAAGTACACAACTGATGATTTAGACTATCAAATATTAAAAAGCCCTAATTAATTGGTGAAATTGACTTTTTAATATAGATAATTAGGCAATAATTTGGGACTAATTAATACTGAAGTCAATTATATATGGCTTAAAATTTGCCAGAATCCTGGTATTTCTACAATTTTAATTTAAAAAAGGAAACAATGTGGTTGTCACTAGGTTCCTTTCTTGTCTTCTAATCCTACCAACCTTGAGCAAGCTCACCTACCTTTTCTAGTCAAAGGCACCCCCAATCTCCTAGAGCTCTAAAGGAAGCAAAAAAGAACAGGTCCAAAAGAAATGGGCTAAGGAAGCCTAAAAGCGATGAAATGGGCCAAGGAAGCCCAAAATAGCACGAGTACAAGCTCAATGATAGTATTAGATTACTGGAATTGAGTAAAGGGAAAGCATACAGCAGGCCCAAAAGAGGCCCAGCAAGCACAAGTCAAATAATAGTATGGCAAGAACATCAGGATGGCATGGCAGAAGTATTAACCGACTTGCAAAAGAGGGAAAGGAACGGATTGGAGAAGGAAAGGCCCACGATCAGCAAGACCCAACCTAGGAAAGAAGTAAGACAAAGAATGAAAGCTTAGAAACTCATTCACACCACAAGAGGTTAAGAACGAGTAGCAAAATGTGCAGACGAGCCCTCAGGTCATGGCAAACACATGAACAGCAGACAAGCCATGGACACACATGGAAGTGGAGCATACACAAGGCTTAGGCACCACCAATTTGTACCTAGCCAATACAAAAGTGGTAAGCCATGGGTCAAAGGTAAGAGAAGGTATGGTTTGGCGGTGGGGAGAAGTGGAAAGCCTATTCTGGGGTTACCGCTCAAGCTCTTTTGGGAGAAATGTCCTACTGGGATGACATACCACTTAAAAGAGGGAAAGATGAGTTGGAATCACTAAGTGCATGACATGATGGATAGTGAGAGAGAATGTCCACCCTTATTCAGATAGGAATGCCATGGTGAGCAAGAAAACAAAATGGGACTCTTTTGTCTGGGAATGGGATGTGACACAGCCAGCACAGGTAAGTGGTGATGGCTAGGCAGCTGATAGACCAATGGGTGGTTTGGGAAGGACACCCATGCTAGGACAAAAGCAGTTAAAGGGTAAAATAGTAAAAACTCATCACGGCAGGTAGTATAAGAGGGGCCTTAGCCATGCACAACAATGTTGAGGGTCATTTTTGTAAAGCAGGCCCAACTCAGCAAAACAGGCAATAAGAGTGGCAGGCATAGAAATAAGACTATTAAGCCCAAGCGGCAGGAGTAATAGAGCACAGGCCCATAACATGAATAAATGGGTCTTGAGAAAGCAAATGGGACCAAAGGGCCCGGAAAGAGAGAAATGGCACTCATGAGCAGTATGTGATATGGAAAAATGAGAATGGACCACGGCAGGCCCAAAGCAATGTAAACAAAGAAAGTAAGGGTTGATGGCAAGCCCATAAACCCCAAGGATGAGAATAAGGAGATTAGGCCAGGGAAGCCCAATCAAGTTAGCAAAAGCCCATGGGAATGCAAAGTTAGTAAGTGGGCCGAGGAAGCCCAAAGGAAGTAAATGAGCCGCAAGCCCAAGCGAAAAAGAAAGGGACAATGAAGCCCATAAGCGAGAACATCAGTGACTCTGTTAAGTCACTGGGGGAAGGAATGAAACGGCAGGCTTGAAAAGATGCCTAGCAGGAACATATCGTCATGGCAGGAAATGCTAAGTAATGAAACAGGACATGAGTATAACCAAGAAACGGGCCAAGAGAAATGTGAAACCCAGTATTAAGAGAAGCCCAATCCCAAAAGGAAGCAGCGAAATGTACAGAACGGCCCACATGAAAGAACAAAGAAGCATGGTAGACGATGCAAACAAAGTTTCAGATCACAACAAACACATGAGCCGCAGGCAGATTTTGAACATACATAATAGGAAAGCACGCGCAAGGCCCAGGCGCCACCAACCTGTACCCAGCCAATATGGGACGTGGTGGGGCCATGGGTTAGTGGTAAGAGGTAAGGAGGGGTGTAGTTTGGTGGTAGGGAGAGGGGAAAAGGTCTATTTTACGTTCCCTGTCCAAGCCCTTTTGGGAGGTACGTCCTATTGGGATGACAGACCGCCCAAAAGAGGCAAGTTTGGGGGGAACGTTGGGTGCATGCCATAGGGAGAGAGAGAGAGAGCATTAACGCTGCGACAGGAGAAAGTGACACGGTGGACTGAGAAACAACACAAACCTGTCTCTGTCTGGCGAGGGTAAGTAGTACACAGACGGTGGTCAACAAGTACGCCCAGACCAGACAAAGGCCGTTGGAGGGTAAAGTAGTAAAAATCAATCACGGCAGGCCCTATAAAAGGATCCTTGCCATGCCCTGTAGAGGGGACCGAAAAACAGAGGAAGAAAAAGAATAGGAGAAAAATAAAAAGAAAAAGATAGGAAAGAAGAAAAGATAAGAAAATAAAGAGTAAGGATAATGGGCATGCACCAATAGATCGTTTCTCTTCTCTCCCCCTTAAAATCCCACTCTCTAAGAAACAATTAAGCAAAAGGAATTCCTTCAGGCATTTATCACTTAGGTCCGATTCTCTCAAAGTTATAAATCCCTGCGGTAGGATATTCTCCTGGGAAATTAGTTTCATTAAGAGGAAGCGTTCTTTCTTTTTGATTTTTTGCCATTGCAGACTTAAACTTGACTTAACGTTTATTTTTCGATTAACTTCCATCATCGTTCATTCAGTTATTCTTTTCTATAAAAGCCGTTATTATTATTATCATTGTTGTTACTGTGATTGTCATAGGAATATTCGGTTTTGTTATTAAGAAAAAGCTGTTGTACTCTATTTTTTCTTTATCATTATATCTGCCTACTGTAACCTTTTTGTAATAGCTCTGCTTCCTGTAAGAACGTTCCTGGCAGACACGGCTCAGTTTGTGCACAAGCCGGTCCAAAGTGAGTTACAGTTGGACCGGTCTCAACTCTCCTACTCAGAAAGATACTCGGGCCCATCAACTCAGGAGGCAGCCTAGCCCAACCCAAAACACAAAAAAGGCCCCTACAAACAACAACAACAAGGGAGGGGAACAAAAGAGAATAGAGAGAAAAGGAAGCATGAAAAGGATTGAAAGATAGAACATAAAACTTAGAAAGGAAAAAGGAATTAGAAAGAAAAATAGAGAGTAAGCAAAAGCGTGATAGTGGGCATGCACCAATAGACTATTTCCTTCTCTCTCTCTAAAAGCCTACTCTTTAGTGAGAATTAAGGAATTTGAGAATAAGCCATTTAGGGTCATTCTCTCAAAGTGGGTAATTTCCGTTGCAGGATTTCCCTGTGAGATTGCCCACATTGAAGAGTGGTTCCCTTCCTGGACTTAGCTCTGTAAAGAAATCAAGTATGGCAGACTGACCATTCTCCCTTTTTATTTTATTGATCAAGCATTAGTGTGGCTTTCATTTCCTCATTGTTATCATCTTAATCGTGTTGCATTTATATTGCTGCATTACTTCTTCCTTTATTAAGATCATGATTTAGTATTTTCCGTTTTTTTGACTGACAGTAAGCATATTCTCCTTATTATTGTCATATTACGCATGCCTGCCATAAAATTTTTGTAACAGTATCATCTGCCATGGGCACGTGTCCAACGTCTTAGTAAATGGGTTCTAGCTTGGGGTGTGTTGCGGTCAAGCTAGTCCTAACTCTCCTATCCAAAACCATTGGGCCATAACGTGGCAGGAGGCAGCCCAGCTTGCAGTTGCGAAAAAGGCCCACCACCCCACTCATTTCTCAATGGATGGATTTGATTTTTTTTTTTTTTTTGGAGAAAGTGGATGGATATGATTTAATTCTAAGGTAAAGTTATCATAATTAATAACTCTAAATATCTTAGTCCTAAAAATTATGTTGTACATGTTGTTCTACCAAGTAGACCTCTCTCTCTTTCCCAAAAAGAAAAAAAAGTAGACCTCTCTCTCACAATTATTTTGTCCCTATGTTTTGCACACTTAAAATTTGTATGTCATATAACAAAAAAAATCCTCACATTAATCTAAGCATATTATTATTATTATTATTATTATTATTATTAAACCTAAATAAAAAATATTACAATGATTAAGCTAATTCTACTCTTGGGAGAATTTTATTTTCAGTGCTTTAATGTTTTTTTTTTTTTTAAATTGTTTTTTACATATTGTGATTATCCTAAATGAATACCTTTTCCCCCTTCTTTATGCCACATGAAGAACTCTTTACAGGATGATTTGGTGGCATCTGTTAAAGTTAGAAGGGAACTATGCTATACCTTAACTAGTGTGATTTATTAATATGAGAAAATTAGTTCAAATTAATCTATCAAACAAAAAAGATGAAAAGGGCATTTTAAGCTAAAAAATAAGCTATATTTGCCTCATCACATGCGCTTTGCACTTGCAATGAGACTCTTTATTTATTTATTTTGAGTTTAATATAATTTTTCAATTTGAATTTATCTATTGTTAGTGAGGTTACACATGAATGGATTTTTAAGAAACTAAGATTTATGATTTAAAATAGAGTAAATTACTGAGTTTAGTGTGTGCTAGTTTTTGTTGAATTACAATTTTAACCCTATTTTTTTTATTTTTTAAGAATAATGATTATCTAATTAGCTTAGAGGTATTTTTGACATTTTCTAAAGGCATAACTAACTTTTTGAATTCTCTTAATATATAAAGATATATAGAGCTTAAGAGATGATTTGACTAGGTCAATGAATCAATGTGCTGATCCTAGATTTTCCCTTTTCTCCATAGGACTTGGCCTTGATGGCCGGTTTGACTGGCGCGCCAACCCCCCCCCCCCCCCCTACAACACACACACACACACACACACACACACACACACGCAAAATATATATCTTCTTCTTTTTTTTTTTTTCATTTGTAACTGGACTACAATGCTAGCAAGTCCAAACTCTAAAAGCAGTTGGATTCGGGCACTAAGTGTGTTCTTGACAAGGTTTAAAATTTGGCTTATTTAATTTATTGATTAATTTATTTTACTAGGTATAATTTTTAAAGTATAAATTTTTTGTAGATATAATTTATTCAAATCTTACTTATTCAAAAAATCACATATGAACATCAAATCATAAAAGTTGGACTTAGAAATTGTAGTTGTGCCAAATGATTGCACTAAATTGCAACAATTTTAAAGTTTGGTTTAGAAAATGTGGTTGTGCCAAATGGCTGTACCAAAATGCAACAATTTTTAGATAGAAATGAAACTTTTATCAATTATCTATAATTTTTTGTTCTTATCAACTTTTCCTCTATAGCTTTATAATTTTTTTGGATAGACACAAATGCTTAATTGTGGATATCAACTTCTCTTTCTTTTTTATTTTTTCTCTTCACTTTATGAATTATCTACAACTTTTTTAATACACAATTATCAACAATTTAAAGTGATAATTTATCTACTTTTCAAATTATCAATAGATACACATGAAAAAGTTCAAGTTTTACAAAATTTGAGTTTTTTTTTTTCTTGGATTAAGTGTTTGAGTTTGATTTTAGAATTGATTTAATTTTTAATGATCCTCTTAGGGCCCAATTGATAGTAGGATTTTTTTTTTTTTTTTTCCAAAATAGTATAAAAACAATTTTCAAAAAGTTGAATTTGAAACTAGTTTTCAGATAATAATTTTTATATTTTACGTGTTTAGCTCCCACTTTTCATAATAATTTTCAAAATACTAAAAACAAAAATAATTGTTTGGGAGACTATTTCATTTTTTGATATTTAAAAAAAAATATTTACAAAAAGTAACGTGTAAAATCTGTAGATTACTTTTTTTTTTTTTTTTTTTTTTTTTTGTGTGGATAATGGTAAGTGTGGGGCCGGTTGCCCAAAGAGATGACATAGAATTCACAGGAAGTGGGCTTGTGGCCCAACGGCCCAGTCCGAGGATATTCACATATCCGAGGAATGTTGAAGATAGCTATTTTGAGAGTCGTATAAGACAAAGAGATGTAAGTCGTGTTTAGCAGCCCAAATCGTGTCCGAGGACGAGATCCACCTCTGATACCAAGGTCTGAGGTGGATGTAACAATTTTAGCATTCAAGGTACTTCATCAAGTTGCATATGAATTAAAAGGTGAATTTAGAACAAAGGAGGAACCGGAAAGGGTGGCAAATATCTTCTAAAGCTGCTACCTCCACATTAAATGCTTCTCAGCTAACTCTCTGGCCGCATTAATGTGGAGGTAATACTTGAACAGTAACCAAGCAACCTTATGGCCACCAAGCAAAGGTTCCAGGAAGTGCTGGATGGGACAGAAAGAAGCTACCAGATTAAAACCTACACGTGTACGGCGAGAATGAAGAAAGAATGCGGTATATAACAGGAAAGAAGATGACATTGAAGGAGAGAAAAAAAAACATGAGAGCAACTATTGAGATATCCTTTGAAACCTAGCCGAGGAAGGTGGAGATTGTTCAAACGAGTTCAAAGTTTCCTTTGTTGTAGAATGGCCATGTCTTCTTCTACCAATTGAATTTAGCTCTTACACCCACTTTCTAGAAATTTTATTGTTTGGGCTTAAACTCGTCCTTCTTTTGGGGTCCAATCCAATTTGAGTCCTTACAATTGGCGCCGTCTGTGGGAAGAGCTTGATCCGTTTGTAGGGAAAGACAAGTGCAACGGCTGATGGAAAAGGGAGCACCACAGCAGATGGATGCTAATCCATACTAGGCAGAGTCCAGGGGCCCTCAGCATGGTAACCCGTTGGTAATCCATGAACAAAGGGGGGATCGTCAGGGAAGTGCGCAAACAACCCACACGGATAGAAGTTAGTCTCGGGGGAAAAGCCATGTCTCCCATGCGAAGAACGATGGGGACATGCAGCGTGAGATTAATAGGTTAAAAAGGGAATTACGTTATGAGCGACGGAAGCGTACGACTCACAACTCCAGGCAGTCCTCTGGTGAGTCAGATGACACCAATTACAGACGGAGGTCGAGAACTCCGCCCAATGAACTTTTTTCACATGACGAGGAGCATCACCGTGAGCGAACATATAAGAGTCCACCTCGCCAGGGCTTAGGGAATGACGCTTTGAACAAAGCGTTGAGTCAAGTTTTCAAATCGCCCTTCACGCGACGCATAGAGGATGCAAGTCTTCCTCGACGGTTCCATTAACCTACGTTCACCATTTACAATGGTCAGACGAATCCAGTTGAACATGTTATCCATTTCAGTCAGAGAATGGCCATTCATTCTAAGGACGAGGCCCTGATGTGCAAGGTTTTTCCCTCAAGCCTAGGTCCAGTGGCGATGAGGTGGTTCAACGGTTTGAGAGCGAATACTATTGACTCCTTTGAGAGGCTCATCCAAGCTTTTGGTGCTCGCTTTATTACCTGCAGGAGGGTTGTTCAACCCTTGGGGTCATTATTATCCATGTCTATGCGAGAGGGGGAAACCTTGAAAGCCTACTCTGATAGATATTGGGAAATGTTCAGTGAAATAGATGGAGCCAATGACGACGTGGCCATTAACACCTTCAAAGAGGGCCTTCCGACTGAGCATGATCTGAGGAGTTCTCTAACTAGTAAACCTGTTACCAGTATGCAACAGCTTATGGACCGAATTGACAAGTATAGAAGAGTAGAGGAGGATCAAATATGGGGTAGAGGAAAGTCCAAGGTGATCCCTCAGGAGAGAAGGGATTTCAGGTCGGATCGATATAACAACAACCGATCTCGGAGAGACTTTGGAGGGCAATCAGGACTTGCCAACTCCCAGGCGGTTAATGTCGTGTTCTAAGAACTAGTATAGCATGTTCTGAAAAAGATAAAAAACGAGCCCTACTTCAGATTGCCCAATAGAATGGCAGGAGATCCTACGAAACGTAATCAAAACCTTTACTGTCAATACCATCAAGATCATGGACACATTACTGAAGATTGCAAAAACCTGTGGGACCACTTGGAGTAGCTGGTCCGAGAAGGCAAGTTGACCCACCTTCTGCACCACTCCAGTGGTCGAGGAAGTCAAGCAGGGTCGACGTTTCGAGGAGATGCCTCTTCAGGAGCCCCCTTGGGCACAATAAATGTTATTTTTGCTGCCCCAGGAAGAACAGGGTCTTGTCCCTCCAGGGTAATGTCTGTGTCTCAGTGTTTGGATGGGATCTCTAGTTCAATGCCGAAGAAAGCAAAACTGGGCACCTCACTGGTGTTGGCTTTTCAGATGAGGACAAAAGAGGAACCATACAATCGCATGATGATACTTTGGTGGTTACGCTTAGGATTGGGGGATATGACGTGAGAAGGGTAATGGTTAATGAGGGGAGCGCTGCCGAGGTGATGTATCCTGACCTATACAAGGGGTTGAATTTGACACCCCAAGACCTAACAGCTTATAGCTCCCCATTGGTGAGTTTTGAAGGTAGATCGGTCATTCCGATGGGTATGATTAGATTACTAGTGCCGGCATGTTCAGATGTGGTGGAGGTGAACTTTATTGTAGTAGATGTCTTTTCTCCATATACGGCGATTCTAGGTAGGCCTTGGTTGCATACCCTGGGGGCTGTTTCTTCCACTCTTCATCAGAAGGTGAAATATCCATCAGGAGGCCAAGTGTTAGAAATATTGGGAAATCAAGCCATGGTAAGGCAGTGCATGATAGCGGCCATTCAACATCGGCCGGAGGTAGGTATATCGGCCACGGCCGAGAATGACTTATAGCAATCAAAAAGTCTGAAAACCCTTTTCAGCACATCCGCTGAGGAGGCAGAGTGTGAGAATTTGGAGAGGGTGAGTGTTGGTGATGATCCAGATAGGTACTTTCAAGTTAGAGCACTGTTACCCTCGTTGAAAAAAGAGCAGTTGGTTGAGGTCCTAAGAAGAAACGTTGATGTGTTTGCATGGAATGCCTATGAAGCCCCAGGGGTTGATCCAGATTTCATCTGTCATCATTTGAATGTCAATCCCTTTGTCATTCCGAAGAAACAGCCGCCTTGGCGTCCGTCTAAAGTACATGCCGAGGCTATCAAAGACGAGGTGACCAAACTCAAGCAGGTAGGGGCTATCAAAGAAGTGTTTTACCCTCAGTGGTTGGCAAATACAGTTGTAGTAAAAAAGAAAAATGGAAAATGGCGCGTGTGCGTTGATTTTACAGATCTTAACAGAGCTTGTCCAAAGGATCCTTTCCTTATGCCCCGTATAGATCAGCTGGTGGATGCAACAGTAGGTCATCCTCGGATGAGATTTCTAGATGCCTTTCAGGGCTATCACCGATCCCACTGGCATTGGGTGATCAGGAGAAGATCGTTTTTCTCACTCCCACTGGAAATTATCACTATAATGTAATGCCCTTTGGCTTGAAGAATGCAGAGTCTACTTACCAACGAATGATGACGAAAATGTTTGAGCCACAGTTGGGCAACAACATAGAGGTCTATATTGATAATATGGTTGTAAAGAGTAAGATAGTGGTCGAGCATGTGACAGACCTCACTAGCACGTTTGAGATTCTGAGGAGGCATAAATTACGATTGAACGCATCCAAGTGCTCCTTTGGGGTATGCTCTGGGAAGTTTTTGGGCTACATGGTGACCCACCGAGGAATTGAAGTGAACCCTGACCAAATTAAAGCCATAAATAGCTTGCAACCACCTCAGAATCCCAAGGAGGTCCAGAGGTTGACTGGGATGACTGCTGCACTAAACAGATTCATATCCAGGTCAGCGGATAGGTGCAGACCTTTCTTCCTTTTACTCCACAAGTGGAAAGGGTTCGAGTGAACGGAGGAGTGCGCCCTGGCATTTTAGCAACTTAAGGAATATCTGTCTCGGCCGCCCATTATGTCCAGTCCGAAGGTGGACGAGGTCCTTTTCACCTATTTGGCGATAGCCACTTATGCGCATTATGATACGAGTGGATAATGGCGTGCAGCGGCCAGTCTACTACGTGAGCAAGTTACTTCATGAGGCTGAGGTGCGTTATCTACCATTAGAGAAGGCTATTTTGGCAGTGGTGCATGCTACAAGGAAACTTCCCCATTACTTTCAGGCACACACTGTGGTCGTTCTGACTCAATATCCACTCAAAGCAGTTCTTCGGAGTGCAGACTACACTGGCAGGGTTGCCAAGTGGGGCACAATTCTAGGGGCTTTCGATATTAAGTATATGCCTCATACTTCTGTGAAGGGTCAGGTTCTCACCGACCTGGTGGCCGAATTTGCTGAAAGCCCTGAAGAAATAGGAGCAAGCTCACATGGCATGGATGAAAAATCAATTGGCCTTATCTCCATGCAACGTTCCTCTCCCTGTAAAGTGTATGTGGATGGAGCAGCAAACCAGAGGGGGTCAAGAGTGGGGCTGGTTCTAATATCTCCTAAACAGGCCATCATTGAGAAGTCTTTAAGATTAAGATTCTCAGCCACCAACAATGAGGCCGAGTATGAAGCTCTACTAATGGGAATGGGGATGGTTAAGAAACTGGGAGGAAAAACAGTGGAAATGTTCTCAGATTCGGCACTGATCGTGAGCCAGGTTAAAGGGGAATTGAAAGCTCACGACACAAGAATGCAGGGTTACTTGAGCCAGGTTAGGCGTATGGAAAGGGATTTTCAATTCTTTGAGTTGTCCCATATCCCTAGATGTGGAAATGCCCATGCGGACTCTTTGGCCACCCTTGCAACATCCTCGGCGTTGAACTTACCTCGGGTGATTATGGTCGAAGATTTAAATGCGCCTACCCCAGTATCAGAGGGCTCACTTCAAATCAATCAAATCAGCTCGGAACGTAGTTGGATGGATCCTTTAATGCTTTTCCTTGAGAAAGACACACTGCCCGAGGACAGATCGGAAGCTGAAAAGATACGAAGAAAAGCTCATCGGTTCTGGCTGTCCGAGGACAAAAAGTTGTACAAACGCTCTTTCTCTGGGCCATATCTGCTTTGTGTGCACCCTGAAGCATCAGAGGCGCTTCTAGAAGAGTTGCATGAAGGGATTTGTGGGAGTCACACTGGAGGAAGATCTTTAGCTCATCGGGCAATTACCAGGGGTATTGGTGGCCAGGCATGCAGAAGGAAGCGCAGGAATATGTTAAAAAGTGTGATCAATGTCAGAGGTTTGCCCCAAACATCCATCAGCCTGGGGGAGTTCTTAACCCTCTTTCTAGTCCTTGGCCTTTTGCTCAGTGGGTTTAGATATTGTTGGTCCTTTCCCTAAGGCAATAGGAAATAAAAAATATCTGCTAGTTGGCACGAACTATTTCACGAAGTGGGTCGAAGCTGAGCCCTTAGCTAATATCAGAGATGTAGATGTCAAAAGGTTTGTCTGGAGGAACATCATCACACGATTTGGGGTTCCTCAAGCTCTCATCTCGGATAATGGTCTTCAATTTGATAGCAAGGCTTTCAGGAAGTATTGTTCCGACCTGGGGATAAAGAATAGATATTCCACTCCGGCTTATCCACAGGGAAATGGGCAAGCTAAGGCTGTTAACAAGGTCATAGTGAGCGGGCTTAAAAAGAGGTTGGATGATGCAAAGGGAAAGTGGGTGGAGGAGTTGCCACATGTCCTTTGGACATATCGAACGACACCTAGACGGTCAACAGGAGAAACCCCATTTTCAATGACGTATGGGGCTGAGGCTGTAATTCCACTTGAAACGGGTTTTCCCACACTAAGGACTAGCACTTTCACCTCGGATGGCAATGATGAACTTTTGAGTAAGAATCTAGACCTGATAGACGAACGACGAGAGAATGCGATGGTTCAGTTGGCCTATTATCAACATAAGCTGAAACAAGGTTATGATGCAAACGTAAGGCTGAAGCCGTTAACTCCAGGGGACTTGGTATTGAGAAAAGTCTTGGGAACTACCAAAAATCCAGCTTGGGGAAAGTTAGGGCCTAACTGGGAAGGACTGTATCGTATCACATCTGTAGCAGAAATAAGGGCTTATTACTTAGAAGATTTAGATGAAAAAACTGTACTCCATCCTTAGAATGTAAGTAACTTAAAGAGGTATTACTATTAATATGAACAGTTCTGTTCTATTTCCCTCTTATAGCTTATCCTTAGTTCTATTACTTGTGTTTCTCAAATTATTGAAGTATTAAACAGAAATTAAGTTATGTCAAGTCCTCGGACCACAACTTGGTGGAAATTAATACACTATCATTTTTATTGAAGTATTAAACAGAAACTAAGTCATGTAAGGTCCTCGGACCACAACTTGGTGGAAATTAATACACTGTCATCTTTATTGAAGTATTAAACAGAAACTAAGTCATGTAAGGTCCTCGGACCACAATTTGGTGGAAATTAATACACTGTCATCTTTATTGAAGTATTAAACAGAAACTAAGTCATATAAGGTCCTCGGACCACAATTTGGTGGAAATTAATACACTGTCATCTTTATTGAAGTATTAAACAGAAACTAAGTCATATAAGGTCCTCGGACCACAATTTGGTGGAAATTAATACACTGTCATCTTTATTGAAGTATTAAACAGGTTCTCGGACCACAACTTGGTGGAAATTAATACACTGTCATATTTATTGAAGTATTAAACAGAAACTAAGTCATGTAAGGTCCTCGGACCACAACTTGGTGGAAATTAATACACTGTCATCTTTATTGAAGTATTAAACAGAAACTAAGTCATTTAAGGTCCTCGGACCATAACTTTATGGAAATTAATACACTGTCATATTTATTGAAGTATTAAACAGAAACTAAATCATGTAAGGTTCTTGGCCCACAGCTTGGTGAAAATTAATGCACAGTGTGACCTTAATCGAAGTATTACACTTAAGCTAAGGTATGACAGATTGTTTATATTACTAACTTAGTAAAAATCAGTGCTTCTTAAATGGGATCTGTGTGACTATCTTTGTATATCAAGGCAAACTCCATAAGCATCACTTAAAGCGTTTTAGGGTGTTCAGTACTTCCGAGGACTAATTGTCTGGAAGGCTATCTCCAGTATAGACATTTCTTAGCGAATATGAAGCAAGTCTTTTTAGAGCTGGGGAGTTTGCAGTTATAGTCTACTTTGGTTCTCAATTAGTCTACATAAAGTTAAGTTTTCTCTTATATTGTCAGATTTTACTCCTCTATAGCTTGAGATAATGTAAAAGTAAAAAACAGTCATGCAAGAAATTACACAAGTAATAGATAAAGTTATAGTGTCTTGTACAAATCTGAAAAGAGAAATACACATCATAATTGAGAATATCCTCAAAGAAGAAAAAATTAAATTAAAATTAAAAATTACATCATCTATTTGCTTAGTTTTATTTGGAGCTTGGGTGGGGAAACTTTGCCAGTTTCTTGAAGAGGAACAACTTTCTCCTTCTCCTTTGAAGCTTCCCCAGCAGGTAGAATAGTAGCAGCTAAGTCCTTCTCAAAACTCTGAGAAGCTGTCCCATCCTTAGTTCCCTTTGCTACTTTGTCCGAGGAGGTATCTTTGGCCACTTCAAGCACTTCAGGCTGTGTTTGCTGATTGGTAGAGGGGGGATTCTGATTTTGAGCTTCTTTAGCCGATTCAGCAGCAGTAGAGGAGGCCTCCTGTTGTTGAGAAGAAGCACCTGAGGCTCGTATAACTGGGGGGAAGTAGACATTTTCAGGCCTTCTCAGCTCTGAGGATGGGTCAACCCCGGCTCGGTTGAGAGCTTCCTCCCAAGTCTGAGCACAGTATGTCCAACATACTACTGGGACCTCAGCTCGGAAGATATCCTCGATCTCAGCAACGCCGACATCATATCCATGCTGTTCGGCCTCATCCCTCTCTTTTTCGGCCTTAGCTCTTGCTTTTTCAGCCTCAGCTTTGGCTTTTTCAGCCTGACCTCTGAGCCGCTGGGCTTCCTCCAGTTGTTTTATAAGGTTTGATATTTGTTCCTTGGAAGCTGCCAGCTGGTCATTGGCATCACGAAGACTTTTCCTCTGGTCTTCAGCTTGCCTTTGAAAGCCGGCCAAAACTGAGTCAGCACTTTTTCGAGCATGTTCTTCGTCGGCTAGCTTTTTCTTCAGCTCTGCAATGTTCTTCTCACTGGCAGTAAGTGTTTGAACAGTCGTATTTCGTTTCTTCCTCTCCTCATCTAGCTGCTGGTAAAAGGCATTGGTCATCTCCTCTAGCCTGAAAATGGCTTAAACAGCCTAGAGAAAAAAGAGTCAGAGATACAATAAACTAAAAGGAACGACTAAAGCAGTAAGGATACCATACCATGCCCAAATGCCTTTTCATATTCATGAAGATCTCATTCTTCTTCATGCTTCTGAGCTCGGCCATATCCTTGGAGAGAAGGAGGGTTTCTTCTAGGGCCGAGGTGACGTGGCATCCAATTCCACCGTTGAAGTCCCTGATTGAGGCGTCTTCCCTCAGGGGCTCGCCACCAAGCATGGGAGCAGGGAGCCAAGCCTCGGGCTCCGAAGACTGAATATTTTGCTTGGCCACAGCTCGTTGAGGCCCATGAGTAGTCTTTTGCTGCTTCGAAGCCCGTTGGACCTCGTCCTCCTGAGTTGGGCAAGATCTCCCTGTCTCCACCACTTCTTTGCCTTTAGGCTCTCTCCTCCTCTTTGAATCAGTAGGTTCTACCCCCAGCGATTGGGGTACTTGAGAAGGAGGAGGAGGTGGGAGACTAGTTTGAGCGGACTTCCCTGGCGCCCCCTTCCCAGGTTTGCCTTCTATCACATCCAGCAGACTCCTTTGGTTCTTTCTCTGAATGCCCATGTTGTCAGAAATCACCTTGGGAGATTGGGGTTGGTTAAAAACCTCAAATTTGCAGAATCCAATAGTTCTACAACTTCTTCTTCTTTTTCTTCTTCTTCTTCTTCTTTTTCCTCTTCCTCCTTCACTTCCTAAAGAACAGAACGTGACGATGAAGCCGCTACGGAAACAGCGGCCACAGGTAACGGTTGAGTAAAAGGGGTGCCTTCAGGAATTGGAACACCCTCAGGAACGATAAATCCTTCAAAGGCTACGCTAATTCGATGCAGTCGAGGATCTCTAGCCTTTATCACACACTTGGGCGCTTGAAAGGCTATGGAAATTGGCTTGTATTGAAGGATGATGTGCGCTGCTCTCAATTGACCGTCGGATGGGTTCACGTACACCTCGGATCGTAGAATTCTATCCAAGCTCTCCCTGTTAACTAGTCTGAATTAAGGCTTGGTAGCACGCTTGTCTGCAAAATCAGTAAAACAGCAAAAAATTTCCGTCAAAAATAAAGTTTACTTAAATTAAGGAGTACAAACTAAGGTGTAAAGGCGTCCGGCCTAAAAACCCCACCTGGTGTTCCCTCTTGGGTCGGACAGGGTAAACCATCATGCCATGCCCCAGAAAAAATGAGAAAGTCATCTTTTAGGCCCTTGTTCGATGTAGGGAGACACTGGATTAACCTTACCTCAGGGTACCTAGACTTAAGATAGTATCCCTGGCCCTTCAAATGATTAAGGTTGTATACCCAGTTCACATCGTGGTGGGTAAGGCCTAAATTCATCCTCGCATTAAGGGCTTCTATACTCCCTAACACCCTGAACATATTGGAGGCGCACTGTGTGGGATCTAAAGAACCTAAGATAACTCCTAGTGAAACTACCCATCGGAATAGTCATCCCTCCCTCTATGAAAACGATCATAGCGATGACTACTTCCCCTGTTTTTCTATCATCAAACCACGTTTCTGTGGAAGCATATCTCATGCCCACTGTGGAGGAAATCCTATACTTAGCTCTAAATTCCTCTATTTGCTCATCGGAATCAACTAGATACTTAAACCTACCCATTTCTTAAGAATCCTGAAGAAAAATTAGGGAAGAGGATTGAAGACTGAGGAAGGTTAAAGAAACTTACAGGTGTGAAAAATGAGCTCCTCGGACAGACTTCAGGTATTTATGAGAGCGTGGAGAAGAAAGAAAGAGGGACAGGATCAATGAATACCCGCTAAGATTGTGTGATTTTTTGTAACTGAAAAGAAATTTGATTTGAAAAGCTCTTTATAGGGGCGCAGAAATCGTAAGCGGGAAAAATCCCACTCATAAATATTAAAGGCCTTCCACCGTTAGATTCGTATCCTGCTGAAACGTGTGAGACAAAGAAGCCGCCATCATTTAATAATGGCGTGCTCCTGACACCGAAACGTCAAGAGCGTGCCTTGGGCAGATGGAAAGGCGTTCTGAAATTTAGAAAAATTCAACGAAGGAGGTGAGGGCATAATATCAAAATCTCCCTTTTTTCCGAAGTGACAAAAAGTGAGATTTTGAGGGGCTATTGTGAGGCCAGTTGCCCAAAGAGATGACATAGAATTCACAGGAAGTGGGCTTGTGGCCTAACAGCCCTGTCCGAGGACATTCACATATTCGAGGAATGTTGAAAATAGCTATTTTGAGAGTAGTATAAGACAAAGAGATGTAAGTCGTGTTTAGCGGCCCAAATCGCATCCGAGGACGAGATCCACCTCTGATACCAAGGTCCGAGGTGGATGTAACTATTTTAGTATTCAAGGTACTTCATCAAGTTGCATATGAATTAAAAGGTGAATTTAGAACAAAGAAGGAACCGGAGAGGGTGGCAAATATCTTCTAAAGCTGCTACCTCCACATTAAATGCTTCCCAGCTAACTCTCTGGCCGCATTAATGTGGAGGTGATATTTGAACAATAACCAAGCAGCCTTATGGCCACCAAGCAAAGGTTCCAGGAAGTGCTGGATAGGACAAAAAGAAGCTCCTAAATTAAAACCTACACGTGTACGACGAGAATGAAGAAAGAATGCGGTATATAACAGGAAAGAAGATGACATTGAAGGAGAGAAAAAAAACACGAGAGCAACTATTGAGATATCCTTTGAAACCTAGCTGAGGAGGGTGGAGATTGTTCAAACGAGTTCAAAGTTTCCTTTGTTGTAGAATGACCATGTCTTCTTCTACCAATTGAATTTAGCTCTTACACCCACTCTCTAGAAATTTTATTATTTAGGCTTAAACCCGTCCTTCTTTTGGGGTCCAATCCAATTTGAGTCCTTACAATAAGGAAATAGAGCTCATCATGTTTTTTATTTTTTATTTTTAATGATAAGTTTCAAATTTGAAGTGTGAGAATTCTTTTTGTGATAAAAATAAAATTCTTAATTTAAGAGATAAAAGAGTTTGGACAAATATGTGGGGTCCACTGTTTTCAATTTATTTACAACTATGTCATTAGCAATATTTTCTGTATCCTGAAAACACCATTTAGCTATTTTCAAAATCTTGTTTTAAATCAAGAAAATAGGATATAGTTTTTTGAAAACTGTATTTAGAAAATATTAGTTAAACAATAAAATTCAAGCGTGGGACCTACCATTTTATGGATTGCAAAACAAAAATCTATATTTAAATTAATACTCTTACCAAACAACCCCTTATGGAGATAGTTTGCTTGAGATTAAAATTCTATTTCAACTAAAACTATGAGTATTGTTTCCATATATATTTGCTACATTAGAGTTAGCCAAATTAGCAAAAGAAATTGAAAAATTGATACGTTCCACTTGAAAAAAATCTTTCTTTCCAAAAATGAATTAGCAATTTTGGTGGCTTCCCTATCATTTTTTTTATACGTTCTGCCCCTAATCATGTTATGGTATTCACTTTAATTAAAATCTTTTTTATTTGAGATAGTTAAAGTTAGAAGGGAACTAAGCTATACCTTAACTAGTGATTTATTAATATGAGAATACGAGTTCAAATTAATCTATCAAACAAAAAAGATGAAAAGGACATTTTAAGTTAAAAAATAAGTTATATTAAGAGATGATTTGACTAGCTTAATGAATCAATGGGCTGATCCTAGACTTTCCCTTTTCTCCATAGGATTGGGCTTGATGGCCGGTTCGGCTGGCACGCTAAGCCCATACACATACACACACACACACACACACACACACATATATATATATATATATATTTCACTTTTAAGAGCATTCACATCAGTTCTTCTAAATTTGTTGTCTATTTTACACGAAAAAACCTTCTCTTTCTATTTTACACTATCACTTTTACAAAATACTCACATCAGTTTATTTATTTTACAAGATATTTCAATAAAATATTAATTCTTCTCAATTTTTTTATTATTTCTCTCAACTGTTTTATTATATACGCACGCCCTCTCTCTCTCTCTCTCTCTCTCTCTCTTTTCTGAATAGATCACCTTTCTCTCTCTCTCTCTCTCTCTCTCTCTCTCTCTCTCTCTCTCTTTTCTACCTTCTCTCCTTCTTTCTCAAAAACTACCAACCCAGATCACGCTCCACGCTTCACCGGCTGACCCACGAGCTCCGATCAAGTGAGACCCACAAGCTATGACGACCCAGATCCTTTCTTCACCTGCCGATCCACGCTCCACAAACACCGATCCATGCTCCACGCTTCACCGGCCTACCCACGAGCTCTGGCGACCCAGATCCTTTCTTCATCGACCGATCCATGCTCCACAAGCACCGATCCATGCTCCACGCTTCATCGACCTACCCACGAGCTCCGATCAAGCGAGACCCACGAGCTCCGACAACCCAGATCCTTTCTTCATCGACTGATCCATGCTCCACAAGCACCGATCCACACTCCACGCTTCACCAGCCGACCCACGAGCTCCGGCGACCCAGATCGTTCCGATAAGCACCGATCTCTCTTTGTTGTTTGTCCGTTTGGGTTTGTTTGTGTGTGGGTGTGTTTGTGTGTGGGTTTGTTTGGGTTAATTTTCAATTGATTCTAGTGCATTGGGTTGTTGTAATGGTTGGGGAAGAGAGGTAGTTTGAGAAAGGAGAGAGAAAGAGAAAGTGTAGCATTTGAGAGAGAAAGGGAGGTGAGAGTCAATTAGAGAGGAGAGAGAAAAAACTATTAAAAAACTAAATACACAAGCTACAGTGCCTATGTAAATTTACACGAGTACTGTAGCTTGTTGATAATTTTACACAAGTATACACGATTTTAAAAGGACTGATGTGGAGTGTTTTTTAGTTCAAAATGTGTAAAAGTGGTCAAAATGTGTATTTTACACATTTATAGAAGAGTTGATGTGAATGCTCTAACTGGAGTTACTGGACTATCATGCCAGCAAGTCCAAACTCCAAAAGCAGTGGGATGTAATGATTCAGTTTCGAGGATTAATTGTGTTCTTGACAAGGTTTAAAATTTGGTTGATTTAATTTATTGATTAATTTATTTTACTAGGTATAATTTTTAAAGTATAAAATTTTTGTAGATATAATTTATTCAAATCTCACTTATTAAAACAGATCTCATATGAATATCATATCATATACTATACTATATAATAAAAGTTGGGATTAGAAACCGTGGTGCGCCAAGTGGCTTCATCATGTTGTAGAAATTTTTAAAAATTTTTAGATTTAAAAAATATATATGTATATAAAATTTTTCTTCTCCTATAATTTCTAAATTGATAAAAATATTTATTTGATTACAATCCAAATTCTTCATCTTATCCATGTAATCCTTATTTTTTTTACGTATAATGTATTATAAAAAAAAAAAGTCTAATGCATCTTAAATTGCAACGACGTATGCTACACTAAAAATAAAGAGGTCTAATTTGTCTTAAATTGCAGCGACATAGACATAGTGTAATCTAATTCTTCTCAGTTTTTAAATACTACACTAAAAAAAAAAAAAAAAGGTCTAATTCATATTGCAGAATTTTTTTAGATTTAAATGATAAGACACGTAAGAAAAAAAAAAAATCCTTAGAAACATGGATAAAATAACTAATTTACTAAGATTAGGATCGTGTAACCATTAATATTTTATTTAAAATTTAAAATTATAGATAAAAAAATAATTTTAGAAAAAAATATACGCTATTTTTTTTTTGGACAGAAACATATTTTAACAATATATATATATATATAATTGATTAGAATTTCACATAGGATAGGTATTTCTTTAATTCCAAACCATCTAATAATCTCTTATAATTTAACTTCAATATAATTTGAAATTCTATGTCTAATAGAACCCTCCCAAGTCCTAACTTCCAAGTTTTTTTGATAAATATGCATCCTAAGTGATGAGTTTTACGTTTTTTTTTTTTAAATGTTAATTGTTATAATTTTTTTAATACATATATTTTTCCTAATAATTCTATCTCTCTTATAATTCCTAAATTGATTAGAAGTCTAACATCTTCACAATTGAAAATTTTCTATATATACGGTTCTTTTAACGTATTCTTATATTGATTAGAAGAGAGTTATGTTTATTTTTTTGGCAAATGAAATAGCCTTGGTTAAGTTTCCATAGGGTTTTAATTATTAAATTTATGAATTTTTTCATATAAATATGTTGTGTGATTGCTTGATACTTTTAGGAACAATAATTTATATGCAATTTATATAATCTATATTCAAGTGATTATTAATTTATTATTTTTCAATAAAATTATACTAAAAGTTTATAATTAAAACCGTGCAACACACGGGTATAATACTAGTCATATCATAAAAGTTAGGCTTAGAAATTGTAGTTGTGCCAAATGATTGCACTAAATTGCAACAATTTTAAAGTTGGCTTTAGAGGTTGTTGTTGTGTCAAATGACTGCAACAAAATGCAACCATTTTTAAATAGAAACAAAACTTTTATGAATTATCTACAATTTTTTGTTCTTATCAACTTTTCCTCTATAGCTTTATAATTTTTTTGGATTGACACAAATGCTTAATTGTGGATATCAACTTCTTTTTCTTTTTTATTTTTTTCTCTTCACTTTATGAATTATCTACAACTTTTCTAATACACAATTATCAACAATTTAAAGTTTTAATTTATCTACTTTTCAAATCTTCAATAGACACACATGAAAAAGTTCAAGTTTTACAAAATTTGAGTTTTTTTTTTTTTTTCTTGGATTAAAAGTTTGAGTTTGATTTTAGAATTGATTTAATTTTAATGACATTCTTATGGAGATAGTTTGCTTGAGATTAAAATTCTATTTCAACTAAAACCATGAGTATTGTTTTCGTATATATTTGATACATTAGAGTTAGCCAAATTAGCAAGAGAAATTAAAAATTTGATACGTTCCCCTTGAAAAAAAATCCTATTTTCTGAAAACGCATTAGCAATTTTGGTGGCTTCCTTATCATTTTTTTTATATGTTCTGCCTCTAATCATGTTATGGTATTCACTTTATTAAAATCTTTTTTGTTTGAGATAGTTATAATCTCGCAAATCGAACCCTTTGCCCTTAGATCCCAAGCACTTTGTGCATGGAAATATGCCTATTCAGCTACAAGGCTCTTGATATTCACTTTAATTAAAATCATTTTTATGTTATAGATTATCTTGAATCTTTGAAGCCCAAGCGATGAAGTTTCAATATCTTAAAACTTTACCCTTCAACATTTTATCTTGAGTGCAAAGGCCACATGAATGCTATTACATGATTATATCTATTCCATTGTAGCTTCAAGAGAGTGGATTACTTAAGGTCTAGATGCTACTCTTTTTATATATATATATATATATATATATTGTGGGGGTAAAAGCCCAAATTTGTATATTGGGTTTTGGGCCTAATCCGAGGACGTGAATATGTCTGAGGAGGAGCACATGATTGGGAGAGGCCCTAAAGTTGAGAATCATATAAGGAAAGAATGGAGGGATATAGTCAGTGGACCTTACCCCTTATCGGATACGGTAAATATTGGTCAGAAACGTACTCAAGCAGCGTGGGTGACCTTCCAAGAAGTTCCTACAATAAGGATAAAACTCAGACATGTGCAAGGGCAATAAGAGCCTAGAAATATCTAGTAGAAAAGCTACTACCACCACATTAAATGCCCAGCAACCACTTTCCTGGCCGTTTTTATGTGGAGAAGACCCCTGAATAGTGTTACATTAGCAACTACAACTCACAGAAGGCCAAAGAAGGTGGTTGATGAGACAGGTACTCAAGTAGCAACCCAAATGGTTGACAAGTGTATGATCAAGATGATCTGTAAGGGACTATATAATGTAAAAGACTCCCTCTGTGAAAAGGGATCGAAAAACAGAGAGAGAAAAGATTAGATCAATCAGAGTTATACTTGTAGACTTGCAATAGTGATTTATATGAATAATGACCTCCTCGGATTTGACATTTATCCAGTTACACATGTATTGCTTTTGCATGATCATTTGTTAAAGCCCATATTAGCCGTTAGCAGTCTTATTTGAACGTAGCTCTTCAACTCACTCTCTATAAATTTATTGTTGTAAGCTCACTGGACCAATACCCAATTCGTCTTTGGGCCTGGACCTCAAGTTGCGTCCTTACATATATATATATATATATATATTTATGTGGATCTCATATTTATGCCACAAGTTTTTGATTATTCTTTTTTTTTTTCATTTATTTATTTCATCATTCTTTTTTAAGATTCTTAAATATTTAATTTTGTAAATTATTTATAAAAAGGTTATATGAAACTAAACATGCACAAAGCCCTAGTATGTTTTTTATTTTTATTTTTATTTTGGACAAAACTTAGATACAGTACCTTAGATGCAGTTCCTTATATACACCTTTCAAAATTTAGTCACGCGTCTATTAAAATAATTCAACTGAAGACATTAACATCTCTTTGTTTTTCTATTTTTATTCAAGTCGTGAAAAACACTTCTTCATAGATTATTCACTAAACTCTCACACATAGCTCTTACATAAAATCCCACAAAAATACAGAAAAATGACTGAACAGAATTAAAATCAAATTTGACACGGAATTAAAGCCAACATATACATAGTTGTAAATCACAACTTTACAATGTTAATATGTTATGTTCATCATCTCCATCTTTTCAATATTGACACGCTCTCGTTTGCGTATACTGTATGGTATAGTATTTGTTTAACGAATGGAAACCACAGTTTAGAGGACCAATTTATTTGACAAGGTGGATATTTAACACTTTCCCATCTTGTAGTTAAACTTATAAATATAAGTGCCTTAAACGTTGTAGCTGGCATTGGGACTCCCTTGCCAAATAACAAAAATATTTTAATAATTTAGTTAGTTATCCGGTTTAGAAAGAATTTGTAAAATTAGCATCTAGAGTTTTAGAGCCTGTTTGGCCAAACATTGTTGCTCACTCAATTTCCGTCACTCAATTTCCGTCACTCATCACTCATCACTCATTACTCATCACTCATCACTCTAAAATACTAGGCTGTTTGGCACCATTACTCAATTTCTATTACTCAATATTTTTCACACTATTTGTGGACCCCATACCTGTCACTAGTGCAGCTTTTTTTTTTTTTTTTTTTTTTTTTCAGAACCCATCGAACCTAGTGAAAAAAAAAAAAAAAAAAAAAAAAAGAACACGGAGACTGAACCCAGAGAAGAAAAGAAAAGAAAAAAAAAAAAAAAAAGAGGAAGAACACGGAACCCAGAGAAGAAAGGAAAAAAAAAAAAAAAGAGGAAGAACACGGAACGGAACCCAGAGAAGAAAGGAAAAATGAAAAAGAAAAAAAAGAGGAAGAACACGCCCAGAGAAGAAAGGAAAAATGAAAAAGAAAAAAAAGAAAAAGAAAAAAAAGAGGAAGAACACGCCCAGAGAAGAAAGGAAAAATGAAAAAGAAAAAAAAGAGAAAGGACACGGAACCAGAGAAGAAAGAAAAAATGAAAAAGAAAAAAAGGAATAGTTGTTTTGGTCAAAAGATGTGGCTGATTTATAATTAGTGGGTCTCTCATGTGTGTTTAATTACAAAAATGCCATTGAGATATGAGTTATGGAAACTGAAAACAGCCAAAAGTTGTTTTCAGTTTCCACAACTCATAACTCAAAAAGTAGAGAATTGAGTGATGGAAACAGAGTTATGGAAACAGAGTTATCATTAGCCAAACAACCTTTTTGCCATGAGTCCCACCAGTTTTGAGAATTGAGTTATGGAAACAGAGAATTGAGTCACGGAAACAAGCCAACCAAACAGCCTCTTAGAAACTCGAGATTCAATTAGAACTCGAATTTGTTCAATGTTTTCTGCCACCCCTAACTGGACAAAATTTCCGCGTGAAGCCACGTAGAAACACCATTTCGCTCAGCCCTCTAAAACTCACTCACTCATTCATCTCGAGTTTTAGAAACTCGAGATTCAATTAGAACTCGAATTTGTTCAATGTTTTCTGCCACCCTTAACTGGACAAAATTTCCACGTGAAGCCACGTAGAAACACCATTTCGCTCAGCCCTCTAAAACTCATTCACTCATTCACTCTCAAGCAATCGTAGGCCAGTGTTGAAGCAAATTCGTAGCCCACTGTGCCGTTTGTAGCCCAATGCTCAAGCCATCGTTCGTCGTCAACGCCGTTCGCCGTTCGCCGTTCGTAGCCCGCCGTGCTGAAGGTACTCTCTATTTCTTCTCAATAGTTTGTCATTTTTGCTTCTTAGATGCCTCTGTCTCTCTCTCTCCTTCTCCAATTTGTAGATTTTGGAATTTCATGATGTGACCTAGGGTTTTCGTTTTTCAATTTCGGATCTTTTTGGGTTTTTTTTGTTGTGTGTATTTTTTGTTGGTGTTCTGAGAATATGGTTATGTTTTGGCAATGACATTAGTTTTTATGTGATTGTTAGAACTGAGAAAAAGAAATTTTAAATGTGGTATTTGAAGGAAACTCAAGTTCCCATTTTTGGATTTGATTCAAAGATGGCATTTTGGAACTTTGATTCACTTTTGAGGCAAATGCTTTGCTGAAATATTGTTTACTAAGCTTATTGGGTGTGGATTACTTTGCTGAAATATTGTTTATTAAGCTTATTGGGTGTGGATTACTTTGCTGAAATACTTTGCTGGAATTGATCTTACTAAAAGAAAATTTTCATTAATTTGATTGATAGCTTCATGAGTTTGCTCTGGCAGCAACGTGTGTATGACTGGCTAATTTAGATTGGCAATTATCATTTAAGGTGATCAAGTCTTATATGTGGGGTTTCTTTATGATCCTGTGTGAGCGGGTGTGCAGGCACGGGGGTTCATTTTTATATATTGCTAAATGCTGTCTTCACCATGTATCTTTGGGTGGGGATATACAAACTAATAGACATGCCCTTATGCTTGTTTTGATCTGTGGAAAATGTTTTTCTTATGTAAGTTTTAGATCCAAAAGATGAGGCATATAATATTTACGAACTATATGATGGTTTTCTCTTGGCTTCATTTCAATTGTTTGCTTCATGTTACATGCATCAAAATTTATTTGTCAAGGGGTCATATCTTGGAAGAGCTTGATCACTACAGGAAAACACCTAATTCAGTATTGAAATTTTAATGCAATAGAGCTCAAGCCTTTTGTAGAAATTAATTTTTTTTTTCAAAGTAAATTGTTAATGCACAATTGATTTGCATATGATGTTTAATGTCTGGACATAGGTCCTTTCGCAAGTACCATAGGTATTCAAGGGTATTATTCATTTTTAACTCTGAAAATTGAACCCATCTCACTCCAAGGTCTTCTTTGGATTATTGGTAACTATTACATATTTTTGGATTGAGGTTAATTGAGTTGCATTAAAGTGGATGTGAAAATTGATTTATGATGTTGCTAATGTTATTCTTGCATATAATTCATATTTTTTGAATGATTTGAGATTTTTCTCTGTTGTAACTCCATAAATGATGAAAGTATCTTTTTACAGGAAAATTATTGGGGTGCTTTTTGGGAAAATGTTCTGGAAGCATCAGATCTATAGCCAGGCACCCAGAGCTTCCAGTGATTGTATCTTCTGGTGAGTGTGTTGTATTGTTTTACCTTTATGTTAATTTGCATTGGAACTCATACTGACACACATACATACACAACACCATTTGCACACACATGCGCACACACACGCACATCAAGAGAGAGAGGTCTGTACTCTGTGTTTCGTATTGTGTGTACATACCCTCTTTTTATTTTTCTTTTTTGGCCAAAAGGTTTGCATGTTCTCCCTTTGTTAGCAGGTCGAGTATTGGCTTCCTTTAGAAGACAGCCACTACTTGGTTATGAGTTATGGATAGCAAGGTTTAGTTAGGGAGGTCTTTTAGTCTGGAGAAGTGGGAAAGGAAAGGAGGAAAAATTTATCTTAGTTTATACTCAATCACTTGCTATATTATCTACTAAGCAATGACAACATTTTATTCTTGTTTTTATTTATTTATTTATATATATATATATATATATTTTTTTTTTTCTGAAAGTCATATTTTGTATTAATATTCTAATTAAAAGAAGGGTGCGTGCAGTTAGCACTTCATCATGCCTGGGTTCACTTAATTTTATCGAATCATCCTTTAGCCTTTTGAGGTTAAGTTTGTTTGTCTTAGGACCAAATTTTCTTGACCATCAAAACTGAGAACTTGACTAATTTCTAGGACTGGACAGTTATCTACACTTTTGGGATATAAAGACTCGGCAACTTCTGTCTGCGGTATGTTATGATTATGAAGAATTGTTAGAATTTCTTGCTGAAAGTCATAGCTGAAGATATGTGCTAGTTTTAAACTCTTATATTTATTTTTTTTCCCTTACTAGAGTTACATTTTTATAGCTTGTTACTCATGGTTTTGGCATCTCAAATTCTCTTACCTAATGCTCAAAACTCTTCGTTCTACCTTGAGGCCAAGAACAAATTTAGGCTGTGATAGAGATGAGTGATAGAGCTTTTTTGCATTCAAAGCTAAAAACTTGTTGTTCTAACCATTTAATCTTTTTTTATTTTATTAAAAGGAATCATTAAATCCATTTCTGAGGGTTTAGCAATTGCGTTGGATATTATGTTAATGAAAAATGAAGTTGTTTTTAGCTTTCATTGATAGACTCAAATTATTGCAGCTACCATTCATTTGAATAATGTATAAAGCGAGATGCTGCCATCAGCACATTACTTGACTCTTATTAAAGGGGCATTAGTAATCTGCATGTGATGATACCAAAGCAAGATGGTCCATTAACATGATGGCATAATGTTGAAAACATCGAGCAAAAAGGTTTAATGGTGAATGTATAAAATTAAGTGCTTCAATCTTTTGTGTGGTGCACTCGTATACTTGGCTGTGAAGGTCTGCTTAGGGCATGGTGCACTTGAACTTTTGGCTGGAAAGGTCTGCTTTCCAATTGAAGCCTAAGCATTCCTAAACATGCACTGACTCTTGGTCCACAAGCCTAATGACTGCCCCTTATTTGGAGCTATGTATTGCTCTGAGTTTCATTGTTTGAATCTGTGGCCCTGACACCTGTAAGGTTGACACTTTTACAGAACTCATGGGGGATTGTATCTCTTGGATCATGTTTCGATATATTACTGAGAGTCATCTGTATATACAGGATAGATAATCTAAGGTGGTCGTATTGAAACTATGGGTTTAATGAAGGGTGGGGGAGTTATGTCGACCACATTTGGCAGTAACTTAAAAGACTTTTGGTTGTTTTGGTTTATGTCATTTTCATGTTAGTTACTGTTTCAAGTACTGAAATTTTAATTATCAATTATCTTTATACACAGGATACAGTTAGGGAGGAGCCTGCAACTGTCAAGGTTGCTGCGAACCTCGTCAGGCTACTGGCCTATAATAACAAGGTCTGAGTTTACTGCTTTGGTTTGTTCAATATGATTGCTTTCTTGCTTTGGTCAGAGCAATATATAATTGTTTCATTGCCACTCTTTGAATGCACTGGTTTTCTTCTTTGAAAGTCATATATCTATTCATGTTATGGTAGATTGAGTATCAAAATAGGAATGATTTTGAGAATTTTTTTTTTTAAAAGAATTCTGTTGGAGAAGAATACGACTCTTCATGAACACAAATATTAATACCAACATAAGCCAGTTGTGGGCTGCACCATGCAGTTTATGGCAATAAGAAAAATTTATTTGTGAAGGTTAAAGAATTTATATGTTGTGGTAGAAACATATATGTAGCAGTAACAGTATGATGACTATGATTAACCATTTGTTGGTACTAATGTAAATGTTTTCCCAATACAAACATTGCCCAAGTCCTTCGTACTATATATTTGATCATATTGCAATTTTATTTCAATCCAATAGAAGACATGTATGGAGTCACTCTTCTTGCCTCCTACTGAAGATCATGTTTCATTCTGCCCTTTTTTTTTAATTACAGTAACTTAATAAACACAAGCAACTAATATGTAATATTCTTACTTAAGGTTGTAAGTTTAGCATCAATAAGAACTAAACGAGTTACTTAGACTTTCACTGCCGGTGGCGTTGGAGTGTGGTGGTTATTAAACTATTTCTAGTTTACTGAAATACTTGCTTTGTCACTTTGACTTGGCAGAACATGTTACAAACTGGCTTGATTGTTGGTGGGTGGGACAAGTATGAAGGTGGTAAAATTTATGGAGTTCCTCTTGGTGGAACAATAATAGAGCAACCTTTTTCAATTGGAGGTATGCTTTTTCAATTGGAAGAGTCATGATAACAGTTAATTCTTTTCTTTTCATTTGTCATTACTTATTACAAAAGGAGGAATATGTGTGTAAGGATGGAGTACGAGGGCTTCTCCATTTCTTGTAACTCATACTCTCTCATTGCTCATCCAATATATATAAGTATAAAACTGTTATTTTTTGCTGTGCTTTTTAGGCTCTTAATTATTTTTTGGTGTTTTACTGCAGCAATTAGTGGTTAAGGCTGTTTCCCTTGCCATTGCACGTGATGGAGCTAGTGGTGGTGTTGTTCGTACTGTCATTGTAAGATTTGTGCTAAGCATTTCCAAGTAGATCCTTTTTCACTGTTCACATGCTCACAAATTGACTGAAACCCCTTGGTCTTTGATGTTCTTGCAGATAAATTCCGAGAGTGACAAGAAATTTCTATCCTGGTGACAAACTTCCAATGTGGCATGAGGAATTGGAGCCACATAACTCACTGTTGGACATACTGAACTCAACTAGTCCTGAGCCAATGAACATATGAAGTGGAGGAATCATAATGTTGATAGGCCTCTAGCCTCACTTTATTTATTTCTCTTTAGTCTGCTACATCTGTTTTCCAAATAGGAACGAGATTTTAATCATTTTATATTTCATAATGGTTCATGTACCATATCATAACCAATATATTTCTTATTCAATCTAGATGGGTTTAAGTTTATTGCCTGGTGTCATCATAATCTCTTCTTTGGGCCAATTAGAGGTTTGTGGAAACTGGAAATAGATATATTTGTACCTCGTCGAGGGTGACGTTTTTGATTCATATTTGCACCCCATCTGATTTGATAATCTCATCCTATAAATGAAAGCTAGAATTTCATAGTTGAATTTCCTCTCTTTTTTCTCAATAGCCAAACAAAGATTATGCTAATTAATGAGCACAATGAAATCAAAGACTGAACAACTTGTATTACTCGGCTATTGCTCGATCTCCTATTGCTCTATTCGTTTCACCGATTCCAAAGAGGCTCAAATCATTTACACACTGTTAATTGATGTTAATGTCAGTTTAATTTCTTAGGAAATGCACAAAATAATGAAAACTGAACTTTTATAGCCAAACAAAGACTAGGCTAAGTAATGAGCAAAATGACATTAACAAGGTTCTAATTTTTATACAATAATAGGCGTGAAAGCGATAACTAATACTAGAGTTTTGCAAACAGTTTCTATATTAAGAAGGAAATTATGGGTAATTTTGTCAACCCTTTACTGGAACACGCGTCTTTAAGAGTGGAACTCGAGTCTTATGGGTAATTATGGGTAATTTTGTTAAGTGGAACTCGAGTCTTATAGACTCGAGTTCCTTGAAAATTTTCTTCAGAAAATTGAGTCTTACAGACTCGATTTTCTTTTTGCACAAAACGAGTCTTTAAGACTCGAGATCGAGGTGTCTCATTTGTCCAGATCAGCAGCACAAAGCAGGTGGAAAGCGAGTCTTAAAAACTCAATTTTTAAGTGAATCTTGAGTTTTAAAAACTCGAGATGCTACTTTTCATTTTTCTTTCACGCTATGCCTAACTGTATACTTGTCTCACACACAGTTATTCTACCCATTTCCTCCTGGCATTGCCTAGCACGTTAACCTTGACACCAACACCCATCACCTCATTATCCTTCGAACTTAGATCAAGGGTTCTTAAATTAATTTATTATTCATGTAATTTTACATTTTATAGAATGTAATTAAGACCAAAGTCATGTAATTCTTAGATTGCCTGTAATATTTGGAATATTATTTTATATTTAACGTATCATGAGACTTCCACCTTCATTTTTGTCACCGTTGTCCTTTGCATTATTAATGAAATTATCCCTATTCGCTTTTAAGCAGGCATGTTGCCTACAGAATGACACCAACAAATTCCTGAATTATCTGAGAGCAAAAATAGCTTTATCCAGCCCCTTTTGCAAATTTGCAAATGATCCTTGTGTAAGGGCCAAGTTCATCACATCGGCATTACTCCACTTAAATTAATAGCAAACTAGCAATGTTGCATTCATTTTCAGAGTCAAAACAGACACATACTTGATACTTCTCAATGCAATTGTACAACTTGCCCGTAGCCGTAGGACTGAAACAAATTGCTCTGCATCTGACGACTGCACGCAAATAAGTCACCCTGAATTATAGAATCAAACAAAGGACAGTGCATACAACTTGCAACCAGTTTAGTTTTAAAGTTTTGCTCATTTGTGAGAGCTCCATTTCATTGGATTATTATCAAGCTTAAAAGATATTATGGGCAGCACACCCATGACATGCAGCATAACAGCGGACAATTACATCTTTCACTCGAGCAAAATCATAATACCAACCACATGCAAATATCATGAAACTTACATGTGTTTTATATCTAAAGCAAAATCAGTACATTTATTCACTTAAAATCCAAACTAAGCTCATCTTAGGTTCAAGAGCCAAATAGAGGGGAGCACAAAATGATCAACAAACTGCCAAACGTGTCTATTGAACCAGGACAGAAATTACAAAGATCTATTCTTCTTGGACAACAACACTGATCTCACCCTTCTCCAACAAGTCATAAAATTGCCTCACTTTCCTCTGCTCATTCCAGTGGTGCATTTTCCAGAGGCTACCTGCAGCCAAAGCAAGTGCCATCCCAATGCATAGCTCCTTGACAACACTAGGTCCTTTCAAGGTGGCATGAGCAACCCTGGAACCAGCCATTTTGCTTATTTGTTGGAAGCTTGTAAAATCTGCAAGTAGAAAACATATAATTTCCAGTTTTTATTTTCTTGTTAAGAAGCACAATGTTTAAGTAACAAGCCAATCAATTAAAATTACTCAGCAAAAAATTATTTGTGAATAAGCAAACAAACTACATTTCTATTTCATATCAGGTCAATCAACTAGTGTCTCTGCTGCATAATATATTGCAGATTGACATCAGTTTCAGTGCAGCCTGGAAAGAAACACAGGCAAATTAGACACTGCACTCTACTATAAGGTGAAAATCTTGATACAAGGTGCTGCTAGAATCAACGTTAATCACAACCTGACCAGCATCATACCCAGGCATTGAATTGTAAAATCAAGAGCAGATTTCAACCAGGGAATCTAATATATTTGTTTATAAGAAAGAAAATTTTCTACTCTTCACATTTTCTGGGAAAAATTTTAAACTTCTTTCAGCTATTTCGGCACACTAACCTTTATGTACATCATATAGGTCTGTCATACCAAGTTCAGTTTATAGTTCAAAGTTTTTCTTGTCCAATTATCAGCTCCAAGAAAGTATACAGCCTCCTTTTATATCTTTCTAAGAAAACCTAAACGAAACTGCTTGATTATGGAATACACACGGTCTGAGTGCAGCCCATTATCAGAACTTGGACAAACTAGTTATTGAAAATTCAAATAACTGACAAAGCAGCAAAATAGCTAGGCAATGAATAATTTCGTTTATAATCAACCAAAATTCCTAATTCACAACGCTGAATTCGAAATACCTACCAAGCTCACAGGTCTTCTTGAAAAATACTCAGCCAAACAAATACAAGCAAAACTGTGCATCTTTTTATTAAAATAGGAAAAAAAAAAAAAAACCCACAAATTTTCAGGCAAAAACAAGTACAATAAAATCAAATCCAAAAATTTTCCGCTAAGAATAAAGAGCTACTTTTACCGGTTGCAAAATCAGGAAAGATTTCAAATCCAAGCATAGAAGTGTATTTGCGTATAAAGCCCAGATGGGTTTTCATTTCTCAGTAATTAAGTCTTAAATCCGATGCCCAATAATTCGATTTAAACTATTTTCAATCATTTTCTCACCAACCAAACAGAAGACAAAAAACACAACAGAAAAATATATATATATATATATATATTTCAGTTAATCTATGAGAAAATTAAGCAACGAGATAGTAGAAACGAAATGATACGTAGAATAATAACAAATCAAATAAGTAAAAAGACAAGTATTGAGATCATAATTTAGGGTTTACCTTATGGGTGCACTGAGGAGGCCTTGGTTGAATAATCAGAGAGATTTGAGAATACCACAGAGTTCCTTTCTTTATGAGTTCCAGATTTGACGCTGGTATAGGTTGAAATCTCTGTTTTGCCCTTTGGGGAGTGAGGTAACTTAAAATAGCGATACAGTGTATAGTTTGGCAATGCCACGCACAGTTTAAAAGCCTTTCATTATTTATAAATATAAAAAAAAAAAAACCGGTTAATATTAAAAGAAACACGGAAATAGAAATAGAGAGAGAGGCAACGAGCTAGGAAACGGGGAAAGAAGCAGAGAATGAGAGAGGCGATCCTGGGACACGGAGAAAGAGGCAGAATCAGACCACCGGAACCACAAAAACACCGGTAAATTTTTTCAGATTTGGGTATGAAATGTTACTTTTAATTGAGTTTTCCTGTTGGATAGGTTTAGATTTGATTTGTTTTTGTTTTTGTTTTGGGTTTTTAAAACACAGAATGATTGAGAGAGAGGGAACTGCAGATTGTTGAAACCGGCATGTATATTTCTACTGCTGCGTATTCTGTTTTGTGTAGAACAGGTTTTGGATTTTCTGCATAATCTGTGCTTTCAGGGGGGTTGAGTGTAATATCTGTTGTTGTTTCTGTGATGTTGTCCATGGGCTGTATTTCTGTTGCTGCATATTCTGTTTTCTGCAGAACAGAAAGGGTTTTCTGCATAATCTGTGTTTACAGGAGGGTAATTGTAATATCTGTTGCTGTTTCTGTATTCTATGTCCATGGGCTGTATTTATTTTGTTGCAGATTTTGTTTTCTGCAGAACAGGTTTTTGTTCCCCTATGTTTATGCTTACAAGGTTGTTATGTGTTTGTACATGTATTTCCCTTTTATCAAATAAAATTTCTATATTTATCTCAAAAAAAAAAAAAAAAACTTTGTAAATACTGCCCACTGCAATTTGTTAGCATCGTTTGGTTTTGTTGAACACCTCATGGGTAGTTAGCATATCTTCTCAAACTTTCAAATGTCATTTATCTGAATTGTTAATTTAATTTTTTCCGTTGGGTTCTCTTCAATAAAATGAAAGGTATGATAGCCTAAATTTTCGTCTTTATTTCATTGTTCAATGAAATCTCTTTTCCATTTGCAATTGCTTTGATTTAGAACAAAGATTTCCTTAACAACAACACAAATAAGACTATAAGTGCAAACGTTTTATGGGAAAAGAAAATCTTAAAAAAAGAGATTTTAAGAACTTAACTGGAACTTAAAATAGATGGGTACATTCAAGGTTTTACTTTTAAGGTAGAAAATGTTGGAGGAACTGTTGTCGGGAGAAAGGAAGGAATTAAACAAATGGGAAGTAAAACCAAACTTCAAAACATAGATTTATGACGAAGAATAAAAAATTCAAAAACAAAAACGAAATGAAGATTATCAAATTAACACAGTTATAGACTATTATTTTCAAATTAAGCATATGGGCCAACATCAAAATGAAGATTATCTATTATGTTACTAATTAGTGAAGGTGAGGGAAGAGTACAAAAAATTAAAATTAAAACTTACTAGGAAATGAAAGAGGAGCCAGTTGTTGGCATTTAAGGGCCTTGACAGACCTCTTTAACTTATAGCTTTCTTTTTTTTTTTTTTTTTTTTGCTAAATTTTATTTGACTGTAGATTAATTTTTAATTCTTTTGCTAAATGTTTTCTAACTGCAGATTTTTTTTTTTTTTTTTTAGTTTTTGATAGGATCTAACCGTTGATTGGTCATGAATAAATGTGCCATTTTATTGGGTTTGGGCTGGTGTATAAGCTGTTAGGAATTGACATGTCACATATATATATATATATCTATTTAATAGAAAAGATTTGATAATCAATATATTGCTTAGCTATAGATTTGCAATTTATAAATGTCATGTTACATTATTGGATGACATTTTCCAAAAAAAAGTGGGTGAAGTAAATTGAGCTAAGTGTAAATTTGTCTTTGAAAATATTTAAAATTCACATAGGAAAATCTACTGAACCTTGGAATTTTGGTCCACCTTATTTATGCGTGTGTTGTGGTTCAATTTTATGGTATGAAGAGAGAACAGTAAAATCTAAGAGGCCTAAGAACCCAAAATTCTCTCTTTGTTGTATGGAGGGTAAGATTAAGTTGCCTTTGCTTAAGAAAGTACCTCCTCTTAATGATGCGCTGTTGCAACATTCATTTTGTTTGACAAAGGAGATGAGAAAATTGTATCTAAGACTGCAAAAGAACTTGCAGAGATGCAAGTAGAGGCAATTTCAAATAGAAACGTCAATTATATTTCTTTATTGTTTGAGAGCTGAACTTTTATAAACCTTTACCAATGTTGTACACATACATATCATTATATACCATTTAAAAAAAAATTAATTTACAAAGTATGTTGCATGTTTTCCGTAGCTTTTCCTCTTACATACTTTATCTTTATTAATATTTTCCTCTTATTGTCTTGGGCTTCATCATGTAAGAATTCTATAATTACTAATTACAATTTCGAAACAAAATTGTATATTTGGTTTGTGGTCTTTAGCATTTTTTAGTTTTTCTTACGATTTTCATGAATGTTGTTACCTTGGTATGCTGTATTGGGAAATTTCTCCAACGTAGTCTTTCTTAACACAGTAATTGCATCCTATAAGATTTCAACCTCACAAACACACGATAAAAAGGACTGCCCATTATAATCTTGATATGAATGCTTGATTAACAGTAGAATACAATTACAAAAGTGAATGGTTAGAACTTAAAGTATTTATGTTTTTTTGCATAAGGTAGTGAGTGTTCTTGAATATACATCTTTATTACTTATCAAAAAAATACTTAAAAGTAAATTATTAATTAGAATGAAGACATGAATGTGAATGAGAATGTAGAAATTTACTTGAAATTTTGAGTTAAAGAAATTCTTATTTTTTATTAAAGACAATAATATATCCAATATGGTTTATATATTGTATCTTAAATTTGAGGTTTACATGGTTTGATTGATTCGGCACATTACTATTTATTGTTGAAGAGAAATTTCAATTTTGAACATTTCTTAAAATTAGATAAATTTTCATTAGAATACTCATGATATTTGATAACTTCTAGCTTGCAAGGTCAGTATAGTACTATGAATGCAATAAACTTATTAATAAAAATAAAAAAATAAAAAATAAAATAAAATAACTAATGGTACAGGTTATGATGTATGTATGTATACTTAGCTAAATTTGTGACTATGTGTATACAAAAATTGAAGTTGGATGTAAATGTCCTACAAAGGGAGATTCCGAATATGGTTGGGAACGAATATTACTTCCAAACATGTTCTAGGGATTCACAAAATTAGAATGTTTTCAGTTAAAATTATTTGTGCCACACTCATTTTTTTGCAGCATTTCTGTTTGGAATTCCTAATCTGCACATTATTTACTATGCACACCTGCTTGGTACATAGGAAGTTCTCATCAAATTAAAAATAATATATTAGAACTTCTCATGATACCTTCAAAGCCAATGTAGTACAATGAAAGCAATCTAAATTTTGCTTATGAGAGAATTGTAACTTATTGTTTTAAGGATTTATTAGATGTTTGTGAATTCTTGAAGCACCTTTTAATCTAAGTGAAAATTATTGCAGGATGCAAAATACAAATCTGTAAGAAAAACAGAGGAAAGTGGTTTTCTATTTACAACTGCCATATCTGCTGAAGAGGAAAATCAGATGATGATAGCATGCCAATTCAAATGCTTCACAAACGAAGCAAGGCTACTAAACAAAATGCATTGAAGAAGAAGAAAACTTGAAGAGGAAAACATAACAACTTATTAATAAGTTTTTCTATTTTAGAATTGTTATGATAGAACATTATGATATTTAAAGTTTAACGTATCCCAATGTATTTTATAAATATCATAGTTACAAGTAAAACAAACCAATTGATGTACTATATTACCTGGATGTATTTTTTATTATATTTTTATGTTAAGTTGATAGTATTTTAAATATGTAAAATGTTCCAGTGCATTGCGCATGTTAAACGATTTCTATTGAATATTTTTTGGAATTTTTTTTTTTTTTTTTGTGTATTTAGGATTTAAATCTGTCAATGCCTTACACTACAGAGTTCTGTTTAATTTTAGGTTTTTGTTTTTCCTCTTACCTGTTTTATTACTTTTAAAGAGGGGTAGAAATTATGGGACTTCTAAATTTGAAAGTATATAATGTTCTTTTTACGAAGTTTATTATTTCATAGATTTTAGTCCATATTTCATAGATTTTGCATGTTTTGATTGTGAAATCTAAAAGTAAAATGTTCTTTGTACAAAGTTAATAACTTTTTAGGTTGTGGCATAAATTAATTTCCTAAGAGATTCCCATGTGTTGGTTTCAGTGTTAATTAAGGTATTCTAGAGACTCATAAGCTGCTGCAAACAAACCATTCAAGAGACTCATAACCTATATCAACAAATAATAGTTAGCAAATATAGTTTCTCAAAAAAAAAAAAAAAATAGTTAGCACATATATCTTTAACTAACATTACCTCCAAAAAATAATGAGAACCAATCTCGACTAATCATGATATATTTATCCCTGACAAGGATGTGAATGAAATGATTCATCAAACTATTATATATGTATGTAATGATAAGCAAATGGACAAATACATAAGTACATAGCAGAGAATCAAATGCAAATATGGAATGAAGACTTAAAAAATATTAAACCCGTAATGATAAATTGATTTTAATCTACATAAACATTAGGAGAAATCTCTTTTATTTCAAATTTTTATGTGTTCCTTCAAACCATCACACAAATTATGATACATAACTCAAGGGCTCTAACTAATATTTTTCTAAATCTCTATTCCATAAACCTGTAACCATTTTTTTCTTATGAACTTTTTGGTTGTAAAATTTTCTCTAATCTCATGGTTTGATTCATTGTGGTTCCTAGGAATGGTAGATTTAGTATTTGAAATTGTCATGCAAGTTTTAGTTCGATGTGATTTATTGTGGTTCCTAGAAATAGTAGATTTCTTATTTGAAATTGTCATGTAAGTTTTAAATTGGTGTGTTTCAACCTTATATGTGGTTTTTAATTTTTAATTTTTTTTTTTACTTAGGTTAATTTGTTTCTATGTATTATTTTTTGTAGATTCTTGCTTGCAGTAGTAAATGCTTCAAAAATAAAATGACTTTTGCAAATTGTAAGCAAATTAGTAAAGGGCAGAGTATTGAAAACCAAAATCGTAGAGCACTCCACTGCAGTGCAAAGTGCACTACGCAAGCCATAATCCAAGTATAAATTTTATAAATGTGTTTTTTATACGATAGAAGCTTGACAAGATGTTCAAAATAAGTCAAGCTTTAATTGCTTAAAGTCAAATTCTTTTTTTAGACACTATATGCTTAAATATACTACATTATTTAAGTTTAAATGTATGCAGTGGAAGTATAATAACTAAGTTTATGTTGGATGCAAAGTTTATTAATATGTAAAATGATCCCGTGCATTGCGCGGGTTAAACACTAGTCTATATCTATATCTATATCTACATATATATAATAGTAGAAGCTGAGAGAAAGTGGGTTCCTACAATTAAGAAGGTGGTGACAAATAGGATAACCGCCTATCTAAAATTCATACATGTTTAAATTAAAAAGCAATACATTACATTGTTTGGTAACGCTATAACACCGTTTTAAAGTGATAAAATATAATTTTTACTGCATTAAAATATTGTTTTGAGCCCTCTTGCTATAAAAGGAAATTAACTACTTAAGACAGAAAAAAAAAATATATATATATATTGCTACACGGAGAAAAAAAAGGAGAAAGAGAGACCGAGAGAAAAGAGAGAGAGAAATAAAGGGATTCAAATATTCTAGAGTTCCTAGGGTACTCTACCAAATAGATTTCCTTAAATCATAATCGTTCTTTAATTATTTAATGGTCTAGATTTTGCCATGTCAGCATTCCATTAATAATAATCTTAATTATTTAGTTTGCAACATTATTATATTATTTTAAGAGTATTGTTAGTGGAATGCTGATATGAAAAAATCTAGACCATTAAATAATTAAAAAATGGTTAGGATTTAAGGAAATCTATTGGTAGAGTACCCTAGGAACTCTAGAGGATCTGAATCCGAAATAGAGAGGCAGAGAACAGAGAAGGGGAAAGAGATTGAGAGATCAAAAACTGAAACTCAAAACATCAGACACCAATCAAGATGAAGAAGAGCCGTACAGTCTCTTCCAATATCCCCAAACTTTCTCTCTCTTCTCACGAACCCTAATTTTTTTCTTCAAGAATATTCAATCCCTTCAACCCAGGCTACAGGCTTATTCTTTAATTCAATCTTTTTCCAATTTAAGATTCACCTATTTGTTTCTTGCTCTCTATATTATTGAATTCCTCAAATTTTTAAATTTTTTTGAAAAATCAGATTTGAATCGATCTTTGTGTATGTGTATATGGCGAATGGTATGGATTCGGAGGAGTTTGTGTTGCTATCTCGGGTTTGGACGGGTCACAAGCACGAGTTCGCCTTCGCAATGAAGGCACAATCAGAGATCTGCGGGTCTTGGGTCGGACCTGGTCCAGGAAGACCCGGAATGAGGCTATGGCGACCAATAGAAGCAAGAAATTGAAGAAGTCGAATCCAAAGGACGCCGAGAACGACGAAGTTATGGATCAGAAGGCAAAAGATTTAGGAGATTTGGGCGATTCGATGAGCGAGGAGGAAGTGAAAAGCAACGTGGTGGACCTAACAAGCGACGATGAGCCGAAGGGGCACGTTGGAGAATTGGAATCGGTCGGAGAAGGGGGTTCTAAAAAGGACAAGTCGATGCCGGTTTTCGTTGAGGAATTAAAGGGTGGAGTGGTTGAAATGGTTCAGAATCCTGTGAAGGAAGAGGAATTAGTGTGTGAAAGCAAGCCGAATGTGAATGAAGAGATGAAGGCAAAGCCGGGAGTCGAGAAAACGAATGAGGATTTGGTTAAGGATGAGAAGATTGAGGGGGCTAGCATAATTTTTTTTTTTCTCTTAATCAAATATTGTTTCTGCCAGTAGTTTATGCAATTCCCAGATCATTGTTTCCCACGGTTGCTTTTCCTATTCAAATAATATTACTTCAATTGCATAGTTAATTAATGGGGTAATGCTCTTTCTTTGTATGTTTTTCCTTGGTGTTTATAACCTTTGGCTTTCTATTTGCTTTCTAATGTATTCTGTGTTTTTTTTTTTTAATTGAAATGTCTTTCATTAATGTTTCCTTTACCTTTTTGCTTTCTCTATTTCTTATTGTGTTGATTATAGGGTTTTAATTGAGGCATTTGGGTTAAATATGGTTTCGATAAAGATATTTTGGTTATAATTTGTTTTTGCTTAGCTTTGGTTTTGGTTTGGATATTTGGATGATTTTTTTTTTTTGGGGGGTAATTTTGCAATCATCGTAGAGAGCAAACTGAATCAATATTGGATAGTGTCTTTTTCTTTTTTGTTAGATTTCTGATTCAATATCTTGGTTTCTCTATTTGCGTTTGGCTTTTGGTGGGCATCCGGATTGGAATATATATTGACTTTATATTTATGGCATTGAAAATTTCATTGTAATGTGGCAACTGTGGAATGATAAGGTAGTGGGCAATGATTATGATCATTGGCAAAGACAATTGTGAAGAAGGCTTTAGACCTTTAGATTTGTTCTATTAATGTTCTCCAGATTTTTTGCTTTCTTACTCTTTTTTCATGCTTGATTTTTTCTTTTTTCCCCTCTATGTATGATGCTTTTATTAGATTTTTTTTTTCCCTGTTTATTTGTCATTGACTTTCCATCTGTGTATAGAGCAGAAAGTAGAAAAGGTGATGAGAGAATCAAAAGCATGTCCATCAAAGGATGTAATTTCACCATGATTGGTTGGAGATTTGAAGTTGACGGAATACCTCTTCACTCTCTTTAAAGCAATCTTTCACTAACACAGGTTTTCTTTCTTCTTCACCTTTCTTATATAAGACACTTTGTAATTTTTCCTATTTGTTTTTGGACTTCTATTACTTCTATTAAATACCTTTTCACATTGATCTTATTTTAAAATAATTTTTTATGCCATTTTTTAGTGTATACTGCCATGATCAGCATGAAGATTAGTTTTTTGGTGTTTATTAATTATATGTTATTGAATCGCACTTAGTACATAATACCTCTTTGGCCTTCAAATAGTGGCATGCATTGATCTCACAACCAATATAGTTTATGTATAATGTTTATCTTAATTTTATTTTGGAGAAAGATTGTTTATCTTAATTGATTGCGCCTTGAATTTTACATATGCCGTAATTGTTAGATTACCAAAATCTTCAATTTTTTTTCCTGATTTTAAATTCAATTACTTCTTCATTCTGCAGCCTTTGAAATGATTTGGTTTTGCTTGGAATGTTTGGATTTATTTTTTGGGGTACTCCAAACTTATAATTCAAATAGTAAGATATTTAGATTGTTTTAATACTTGGGCTGCTAATTAATATACAACAGATTTATCTTAGCTGAGTTAACAGTGTTTGCTTGACTGTTGGCTGAGTTTTATAGATGATACGTGTTTGACAAAATGTCTTATGGACTTGCATTTTAATTCTTTAGAATTTTGTTGTTTAGAAAATATATATCTGCAAAACAAATCCTCTGACTTTTAATACCATTAAGATGATTGCACTATAGACTCAGAGGTATTAAAAGATGATTGCATTATTGCCTCATAAAATAGACGCCTACAAAAGAAAAGGCCAAGGATGGCCCATAGCTGTATGATGCCAGTTACTATCTCTTCGATCCATGGATCTTTTTCTCTCTTTTGTTTTTTTGGTAATGTGTTTGAAATATTCCTAGAGGAATGCCTCCAGACCATAACCACCACCTTATACTTTGTAGGGCTAGAGTTGCCATTGTTCACGAAGGTCAGTGATCTGCTTATTTACTTTGATTTCAAGGAAACATTTAAAATATAAATGAAAACAAGCCAATAGTAGTTTTACATAAATAAATTTTTAGAGTAAACATACTAGAATTGAGATACTTACTTCAATGCTTTTGACTGGCTTAGTATAGAGGGATCTCTTGGGTTCTGTACGTCTAAATATTGTAGTGCTCTTTACACTTAAACTCACATGACTGAATTTAAATATATAACTAAAGGAACTTATTGTGCATTTTTCATTCTTGAAGAGAATTTTCATGTTGATGATCATGACATATATTGGATTGGGGAAAAAATATAGTTGCACTTTTAATGGTTTTCAGCTTACTATGAATATAATTTAGTATAAATATGTCCACATCCTTAGTTGATTAATCTTCAGTTGCATAAGAAAGTTAAGCTTAAAGTATGTAATATGGATATGTTTTACACATTTTGATTAATCGTTTTCCTTAAATGTCAAACATTTTAAGAAACAAAAAAAAAAAATTGTTGTAGGAAAACCAAAGGCTGCAAACTCCATCAACAATAAAAAAATAGAAGTATCAGAAAGTTTAACTAATAATTCTCCACTTGCTTCCCTCATAATTGTTGAAGCTCTAAAATGCCAATCCAAATGCTTTTCAAATAATTAAATAACTTATCTTTCCTTTTTTTTTTTCTTGAAGGAAACATATATTTTATTGCAATTGCATCAAGGATAAATTGTTGTTGGACAAAGGTTCATCCATCCACACTATCAAATTCGTCACAAGTTGGGCATGCCTAGCCACTATATGATTTTCCATGTTAACTTCTCTTTTTACAACAAAAACTTCAAAGTGCTCAAAGTTGTTCAATAATGGTCTTACCTCCTCAATGATGTTTCTAACCATGTTGATCAATACCCATATGGATATGTAGCTGAATCACCTTCTAAAATATAAGCATTTTTCTGTTCTTCATGAAAATTCCAGCAACACAAAACAGCCACCAGCTCAACTTCTAGGGGATCTTTGAATTGTCTATTTTTTTTTTAATGCATAGCACTGTCATTGGAAGAAACACTGAATTTTAGATAATGGCACACATTATTGTTAAAGTTTTAAATTTTATATCCAAATTTGCTGCTAAAATATGATTAAGGCTTTGGTAATTAATTTCATTTGAAGCAATGTTTGTGCATGATTTTTTTGAAGAAGAATAGGGGGTTGGTTATTTGAGTGAGAGTGCGTTTATTTATGTAAATCTGAATGCATATGTAAATTGCAAATATGACTGCATTTTTTTTTTTTTTTTGAGAAATTTATTGTTGATGAGAAATGGTGATTTTAAAGAGTTGGGAGTTTGGTCTTGCCAAATCAAAGAACCAAAAAGATACAATTACATGGTACTATACTTAATCTCCATGCCTCTCTCTCTCTCTCTCTCTCTCTCTCTCTCTCTCTCTCTCTCTTTCTCAAATATCTCTCTATTATAATTTCATTCAATTTGTGCTCTTCAATATTAAAGTTTTGTTCATCTTCTTATGAAAAAATTAATAACAAAAGTCCTTCATTCCAAGTTAATATGAAAGGTTTGGATTGAATAGCAGGAGCTAAATCATTCTATAATTATGATGCACATAAAGCTAAGAAGCCAACAACCAGGACATCCAACTATTTGCAAAGGTGGTGCTGTTGTTGTTATAGAAAGACGAAAAGGAAGGTTTTAATAAGCCTAAATCTGAGATAAAGAAAGGGTAAATTTACATAGTTTTGCCTAAAAATGACCCACATCAATTTATTTATAATTGTGTAAATTTGCAAGTTTGTTATATAATAACTGTGTAAATTTACACCAACACTATTCATTTTACATTTATTTTTTTTTCTTTACGTATCCCAAGAATGAAGGAAGAGATGATAGTGGTGGTTGTATATGAAGAATGAAAAATAATAAAAAAAAATTTAAAAAAATCTAATATTTTAATGAAATGTAGTGTAAAATAGATTATCTTATGTAGGGTGTTTTGAAAAGTATGTAAAAAAAAAAAAAAAAAAAAAAAAAAAAAAAAAAAAAAGGTTTTTGTGCTAAAATAGATAGAAATTTTTACACAAGCTGATACGAATGCTCTTAAAAAGTTAAATTATGCAAAATTTTGTTAGTGGTGTTGCTTTTGTTGGTGTCATCAACCCAAAAGGTATAAGATACAGTGATTGATAATCTAAAGTGGTGCTTACTTCCTAGAAATACCAAAATTAACTGTTGCACCTTAACTTTGGACTTCTTTGGCTTGAATTATTTAAAAATTATGTATGTTTGAAGAAATTTAGTAATATTATTATACCTATTTTTTATTCCTACTTGGTTTTGAAGATAGCTTTTTCATTCATTCTTTGTTTGCCAATAACTTCTTCTTTCTAATGGTCAAGGTTTTAGTGACTACATTTTTGCACTATCAATGTTAAAGTTGTTCTGTATATACAAGTGCTGATGGCATTACTGTGGCCACTGCTTCTAAAAGATAGCACCCTAAGGCTGTGAAAGGTAATTGAAAAATGCCAATTAGCTGTAAACTTAGATGGCAAAGAAGGAAAGCTACTAAACTAAAGTAATAGAATGAACTCTTTATACATAAGTGTATTTTTTGGCAGCGTATGCCTAAGTGTTTGTTGGTTTGGTTCCTTATTTCTATGCCATTACACTTTTGGATGCATCACTGTGCCTACATTTTGTTACAACAATTTGAATGTTTGCTCTAAAAAAATGATACTTTTTTCTAGCTATAGTTTGAATTTGGTGTCTCTCCTTAGTTTCTCTTTGTTTGCATCATAATTGACTCCAAAAACCTGTATGTTTTTTCTCTAACAAAGTGAATTTTAATCTTATGTCTTTGAAATTGTATTTGTTGCTATAATATGCTTGAATTATGGATTATTATTTTAATTGCCTTGGTCATTATAGGATGATTTCAAAAGGGAAAGAACAGTCAAAAGTTGAATTAATATGTGATCATACAATTATGTGTTGTGGCATTTCCCCCTCTCATAATTGTGGGTATGGGATGAAGACTATGTTATCTTTGTTTTGATCAATGAAAGACCTCGCACAATCAAAATGAGGAAGGGATGCAATGCTACAATGTTCTTTATGTTTTGCTTTTTGGAAAATTGTATTGTATTTTTAGTAAAAATGGTAGGTGTATTGTAGGACTATCAAGCCAAATTTGAATGCTACCTAAAGGATAAAAAATAAAAAATAAAATAAAGTTTGCTAAGTGCTAAATTAGCCATGATAATTGATAATAAGATTAGATTTGGGATTGGTTTATAATTTGATGATTGTAACTAGAAATCACATCAGACTTGAATTGGGTTGAATAGAAAGTATTGACTTTTAAAAAAATAATAGAAAACTAACCAAAAAAAAAAAATGCCTCTATGATATAAGTTGCTTTGTTAGGAATATCTGGCGCGTTGTGCGGGTTAAAGACTGGTAATTATAAAAGCCAAACTATTTTATTAGTTAGCCAAGAATTGAAACTATTTTGGTATCTAACAAATCGAGTGTGTGGTACTCGATTTTGTTCGATTTTGTTGTCTTAAATCGAGTTGCCAAGAGTCGAGTTCCATGGAAATCGAGTCTCTGAGATTCAATTCCCATCTTGAGAGCATTGAGAGCGTTGAACATCAGACCAGAACAGGAAAAAACAACGAAGCATCATCTAATCGAAAGACAAGACAATGAATTAGAGAGCTTCGTCGCCGCTACCATCTCCACCTTTGGAACCGCTGGTTTGTGTAGTTTTTCATTTGGGTTTCTTCGTTCTTCATCTGGTTCATCGCCGCTGGAGATTCTTTGCTGGGTTTCACCTACTGGGTTTCGCCTTCTTCGTGTAGTTCTTCATTTGGGTTGCTTTGTTTGGTCTCCTCATGGAACTCGAGTGTGAAAAACTCGATTTCAAACTGAAACTCAACTGGTCTTCAGTCGATTTCAAAGAGCAAAATCGACTCCTTTGGTTTCGATTTGTTAGTTACCCAAATAGTTCCAAACCTTGGCTAACTAATAAAATAGTTTGGCTTTTATAGTTATTTTCAAAAAAAATCCAGTGAGGTGATCCACTCAGGTTGTGTTAGGTTTTGGGGTTTCCATTCTTCTTCTTGTAAGGTTTGGGCCATGAGTGTATTGGCCCAAAAGAGAGGATGACTTTTACAAGCCCAATTGTAAGAGCATTCACAATCAGAAATGTCATCTTATACTATTTTACCATCTTAAAAAATTACTTTATCAATTATACCATACCATTTTACAATACATCTAACATCTCAACTTTTATTTTCCTATTCTACTCATTAAAATAATATATCTACACAATAAAATATATTTCCCAAAATATATTTTTATCACCTCTTTCTCTCTCTTCCTGTCCTTTCGCCGGTCTCTTTTCCTCTTCATTTTTGTGTCTAAAATACACCATAAAAAATATTTTTAAAAACCCACCACCACTAACAACAACAACAAATACAAGAAACTGCCACCACAAGAACCACCAAGAAATAAATAAATAAATAAAAAAAAAAACACAAACTACCAAATACCAATGGAAACCCACCACTCAGACACCAAACCCATCACCAATCTGAGCAAACCCACAACTCAGACCACCAGATCACCCACCAACCACAATCTCAAGAAAAAGCCACCACAGAGAAAAAAAAAACACAAAGAAGCCTTTAAAAACCACCAACAACAACCACAACCACATCCACAACAAACAACCACCACATAATCACCAAGAGGGAAAAAAAACACAAAGAAATTGTCGATCTCGCCAACAACCACAACGCTAAAACCCACCACATTGATCTCCACCTTGCCATTCCACCTCGCCGATCAGCACCACCGACCTAGACCTACACCGCCACCACCGCCACATCAATGAAACTTTTATGCTACGCCTACCTCTGCTGCTACCACCACCACATGGGGTTTTGGGTTTGAGAAAATGTAGTTTCTGGTTTAAGGAGTAGAGATGGCAGAACAAGAAGAAGGAAAGAGAAGAGATGGAAGACAGAGAGAATAAGAGAAATGAAAGAAAGAGTGATAAACTATAAATTTATATGGTACTATAGAGGGAATAAAATATATTAAAAATTATGCAATGGAGCTACAGTGCGATTCTACATTTAGAATCGCACTATAGCACAATTGCAAATTTTTTTGCAATAGTTAGCTTTTACAAGTCCAGATAAAGTGGGGGTTTTAGGCTTTTATGCTAAATTGAACCAACATATGGCATATGCCATTCCCAATGTGAATGCTCTAAGTTGATCTAAATATAGTACCAAATTCGATATATGAGTTCATTTATGAGATCAAAAAATTCAAAGTTCAAATGCATCATATAAAGTGTTTGTGTTTGTTTAAAATTTTATGTTGTGTATCCAAGAGTTATGCATTTTTTTAATATACACTACTTGTAAGTCTTCAAAACATGTGTTTCTTTTCTCCTTTCTTCTATGAAATAAGCTATTAAAAAAAAAAAAAAAAAAACATAGAAGCTTGCCCTACATCAAGATGAGAAAAGTGTTTCTATGTGTTTAAATGTTGGTGCTATGTATTCAAGAATTAGGTTATTTTGGATATGTACTATTTGTAAGTCTTCAAAACACGTGTTCCATTTCCCCATTTCTCTATGAAATAAATGTAGAGTTATTTGTATTTGATAATAAAGAGTAACTATTCAAATTATTATGAAGCGGGCATCATAGATTAAAAATACATTATATCACTCATTTCTTGATGGATGGATACGATTTAATTCTAAGGTAAAGTTATCATAATTAATAGATCTAAATATCTTAGTCCTAAAAATTATGTCCTACATGTTTTTCTACCACGTAGACCTCTCTAAAAATAAACTATACCACTTGTTGATGCCCATTTTGGCAAGAAGAAGCCCAACGATATGGGAGGGAAATAAAGAAGAAGAGTTAGTAAATTGAGAAGAAAACCATTAAGCTTGAATGACATAAATAATGGACCATAGGCCTAAAAGATAGCCAAAGGGCCTCAAAGAAAGCAAGCGGGCCCAAAGGAGCTCGAAGAAAGAAGTGATAAACCCATGGGTATTATGAAAAGTGGAAAGAAAGTAAGAATGGGCTGAAGGAGACCAAAGGAAGGAACTAAGTAACTAAGGGGTTGGTGGAAAAGCCCATAAACCCTGAAGGGGAAGGATATGGTAATTTGGGTTGAGGAAGCCCAAAAGAATTAGCAAAATTCCATGGGAATGAAGAAATGGAATGGGCCGGGGATGCCCAAGGAAATGAAACGGGTTGAGGATGCCCAAAAGAATGAAATGGGCCAAGGAAGCCTGAAAGCGATAAAATGGGCCAAGGAAGCCCAAAACAGCATGAGTACAAGCCCAATCATAGTACTGGATTACTAGAATTGAGCAAAGGGAAAGCATACAGCAGGCCCAAAAGAGGCCCAGCAAGCACAAGTCAAATAATAGTATGGCAAGAACATTAGGATGGCATGGCAAAAGTATTTACCGACCTGCAAAAGAGGGAAAGGAATGGATTGGAGAAGGAAAGGCCCACGATCAAGCAAGACCCAACCCAGGAAAGAAGTAAGACATAAAGAATGAAAGCTTAGAAACTCATTCACGCCATAAGAGGACAAGAACGAGTAGTCGAATGTGCAGACGAGCCCTTAGGTCATGGCAAACACATGAACAGCAGACAAGCCATGGACACACATGAAAGTGGAGCATACACAAGGCTTAGGCACCACCAATTTGTACCTAGCCAATACAAGAGTGGTAAGCTATGGGTCAGAGGTAAGAAAGGGTATGGTCTGGAGGTTGGGAGAAATGGAAAGCCTATTCTGGGGTTATCGCTCAAGTTCTTTTGGGAGAAATGTCCTACTGGGATGACATACCACTCAAAAGATGGAAAGATAAATTGGAATCACTAGGTGCATGACATGATGGATAGTGAGAGAGAATGTCCACCCTTATTCAGATGGGAATGCCACGATGAGCAAGAAAACAAAATGGGACTCTTTTGTCTGGGAATGGGATGTGGTATAGCCAGCACTTGTAAGTGGTGATGGCTGGGCACTTGATAGACCAGTGAGTGGTTTGGGAAGGACACCCATGCTAGGACAAAAGCAGTTAAGGGGTAAAATAGTAAAAACTCATCACGGCAGGTAGTATAAGAGGGGCCTTAGCCATGCACAACAACAACAACAAGGGAGGGGAACAAAAGAGAATAGAGAGAAAAGGAAGCATGAAAAGGATTGAAAGATAGAACATAAAACTTAGAAAGGAAAAAGGAATTAGAAAGAAAAATAGAGAGAGTAAGCAAGAGCGGGATAGTGGGCATGCACCAATAGACTGTTTCCTTCTCTTTCTCTAAAAGCCTACTCATTAGTGACAATTAAGGAATTTGAGGATAAGCCATTTAGGGTCATTCTCTCAAAGTGGGTAATTTCTGTTGCAGGATTCCTTGTGAGATTGCCCACATTGAAGAGTGGTTCCCTTCCTGGACTTAGCTCCGTAAAGAAATCAAGTATGGCAGACTGACCATTCTCCCTTTTTATTTTATTGATCAAGCATTAGTGTGATTTTCATTTCCTCATTGTTATCATCTTAATCATGTTGCATTTATATTGTTGCATTACTTCTTCCTTTATTAAGATCATGATTTAGTATTTTCCATTTTTCTGACTGACAATAAGCATATTCTCCTTATTATTGTCATATTACACATGCCTGCCATAAATTTTTTGTAACAGTTTCATCTGCCATGGGCACGTGTCCAAGGTCTTAGTAAATGGGCTCTAGCTTGTGCACAAACTGGCTTGGGGTGTGTTGCGGTCAAGCTAGTCCTGACTCTCCTACCCAGAACCATTGGGCCATAATGTGGCAGGAGGCAGCCCAACCTACAGTTGCAAAAAAGGCCCACCACACCACTCATTTCTCAATGGAGGGATTTGATATTTTTTTTTTTGGAGAAAGTGGATGGATATGATTTTATTCTAAGGTAAAGTTATCATAATTAGTAACTCTAAATATCTTAGTCCTAAAAATTATGTTGTACATGTTGTTCTACCAAGTAGACCTCTCTCTCTTTCTCAAAAAGAAAAAAAAGAAAAAAGAAGTAGACCTCTCTCTCACAATTATTTTGTCCCTATGTTTTACACACTTAAGATTTGTATGTCATCTAACAAAAAAAATCCTAACATTAATCTAAGTATATTATTATTATTATTATTATTATTATTATTATTATTATTATTATTATTAAACCTAAATAAAAAATATTACAATGATTAAGCTAATTCTACTCTTGGGAGAATTTTATTTTCAGTGCTTTAATGTTTTTTTTTTAAATTGTTTTTTACATGTTGTGATTATCCTAAATGAATACCTTCCCCCCCCCCCCCCCCCCCCCCCTCTTTATGCCACATGAAGAACTCTTTACAGGATGATTTGGTGGCATCTGTTAAAGTTAGAAGGGAACTAAGCTATACCTTAACTAGTGTGATTTATTAATATGAGAAAATGAGTTCAAATTAATCACTCAAACAAAAAAGATGAAAAGGGCATTTTAAGCTAAAAAATAAGCTATATTTGCCTCATCACATGCGCTTTGCACATGCGATGAGACTCTTTATTTATTTATTTTGAGTATAATGTAATTTTTCAATTTGAATTTATCTATTGTTAGTGAGGTTACACATGAATGGATTTTTAAGAAACTAAAATTTATGATTTAAAATAGAGTAAATTACTGAGTTTAGTATATGCTAGTTTTTGTTGAATTACAATTTTAACCCTATTTTTTATTTTTAAGAATAAAGATTATCTAATTAACTTAGAGGTATTTTTGACATTTTTTAAAGGCATAACTAACTTTTTGAATTCTCTTAATATATAAAGATATATAGAGCTTAAGAGATGATTTGACTAGGTCAATGAATCAATGTGCTGATCCTAGATTTTCCCTTTCCTCCATAGGACTTGGCCTTGATGGCCGATTCGACTGGCGCGCCAACCACCCCCCCCCCCCCCCCCCCCCCCCCAAACCCACACACACACACACACACACATAATATATATCTTCTTCTTTTTTTCATTTGTAACTGGACTATGATGCCAGCAAGTCGAAGCTCTAAAAGCAGTGGGATTCGGGCACTAAGTGTGTTCTTGACAAGGTTTAAAATTTGGTTTATTTAATTTATTGATTAATTTATTTTACTAGGTATAATTTTTAAAGTATAAATTTTTTGTAGATATAATTTATTCAAATCTTACTTATTAAAACATATCACATATGAACATCAAATCATAAAAGTTGGGCTTAGAAATTATAGTTGTGACAAATGATTGCACTAAATTGCAATAATTTTAAAGTTGGGTTTAGAAACTGTGGTTGTGCCAAATGGTTGTACCAAAATGCAACAATTTTTAGATAGAAATAAAACTTTTATCAATTATCTACAATTTTTTGTTCTTATCAACTTTTCCTCCATAGCTTTATAATTTTTTTGGATAGACACAAATGCTTAATTGTGGATATCAACTTCTCTTTATTTTTTATTTTTTCTCTTCACTTTATTAATTATCTACATGAAAAAGTTCAAGTTTTACAAAATTTGAGTTTTTTTTTTTTTCTTGGATTAAGTGTTTGAGTTTAATTTTAGAATTGATTTAATTTTTAATGATCCTCTTAGGGCCCAATTGATAGGAGGATTTTTGTTTTTGTTTTCAAAATAGTATAAAAACAATTTTCAAAAAGTTGAACTTGAAACTAGTTTTCAGATAATAATTTTTATATTTTACGTGTTTAACTCCCACTTTTAAGAATAATTTTCAAAATACTAAAAACAAAAATAATTGTTTGGGAGACTATTTCATTTTTTGAGATTTAAAAAAAAAATATTTACAAAATGTAACATGTAGAATCTGTAGATTACTTCTTCTTTTTTTTTCTTTTGCGTGGATAATGATAAGGGAATAGAGCTCATCATGTTTTTTATTTTTTATTTTTAATGATAAGTTTCAAATTTGAAGTGTGAGAATTCTTTTTGTGATAAAGATAAAATTCTTAATTTAAGAGATAAAAGAGTTTGGACAAATATGTGGGGTCCATTATTTTCAATTTATTTACAACTATATCATTAGCAACATTTTATGTATCCTGAAAACACCCTTTAGCTGTTTTCAAAATCTTGTTTTAAATCAAGAAAATAAGATATAGTTTTTTGAAAAATGTATTTAGAAAATATTAGCTAAACAATAAAATTCAAGTGTGGGACCTACCATTTTATGGATTGCAAAACAAAAAACTATATTTAAATTAATACTCTTACCAAACAACCCCTTATGGAGATAGTTTGCTTGAGATTAAAATTCTATTTCAACTAAAACTATGAGTATTGTTTCCATATATATTTGCTACATTAGAGTTAACCAAATTAGCAAAAGAAATTGAAAAATTGATACGTTCCACTTGAAAAAAATCCTTCTTTCCAAAAATGCATTTGCAATTTTGGTGGCTTCCCTATCATTTTTTTTTATATGTTCTGCCTCTAATTATACTATGGTATTCACTTTGATTAAAATCTTTTTTATTTGAGATAGTTAAAGTTAGAAGGGAACTAAGCTATACCTTAACTAGTGATTTATTTTTTTCAAAAAAAAAAACTAGTGATTTATTAATATGAGAATACGAGTTCAAATTAATCTATCAAGCAAAAAAGATGAAAAGGACATTTTAAGTTAAAAAATAAACTATATTAAGAGATGATTTGACTAGCTCAATGAATCAATGGGCTGATCCTAGACTTTCCCTTTTCTCCATAGGATTGGGCCTTGATCGCCAGTTCGGCTGGCACGCTAAGCCCACACACACACACACACACACACACATATATATATATATATATATATATTCACTTTTAACTGAAGTTACTGGACTATCATGCCAGCAAGTCCAAACTCCAAAAGCAGTGGGATGTAATGATTGAGCTTCGAGGATTAATTGTGTTCTTGACAAGGTCTAAAATTTGGTTTATTTAATTTATTGATTAATTTATTTTACTAGGTGTAATTTTTAAAGTATAAAATTTTTGTAGATATAATTTATTCAAATCTCACTTATTAAAACAGATTTCATATGAATATCATATTATATACTATACTATATAATAAAAGTTGGGATTAATGATTCAGCTTCGAGGATTAATTGTGTTCTTGACAAGGTTTAAAATTTGATTTATTTAATTTATTGATTAATTTATTTTTCTAGGTATAATTTTTAAAGTATAAAATTTTTGTAGATATAATTTATTGAAATCTCACTTATTAAAACAGATCTCATATGAATATCATATCATATACTATACTATCATATCAGTACCTGACTAACCAATTGCGCGGATCTCAATACGTGACTTCAATCACCAATTAGAGAAGATTGTTAACTGCAAAGTTTTTCAGTTCATTCACAATGAAGATCAAGAAGATGCTTGGTCACAAAACCCTATGGTGCACATACACAGCAACTTCTTCAAGAATGATGAACTAGGGCAAAACTTTGTCTCCGGTCACAATTTGCTTAAGCAAACTTTTCTCAAAGCTTGTGCAACTTGTGTACTCTTTGACGGCCCTTAAAATAATCCTTTTATATATCTAGGGTTGGGAGAAAAGAAGTCTCAAAGACACATTCACGGATTCCAAGAAAACAGATTAGAGTTTCTGTTTCTTTCTTAAACCTCGACAGATAGGAGCTGTCGAGCAGGTGTCGAGCACACAGGCTGAACAGCTTCTTAAACTTCGACACATGCTAGCTATCGAGTTTTAGTAAACTTGCACTTCTTAGCTTGTTTCTTGGACAAACTTGATGACTTCAATACTTGATCTTGAAACACAGTTTCTTGAAGTATTAAGAACACCTAGATCTACCCAATTACAAGTAAAGTGCGTTTTGTCAAAGGATTAGCCAATTACATAAAATAATGACATATGTTCTTAATAAGTGAAACACATATGTCCTAACACTATCATTCATAAAGAAAATTTGGAGAGGGGTATTTGATACAAATTGCTTAGAGTGAATTTGAAATATAATTTAGGAAATTTGACACAAAATTAGAGTATATTAACCTAATCATATATATTGAACCTTTGTTTAAAATTGTTTAATATTGACTTAAATAATTCCTAAAAGCCTTTAAAATAAATAAATAAATAAAATCAAGTTACATGATTGTGGGCTTAGGTAATGATCATATAATGTATATGACGTGTATGAGGTAGAGACTTACTTCAGGGACAGTGGACCACGCATTGGAGGACCATAAGCACTTACTGGCGGGCCATGCTCAACTTTCAGGCACAAAAATGGGAACCTGGCCCATGCCTAATACTGGACCAACAACAAGCACCCACCAATCTGACTAGCTGTCTTATTACTTGTCCTGCATAACTCTCTGTACAATCATACAAGGCAAGCACTTCCCCAACTATACCTTCGTGGGTTGCGAAAGACTATAACTACTGCACCCCTATTAGATGCACCCTATCGCTGAATTTGTCTATGAAGATTGTGTCCCCTAGTAGCGCTAGGATGTAGCATCTTGCATACTTATGGAGCTAATCCTCTTTAGCATTAAGCGGCAACGGACCGGCAACTTGCTCCAAAAGCCATTTGATGACAATCCTCTGGCCAATAAGCACCTTTGTATCATCATTTACAAGTTCAAACCCAAAGAAGTCCCGGCACACATGCCGCCATTCTTTCTGCATGCTCCCTATTATAGCCTCACGATTAACATGAAGCCCGAGAAGAACCTCCACATCCTGCAATGTGACGGTGACCTCACCATGTGGCATGTGGAAGGTGTGAGTCTCGGGCCACCATTGCTCCACTAAGGCCGTTATCAGCCCATGGTTAATCTCTCTACCCAGGGTCCTGAGGAGTCCCTCCAAACCAAGTCATTTAATAATGTCAACGACTCGGTCGTCTACCATTGGCTCTAGATTGGTGAACTTTTCACTATGGCTATGGCAGGTAAAGGACCCGGATCTTGCATAGAACAAATCCATGGATTAATATATGACAGCAGGTGTGTGTACATTCTATGAATTAAATGGGGTACCATAAGAAGGACACAGTTCAAAACAACACAAATGGTTTTAGTGTTGTGTTTTACTTGCCCATTCCAAATAGTTTCTGACCAATATTCGGCCTGTAAAGTCAACACCAAATAGTCAATGGGTCCAGGCTCCGCATGGTCAATCAGTCCAACATTTGCAGCAGCCATACTACCCAAGAATGATACGCAATTAGTTTGAGATTATGATCTCTATATTATACTAAGTTTAACATGATAGAAACTAGTAATATGCTTCCAAAAATAGAGCTTAATATACTTATTATCTTTCACAGGTTCCTTTTTACGGAGAATGAGCATGTGTAAACCAAATTCTTACCAAAAATTATATTATACCACTGAGAGCTCTCTGAATTGCTGCAAGCACTTGCAAGATTGTAAGACTCCTTTTATAGGGCCTAAACCTTGGGTGAAATGTAGCAATGCTTAATTACAGCTACAAGAGCTGTTTAGGATTAGATCCTAGATAAGCATGTCAAGATTTTGAGGGGACATATGATGGTTTCTATGAACTAACGATCTAGGACTCCATTTTATATTTGGCAACCATAATTTTTCCTTGATCTACACTAGGTGAAAAACTGTAACATTCAGCTTTAAAATATTACAATCTCCTTGTGATAGGTTAGAGTGTTCAAAGGTAGAACTAGATACCAACTGTCAATGAAGTTGCTTTATTAGGTCGTAAACCAAATATATATAACATCTCACATACAAAAGTAACCCTGTATCAAATTTAACTCAGAAAATGCAGTTAGTGTAAGACTGGCTAGTTCCTTCTAATCCAACACCATAAAAAAAAAAATGCATACGTATAATCTATCATGTGAGCTAGTGGGCATCAAAATTTAAATTCTAGGGTGAACTAGTGTAGAAACAAACTTTGCTAGACTTTCTCTTCCGGTACAAACAGAAAACAAAAACAGGCAATCCAAATGTTCTTACGTGGTATAATCTTCACAAAATAGTGACTAATCGAATTGCAAAAATATATAAGCAATTTAACAGGAAAACTATGACATAGAACTTACAATGAAGGGAATGAATAGGTAAAATGATTTAAAACCAAAGAAGGATACAATAGACACTATATATGGTGACCAATCAGTATCAATCAAATATTTATGAAATAAAGAAAAAAAAATACTAAAATTATGAAATTGATACTCCCACCAAAACCATGAATGTGAGAAATCCCAATGATAAGAAACAAAAACTGAAGGAAAAAAAAAAAAAGAGTAAAAGAGAGGGACCCAATAGCCATATCAATCAATAATTACACATTTCTTTACCAACAATAGAAATATAAGTAAAACAAAACAAAACACACAATACCAAATGCTATGATTCTGTAAAACCCACCCTAAAAAAAAAAAAACAACAACAACAACAACATTTTACATGCAGATAAACGCAGATAAACCCACATGAAAAAATCACAAAATAAGAAAAACAAACGAAGCTAGTGCAAAGAAAATGTACTTCAAAAGTGGGTTTAGGAGAAGAAAAGCACACTTGAAAGAATTGGAGAAGCTCGTGAGAGTGGAGGTGCGTGAGAGTGGAGACTGAGTGAGAATGGAGAGGGTGAGTGAGAAAAGTGTGAGAGTGTCTATGACTGTTTAATTTTGAATCATCCCTTTATGAAATTGAGTCTTAGAGACTCGGTTTCCAAGAGGCTTCCACATGGATAAACCACGTCATTCTCAGAAAACAAAAATCGGCACTCAAAGGGTTGAGATATAACTCGAGCCTTTAATACTCAAGTTCCAGGTGGATTCCACGTGAAAAAGCGCCAAATCAGAACATAGAAACCTAGTCTTTAAGACTCGATTTACAAGTCTTAAATTGAGTATTTTAAACTCAAGATGTTAGTTAAAAATATAGTTTTGAAACGTTGCTTACTAACTATATAGTTTGGCAATTAGAGTTAATTGCCAATTTTGGCCTTTAAACCTGGTCAAGGTATTCGATACCAACCTGGCAATTCTCAAAGCCTAATCTAGATCTGGAATCAAAGTCATAGTTTTCAACCCAAAAAGCAAGTCCTTCCCCTCCACATGGGTTCAAAAAAACATCGCAGCCTACCACCCTTCAACCCAAATCGAAGCCATTGCAGTGGGCTACGAAGTCTTTGTCAACCCACATAACACAACTCGATACCTCATGCCCACCATAAAAAATCTTATGGGTTTTTGACGTGTAAATTCAATTTTATGGGTTTATGATGTGTAAATTCAATTTTATAATATTCTAATTTAAAAAATACCACATCAACTAAATAAATGTCATGTCACTATTTTGTTAGCCACATAAATATTAACACTAACCATAGTTAATAAAAGAACTAATAATGCTTATTTTTTAAACATGAGGAACTAATAGTGCTCACTTGAAACTTGAGGGATCAATTGTGCTTATAGGATAAACTTCAGGAACTAATAGTGTCGTTTCGCCTTATTATTTGATGGTGGTTCTTATATAATCCCCAAAAAAAAAAAAAAAATTAGTACAGTGATTTTTAATTTTGTATACAATAAAATATTCTTTTTTTTTTTTCTTAAAGAAAACAAAATATTCAAAAACTTAGGTTGCTTTTGAAATTCGACAAAAAATTAGCTTAGGTTACTTTTTAGCTTATTTTTGCTCTTAAAATGGGTCTCATTACACCAAAAGTCAACTTTTAGCTTTTTAACCACGTATTTTTAGCAAAAAAATTTTAATTTAAAAAAAATATAAAGGGACGGACCTAGATTAATTTTTTAGACAAAAATAACGCTAGTCATTCATTTTATCATTCTCTTCAACAAAGCATCTCCTACCCCTCACCTATATTTCTCATCTCTCTCACAATTAATCAAAAAAAGACAAATACCAAACTCTCATAAATCTACAACCAAGTTCCCAACTCCCAAGTCCCATACACACACAAAGTCACAGACTCGATCATATCCCATAGTACTCTCTCTCTCTCTCTCTCTCTCTCTCTCTCTCTCTCTCTGTGACAGAGTCTAATGGCTATTTGCTCCACCAAGTTTGTGTTCCTTATCTTCCTCCTCTCAGCCATACATAGACAACTTAAATTTCGGTCAAATCTCAAGTGGACAAAGTGTCAAATTTTAAATCACAGGTAGGCAACTTAAATTTCAACCAAAGCACAAGTGAGTAAGTTGTAATTTGCTCTTTAAAAAAAATTATGAAAAAGTGATTTAACTTTCTTGACAACTTTTCAATTTTCAATAAACAGTTTTCTAAAGAGTAACCAGTCCTTCTTTTTTTAAAAAAATTATGGGTAGCTTTAACTAGCTAACTTATAAGGAATTGGTTTATGTCAAATTTTTTTTTTTTGGGTTTTATATCAGTTTTTTGACTAGTTTTATAGGGTGCGGGCTAATAGAGCCAACTTTTTAAGTTACATTTGTTAGGTTCTAAGACTTCAGGAACTAATGTATTAGAACTTCAATTTGTAATATGTTGTCAAACCATGATTAAAACATAGAGTCTAGGTTTAGGCTTGCTCAAAATATTTTTAATTGTAAAATTGGAATTGAGTGATTGCAGAAAGAATTAGACAAAATCTGCAAGGCTCGATCGATCGAAAATTAGATTCAATCGATCGAAACTCGTGTAGATTTAATTTTCTGCAGAATTTCCAATTCAACCCAAGCCCATATGACGTGTAGGGTTTTGTGTTTTACTTCAAGTATAAAAGGAAAAACCCTAGCTATGTTTTAAAGGTTTTTGGAGAGTTGTGTGTTGAATCTATTGTGAGATCTAGAGGTGTTTACCTTCATACACACACATAAAGTTGTCAAGGTCAAGATTCACGTCAAGAACTTGATGATCTCTTTAGTTGTTGCATAAAGAACTTTAAAGAAGATCTAAAACCTTTGAGTGGAGTCTCAAAGTTACAAGTAGGAGAACATGTGGTTGCTGCAGATCAAGGAAAGAAGTAATCCGTGGACTCGGAACTGTCACGTGGTCGTGATAGTAAGTTTTCTACTCGAGGTAGCAATAGGATGTTAGTGGTCTAAGTTCTATTGTAAAAACTTCAATTCTTTCATAGTGGACTTGTTTTTACCTTGAGGATTGCTAGGTTAAATCCTCCCTAGGTTTTTTACTGGTTAGGTTTTCCTGGGTTATCATATCGTTATATTCTTTATTTTTTCACATTGTTTACATGATATGATTTTATTGTGTTAACCTAGAACTGAATAATTTATCTAAGTAATCACTAGGCTAAATAACTAGGTTAAACAACTTGTGTTAAGGGGTCTAAAAACTTACAACATTTATTACTTCAGCCATATTTTTAGCATCTCTCATTAATTTATGTAAATTTTTTATTAGCTAGACTCCACAATAACTCATACTTAAAAAGTCCGTTAACATTTTTCATTAATTATTATTACGTTAACTAAGATTTAATAAAAAATTCACCATTTTTTTAGGACAATTTTTCACCAACTTCTAAGTATTCCCATTTGATGATGTAAAACCCTAATAACACAAAATGTATATCAGTTATCACTTTTATGTATATTTACATGATCACTATAGTAACATGCAAATCGCTTTTATTAATTTTTTTTTTTAATTCTTTGTCTTCTAATTTATGTCCTCTCGCGTTGTAACTGAATTGACACATTTCTATATACAAAGTACTTGAGTGTTTAGGAGAAAAAGAGTTTGAACTGCGAGATTAACAGTATATTGTAATTATTTCCTTAAAAAAAATGTTCCTCTCGCCTTTCTTGCACTCTCTCTTGTCTTCGAATAGTTTGCCAAGGTTGTTGGTGGCCATTGACATCTACGTGAGTTGTTGCTAGGTTGGGAGTGGGTTTAGTTTTTAGGTTTTGGATTTTGGATTTTTGGTAGCAATGATGGTGGCTGATTTTGCTATGAAGTGGTGGTTTTTTGGGTTTTACTATTGTTAGTGTGGGTAGAAAATAGATTATTTTAATATGATGGAATGCAAAATAAAAAAAACAGATGTAGAGTGTGTTGTAAAAGTGGTCATGAAAAATAGATTAATTGGCTTTTTTATAAGGCAAAATGCTTTTCCTTCTTCTTATGTTATTTTATTTTTAAAACAAATTTACAAGAGCATAAGCCTTGTGATTACAAGTGCATAACCACATTCATTCATTCAGATGGTGGGATCTTGAATCTAAGACTGGTAAGAGATCGACTGGTCTAATTGCAGCCACACTTCAGCCCCCTTGGCTTGCTATGCATTGCTCAAGCCCCAGTTGCCTGCCCATGGCAAAGTCTATTGACACAAGCCCATGGCTATGCCGCAAGCCAAGACTCTGTGACCATTGCATAGCTTGCTGGCACAAGGGTTTTCGGGACTAAGTGTGAGGTTTGACCAAATGCATTGTTTTTTTTATTTGAGATAGAAATTTTACTGTCTAATCTAAGTGTATGTATATAAAACTTCCTCTTTAAGACTTCAACCCCAACTCTTGTCCCCTCATTCCCCAAGAACTTGTACTTATGGGGTGATTATTACACTAAGAGTACGCGGTAGAACCAAATACATTGTTAACAACCTTGGTTCCTATAATGTAAGAAATTTTGAAGTAAAATATAACCATGTAATTATTTTTATATGGTTTATTAGATTTTATACCATTATGACTTATACCAATGAATTTTGGTTTGGATTGGCCCAGGTGGCAGCATGGTGAGTATTATTGAGTGCCCTGCCCTCGGCCTTGTGAAAGGTATGTATTAAAATGGGTGCTTCCAAAGGAATTAAAGCTGTGCAGTGTGAACTGAAAAAATGTACCCAAATTCTTTTGCCATAATCGGTTAGCATATGGACCAGTACCACCCACCCTTTTGCCCAGTTTAATATCACAAGGTTTAGAAAGTGACCGTGCTTCAAGTATTACTCCAATTGGCTAACATGTAACTATCCCATGTGACTAATTTATTTTTATTTTCCTTGGCTTTCTAGTTTCTATGCATCATTTGGTGTGGGGTCATGCTAATTAAGAATACTATGAGATAGAGAACATTAGATTTTTTTTTTTTTTTTTTTTTTTATACACTCTCTTGAATATTGAATGACTTTTGATGACTTCAACAGTTAAACATCAAATATATTTACCAAGCCCAGTAGTTTTCATCAGCATTTGATTTTGACCCTCTTCATCCCCGCTAATCACTCCATATCCTATATTCCAAATCCCTACAAAACAAAGTATCCTTTCTTCTGTTTCATCAATGAAGCACAACCCTGAAGCTATAGACCCTGCAACCACAACTACAAATGTTAATTAGTCTTTCTGCAAACCATGCTACCTCTTCTGCAACCACAATTGAGAGTGTCACAGCTGCCTTCACCAACAATGCTGCCATCACTTCCATCACTAACACCATCACCAGGATTAAGCATGTAGCTGGTTTTGAAAACTTGACCAGCTTTCTGATCGTCATGATTTTTATTTGTGGAATGTATTCAGTAGGTGTTTTCTTCACTGGGTTTGCCAGTTTTATTTATGAGCTTCACCCCAAGGTCCAAGTGGACTCAACCTCTTTCCTATCAGTTTACAATATTTCCTATCCACAAACCACCACAGCAATCGACATGGTTTTCTCCTTAAGAAATACAAGGTCGCATGCAAATTACTCATTAATATTCTCAACTATGTTCCTGCATCATGATCACGAGTACCTCTCTGATAAAAGACTTCCATCTTTTGTTCTAAAACCTAGGGACAAGACACAGCTGAAGGCAAAGTTTTGGCTCATTGACAATCTTCTTCCAAGTGATATGGCTAGCGGGAAAGTGAATTTTGAGGTTGAGCTGATGGCTGTCGTTGTTGTTAAGCTGACCCTTGGTTACAACAGGGGATATTTGGTAAGCTTTGTTTGCTCTAATGTAAAGCTTGCAAATTCTTCTTCTTGGTGGGAATTGGACAATGCTGGGTGGTACCAAGAATTGTACAGTTGTGTCAGGACCATGGCCTCAATGTGACTATTATTAGTATTAAGTTATTTTTTCCTATGAACTCATCTCTTTTTCTATTTATTTTTTCACTTTTTTTTTTTTTAGTTTACTAGAATTGGGACAATGAACTACGTTTTTACAGTTTTGTGTGAAATCTCCTTCAATGTCCTTTCATCTTGTATGAACCTATTTGTACCTCGTTGCAAAGGTTCAATTCACAACTATCTTGCTGTGATTTTATCATATTTGGGCTCAAATTTACCCTTGCTTGTTGCAGAATTTAGAATTAGAAAGGAATAGTATAATATTCTCAATTATATGGTGTACTTCTACGAAGTTTCTATATGAAACTTACTCCAAGATGAGGGTAATTAGATCACATAGATTATCATATTCATATGGATGAACAATGAATTTATCTTCACTCAGATATTGCTCTAGTTCAATGAATGCATCATATTAGAATTCAAAATTGTTTGCTGAAGCTCCAAAAACGTTAAAACCATGCTCTTTGGTATCATTATACCATGTTATTCGATGGTCTCACTCCATTTCAAAAGAAAATAAAGAAAATGTTAAATACTCTTTGGATTGGATAGCCATGTTGTGTATATGGATTAGCAATAATTAGTTCGACTGCTGAAGTTTTGTTCCAAACTCGGTAAAGCATGTGCCTAATGCTCAAGCAATGAATGAATCCTAGCAAACTTTGTTCCAAACTCCGTAAAGCGTGTGCCTCAAGCTCAGGCAATGAATGAATCCTACCTACTTGATCAACTCTTTGTGGGGACCAAGATGCACCATGGTGCCAATATGCACCATGGGACTTCTTGCAAAAACAAAAGATTTCTTAGGTGAAAGTCACTTCATAATTCTAAACTGCATAGAATTTCATTTTGAATGATTTGGAGGAAAATCCTTCCAACTTACTATGTGTTAATTAAAATGAAGGTCGATATGTTGTTAATTTTATGTCTTTTTTAATGATCATATAACTTATTTAAATGATTTAATAAATTATGTAATTAAATATATAAGATGAATTGATGGTCATCCAAATAGCCATATCATGAGATTTAGGGGATTTTTCTGAACTGATTTAGAAAAAAAAAAAACTTTTATCAAAGCATAAGTTCAATGTAAATGAAAGACTAATATTATTAAGATAAAGACTAGTGGAATTAATTGTCACATCATAGCCACGAATTTAATTTATTACCTCACGACCAATATGGTATGGTTTTCAACACCATCTTCAAATTTTTTTTTTTTGGACATTAAAACCATCTTCATAAGGTTAGGGATTGTAAAAATTAAATGAGACTTTAGTTCTTTCGTAGGGGCAGAGTCAAAAAAATTTATTTGGGAGGCCATGTATATATACGTCAGTACATGTTTGATTAAAAAGAGTTAGTGAAAAAAATATCATGTACTATGAGAAAGGAGTAAACTAAGGCCAAGAATCACTTTTATCTTCTTAGTTTTATATTCTATTTTTGATAAGTAACTTGTTAACATAATTAGTTATAATTAGATATAACTAATAATTTGCATGTGCGATGCACGGATAATATTGTAATATATATATATATATAATAATAGGTAAAGTTAAGAGAAACTCAAATTAAAGTTTCAATTTTGTGCCATGTGTCTTAAATTATTTATTCTTAAAGAGTTTTATTTCTTAATTGTAAAATCAAATGTGGAATCACATCATAAATATTCATCCAAGTGAGTTATTAAGTACAAAAACCAAAAAGTCTAGAATAAATGAATTGTAAAAAAAAAAAAATTAAAAAAAAAGTGTTTCACAATAATTTTTTTTTAAAAAAAGGACAATCTACATTTTATACCTAATAATATCCTTACAAACTTTTTTAAATTAAAGAGTTAACAAAATATAAAAATGACTATCAATAGTATTTAAATTATATATATATATATATATATAAGAATTATATTATGCATATGCATGGGGTTACAAGCTAGTGTTTTATATAAGATAGTTTTGGATAATGTTATACATATATTATAGCATAATTGTTATAAAACTTTATTAGTAATGAATTCATCGTAAGAAGCAAAAAAAATTACTTGTAGGAGTTTCAATGGTTTGATGGTGGTGGGAGGCCAGTGTGACAATGGTGGTGGCCCCTCAATTCCTCTTTTTCTCTCTCTTCCAAATGCTTTGTCAATCTCAAGTCTTTTATTTTGGTAATAGTGAATCATTGTTTCATTTAATAATCCACAACATTTTTCTGTCTCTCTATCTCTCCCTAGGGCCTTATCTGGTTAATTACATTAGTTCTTTTTTCTTTTCCTTTTTTTAATACTAAAATGGTAGGTATGCTAAAAGAAATGGAAAAGAGAAAAATGTGTTGTGTAAGCTCAAGCAATTAATGAGAGATTAATAAAATAACAGTAAAAATAATTTAATGTAATATTTTGGGTAATAGTAAAAAGAACTTAATAAAAAGAGGTAAAAAAAAATGCTAAACGCAAAATTAGAGCACCACATGGCATGATCTTATGCATTTCTATATGAGATCACTACTTTTATATATATATATATATATATATATATTAATTCTTTCATATATAAAATTATATAAAGCTCCATAGGAAATTGTAATACAAAATAGAAAATTTCAAAAACTTAATTTTTTACTAAAAAAATTGGATGAAAAATAGGATGTATTTAAAGCCTCTATGCATCATCATAACAAAAGAGAGAACACTTTAAATACATCTGAGAACCCTAGTGCATGGATTCCTAGGTCACTTGTGTAAGTATGTGAGTTTGGTTTCTAAAAGTTTGATTTATCAGGGTTATAATCCATATCCCTGATAGTACATATATTTTGATTGGTGTTATCCATGGATGTAAGCCCAGAGTTGGCTAGTTTAGATATTATTGTCTTATGTGGATATTTTACTTTCTTGTTTATGTAAATGTGATTTCACTAGTCTTAAATCACATGTAAATATAGCGCAAAAACTTTGAGGTTTTAAGTTGTTTTTGAAATAATCTACGTTCTTATTTTTCTTCTAATATTCTTATTTTTCTAAGGGTAAGGTATATGAGTAGCAGATAAGATACAAGACTGTCACTCAAACATTTTAAGACACGTGTTGTGCCAATGTCACCTCCGCTGCACACTAGAGTCAAATCAATCCTTTTTATTGGGGAAACACATTGTATGTGCATTTTTTTTTTTTCAAGTGAATGGATTATATGGTGTATTTTCCTTTTTAATTGACAATCCTTATAGGAAGTCCACGACTCCTTGGAATTCGAAAGATCCATAACTACCTGACCTCAGATCTCAAAATCTCAATAAACAATAATTCTACACTTTAATGTCTAATAATCACTTACTTTTAACAAATCTAAGAGCAAATTGAGCTTGGTCTTTGGTTCTCTTTAGTCTTTACCAATTTCTCTAACCTTGGAGAGAATTGTAGTTCTAGTAGGAACAACGATGCCTCAAGAGGATTTTGGCAAAATTAGATGGTTTAAATGAGAACACACTCAACACAGAGAACACAAAATAAATAAATGCAAATAAGATAATTGAATATCAAAATGGCTAAGTATGATTGTGTTTGTGTTTTTTCCTTCTTTTGAGTTTGTCTTTCGTATACCTTTAGAAATCTATTTTTAGTCATCTTGAAAGAAGGGTTGCTTCCCTTTACCCTCTGCTCATCATTGCTCGATAACTTACTTGAAAGATGCATCATCTTTTGATTTTTTATTTTGATTTATTATTATCATTTTATTAGATATAAGATGAGAGGGGTGTGATATACCCAATAATACTAAATACAATCTCCTATTCCAATAAACAATTGTCTCTATCTATTAGTGTGTCAATTGTTTCATTATTTGGATTCTTAACAATTCCTATTTTTCAAGTGCAGACATCATTCATTGCACTTTGGTACATCGCAACTCGCTCTCACATAAGAATGAAGCCCATCCTTTTTGTGAGATGAAGCGTAATACATTAGGTGTACTGAATAATTTCACATTCATTAGGCTATTTTCTAAAACTTGGCCACTCATAATCTGTTATGCCACTGTACACGTGTTATGCTACTGTACACATGTTGACAATCGGTAACGTTTTTGTATGATTATCATGCAAATTTCAATTGAACACATTTCAAATGAAATTTGATAGCAAAAAAGAGAACACTTTAAATACGTCTTGGAACCCTAGTGCATGGATTACTAGGTCACTTATGCAAGTATGTGAGTTTGGTTTCTAAAAGTTTGATTTATCAAGGTTATAATCCATATCTCTAATAGTACATAGATTTTAATTGGCGTTATCCATGGATGTAAACCCAGAGTTGGCTAGTTTAGATATTGTTGTCTTATATGGATATTTTATTTTCTTGTTCATGTAAATGTAATTTCACTAGTTTCAAATCACATGTAAGTAACTGTAATGTGAAAACTTTGAGGTTTTAAGTTGTTTTTGAAATAATCTACGTTCTTATTTCTCTTCTAAAAACCCTATTTTTCTAAGGGTAAGGTATATGAGTAGCGGACAGTAGGGGTGTATGCGGGTCAAATTGGGCGGGTAAAAGCCAATATTTCTATCCAATCTGCCACTGGCAGGTTAGGAAAATTCCAATCCGCCGCCAAACCACCAAAGTCTAAATCTAGCGAATTGGTTACAAATTTTGGCTGTTTCAACTCGATAGGATAGGCAGATTGTGCAAGTTGGCATTAACAATGTTATTTTTAAAAAAAAATTATCACAATCTACAATTTTGTTATTGCATAATCTCAAAATATAACTAATGCACACACAAAATTAAAGGTTGATTTCATTGAATAATCTCAATTCCAAAACAAACATAGGGTAAAAAAAAAATGAGATATATCATCTCTAATAGACCTTGTCTCCACAAAAAGGGAAAAAGAAAAGGAAAAAATAGTAGGCTGCTGCCTTACAACTGAGGGAAATGAAATCAACAAACCCAAATGGAAAAAGAAAAGGAAAAAATAGTAGGCTGCTGCCTTACAACTGAGGGAAATTAAATCAACAAACCCAAAGTCTTAACACTCCCAAAGTCACATCAAGGATTCAAAATAATAACATACCAACATAACAAATAAACTTCAAAATGGTATGCATGGTCTCAAGATTTACAAGAATATATGGGACCCAAATCAAGAAGACAAACAACGTACTCAATAAAAATATAGATACAACCATTAAGCAATACAAGACATAAAAACAACAACCTTTGTGGTTGTCTATGAGAGTACATAGTTGATGGAAGGTGAAGAATTAAAAAAGAAAAAAAAAAGGAGGAGGCTTCAAAAAGGTTGAGGAAGAAAAAGACAAAACAACAGGATAGAGGGGGGGGGGGGGGGAGAGAGGAAGTGGCTGAAGGTGAAGGCTAAATACAGAGTGTATGTAGTATATGGTTGAAGTGATTTTAGGGTTTCAATGTTGACTTTTTATATTTTGGACAAGGAATTGATTATTGATTAAATGTAAAAATTGATTTGGTGAATTGATTAACTTTATATACATAATATATGGTTAATCAATTTGAACTAATACATACATTTTTTATTTATGTATAATTAAGCGGGCAAGTCGGGTTGTAGTGTATTGAAAATGTTTCAATCAATTATCCAACCCAATCCGCTATTTTGGGCGTCTAACCCACCTAAACAAACCGCCAAACTTAATGACCCGTACAGGACAGGCGGGTCGGATTCGAGTCAAGCAGGTTAGCGGGTCAAGAAGATATTCTACACACCCCTAGCGGACAAGACACAGGGCTGACACAACCATTTTAAGATGTGTTGTGCCTATGTCACTTCCAATACACGCTGGAGTCAATTCAATCATTTTATTTTTTTTCTTTTTTTTTTTGTGAAAACACATTGTATATACTTTTTTTTTTTTTTTTCAAGTGAATGGATTATATGGTGTATTTTCCTCTTTTATTGACAATCCTTATAGGAAGTCCACGACTCCTTGGAATTCGAAAGATCCATAACTATCTGATCTCAGATCTCAAATTCTCAATAAAAAATAATTCTACCCTTACCGTCCACAAATCTAAGAGCAAATTGAGCTTGGTCTTTGATTCTCTTTAGTCTTTAACAAATTTTCTAACCTTGGAGAGAATTGTAGTTCGAGTAGGTACAACGATGCCTCAATTAAGAGGATTTTGGCAAAATTAGATGGTTTAAATGAGAACACACACAACATAGTGAACAAAGAACAAATAAATGCAAATAAGATAATCGAATATCAAAATGGCTGAGTATGATTGTGTTTGTGTTTTTTTCCTTCTTTTGAGTTTGTCTTTTGTATACTTTTAGAAATCTATTTTTAGTTACCTTGAAAGAGGGGTTGCTTCCCTTTACCCTCTGCTCATCATTGCTCGATAACTTACTTGAAAGATGCATCATCTTTTGATTTTTTATTTTGATTTACTATTATCGTTTTATTAGATATAAGATGAGAGGGGTGTGATATACCCAGTAATACCAAACACATTCTCCTATTCCCATAAACCATTGTCTTTGTCTATTACTGTGTCAATTGTTTCATAAGTTGGTTTCTTAACAATTCCTATTTTTCAAGTGCATACATCATTCACATTGCACTTTGGTACATCGCAACTCCCTCTCACATAAGGATGAAGCCCATCCTTTTGTGAGATGAAGCGTAATACATTAGTGGTCCGTTTGGATTGAAGGAGAGGAAGGGAGAGTAGAGTAGAGTAGAGTAAAGTAAATTTAACACAAAATTAGCTTATTTTTAGCCAACACTACTCTACTCCCCTCCACTCCCCCTCTTTCCCCCCTCCATCCAAACAGGCCATAGGTGTACTAAATAATTTCACATTCATTAGGCTATTTTCTAAAACCTAGCCACTCATCATCCGTTATGCCACTGTACACGTGTTATGCTACTGTACACGTGTCGACAATCGGTAACGTTTTTGTATGATTATCATGCAAATGTCAATTGAACACATTTCATCCTTCAATGAGTAATTTCCAAAACTATAGTAGTAAACAGTAAACAAGTTCAAAACTAAAGACATACATAGCCCCCCCCTGATGATAGCTAAATAACTTCCCAGGATCAACTGTACCTCAATACCACCATGGTACAGCAACTTCGGCAGTGTTTTAATACAAGTGATTACACTGTGATGTTATCATGAACACTGTAGAAGACAGAATGCATAGACCATATAATTTCAAGGATTAATCAAAGAAAAAGTGATTTGCTTTATCGTCCTTTGTCAATCATTACATTATTGCTCGCCCACGAGTGATATAATCACTTGTTTAACCAAATAATGAAAAGGCAGCTACAACTGTTGCATCATTGCTTATGCTAGTCTCTATTAATACAAACAAATACAACCAACCATTTTCAACTTTTGCACACATGGGGGTGTGAACTTTCAAAAGAAAGCTGTATTAAATTACACACTAGCCTCCTAAATTTACTTATTCCACTCTCTCTCTCTCTCTCTTCTTTATCAACTAATGATGAACATATACTACATAGATAGAAGATGCCGTTTCCCATAAGATATCACAATGAATTTCTCAGCACCACAAATTTCACCTACACTGCCGTGGGGTAGCCTCAGTAATGACCCTGACCCACATTCCAAAAATAAGCACACCAACTTCAGTTCTCACAGAACGGGTTCCCCACCATGTCTTCTCAGCCCAAATTTGCCGTTGAAGAAGGATCACTTGCTACAACTTGATAGTTGTCCCCATCTTCATCTTCCTTATCTCCTTCAATCTCATTAACGTTTTCTCCCTCACCATCTTCCGTTAGTGACTCCGTCCTTTGTCTCTCTTCTTGTCCACTCATCATATGCATCAAAAGCTCCTCAGGCTTCAACTCGCAACCAGAATTAACGGAATTTTCAACCTTCTTAGTCTTCCCACTGTACAAAGCATCAAGCTGCTGAAAATAAGGACATGTTTTTGAATCATCAGACCTTTTCTTATTGCTTTCTTTTACCCTTTTGAAGTACTTGTTTATATTCTCCCACTTCTCTTTACACCTCTTTGCATTCCTATCATAACCAAGCTTTTTCATTGCCAATGATATCTCCTCCCATAGAGGTGCTTTTGGCCCATTTTCTTGATACCGAAAATCAAGATTAGTCCTCAGCTTAATCAAGGCTTCAACTTCATCTTTAGGCCATCGAGCTGAACTCATCTGAGGCCATCGACCTGAGCTCATCTGAATAGAATTCTCACCATTATCATTTTCTTGCCTCTCCAAATTATTCCCACCATTGTCATCTTCTTGCCTATCCAAAACATTCTCACCATTTTTCTTTTCTTGCTTGTCCATAACTTTTCCACCATTATCATTTTCTTGCCTCTCCACAAATTTCTCCACTGGTATTGTGACCATTATCGCCTCCTCGGGCAATTGCACTGAGCTTGCTTGCTCAGAAAACTTCTTCAAGAATGCAAGCACAGCTGCATCCTTAGCTGCGGCAATTGATCTTTCTTGAACCAAAAGCTCCCGTTCTCTCTTAATCCTATCCAATTCTTGAATCTTCCACTCCTCTTCTCTTGCTATACGATCTTGCTCACACTTCTCCAATACATCTATAAACTTCCTTTGCAAATTCTCTTGCTTCTCTATCACTTCCTTCATCAAATCCTCAAAATACTCTGTCAACTTCTTCTTCTTCTTTCTCATCCCTTCCGATTCTTTACTGGATGACGACGTGGTTGGAGTGTAGTTCTCCGCTAAATTTCCATTTCGAACGATAGAATGTGGGATTGCATTCTGAACAACATTCCTAGGCTCCACTGTCCTTACCACCATTGTGGTTTCAGCCAAAGAAGCCTGAATTTTCTCCGGGGAAGGAGAAGGAAGTTGTGTGTGACCATCCAAAGCCTGTAATTGCTCGAAAAACCTATAAGCCTTGCCATTGGGTCGGCTGGACCGGACATCCTTGGTCCTCTTGTGATACTTGTAAATGTTCTCAAACTTCTCCTTGCATTTCTTGGCACTTCGATTATACCCAAGCTCAGCTAATTTCCTGAATAACACAGTTCCATAAATTTCATTGTTGCACTCCAATTTTTTCAAAAAAATTTAGCAAAAACCAACTCTCTCTCTCTCTCTCTCTCTCTAAAAGAATGAACTAAACAATCAAAAAGCAGATAAATTTAAGAGAATTCTAGACCTTTAAACCCACTGAACATAACAAGTAACTGGGTATTAATTCAGTGCAACCGGGTTTTGATAATACATAAAAACAAGTTGATCTATGCTAGGAAAATAAAAAATCATTCTTTTAATAATAATATTATATCTGGGTCATTTAGGACCACTCGTTACCAAGCGGAAGTAACTAGATTGAACTTGGAACCTCCACTCAAACCAAACCCACTCATGTAATAATAAAAAACACAACATCAACTTTGTATTTTAAATACTTGCATAACCCAAAGTCTTTCAAAATTTCCCAGGAATCAAACAGGGAATAAGAAAATATAAGCAAAGTGAAAAAGAAAAAAAAAATTTAAAGTGAGTGAGTGAGTGACCGACCGACCTGGAAACATCTTCCCAGAGAGGAGCTTTGGAAGAAGCGTCTCTGAAGGCATCGTCCATGTCAGACCTTATCTTGAGCATAGCCAAAGTCTCTTGCCTCGGCCACCGGTTACCGCCGAAGCTCCGGTCACCACCCTCTTCAGCTCCACCAACTCTCTCTTCCTCTCCAGACCCAACCGACACCGACCCACCACCCTCATCGTTCTCCCGGTTGCCAGCAGTAGCGGTATTGCTCTCCGGCACAGTTGAGATTTCCAACATGGTAGTAGTTTGGTTGCCCGGAATATCTTTTTTTTTTTTACAGCTTATGGTGAAAAATGAAAAAAAATATATATCAAAATACTAGGGTTTTGGGGAAGAGAGAGTGAGAGATGTTAGAATTTAGAAATAGAGAGAGAGAGAGAGAGAGAGAGAGAGGTGGGTAAAGGGTAAGTAAAATAAAAAAAAACTTAAATGGGTTTTTTTTTTATTGCTTTCTCTTTGGTTGAGATGGGCTTTAAGCTTTGGGTTCCCAAAAAATCTACCACTTTCATTGGGTTAAGTAGGTAAACAACAACAAGGTGAATTTTTTTTATTATTTTGTTAGTGAGCTGGGGTCTGGTGGATTAGATCTAGCTTGGGTTGCAAAAGTTGTCAAAATTTGATTGGTTGTTGCTGATTTTTATGTTGTCTAAAAATTTGACTTTAGGGATTTGCCGGTTTGGATACAAAATCTTGTATTTGACTTGTGGTCAAGATTAGTGGGCTTTTTTTAATAGTTTAGTTTTTTTTTGGTTTTTTAAATCTTTTGGGATACAGTAACAAATAAAAAGTCGTAAGAGAGAAGGGTAAAATTGGGAAGGTGGTGAAGTTGGTGTTGGAGTGAGTAAGTGTGGTGTGGGCAGCAGCTATAAATTTTTAGTTATGAGGATGCCCCGCGTCCACGTTGCCCACTTTTTTGCCTTTTGGGACTTTCCGTTTTCACACTCGGCTTTGGTACCCACTAAGTTTTGAAATTACTTTTTTACCCTTATTCGTAACTCTTTTTGGTATGTCGATATTTTTGGACTTATTATACTCCAAGGAATTCAAGCATCAATTCTCTTTTGCAGCGGCCGTCCTTGTGAGAAACTGTATTTCTTTAAATATAAACAACAAGTAATTTGACAAGTTGTTAATTTGAATAGTGGTGAGATTCCTTGACAATTCAGAAGTTTAGATAGAAAATATATATTTTTTATTGCAAAATAAGAAGATTCTGTATGTTTTTTTAATAATAATGATAATAAAATAGATTATATTAATATTAGTACACAAAAAAAAAGTAAGAAAGTCTTAATTGTTGAAGTGTCTTAAGTACACGGTCCTCTCAACCAAAAAAAAAAAATCTTAAAATTAATGGGTGACAATTGTACACTGATTTTTCCCCACACCCCCCTTTTTCTTCCCTTCTATTTTTGTCTTTGGCGTTTTAGAGGAACATTCTCATTAATCATTGTGTAAGATGATAAGTTAAACTACTTTTGCCCAATCTATAATTTTATATGAAACCACACCTCATCTTGATTGAGAAGAATATGAGAACTTAGAAGGGATCAAGGAAAAAGATGGAAGAAAACAGTGAAAGTGAAAGAAGGTATTATCAATCGGTAACGGAAAGAGCAATTAGGACTAGGCAATTTTAAACAATTTTGACATAACTATAAAAAAAATAATTAAAAAAAAGTCAAATTACTGTACATCTTTGATGTGATTGTCACTCTACAAGTATAAATGTTTGTGAGGTGTGAGGGGTAAGAATCAAGATTCAAGTTTTTAGGAGGAAGTTTCACATACATATACACTTAGATTAGGATAGAGTAGAATTTCTATTTTATATATAAAATAAATAAAAAATAAAAAATAAAAAAGTCAAAACTCAAACCTAAAAATAGAGACTCAACTATTAAACAAATCAAGTTCAATAAATTATGAATAATAATATGTTTGCAAACAAATTTATGAATATAAATCACAATTTAAGCTATTGAATATATATATATATATATATATTTATATAGACTTAAAATTTATTCGTACTAACAAGTTCAACTTGATAAGTTTGATTTACAATCTTGAGAAAAATCCTATATTCTTATTACCAATACAAGGGCGGCAAGGCATATCAGCATATGTGCGATTGGGTGAAGCTCCACGTAATCTACTTTGCCTAAAACGATAAGGAGAGATAAAAATAAAGTTTTCCTATCAAGAAAAAATAAAGTTCAACACGTAATCTGTCATGTTACAGAGTGGCATCCAATATCTCTAAGAAAAAGGTATGAATACAATTCAATTTACTTTCCTATCTGTATTTCTCTTTATCGAAGTTTCCAAATATTAATTAATTAAACATCTTTTTTTAATTTTACTTTTAAACGAAGAAAGAGAAGCTAAAAAGAGAGATTAAGATGAGTTTTGCCGACCCACAAACTCAATCATGGAATGGTAAAACTAAATTATTTTTTTATCTAAAGACAAAGAGTGCAGAATTTGTTTACGTAATTGGAATTTCATGCAAGTCTTTTCACATTACCGTCAAGTAATGTTTAAAGTTTTTTTTTTATAATGTAAACCGTAGATTTTCAACCAAAGACACTCAAAAAGGAGGTGAAAAGTATGTGGTTTTAAAGCACACCACGCCGATAAATGGGACCCCTATTTGATTGTGACCATCCCAATTTGTGGACATGTCTTCACTTTGCCTTGGTCCAAAAAATATCTCCCATTTTTTTCTAAATGCTGTGGATTTTCCTTGATCTTATCGTAATAGTTGAATTACTGTAAACTAGTTGTTTATTATTGCAAGTTGAGATTGCAAGTAGTGCATTTTTATATTTACATAGTTATTAAATTATTTCATAATTTTTTTTACAACTTTAACATAGTAGACTATAAGTAATTAATTATCACTTATATATAGATATCTTATCATTTTTTTTTCAATCACATTCAATCTGTCACGTTACAATTATGTTAAGAAGTTGTGAAAATTTTTTGGTCATGGACCTTTCGCTTTTGTATACGCTTATTTCAAAATTAATGGGAGATCGACATGCGGTATTGATGGTTTCGCTAATCATGGATTAAGCAGCAATTGGTGGTTAAATCACATGGTTCAGTCAAAATATGTAGGAAAATCACTCATCCTAAGGCCATTTTGGTCATATTCTCAATCATTATTTATGATAAGTATTAGCAGTAAAGACTTTTTCTCCCATCTCCATTGTTGTTCCACAACCACGCACTCACGCAGCTATTAAAAATGTAAAAAATGTTACTTTCTTCGTAAATCATTAATTAACATTTGAAGAGTCTGATACTTTGATAAAATAAAATATTAAAAAATTTTAACTTTTGAGCGGCAATTTGGTGGAGGGCCCCAGGCATGGCAATCGGGTCAAACTGCATTTTTCACATGAAAAAAAAAATTATATAAATTTGAAAACGTGTCTTTGTATTTATTGACTTAAAAAAACTTGGTAAGTTTTGTAACAAATTATTTAATATAAAAAGAGTACTGTAATTGGGTGTGTGTATAAGTACCAATAAAAAAAATTGAGTACTGTAATCGTCCGATGACTAATGAATTGAATGATTTGAAGTGTGTATTTTATGAAAGAATGTTGGGGTTATTAATGAAGTTACGCAATTACAGTTGAGGTGATCAGATTTAATTGTTTGTATGATTTTTTATATCTTAATTAGGATGCAATGGCTTGATCACGAGTTACTTTACGTGTTGTTTGTTGATAAATCGTGTAATCTGGATTCTGGTAGAGCTTTTAGGACTGTGTAGTATATAATACAAAGCATGACATTTTTTTGAATAGAAATTATACTAAGGAATTATAATACTTTTTTAAGTATATTATTTTTTTATTATTTTTCTTATTATTTCTATGATATGACAATTATAAGTAAGGTCAATAAGACTACCCTTCCATGCATTGGTGTTCTCTCAATTTTATCCACCAAAATGAGGCAAAGCTAAAACAAAAAAAAAAAAATTTTTTTTTTTTTAAGCCGTTAAAAACTTGGGTCATGGGTTAACTTTTTTTTACTTTAAGTAAAAAGAAAAATTCAAGTTCGGGTCGCGATTTATCCTTTGCATTCAAGTCAAGTGCAATTTTACTTTGTCTACATGGAACATAATTTTTTTTTTTTTTTTTTTTGCGCAATGATTAAACTATTTCTTTTAGAACCATACCATTTATCATAACTTTTGCCATAACCAATAGTTATGACACAAAAATTGTGTCCACAGAATTTCTCAAACGAAACTTATGTGGAAAATAAAATTTGATAATACTATTACACTAGTCAATAATCCATGCAATACACAAGATATTTTAAGATAATGTGATTTTTATTTCTTTTAATTTTTTTATCTAAATATGGAATTTGATAATTAGTAGTTATTTATAGACATTTCTTATTACCACAAAAGAAATATATACATCTCTTATGATTATGTTTGTATATGGAACTATATATTCTAGTATTAGACATTGATTATAAAATGGAATCTTATATAATACTTTTTAAAGAAATTATGATGGATCAAGATTCTACTCTAGTGGAGGGTTGAAATATAAAATAAAATTTAATTTCTATTAAAAAATATTAGAATAATATGTAAAATTGTAAATCTCAAAAGTTATATGGCATGATATTATAAGTCAAGTTAAATAGTTTTGGTTTTATATAGATCAGTCTTATAGATGAGGACAAAAATTTTGAACTTTAAAATAATATATTTTGCACCCTTAAAGGAAATCATAAATTGGTTAATGGATCATTTTCTAGAGAGCATTTTCTAGAAAATTATCTCATTTTCTGGTGTTTGGTAACAACCTTGAAAATGGGCTTGAGAACGTTTTCTGGTGTTTGGTATCCACAATTTTTATAAAATTTCTTGTATAATTTAAAACATGTATAATATGTATATTGTGTAAACCTACCTAATGTAATCAATATAAGTAAATAATTAAAAAAACTAAGAATGAATTTGGTTTCAAACCAACCAAGTACACTGGAAGTGTACTATAGTGGCACAAATCAATAGCAATATATATATATATATATTAACCATACATCTCATAATTCAAAATAGCCATTATACCCATAAGTTTCATTTTAAATAGTTCAAAATGCCACATAGGCCAAATAGTTTGATGAATACCAAAATTTGTTATAGAACTGTTGACGGATCTGTAAGGAGAAAAAAAAAACCTTATTGAAAAACGGTGTTATAGAGGGGAAAAGAAATATGGAGAAAAAAGAGAAGAGAGGCAAATAGAGAGAGAAATTTGTGGGAAGAGAAGAGGCCAGAGGATGTGATAGTGAGGGTGTGAGAAGAGAGAAAAAACAAAGAGAAGAAAAGAAATGAAAGAGTTTATTGTGAGAAATACTGAATGAGCGAAAGAAAATATTGTTTCCTAAGTCAAAAGAAGATAATATTTATAGAAATTATGCATTGCATGAGAGAGAGATTGTTTTCTAATTTTTTTTTTTTTTTTTTTTGGAAAACAAGCTATAGAAAATAAGCCTTATTTTTATAAGAGTTTTCCGTTAACCAAAAATAATTTTCCGTTAACTGATTTTTTTTTTTTTTTTTTTTTTTTTATGTTACCAAACACTGAAAAATGTGGAAAACTATCTTTATAAAAAGTTTTCCAATGAAACAAACAAAGCGTAAATTAGAAAACTTAAGTAAAATTTTATTTATATTTATTAAGCCACGTTATTTCAATCAATAAAAAAAAAAATATTAGCACCCAAAACACTAAAAAAAACATACTATATTGGTGGTGCAAAAGTTAAAAAATTTAGCACCCAAGCTGCATCATACTATAGCTACAAATTGATAAATTTTAATGTTGTTTATTCTGTGACCCAACTATTTCTCATTAAAATATGTTTTCGCTCTCTTAGTTGTATTGTAAAGAATAAAAAATATTAATATTTTTTTTGGTAAAAAAATAAAATCTTTAATATTAGGTGTATTGTAAAGTAATGTGTTAAAATAGATAAAATAATTTTTTGAATAGTTAAAAATTAAATTTTTTAGCACCACTAATGTGAATGTTCTAAGTAAAGGTTTTTTTTAAACATGTGGAAAATTGGTCAGTCAAACTCGACATGCTAAAACATTGGGTCAAATAGGATTTGCGAGCCAACCTTTTTGGGAAGTGTAGGGACTCAATTCGTAATGGACCCTTCACAATAAAAATTTGTAGAGTATGGATGTAAGAGCTAGTTCCGGTAAGTAGAAAAAGACATAGTTATGGCGCAGCAGAAAGAGTTTTTCTTTTTGTTCAACTCCTCCAGATCCCAAAATCCTCCCTTTCATGTATTCTGATTTCGCTTTATATACTAACTGCTCCGTCTTGCTTTCACCATACACGTGTACGCTCCCTTTTGAGGATTTCCCTCTGTCCCATCCGACCTTCCCGGATCCTCCGCTTGGTGGTTATAAAGCTGCTTAATTACTGTTCAGGTATCACCTCCACATTAATGCGGCCAGAGAGTTAGGTGGGAAGCATTTAATGCGGGGGGCAGCAGCTTTTAGGAGATATTTGTTATCTTTTCCGGTTCCTCCTTTGATCAATATTCATTAGTTTGGTTTGCATGTAACTCCGCAAAGCTCCTTGACAATTAAAATAGTTACATCAACATCGCAGGCTGGTTTGAGGAACGAATCCTATCCTCGGATAGAGGAGCATTCTCGGACGGATGAGTGTTCTCGGACTAGGCCGTTGGGCTGCAAGCCCACCTTTTATAGACTCCACCAATTTTTCGGGTCACTGGCCCCACAGGAAGAAATATCTTATTTCATATATGATTTTTGCTTAATATCATAATTTTTCATTGTTAAATCCCCCCTCTCCATTGTAGCTCAACTTACACTTTTTCATGTTTTCAACGGAAATTTTCAACGTCCAAATCTCTCTTTCTCCACTAAAAATATCAAATTATAAAAAAAAAATTAAATAATCTCTTTCTTTGTTTCTTTTCTTCATTGTTCTCAATCTTCAAATCTTTTGGAAGTTTTGGTAAGAGTTCTATCTCATCACTCTCTAAAATTTTGACACCAATCCTAGCTAAAATTCCAAGGAAAATAATTTTACCTTACATGAAACTAAATAAGAAAGTTAAGAGATAATTTTCCAACTCATTTTAAAGTTATTACCAAATATAGAAAAATGTAAAAAAAATAAAAAAAAAATGATTCATTTTCTAAAAAATATTAATGTTAAAACAAACCATGTAAGCCTCAATTGCAACTACAAATGCCCTTAAAATCTCCCTCTAAATCAACAACCTACCGCTCGTCAAAACCTATATTAAGTAATTAAGATGTTAGAAATAAGGAGAAGAAGGATTAGTACCATGACCACTAAAAACTTCGTAGGCTTGCAATGCCTTCGATAGTGATAAGCAAGGTCCAACCGTACATGACATTTGCTCTTTAGGCTGTATTTCTGGTAGCTTGGCAATGGTGTTTGAGGCTTATAGTAATTGCAATGTGGGTGCTCAACAGATGAAGGAGAAAAATAAGAGAGAATAAAAAAAATACGATAAAGTTTTAAAATGAATTATTTTATTAAACATTTATTTTAAAACTGAATTTTTTTTATTCTTTCCCATCTAACCTTGCTTTTAAAAATGTGACAGAATGACCAATTTGGTCATTTCACTAACGTTAGGGACTTAGAATTTTAAACTAGAACTAGAGGGGCTAGTGTAATTTGGCTTCAAATTTCAAAAGTCTTTATGTATTTTTTATTTGCTAGAATTAAAAAATATAACAAAGAAATCTAATCTATTTAAGTGACTAATGGTCTAATCATGCAGCGATTGATCACTTAATCATCTAAAAATGATGTGACTGAACATTTAATAATCTAAAAGTGATGTAACATATTGTTTTTAACAATAAATTTTGAGTCTCCCAGTTCCTATGGCCCTGCCACAGCCTTGCAGGTCTCTACATGGCTCTTTCATTACATTGAAGAAGATATGGTCCCTGAGGAACAAAGTAGTGCACAATGATAGGCAGGTGAGCTTGCTTGTTGAGCTCCATAGTTTAGAGAGAGGGGAGAAGGGAGCGAGGAATGGAGTAGAGTTGGCTGAAAATAGACTATTTTTGAACCAATTTTACTCTACTCTACTCTCCTCTCCTTCTCTTTCTCTCTCAATCCAAACAGACCATTAAAGAACATATTCTTGCAATTGAGATTTGAAACCAATGTGCAGCGTAGTCCAAGACAAGTTGACAAGTTGTAACTTGTTGGAAGGTCCATCAACCAAATGGGGTGATAAAATATTGATGTAGCGTGTTCAAATGAGAATGCATTTCTCGGGATGAAAATTGAGATATTTTAAAGGCGTGGGCTAGAAGTATAATGGTGTGTTATCTTATGTTTGTTGAATGTTCTACCATAATTTGGGCTTTGTAGTTGGCTAGAGATAAAAAGTTCCAAAGTATAATTGTTGAGGGTGGTTCTAATATTTGTGTTTATGCCTTAAATAAGAATCTAGGGGAGGCATGTTAAGAGATTCAACTACAGTTGAATGATGCGTTAGTCTTGGCTAATTCATTTGTGTGTTGTTTTTGTTGGATCAAAATAGATGCTAATTTTGTAGCTTATGAACTAAGTAGGTTTTGTGCTCAAATATCTTTTATTTTTGTAACTATCTATCCCTGGCTCCTGCTATCATGGTGGCTTGGGAAATAGATGTGTCTTTTTTGCTCCTTTAATGAATATTAACATTACTCTGTCTCTTGTCTGTGTGTGTTGTGTGTGTATTTCTCCCAATTGTGCTTTAGAAACACAATACCTTCCAACAATCTCTACGAACCTTAACAATCTTAGGTTATATTTGGTAACAGTTTTGTTTTTTATTTTCAAAAACTTGTTTTTGGGAATATTAAAAAAAAAAAAAAACAATTTTCTTGTATTTTTGAAATAAAAAACATATTTGGTTAGTTGAAATTAAAAAGATAATTTTTTGAAGAAAAAAAATAGAAAATACTAAAATATATTATTACTAGGATTTGAATTCGTGCTAACTAATTAAATGAGACATATTCATTAAATTAAATGCGTGTTTTCGTTGACTTTTGAAAAGTAGAAACTGAAAATAATTTTTTTCTGTCTATTTTGGGTTGCCAAACAAGTTTTTTAATTTTAAAAATAAAAAATTATTTTTGAAAACAGAAAATAAGGGGAAAAAATAGTTACCAAACATAACCTTAGATATCCTATTCATCGCTCAAACTCCTTTATCACTTACCTATTGATCTTAATCAACACAAAAAACATTTATATATTAAAAAAATGATAATAAATTTGGGGATACACTATTCTTTATATATATATATATATATATATATGTCGGTGTAAAAGCCCAACGTCATGTATTGGGCCTAGAGCCTAATTCGAATATCACTATGTGTCCGAAGAGAAGAAAAGGAATAGAAAGGAGTCTATGTGGAAGAAATGCACTTGGAAATGAACGAGAGGAGCAATCCGAAGAGAACCCTACTGATCAAGCAAATATACTGAAGGCCTGAGTGACCTTCCCAACTATCTCCACGATAAGGACAAGCTCTGGGCATGCCTAGAGGTGATAAGAACAGAGAAATATCTAAAAGGAAAAGCTGCTACCACCGCATTTAATGCATTGCAGCAACTTTCCTGGCCGCATTTATGTGGAGAAGACTCCTGAACAGTGTAACCTCAGCTACCACCACTCACGGCAAACTAAAGCAGACGTCTGATGTGACATGTACTCAAGTGGATGTTTAGATGAAGAACAGGTGTACAGTGAAGATGAGAAAGAAGAAAAATATATAAATGTAATGGGCCTCTAAATAAAGGGGCGAAAAAAAATGGGAGAGGAGGGAGAAGAGAGAGAATTGTATTTACCTTTCCATGAATAACAAGCCTCTTCGGATTTGAGTATTATTCATTCTTCAAGTGTTTTTACTTTAATTCATTCTAATTTGCTAAGGTGAACCGTTGCTAAGTCCATAACCAGCCTAACTTTTTTACCCACTCTGTACAAATTCATTATTCTAGGTTCATTGGGCTCACAATCCAAAAATTTTGGGCTTGGCCTACCAAATTTGGACCCTACAATATATATATATATATATATATATAATTGATATGGTCTTTTGTGATTAGTGCATGATAAAACTAGTGTCAATGGTAAACATAAGTGAAAATAATATTGTTTGGATGATAACAACAGTAATAAAAAGAAAAATAATTAAGAAAAATTTGTATTTTTTTCTATATATAAGTCATGGGCTTGAGTTTAGGAAATCAAACTCTCAAAAATAAAAATTTTGAAATAAGAGAGGTTGTCAAAGTCAGGATCTTATGTAAGAGGAGGTAGGTAGGATCATAAATTATAAGATTAGAAGGTAGAATGTAAGGTCCTACCTATTTTTTATATTTAAAGTAAAAAACACATTAATAGTGACTTTGTATTTTAAATAATCACATAAATTATGAATTCATCCAAAAAAAGACAAAGATTTGCATCAATGTGATGTGATTTGTTAAATCTCAAAAATCATCATAACTAAAATAATTATTTCAAACCAAGTATGACAATTGTTAACCATAAATTTATAATTTGGAATAGTTTCAGCAAGTGTCAAACACCACTTCCTTTTCATAAAAAAAAATCTCATTAAACACTTAAGTAATTGTGTCTATGTGCATCACCCATTAAACAATGTGTAATGTGTCATGACTCATGACTTGCTTGGGTGTGGCAATTTTAATCTTACCGTCTACTCATTGCTAAACATAACAGTAACCATTCCACTAAACAAAAAGACTAAACATCTCAACTGAATTAATTGTTCAGCTGCTACAGAGCAACTCCCAAAACTCATTATACAACACTTTATAACTATTAAAAAACAAACCAACTCATTTCAAAGTCAAAAAAAAGTGAAGAAGTAATAATACCGTTCGGAGAAAGAGATTAGACAATAAGAAATTAAACGACACAAAAAGAAAGAGAGAGCAACTTAGCCAAGAAAAAAAAAAAAAAAAAAACAAACAAACAAACAAAGATAAAATAAGCAGAAACGGCGGCAGTGTCATGAATGGATCAAAGAGGGAAAAATCACACACTCTCTCTTTGATTCGAAGATCTGATCAATTCAGATCTAATAAAATTATTAAGGGCATTTTTCTTGTTTATTTGGGCTTTACTTTTTATGTTGTTTGGGCTACTTTTTCTTGAATGCTGTTTGGGTAAATTTTTTTGGGTTAAAGAGGTCTAGGTTTTATTTTGAGGGGGGGGGGGGGGGGGGGAGGGTGAACAATTTTCTTAAGCTCAAATTCAAAAAACTCATAAAATATTATATACTTCTCTTTTGTTTTATAAATTCCAGGGGGGCCATTGCCCCCCAAGGTTATCAAATAGCTTTGTCCTTGCAACCAGTTAACATAAATAACTATAAACACATATAGAAAATGTTTTCCAAGTTTCAAGTTCAAAATAAAAAATAAGTTAGCAAATAAAGGCTAGCTATCTACAATATGAAATCCAAAAATAATATGAATTATACGGTATTTTTCTTTCTTTTTTTAAATGAGTTTGTGTGTGTGTGTGTGTGTGTGTGGTGGGGGGGGGGGGGGGGGGTGATTTTAAGTTGATCTAGGATAAATTTGACACCTTATACTCATAGGCATGTTTGGGCCATTGGTATCCTTTGGGCTTGAACCGTTTGATGGGTGTAGTTGGGTCTTCTTCAACCTAACCCAAAATTCAGTTTTTAGTGGGATTAGTAGGATTTTATATAATCCTACAATCTTACGCAATCCTTTTTATGATTCTACCAAACATGCGATTCTGCTATGATCCTAATCATTTTAGTCAAGTGGATACATAAGATCATACAATCATATGATCCAAATCACAATTTTGACAACCATGAGTAAAACTGCCTATCATGACTTCTCTTAGACTCCACAAAAGTAAGAGTTTTGTGCACTAAATACAATATTTTGAGCAAAGTTTTTTTTTAATAATAAAAACTATTTAGTATAAAAGTTTAATAACCCAATGAAAAAAACTATTTAGTATATTTTTTATAATAACTTTCCCCCAATATTTCACTCAAAAAGAAAACGGAAAAAAAAAAAATTCCACCAATATTTATGTGTGAAGGGCAATGCATCCTTAATAAAAATGAAAACTTAGTGGGCTTTTATAAGTGGGTGGGCCGAATGCTGTCCACCCAAATCGAACCTCACCCCCAAAAATTGACCTAAGAGGCCGAAACTACAAAATCATCGAACTCACAACTCGTTAGTCAGAACCTCACACACACAGAGCTAGAGCCAGAACCAGATATGGGGGTGACAAAGGAACAAGTGGAATCTTCATTGAAGTCAAAGATGAATCCTTCACATCTCGTAAGCCTTAATTCAATTTTTTTTTTAGCTTCATATAAATTTGTTGATTTCTTTGACTTTGTCTTTTGGGTTCATCTGTATATTTATTTCAGTTCAGTTCGTAATATTCATATAAATTTGTTGTTTTCCAATAGTGTTTTTTTCATAATCTTTGTCGATAGTAGGGATATAATATTAGACGAATCAACCTAACCTTAAAACCACACTGGTTACTAGGTTTGGGAGTTCTGTTGGCTTTTATGTGATTCAGCTTAAATTAGATGTCAGACAATTGCTTTAATAATGTTAGTTAACATGCGAATTTGCTATACGATCTAAATTACATCATTATTGTTGTTGTTGTTGTTGTTGTTTATCCTTTTCAAAAAATATAAAATTTAAATTCAAGAGAGAATATAATTGTTTTTGTGATAAACGAATGCGGAATCCTAGTATGGTAGGTGAAATCACATTGGAACAATCATAATGTCGACAGTATATATTATTATTTCAAAGTGCTGTGAACTCTAAGGAAGCTGAATGTCATCGTTTCGCAAAATGAAACCGAGATCCTTGACCATGGTATAAAAGGTGTAGGAAGGTCTCTTTCAGATTAAGGTTGTTAGGCTGCATCAATTCAAGCAAGGTCGGGTTAAGTTTTTTTTAGACCAAGTATTGTTAGTTTGTTACTACTACTGCTTCTAGGTTTGGACATGGCTGGTACGTGTGGCTTATGCTTTCTTTGTGGGGGTAAGTTGGATTCTATGCCCTCAGAGCTAGAGGTGTTGCAATGCGATCGTTTGTGCCACTTGCTCGGTGTTATGCAGTCCCACTTGGTGATGCCATGTGTTCAAGGGGTGAGGGACAGCACCTGTTTTAAGTTTGGGTGAGAGTGATCCATGTTTGAGTTTAGTTGTAGGCGAGAGGGAGAAATTCGGGGACGTTTTATGAAGTGGAAAGGTTGCAATAGCATGTTCAGAGGCACAACTATGCAATTCTTAACAGAGTTCCACAACTAATGGAGAATGCTTATTCTAATAAAATATTGGGTTTGTTATAATCTGTTTTAAAGATTTTTCTTCTTCTTTAAAAAAAAAAAAAAAAAAAAAAAAAGAATAAAACATATTTTGTTCTACAAAGAATGTGAGTTTGTATTGTTATAATGAGTAACAAAATAAAATTTTGGGGAAGACATTTATTAATAAAGGAATCTTGTGATCGTATTTGGCCTACCCACTATGAAAATTATTAAGTAGCAGATAACAAAGATGTTCTGGGAAAAGATTTTATCATAAGAAATTAAATAAAATTATTAAGTAGCAGATGGCAACTATTGTAATCAGTTATGCTCCATTTAGATGGACAGCTAGATATAGTCTGCAATTTACTTGGAGATCTTGGCGGTTGTACTACAACCAAAGATATTTAGAGGAATTAAAAAGTAAGTTAAAAAAAAGAAGAGATAAATTGTAGAGTGTGAATGCAGCTGTTACACAAGATAATAAATCCTGTCCAGGCCATTTAAAACATATAGATTTTTTTTTTTTTTGGTAATAATAAATATTTGGGATTGGGGGTGGGAGGATTTGAATTCTGGATGTTTCTGTTTGAAACATGAGGAGGGGCTAGTTGAGCTACAAAACCCCTGGATTCTTTTTTTTAATAGTTAGTACTTTCTTGTGCACTTTCTTTTCCTTAAATACTCAAATTTTAACATTTCTATTTGCATTCCTTATATAACTTGTTTTATTGGATTTCCTTTTCATATTCCCTGTAAACACTTTTGAATCTGTCACTTGTTCTCTGGCAATTTATTCTTCTATTTTCTTGTTTCAGGAAGTAATTGATACATCTGGAGGGTAGGTTCTTTCTTGCAGACATATGTATTTTGAATTCAGAACTTTTCTCTGCCTTGTTTTTTGTGGTGTTTATCAAACTTGTTTTACTCAATTTTAAGTGATTTTCAGTTGTGGAGCAAGTTTTGCAATTGAAATTGTATCAGAACAATTTGAAGGGAAGAGGTTGCTGGAGAGGCACCGATTGGTGAATGGTGCTCTGGAAGAGGAAATGAAGGAAATTCATGCTCTATCAATAAAGAAAGCTCTGACCCCTGAGCAGTGGAAACAACAGCAAGAGCCTGAAAAATCTAATACTGCTGCTTAGAATGTTGTTGTAAGTAGTCAAGACATTAAGAAAGTGTCCTCCCCTCCCCCAAAGCAAAACGTGTTGTGGCATGGAATTATGAATATGTCTTGGGCTTATTGAGACTTGGGACAAAGTACATCTACCAAAATTTTATTTACCATCATTTTACTTGGTTTTTGTTTAAGAATTTGTGATGTGATGTGCATCAAGAATTGCATGGCAGAAGTGGCCTGAGTTTTTTATTATTTACAGAATCCCACTGTTTTAAGGGTATCTATGTTCAACCCAATGAGGCTACCTTTAGATATAAAAAGTAAAAAAACTATTTTAAACTCTAAAAGCTAGAGCAATGCTAGATACTTGCAAATTTCACAACTTGTTGAGCTAGCGACTTTCAAAGGTTTCGAACTCAGAATCTCATAGATTTCTTTGGGTTTGTTAAGTTGACAAGTTATTGTTGATATAACATTACTTTCACATGAATCTACCATTAACATCAATTTTATTATATATCAATCATATCATGTGATCTCAATGGTTGGGGAAATTTTAGCATGCAAATTGCTATATGATCCCTACCCTGGCTGGTGTCATATTATTGTCTAATTTATGACTTAAAATCCAGAAGGGCATTTCTGCGGGAATTTATTACTCTTCTAATGACACCCCAGTGATGACCAATTAAATGGTGCACCTGCTCTTCTAGTGGTATGGAACATCAGCATTGCACAAATTGAGTTCAGAGAAAAAAACAAAAATGCACGGCGGTAATACTAATTAGTGTAATGCTGTGGAGAGCATGATTTCCATGGTATGGGACACCTTTGTGGAGAGAGTAAGCAAGGTTAAGCTGTTCTTGTGTTCTAAACAAAAGGATGGAGCTCAAGGTCAATGGACAGCAAGCTAGGATATCGCTATATCTTGTTCACTAATTGACTCTTTGTTTGGCAATATCTCCACGGGTTGGGGGATCTTGTTCCTGGTGTTTAAATCAAAGCTCTTTTCTATGGGGGAGAATGAGTGAGAGTCAGAAGAACTACCACTAAAAGCCAAAAGGTGGGGACTGATCATCATTGAACTGATTGAAGATTAGGTTGAAGTGATTTTTCTGGGAGAATCAGGTTTTGATAAATGCTTTTCTATTTACGATGTAACGTTAATTTCACTTATATAGGCTATAGCTTCTAATATAGTAATATGCTGTCTTTGCTGGAATATGCCACTACTGACATGTACATACTACACACAACTACACACGTGGGAACTCTCAACCACATATTGTTAAATATATCCTCAGATGTTGAAAATAGTAAAAAATAAAAATAAAGAAACGTGTAAGAGCAAGAGGTAGAGCAAACAAGGAGAAAATTTAAGCCAGTTATCCTGTCTGGTGAAACCAATATTTCTTATTATAGCTGTGAAAGTTAGTAGCTGAAATCGTGTAACACGATTTCAATTAGAGTGTGTAAGCTTGTGCATTATAGTTTTAACGATTTCTTATTATCATTAATATATTTAACTCCTTGCCTAAACAAGCTTCAGACTTTCCACAGATGAGCAATGACATTTAGAAAAAATATAGTAACACAAATTATTACACAATTTTTTCTCACTATAATATTGATGTAACAAAATCCAAGTAATGAAGAAAAAATAATAGGTCTATGTATAAGTAATAACTAACTACCCACAATTTACCATGATAAAGGCAAAAAATTGTAAAATAATTTATACTTTCAGGACTACTTTTGATTTAACTCGGTTGAGAAGAAAAAGTACATAAATTTAAAAATTACTAAATAAGCAAAGTAGATATAAAACGAAGAGTTGTTTACCAAAATAAATGAACCACGGGCAAAAACGTGGATCTACTTTCTTCAGTACTTGTTGATTGATAACCCGCGGCTGTGGTGAACTTTCTAACAGGGTACAGGAAAGAGACTTTATTTCTTCTTAATTAATGCATTACTTCTGCCAGTGAACAAGATATAGCGGTCGTATATCTTTCTTTCCATGAGCTTGACCTTCCATCCTTCTAACTAAACCACAAGAGCAGCTTAACTTTTTTTACCATTAATCTCTGATTCATGGCCACTAAGCTTGTTCAACAACCAATCCCAGATTCCCATGTCATTCCTCCAAAACCAAGAGCCACAAAAATCATTAAAACTCTCAGATTATTCTCAGCCACACATCCAAGGACCAAGAGCACCATATTTGGCGAGTGCATATCTAGTTTTAGACCCATTTATTCCACCAAAGTTGCAGAACAAAGCCCTGGCATGGTTGAGGATGAAACACTTGTCCAGGCCAAAACAGAGCTTTACCAGGCAATACAAGGTACTCCAACTTGACTTCTATGCTTTAACCTCATTGATATAATTCTTTTTTATATTTCTTTACTGTAATGAACATAAGTGAACAATTTGAAGTGATGTTTAATATGGTTTGCATACAAACATCTTCCAAGGATTGAATAGAGGGATATTTGGAATCCCATCTGCAAAGAAATCTGAGATTGAAGGTTTGGTGAAACTGCTGGAGTCTCAGAATCCAACTCCAGATCCTACTCTGAAACTAGAGACGGTATATTATGTTATATTACAATAATGCTTGTGCAATTGGGCTTGAGATTTGTAGTTAAAACAATATTTTTTAAGGTTATTTCCATAATTGGAAGTTGAAAGTTAGTTGAAGATAAGTTCTTTTATATTTTATAAACTTTATTTCTAAAATTGGAAGGTGGGTGGATGCTGGAAACTTGTTTACAGTACAATTACAATCTTGGGTTCAAAGAGAACGAAGCTAGGCTTGAGAGATTTCATTTCATTGGGAGATTTTTTCCAGATCATTGATGTTACTAAGGTATAAATCTTTCAATATCATATTTAGATCTTGTAGCAAAACTAAAGGTTTAATCTTTTCGACTTCAATATTGGACAGTAGAACAGTTCAAAATTTAGCAAATTCCAAAAAAATGGTATCTTGAAAATATCTATATTTCTGGCTCAGCCTTTTTAATATTATACTTCTGACACCACTTTTAACCACAAAAATTGTGAACTTTTTTTTGTCAATTAAGTCTTTTGGTGTGATTCTTTATGTCTTTTAACTAAAACTATCTACATTTCTTAATGTGCCAAAATGGAGAGAAAAGCAGTGAATGTGGTCAAGTTCAGTGCGAAGGGGCTAAATCTGTTCAATGGAAAGCTCACGATTGAGGCCTCCTTCAAGATTTCATCAAAAGCAGTTAAAAAGCTACATTATTTTTCTGGTTACTTTCTACTTTTTTTTTTTTCTTTAATTCAACAAACAAACACTCATAGTAACCTGCTTTTGTTCCATATTCTACAGAGAGTTGACATTAGTTACGATCAGTCATCAATCACTCCTCACCAGGTATGCTACATTCATCAATCCTGTATCACATAATTTAGTTCAGTTCAGTTCATTTCATTGTTTTTGTTTTTTGTCAAGGGAAAGAAGAAAAATTATTATGACACATAAGATTTCTATTGAGGAGCTTATAACCTTGAAATTGATTTGTTTTTGCCTTTGTTAAAACAATAGTTGATGAATGTGTTCCGGAAGAACTATGATCTTCTCCTTGGCATCTTCAATCCACAAGGTTGGCTCGAGATTACGTATCCTAAGTCACCCTTTTATGTGTAGTATTTACTAATTATTGAAACCTTTACTGTACTTGTTCTCCTTAATCTAAACTCCTTTAGATATGTTGATGATAAATTGAGGATAGGGAGGGATGACAAAGGCAATATCTTCATATTAGAGCGTTCAGGAGAAAATGAACCCTGAGCCTCGCTCACCGGCACCGCCATGAGTCCCCAGTTATTAGAAGATCATTATTGGAGGGTTTAGGCTTTTAGCTCATTTTAACGTGACAACCATCATTTCATTGCTTCAAAAAACTTTTGAATGTAACTCAAAAAATTGTATTAAAAAGAAAATAGAAAAAAAAAAAGGTGAAGCTGCCTATCTGCAGGAACTTTCTCAAAAAGAAATCTACTAACAAGTTTTAGTGCATGAATTTCTAGGAATATGTTAGAAATTCTAAATTCTATCCAGAACCTGTGTCTACTCAAGTTCCAGTGAAAGGAAATCGTATGTTTTCATAAATTTTTGAGTTCAATGATACTTTGAAGCAAATCGTATGGTTACTTTACCTCATCCAATCATGGAGCTAGGAATTTGTCTGGTAGGTCAACAAAAAACAAAAAAGTGATGATTAGGGTTTTTTTTTTTTTTTTTTAATAATTTTTTATATCCTATTGTTAAAAGACTTATAGCTAAATTCATTGTCACCACATTATTTTGGTAAGACATCTCGTTGATTAATTATCAAAAGAAAAATACTGTTTCATGTATATATAAAATCCTATATATCTATTACAAAACTGTATTTTTGACAAATTTGTGTCCAGATTGACAAAAAAAAAATGATATCTTTAACCTATCTGTAATCCACCATCATGTAGGCACTAGATAGGTACGAAGAAGGAAAAAATCTAACTATTTCATTTTAAATTGTAGTCTAAACTCTTAAAGAAATTTAAGACCCCAATCAAACTAACAAATTAAAAATACATATATTTTAACCTATTAATTGTCTTGATTGTGTGGAGTAAACTTTCTTTTTTTTCTTTTTTTTTTGAGAAGGAAAACTGGAAATTTTATTAACTTAAGCCGTTTAAATAACAACAAAATGAAATTGTAGTTGAATATTCTTCATTCACATTAAGTAATCTAGTATGTTAATAGCATATTTAGCCAAACTATGAGCAACAGAGTTACCTTCTCTCCTAGTATGAGAGTAAAGAAATTGAAAATTGTGTGGAGTTACTTAAATTGAAAATTTTACCAACCTGAACCCCACCCAATCTAAATTGAAAAAAAAAAAAAAAAAAAAATCCACCCAAACTCACCAAAATAGTAAATACCCCGAATTGGGTCATTTTGTCAGACTGATGCTTTGAATCCACACCTCTACCTTTGCTTTTGAGTTTTGATGGTGCACAAGATTGCCTATTGGATAGAAGATCGTCCACGTCATAAGAAGAGCTGCAAGGCCCAAAGATAAGGCGCCGATATCATTTTCAAATTCAAACAAATAAGAACAAAAGGAAATAATGGATCATCTGTGAAGATATCATGCAAATTTGTCACCTCTCTAAGAGGATGGGAATGGGACTAAGGTGATTGGCTACAATCAAGGGCAAATAATCAGCAAGATCATCCCAAAAGCCCAATAAATAAAGCACACAGTCAACCGCATAAAGTATGAGCAAAAGTCTAATCTCTATGTCAAAGACATAAAAAAGTTTACAATTTTTGTCATAACTTGTCATGTGGTGAGCTGTGAGTGGTAGGGAAAAATTGGTGGATCCTCACCTCCACCATTCACAATTCGCTACGTGACAAGTTATGACAAAAGTTTTGAACTTTTTTGTGTCTCTAGCATTGTCCTTAACTAAAAGATAGTAAACATATTTTTGACTTGATTGTCAGGGGATCTTAGAGTCGGCACCACACTAGAGTCACCTAGTTCTTTTGTTTTTTCTTTGATTATGCAATATATAACGAAGTCGAGCTCTTCCAGATCTGCATCTACCCTGCAACAATTGATTCTTCAGCCTTCATTATCATAATACTGTGCCTAACTGCCTATGAGCTTCCTATTTCGGCCTAGAACTAATTTTCTTTGTAATAAGGCAAGATACCAAACCTACGTATACGGTTTACTACCATTACAAAATGAAGACAAATTTGAAAGTTCCACATATATTGACCTTTCTTAGAAAATTCTAAAACTTTAGAAGTTTCATTAGATTTTGTAAAAGGGTGAAAAGTTGAAACATATACATTCAAATTTGACCAATGTGCCAAAGGCCAAAGGGCGAACCATAATTTGCGCCGCACTGACTGTTCGCCAAGTGCAGCAGAGGCCTACAAGGGACCACCCAAGTCTAACCCACCAAGTTAGGCTTTCCCAACCCACCGAAATAGGTAGAAAATGTAGTTTCTTCAGGGCCAAGACTGTGCTCTGACTTTGATCCAGTCCAAGTTCACGGCTATATATCATCATCAAATCAAACCCATATGAGAGCATCCGCAGTGGGCACTCTATATGCTAAATGTTAGATATATTTAGCATTCAAGCCCACCAAACACGCAGCAATTGGGAGGCTATATGGGAAAACTTATATTTTTTTTGAGATTTTGCTACAGTACCATCTCATTAATAAGATGGTACTGTAGCTGTATGGTATAAAAAAAAATAATTTTTTATTGCTCATGCCTTATAAAGTAGAAAAAGGAAAGTTAACCAAACTAGTTTGGTTAACCAAACTAGTGGTACTCTTTCTAATTGGTTCATGCCTTATAAAGTAGAAAAAGGAAGGAAACCCTTCCAATGTGGGACAAGAGCAAAAAAATTTTGCCTAGGAGTACACATGAGTTTCCTTGAAGCAAAAAATGCCCCCCACAGTAATTAAACAGGGTATTACTAGGGTAAATGCGTTTATTTTTATGAAATTATTTATAGGTGTTGCACTATTATTTATGTAAAATGATTTTTTTTTTTTTTTTTGGGTGGTTATTCTCCTAAGATTTACATAAAAATGATTTGGAATATGACATTATTGCTCAAATTTAGTTGCCTTAACAATAATTGAAACCAAGTCAAGCAAATGACAAAATAAATTTAATAACACGGAATTAAGAATATAAAAAATAATTATAAACTTACATTAGTAGAAATATTTAAATATTTCACATAGCAAACCAGCCGCCCTGCACCAAATTCTCCGTCTTTTAATGGAAAAGTCCATGCCCATCCATTTGACGGTTTAGGAAAGCCCCGATGGATTGACCGTTTGGAAAAAATGCTAATGGATTGATTGACTTACGAAATCAAAATGGTTCTAGTTGCAGTTGAACTACCCACTCCTATCATAATTAATCATGGTTCCTTGCGCCTAGTCGCATCGCATGAATACTCAATACATTGAGATATCTTTCAGTCTCCATATAGAGATTACTAGATATTGGAATGTTTCAGACATTAACGAGAGTATGCTTAACATGGGGAGCAGGGGAGGTTCTCTTTTATTGTACTTCTAGCTCTTGTTGATTTCTTCCTTGAATGCTCACACTTTTGTTGGTGTGCTAGTGCAACCTCAACTATTGGTTGCATAGAAGCAGAGAGACTGGCTCTTCGAGACTTCAAAGACAGCCTAACCGGCAACCTCAATCGGCTCTCTTCGTGGACAGGCCAAGATTGCTGCAAATGGGAAGGAGTTGGCTGCAACAACAGCACCGGACATGTCATCAAGCTAGACCTCAGAAACCTGGTCTATCCAGATTCATTTGGATATGTTATTGAAGTTTCCAACCGGTTAAAAGCAAAAGCTGTTAACCCGTCTTTGCTGGAGTTGACATATTTGGAGCACTTGGACTTGAGCTGGAATGATTTCATGGGAAGCCCAATTCCCATTTTCCTTGGTTCAATGCAAAGATTGCAATATCTCAATCTCTCTAATGCACGCTTCAATGGTGTAGTCCCTCAGCAACTTGGTAATCTGTCTAAGTTGCATGCTCTTGATCTCAGTAGCGGTCCCAGTGAGTATGATTTTCAGCTGTCAGTAAGAAAGCTTCAATGGCTTTCACATATTTCATCTTTGAGACGCCTTGACTTGAGTTGGGTGAACCTAAGTGCAGCCTTTGACTTGGTTCAGGTACTCAACAAGCTACCTTTTTTGGTTCATTTACGCTTGTCATCATGTGGACTTGATGATCATGTTAGTCAGTTCCATGATTATGTTAATTCCATGTTTCTTGAACACTTTGATATTAGTGTAAACGCACTTCAAGGTCCCATCCCTGGTGTTATTAAGCACATGAGTGTGCTCAAAGTCCTTGACCTTTCAGCCAATGTCTTTAACTCTACAATTCCTCTGTGGTTGGCTAACCTGACAAACCTTGTGCATCTCAATCTTGGCTTTAATAATTTAACAGGTGAAATTCCAAGAGCTTTGGGGAACCTCACTTCTTTGGTTGTACTAGACTTGTCTTTTAATTCATTAGAGGGGGGCATACCAGGTTCTTTGTGGAATCTTTGTAGTTTGAAAGTGTTGGATTTAGCCAACAACAGATTAAATGAAACAATATCAGAGCCTTATAAAACTATATCCGGTTGCACTGGAAATGGTTTAGAGAAATTGAGTTTGAGATGGAACAAGGTTAGAAGTCCTTTGTCTGATTGGTTTTCACGGTTTGCAAATCTCAAAATCCTTGATCTCGCGAACAACTCAATCTATGGTCCAATTCCAGCATCATTTGGGAGATTGTCCAACTTGAGAATGTTAGATCTTTCTCATAACAGTCTAAATGGAACAGTTCCAGAATCTTTTGGGCAATTTTCAATGCTTGAGAAGTTACTTATGTCCAGCAACCTCTTGCAAGGAACCATTTCTGAAGTTCACTTTGCAAATCTCTCAAGATTAGAAGAGCTAGACATTGGTTTCAACTCTTTGGCTTTAAAAGTAAATTCTGACTGGGTGCCCCCATTTCAACTCAATTATATAAACATGAAATCTTGCAATATTGGGCCTCAATTTCCTGCTTGGCTTCAAACGCAAAAAAGGGTTATCACATTGTATATCTCTAACACAAGCATCTCAGATGTTCTTCCGCAGTGGTTTCCCAAAATGAAATTTTCCTATCTGGACCTATCCTTCAACCAAATCAGGGGCAGGCTACCAGCATTTTTGAAACCAGATACTCTCTACATGAATCTATACCTGAGTTCCAACAAATTTGAAGGTCCCTTGCCAATTTTTCCTTCCATCCTAAACAGGTTGGATCTCACTGACAACTTAATTTCAGGTTGGATTCCAGAAGACATTGGCAACATGACGCCTACATTAGACAATTTACTTCTCTCTGGTAATTAAATAAGTGGTCCAATCCCAAACTCATTGTGCAAAATAAATACCCTGCGAGTTCTTGATCTCTCCAAAAACAGGCTATATGGTGACATCCCAGATTGTTGGAGCAATTTCAAGATTTTGGTTGTTCTAGATTTTTCAGCCAACAACCTTTCTGGGTTCATCCTAACCTCATTTGGAAATGCAACATCACTGCAATCTTTGCACCTAAGCAACAACAGTCTTCAGGGAGAGCTTCCATTGTCATTGAGAAATTGTACAGGCATGGTTATTTTCGATGTTGGTGAAAATAAATTATCCGGAAGTGTACCTAGATGGATTGGGGAGAGTATGTTGCGCCTTGAAATTCTTCGCCTACGATCAAATATGTTTGATGGCATTATTCCTTTAGAAATATGCCAGCTCACTGAGCTTCAAGTACTTGACCTTGCACACAATAATCTATCAGGAATTATCCCTCCTTGTTTTGGCAATTTGAGGGGCATGATTTCTGGAAATGGGACAACGAGTAGTATTGGTATTTATAAATGGTCAACTACATATGGCGAAAACATGGTTCAGTTCATGAAAGGGAAGGAGCTCGAGTACACCAAGACACTTAAGTACCTAATTAACATGGATCTTTCTGTAAATAAATTGACAGGAACTATCCCAGAAGAGTTAACAAACCTTGCTGGACTACGCGGCTTGAACTTGTCCAATAACCATTTAAAAGGGAACATGCCTGCCATGATTGGCAACATAAGGTTCTTGGAGTCCATGGACTTCTCAAGAAACCAGCTTTCTGGCTCAATTCCACAAAGCATGTCCGCACTGACGTCTCTAAGCCATTTGAACTTGTCCTACAACAACCTATCAGGACGAATTCCATCAGGCAATCAGCTGCAGACCCTTGATGATCCATCCATTTACATTGGCAACTCTCAACTCTGTGGCTTTCCACTATCAAAGTGTGTGAGTCCGGATCCACCTCAAGCTGACAATGAAGGGAAAGATGAAGGAAATGGACCTGTGATAGAATGGTTGTATATCTTTATGTCTGTAGGGTATGTAACTGGACTATGGGGAGTTCTTGGTGTCATGATGTACAAGAAGAATTGGAGGGATGCTTATTTCAACTTTGTGGATGACATCAAAGAGAAGACAATATCAAGATTTAAGGAGAAGGTAGCTACGCCAAATAGGTCTAGGACCAGGAGCAACCACATGGAATGGAGCTGGTAAGCAATAGTTTTAGTTACCCAAATTCTTGGGAAGATGTCCTTTGTTTCTACCTATGATGATTTCTCCTCCATTTATATGTGGATGATAATTTCTTATATAAGCTCTATCTTATATTTTTTCACTTTCTTGGTAAACATTGAGACGATGATACAAGGTAAAGACTGTGCACAGGTGAAGACAGCTGTTGTTGTTGTTGTTGTTTTTTTATTTTTTATTTTTTTTTATTTTTTTTTTATGGCCACATTATGTAACTATTGGGTATGAATAAGGTAATAGCTGCTGCCAATTCTGAATTAACTAAAGAATAGAAAGTATTTACACCCAATACATAGAGAGAAACTATTTAGTATTTGCCTAGGTAAATTTGCACTTGTAAATAGCTTGGAGTGTGTCAGGTCAAGTGGTAAAGAAATGTCTTTACTTTCGATTACCATTTGCCTGTATTTTTTTTTTTAATTATTTATAAATGACAATTAAAGTTACTTTCCAAGGTTGAGTTTGTGTTATAAGTGCCAGATTTTTTTTTTCTTATAAACAGCAAACGGGGGTCTAAGGAAAATTGAAGTATGTTACTTCCAATTTTCAATCAAATGATTTGAGTTGAAAATGATGCTGGCAGTTGAGACCTTGTGATTTTTGACTATATGAGTGACCAGACGAGAAAGGGGAGTTTTTGTTGTGACTATTATAGAACTCCTGCTTCTTCTTCTTCTTCTTTTTTTCCTTCTTTTTTTCTGGGGGGGGGGACTATGAATCATAATATTAAGAAAAACTAGCTTGATCAACCTGAAGTACATCAAGAAAATTTGGAGGAACTAACTTCATCCAAACAACAAAATTTAGGGACATTTATCACATTCCTTGCCAAACTATAATCTAACATGACTATGAAAAGTAAAGAAATTTTTTTGAAAAAAGAAGAAGTATTGTGTTTATACTTTCATAATCTAATTTAACATCTAATCCAACACGTGAAAAATGAATAGAGAAATAAATAATTTTAAACATAAAATTGATTTTGTTTTCTTAAAAATCTTAAATAATAAACTAATGAGATAGAGAAGAAGAAGAGCAAATAACTTTTATTAAATAATTAATATTTCCGCTAATTTACCTTTTGAGTTCTTGAGAAAAATTGTATTGTTTTCATTTTGGCACAACATAAATTTTATATATATTATATATTACATTTGTGATTGTCCCTATAATGAATGAAAATATGATTATGAAATACATTACAATTTAGTAAATTAATCCAAATTGCAAAAAAGAAGTTTAATAACACCACCCTAAAAATATTATCATGTACAACGTGCGGGTCAGCCACTAATATGATGTGATGTTCTGGCCAACCAAATGTTTGGTAACTTTATCTATTATATTCACCCCTTATACTCTATTAACTTCAATTGTTTGAAATGAAATATTAACAGTTTCTAAAAAAGGTACACATGTTGGTAAATTTATTTAGCACCAACGAGTTCATGAACATCTTGCAACGCTGGTACAATTTTCTCTAAACCTGCCTAAAAAAAAGAAATCAAATATACGTATGCTAATTTCATACTTAACATGACCATAAAATAAAAAACATAAACATAAACATAATAGTAACTATTCTTCTTCTTCTTCTTCTTCTTCTTCTTCTTATTATTATTATTATTATTATTAATGTGCCCTTTAGCTTTCTAAAATATCACACTTTGATTTTAAACATATATCATACAAATAAAATAAAAAAGGGAAAAACTAAATCAAGATATTGATATCACTATACTTTTATTAACCATATCGATCATAAATAAAATATTCTTCGATCCAAATTTTTGGCGCATTACTAGTTTTAGTAGCATCATATTTATGAATGATAATCATTAGCAAACCTATATTTTGAATTGAACCAACAGAATTGCACCATTTATTTGTTGGGATGAATAAACAAATAAGATCAATTACCCCAAACTGAGACACAATTCAATGAAATTTTAAATAAATGCTATGATAAAAGCATTTTCCTTGTTGTAAATTAGGCTTTTTGCAAACCTTAGAATAAAAATTTTCCTGCAATTCTCTAAATGTATTAACTTCACTAACTATAAAATTTCGGAGCCTAATAATGTGACTGTGCAAACCTTCGATGCTAAGAGGCTGTTTGGCCACTTTTTTTGGTCATTCAATTTTCATCACTCATCACTCATCACTCATTTCTCATTTTTCATTACTCATCACCCATCACTCTAAAATTAATACCCGTTTGGCTCCATCTTTTTCATGCCATCACTCAAATTTTTTCACACTATTTGTGGGCCCCAGCTCTGTCACTGGCGCAGCTTTTTTTTTTTTTTTTTTTTTTTCAGTACCCCCAAACCCGAACCAATGAAAGAAGAAAGGAAGAAAAAAAAATACCCAGATCACCGAACCCAAGAAAAGGAAAAAAAAAAAAAAAGGATGAACAACGGGGAGATCGAACCCAGGAAAAGGAACAAAAAAAAAAGAAAAAAAGAAAGAGGATGAATACCGGGGAGATCGAACCCAGGAAAAAAAAAAAAAAAAAAAAAAAAAAAAAAAGAGGATGAACACCGAGGAGACCGAACCCAGGAAAAGGAAAAAAAAAAAAAAAAAAAACCAAACCCAGAACCAACGTGAAAAGAAAAGAAAAGAAAAAAAGAAAAGAAAAGAAAGGAGAATAGAAAAGAAACCCAGAAAGTGAGAAGAAGAAGAGCAGGTCTGTTCGTGAAAGACAAAAAGAAAAGATAAAAAAAAAAAGAGAAAGAAGAAAAAGAGGGAGCAAATTCTGACTGTGGGACCAGGTTTGTAATGGTATTTACAATTTTGCCATTGAAAATTAAGAATTGAAAACTGAAAACAGCCAAAAGTTGTTTTCAGTTTCCATAACTCATAACTCAAAAAGTAGAGAATTGAGTATTGAAAACAGAGTTATGGAAATAGAGTATTGGTGTAGGCAAACAAGTATTTTGCTATGGGTCCCACCATTTTTTAGAATTGAGTTATGAAAACTGAGAATTGAGTCATGAGAATAGGTCATCCAAACAACCTCTAAGCAGTTGTCCTCTTTGTAGATAAAGAGTTTATTTTTCTTTTTTCTTACAAATTTTTTGAAAAAATATTTATAAAACATAGTAAATTGATTTTGATTTTCTAGGCTTTACGTGGTTTTAATAATGTTATATAATATATTCTAAAAAAAATCTTATTTAATAAATAGTAAATTAAAAATATAGAAAAAAAAGAAAAGAAAAAGAATTGAACCTTATAACAAAATTTTATAGTCACCTTATAAATTTTTTGCAAAATGCTTAAAGTTCTAGTGCAAACAATTGAAACATGTATAATGGATATTAAAATTGCTGTAAAATATATGTACGTTGATTTCATAATTAACAAGGCCACAAAAGATAAACATGAGTATAAACATAAACATAAATATAAATAAAATATTTTGATTTTTATCTTTATAAAATATGATATTTTGGTTTTAAACACATATAATCTAAATAAAACAAAAAAGGGAAAAACTAAATCAAGATATTGATATCACTTTACTTTTATTGACCATTTTGACCATAAATAGGATACTCTTCGAGCCAAATTTGTGGCTCATTACTAATTAAACATAATTTTGTACAAAAGTAGTTGTGATCAACAAAGCCAAGATAGCTGAGATAGTTTAAGAATTAAGACCCTAGTTTTAGGGACTTGGCTTGGGTCCATTGCACAGGTTAAGATCATGACAAGTCGGGTCCAATGCTCAAGAGCACTGGATCAATCTTTATCGCAATTTTAGAAAACGGTCCAAAAGGGCATGAATTTGAATCCTGTCTTTAAAGAGAAAATGTGAGAGAGAGCATACATGCACTAGATGCATGGTATACCACCTTGTTCTTGACACTTGATAGCTTCTCTTTCTCTCTTATTTTCTTTCTTTTTTTTTTTTTTTTTCCTCCAAGTGGACAGCTTCTCTTCTAATAGTTAAGAAAGTGGGGTATTTACAAATTAGCCTTTGTGATTTGACCATGACATAACATTTACATCCCTAAAGTTTGTATCGAAATACATTTGTTAGGTTTTCATCCAAATTTCATATTTTGTGAACACATTTACCCTTAATTTTATCACCCTTCATCTTCTAAAGGATAGATGGTCAAATCCATTGATTTAAACATAAAAGCACAATAGTACGCAAATATAAGGAAACTTATAGCAAAAAAATGCAAATTGAAGTCCCAAATTCAATTCCCACCAATATAATCTATTCACTAATCAATACAATAAGAAATTGAACATAATTAACAAATCTAAGAATTTCAAGTTTAGAAAAAAAAATCAAATTCAAATAGAATACAACCACAAAATAAAATACATGGTAATTTGATAAACTCAATCATCAACGTTTTGCAGAATGCAAAATTGGTGGGGTGCAGACACTTCAAATGCTACTAAACTTGTCTCCCACACAAGATTAGGGGAAAATTAAATTTTACCATCCTAAATCAAGATATTGATATCACTTTACTTTTATTGACCATCTTGACCATAAATAGGACACTCCTCGATCCAAATTTGTGACTCATTACTAATTAAAGATAATTTTGTACAAAAATAGTTGTGATCAACAAAGCCAAGATAGCTGAGATAGTTTAAGAATTAAGACCCTAGTTTTAGGGACTTAGCTTGGGTCCATTACACAGGTTAAGATCATGACAAGTCGGGTCCAATGCTCAAGAGCACTGGATCAATCTTTGCCGCATTTTTAGAAAATGGTCCAAAAGGGCATGAATTTGTTAAACTTTATCATCACAAACTATATGCTAAATTACACTTTGAATCCTAAACTTAATTTGGTGAAGCGAAAAATTATGAATGAGCCGGTCTGTCATCTGTGTGGCCGAGCTGACGAGGATACGCTCCATGCATTGTGGGGATGTGAGGCTGTCAAGCAGGTATGGGTCCGTGACTTCAACTGGGTGAACCAATTTGAGGCGGCTCAAGGATCATTTCAGGACTTGGTGACGAAGGTCCTGAGAAAACCGAGAATGCAAGAAGTGTTTGCATCAACAGCTTGGTTTGTATGGACACACAGAAACAAGTCGAGATTGAATGAAAAAACTTTGCCACTCAGCGGCATTAGAGATGCAGTAAGTAATTTTCTGCACTTGTATCGTTCCTGCCGTGAACCACCTGCTAGAATCAAGATGGTGAGGCAACGCAGATGGAAACCTCCAAACCCAGGTGAGTACAAAGTTAACTTCGATGGCGCCGTGTTCAATGAAAGTGCTGAAGCGGGAGTGGGTGTGGTGGTACGTGATTCAAGAGGTTTAGTGGTGGCGGCAATGTAGGAAAAAATCATCAAACCGCATTCTGTGGAGTGTTTGGAATTGCTGGCAGCAAGGAGTGCGGTGATCTTTGCAAAAGAAATTGGGTTACAACAGTTCCACTTTGAAGGTGATTCCGAAATAGTCATTAAAGGGTTGCTGGAAGGTCGTATGCATTTCTCATCTCATGGGCACTTGTTTAGAGACATTTTATTTCATGTAAGCTCCATGCGGAGTTTTTCTTTCGCTCATATTGTAAGGCAAAGTAATGCTGTAACACATGCTTTAGCCCAAAGAGTAAGGTTATCTTTTCCTTTTTCTTTTCTACTTGAATGAAGTTTGTTTCGTCGGACATTGATGATTTTATAGGTGCTGGCATCCATATTATGGACAATTAATATTATCAGTACGTTGTCTTTTCTCTCTAAAAAAAAAAAAAAACTTTTGTTTTTTGTTTTTTTTTAGTAACAAGCCAAAAAGGATTTTGATTTGGGTTGCTTTCCAAGGTTACTTTCCATCAAAAGCATTCGATCAAGAATTATCTTCACTTCTCATAAAAAAAAATAAAAATAAATGAAAAAAAAAAGAATCATCTTCACTTTCCAAGGTTGCGTTTGTGTTATAAGCGCCAAATTTTTTTTTTTTTTTCTTATAAACAGCAAACGGGGGAATAAGGAAAACCGGGTTATATGTAACACCCGCCTCACTTAAATTTAATTTTATTGCTTCTAGAGTGAAATTGATAAATTATTTAATTTATTTTGAAGGTGATATTATTTATATTATGATATTTACAAAGAAAATAAATAAAAGAAGATGTAATGTGAGAGTTACTTTTTGTGGATTATTCATATTTAACTTTTAGTCTCCTTATCGATTAAGGAAAAGGATAAGAGATTTCCTATTTGGATTAGGAGTTTAAGAGTTATTGGAATTCTTTAGAGTTTTAGCCTATCTAAACAACCTTAATATGAGTTGGTGGGGATTAAAGTCTTGAAAGCTTATTTAAGTTCTAGTAGGCTTTAATTTCAGCCCTAGTGGAAACAGTTTTAACGTGTGAAGCTGAAAGGTAAAATAGTGTATTTGTGAAACGTATAGAGAGAGAGAGAGAGAGAGAGAGAAAGAGACTACAAAATTACAAGAGACAAATTCTGCATCCGTGTGGTCGTGTGGTCAAGTATATCTCTCTCTCAAACCAACCTTCATGGATATAACCTACGTTGCTAGAGTAGTTTAATAGATTTGCTTTAATATCCCTTATGAACTCTTGAATTAGGCGATAAGCTTTTGAGTGATAGTTGCTAGAGTTTACGCATGGTAGTGGGGTTGGACTTTTGAATCTTGTAATCTATATCACGGTCAAGTTTCTAAACTCTTATCAATACATTCTACAGGTCACTAGGTCCTACGGGTAGGAATTAATTGGTAAATCTATTGTATTCTTTCCATGTCTTACGGGTAGGAATCTTATTGGATGCTATATATACATGTAATTTGGGATAATATTGATCTTTAAGCATAAAATTATTTGGAAGCCAACTCATACTGGGAGAATTAAATAATATAGAGATCTACATATTCGGCTCATTAGAATTGTTTACTAGGTATTGATTTTGGAGTACTTGATAAAGCAATTGAGTACTAGATTAGCTATAGTTTCAGAATAAGTAGTGAGATACGAATTTTAAGAGTGAAATTTATATTTTGTTGCTGCCTTAGTGTATCCATTCTTATTGAGTCGTCTTGTCCTTATTTAGGTTCTAGTTGATATTGTTTCAGACAGTGGAGGTGAAGCTTGGTTTAACAATTAGAGGTAAGTGGACTTCAGAACATGACGTCTCTGAAGACGTATATATTCATATATTTTTGGTAAAAATAAATAAATAAATATATATATATATACACATAATTGTAAAAGTGAAGTTCAAAAACTTATACCATTGTCAATGCTTTATACATACCTAAATTTTATTATTTATTGTATATTTCTTTGAAACTGTATATGTTAAGAATGACTCAAAACTATATTTTTGAGCAAGTATTTGTTATATGATATATGATTGGTATTGATAATATTGTAATAAAGTAAGAATGTTTTCAAACGGTCAGCTAGACAGTCTGCAACCTTTGCCAACACAGGGTTAAGTGTTGGTCTTCGGCCGATTTAGTGTTATTGTGGTGTGGTGCAGTGTTATCGTTTGCTCTTTGGAGCCAGTGTTGCCTCCTTGAAGTTAGTGTTATTGTTCTCCATGGGAATCACCCACCGAGTGTTTAGTAGCTTATGTTTTTGTCTGGCTAATGTTTAATGTTTTCCATATCAAACTACTGTTTTATTGTTATTTGCTGTTACAAGTGGAAAAATTGTTTAGTACTATATTAAATTGTTTCTACCTATCTAATGTATTTTGGCCAATTAAAGTGGTTACTATTTTATTTACTGATTACAATGTTATAGTAAATGTTTTCTTTCTAACAGTTTTATAGAATATATTATATTACTGTTAAAACTATTTGTAAATGTTTTGTAAAGATTATATTTTGTCAATAATACTAATGTTTTGTTTTTAAAAGACATCCTCATGTTATGTAGTCTCTTATTGAGCTTCTAGCTCACCCCCCTTTCTCCACCCTTTCAGATTAGAGCAATGGAATATCTTTTGGTGGTAGATTATTGGAGCATTAGATTGAAGACTTCTTTTGGAGCTATGTTAATAGATGGACTGTGTTAGTATATTTTCTTAGGATAGTGAGTTTATTTGTGGAACACTTTGAGATTGTATTTGGAGACTTTATTGTTAAACTTTTTATTTTTATGGATTTCATAGGAAAGATTTTGATTATTTGAAGTTTATTTATGGATATTTAATTACGCTTTGTTCCATTATATTAGTGCTGATTATTTATGAGACAGGTTATGCATCTAAATCCTTGGTATGGGTTTGGAGTGTTACAGTATAAGGAAAACTGGAGCATGTTACTTCCAATTTTCAATAAAATGATTTAAGTTGAAAATGACGTTGGCAGTTGTACCCTGTGATTTTTGACTATATGAGTGACCAAATGAGAAAGGAGAGTTTTTGTTGTAACTATTATAGAACTCCTGCTCTTTTTCTTTCTTTCTTTCTTTTTTTTTTTTTTTTGGGAAAACTGTGAATCATAATGTTAAGAAAAACTGGCTAGATCAATTTGAAGAATATCAAGAAAATATGGAGCAACAAACTCCATCCAAACAACAAAAGTAAATTTGGAGGAACAAATTCCATCCAAACAACAAAAGTTGGAGACATTTATCACATGCCTTGCCAAACTATAATCTAACATGATTATGAAAAATAGAGAAAAAAATTTTGAAAAAAGAAGAAGTATTGTGTTTATACTTTTATAATCTAATCTAACATCTAATCCAATACATGAAAATGAATAGATAAATAAATAATTTTAAACATAAAATTGAATTTGTTTTATTAAAAATCTCAAATAATAAACTAATGAGATAAAGAAGAAGAAGGGCAAATAAATTTTATTAAATAATCAATATTTCTGCTAATTTACCTTTTGAGTTCCTGAGAAAAATTGTATTGTTTTCATTTTTCCCACAACATAAATTATATATATATATATATATATATTACATTTGTGATTGTTCCTATAATAAATGAAAATATGATTATGAAATACATTGGTATTTATTAAATTAGTCCAAATTGCAAAAAGTAAGTTCAATGACACCACCGTAAAAATATTATCAAGCACAACGCGTAGGTTCGTGACTAATATGATATAATGTTCTAGCCAACCAAGTGTTTGGTAACTTGAACTATTATATTCACCCCTAATACTCTGTTAACTTCAGTTGTTTGAAATGGAATATTAACGAGTTCATGAAGATCTTGCAATGCTGGTACGATTTTCTCCAAACCGGCCTAAACAAAAAAACTCAAATATATGTACGCTAATTTCATACTTAACATGACCATAAAATAAAAAACATAAACATAAACATAATAGTAACATTATTATTATTATTATTAATATTATTATTATTATTATTATTATGTGCCCTTTAGCGTTCTAAAATATCACAATTTGGTTTTAAACATATAACATACAAATAAAATAAAAAAGGGAAAAACTAAATCATGATATTGATATTACTATACTTTTATTAACCATCTCAATCATAAATAAGATATTCTTCGATCCAAATTTTTGGTGCATTACTAGTTTTAGTAGCATCATAATTATGGATGATAATCATTGGCAAAGCTATATTTTGAATTGAACCAACAAAATTGCACCATTTATTTGTTGGGATGAATAAACAAGTAAGATCAATTACCTCAAACCAAGACACAATTCAATGAAATTTTAAATAAATATTATGTTAAAAGCATTTTCCTTGTTGTAAATTAGGATTTTTGCAAACCTTGGAATATTAATGTTCCGTCTCTCCACTTCTAAACTAATTAACATAACTAACTATGAAATTTCGGAGCCTAATAATGTAGCTGGGCAATTCTTCGCTGCTTAGCAATGGTCCTCTTTGTAGATAAAGAGTTTATTTTTCTTTTTAATTTCAAATTTTTTGAAAAAATATTTTTAAAAAAATAGTAAATTGATTTTGATTTTCTAGGCTTTACACCATTTTAATAATGTTATATAATATATTCTAAAAATAACTTATTTAATAAATAGTAAAGTATAAATATAGAAAAAAAAGAATTGAACCTTATAACAAAATTTTATAATCACCTTATAATTTTTTGCAAAATGATTAAAATTTTCATGCAAACAATTGAAACATGTATAGTGGATAGTTGAAATTTCCGTAAAATATATGTATGTCGATTTCATAATTAACAAGGCCACAAAAAATAAACATGAGCATAAACATAAACATAAATATAACACAAATATAAATAAAATATTTTGATTTTTATCTTTATAAAATGTGATCTTTTGGTTTTAAACACATATAATCCAAATAAAACAAAAACGGAAAATCTAAATCAAGATATTCATATCACTTTACTTTTATTGACCATATTTACCATAAATAGGATTCTCTTTAACCCAAATTTGTTGCTGACTACTAGTTAAAGATAATTTTGTACAAAAGTAGTTGTGATCAACAAAGCTATGATAACCGAGATAGTTTATGAATTAAGACCCTAGTTTTAGGGACTTGGCTTGTGTCCATTACACAGGTTTAGATCATGACAAGTCGGGTCCAATGCTCAAGAGCACTGGACTAATCTTTGCTGTAATTTTAGAAAACAGTCCAAAAGGGCATGAATTTGAATCTTGTTTTTAATGAGAAAATGTGAGAGAGAGCATACGTGCACCAGATGCATGGTATGCCACCTTGTTCTTGACACTTGATAGCTTCTCTCTCTCTCTCTCTCTCAAGTGGACAATTTCTCTTTTAGTAGTTAAGAAAGCGGGGTAAATACAAATTGCCTTTGTGATTTGACCATGACATAAAATTTAAATCCCTAAAGTTTATACTGAAATAAATTTGTTAGGTTTTCATCCAAATTAACAAATTTCATATTTTGTGAACACATTTACCCTTAATTTTATCACCCTTCATCTTCTAAAGGATAGATGGTCAAATCCATTTATTTAACCATAAAAGCACAATAGTACACAAATATAAGGAAACTTATAGCAAAAAAATGCAAATTGAAGTCCCGAATTCAATTCCCACCAATATAATCTCTTCACTAATCAATACAATAAGAAATTGAACATAATTAACAAATCCAAGAATTTCAAGTTTAGAAAAAAAAAATCAAATTCAAATAGAATACAACCACAAAATAAAATCCATGGTAATTTGATAAACTCAATCATCAATGTTTTGCAGAATGCAAAATCGATGGAGTGCAGACACTTCAAATGCTATTGAACTTGTCTCCACACAAGATTAGGGGGAAATTAAACTTTACCACCCTAAATTATATGCTAGATTACACTTTAAATCTTAAACTTTTAGGATGATTGAATCTCAGATCTCTTATTCAACCATTAAAGACTTTACCAGTTGAGCTAACTAGAACACACTTGTGAACATGAGACTTGATTTAACTATATATAATAGTATATTTTTATTTATGTATATTTGTCTAGAGATATAGTTATATAGACTTGAAATTGGATTATACAAATTTGTAAATAGGTTCATATGATATTAAATTATAAGTTGTGGTTTTATTGATAAATAAATGGTATATTCATAGTAAAAAATAAAAATTCATAGATTTGGTGGAGCAAATTTTTTTAATATATATGGGAAAAGAATAAGTTAATCAAGTAGCTTGCAAACAAATTTGAGCTTGTTTGACCAAAAAAAAAAAAAAAAGAACCAAATTTGAACATGTAATTTTGATTGGTAATGAGCTTGAGTATAAAGTAAAATCAAATAAACAAACATGAATGTTTAATACTCGGCTTGACTAGTTTACAACCCAATCTATGAGTTATCTGGCCATTATCATGATGAAGGGAATGACATAAGATAGAATTGACAAAAATGTATAGGTACATGGCATTTTTTATAAATATGATTTGATAGTAGAACGATGAGGAATTTAAGCCTAAATGTTAAGGGTAACAAAACTCTTAACACAATGCAAGTAATTTTAATTGAAATGAAATTTGCATGTTTTTTTAATTGATAATTTATCGAATAATTGACTTATAGGAAATTTAAATAAAGTTTCTTAGATATATTTAAAGTTTAAACATATAACTGGGGATTTTTTAGAAAATAACTATAAAACCCAAACAATATCATTAGTTAGGCAACATTTCAAAGTAATTTGGTTTCTAATAATTCGAGTCCAGAGGACTCGATTTTGGGTTGTTATTTTCCTATTTTGCCAGCAGCTGAGGTGGACAAGGATCCACATAGGCCAGGAAATCGAGTTCATGGGACTCGTTTTTTATGCATAGAAACTAAGTTCAGAGGACTCGGTTTTTATACATAGAAATCGAGTCCTCTAAACTCGGTTTCTATGCATAAAAAACGAGTCCAATGAACTCGATTTCCTAATCTCATGTCTCATCTCACAGCATACGGTCATGTGAGTACTAAGTTGGAACCTGTTTCCTCCTTACCGTGGGGTCTCACACCTTCAGCTCTCTCTTCAGAAACTCAACTCTATATTCCCTTCAAAAACAACTTTCCTATTGTCTCTCACTTGCACTCACAGAACACCCATCTCACACAACACTCTCAAGTAATGTTTTTACAATATTATGATTATTTGCTAGTTTTTTTTTTAAGAAAAATTTAGAACATATTAGGAAAAGTTTTGTTTTTTTTATTTGTTAGTGTAAATATTGTGATTAATTTATTTGTTTGTATATTGTGATTATTTGCTAGTTTTATTTTATTTTTTTTGAAATTAATATTAGGACCCTATATGAGATCATGAATCTACTTAAGAAAAAATATCTATAATGACTAGTAATATTATGATTAATTATTGGGAATATTTAGTAAATAATTGTGATTAAATTACAACATATTGGGAATTTTTTTTTTTGTTAGTGTAAATATTGTGATTAAATTATTTTCTAAGTTTTTTTAAAAAAAAATTAATATTGTGATTATTGGGAATATTTAGTACCAAATATTGTGATTATTATGTTATTACAACATATGGGAATATTTGTTTTGTTTGTTAGTGTAAATATTGTGATAATATGCTAAGTTTTTAAAAAAAATTAATATTGTGATTAATTATTGGGAATATTTAGTACTAAATATTGTGATCAATTGTTAGGAATATTTAGTACTTTTAGGTCTTTATCATGGATTGAAATGGATTATGAGTTTGATACCTAAGATAGTATTTGTAGTCTTTTTACCATAAATTATTTCAAGATATATTTGTTTAAGATTTGTAACAGAGATTTCAATGGAAAACTTGTTGGTATATAATATTTTTGTTCATCATAACTTATTTGAATGGGTTTTGAAAGTCATGCCCCTAGAATGATTTGGAATTGTAAGAGAATATGAAATTGGTAATGACTATTTTTGTATGTGACCTGAGGTGAGTATATGCAAATTTGGTTGAGGTTAGTATTGTTGGCATTTCATATGCAAAGTTTTGTGATTGATGTTAATTGAGCATTATAAATTTGTCACTAACACAATCGCACTTGATGATCTACAGGTTGACAATGATCCATATAAATATATATTACGGTGGGCCCTTTAGCAATGCCAACCCTTATGATGGATTCTCATTTCAAGGTCCGGGTATGCAGTGCATCTATATGATGATACGCCGTAAGCTAAAGACCTTGAATGATTTGAAAGTAAAAATTATGGAAGAGTTGCAAGTGAACCCTGCTTTGCATGACATACATATTACTTTCTGTTCTCCACATGAAATCCTCAATCAATGCATTAATTACAAAAATATGGCGATAACTGAGGACAAACATGTGAAATTCATGTTTAGTAAAATGCAGAAATGGGAAAAAGTAGAAAATTTTGAGTTGTACATCACTTTGGAGCCGCGTGCGAAAGTCGACGTAGAGAAAATTGTACAAACAACTACATCGCTACAGTTTGCAGTCCTAGATGATCAATGCACCACATTGGGAGGCTATACACCCCCTTTTTAAGAGACACCAACAACAATTAAGAGCTAACCTGGAAATAGATATGAAGATCAATTTTGTACACATCAAGGTGAATCCTCTACAGTTCCAGTAGTTGAAGATGAAGACGAAGACTGTTTTGGGGAAGATCTAGACGATAGAGATGAGTACGAAAAGAGGATTGAGCAAGACAACTTTAACAGAGGTGTTGATGACCATGAAATTACTCCCATTCCTGATGTTAATGATATGGCTGGATGTTGATGATATGGCTGAATGTGATGAAGATGATGCAGACGCTAATGTCAAAGTTCAGCATGTTACAAATACGACCCCCATTTATGAACCTCCTGCCTCATCATTTTATGAAAATACTTGGGAAAATATGGTTGATCCTGAAGTTGTTCACTAAGCATTTGGTTCTTCTTGGAATGCGGGCATGAATTTTGCGAAAGGGTTGATTTTTGTGAATAAAGAGGCGGTGAAACGTGCATTAACAATTTACGCCACAAAGCATAACAGAAACATTATCACTAGTAACTTGACCAAAAGTAGACTGTCTGTAAAATGCATCGATGAGTCATGCATATGGTACGTTGGGGCAGTCGTGAAGCCTGAACATGGACAATGGATGGTCACATCTTATAGGGGTCCTCACAATTGTATACCCCTTGCCATGACCCTTGATGGTAGAATGATGGATTGTAATTTTCTTACAGTAGAATTTATTCCATTGTTGCAAGAAAAACACACGACAACAATTTATCACCTCAGAGATTTCATTAAAGGGAAGTATTATGGGCATAAGTTTTCTTACTATAAGATATGGGATGCAAAACAACAAGCTATTGCAAAGATATTTGGGGATTGGGAAGAGTCTTACCAAAGGTTGAGAAAGTTATTGTTGGCATACTTGGATCAAGAACCTGGCACCTGGTTTTGGTGTCACACCATACCCAGGGACGAGTTCAGTGATACAATATTGCACCATGTATTTTGGGCTTTTGCTCCATACAATGAAGGATTCAGACATTGTAAGCCAATGATCAGTATTAATGGGACCCATTTGTATGGTAAATATTGAGAGGTGTTGTTGATTGCAATGGCCACCAATGCCAACAATAAGGTTTTGCCTCTTGCCCTTGCCGTTGTGGACAAAGAGTCAGGACCTAGTTGGAGGTGGTTTTTAGAACGCCTCAGGAATGCACTAGGGGATGTGATAGCAGATAAGGACATCTATGTAATTTCTGACCTACATAAGGGTATTCAAAATGCAATTGCAAACTGGCCTAGAGATGATGATGGATGACTACGAGTAGTTCACAAATATTGCCTTCGACATGTTGCTAGCAACTTCAACACGCATTTTCAGGACGCCACTTTAAAATCATTGGCCTTGAAAGTGGGGTATGCTACTTAGGAAGCTAAATTTGAGTTGTACATGCAACCTATCAAGGAAGCCAAGATCGAGGCCCTTATAAAGAAACAGAGAACCGAGCAGCAGGAAAGTGAACTCGACTCATCCATCATGCCATACACATATCTAATGAAAGAGGATTTAGACACGTGGACTCAGCTACATGATGGTGGATGCCGTTATGGGGCTATGACAACCAATGCCTCAAAGTGCTTCAATGGAGTACTTAAAGGTGCCCGTGGCCTACCCATTGCTGCAATGGTTGAATTCACTTGGAGCAAATTTGTTGCGTATTTCCATGATCGACACAAAGAAATTACTCATGATTTCTCCAATGGCAAGGTATGGAGTAAATATGCCTTACAAATCTATGGACAAAACTTGCAAAAATCTCTTTCACACCAAATAGTAGTGTTTAATAATCTGAATGGTATATATCAAGTAATTACTGCATACAACATCCATAGCTCTGGAGGGGGACACCATAGTCATGAAGTAAACCTAATAGCCAGAACATGTCGTTGTGGAAAGTGGCAAAATCGAAAGATCCCTTGTTCACATGCAATTAAAACTCTTCAGCACTTGGGGCAAGATGCGACTACATATATTAACCCATGTTATAGTTTGGAGAATGCCATTTGCACCTACTTACATGCATTTGTGGTGCCAATGTCAGAGACATTGTGGAAGGATGTGGACGGTCCAAAGTGGGTGCCTGACCCAAACCTGTTGCGGGGCAAAGGTCGACCTGTGGCGTCTAGGATACGGAATGAGATGGATGGGGTTCGGAAAGAACCGGGAAGCTAGAGGCCAGATTCAGACTTGAGGGAGATTCAACAAAAGCAGAGCTGTGGACTGTGTCATCAATATGGGCATAACCGTAGAAGATGTTTGCTTTCCTATGGGGCTTCGACAAGCAGTAATGATCCAAACTAGGTAAGTGATGCTGTTATATAAAATGCCATGATTGTATCAATTAGCCAAGTTGCGTAGATTAGTGCGTATGTTTTGGCTTTTGGTATCTAACAACAATATTTGAATTTTTGTTAGGCATGCAGATACTCGATTTTGGAATGGCATTATAGATGTAAATTGCGGTTCTCTTTATTGTGTATTTGAACTTACTACCGGATTGTATCGGCACAATTATTATTTTGTTTATCACTGAATGAACTTGTAATCGAAGTATTCTATATCCAATGTACCTGTTTCTAGATTGTGATATTATGAATGTTTAATTTGTCTTTCAATTAGTTGTTAATTATTTCCATTCTTTTCCCCCTCTAAAACATGATATAGCATCATTCAGTTATCCTCAGTCTAAGAAAATCTCATCTTGCAACCCTTGCTTGTCATAGTGTAGAATAAGAATGCAATCAGCAAGTCAAGAGGTCAGAATAGTGTTGTTTTTTTTAGTTACATGTCTTCTACACTTGTTATTCATTATAAGATTTTGTATTGAATGTAACTACTTTTATGATTAGTGACAGCAGATTATAAAACTTTTATAATTATAAAATTTTTATAATAAAATTTGTTGTATCTTACCCTTACCAGTCTAGTTTATAAAACTTTTACAATTATAAACTTTTTATAATAAAACTTGTTGTACCCCTACCCTTACCAGTCTAGGCATAGAACTCCTGACGTGGTTTGCTGTGATTGGTACATAAAAAAAAGTGGTATCATCGATGGACTCGTGTCAAAGTTATGTTGCTCCAATTACAACTCGACACCTTAGCAAATTGTAAAAGAGGTGTGCCCCTAGCATTGCTTCAAGTAAATATCAACCACATCTCCTCTTTACAATTTTTCATGTAATTGCCATTTATGAATCTCATGCTCAACAATTATTACAAAATTAAAATTAGAATTCGACAAAGTACAACTGTTCTAAGTTTTATTTATGTAGCCTATATATGTCATGATTGAATCATGAAGCATACCTAAAACAAGTAAACCAGTATTGCATAACTTGTCAATATATTGTCACAATCCCAATGAGCTTAGTTCAATTACAACAGTATGTTCTCAGATGGTTTCAGATACAGATAAATGGAACAGGAAGGGCCACTATGAAGTTATAATAACAAGGTCCTTTCTCTTACCACAGAGGCAGAGGCACATTACCAGGAGCTTGAGAAAGACCGTCTAGTACGTTTGATGCCCTTTCGATGAAATTTAACCACTATATCTTTAAAATCATCATTAAAATCATTTACCACTATATCATCAGAAGGGCATCAAATGCACCCAACAATCTTTCTCAAACTCCTGGTAATGTGTCTCTGCCTCTTTGATAAGAGAAAGGACCTTGTTATTCATTATAACAGGCCTTCTAATTTGAAAAAGTATAAATTAAGAAGTTAAAAACAGTTGCAGAAACAACATTATATAAAAGTATAACTTCATAGTGTGCCTTCTTAAGCACCATATGCATTCTTTTGGTCTTGCAGTGCTAGTTTCTTTGACATTAAGTTACGCTCTGCATTCAGCCGCCGCCTCTACACAAACAGCAGAAGCAACAGATGACGAACAAATGAAGATCATTAACTTAACAATAGTTTAAAACTCATACTGGAATCTTGTCCATTAGATCAATTTTAAAAATTAACTTGCCAATAAAAACAACAGCTAGATTTAAAAATTAATCATCTCATCACACCACTTGCCAATAAAAAGAGAAATTCAATATCTAAAAGACCAGCCCATTCTAATATACAAGATAAATTTTTGTATCAAATTGCTATAAATTTACCCAAATTGTTTGCATTACACCTAGACAGTATTGCTCGTACATGCAACAGAAGCCTTTTTCTTTTTCAATGATTATCAAGCTTCCTCAAAAAAATAAATCTAAATTTACAAAAAAAAATGTAAGGAGACATATGATCACTGGGAAGTATTTTTTATACAGTACTCTGTATGAAAAATACTTTTTTTTTTTTTTACCTATAAAAAAAAAGTATTTTTTATACAGTACTCGTCAAGCCAAGAAATTATATCATTAAAAACTTGAATTATCATTTCATCTGGCTCACCCTCAAGAAGAGAATGGCAGGCATCCTTATAAAGGTTAAGCTTCTTGTCTGAACTTCTTGCTTTCTCATACAAGGCCTTGCTCACAGACTGATCAGTTACAATATCTGCCTCTCCATGCAAGATCAATAACGGCAAAGAGACCTGTAATTATGGTAATTATGAGTCTAAATATAATAATAGTTCCAAATACTTTTCATAAAACTATTCTAACGTTGACAGAAACATCAAGATAAAACAAACTACTTCTCAAATAAACCCAAAGTCATATTTGCCAACATGTAATCTAGTGATTTTTTTTTCTCTGGTAAATTGCTTGTTCCTATAACTCAGATCTGTAGGACTTCCTCATGAAGCGCATTTAAAGACAAAGATCTTGAAAAAGCGTACACTATCTTGCTCTATATAATCTCATTTGCACCAGATGAATATACCATGAGATATATAAAGTGTAGCCTATGCAACACTTCAGACTTGGTAACTCATCCTCATGTCAGTTGATGGAATGTTAAAGAGGATGGAATCAGTCAACCAAATTAGGCAAACTGACATTTTAAACTTCAGAACAGTATAGCAAATTGGAAATTAATTAATTTCTATGCTTTGAATAGGTTAAGCTTTTATAAATAGTTAGAGTCCTCTTTTATTGGACATTTATATATTTAAATCTTATTTGGAATGAATCCAGGCAATTTCAGAGAGTCCACGAATAGTGTAACAGCTTTAATTTATAACAAATTTCAGCCAGCCAGATAGGCCCCTAAAGAAAACTGATAAGAGATTTAATGCATGCAGAAAGAAAGATAAGAAAATAATGACTGTTAACTTAAAAGTATTGGGAAAAGAGGCAACAGAAGAGACTGATTAGGATCCATTCTGAGCAGAAGTTGAAGACAAAGGCACAGTTAATTCAGAGAGAAGTCAGGGAATGAGCATACATCTCTGTCCTTTTGATGTTCTATCTCTTGAGTTGTTTTGAGCATCTCCACTGCAGTACGCAAGCTAGGTTTATCCTTGTAAGCAATAATGTTATAAGCTGTCTGCATTTAGAGAAATATTAAAAACATTTTAGCTAAAAGCGTCCATTATAAGCTGTCTCCTCTACTCTTTATTCTAAAGTTAGAGTCCTAGCATACCTCATAAGCACACGAGTCCAAGGTCGTCTAGACAATACAAAACCTTTGCCTGATCATTAGACAAACGCTTTCACAACAGATTAAATTTATCATCCGTGTCCTTGTAATTACTTTGCAACGACCCTTGCAACTCTAACAAGGACGCATCAAGCTGTCAACGCAGATAAGCTTTTATTAGTATCCTAACAAGTTTACTGTTTAAAAATAAAAATATAAGCATGGATGGGATGTGCTTTTATGGGTGAGCATGAATATGTATGAATATGTGTATTAAATGGCCCAGAAATACCTTGGAACACAAGGCCTCAATTTAATTGCTTTAAATCCAAACTGGGAAACTATGCTTGGTCATAAACTCTACAAGTTTCTTTTGCAGAGGGCACATACACTTCAATCTCTGTCCTGTCTCCAACAGTATAAATCTAACCCAGAAAGGATCCATACTTGAGTTTAATCCATGATAAGTGCAGAATCATCACTATTAAAATTGTAAAATACTTAGGAATCCAGGATATTGTCTAGTTCTGATATTTGACCCTCACAGTCCACAATGGATGAGACACCTGCTACACACATTTGTAGGAAAAAGTATGCAAAAATGATTTTTAATATAACAACAGATCTGATAACTAGACACTTGATAATGAACATTTAGCAATGGGCCTTGTATAGCATTTCTTAAACACAAAGCATAAAGATAAGAGAAAGCAAAATAATTAAACAAGAACGGACTAACTGGAAAAGGCTTAAAATACGATAATCATTCAATGGCAGCCAAACAATCCATACAAAGAAAATTAAAACTCTATGCAGAAAAACTTATGTTAAGCTAATTAGCTTTCCAGTTCTAGTCAGCCTTAACCTTAACTCCCCAGTTCTACTATTGGGTCCTATACAACCCCTCTAATCCAACTCTCTTGACAATGTCGAGGACGCAATCATCCACCACTATTAGGCGTCGTTTTCAGAACTCGCCATTACGACCACGGCATTTCAGTGCCCCCGGATCTGCACATGATAGAACCAGGATGATGAGATGCAATATGTCATAAGGGTGTAACCTTTATATAAGGGTGTGCAACAGTCTGTCAATCTAACTTAACCCAACTAATGGGCATGACTATGCATTCAAAGCTAGTAATACCATTGACAAACTTAGAATTTTAGAAATGGGAAGAAAAAAAATCAACATAATGTAAAAGGATAAGAAGAGAATATTCAACAGGTGATCGGTTTTAATTTTACCTTACATTCCCAAACAACACACTATCAATGTTCTTTTAGAAACCTTAACACCGAATCCTCAATGGGACCAGGACCAAACTCATTAGGGATCTGAGCAGGAACAGCAGCCATACTGCACAAAATTTAGGGAGTCAAGAGTAATATAATAAGCACATGTTGAAGATAAATTGACAAGGATCTCAATGTATAGCCTAATTTCTTGCACAAACAATAAATATGACAGTCAACCACGGGGAATAAAGATACATATAAAAAACTCAATATGCTGCCAAAAACTCAGTATGAGCTAATTAATTAAGTCTTCTACATTTCTTCATTATAAGCTTTGGGCCAGATGTAAAACAAAATGTAACCTTTTTTTTAAGGCAAGAAAAAGAAAATGTAACTTTGAGTTGACTTGGGATAATCCTAATTCTTTGGGATTTATAGTGTCGAATTGGTTTATTTTTAAGTGGTAATTTAGTATAATTTAATTTATTTCTATTGGTTTATTTTGTTTAAAATATAAGCAGAACAAAAATATAACTATCTAAGGTGGCAAATTGTTAATAGTGGATAATAAAATAGTATTTAATGATGAACTCTTATGAGATTCAATAATAATATGCGAACTCAACATGTGTGAAATTTGTTGTCAAAAATGTTGTATCAATAACATTGCTCAATTTTATCACACAAGACAAGTTTCTCTATGTAAATTCCTAGAATTACACGAGGGTTCAAAATTAAGACACCCATCATATATATAATTTCTTCATTTGTGAAGAAATTAAGACACCCATCATAGAAAGAATCCCTATGGTTTGGTTTTTTTTTTTTTTTTTTTTTTTTTTTCACATCCTGAATTTGAAAATAACATTATTTTCAAAGAAAACAAATAGCCAATGCTCTAACCTAACCCTCATTGATTGGGGTTGCAAAAAATCCATTTTAACTTATCCCAAGAAACAACAACAACAAACAAACAAACAAACAAACAAAAATCCACTCTAAAACCACACACTGAAGTAAACCAAATTGTGCTTGGAATTAGACAACGGAAAAACAAATGACTCACAATTTCCTCATATTCACCATGGACTACACATTCACACATGAAGCAGAAACAACTTCTCTTCTAATTAGGTTAGACTTCACAAACAAATCATTATTAATTACTTCCACAGAGGGAAAAAAAAAAAAAACATTTAAAAGGTAATATCAAGCTCTCATTTCTGGCCCAAAAAGAATCCTGCCAAGCTGAAACAACAGTACCATCATTATCTTCCAAAGTCTGGTTTTTGCTTAAGAATACCATTTTTAACAATATAAAGTCCAAATTCAAAGTTTAGCCAAATTAAGTTCTCCTTAAATTTTCCTCTAGACAATGAAATCTTATACATTTCACTTGCCACTGTAGGTTGGTAAACGTTACTAGTGAGATAAAATTTACAACACAATCTGTCACAATCAATTAAATCTGCAACAGTTTGCATAAGAACTCTGATTCAGTGAAACTAAAGTACCATCTCCAATACAGCATGTAGTTTCAGTCAAAGCTAAATATCTACAAGACAGGACACCTTTCTAACCCAATAGTCAAAATGCTTAGATCTGAAACTAAAAATGCTTTCCTTCACAGTACTTAGCCATTAAATCCTTATGCAGCAAACAATTTGGTTTACAAATAACTCCTTTATAACAGAACTGCTTTGCTATCAAACCTTATTTAAAGGACCCATTTTCTACATCCTAACCAACGATCTTTTCTTAGATCTGCAGATAAAATTCCAGTTTAGTAAAAGAATTTGCCTGCTCCCTACAATGTCTCTAGAAAGAATTACAAACAATTCCATATAAAAAATTTCAAAAAACTATGTTGCATATCATTATTGCCTTGAACAAAGGGCCAAAGACAAGCTATTTGCACACTTATAAGGTGAAAGTGAAAGTGGATCCCTTTGCCTTAAGCTATCTTGAGGGAAAATAATTTTACCTAGGGAACCATTCAATAGAATCTGATAAGAAATTGTGCAGATGCACCACTTAATCAAAAATTCATTTCTTCCAACATAGTCAAAATGAAGTCCCAAATACGTTTTATCATATACTTTATTCATATCAACTTTATAGGCAACCAACCAAGTTTTCCACCTCCTAGTCTTTCTAATTTTCTCAACCAGGTCATGTGCTAACAACAGATTATCATAAATCATTAATTAAAAATGACATTTTTTTTAACAAAATCAAAACATAGCTGCTCTTTATTAAAATAAGGTTAAAGTGCAAAATACTTTATTGGGACTAGAAACAATGATGCAAATCATGCTAAGGAAGGAAAGATAACAAAATAGATCCGGGAGGTATCAACAGGTCATGATCAATTCTTATTTCTTAATCACCCAAAGCAAGCAATACCAGCTAAAGAGCTGAATTCTCCTTGTTTTTCAGTAAAAAGATAGGCATTTAAGGCAATGGAAGAATTAAAATGTACAAGTAAAATCTTTAGCTTACACAAATTACATTTGACAAAATGAGAAACTTTTTGAATAAATAATACAAGCAAAACATGAAGAACATTTAGTATAAGTGTAAAGACAAGCTATTTAAATATGTAACTTCCCAAAAAAAAAAAGCTCTATTGAGCACATTTTATTAAAGTCCAGCTAGATGACCATAATCAAAATCCTACATTTTCCTTGAATTGAACAAATCATTTCCTCACATAAATTTTGTTATACAAAGTTACAAATGCCTCACAGTATCAGATATGGTATTTGCAGCAAACTCTGCACCCCCCCCCCCCTCCCCCAAAATCTATCAAGTACAATGCATGCCAATCATCCATTACCAATAAACCCAGAAAAAAAAGAGAGTCCTTACTTTTGTGAGGTAGTCGGAGCCAACCACTGAGGGAGAAAGACTGAGCGATGGAGCGAGAGGCAGCGACGGTGACGACGATGGAGCGAGAGGGAATGAGAGACTGAGAGCGACGACGACAGAGCAAGAGGGAATGAGAGTGAGACTGAGAGAGAGACTAAGAGTGAGAGTAACTGTGTGATTTTGAACTTGAGTTTTTTTTAGTGCGTGCAATGATGGACACATGGACCGAAAGGAAATCGAGTACAATGGACTTAATTTCCTTTAAACCAAACCGAGTCTAATTAACTCGATTTCTGGGCTTGCAAACCAAGTTCAGTGAACTTGGTTTCTTAGCTTACAAACCGAGTCCAATGGACTCGATTTTTGGCCTGCATGCTTTGGGTTTTATAGTTTTTTTCTAAAAAAATCCCATATAACTGTATTTAAGATAATTTTCTCTCAGTTTAGCAAAAAAAAAAAAAAAAAAAAAGATAATTTTCTTTCAAAAAAAAAAGTTTAAATCTTATTGGTTAGTAAAATTATGTGTTAGATTTAACTGAAAGTGAAATGAGCTGAAACCCAAGGAGACTTCTCACTTCTCAGCTTCACCACAAAAAGAAAAAAGAAATGTTGAGAAGGAGACTGTCTTCCATCCTCTCCAACTCAATCCTGTCACTCCGCGCCAATACCAATCCCAATCTCATACTCCAACCTTTACGCTTCACACAATGCCTTGATTCTACTACTTCCATATTGACTGTCCAGAAAGTGCCCACAGTTTTTGAGAGCATTAGGTGGTACAGCCTTTTGAGTCTGAACGATCTGAGAGACAAGGTCCCGAGGAAACAGAAGACAAGGAAGGGCAGAGGAATTGGGTCGGGGAAAGGCAAGACTGCTGGGAGGGGTCACAAGGGACAGAGAGCCAGAGGCTCTGGGAAGCTCGGCTTTGAAGGGGGTCAGACCCCACTTCGTCGTCGCTTGCCCAAGCGTGGCTTCCATAACCCATTTAGTCTCACTTTTCAGGTGCCGTTTTGTTTTTCTTTATTGAAAATTAAAAATGGGGTCTTTGTTGTGCTGGTTGGTTGCTGAGAAAGTGCAAGAAAATTGGAGTTTTGGGTTTGTGTTCGATGTGTTTGATGATTTGTCTGTGTTTTGGGAACTGATAGTTAGATTGGAATCTTAGCAATTTTTAAGATGATGCTTCTTAATAGGTTTGTTTTTGGGTGTTCTCATATATAGTTCCCGTGTACATGGATTGTGCCCCCTTTGCAATATAAATCAATTTCTTACTTAAGAGAAAAAAGGAAAAAGAAAAAGCAAGTGAAGCAATCTGTTTTCATCAACCACATAATGGATGTAATTTCTTGTTAACTGCTAGTTCTGTCATTGTAGAAATCATTGAGGATAGAAGTCAATGTCTGATATCTAAGTAAGGACAATAGAGCAAATACTATAACAGCATATTTCTCTTGGTTGGTAGATTCAAGTACTTCATTAGAGGGTCCTGGGTTAGCTCTGCTGGCTTCAAGTTATCATTCATATTCTAAGGAATTGTGTGGGTGCTAATAATCACTGTCTACGTGAAAAGAATCCAACTTGTTTCTAATAAAACTTATAATTATCAGGAAAAAAGGGCTTCTAACTTGTTCGTCCTAAAAGTCAGCAAGTTTTAAAATTAGTGAGTTATTATATTGTTTGATTAATGATTATGCCTTTGAACCACCAATCAAAAAAATGCTTATGCCCTTAAACTACAAGCTTAGATTGTTTACCATGTTCTAATATTCTATAACATTTTGGATGAATTTAAAATTCGTTGCAGTAAAGTTCTTGCTAGAGTTGTTGCAGTAATAGTTTTGACATAATCTCTGTATGTACGAGGGGAGTGCCAATTGGTCATTAAGGTTTGGCTTGGTAGACAAGTGAGGCGAGGTTTGGACGTGTCAACTAATTTTTTTTTTTTTTGTATGTCAGTTGTAATCTTTCCAAGCTGAGTAATAATGGAGGCCAAAACTTAAAAGGTCCCACCCAGAGGATGGATTGAAAATTAAGTGAATAGAGATTTTGGGACATGACCCAGCAAAAGCGGTGGGCTGATCAAACTTTATGCGGACGGCCATTTTAGGAGATGATCACTTGAACCCATGAATCTGGGGTGGTTAGTCTTACATGAGATGATGAGATTTTGCAATTTAGGCCAAGAATTTTCCTAAATTTTGGGAGTTTGCTCCAATATTGCTGCTAGATATTGGCCGTGGAATTTTTTTTTCTAAGTTGCATGAAACCTGGACACCTATCCTTATTCCGTAGAAGTAATGCTTTGGGGTCATATCTACACTTAAGGAATCTGACATATATGTAGATCCTAAGGATCATATCTTAAGAGTAGTAATTAGTTATTGGGAGGCAAATACATAGTATAACAATCTTGCCAACTTCGTAAGCTTGTTGCATGCTAAAATTTCAATAATTTGGCGATGATGGGCACCTAGATCACAACCCTGCTACAGCCTCCACCACACAGCCCACCTCAACCATCAAACAACCACCATCACATGCGAACTCATCACAAAATGAATGATAGAAAATCGAACCCATTTTCAATGAAATGAATCAACAAACCCACTTGCAAATCCTGAGTACTTCGAGACTGTCACCAATGAAGATCGAAGGGGAGTTTGGGTATTTGGAGTGATGCCACTTAGATTGATGCTGGCGCTGGGTTGACTTTCAGAATATGCTGAGCTGAATTGAATTCTTGGAGCAATAGAGGAGAGAGAGAAGAAATAAAGGGAAAAAAATGTTGTGTGTGTTTGTGAGGGAGAGAGAGAGAGGGGGGGGGGGGGGGGGAGAGAAGATAATGGAGGGGAACAATGACGAGATGCCATTTTAGTTAAAGGCAAGCACCCTTAGTGAGGCACTTGCCTTTAGAGTCTAGGATAGCTAGGTGACCACCTTAAGTCATGAAAACAGCACTAAGGCAAGACCCTTAGCATTTATTTATTATTATTTTTATTTTATTTTATTTTTATAGAAGTTTGTTATAAAACCTATTATTAGATTATTAATTTAAAAAAGCATGTTATAAAACCTATTGTTAAAATAATTAATAGATCCTAAACCAAATTAATCCTATTTTGAAATCATTTGGTAGACCTAATTTATTCATGCAACGCATTCAAAAACATTTCATTTTATAATATTTCAATACAGTAGGTACATATGATTTAAGTTCTATATGTATAATAAATATTTTTTGAATTTGGTGCCTCGCTTTACTTGGGCTAGCACCTTTTTGTTGCTTCACGCCTTGGGTGATACAAGGCCATGGTGCATTAAGGTTGCCTTTTGTCTTTGACTACCTTGCAAGATGCTCTATTTTTTATTTTTTATTGTAAGCCATGTGATTTCTCCATTAGCAATTAGATGGAACACTGATAGAAGGGTCTATTGGTGTAATACCAAATTGGTGGGGAAAAAATAGGTTAACAAGGTCTTATTTCAACAACATAAAAGTTTACAGGGTCTTAGTGAAATTTCCCAAAAAAAAAAAATTTAATGTCATCTATATATGTGCCACTACTTATATTTTGGTGCTGTATTATTTATAATCCACAGTATAGGTTCAGGTGGTTTCATTATATTCTCAATGGGTCATAAAAGTTAACATTCATCAACAGTTTAAAATGTTCAATTATGTTATTGAATAATTTATATGTATGATGTATGGGGATGAGAAGAACATATATTTATTTGTAGAAGTTCACAGCTAATAGTTAGTTTGGTAACTCTTGCTTCTTACCACCAAAACTCATATGTTAGGCACCTTTGGTATTTTTTTTTTTTTTTTTTGGGTTTAAACATTACTATGTTCATTTAGAAGCTTTGACTAAAAGAACTTATTGTTTATTTAATTTGTTTATCACTGATTTGCATCCAAATAAAAAAAGTTAGTTTATTTTCTTTGTCTAGATCTCGATCATTTGTTGCAGAATTAAAGGCTATGGCAGGAGCTCCTATTACGAATTTTCACACTCTCTCTCTCTCTCAATATTTAGGATAGATTGATCTACTTGGCCTTTCTTGTTGAAAAGAGTGTTTTGATTGTGTTACCTTTCATTAAATTTACTTCCTGATAACTACTTGAGCATAAATGCCAAATTTATAAATCTTCATCTTTTCTGGCAGCCAGTAGGCCTGGGAAAAATTGCCAAACTTATAAATGCTGGGAAGATAGATTCTTCTGAATTGATTACAATGAAAACACTCAAGGTACATTTACTTCCTTCTCTAGTTTCCAAATTTGAACCATTTCCTTTCCTTCATTCGCTTTGGCTCATTCTGGCTATAACTATTGCAATAGGATACAGGGGCAATAGGAAAGCAAATAAAAGATGGAGTAAGACTGATGGGACGAGGTGCTGAACAAATCAAGTGGCCAATTCATCTGGAGGTGAATCTTTATCTTAGGTCTTTCTGCGTTATATACTGACCATGCCTTTTCTTCCATATAGTCGAGGCATCATTCATGCTTCATATTGAATTTTTTTGCTTTTCTGTCACAAGTATTGTTACTGCACCACTTTCATAAGTATTGTTCAGGCATCATTCATGCTTCATATATCAACCTGGTGGGTTGAGACTTGAGAGTGCTGCTGCACCTCTTCAACCAGATGTTGAATATAGAAAACAAAAATGATGTCATCTATATCTATGCCTCTATTACACTCAACAGCACCACTTCAACCAGATGTAGAATACAAAAAAAGAAAAAAAATGATATCATCTATTTCTATGTCTCTATTTATATTTTAGTGCTGTATCACTTATAAAAAAATCTGTTCGTGCTGTATTATTTTAATCCCACAGTTTAGGTCCTGGTGGTTTTATTATATTCTGAATGATCATAAAAGTCAACATTTACTAAAATCTTGAAATGTTCAACTTTGCTATTGAATAATTTTTTTTTTATGTATGATGCATATGGATGAGTAAAATATATATTTATATGTAAATTTTCAGAGCTTAGTAGTTTTATTCCAAAAAACAAGGTTCATGGCTAAGTAACTAGTTTGAAGACTCTAGGTGTTTACCATATTTATGTGCTGCAGTTTCAATGAGACATCAGGTGTTTTTAAATTGAGTAACCCTTTGGAGTTCATCGGTGTATCCTTTGTGTGCTAGTTTGTCAAGAAAATATCCAAGATGTATCCTTAGTTTAGAACTAAACACTAATGCACTTTATCTGGATATTTCAAGCACAAGCAGAGCGCTCTTTGTGAAACACAAAACCATACTTATATATGACGTTGACAGGTTTCAAGGGTCACAGTTAGGGCAAAGGAAGCAGTTGAAGCTGCTGGTGGGTCTGTTAGAAGAGTGTATTACAACAAATTGGGCTTCCGAGCACTGCTCAAGCCTGAGTGGTTTGAAAAGAAAGGCAGGTTGTTGCCCAAAGCAGCTAGGCCTCCCCCGAAACAAAGGGATAAGGTAGATAGCATCGGCCGATTGCCTGCCCCAACCAAACCTATACCATTTTCAGTTGACGAAAAGGAGGCAGCCTCCAGTTCATCTGCTAAATAAACCAACCGCACAATTTGTTGGCTCATTCAAGAATTGGTATTTTGATAACGAGTTAGCATGTAAGCAAATTTTGTTTCTTTTAAGATTGTAGGTGCAGTAAATTTCAATATGCTTTGCACAAGCTAGTTGCTGTGCTTCAAAACAAAATTTGAATAGACTGAGGGAAAATTGAGCGATCTCAACAGAGTGAGGAAAGCGTTCTACTTTGTTATTGTCTACCTTATTTCAAACGTCTTCAATGTTTTGTTGAACATTGGATGATGGATTCTAGACCCTCCTGTCCTATACTGCAAGGACCTTATTGGCTTTGGATACAAGCTCCAAAACTTTATCCAAGTCCTTAGCTTCTTCAACCAACCAAATGGTTATACTGCCCAAACTTGAATTTGATAAGTAATGCTTATAACATTTTGGGTTTTTTTTTAATAATGAATTTTCTTTTTGAAACAATCAAATGGTTATGATAATGATAAGTTTATAGCTTTTCCTTTAAAGAAATCATTGGGGCTGCACGCCTGCACCTGCCCTCAATTTACCGTATAGAAATGAATATTAAACATTAAATTAAAGTTGGTCTATTCTATTTTCTGATTGGTTTTTGATGTACATTTTAAATCCTATTCTAAAGTCTACGGATCCTTGACATCAGTGGTTTCAGGTGAAATGGACAAGCTTGGGTTCGATCGAAACTAAACTCATGTATATGATCACTTAAGATGATTTGTGTGTACAAAATTTGCCAATTTGGACAGACATGTGTTTATTTTCTTTCCAAAACTAAACGATAAGTTAAGAACAGGTTATACAACTACAAATCTACAATATAAATAAAATTATAAATTAACGAAAAAAAGAAATAAGAAAGAATTATTAAAATTTCACATGATTTGTGCGTTTCATTTTCCCTAGATAATTGTGAGGACAGAGACATACATACATACGGAGCAGAGTGTCAACTGTGAATCGACCTAAACACCATTGGCCCAGGATTTGCTGCTTGACGTGAATATCAATGAACAATGATCAACCACATTTTACTTTTCGTTACTATAATAGTTCTAGTACATAGAGTTTTTAGTCAATATACATATGGTAATATGTACGTGCATAAGTAGCTTAGAAGGTTGGCTGAGTTGGTTGGGCTCTTAGTCTCAAGGTGCTTGTACTGGACTCGACTAATATATATATATATATATATGTGTGTGTGTGCATAAGTAATATATTTTTAAAAAAAATTATGAGAAAAAAAGTAATTAATATTTTTTTATATTTTCTATTAAAAATAATATCAAATTTTTTCTAAAATAATTATGATTTATTAAATTGTCATAAGAATACTCATTAACATGACTTTTTGTAAATTGTGAAAGATTAAAAAATAAATAAAAAATATTAGAAGAACACTTATAAATAAGCACATAAAAATAATGATAAAAAATTTGGCTATAAACTTAGTTGTAACCTAAGGCTACAACTTTACTCTATATTTTCATTGGATGTGAATTTTGACAAATTCATTATTCGATTGCATTTTCTTTCCATATCCTTCGTGCTAACAAAACTTCGAAAAGATCAAAAAATAATAGCTATGTCATCAATTAATTGTTTATGTTGCAAGTTTTTGTTGTTTAAAATTATACATAAAAAAAAAAGTTTATGAATCGTATAATAAAATATCCGATTAGTACAAAACTTGACGTATGTATTAAGATTGTAAAAAACATATAATCCAATCATTAAATTCTCAAAACAAATAATAATCTTAAATTTTTATTTAAGGAATATAGCCAAACTTTGTCTAGAAAAGGAATATTCGAATAAAATATAGGGTAAATTATAAATTACACCCTTAAAATTTGAGGTTGAATAGATTTTATACTGTGAAGTTTCAGAATTTAGATTTTATCCCTGAAATTTGGTGATATTTAGATTTTACACCTTAACATTTCAAAATTTAAATTTTACTTCCTATATTTTAGGATTGTTTGGATTTTACTCTTTAAAGTTTTTAGTTGTTTTGATTTTACACCTTAAATTTTTAAAATTTGAAAGTGTAAAATTCAAACAATTCTAAACTCTAAGACGTAAAATTCAAACAGCTCAAACATCTAAGAATAAAATCAAAATTCTAAAACTTCAAAACCAAAAGTAAAATTTAATCATTCTCAAACTGTAAAGGGGTAATTTACCCTCGTAAATTTTAACCAAAACCTCCTGTGTTCCGTCTCTCTGTCTCTCTCTCTCATCTGAGACAGTGAGAGAGAGACCGAATTGAGAAAGAAGACCCACAGCCCTCAGACCGAGAAGATGGAAAAGAAAAATTATTATTTTAATAAAAATATCTCATCATTCTCTCTCTCTTCACGATCACTCTCTCCCTCTCTCTCTTCTCACTTTTTCCTTTTCTCTTCTTTCTCTCTCATTCTCACTTTTTTCCTTTTCTTTGCCGTTTGTCTCCACCGCCACCACCTTGAAGGCGACGGTAGCCGTGGGTTAAGGATCGTTGTTGACTGGGTTTCATCAACTCTCTCTCAAAAAACTCAGACTTCTCTCATCAAATCAGGGCTCTCTCTGCCAATCTCTCTCGATGGTGGCGACGCTGTGCTGGTGACTTGGTCGTGGGAGTGGTGGCATGAGGGTTGTGGGTTTTGTGGCATGGGTTTTTGCTGGGTTGTAGGGCGGTCCGGTGGTTGTGACGCGGTGGTGGAGTGGTCACGGGCCATGGTAGCATATGGGTTGTGTGTTGTGGGCTAGGGATCGACGTCGACGGCGCGTGGTGTGTGGCTGGGAACAGCGGCCTCTCTCTCTTCTTTCACTCTCCGATTCTCTCCCTTCTCTATTTCTCTCACTCCGATTCTGTCTCTCAGATTGGGTTTTGATTTTGGTTTGATTTGGAGAGGGATTTAAGTGACTCGTTAAAAGGAGATGACGTGGCAGCCTTCTATTGGCTGGCGTAAGTTTTACGCCACAGCCTGACCACCGAAGGTTTACTCTAAAAGAGTAAAAACAAACTCACAAAACTCAAACTCAAAAAAACTCAGCTGCCGCCGCGTGAGACTTGGAAAATGATAAGCAAAGCAATGGAATTGGGTGTGACAAACCCACTCACCTGCTTTACTTCATCAAAGCCACTTTCAAATCCTTCTTCCATTCTTAAGGCTTTCACCGTTAGATGCTCTGTCTCTCTCTCCTCCGACCGTGCCTCCACAGGTAACCCTATCATGCTGTGGTTGGCCATGAGTGTGATTCCTTCATCTCTATCGTTCCTGCGTGTTTTATGTTCACTAATTTTGCTGCATGCATTAGGAAATTTAAACAATACGATATATATATATTTTGTTTCTGAACTTTTGATTGAGTCAATTCAGTCTATGGTGTTACTGAAATAAGTTAGTGAAATCGGTTTACAAATTGAGTGATTAAAGCTGTGTTTCAAATTTGATTGGTATTGATAAAAGACCAAAGAGTTCATAGGAAGCATGATTTGTTTGATTTTTTGGCTGTTAATTTTGGTGCCAATGTTGAAATTGAACCGTTTTTTGAAGACTAAATTGAGGGTATCGATCGTTGAGGGACGAAATTGAACACTTTACACATAATTGAGAACCCACTTTTTTCTATATTAGCTAACCACTTTGCAAACTGCCCAAACTTGATTATCTATTCTATACTCCTGTTTCGTTAAAATGTCAAATTTTCTTGATTTGAACAGGCACACTATAGGAAAATATTATTTTGTATAATGAATAAATGACCTGATGGGTTTCTTTTTTTTTTTAATTTTTTTTGGGTTTATTGGCCAAATTTGGGGGCTTATGTTGTTTTAGCTGAACTGAGGTGAATACTCTATCACTATAGACCATCATTACTCATATTGTAATCTATGTACATTTAGTTATGGTACCTAAAAGTTGATGCAATCTTTATTGCTTTAGGTGTGGCAGAAAGGCCTTGGAAAACTTCGGATGCTAGACTTGTGCTTGAAGATGGTTCAATCTGGAGGGCTAAGTCATTTGGTGCTTCAGGAACACAAGTTGGTGAAGTGGTATTCAATACGTCTTTGACAGGGTGAGCTGGTCTATGAATTCTTTATACCTGGATAAGCAGTTTTAAAATTTTCATTTTTTTAAGATTTGTTAAGCGTGCCACATAGGATAATCCATTGTTATTAACTTGTGAGAGTTTGTTTGTCCCTGCATATTTCATGTTGTATTCTCAACCTTCCACTGGGCACCCTTGCATTGGCTTGGACTGTTGATACGAAAATAGGGTGGCCTTTTTCATGTTTGTTATTGATGGTGTTTCATCAATTTTACTTGTGGGTATGGTTTAACTTACACAAATAACTGCACACCTTTGAAACTAATTTATGTTATCTGGAAGTACAACTAAGTCAAGGAACGTGCATTTTCTCGCTAAATTTACAGTAATATAGTTGTTAGTGATATAGATGCTTCCACATTTGCATGTTGTTCACAAGGGTGTGATGTAGTAAAAAGTGATATCATAGACATTATCAGTCAGTGAAGAAATTACTTATAAATGAAAAAATAAAAAATAAAAACAAGAAAAAGAATCAGCTAGTGAAGAAAGTCACGAGAAACATATTAATTCATACATTATATCAAATATCTTTCTTGTTTCTAGCACATCAATATGCTGACAGATACCTGCGTTGCCAATTATGACCAAGTTCTGTCCAACATATCAGTGCTGATTTGGGATTTGAGAAATGTTTTTTTCATAAAGATAATAGAATGTTAGCATTTCTAGGCCAAAATTGGATTTGGAAGATCAAGCCAGAGAAAAGAAGCTTTGAGATAATATACTTTCATCCTAATCTCATCTACTGAAAAAGGGGACCTGCTTTACAATGTTGTCAATCTATTAGAAAACCAGCCAATGTTAGGCATGTTCAGCAAGTTGCATGGAAAAGTTGGTTTCACAAAACACGAAGTATTGAAAATGATATGCACATTTGAATGAGCAGTAACATTTTATACTTGATGGCTTAAAACTAATCAAGTATTATTATTAATTGGATGCTGATGATGGTTTTGATTGTTTGAATTATATGTTATGATGGAAATGAAAGGTTTACCTTTTTTGCACTTGGAGCTTCCACAAGTTGACACTTGTACACGTTTAACACTTGTAACATGCTTCTATTTTAGATCGAGAAGTGCTTTTCATTTGGTACTTTGTGCTTTAACCATGCCTAGGTGCACTTTTGACAATAGTGAGAGAACTTATTATTAAGGTTCATGAGTTTACTAGTGTGCAATGTGCATGCTTATTCTTGGAATTTGATTTTTGGTTGTATTACATGTATACTGCAGGTATCAAGAGATTCTTACAGACCCTAGTTATGCTGGACAGTTTGTCCTGATGACAAACCCACATATTGGCAACACTGGTGTAAATTTTGGTGGGTGAAATTTGTACGTTGAATCGTTGCAAACTCTTATGTCTTGGAGACCATTTGAAATCTAATTTCGATGTCTTTCATGTCAGATGATGAAGAATCAATGCAATGCTTCCTTGGTGGTCTAGTCATTAGAAGCTTAAGTATCAGGTACAGTTTGTTAATGCTGCTTTGGACTTTCATGCTAGCAACTTTGTTGTTGAGCTGTGCTCATTTATTATTTTATAAATTGCTTCCAGTACTTCAAATTGGAGATGTGCAGAAACGCTTGGTGATTATTTAGCAGAAAGGAACATCATGGGGATTTGTAAGTTATTTAATATTGCATGAGTTATCTTAAGACCAATACTTTTGACATGTGCAATTTTAAATTATTGAGCTATTCTCTCCATGTAACTTCTGACCTCCCTTCTGCTTTTGATGCTGTGCCATTATCCTGCAGATGATGTTGACACACGTGCTATTACCCGTAGATTAAGGCAAGATGGAAGCCTTATCGGTGTTTTGAGCACAGAAGAATCTAAAACAGATGAGGAACTATTGGAATTGTCCCGTTCATGGGACATTGTTGGTAAGGATTTGATGCTCTTAGTTAAAGGGATTTGTAAATATTAACATTTCAAATGGATGTCCATTGGAAACACTAAGAGGTGCCAGTTGACCTGAAGGTCATTGGCCAAATATTAAAATTTTAAGTCCCTATTCCCTAGTTTTTCTGCCAAAATTTGAAGTCCATAGTTTTCTTGCCTTTAATTTGCAGGTGTTGATTTGATAAGTGGTGTTTCATGCAAGACCCCTTATGAATGGACTGACAACACAAAGTCACAGTGGGATTTTAATGCCAATGGGAGAGATGGAAACACTTTTCACGTAAGCATTATTTAAGTTTTTTTTAAATTAATATCCCTAAATAATTTGGCATTTGTTCTTACTATTTTTTATTGTTTTTGTATGAACTGAAGGTTGTTGCATATGATTTTGGGATCAAACATAACATACTTAGACGCTTGGCATCCTATGGCTGTAAGATTACAGTCGTCCCTTCAATGTGGCCAGCTTCAGAGACTCTAAAGATAAAGCCAGATGGGGTTCTTTTCAGCAATGGCCCCGGAGACCCTTCTGCGGTTCCTTATGCTGTTGAAACAGTGAAGGAAATACTGGGGAAGCTTCCTGTTTTTGGAATATGCATGGGTCATCAGTTGCTTGGCCAGGCATTAGGAGGTAAAACCTTTAAAATGAAGTTTGGTCACCATGGTGGAAATCATCCTGTTCGTAACCTTCGGAGTGGCCATGTTGAAATTAGTGCTCAGGTGTGTTAATTTTATTTAACTCTTATCTATTAACTTTTTCTCTCCCTTAATCACATTTGAACTTTTCTCTGAGGAACAGTTAAGTATGATATTGACAAATGGTTTTTTTATTTTTTTATTTTTTTCAGTAATACTGATACATTAGTAATTTAAAACTAAGAATTCACAGTTTGTCAAAGTAATGTAATTCGTTTGTAAATTATATATATATATATATATATATTTTTTTTTTTCTATGGGAGTGTTTTCACGATAAATTTATAAATTGGCAGAATCACAACTATGCAGTTGACCCTGCATCACTTCCTGAGGGTGTGGAAGTAACTCATGTCAATCTTAATGATGGAAGCTGTGCTGGTCTTGCCTACCCTGCACAAAACATCATGTCTCTTCAATATCACCCTGAAGCATCCCCAGGACCTCATGATTCAGACAATGGTAATGGACACCCTCTCTCTCTCTCTCTCTCTCTCTCTCTCATGCACATTTAGAATCAATTTTCACCCATTGGGAAGGTGCTCACATCATTTGTATTTGAGCATTCCTTGATATACGTATTAAAGTAAGTCATGGCTAATGCAAATCTCAAAGAATTCCGGAGTCCAACAGGCTAAATGGATGAGAGGAGCTGGTTTTGTGGATTTCCTTTTTAATTCTTCTTTGCAGCTTCTCTATGCCCATCTTGTGAATTATGTTTATATAGAACGTATGACATAACTTCCATCACAGTATTGACATAAGTTATTCTTGCTACAGCTTTTCAGGAATTCATAGAGCTGATGAAGCGAGCAAAAGAAAACGCTTAAGCACACAAGGTGGCAGTTTAAGCAATCTTAGTAATGTCCATGAAGTTCACATCGGCTATTTTATGTGGAGGAGACTAGTGTTGTATTGTCAGTTTTGTTAATGTTTATAGGATTGGTAAAATAATTGACAATGTGCTAAATTGAACAAGCCATTGATGATTTTAGAAGAATGAATGATTTAAGACATGTTGATGCAAGCAGGGGTCAAATCTCAGTTTTATCTTCTTTTATTTATTTATAAGTGGTAGGGGCAATTATGTAATTTCATAATTTCTAGGATGGGTTGGGCTATTCCATTAGTTTTTATTTTGGTTTCATTTGAGTTTAGTTATTTAGTTTAGGTTTAGTAAAAATGCCCAAGGAGTCCCAAGTCCTAGTCTTATTGGGAGTTTAAAATAAAGTCATATTGGAGAATAATAAAGTTTTCAAATTTTTAGAGAAGTTATGAAGCTTGTTATTGGTTTGTATGATATAACCTTGCCAAGGAACTTTAGGTGTGATACTTAGGAAGTCTAGGTGTGATGCCTAGAATTTTTTTTGAATAATCTTCTTCTGTTCTTAATGGTCCGTTTGGATTGAGGAAGAGAGATTCTCGTGTAGAGTAGAGTAAAGTAAAATTTGTCCAAAATTAGCTTATTTTTAGCCAACTCTACTCTATTCTTCTCCACTCTCCCTCTCTCTCCCCTCAATCTAAACGAGTCTAAATTCCCAACAACTTAAACCTTGTCACCCTTTAAACCCTAAAAATCCAAAACTCTAAAACCCAAAACTACACATCCATCAAATAATCCTAAAATAACTCTTAGAAAGCCCTGTCAGTACTATTGACTAATAGTCTAATTGCAACCCAAATCTTAGGTTTTCCCCTTTGTTTTATCCCCAAAACACTATTATTCCTTTCCCCACTAAAAACCCTATAATCCATATTGTTTACACACCTGACAAAGTGTACCTTTACCCGAAATGTATACACCTAACTAAACTAACAACATAAACGGTAAACCTAATATTTTTACTTCTTCAACTTGCAATTTGTCATCATATGGGATTTTCAACATCTGTATGCAGAGATATTCTTATCCCTTTTCTTCTATTTATTTGAGGTGCTTGTCTTAAAAATCCAATAGACCCTTCTAATCATTTGAGGTGTGTCTTAAAATCCAATAGATCCTTGTTTCTCTGCGATTTCCCATGGGCAGCTTCCGCAAGTGACTACTATCAATGTTGAGGTTACATGATTATTCTTTAAGTAAATGGTTATAGGCATTACTTGCAAGAAACCAAGATCATCAAATTTGCCTTTTGAGTAACCTTCTTTGGAATGTGTCGGATTTTAACTGTTTCAATGATGAGAAATATATTTTAATAACAAATTGATTTTAGTAATTGTGGTGGGGGGTTTTGTTGATCAATCCTTTTATCCATTCACAACTCTATGCTAATATTTCATAAATAAGTTATAGTTGAAATTTTATTATTTGAATTACTTGGATAAAATGGTTTTCATTTAGGAATTTGTAAAAATTATGTTTACCAATCTTGTACCATTACAAAATATGTATGAGTATAATTTTTACTACACATTTATGTTATTAAATTATAATTTGATATCTTAGGAACTTATTTATAATTTTCACAATCCAATATCAAGTTATGTTTTTATACATGTATCCATATAATGATAAAATATTATATACTCCTATATATTTAAACTAAACCTTATACACAAGCTTGTTCACAAATAAATCGTTAGGTTTGAACTTAAATAATTTAATAGTTGAGTCTAAACTTATGCTTGAGCTTGACTTGTTTACTAAATAAATAAAGATAAAATAGTTTTATTTTTTAAAACCAAATCTAAATTGTTTATAAATGACGTGGTTCATTTACAACTCTAGCCTTATCCAACATCAGAAGTTGTTGCATGAGTAGGGTCATTGACCTCCCAAGATGGCTTTGGTCTTCGCTAGTGGACAGACATTGCCTGATGGATAAGGTACAATGTTCCTCATAAGGTCATTTACCGTAGTACAGATACTTTACTAGCTGAATTAGCAAACACTCACTCCTAAAATTTTCTGAGTGTGATTTTATTATTGATTGTACGGTATCACTAGTTCCACTCTTTTGGTTTGGTTAACCCTCAAGACACTGAACAAGCCAGCAAAAATACTGCATACTCTCATATATTGATAAGACTCTAGGGGCACAACAAATTTCACAAATGTCTGGGGAGACAAACTGTTAATGGTGAATAATAAAATAGTGTTAGTGGTGAGATCATAGGAAAATCAATAATAACATTGTTGTATTTGTAGCATTGCCTAGTTGCCCCTATTATATGTGCGGTGGTAGGACCAATGAAAAGTTTGTGAAAGAATGATGTTTTGGGTGTTTTGTTCAGTGTCGCTAGTCCACCCTTTTGGTTTAATGCTCTCAACTTCAGAGTCAGAATTTTGTATCTCCCTTCTATCTTTTTTAATTTTAATGCAGTTACAGGTGGCCTCCTTGAGTATAATGCAAAAACCTTCATGCGGCTATAAGTGGCGTGCTTGCTAATTTAAGATATGTTGTTCAGTTGAACTCTTTATCACAATGATGCTAGACTAGCACTTTGCAATTCTAGTTTTAGCAAATCAATTATCGGTTTTTCACCCATGTCAAAATTACAGATGTCAGCTGGCATGGATTGATAAAGATTCAGCAAAGCAGGGTACTAAGGCATTTGTTCTTGATAAGATGGAGGTCCGGGTGCATGTTAAAGTTAGATGGCAACCATCTGATATGCTTTCACTACCCTAGCAGTAAAAGAATATCGGGTGCAAGAAAACATGTTCAAGCTTTCATGAATGAACTAAGCTGCATATACATACATGCACATTTGGATTCATCTAAACAGGAACATCTGGCATGTAATCCTGTGGGTGTCTTTTCATGGTTTCTCTAAGAAATTTCTCCTGCTCACAAAGATTTGACGGGGGAACATTATATACATCTGTAAAAAGCTCGGCAATTGGTGGTTTATCGGCCTTTTCTGCCACTTGAATTGCATGTAACATCTGTATGAAAAGTGTCATTGGTTAGAAACTTGCAAAACCTGTATTATACAATTTAACTATGGGCCCCAATAGTGTATTTAAAACAACTTAACATGATCTGTAATGGCTTATGAAATAACTCATTTGCAGTTCTTACAGATTGGATCAAAGTTGTATCATATAATATTGGCAGTATTTAGTCTATATCCTAAAAATATAAATGTTAGTTATGTCCCTTTATTTTCTGAAGCATGGTGATAGACCATCAATAATCTTAATAAATTTAAGACAAAGTTATATGCGTTACAAAGTGCTCTAAGTTTCTGGTATTTATTTGTTGGTTTTGTTTTTCAAGGTGAGAGAGCAGAGCCTGCAGGAGAGAGACCTTTATTGCAAACTTTGATTATGAGCATCTTGTTTTCTTCTAGAAAGCAAGTGATTCCGCCTTTATCTAGTCCTCTTTTCTTTTTCTTTTTCTTTTTCTTTTTTCTTTATTTTTTTATTTTTTTTCCAATCAATTCAGTAGTAAATCTAACACTTGACTTTGCAAGCTCCAACAGAACACTTTTGCGTTGATCTTCCAAATACCAATTCATAACTTTTTTGTAAAACTGGTGTTTCCTGCTTCCTATAAGTCACTAGTTTCAAAAGGCATGAGGAACTAACACATGGAAATATAGTTTTAGTTTCAATAAGTCTATCTTATTTAAATATCTTTTAACCATACTTTACGTTTTACCTGCTTCCTCACAGACGTTCTTAGCTCTGACTCATCCTCACTGCACCACCAACCATTGCTTTCAATCCATTTTCTAAATCTAGCAACAGGGTCTCGTGCTAATCTCCACCATTCAATCTCATCAACTGGACGGTACTTAGTGGAATCATCAGAAGTAGAGTGATGTCCCACACGATATGTTAGGGCCTGTTAACAAAAGAAGATCATACTGAACATAAGAATGTGAGACATCTATTTTTAACATCAAAACTGTAAGGCCCAAAAAACTGACAAAATAGATAATTAATTTACCTCAATCAAGATTGGTCTGTTTTCACTAATTGCCATTTCACGTGCGGCATGAACTGCAGTATAAATGGCTAGAGTATCATTACCATCTACTCGAATACTTCGAACTCCATAAGCAGGGCCTTTAACAACAACACCATCACCTGCCAGTGAAACAATACCACAAACAGGTTAATATCCCCATTTAAAAAGACAGTAAAAGGAATTTTAAAGTGAAACAATGCACATGAGAAGGAAGAGTACTTCGAAACTGGTCTGAAGTAGGGGTACTGATAGCCCAACCGTTGTTCCGACAGAAAAATATAACTGGCACCTCCATAACTGCCGCAAAATTCAAAGCAGCATGGAAATCTCCCTAAAATGATTTGATGGATCAAAAAATATACAACCACAATCCAGAGTCAGTGAATTCATAAGGCTCCCTAGACAGCTAATGAAAATAAAATCATTCATTTGTCTTTCATGGCCTTGATAACACTGTCTATTCTTTTACTTTCTAGAATAAGTCATGGAAAACGAATTGAAATCATTACCTAGAATTGAGGAGTCACAGCCAGCCATGGTAGATAAGAATATGAAGAGATGTTTTGGCATTAAGAGTTCACCCTTAAAGGCAATGCGTTACAGTGTCTATTTTATTTTTTTGATAAGTAGTGGGTTATACTATCTTTCATTTTTTATACTATTGCCAAATGGTTACTGAAACTATAATAAAAATAATTTCCTAAAATGTCCAATGGCTTCATTCCATATGTTGTGTCCAAACTCCCCTATAAAAAAAATTATGAGGGAGAGAGGTCTCTTTTGGGTTATACAGTAACAATATGTTCACCTCACTTGTGCCGCCATCACCAAAATAAGTGATTACACATGCTTTTTTTCTGTCCATCTTCAAAGAATATGCAGCACCTACTGCATGGGGAACTTGCGTACTGCAAAAAAGAAGGTATATTTGTGGCTGTCATTTTCTTCATGAAGAGTGCAAAAGGTTCTACATGAACAGGAGTGAAATTACATAGATAGTTTGGCCATGGCCCCCAAACTTTCTCTAAGTTATAGTTTTGCCCTTACTTCTGACCTTAATTTTGCACACAATATAAAGGCATCCCCCCTCCCTCCCTCCCACTTTTCCTGTGTGTGTGTTGAAGGGGGGAGAGAAAGAGAGAGAGAGAGAGAGAGAGAGAGAGAATTTATATGCCTCCCCTATGTTTGGCCATGCTTCATTATGACCATTACTATTTACTTTGGCCCCTCCAATCTTGCAATTCTGGCTCTGTCCCTATACATGATAGCACTACGACATAAGCAGTTTATAACTTACGCAATTGTTGCTGCTACAGTGAAGTAATTGTGCTTGTGAGACCCATAATGGATAGGCATCTGCCTCCCTTTCCCATAATCATCTTTGTTTCCAAAACATTGGTTTGCAAATTCTTGGAGGGAGAAACCACGCCATAACAGAACCCCTGGTTCCCTGTACTGCACAGCATACAAATTTTCTTCTTGCATTATTCACAATCTCTCTCATGGGCAAGGGAATGGAAATTTTGGTGATTATATACTGCTCAGAAGAATAGTAACACGAGTATGTATTTCATGCATGTGCTTCTAACCTGAGGGAAGACAGGGTCATCAACGGTGAGTGCTGCTACTGATGCAATGTTAATGGCCTCTTCTCCAATTGTAGTTGCATAAAAGGAAATTCTTCCTTGCCTCTGTGCTTCATAGAAAACAGAATCCATGGTTTGCAACGTAACCATGTTACTGTACATTTTTACAGCAATTTCCTCACTGACCTATTAGCCCATAAAGGTCTGTTTTGTTGGATATATTTTTATGATGAAAAATATATTAAAAATGAATTACTTCATCTTGAGAGGGGAAAAATTAAAGGTGGAATACCTGTTTAAATTTGCTGCTCATAATCACCTGCCCATTGTCATCAAGTACACGGTAGCAGTGTACCCGCTCCACAGGTGATTCAGATATGAACCTCATCTCAGGGGTGAATGCAACCTTTCCTCCTGGGAAATCTAAGATCTAAAACAAAAAGGGACCCGAATGAGTATGAAAGACACACACACAATTTTAAAAAATAATGATAATATAAGAAAAAAGTGTAGTTTGGAATAAAAATAGAAGAAGAAGAAAATGCATGATGCTCGGTCTAGAGATTCAAGGGTACTTTTGAAGAAATTTCAGAATAAATTTTTTGCTGGCCTGCATACTGTCTTGTTAAGTCTGTGATGATGCTTGTGCCTCTTATATATACCCATATTCAGCATTCTAAAATTCTAATTGCTTAATCATAATTGAAGAGTGGTACAGCCCGTACAGCTCTGCTTAGTAATCATTCCAACAACGGTCACCTTAAAATTGGATTAAAAAACTCTCCATGACATCCCTTCAAATGGTATAACAAATATGGAGGTCATAAGAAGCTATTATTTCTCCATCTTGCTTCCAGAAATACGCAAATATATGCACATGAAATCATAATACAATTTTTTTATTATTAATATTTTTTAAATTCATGCCATGGCACAATTTTGCTGAGTAAACATGAAAATTTTCATTCCATAACACATTTTTAATTTACCGAATTACTTGATAATAAAATTAGTGTAATATATATAAAGTTATTTACTAATCTAAATAGGTAAAAAAAATGTCATCTTTAAGTGTAATGTATAATCTCTCTTACATACTTGACCATACATGGGGCAACCAAACTGCATCTTAGCCATGATAAAACATAACACCAAATGTCAACAAAAAAGTTTAGGTTCTAGGAAGATGTAGAAAGCTTCACAATCTGTTGCACAATTTTTTTTTTTTTCAAAGCTACTAGGAAACTCAAAAGTCCTGCAACCAGCGATTTATTTACATGTGTATTTCTTGATTTCTTCATTTTAAACAAAGTGCATTGCAGCTGAGCTGATAATTGAACCTTTTTTTTTTCTTTTTCCTTTTTAAATTTCTTGTTTGCTAAGTAAAAGGAGATGATGAAGTTTATTGGCGTAACCAAAGCCAACCTCAAAAAGGAGTACTCTAACTCTTGAGAGAACTGTTTAACTTGACCCCATTTGTTTTCCCTTGTCAACAAATGCCTTAAAACCCCAAATTTGCGCTTCGCTACTAATTCCAATGAAGCACATTATAATTCATCAAACACAGATCCCAAACAGCACAAGAAACTCAATCATTTGAACACTATATGACTGTTACACTGGCAATGAAAGACAATCTAAAGCTGCACACACAAACAAGGTTTACATTCAGGGTGTACCTGATTATGATGAGCATGATTGAGAGAATCCCATTGTTCTTCGACTTTGGTAGATTGAAAACGGCGAGTGGAGAGAAGTTTCACCTTAGAAGAGAAATTTGCAAATGGGTCTCTTAGATTTTGAGCCGTGGGAGCTGTAAATGGAGGTTTTTGATGATGCTGATGGGTTAAAGAACTCGAAGAAGAGCTCAACAAACCCATTTTAGATTTAAGATAATGGGTAATACTTCTTGAAGATGTTCTCAGACAGAGAGCCATTGGAAGATTGATGGTTTCAACTTTCAAACCGTAGGAACTTGAGTGAAGATTGAGAGAGAGAATATATGTTTTTGCGTTTTGTGGAAATGTATGTCTTTTTTTTTTTTTCATAAAAAAATAAAAATAAAAAAATGGAATGTCTTTACACTGTACTTAACTAGAACCCAGGACTGGCGGGGAAATTATAGAATATTTCAACAATACCTTTAAATGCTAGGAAGCACGGACACAAATACAAGTAGGGATACAGTCACACGGGTAAGATAACACTGGTATGATACATATACGACATAAATAAACTATGCTAAATAAAGTGTCCGTGCTTCTTAAATTAAATATGTACTTGTCAAATTCAAGTAAAACTTATTAATAAGTCTCACTCGTTAAATTAAGGATAAAATTTGATTACAACCTACTATAACCCCCAATAAAAAGTTTACATGACTATATATATCTTGAAAAGTAAAATTCATTACATTGTTCTTCCTTTATTTTTATTTTTTTTTTCTTTAACCGTTTGGAGAGGTAGGTTTAACAATTTTGATTTTGAAGATTTATTTTGCAGGCAAGATGTGTTTTATGGCTTCAACAAAATTATTGATTTACGTTTTGCGTAATTTGTGTATATAATGAAATTGATGAGATATTCATCGCCCTCACATATTTTCCTACCAGAACAAACTTGAAACCAAATACTCTTTAACAATGACTACAATTGACATAGACATAGTGAATATACAAGAAATAACCATGGCCCTCTCAGAATATGTACAAGATGCATTTGAATGCATTCATCTCACAATATTTACAAACCGATTCCCAAAATTAAGACTTGAAGTGCATACTCATACTAATAGTGCTACAAAAAAAGAACCCCTCAAAATGGTGCTCCTAGTGAAGGAAACTCATTTGAAGGACAATCATATTCCTTCCTCAAAACTGCTGCATCATTTTCTGAAGCTCTCATACTGGAGAGGCAGATGTGAAGCCAAATTTATCAGAGAGCTTAGTTCGTGTAAACGGCGAAAGAAGTTCCATCTGATGAACAAATTGCACGTCGTGAACCAACGGATTATCAGTTCTTCCTGGAGGGGACCCCGGATAACATGATGGTGTGCACCCATTGCATATATAATCCCTTCCATCAGTACTATTCTGTGTAAGCACTCACATTAAACCATTAGAGATTATCAAATTGTATTAGACATTGAAAATCTTTAAGGAAGGAAAATATTGGAGTGGAATAATATAACGCAGACAAATAATAATAACAACAGCATAACATGTACTTACTTTTTCAGAAATTATATTCAGAATATCTCTTCTCCCCTCTACATTTGGTTGGCTGATTACAAGGCATAACAGTAAGTTGTTTGATATTATTCAAAAAAGATTTAATTTTTTTTTTTTTTTTTGATGAGTAGATTTAATTTTCATTCTATTAACAAATCTTCGGCATAATTTTATAATGCTAGCATTAATGTTTGAGTTTAAAGTAAAAGGAAAAAAAATGAACAGTTAAAAGAGGACCAGTGTAAAAAACATTCAAACCTGTGCTTGCTACATCTTTGGGGTTTGAGAAATTCAGGAATGGCAGGCCCAATCCGACGGGGCTTAGGGCAGAGGGGCTGGTCATTGCCTCTAGACCCAAGCTTGTTTGTTTCTGAACCTGAATCAACAAGATTGCTTTTCACTGCTGAATGATGCATATTGCAATATTGCATAACTCTCTCCTGCCTTGACCTTCAAAATTGAAGAAGAAAATCCATGTCACAAGTAAATGAAACAAAAACTTACTTGTGACTCACAATTTAAGTCTTCTTCATCAAAATGGCAATTAATTAAAAACTTTCAGTTAATTTAAAGGTTAGCCACACGTTTAAAGAGAGGGAGTTGCAAGTGAGAAATTACTGATAAGTGGAGCCACATTGGATTGTAAAACCTGCTCGAGTGTAGAAGAGAGAGCATTTGCTTGGCCAAGAATGGTTATAGGATGTGTCTTGACCAGTTGGCTTTTATCTCCTAATTTTTCTCTATTTCTCATCTTTGCCTACATTTCATTTGGTCCAAGTAAATTTGCACCCACTTGTCATCAAACTCCCAAAATATAGCTCACCTTGCATTTTCAAACTTTCTCCAATGCAATTATAATATTTCAAATATTTATTTAGAGCATCACAACAGTTTCTTTTTCATGGTGACTATCATGAGGCAGGTCATGCGGAATTGCATGAACCCTCACGTTTGCAGCATGGACTACTGGATGTTTTGGGTTTGACCCCACTTTTTTGCTTGTAAAGCATGCCTGTTTTAACAAGATAAATCTGGATAAGAGAGAATAATTGTTCTATATATATATAATTGATAGAATAATTGTTGTATATGGTCATGCACTTTGTGCTGCTATTTTTTTTTTTTTTTTTTTTTTTTTTTTTCAGTAAATGATTAGCTAAATCCTTAAATCATTAATCAAATACAAACAATGAAGCATTAACTCTAATCTGACCCCTTCTCAATGCATCATTTTGGATAGCGAGATCAAGAGTTATTTTCACATGAGCACCTCAAATTTTGGTTCCCACTTTTAATGACAAGAGGTAAGAAAAAAAATGCTTAAGATAGGCCATGATCAAGAGTTAAAAGAGGGTGGAGATATTATTCAATACAATGGGAAGAAGCCATGTGGTCTTACCATAAATAAGAAGAAGCTATTTCTTATCCACTCCTAATTTTAAACAGTCCACAGTCACTAAAACTCACAATGGCTTACTTATATTGGTTATGAGAACCACATGTATAATATAATAGAGGGATTGAATAATTTCATGATACCTTGCCTTCAATGGTAGACATTAGCAAGGGCTTGAGGCATTTTCGAAACTAAGTCATCTATTATACTAATCATTTGTAGTTAAATTCATCAAAACTACAGTAATTTAGAGATTCAAACAATTCCCAAATAGCTCCATGAAGCCACTAGTTACAAGAAGTAAAATGAATTTCACACTACTGAACTTGAACCCTATATATGAGCATGACTCTGCCATAAGCAGCCAAGAACAAAAATCAAATGGGTTGCAAAAAATGAAAGAATTGGAGTGTGCATAATCCAATGAATTGTGTACCTCCAGCAAACCTTCACCGATTGTGGGGCTTCAAAACAAAGTCAGAGATAATCTGCATTACATGCATTTCAGACTGCAATGTACTATGTGAGACTTTAGCAGCATATATACAAAGTAAACAAGAATGAATAAATATAATAAAACACGTTTACAATTACATATGAACAACAGAGAAATAAGTTTTTTTTTTTTTTTTTTAAATAAATTCTATAAGGCCAACAGAGAAGGATCTGCACAAGTCAACTAACTGATCAATAATGTGTTACAGTTACAGCTTCACTCATGAATTATATATATCCCAATCGAACTTAGGCTGAGAAAAGACCTCATAATCAATTGGCCCATCTACAACATTCTCAATAGTCTGTATGCCTTCCAAAAGAGCTGGGTGAAAACCATCATTATTAGAAGGCAACAATTTATACATTACTAACAACCCAAGTGTGAATATAGCTTGCAGCTTGGTGGAGTCTCCTTGGACCGAGAAGAACAAGAGCATTGAGAGCAAGTACAGATCTACGCAGAAACGCATGATGCCCAATACAGTATCCATTAATGTCCCATCATTTCCGGCAGGAAAACCCCGAACTCTATATACAAACAGAAAGTTATACTTGTCAACCACATACCTATAGCCAAAATAAACTGCACCAACAGGAACCACAAGTGGAGCAAATGATGAATATATCATGGTCAGTGCAAATATTGTCAAATTAAATGCATAATACTGTGCAAAATCAAATGTCTGTTTCGGGGCAGTTGATGTTCTATTGATTGGATATACAGAAAGATCTTGGCCCGGGATATCGCTAGATTCAATACTATTGAATCTAGGACTGTCATACATACTCTCGGGTATCAATGGTCTCCTAAGATCATCTATTTCTTGATGCTCTAAAGGGTATTCTTCAGTTTCAGGGACCAGCAGGAGCATATCATTCTTCCTGAACTTTTGAATATTCCTTTTAATCCAAGGAATTGGAGCCAATAGATCAAATGATATACCCAAAAATGTGCTCGTGATCAAAAATGCAAGCGAGGAAAGGCATGATCTTGACAAGAATGATGCACTCATGTATTGCTCAATCCTCTTACAATCCTCCCCATCCAAATAACACCTTCCCATACTCAACAATGCACTCTCTAACGAAGACTCAACTAAAGCCCTTAGGAGAATCAGATTCACCAAGAAGAAGCACACCAGCTTCAAAAGTGCAGCTCTTTGCTCCCCCGACACTGTAAGATGCCGTTCAAACTTAGAGAGATATGAAAGAACAGACGGGATTACTATATACATGCTCACAAATATAATCACATTTGGCAAGAACTGAAAGACTAGACTCGCGAGCCAGCTCGAACTTTGCACCCAAGCCAACCATGACTGCGCACTATCCATAGCTTCTGCATTTATAATCCGACCGGCGCCTTTCACAGCACTGATCACAGCAAGTGGAGAGCTGAAAAACAAGAGCATCAACAGCAAGCAAGTGTTCACCATCACTCTCCGCAATCTCAATTGAAGCTTCGTAGAACCCAAATGATTCCAATATATATCTGTAGCCAAAGGAGCTCGCTCAACCTTCCATTGATTCCTCTGCAGCCTTAACTCCACAATAGAAAAGAACTTCCCAAACCGCTTCAACCTCTCGTTCCGAAAATCCTGAACTGCTTTATTCGCTGTGTAAACATCCTTGAACACAACAAAGGCAACACCAGCACCCGGTGCTCGGCCTTCTTTATAAGCAGCCAATTCGGTCTCTAACTTAGCTCGCAATTCTTGTAACTTTCTCAACTTATCTTCATCTGTGAATCCCAACTTTTCCAGTACATTTCTCCACATTGTATTCACGTAACTCACCTCAATCTCATTGAATTCGCGCGAGTCTATTCGAGCAACCAAACGAGAAATGTTGTCCCTAACCTTAACCAATTCGGTGGCTAAATCATCCAAGGCACACAAATCGATCGGAAGAACAACGCGGTACACCTTTCCGGGATACTTGTACTGGAAATACTCATGTAAGGCGCTTCGATCATCGGCGCTGAGACGCTTTGGAATTCCTTGCACCATTATAGTGAAAATCGCAGTTGAATTCGCAGCCGGATCGCTCAGATTTCCACTCCCGTCTCTAAACCTAGTGAACCTCAACCTCTCTTCGATCGCGGAGAGACCGAAATGAACCAAAACGACGACGACGACGACGAAGAGGAAATGGATCCAGAGCAAAGGAGAGCCTTGGCCGATGTGGTTGATCGTCGTTTTGAAGAACTGGTCGTCGTTCAGAGAAGCGGTGCCGGCGTAGAGGTTGATAGGGAGAATCAGAAAGATCGAGAGGAGAGCGATGGAGCAGAGTACGGCGAAGCTTCCGCCTTCGATCAGGAGGAACTGAGCGGCGTCGGCGCCGCAGTGGCGGGCGATCTCGCGACACGTGGCGTGCCAGACGGCGAGGAGCTTGGTGAAGAGGGCGGTGGGACCGGGGATCCGGCGGTGGTCGCTGCGGAGCTTGATGGAGAGGAAGATGACGACGCAGCAGATGGAGCCGATGGCGGAGATGTTGAGAAGGTACTGGATGTTACCGTACCAGGCATCGACGCCGCCACCACCGTCTCCGTCGCCGTCGGGTGAGGGAATTGGGCCCAGGCTCAGGCCCATTGGATCCATGGCTGAATGTGACGATAGATTCTTTCTAGGGTTTAATTACCTTGGGGGTTTTGGAATTTAAGGATTTTTTGAGGTGTGATTGGGTGGGATTTACATTTTGATTCATGAAGAGAAGAGGAAATTTGGGTTAGGGTTTAGGACAATACTTTTCGTGGAAAAAATGGAAAGCGAATTTCACTGTATATTTCCGTTTTGAATGGGCGTCTACGAGGAATTGCCGAATTGGAAACCTTTTATGAAGGAGAATCTTTTCGGTTGAACCCACCTTGGGTTTGATTTTTTTTTTTTTTTTTTTAATTGTGGAATGGGAAATACAAGAAAGAGAATAGAATTTTGTGTGGTATCAAATTTTATCAGCACAAAAAAGTAAATAGATTATTATTTAGACAAAATTTGCAAAATAATATTATTTTAAAACTCTGTTTAAAAAAAAAAAATTGCTAGATTCCCTTCTTTTTTTTATTATTTTTTTATTTTTATAAACACAAAAATATGCGACTATTCACTCAGATGCGGTTCCCCACGCCATGAGCTAGTGTTAATTAAAATAAAAAAACATAATTTCTATATTAAAAAAAAAAAGGTAGATTTGCAATAAATTTATAAAATGGTATCATTTTATAAATAATTAATATTTTGGTCAAGCGGAAGAAACCCAACGTAAATAGAGCAGAGGATTCTCCCGTGCAAGCCGGCAACATATATGGTTCCAATTTAAATTTTAATATATTTCAAAGAGCATTTGGTGGTGAAAGTAAAACAACTCTTACGTGGCATTTGGTACGAAGGATTATATTACTTCTGGCATTCTTTTTTTTTTTTTTTTTTTTTTGAAGGAATTACTTCTGGCATTCAAATTCTTAGAAATGTGATTCTTTACAATCTAGAGGCATTTATTTCTATGTTTGGTTTCATTAAAAATCTTTTAAAATTTTTAGAAATGTGAGATGATAATGTTTTGAATGTGAGCTACCAAGTGCTTTAAAAAAAAAAAAAATCTTTCTTCAAAAAAAATAATGAAAAACAAAATATAAATTATAAATTATTAAAAATTCAATAATACTGTAATCTAATATAAAGACCAGATTTGAATTCCAAACCCAAAAGGTAGATAGACTTAGGCCCAAAAAGCTCAAAACAATGAATTTGTAGAGAGTAGGTTGAAAAACTAGGTTTTAGTAAATCTGACAACAAATGATGTGGATCTTGATAACAAAGGGGATGAATATAAACAAGTTTAAACTAAAGAAAAATGTCCTCGGCAATGTCCGATAAGACTGGTTCTTATATATTTCTCTCAGATTTGATTACAAAGTTAGTTCTTGATGCTACAGTGTTTTTCTTTTTCTTTCCAATCCCTCCCTTTTTCCTCAGGGGTCCCTTACATTATATACCTCCCTTTTAATGATCGTAGCCCTCCATTTGTTGATCGTCCAGGCCACTTCTTAAGTGCTTGTCCCATCAGACATCATCTCTAGCCTTCTGTGAGTTGGAGTGGTCAAGGCAGCACTATTCAGAAGTCTTCTCCACATAAATGCGGCTATAAAGTTAGCTACAGAATATTCAATGCGATGACAACAACTTTTCCTTAGATATTTCCTAACTCCCATACTTCCAGTACGTTCATAATGCACATCTCTACCAGTGGAGTTTCCTAGAATGATACTTTGAACGACAAGATATACATTAGATCTGTGCCTCGTTTATCCGAGGAGATACTGCTCCTCGGACCAGCTTTCCCCAACCTTTCCATTCGCAACATACTCATAGGACTCTAAGCTTTACACCCTCACTACTGTTTACTCGTTCTCAAACCAATCAACATCCTCGGCCAAGGCTCAAGACTCAATATATAATCTTGGCCCCTTATCCTTACATCTAATATTTAAAAATGACAAGTACAATAAAAAAATAACTATTTATCTCAAATGCTTTATTCTTAATAATAATTTTTAAAAGAGTTTAATCCATAACAAAACAACCTGACAACGTTTGGGCCTATAAGACGAGAAAAGATATGTATGATTTATTTTATATTTTATTTCAATTGCTTAAATGATAAGAAAAAATGGTTAAAATTGTCAATTTATAAAAAATACAATTTCCTTTAAATTTGAGAATCTGGATACCTACCTGTTTTAAAGGGAATCCACATTTCTACTAAGAAGGGTTTAAAGGGGGAATTTAGATTTCACTAACATTTGATTCCCTAAAGTGATTTGCAACAAAACATAGGAATCTTTAAACATTTCTGAAAATCCTAAAACATTACCCCATACCAAACGCCACATTAGGATCTGTTTGAGATCCGCTTGTTTTGCTAAAACTAAAAACTTTTTGTTGAAAGTACTGTAGATAAAGGTAAAAGTTAACTAAAATAGTACAGTGAGACTCATGAATAGTCCCAAAAAGTGCAGTGGAGCCCATGAATAGTAGTAAAAATAAGTTGAATAGTAAAATAATCTAGCAAAAAATAAGCTATCCAAACAAAACTTTAGTGTGCATTTGGCTTTAGCTTAAAAAACCAACTTATTTTACTATTCAGCTTATTTTTACTACTATTCATGAGTCTCACTGCACTTTTTAGTACTATTTATATGTCTCACTATACTATTTCAGCTAATTTTTACCTTTATCTACAATACTTTTAGCAAAAAGTTTTCAGTTTCAGCAAAATAAGCGGATTTCAAATAGACCCTTAATATGCAAATATTATAAGATACACTTCAAAAATATATATATTTTTTGATAAGTGATTTCAAAAAACTATATATATTATAAGATAAATTATAATTGTTGATTGGATATCCAATTGACAAAGTTAGCGCAATGCTTTTGCTTTTTTTGGCCGATTGAGAAAATTGCTGTAATCGGTGGAGAAATAATCTGTATCTTAAGTGGACCTAGCATGGAGTATTTAGAACATTGCATGCACATTATCAGCTATATGAATGAACAGCAAGTATTGGTGTACAAGAAGATAATAACAGCCATTTGCAAAGCATTTTCATTTTTTCCGTTATATACTCTAGACAGAGTACGAATAATAAATATATTATGGTTCTCACGTACAGAAAATGTGCATGCAGATTCTTTTTCTTTATAAAGCTGAAAAAATGTTACTAAGTAGTAAGTAACATGTATATATGACTCAATTCTTTTTTGGTTAAAGTATATATGATTCGACTATTTGTCCAAAAGCCAATATATAGAATGACAGACCACTGAGAGAGGTGACCTAGCGGTCCCGGTGAGAACGCTGAAGCACTAGGTCCCATATTTGATTGCTAATAGGTGAACTGTGAGATTTTTGCCTACAACTAGCCTAAGCATCTAGCTCTCTCATGGGGTTAGGGTGAGGTTTGTGGTCACCTCCGATCACAGTAACTATGGCTCAATTCAACATTTTCTAGCAGGAGTGCCCCTATGGTCACGCCCAGGGGGTGAGTTATCATGGTCGCCCCCGCCCCCCTTTTTGTTCATCAAAAAAAATATATATATAGAATGACAAATGGTAAAGACCTAAACTTTTTAGTTTTAAACTTCGAGCAACTCGACTCCATAAATAGCCTGTACGTCCCAAACTTAGATTGCGTTAATTGAATATAGGCTCTCCATCTTTCTACAAAATGAATAACCAATAGAAAATCTAGATGTATTTGTAGGGAAAAAAGAGTCATTGACGTCATTTTCACCATCCTGTTTCCAAGTATCTTTGTCTGAAAAGACATAAATCAACCCTGTATTTATATCGGTTGAAAACTTGAAAATTTTCTAGCTTGGGTCTTTCAGGCAATCATTGATCAGCTAGATTTTAAGATGTATAGATAGGTACATTAAATTGAAAGAAAATCCTTTTCAGCACCAATTTTCCATAAATCAATGAAAATGAAAATACAGAGAAGGCCACAATAACTAGAGTCTTCAACATACTCTCTCTCTCTCTCTCTCTGATCGAAAAGGGAAAAATAATTATACTGATCAGACTAAAGAGCATCTCTAGGAAACAGAAAACAAACAAACCCAGATAGACTTGTTAACCAGGTGAATATATCTCGTACTCAAAATGTAGGCATTAGAGGATCAGATATAAACAAATATGGCTCATAGAAGCAGATTGATAAAAACTTATCTTTCAAATCACATAACCATAGATTGAGGTCCATCTGAAGCCTTAGATTTCTTCTCTTTTTTCTTCTTCCTTCCATTTTTGTTCTTCTTTTTCTTTGGTTTCTCATCTGTAACTGGTTGTGTGCTATGTAGGTGTTGAAGAATGGCCGCCAGGGAATCCAACTGGAAAGCAGGATGGTTAAGAACTGTACTCAACTGTTTTCCCTCCTTCAAGCTGATGACAATGAACCCAGTATTACACGAGACAAATAACGCAATGCAAAGGAAATCTAAAGCTTGCAACAGGATGTAAATCATGGAATTCAAGTACTCACATTAACTTTTGCATAGATTTACAATTCAGCTTGAACTGAGCAGCAGGACTTGGTTGCCATAAAGTCTTCAACTCAGGAAGGAACTCTGAGAGGGAAGAGAGATCGTATGCTTTCAATTTCTTCTGTCGGCTTCGAAGTTTCTTCTTCTGAAAGAACATACATTAGATATTTAAGGTACTATAGAGCTTGAATATTATTCATAAATAAATTTCACAAGTGCAATCAAACAATTTGCCACAACATATTAGTTTAAAAGGTTTAAACAAAACAAAAGAAAGACATCACCTTAGATTTTTTTCTCTTCTTTTCTACTTAAATAAAGATAAACAATTTTAATACAAAACAGAATACTGACATTATCCCAAAAGAAAGTGGACTATATTAAATAAAAGAGTGTTCTTTGTAGAGTTTCCTTGATTTGGAGATTAAAACCATGCCTCCACGCAAAGTCCTTAATATAGACTATAAACTCAAGAAGAATGGAATGAGAAAATATTGAGGTTTACAAGGCTTTGCTAAGATTTTGTGGACCCCATGGGTTCTTTTTATCAATCGATCAGTTATCATATCTGTAATCCCCATATCATAATTTTGTTGCAATATAGTTTGTGCTCCAAAAATATTTGATCCAGGCTTTACATTAACTTATCTTTTTTGACATTTTAGAGATGAAGGTTCAAGATTCTGTTCAATTGTCATCCTTTGACATTTGTCACTTCCTTTTTGCTAGGTAAAAAAGGGTAGGAGGAACTAGTTTGTGAAAGATCCTACATGAGCCTTACCATAGTGGCACCCATCCACTAAGGAACCAACACTTAAGCTGAAACAATAAGGGGGCCATAGACACTCCCTCATGAAGGTTCTTCAGTCATAGCTTGATGGCCCTGACAACAACCCCATTGGGATCTGAGCAGCATAAGCCAGTGAGTATCTTGCCCGAACCAACAACATGCCCTCAAACTCAAGACAATGATCCCAATCGAACCACATAGGAGTAAACCTCCATCACTGGGCCAGTCATTCTAGGTGGTGACATTTGCCCAACCCCCCCCCCCCCCCCCCCCCACAAAATTACCACAAAAAAAAAAAAGAAAAAACCAAAAATAAGCAGCAAATAAACGACTCAATGTTGTATCTTGTATCCTAGAGGTTGATTGAATGAAGGTACTCACATTTACATATATGTTGAACAAATAGGCTAAGTCACCTATATATTGCATCATGCGTCATTTTTTTTTAATGCTACTCCCTTAACTTCCCATCCCCATTATAGACTAGAATTGGACCATGCTACCAGCCTCAAAATGTATTTGTGAATCCTGCATACCACCTGATTAAAATTTATCTCATCCTTGCATTTTTTTTTTTTTTAAAAAGCATTTTGTTAATATTCTATAATTTATTTTACAAGTACCAAAAATATATGCCAAATCGCTTTAAACCCCTATGGAAACTCCGATACTATTTTAACTTATATGTACAAACATCCCTTTAAGGAGTAATGTCTCAACTCTAAAAGTTTGGACCTATGTATTTACCTAAATTAAAACAATCCAGAAATAGATGGGCAAACAAAATGTGTAAAGGAGCTAGACCTTTATCACAAAAATTCAGCCCATCAAAAGGAAGACAATCTTTACAATTTTGCGATGCAGGCAGGTCCTGACTGGAACTTTTTTGCCACTGACAAAAACAGGACAGATGATGCTACAACTCCTAACAGCAAACTCAATAATCAATAACCAAACCGCCTATAAGTATGTAAGCACAGTTCAAACCACACCAATAGCACCAAAAATTAACTCTTGCTCCCCAAAAAATATAAATAGACCATTAATCAATATGATGAAGTTCCTCCATCAAAGACACAATCTTGATTATTGCAAATCCAAGTGTCAAAACTCTACTAAACTATTAGTGGCAACAATATAACAATAAACAACGAGAAATTTAATTTAAGAATCTCACCTTCTCAATAGCCTTTTGGGCACTCAAAGCAGCAACAGTATCTCTAACCTCTGCATATTTCACCCAAAAAAATTAAAAAATAAAGAAGATAAATAGTAGAAAAAATAAAGAAAAGGTAAGAGTTTTAGATATTCATAAATTTTGACAAACAATACAAAGAGAATATATTAAAAGAGCATTAAGATTTTGACAATTGAGACACACAAAAGTAGACAAATTCTTTTTTTGATAGGTAACACACAAAAGCAGACAATTAAAGCAAGAATTAAAAATCTAACGACAATCTTTTATATATAAGAAAAAAAAAATCTAATGACAATCAATCCTTATGAGACCAAAAATGATTCAACTATTAACAATTGACTGAGCAATATATTATTGCAGAAAACAAAATCAGCAATAAATACTCCTAAATCAAAACAAATGAGGCCAAAAAGATTCCACACAACCAAAAAAGGTAACAAATGACTACTGCACAAGATTTAACACTGGAAAAACTTCATGGTAAAAAATATGTTCTAGAAATGCTATTATTCAACTATTAACAATTGACTGAGCATTCAGGATTTGCTTCGTAGGAGCAGCAGTCCAAATTTTCAAACTTGCCCAATTCATAGAAAACATCCAAACTTACTTGTATAAAACTGGTGTTTCTTCTCGAATTTAAGGTCTGCTTTAGACATCGATTCTGGTCTGCATAGTTTTTCATGATTAAATCATATAGATATAGAGCGATGAAGCAGAAATGAATTGAATCACAAAGGGGAAAAAAAAAATCATATTAAAGGGGTTGACAAAATGATATTGATAGTCTTACAGTGAACGTGACTTGCCCATCACTGAAGGTTTGGAGCTTCCAGCGAATCAAAATAGCGTGTGAGCGAACTTTTTTCTATAATTCAATAGTTATGATGAGGAATGGGGGATTTGAACACTAGACATCTCTATTGAAAACGTCAAAAGGTGTCAGCTGTCTCTTGGCAAATAGAGTGTGAGCTAACTGCTAATCTCAAAGCCAAAAATTAGAGTTTTGGAGAGTGAGACAAAAACAAAGGGAACATAATTGAAACTCATCAAGGAAAATAACATGAAAAGAAAGGAGTGGCAGAAGCAGCTCAATCACTATAAAGGGTAAAATTTGTTTCGACGTAAAATGTTTTCTGCCGGAAAATATTTTCAACTGAAAACATTTTCAAGAAAAAAAAAATTCCAGTGTTTGGCTGTGTTCAAAAAAATACTTCATTTGGTGTGTACAAAAAAATCCACATAGCTAATCTCACAAATATAACATAATGAAGAGAAAATCCACAATAACAGCTTCTAACAGAGTATAAAATACACAATACCAACATCAATTTCACAACAATCCAACTAACGCCATATCCAATTGATCACAACAGAAAACAAAATCTCATAATAATTTCAATATTATTGCAAATTTTTGCGACCATTATTTTCCAAATCTAAAATACAAACTTTCAGGAATTTAGAGAGAGAGAGAGAGAGAGAGAGAGAGACTTACCGATCGGCGACGGAGGCGGCGGCTGTGGTTGTTTGGGGAGGAGTGGGGATGGCGGTTAAAAGTGGGTTTTTTAATTTGGATTCGGGTTTTTGGAGCTAAATAACGGGTAGGTTGGGTTTGAAAGAAAATGTGGATTGAAACTTGAAACTAATAACAGATTTTGGGCCTCATTCTTTTTTTTTTTAGATACGTGGGCCTCATTCTTTAGGCTCAAAAGCCAGCCCTTTTTTTTTTTTTTTTTTTTTTCTTGTTGGGAAGCGCAAAGCCAACCCAATTTGTCACATATATTATTTCTTTAGAGGGTCGCAAATATTACTGGGGTTAAATTACATTTTCTCCTTCATTTATTGAGGGATATGCAGGATTGGAAAAAATCAAAAGATTCTCATATTTTAGATAAAACATGTTAATTTTTGCATGTCTTATAATATATGAGAATTCTTAATCTAATACTTAAATACTTTTTTCCCCCTTAAAACTAACCACACATCATTAATTTCTGAACAAAAATATTTATTTTTTATAAGATATTGTAAATGTCTTCCGATGTTTTTGTTATTTAAGAAAAAACTCTATAATTGTCAAATTATTAATTCTTTAATTTAGACTATGAACCAAGCAAAAATGTACGTGACGCATTCATTGGAGACTTTCTGTAATATATTAAATTAAAGTGGAGATAATGTTATGTTTGTAGGACCGTTGTGGGTTGGGCTACACACGGGTTACAAAAAAGTGCATGACACATTCACGAAGTGTTGTTAGTGATATATTGAATGAAGATGGGGATGACATTAAGTTTGCATGGCAATTATGGGTTAGGCTATACACACGTGTTACAAAAAAGTGCGTGATGCACTCTCGAAACTCAGGAGACTATCACTAATGGTATGATATATTAGATGAAGGTGGGGATAACGTTAAGTTTGTATGGCTGTTTTTGGGTTACACATGTGTTACAATGGCAATAACAATAAGAAGCAAGGTTGTAAATCATAATATTTTGCTATATGTTAACAACAAAGCAAGCCATAAGGAGGTATTTGCCTATTTTCATAGTCTAGGGGGATTGTAAATGACCTAATAGAATAGAGAAAAGGGAAAAAAGTTTAATTCGTCCAGTTGTTGGATTATGGTGGCTTCGTTAAATGTACCAAAGTCTAATCTATATATCTATATATATATATAATAATAATAGGTAAAGCAGAGAGAAAATTCAATTAAGTTTCAAAATGAAATTTAATTAGAGTCTAATTTTGCGCCATGTGTCTCATCTAATCTAAATTTTAGAATTTTGTGCCAAGTGAGTTAATTTAGTGTAACTTTAAATTTTAATTAGAGTTTAATTTTGCACCACATGTCCCATCTAATTTAAATTTTTAAATTTTGTGCCAAATTAGTTAATTTAGTGTAGAAAACAATAAGTCCAATATAATAAACCATAAAAAAACATGTAGGGCTCTAAATATTCAAACAACCCCGACCCACTCCATAGTCCGCCCAAGGCCCGCGCCGAGGAGGATATAGAGGCTGAGGGGGTAAAAGAGAAAAGCCCAAGTCTTCAAAAGGCTCCGCCGAGGATGCCCACCTCCTCGGCCAACCAACGTTGATAGAAGGAAAATATCTCTCACCATTAAAACTTACGCTACCAACCTTCTGGTTGCTTTAATGGTGAAGTGACCAGCAAACCCCAGGTGTCTTGGTCACTCCGACTAATAGAAAGTCTGCAAAGGCGGCTAAGAACTAACATAAAGCTGCAAAAGCAAATGATGGGACAAACCCTTATACACATAGTCCGGATAACCGACAGATGGACGATTAAGATTAACTAAAACAATACTATATAACCAAGAGGATTCCCAACATAAAAGGGAGATTGATGATCCCTAATAAAAAAAAGACAAAAGGGAGATCAGTTCTAAGAAAATAGATCTTCGGGCTGAGCCAAGGACGAATACGCTTCACAAATACTTAGCCAAAATCATCGTAAAGAACCTTATGAACACTTAACCAAAGTCATGATCCTTATCCTCATAGAAAATACTTAGTTAAATGACTTCCCAAATCATTCTTATGAATTTCATGTCATCCGTTGTTTACTTTGCTAATGCCTAGCCCTTACACCCACGCTCTACAAATTTTATTGCTAAAGGTCCATTACAAATTGAGTCCCTACAATTGGCGCCCACCGTGGGGCGGACTTGTGCGCTAGCAAGTGCGACGGTTGGTGTGAAAAAATCAAGAGCAACACCTTTTAAAAAAAAAAAAAAAGAGAACGCACCAAAACAATACAGTTTACAGCAACAACATTCATTCAGAAGTCTACAATCACAAGAAACAAGAGTACGCGAAAAGTAAAAAGAGACAAAACAAGTTTACTTCTTTATTAATATATGAAGAAAAAGTTACATCTCTTACAAGTGATGCTCGTGGGGCTTGTTCTAAAGCTAATTACAAAAACAGACGCCTAGCAAAGTTGGCAAAGGAACAAAAGATAGAAAAGAAGGCTGGATGAGAAGTAAGAGAAGAGGAAATGGAGAGGGGAAGGCTGTTTGAGGAGCAAAAATAGAAGAGATAAAAGAGAAAAGGAAAAAAGAAGGCAACATGGAAGGCGGAAGAGGCCGCGGCACAGGATGGCTCCACTTCTGGGTTCCGCCTGATTTCCCTCCCACCCCCATTGCTACCGGCTTGGAGGGTTACCGACCCATACTCAAGGGAAAGAGGTTACGTTCTTTCTGGATCCTCCTCCAAACGGCAAGGAGAGTTCCTTCTCCGGTTAGGTTGAAAAGAAGGAGAATCTTCGGATTTCTCCTGCTCCAACCCCAACGTGGCGTCCAAGGTCGGAGTGCCATCCTCGGCTCCTGATAGGGGCTGTGCATCCTCGGGATCGCCCTTTCCAAGGGCCAACCCATCTGAAGAGGGCTCAAACTGCTATTTCTTGCAGAACCTCTGGGCAATATTATTGGGAGAAGTTTTAGAAGGATGTTTGTCAAGTGTGAAGGAAAAGGTTGCCCTAAGAACACCTTTTATAGAGGGCGAAAAGTTGGTGAGAGCCAATCCACATTAATTCCAAGGGAGAGATTTCCGGAGGCAATAATTTCGCCCAAATTCCCAGGGGGCTTATCTACCGTTAGATCCTCGTAAATCCATGACTGACATTAATGATGAAGCGCCTCATTAACGAGGAGGCACCGAAACGTCAAAACGCGTTACTCAATCAGCCCAAGAGACGCCTCGTAATCAGAAGGGTCACGTCAAACGAAGAGGCGGAACAGAGTAAGGTCTTATCCTACCCCAACTCCAGCTTGCGTGTGTTATTATGTTGCGTGAAAAAGTGTATTTGTTTAATGTTTATTATAGATTATAGCGATGTAGAATTAAATGGCAACAGATAAATAGATAAGATAATAAATAAATGAGAAAATTAAGTGTTAGACAGAACCAAGGCATTGCATGGTCCTCGGACTCAAACCTCTGGGAAAACTAACAACTTAAAATGAGAAAACTAGGTGCTGGACAGAGTCAAGGCATTGCATGGTCCTCGGACTCAAGCCTCTGGGGAAACCAGATACTTCAAATGAGAAAATTAAGTGTTAGACAGAACCAAGGCATTGCATGGTCCTCGGACTCAAGCCTCTAGGGAAACCAGATACTTCAGATGAGAAAATTAAGTGTTAGACAGAACCAAGGCATTACATAGTCCTCGGACTCAAGCTTCTGGGGAAACTAACAACTTAAAATGAGAAAACTAGGTACTGGACAGAACTAAGGCATTGCATGGTCCTCAAACTCAAGCCTCTGGGAAAACCATATATTTCAGATGAGAAAGGTAAGTGTTAGACAGAACCAAGGCATTGCATGGTCCTCGGACTCAAGCCTCTGGGGAAACTAACAACTTAAGATAAGAAAACTAGGTACTGGACAGAACCAAGGCATTGCATGGTCCTCGGACTCAAGCCTCTGGGGAAACCAAATACTTCAGATGAGAAAATTAAGTGTTAGACAGAACCAAGGCATTGCATGGTGCTGGGACTCAAGCCTTTGGGGAAACTAACAACTTAAAATGAGAAAACTAGGTACTGGACAGAACCAAGGTATTGCATGGTCCTCAGACTCAAGCCTCTGGGGAAACCAGATACTTCATATGAGAAAATTAAGTGTTAGACAGAACCAAGGTATTGCATGGTCCTCAGACTCAAGCCTCTGGGGAAACTAACAACTTAAGATGAGAAAACTAGGTACTGGACAGAACCAAGGCATTGCATGGTCCTCGGACCCAAGCCTCTGGGGAAACCAGATACTTCAGATGAAAATGAGAAAACTAAATATTAAACAAAACATAGACATGGCATGGTCCTCGGACCTAAACCTCTGGGGAAACCAGATACTTCATATGAAAATGAAAAAACTAAATATTAAACAAAACATAGACATGGCATGGTCCTCGGACCCAAGCCTTTGGGAAAACCAGATACTTCAGAAACCAAGTGTTAGATAAAACTTAAGCACTATATGGTCCAAAGACTCAAGCCAACAGGGAGATCACTTCCTTGTAAAATACTAAGTGCTAAGAAAAACTAGGGTCCTTGTACTGACCACGGACCCAAATCTACGGCTAAGCCAACCCCCTTTACGCTAAATAATGAGCCTTGTCAGGGACGGGAACCACGAGAAACTGAGCGCTAAGGCACAAACGACTTAAACGTACCCATCCTAGAGGAACCAATAAAAAGCTCAGGCATAAAAGTATAAACTAGAAAGATAAAAACAATTGTAAAAACAAGGAAAAATTCCTCGGACAGGCCCCTAGTGCCAGAAACAAAATTGCAAGAGCAGTTGAAGTAACGGTAACACTGACAGAGAGGTAAGGTTCAACAGGGCATGAAAATGTGCCGAGAAAGTCAAAATCCTCCTCCCCGCCTTAGAGGTCGTGCAGCAGAATTTTGAGGGGCTATTGTGGGGCCTTAAATATTCAAACAACCCTGGCCCACTCCATAGTCGGCCCAAGGCCTACGCCGAGGAGGATATAGAGGCTGAGGAGGTAAAAGAGAAAAACCCAAGTCCTCAAAGGGCTCCGCCAAGAATGCCCACCTCCTCGGCCAACCGACGTTGATAGAAGGAAAATATCTCTCACCCCTTAAAACTTACGCCACCAACCTTCTGGCCGCTTTAATGGTGAAGTGACTAGCAAACCCAGGTGCCTTGGTCACTCCGACTAATAGAAAGTCTGCAAAGGCGGCTAAGAACTAACATAAAACTGCAAAAACAAATGATGGGACAAACTCTTATACACAGAGTCCGGATAACTGACAGATGGACGGCTAAGATTAACTAAAACAATACTATATAACCAAGAGGATTCCCAACATAAAAGGGAGATTGATGATCCCTAATAAAAAAAAGACAAGAGGGAGATCAGTTCTAAGAAAATAGATCCTCGGGCTGAGCCGAGGACGAATACGCTTCACAAATACTTAGCCAAAATCATCGTAAAGAACCTTATGAACACTTAACCAAAGTCATGATCCTTATCCTCATAGAAAATACTTAGTTAAATGACTTCCCAAATCATTCTTATGAATTTCATGTCATCCGTTGCTTATTTTGCTAATGCCTAGCCCTTACACCCACGCTATACAAATTTTATTGCTAAGGGTCCATTACAAATTGAGTCCCTACAAAACATAATCATATAACTAAAAAAATATTCAAATTTATAAGTCATCTATATATATATATATATTAATAGGTAAAGTTTAAAGAAAATTGAATTAGAATTTGAAATTATAATCCAATTTTGAGCTATGTGTCTAAATTTATGTGAGAACTACACCATAATTATCCACTTAAGTTTATGCCATGTGTCTACTTATGTTTTTTAATTTTTGTGTTAAGTGAGTTAATAAGTGCAAAATATTAAGAATCTAATATTAATAAACTATAAAAAAAAAAAAAAAAAAAAACAATCACATATACTCAATAAAAATCATCACATGTTTCTCAAAAATAAATAAAATAAAAATCACTGCATAACAAAAATCACCACACGTTCTATCTTATTAAAAATTAGAAGAAAAAAAAATCATAAGTAATATTAAATTTAGATAAGAGTTTTAATATGTGGCTAATTACGTTTACTTTGAAAAAAATAATTTGACTAATTATCTATATTTTATGATAAAAATTGTGTTTAATTTTAAATATATCTATATGTATGCACGTGTTACATGCTTTAAAAAAAATTAATTTGACTAATTATTTATATTTTTATCATAAAAATTTTGTTTAATTTTAAATGCATCCATGCGTTTGCATGGAGTTACATACTAGTATATATAAATCATAAAAAACATAATTATATACTCCCTCTGTCCCAACTTGTTTGTCCTGTTTGAAAGATCAAACTTTTTAAGGAAACATAATTTATTATCTTGTTTGTCTTATAAAAATGTATAAGTTTACAAAAATACCCTTAAATAAATTTATCAATTTTTTTTATTTAAAAAAAGAGTTATTCTTAATGAGACAACTAAAAAGGTGCTCCAATTATATTATTTTTTAAATATTTTTAAAGTAGGGGTATAATAGGAATATTAGTAAATTAATAATTTTTATTTTTAGAAACAAGACAATATTTTGAGATATTCCAAGATGGAATAGAGGACAAACAAATTGGGATGGAGGGAGTATCTAACACTATATATAAAATTTGAGGAAGAGAGAGTTTCAATGATTTTATGTGGGTGCAATTCACCTTTTAAATGTGTATCAGTTTAGATGGAATATTGGAGAAACCAAAATACACGTCTAACATAAATCACAACTGAAAAGTAAAATTTTACTAATTTTCAATGTAGGTAGGATTTGTAATAGATCATAAATAAACCTAAGCTGGTTCATTAACAGGTGCTGGCCAGCACTTGTTACTTTAATAGGCCAAGCCATTAAACTAATGTGTTCATTCAAATTTGTGTTGTGTGATGTTAGTGGTAGTTCTATATATTGAGTAATGTTACAGCCACAAATTATTTTACAATATTTTTACAAACCGATGTTGTGGCTAGCTTCTTACTGGTTCTCATCTGAGCATACTAATAATATCACTTTTTTATTTACCAATAATCATGCACCACATCGACAATTTTTATAAGTTTTTGTAAAAAATTTTGTATCTCTACTATTTTCCCTATTTATAACTTCATAAGATTGATGAGAATTATAACCCATTTAATCACATAAATATCTTGATTATTTTTGTTATGGTGGGAGTTTTTAAAATCTTTTATATGTATATAAACTTAATTAGAATGCAAGCTACTAACTCTCAAATACCAAATTGAAATTCCTATATTTTTGTTTATCAACTCAATTTAATCCAAATAAATAACATAATTATAAAAAAATTATATTTTATATGTAAATTAATATTAAAATGCACCACCACATAAAATGTCGGAAAGAGTTCCCAATAGGTCAAAGAGCATTGACAAACTACATTTTACCAACTACGAACGAATATCATATCTGAACTCTGAAGAACCTTTATGAGGAATGTCATGCACTAACAAATAGGAAAAGAAAAGCACAAATAAGATGGGCCAAAAAATTTAAAAAGTGTGCTCGATCAATAGCTTGGATTGGACACACTGGGCTCCAATCTCCCATAATATCCGGCAACAAATCATGTTTTTCCATGCCACGCGAAAATTTACATTTGACAAATCCGACCACTCTCCAATAAGAACCTCACCTATCTATGGGTATGTCAAAATCACCATGTTTATATGAGTTGAAAATTGAAACATTCTCTACATCAGTGTTGCATTCACTCAGCCAGGATCATATAAAATGATCTCACAACTATCTACATGACAAATTATGAATGGTAGAAAAAAAATGTGGTGAGTCTATGTAAAAATGATGTGCATGAGAGGTTTGAATTCAGTGCTCAGTGGCACTAGACCTATTGAGATTGTGACATGTGTTTATTTTTGGACATGTGTTACCATCCGACTTCGTCCAGTACACTGAAAGCACTGGACCTAATCCGTACCTCATCATCTACATATAAGATAGTTGTGACAAAACTTGTAATAATTTATGTGATACTAGAACTATTATGCTATGTTTGAAGTCGTAGAAACTTTATATTTTGTTTTTGTTTTGGTCCAATTAGGCAATTCCCAATTAGTCAATACTTGCCGACTTAGAAATAGACCCTTTTAAATTTAAAGTCACGAATGGCATATTGGCATTACAAATTTGAAATTTGCAACTGAAAAAATCTCTGGTTTACAATTCTGTAAGTATCTAGATCCTTTTCGTTCTTGCACATCCCACTCACCGTGTAGAAGGGACTTCTAAAATGGACGACTGCGGAGCCTATGGGCTAACCTCGTTAATAATTGACTTGACCAATGTGAACCTATCAATACAAACATCAATCGCTTTCTGTCTTCATTAGCTATCCAATCGATTATACTTCATCAGCAATTAAGCAATGAGGCCAATATTTTAATTAGTATTAACACCTCCATATTAGTTTATTACTCTTCCTCTTCTTCTTGGAAACAACTTGTACAGAAGAAAAAAAAAAAAAAAAAAAAAAAAAGATACATTACCTGTGATGATTTTCTTATGGTGGGACATTACTGTATAGTCTCTATATTAAATACCATTTTCCAACTAGCAATATATTAAGTTCTATAATTAAATTTAAATATAGTTTCAATTCACAAATAAAGATAAATATAAACGTTTTTTTTCTAGCTCTAATACAATACGGACATGTATTCAAAACTGAACACGTATGCATATCACAACAAATCTAATACAGTTGACAAAATTTTTTTTTTTTTTTTTGAATCTTTAATACAATACCAACACGTATTCATAACTGACAATGAAACACTAACTATTTAGTTAGTGCCTCAATTGCATGGTCTTCATAGCTTATTATTACCTAGGGCATATCTTTCGTTGCTAAAAGATATACATGATCCTAAAGGACGTTATCTTTTTACAATTACGAAACAAAAGCAGTCACGCTCTTATTCTCAATTGGTCAGTGGAGTTTGAAACAAGAAAAAAGAGGAACTAGGGAAGTGGATAGCCCTAGCCATTGAGCTAAAATTCCTAATGCCAATCCCGAAGTCATAGGCTCAAAAATATTGTTCACTAGGGCTTGTCTGAATTCCACTCCCATATGAGACAACACTTGTTTTCTTTTCTTCTTTTTCGACCCTCTTTCTCTCTTGGAATGGATTAAGTCTATGGTTTAATCAAGTTCAAATTGAAAACCCACTTTTAAGAATTAGCAACTAGGAGGGGTTTTCCTTCATCTCTAGCCAAACGTGAGACATGTTTTTATGGTTTAACCAAGTTCACATTATAAACCACTTTAACAAAACAGAGACACGTGGCAGCTAAAAAATTTAATGATTCATATGAATCATACAAAATTAAACTTTTTTTTTTCTCTAAATATTATATGGATTCGTTTAATTAGACATTTTGAAAGCTAAACCTGTTTAGTAGTGGCTTTTAAACAACAATTTTTAATGTTTAAACAATATAATACTTCTGACACATATTTTTATAACACTCAAACACGTATTTCTACAATATTAAAAATGAACAACAATAATTAAATGCTATTACCAAACAAGTCATAAAAGTACATTTTTAAAACCTATAACTCTGTTTTGCAATAATAGTTCCTTGTAATTTTTTTACGAACGGTTATTTTAAACTCAAAATACCATTTTACAACATCTTATCCAAACACACTCTATGTCCTACTACTTGTTCAAAATAAGAAAGAAACACTCTATATTTTACTTTTTTTTTTTTTTTTTTTAGAGAGTTTCAACTTATCAAAAAAAAACTAAAATAATATTTATTATAACACAAACTAAAATAACTTTATGTCTTACTGCTGGTTAAAAATAAAAAAGAATTAGAGGTTTTAGGATCTTGTGTATTATTATTATTTTTTCTTTTGTTACCGTTCCAGCCCCATATAATGGTTGGCTTGGTTGCCACCTGGTTGTGAATACGTGTGACCACGTGTCATTTAAATCCAAGGAATGGACACCTATGTACACTCATGTCATACTGAGAAGGATGTTTGTGATTGAGAATAGCTGTAGCCAGAAAGCATTAAATGCTCAAATTTTTTTTTTTGAAGAGATTAAATGCTCAAATTGCACGCAACAACATTAACTTAATAAATAAATAAAAACTACTAGTTATGTAAAAGAATTTGAGGACAGTTCTAGAGTATCAAATATGAGAATTAGCTGATTCTCAAAAAAAAAAAAAAAAAAGAAAAAAAAAGAAAGAAAGAATTAGCTCATTAAAACTTTTTTTTTTTTTTTAAATTATGGTTTATGTGAACAAAAAGATATATGGGTTAAAATAGGGGGAAAATTTAATGTCTTATATAGAACATTGTCATCACATTTTGGATGCCAATCGATACGTGTGTTTGAATCTTTTTTTTTTTTTTTTTGAGCTTATTTCATTTGCTTAAATAGCTTTTACTCAAAAGCACATCTTAAACAATTCAAGAAAAAAAAAATTCTAAACAATATACAAATTAGTTTTTTTTTGGGCAAATACAAATAAGTATTATTAAAGTACATATATAGAGCCAAGTTTATCATGATAAGTGATAACATTTTTATACGTCTATGAAATAAGCATGTAAACCCAACACGTAGTTCTAGAAAACTCCTAGCTCACATAAAAAAAAAAATAATAATAAAAAAATAAAAAAAGGCTATATTTTCAACATAAAATAGGTATTTGGAGTTTTATTTTAATTTTTTTTTTTTGAAATAAAGTTTCAACTTATGACGTTCATTTTTAATAATAGTTTTTTATTATTAGACTAAGACACCAATCATTTTTTGGTATAAACAGGATTGAACCTTAAATTTCTTACACAACTATCAGAAACTTTACTAGTTGAGTTAACTAAAACCCATTGACAATTTAGCATCTAAACATAGGAAATGTAAACCGACATCATTATATTTTTCCCTTAGGAAAATAAAAGTTACTGAGATTTAACAACTATTAGACTCCAGAAATGAAAATAAAATAAAGAAAAAACATAGAAAAAAAATGTGAAATTGTTTTATTTTTCATTTTTTGGTTGGTTATTGGCAGAAATTTCAATGGAAAAATAAAGAAAATGAAAAAACTATATCATGAAAAATATTTTGATGAACACAGTGAAAAATGGTTACATCTTTTCTTTGACAATAATAATAATAATATTGCACTGGGACAAAAAAAAAATGTATTTCTTATTCTAATTAATATTACATCCGGACCCTTTTTTTTTTTTTTTTTTTTTGATGAATCATCAAATTTTTTTTAAAAAAAACTACCACTGCTGTTTGTTCAAATGAATAAGTTTTGGGATAATATTTTTTTCTAACATATTTATTGAGATTGATGTTGATTACATTTTATCATTAAACCAAAATACTATAGTCAAACTCCAGATTTCCTGTTTGGTGACAAAAGACTAACGAACAAGTCGTGAAATTATATGTGTGAAAGATAGATGCGTGGCTGAAATTGCAGAATCATAACGGAAGACTTTAATGTGTCTCTAGCAACCAAAATATTAACCAGTAAATTAAAATTATATTAATTTTTTTTAACAATAATGATTATTTAATTATATTCTACCTCTTTCTATCTACTTTCTGTTTGTTTGGTTTTTTATGTGTGGAGCCCACAGCTGCCCACATGCATTGCTGGCCTTCAGCCATCGCTTTGTTCGTTTTCTTTTATAAGCCTTTGTCTGCAGAGAAGAGAGAGAGAGAGAGAGAGTTTCAGTTCTTTCAATCACACTGATTGAGAGCTCCTTATATATGCAGTTATCTCTTTCTTTCTTCGTCCTATTCCTCCTCTATCATCTACAACAAGACCAAAAAAGAGTGAAAAGTTTTCATTTTTATTCAATATTCAGAAAAAAAGAGAGTGACCCATATAAGAAAAAACCCTATTGGCGACAGTTTTTGAATTGATTTTGATGGATCTATGGATCTAACGCTTTTATACCCACATGTATTGGTCTGTTTCTTTTAGATCCCCATCATTTTCATTTGGTGGTATTCAATAGCTGACAACAACTGATCTAGGAGCCTGATTACACTGTGAGTTATCTTTTCCTGTGTATGTTTGGTTTTATTACAACTTAGCAATTAATGTGTTTGGTTTTTTTTTTCCCTTTAAATTTGTGCTTTTGGGAAGTTAAAGTTACTGAATTTATGGTATGTGGGCAAATAATTGTATGATTGGAGTGTGGAATGTGAAGGTAGATTTAGCCATTACTCTTTGCCACAACTCCTATGTTGTTTTTATTCATTTAGAGGTAGTATTAGTAGGGTTGTGGTTTTCTTGAAGTTCTTAGTAGAAATGGATATGGGTTTTGGATTTCAGGCCATATTGTGTTCACTTCAATGAGGTTTTTAAGCTGAGAATTTAGACTAAAAGTTTGTTTCTTTTGTTATATACATGATGTGGTTTTGATTGAGAGTAGGGGGTAGGGATGTTATTGTGTTAGTCATGTTGTTTTTTTAGTTCATATGGAGGTTTTCTTGGTCTGCAGGGGAGGAGGTTGGTCTGGTTTTGGTTTTAGAGGGAGGGATTGCATCCATTTTGGATGTGGAGGAATTGGAGGCTGGCCCAGGTGAAATGAGGGATGTTATCAAGGTTGATAAACTTACTGAGGGCCTGCTGGGGGCCATCCTCAGACAGTTATGTCCACTCGGGTTCAGATGCAGCAGGCCGGCAAGATGGATTACTTTGGTACAAAGACACCGGGCAGCACATGAATGGTGAGTTCTCAATGGCAGTCGTCCAGGCCAACAATTTGCTTGAGGATCAGAGCCAGATTGAGTCAGGTCCCTTGAGTTCGCTAGAGTCTGGACCATATGGCACCTTTATTGGAATATATGATGGCCATGGTGGGCCAGAGACTTCACGTTACATTTATGATCATCTATTTCAGCATTTAAAGAGTAAGAAACCTATGCTCAGATGGATTTTTAGCATGAAAAGTTGAAAACGTTTGTTAATGCCAAAATTGACATTTACTCAGTTCCGTGTTAAAATTGAGAACCATGAAAGTTTACATGAGTTTCTTTCAGTAATTCAGGGCTTTTGTTTTGTTATACTTAAATCGTTGGGTTTGAGGTGGGAAATTAAGTCAATGGTTCTCATGATTGGGTTGAATTGGGTATTTTAACAGGGTTCACCTCAGAGCAACAATCAATGTCAGTGGATGTGATACGGAAAGCATATCAAGCAACTGAGGAGGGATTTCTGTCTGTTGTTACCAGACAGTGGCCTATGAATCCCCAAATTGCAGCTGTTGGATCTTGCTGCCTGGTTGGTGTGATCTGTGGTGGTACTCTCTACATTGCCAACCTTGGTGATTCCCGTGCTGTGCTGGGGAGGCTTGTCAGGTCAACCGGGGAGGTTTTTGCCATCCAGCTGTCAGCAGAGCATAATGTGGGAATAGAATCTGTGCGACAGGAGATGTTCTCTTTGCACCCAGATGACTCACATGTTGTGGTTTTGAAGCATAATGTATGGCGTGTTAAAGGCTTGATACAGGTGAGTTAGTTGTGTGGGTGATGATGTCTTTCATTTGAACTGGCCCATGTAATAACTTTTTCTTCCCTTTCTAATTTCTTGTATCATTTTGATTTGCGGAATCGAGATGTTACAACATTAATGCTTTTGAAACCTTACTGACATTTAGTACTAAAACTAGCTACAAATGTGGTGTATTTGGAGGGAGCGAAACAGACGAACTTTTGAGGATATGGATAAATCCGATGACCAGCTACTTGCTTTCTTCTGTGGCTCTCTATTTGATTGGTCTAGGGCTTGGGGACTCACCTCTAGTGATTCTCTCCCTTTGTTCCTTAGCTCTCTTTTTTGTTCTTAGCTCTTTGGTGGTAGTTTTTTTTTTTTTTTTCCTTCCCTGTATCCCTTTTCTGCCTTATGTTGTTTTCATGAAGCAGTTTCTTGAATATACATCTTTCTTACTTATCAAAAAAAAGCTACAAATGCCTTGTCATATTATGGATCCTGTGATTTTTACCAATATTTATGCGAATATTAGTTCAGTTTCTGCATGCAACACATGTCAGCTAAGTAATTAGAGTGATATATTATCCATGTAGGCCACATGTGATTCAGACTTTGTCATGTTGTTGAGTCCATGGTTTCTAGTCTCAGAGCCTGCATTCAGAGTAAGACTGTTAGAGTTGTTTGTGTAAATTAATCTGTATGCTAATAATTTCTGAAGGATGTTGTTTGGGGGGGGAAATTGCAAGAAGATCTCAAATTTTTTTTTTTTGGTGCAAGGGAGGGGACTTTCTTCCTTTTTCCACTTCTACTAGGAGCAGTTGTATATTATTTTGGCCTAAGACCTGGGCTTTTGGGTCTTGGGTTCAAATGTTGCCATTGTTCATGAGAAATTACATAATAGTTTGAATGAGGGACTATATTGCTTTAGACTTCATTTTGGTTCTGCATGGAGCCTCTCTTTTTCTTTGTAGGCAAGTTGTTTATAGTTCTTTTCCTATGTGCACATGTTTAACAAGAGGCTTCGCTAGAAACTCTTGGTTTTGTGGTGTTTTTCTTCTCTTTTCTGTTTTTCTTTCTCTTGACAACATATGAATTTCAGTAAAGAAAGTAATATTGACAAGGTATTTTGATGTGACTAAGGAAATCATGTTGGAAGACTAACTAGCCGGAGAATGATTTGAGGGATGAAATGTGATTTTCGAACCTAAATACATTATTTAAGGTTGGCATTCAGCCCAAGTTAATTTGAATTGTCATGGAATGATTCATAGAGCACGTGCATGGCTTTGTGAGAAAAGGGTTTACATGTTACAAGCATCACTTATCAGCATTGTTTAAATCATGTATAATTCTATCATAAGATTCAGCACATTCATCATGTTAGATTCCTTTATGACTATGGTATTTCTATAAATAATAGGAATAGTGTGGAGATTACAACAAGTTTCTTTGTTATCTCTATAATGTAAGTATTCCATAGTTTGGAAGTAATGGCTCACAATAAAAATAATTAGGCTAAATTTCAAATTGTAGCCTCTAACTTTGACCTATTCTCAATTCAGTCCTTTAAGTTTAATTTTTTTAATCCCTTTGTCATTTCATTTAGTTTTGCCCAATCCCACCAATAATTTTGGTATTTTTCAATTTCCAAAACGGCACTGTTTTGATGGACCTAATGGTGTGGATTGGACAGAGTAACTATATTGGAAACAAATGGAAGTTAAAGGACTAAAACAAAAACAAAGAAAAAAACAAAAAACACTTTAAAGGACTGAATCGCAAACACGTCGAAGTTAGAGGGTGTAATTTGTAAATCAGCCAAAACATAATATTGGTAAATTGCTTGCTGTTGCAAAAATTTGAGATTGGCAAGTCAGTTATCCGAGGTCCAAGTCACCTTTAATTTGGAATCTAAAGTTATTTTATACTTGAGAAACAGTTCTTATGCCTAGTTGATCTAAGTGACAAAAGGAGGGAGAAGATTGTTAAGATCCTTGTGTTCCACATTGGTTAAGTGTGTGTTTACTCTTGCTAGTCGGTTTCAAGGGTGAGTTCTACCTATGAGTTTGTAACATTTGGTATCAGAGCCAACCATTACCCTGATTAATCGGGTGTAGCTCATTGAGTATGGGATCAAATGAGTTGCAACTTTGTGGTCGAGTCCCAGAAGGGGTGATCTAGAGGCTAGATTAAAATTACCGATAGTTGAGTGGAGCCACCAATAAGAGAAAGAGCTACCAACGGATCAGTGTCACTAGAGTGAGCCGCCATGGACGTCGGCTGCGGAGTGTGGTGGTAAGTTATGATCCTAGTGTCCCACTTTGATTAACCATGTGTCTATAAGCTCTTGGGCACCTCCCCTTGCAAGCCGGTTTTTAAGGGTGAGTTCTACCTAGGAGTTTGTAACAAAGACAAATGATGTTCACGTGCCTTTGGCAATTATTTTCCTTTGTAAGTGCCTTTGGCACTTATGCTGGCTTGTTTGATGAAATAAGCCTTTGGTTGGATTGGTGTTTCAGATAGATCCTTCTAATATTGTTGATGAACCAATATGATAGGCCATTATGATCATTGCTTTGAAGATGACTAGAAATCCTGGTTACAGATGGTCAACATTTAAAATTGAGAAACACAAGGATGAAATATTTATCCAAAACGGGGGAATAAATGAAAGAGAAATGGCATTCATACAAGGATAAGACCCTAAAAATGTCTTTACATTGATGCCATTTATACTTTATAGTTTGTAATTGATTTTGACACAATCACACTAAAAGAAGTTATATAATAGTGCCCCTGTGATGAAGGATGGGGGATGGTGTTGGGCAGGGTTTTAGGTTCCACTGATTCCTGAAAAGGACAACCCTTGTACATGTTATTGCTTTAGTGATGATTCCGTACAATATCTCTATGACAATGGAAATTGGTTTCTTTTGAATTAGATGAGTTTACCAAAATTAGTTGGGTATGTGGATTTGTATTCATGTACACATGCATGTATGTGTAAATTATGATGCAATTTTTGTGGCATGCTGAGAATTTTTATCTCTCTTGGTTTTAACATTTGCTTATTTGTGGATATGTTTTGTGTTTCAGGTATCTAGATCTATTGGTGATGTATATCTAAAAAAGGCTGAATTTAACAGGGAGCCTTTGTATACCAAGTTTCGCCTTCGTGGACCTTTTAAAATGCCAATTTTAAGCTCTGATCCATCAATTTCCATGCATGAACTTCAACCCCATGATCAGTTTCTCATATTTGCTTCTGATGGGCTGTGGGAGCACCTTAGCAATCAGGAAGCAGTTGATGTTGTTCAAAACCACCCACGCAATGTAAGATATTTATCACAGCAATGGCAGTTCTAATTTGTATTTGTATTTGTATTTACTTGCATGAAATTTTGAGTTACCAACAACTGGCTTGACCTAGTAAATTTGGAATTGTTAGTTACTTGTGAAACTTTGTGGAGATCTTGGGGCTTTTCAGCCCATCCATTAAGTACACATTCTTTCACTTTGTGTTTACCATGATTGTTATGAGTATCATATGAGGGGCCTCAAGAAATGATAGAACTTGACATTACCTGTTCTGTTCATGCAGGGAATTGCCCGGAGGCTTGTGAAAGTTGCCTTACAGGAAGCAGCTAAGAAGAGGGAAATGAGATACACCGATCTGAAGAAAATTGACCGTGGTGTCCGCCGACATTTCCATGATGACATCACAGTCATAGTTGTTTTTCTTGATTCAAATCTTGTGAGCAGAGCAAGTTCAGTTAGAGGCCCTGCCTTGTCTGTGAGAGGAGGTGGTGTTCATCTACCTGCGAAGTCTCTAGCCCCCTGTGCCACACCAGTGGAGCTTAATAGTTAATACTACTTGATTAAGCCGCCTCACTGTACTATTGTACGTGGTATTAGATCCTTCTCAGAATTCCAGTGCCTTCAGCTTGTATATCCAAGAGAGATAAGAGAAGGTGTGGTCATTTTTATCTTGTACAATGTAGATTTAACCAAGAACGTGTATTTATTTAGTTTCTAAGGACTTGAGCAAGGAAAGAATCAGTGAAATAGAGCTTCAAAGGTGACACTGATGATTCTTTCTTCGAGACTGTGTTCTTACGTATTCATTTTCCTCCCCCTCTTTCTTTCATTTTAGAGTTTTGTGTTTTGTATATTATGTGAACTTCATCCCTTGAAATCAAAGTTTCAGATCCAGTTGCTTCACAGCTTCGCTTTACTTTTTGCACTTTCAGATTCTGCTTGTGTGCGCTTACTTGAAGAGATACATATTGGTCTGAGCTGATTGGAAATTCTGCCTTAATTGGTTATTTATACTTGGCAGTTGGCAGGGAACTCTGGAAAAGATATGGACAAGCATCATTGGGTGCATTTTGCACATCTAAAGAAAATAATAAAGCTGGTAAAAATATAGGTTCCAAAATGGGTCTTTGTTTACTGTGTAATTTAGTTACAGATTGATGATGGAGATTAATTAAAAAGAAAAAGCTGATCCAAACTGGAATATTACATACGTTATCTCATTGAACAGATTCAATTCCAAATCCATTCATTTTTGGGCCTATCAAATCCATTTAATTTTCGGTCTGCTGAAAACAAAGTAGTATAAAGTTAAACATACTTTTAGATGAGATTTTTATTTTCCCTAAAAGTTTATTTGTTAAAAAGTTAACAAAAGTATAGTGATACTAAAAAAATGAATTTTTTTAATACACTTGGGCGTGTTTGGGAAGTAATGAAAGTTGTAGTTTATAAGAGTTTTTAATTTATTTTTGCTATTATTCATGAGTTTTATTGCACTTTTGGTACTATTTATGAGTCTCATTGCACTATTCAGCTAACTTTTAAGCTTTTTTCTAAGGTACTTTCAACAAAAAGTTTTCAATTTCAGTTAAATAAACTGTTTCCAAACGAACTCTTAAATAAATACAGTAAAACTTAAAAAATAAAAAAATAACAGAGTTGATCCAAACTAGACCATTGAAATCAACTGCTGGAGACATGCATGGTTTATGCCAGATGAGCTAACAATGAGCTAGAGCAAAATCTAACCAGTCATTAAGCTAAATGATAATAAAACATCATTTAGCAATTGGACTATACAACTTACATGAGATTGAGATGAGAGATAATAGAAAGAACTATTCTAGAGACATATGAAATCACACACACAATTTTAATTTTACAACTTGTTGATTTGTGCAATTGTGAGTAATTGACATTTTTTGTCTACTAATAATTTGTGTCTCTATTTTTTGTGACTACTCACAATTGCACAAGTCAACAAATTATGAAATTGGGCTTGCGATTGGGTGTCTTTAGATTGGTTTTAGAGAGTGCATTCACAAGAGAAAAATTAAACCTAGCAAGGAGACCAAAGCCACTGACTTTGAGAGTCCAAACATCTATAGTTTTGTTGGTAGTAGTACTGTGAACATAACAATTCGGGAAAATAGAAGACCACAACTTTTTGTACCACAATTTTGGGACAACTCTATTGTGTGTGTGTGTGTGTTTTGAGTAAGAAACGGATGCGTTACAAAAGCTAAGGAAGTGAAACGAAGGTGAGAACTAGTTGTCGCCAAATTATCCAGTACACAAAACCTTGAAACAGCAACTGAAAGAAAAGAAAATATGACAAAATCCGAATCTTGGGACCTTCCCTGGCCAGCAAGGGCATTGGTAATCCTATTCACCTCCCCAAAAACATGCTTAACCATATAATAGTGAATCCTCCATAATAGACATGCACTCATCCTCCAAAGGCAAATGGTAAGTGTAAATGCTTACCTAACAATTCAGGAATGAGACTACAACCAAAAAATCAAGCTCACCAAAAGGCACAATGCTGATGAGACTGAGTATGAGTAATGAAAAAAATTATAAATTTATCCCAAAGTGACAGACAACCATTCATAATTTATGGTGTTAAAAAAAAAAAAAAAAAAAAAAAAAAACTCCAAATTGTGGAGGGAATTCAGGTCAGGACAAAGTGAAGGGAGCTTTGGGTAGTGCGGCTGCCTTTTTCCCGCTTCCCAGCGCATAGAAGTCTACCCCATTGGTCATGAGAAAGAGAGAGAGAGAGAGGAGAGGCTCCACTTCTTTATAAATTGTCATTTCCCTTGTCACTTTTTAGGGCCACAATTCTCCATACCTACAAGCTATCTTTCCGCGGAGAAAAAACTGAAAAAGAGATAGATATTCTCCATTATTCTGATTTCTGACTTAGCAAACTGTTCTTTGGCATCCTTCTTTGCTAATCTTGACTCTCATCATATTATTATTAACTTAAGACTTGCATATTTCTTTTCCCATTGTAGTCTGTAGAGCAAAGATTTGGCATAAATTTCTTAAAAATTTTAATCATTCGTTGATAAATAATAATCTAGAATTTATTGGAAAATTTTAATATTTCTATGGTAGAATTACCAAGCCAGTCTGTCAAGTACTCAGAATTCAGAATATTTATAGTGTTGGTTTCATGATATCTTAATGACTAAAATAAGGCATTTATAGTTTCATGCTGTGAGAATTATGCAAGTGTCACTTGTCTCCAACACATTGGCTATTATGCGATGGAAAAAAAAAATAGTAGTCTTCTATAGGCTATGTCAATACTGGTTCAGCAGGTGGTAAGAATTTATCAATGCTGTTGCAGTTAAAATTACTTACTTATCCTTATTTCTTTTCTTTCTTTTTCTATTTTTAATTTTTTAATTTTTCACATTACAGCTTACAAGCAAAGCAAAGCAATATGACAGGACGACTAAAGACCCAAAAAGAAAAAGAAGTAAAAAAAAAAAAAAAAAAACAAGTTGTCCTCTTAGCACGTTTTTTATTTTATTTTTATTTTATTTTGCTGTGTAGTCTTGACTTTAGCAGTTAATAGACAATTGAGGGTCCAAATCTTTGTCAATATGTCTAGATTTAGCTAGGGTACTCCACAAGAAAACGACTAACTCTGCAGAGAGATACAAAAATTTTCTTAACATTTTCTCCAGTAAGTTAGTGCAAGTCTCTGCAGGTTTACATTTTTAAAGGAACAGTGTCAAATCCACACCCATTTTTATGATAAGTTATGGTTAAAATATATTACTTTCACATCTTGCAGTAACATGAATTTTATTTTGTATTAATTACAATAATATATTATTTTTTAAATCATGAGAAAAATATATATAAAAATTTATCATATGGCCAGACTATAGTATTTAAAATTAAGGGCTAGTCACATTCAGGAGCGTGCTTGCTTTTCATAAATCCAGCAGCAGCAGCAGCACCACAACCTAGCAACACTAGTGGGTGCCTGAAAGAGAAGAGAGATAGCAAACCTAAACTCTTGCTTAACTGTTAATAGAATTTTCCTATCGAGCCAATTAGCTGTAGAATCCATGCCAATAAAAGGATTTCATGAGTCCCACATGGAAAGGCTGTCAGGTTACAACATGCATCTCTAGGCATTCAACAAAATCACAAACCACAAAGCTACAAATGGTTTACCTGTGCTCAACACCTCATGTGATTTGGTCAGATTAAGGTCTCAACCAGAAAAGGCCTAATCCTTGCGGCAAGAATAAGAAAACCCATCCTATTTGCAATTGGACGAGAGTAGAAATGGGACCTCAAATCTACAAAGCTAAGAGTGCCAACCGCCATCACTAGAATTGATACTTGACAATTTCATGCCATATTCATAGAAGCACACCGCCATCATGATCGCCAAGACATTAGCAGCATTGCCAAAATTAAAATACAGCTAAACAAAATGGGCATTCAAAGCCAGAATCTATTAATAGATGGATTAATTTTTCATGAAAACGGAGCAATAAAATGACACTCACGGTTGCAGAGCTTACATTTTGCGAAACAGCTCAAGTCTACAAAACTAGAACAAGCATCTCTATTGCAAACACATAAAAAAAACAGACAGAAAACCTTTAGTTGCCTTCATATTTCGGGTCAGCCACCACGTAATGATACGCTATCACCAGTACGAAGATGAACACGCCAAGGAAATTGGCAAAGAAGCCGAGGTCCTGATCGTCGATCATCTGTAACAAAAACACGCAAAACATCACAATATCATATCAATTTCTCCTTCTTGCTTAGTAAAAACAAGATCGATTAAAATTGAAAATTCCCAGTTAGGAAAAATTGACTCATGGCTACAAGATACCCAATTCATCACACATCCAAACAGAGATCAAGGACTTGAGTTGAAATGGAGAAGAAATTAAACTCTGATTTTTTATTTATTTATTTATTTATTTTGAATTAGATTGATCAGATTTCCCATTTACGAATTACCAATTTCAGCTCAGATAACCAGTTCCGGACCAAAAATCTTACCCCAAATACCAATTTGACTCCCAAAATTGATAAGCTAATACACAAAAACATATTCCAACTCATACTTATACAAATTATGCTCAATTACTCATTACTCAATTATGCAATTAGGTCCAACATTGAGAAAGCCAATACAATTAATTAAAAAACCAAGAACAATTTTCATTTCAGATGGAGAGTGGAGACATGGAGTTACCGGCGGAGTGGCTGGCGGCAGCGAGGCAGTGAGCCGGTGACTGGTGAGGCGGTGAGAGAGAGACACGTCAGAGAGCCAGCACTCAGCAAAGCAGAGAGGCGAGAGAGAGACTGAGAGAGTTAAGGAGGAAGGTCTGAGAAAAATGAATTTATAGGCCAGGGAGTTAGGTGTGGGTTGTCCACAAAACGACGCCGGTTTCATGTTGTTGTTGTTGTTTTTATTTTGGTAATTATACTTCTCACTCTCGAGATTTTGGAAAATTACACCTCTATCCCAAACTTAAAGGGCAAAAAAAAAAAAAAAAAAAAAAACTCCGCTTGACATCTGATTTACTAAACTTTATTAAATTAACATTAGAAATATTGTGTTCTAACTTGCCATTTTCTTAAGAGCGGGTTTCTAAAATTATCTTATTTCATAGTTAAAATTCATTGTTTTAAATTTTTTATTAAAGTTGTAGGGTCACGTTTTGCGGCCCAAGCTCAATGAGTACGGGATTGTGAGTTAGTGAGCTTAATACAATAAATTTGTAGAGAGTGAGTTAAAGAACTAGGTCCGAGTTAGTATTACAACGACTATGATGGGTTTGTAAGATAATCATGCAAGAGAAAAACGTGTAATGTGGGGTGAATGTATTGTCCGAGGAGGCCAATCTTGGTATAGTTCGATAGAACAAATTATAAGTGCAACTCTAATTGCTACAGTATCTTTTCTTTCTCCCTTTTTCCCCCTTCTCTTATGGAGGGTCTCTCTCATTATATAGTCCCTCTTGGACAATCTTTACCTTACACTTGTCGATAATTTGGGTTGCTACTTAAGTACTTGTTCCATCAGACATCTCTTTTAGCCTCTCTATGAGTTGCGGTGACTAAGGAAACATTGTTCAAAGATCTTCTCCACATAAATGCGGTCAGAAAAATAGCTGCAGTGCATTTAATGCGGATATAGCACCCTTTCCTTAGATATTTTTGGGTCTCCTTCCTTCTCGCGAGTTTATGTAACATGCCTTTGACACTGGTGCCTCTATTGAGGTCATTTTCGTTGCTGGAACACATATCGGAGCAATGTTCGTCTTGTCTGAGGAGATATTCTTCTTCAGACCGCCTTTTACTCATTTCTTATTTATGAGGTACTGAGCTGGAATCCCTCTACTATTCGGCTCTCCTCAGACATCCCCACATTCTCAAATAAAGCCCAAGGCCCAATATACCATATTTTGGGCCTTGTCCCTACAAAGTGTATTTTAAAATATTAAGTGTGAATTTCTTTTTTCTTAATGGGTTATGGGGACATTTTCCTTTGTAAGTGTTTTATAGTGTTTAATAAATTTTGTATTTTTATACTAAATTTATTAGTTATTTGTTTACTCATTAGAAAGCGTAACACCCCCCCTCCCCCCAATTGCTATTTTAGCAATTAGATCCTTAAAAGCAAGCTCTATCTGAGTATGTAAACCCAAAAAATTATCCATCCTAGCTACAGTAAGGTTGCATATTTGCAACTTTACTATTCATGAGGTTGTAAAGAAAAAACTACTTTTTTAGTCTTCCACACACTCTTTCTTCCTCTAACACTCTCTCTCTCTTCTTACTTTTTATTTTTTTTATTAGGTAATTTATATTATTTTATTGAGTTGTATGTAAAAATAAAAGCTGGGATATTGGGTGTATTGTTGGATGAGTTGTTAAAATAAATAGTAATGTTTAAGAATGTAAAATATGTGTTTTTTTACATCCCCCATTGCTAAAAATTTAAAATTCTTATAGAAATTTAAAATATTTCATTACTAATATAAACAATAAGGGGGAGAGTGTTAAATTTCTTCAAACTTTAAGGGAACGGAGTGTTTTTTTCTTTCAGGTTTGGAGTTAAGTGTCATTTCTCCAAACTTTAAGAGAGGAGAGTGAAATTACCCTTTTTTTAACTAAGTGAAATGACACCGTTTTGTTTAAAAAATAAAAAGAAAAAATATGCTAAACGATTCCTTTATATATAAGGAAATTATGTTGGAAGACTGTGGTGGGCCTTTTTGTATCCTGGGCTGAACTGCTTCTGCTATACTATGACCCAATAATTCTATGATAGAAGAGTCGGGACTGGTTTAATTGGAACTCACCTTAAGCCAGCTTGTGCACAAGCTAGGACCCCTTAACAGAGATCTAGGTCACGTGCCTATGACAGGGAATGCTGTCATAAAAATGTTATAGCAAGAGAAACATAATATAGCAGGATAGTTAAAAATATTCTAACTAAAGTGTGTGCTACTGACCAAAGATGACATTTAAACAATTTTTGCAACAGGAAAACACAATAATATAAGTATGGCAGAAATAAATCAGTGACAAGAAAAATAACGTTAGTACTTCAACAATCATGATAAAAGGAAAGAAGGGGATTAATTTGCCAAACTTGGCTCCTCAGCAGATTCAAGTCCAATAAGGGAACCAATCTCCAATGTAGGTAATCTCACAGGGAATTTTGCCATAGAAATTACCTACTTTGGAAAATGGACTTAAGTGACTTAATCTTAAATTCTTTAACTCGCTAAAGAATAAGCTATTGAGAGGGAGAGAAGTGAGTAGCCTATTGGTGCATGATCTATCACTCTTCACTCCCTACTCTCTTGTTTTCCTTTTTGTTTTTTCTTCTCTATTTTCTCTGTTTTTTATTTCTCTGTTTTTCAGAGTTTTCTCCTATTCTTCTTTGTTACCGTTGTTCCTTCTCTTTACTGTGCACAGCTAAGGCCTTTTTATACTACCTGTCATGATAAGATTTACCATTTTACCCCTCAACTACTTTTGGCCTATTGAGGGTGTCCTTCCCAAACTGCCCATTGGTCTGCTAACTGCCCAACCACTACCACTACCCTGTGCTGGCCACCCCACGCTTCATTCCTAGATAAAAGTAGTTTTTGTTTTGTTTTCTTGCTTCTCGTGGCATTCTCATCTAGATAAGGGTTGGGCTTATCTCTCTTAAAATTGTGATTTACAACTATGTTTTATGTTGGCTTTATTCCATGACAAAAAATGTTGTAATTGCATTAATTTTGTCCCTTGTATTTTGTGGGATTTTATTGTATTGGATTTAATATTAAGTTGGTGAAGAATCGAGCATGAAATGAAGATCAATGCAGTTTTGCACCTAGCTCGCAAGAAATTCGCGAGAAGAGTAACCTGCGAAAAGGCCACATGAGAAGCACATGCTAGAAGCTAAAGAGTCAAGTGCTAGACTTCATTTTGCGAGTGCTTTGTGAGATACGCCATTTTGCGAGGTACCCATGAAACTCTCTGCCTAGAGGATTTTAAGTGTAACTTTCTTACCCTTCACCCATATTATATATACCCTTATTACCCATAAAAGCAAAGGAGGCTATTTAGAGAGAAAAATTCTAGATAGGTTTTCTACAACACAACACACCCATCCTTTAGAGAAAGAGCTACTCATCCTTAGTGAGAAATCATTGTAGCCTCTTTTTCTTACCTCTCCCATTATCATACCTTGAGATGAGATTTGTACCTAAACACAACCTACACCTATTCAGAGTGTATAGAGTATTTTGGAGTTTCGGAAGCTTTGAGGATTTGCCAAAAGAAGCCGATAAGGCTTGGTGGATGCAATCGAGTGTATTGCGAGATCTAGAAAGCTAGAAAATACATGACTCCGAGAAGTCCGTTGGTAGCAGGAGCTTGGAGGGCTTAAATACATGGGGTAGACTAGGCTTGAAGGGTTTTTTGTTATTTATATATTCCAACTTTATTCTCTAGTGGATCGATTTCGACTTGGAGGGTCGCAGAAAGGTTTTTCACCGAGTTCTTCGATTTCCTCTTTGATAATACATCTCAGTGTTATCTTGTATTTGCATCTCTCTTCCCTACTCTTTAAGCTTTATTTTATCGTTGATAATGGATGAATATGGCTTAGGGTAGTGTTATCGATTCTTTGTGCTTATTAACTTTTGCTCCGCACTTAGTCTAAGTTAGAGTAAAAGCAATCTAGTCGTAATTTTTAATTGGGGGTCTGAATAAGCTCTTGTGTTTTAACACAAATACATGCTTTCATCTCTTTAGGGTGGTATGTCATCCCCGCATGACATTTCTCCAAAAGAGCTTGAGTGAGAACCCCATAATAGGCTTCCAGAGCAAACCCTCTCTTACCTCTGACCCATGACCTACTGCCCCTGTATTGGCTGGGTACGTGTAGGTGGTGTCTGAGCCTTGTGCGTACTCCACTCTTATATGAGTCTATGGCTTGTCTGGTGTTCATGCGTTTGCCATTGCCTGCGGGTTTGTCTGGTCCTGCTGCGCGTTTTGCTGCTCGTTTAACTCTTTGTGGCGTGGATAAGTCATTGAGTCTTCATTCCTTATATCTTGTTCCTTCTTTGGGCTGGATATTGCTTGGGTATGGGTCTTTTCTTCTTTAATTTAGTCCCTGTCTCCTTTTACTTCCGGTTCATGGGCCAACTGGTATTCCTACCACGCCATTGCATTTCTACCATGATAGCGTTTAACTTGTGTTTGCTGGGCCTTTTTTTGGGCCTGCCATGTCAGTTCCATGTATTACTTTTCCCCTTAGTTTATGTTGCCCAGTACTCCTGCTGAGTCAATTCTCATATCATTTTAGGCATCCTTAACCCATATTATTTCTTTGGGCATCCTTGACCCATTTCATTCCTTAGGACATCCTTGGCCCATTTCATTCTTTCTTGCTTCTTTCATTCTCATGGGCTTTTCCTAAATCTTTTGGACTTCCCCTGCTTAATTACCATATCCTTTACTTTTGAGTTTATTAGTCTTTGAACCAATCCCATTTACTAGTCCCTTCCTTTGGGCTCATTCAGCCCGTCTTTGCTTGCTTTCCACTTCTTATGATTCTCATGAGCTTATTACTTCCTTATTTGGGGCTTCCTTAGGCCCATTTGCCTTCTTTAAGCCCTTTTACTATTTTGTGAGCATGCGTACTATTATTCTTGCCATTTGTGCTTAATGATTTTTCTTACTTTGCTAATTCTTCTTTTTTCACCCCTTTTATATTGTTGGGTTTCTTCTTGTTATTGGACCCTTTTGCCAAAATGGGCATCAACAAAGGTTGTTATTGGACCCTCTAGCTAGAGAATGATTTGAGGAATGAAAAATGATTTTGCAACCTAAATACGTTATTATTTAAGGTTGGCATTCAGCCCAATTTAATTTGCATTGTCATGGAATAATTCATAGAGCACGTGCATGGCTTTGTGATAAAAGGGATTACATGTTACAAGCATCATTTATCAGCATTGTTGTCAATCATGTATAATGCTATCATAAGATTCAGCACATTCATTATGTTAGGTTCCTTTATAGAAAGCATATTTTTGGACTATGGTATTTCTATAAATAATAAGAATGGTGTGGAGATTACAACAAGTTTCTTTGTTATCTCTATAATTGTAAGTATTCCATAGTTTGGAAGTTATGGCTCACAATAAAAATAATTAGGCCAAATTTCAAATTGTAGCCTCTAACTTTGACCTATTTTCAATTCAGTTTTTTTAGTCCCTTAACTTTAATTTGTTTTCAATTTAGTCATTTCGTCTAGTTTTGTCCAATCTCACCAATAATTTTTGTATTTTTCAATTTCCAAAATGAAGCTGTTTTGGTGGAGCTAATGGTGTAGATTGGACAGAGAAACTATATTGGAAACAAATAGAAGTTAAAGGACTAAAACAAAAACAAAAACAAAGAAAAAAACAAAAAAAACATTAAAGGACTAAATTGCAAAAATGTCGAATTAGAGGATGTAATTTGTAAATCAGCCAAAACATAATATTGGTAAATTGCTTGCTATTGCAAAAATTTGAGATTGGCAAGTCAATTATATGAGGTCTAAGACACCTTTAATTTGGATCCTAAAATTATTTTATACTTTTTTTTAGAGAGTTTTAACTTATGGTGTCCACTCTTGATGATAACTTTTTTATCATTAGACCAAGACACCAATCAGTTTTTGGTATAGGCGGGGATTGAACCCCCAATCTCTTATTCATCAAAGACTTTACCAATTGAGTTAACTGGAAGCCACATTTTATACTTAAAAATAGTTATTATGCCTAACTGATCTAGGTGACAAAAGGAGGGAGAAGACAAATGATAGTCACGTGCCTTTGGCACTTATGCCGGCTTGTTTCATGAAATAAGCCTTTGGTTGGATTGGCGTTTAAGATAGATCCTTCTAACATTGTTGATGAACCAATATGATTGGGCCATTATGATCTTTGCTTTGAAGATGACAAGAAATCCTGGTTACAGATAATGGTCAACGTTTAAAATTAAGAAACGCAAGGATGAAATATTTATCCAAAATGGGGGAATAAGTATTCGTTTGGATTGCGATGAAAGTCTCTTGCGTTTGCGTTTGCATTTGATGTTTTCAGATGTGGGACTCACGGCTATAGTGCAGGAAGAGAAAAGTGTTTTCAGTAATATTATACTTTTTCAGTGGGTCCTGTGCATTGTTCACGGGAACCACAAGTATTTTATTCAGCAAAAAAACTTTAAAATTGGGTCCCACGGTACTATTCACACATTCTAAAATTATTTTGCTATAGTGTTTTTAGTTTTCAGCAATAAGCGGTATCCAAACAAATCCTAAATGAAAGGGAAATAACATTCATACAAGGATAAGGCCCTAAAAATGTCTTTACATCAATGCCATCTATACTTTATAGTTTATACACTTAAACAAATACAAAAAGACTTATAAAATAAAAAAAAAATAACAAAGCTGATATCCAGACTAAACCATTGAAATCAACTGCTGGAGACATGCATGGTTTATGCCAGATGAGCTAACAATGACCTAGAGCAAAATCTAACCAGTCATTAAGCTAAGTAAGAACAATTCTAGAGACACGCCAAATCACACCCCTAATTTTAATTTTATAACTTGTTGATTTGTACAATTGTGAGTAATTGACATTTTCTGCCCGCTAATAATTTGTGTGACCCACCACTTTTTGTGACTATTCATAATTGCATAAGTCAACAAATTATGAAATTAAGCTTGTGATTGGGTGTCTTTAGAATGGTTTTAGAGAATGCATCCATAGAAGGAAAAAAATAAACCTAGCAAAGAGACCAAAGCCACAGACTTGAGAGTCCAAACATCTATAGTATTGTTTTTTTTTTTTTTCGAGAAAGAACATCTATAGTATTGTTGGTACTTGGTAGTAGTAATGTGAACATAAAGATTGGGGAGAATAAAATACCACAACTTTTTGTGCCACAACTTTGGGACAACTCTAATGTGTGTGTGTATTTTTTTGGGTAAGAAACAAATGCATTACAAAAGCTAAGAAAGCGAATCGAAGGTGAGAACTAGTTGTTATCGAATTATCCAATACACAAAACCCTGAAACAGCAATTGGAAGAAAGGAAAATATAACAAAATCCGGATCTTGAGACCTTCCCAGCCAGCAAGGGCATTGGTAATCCTATTCACGTCCCTGAAAATATGCTTAACCATATTCCCTAAAAACATGCTTAACCAAATTATAACGAATCCTCCATTATAGAGACATGCACTCATCCTCCAAAGGCAAAAAGTTAGTGTGAATGTTAACATAACAATTTAGGAAAAAGACTTCAACCAAGGAATCAGGCGCACTAAAGACATAACTCTAATGCGACAAATTGAAAGCAATAAAAAAAGAATGGTTAATTTTAGAAAATAACATATAATCACTCATAATTTATCAGTACAAAAATAATAATAATTCCAAATTGTAGAGGAATTCTAGGGCATGAGAGAGTAAAGGGAGCGTTGGGTAGCTGGGCTGTCTTTTCCCGCTTCCCAGCGCATAGAAGTCTATCCCATTTGTCATGAGAAAGGGAGAGAGGCTCCACTTCTTTATAAATTGTCATTTCCCTTATCACTTTTTGGGGGCACAATTCTCAAAACCTACGAGCTCTCTTTCCACGGAGAAAACCTGAAAGAGAGATAGAGATCCTCCATTATTTGATTTCTGATCTACCAAACTCTTCTTTGGCATATTTCTTTGCGAATCTTGACTTTCATCATATTATTTTTTCTTTTTTTTGGTAAACATCATAATGATTAAGACTTGCACATTTCTTTTCGTATTGTAGTCTGTAGAGCTAAAATATGGCATAAATTTCTTAAAAAATTTTAATCATTCGTTTATAAATAATAATCTAGAATTTATTGCAAAATTTTAATAATTCTATGGTAGAATTACCAAGCCATAGTCTGTCAAGTACTCAGAATTCAGAATATTTATAGTGTTGGTTTCATGATATTTCAATGACTAAAATAAGGCATTTATAGTTTCATGCAGTGAGAATTATGCAACTGTCACTTGTCTGGTGTCTCCAACACAATGGCTATTTTGTGATGGAAACCAAAAAAAAAAAAAAAAAAAAGGTAGTCTTTTATAGGCTATGTCAATACTGGTTTAGCAGGTGGTAAGAATTTATCATTGCTGTCGCAGTTAAAATTATTTACTTATCCTTATTTCTTTTTTCTTTTTTTAAATTTTCACATTACAGCTTACAAGCAAAGCCAAGCAATATGACAGGACGACCAAAGACCCAAAAAGAAGTTTAAAAAAAAAAAAAAAAAAGTTGTCCTCGTGACCACAGTTCAAGTGTCTAGCTATAGGTTTTAGCAGGTTTTTTTTATATATTTATTTTGCTGTGTAGTCTTGACTTTAGCAGTTAATAGACAATTGAGGGTCCAAATCTTTGTCCATATGTCTAGACTTAGCTATGGTACTCCACAAGAAGACGAGTAATTCTGCAGAGATATACAAAAATTTTCTTAACATTTTCTCTAGTAAGTTAGTGCAAGTCTCTGCAGGTTTACATTTTTAGAGGGAAAGTGTCAGATCCACACCAATTTTTATGATAAGTTATGGTTAAAATATATTACTTCTACATCTTGCGGAACATGAATTTTATTTTGTATTAATTACTATTATATAATATTATTAAAATTATGAGAAAAATATATATAAAAGTTTATTGTATGGCCAAACTATAGTATTAAAATTAAAATTGACGTTAACAGGCATTTTACCGTATTTATTATAAAGTAATTTTAGTCAAATTACTTTGTTTTATGTCAAATTTTTAATTAACTCTATAAAATGTAGAGTCAATAAAATAAAATTATTAAATTTAACTTATCACTTAATTCTTTAAAAAAAAAAAATTATCACTTAGTAATATTTTAAGCTACTTTATCAATTTATACTAATTTCTTATTACATGAACTCTACACTAAATCATTCTTAACTCTCGGACGAACATAAATGCCATTAACATTTCCCTAAAATTAAAACCAATGTGCTCTCCCTTTTCCATTGGAGTTTAGTGAAACCTTTTTCTCTTAATAAAAATTTGCAATTCATAAAATCAAAAAGTGTTAGCAATCAAAATCTACTTTTCCCAGTACTAATGGAGTAATTGAGAAGAATTATGTTAGAGATAAATTTTTAGTATAATTTTGTGTCATACTAACACGATGACAAGTTATAATCAATAAAAATATATTAATTATGTAAAAATATATTTTTATCAATTACATGTGACGAATTATAGAACAAAATTGTCTCAAAAATGGTGTCCATCGCATAATTCAGTTGAGAATGATTGTGATAACGGTGGTAATGAGTGCTCACTGTACATCTGCTGTGTGATGGACACAATGAGCTCACTAGATTCTCATCCGATTCTGACGGGACCAACTACAAAAAATCTTTTGCCGAGGTCGAGGTTATACAAATGCCAATATTATAATACATGCTGTCCTGTGGCAAAAAAACACAAGGGCAATTATGACTTTGGGCAGACCTAAGCCCCACTAAATCCCCTGTTTTACTGTTTCCTTCTTTATTACTGACAAACCAAACCAGCAATGATCATCGGCCTCAAATTCCATTTATGTTTCCACATTCACTTTTCTTTCTTCTTCTTTTTATCCTTTATAAGGTTCACTAGTCTCACACTCTTACTTCAGCGCGTGGTAATACCCTCATTACCTGAATTGACTTTTTTTTTTTTTTTTTTTTTATCGAAGATATCTGAATCTCATCGAGTTCGAGTATCATTCATCCGTATCTGTAATTTGAACTTAGAGTCTCATGAATCTCACGAGAGGTTAAGAAACTACTAGGCCACGTGGACTGACACCTGTTAATCATGCATTGTGGCAACAAATATTCTCGTGAAATCAAAATTATTCCACTTTAAAAAGTCACTTTATACTAAAAGTCTTATAATTAAGTGGCATAATTAATTCACCTTACAAATGACGGTTGGCCTGAATGGAAGGGACTCTGGTCGCTTAAGCAAGTAGTCTCTAGTTCGAGCCCTTGTGGATGCAGCAAACTTTCTTGAGAGAGGTCCCCGTCTTTGGCGTCCGACACTACCTCAAAAAAGTAGTCCCAGGCAAAGCTTGGGAATAACTTGAGAAACCAAAAAATAACTTATTCACCTTTATTAGGAAAATCAAAGTTTGAATATCTCATTTCTCATTATTATAACTATTAAATTATATAAAACAAAAAGTCTGCTTATTTCCTAAAGTTACTTTTGTTCCACTCGCAAGTAAATATGATAGTAGTAAATACATTAGCCGCACATGTGACTAATTTATGAATATTTAAACTTTAATTTCTCTATATAAGAAAAAACATAAATCTCCACAAAAAAAGAAAAAAAGAAAAAAAAAGAGAAATGTGTGACACATTTAATAAAGAAAAGGTTTATTAATTACACATTTGGTCTTCAACTTTTGTCTCATGTTTCAAATTGGTTCTCAACCTTTCAAATGTTTCAAATTAGTCATTAAGTTTTTAAATGTGCGTTTAAAAGGTACTCCTCAATTGTTGTGAATTGGTGAATGAAAAGGTATAATCCTGGAAAATGGAAACATTAAAAACGAAGTATTAATGCTGATGCGAAGCCCAAGTGATAGTTTTTGTAATTTTTTTTTTTTTAAATAAAAAAAGTCATCAGTTGTTATGACTTGTAAGAAGATGAACATGTTAGGGACATTTTTGACACCAACATTGAGTTAACAAAAAAAACATAACGACCATCATCAACTAGCACTAGAGTTCTAGATTAGCATTTGTGTTTGATTTTAGTAATTCTATTTGCCGAGTCATTTTTATCGACCAGTTAACGATGGAGACCTATTTGACATACATTTAAGAAGTTAAGAACTAAACCAAAATATTTGAAAGAATAGAGATCATTTTCAAAATATGTGACAAAATTAAGGACCAAATATGTAATTAAATCCTAGAAAAACTTAAACCTTAGCACACACGTTGCATAGATCAAAGAGGAATTTGATTTCATGGTACACTTCACTAGTGTTTCGACGCTCCAACACCGCGTGAAGCAATTCATTCCAGACATACCATATTTGCATTATTGAACAGTGAATCTGGGACCAAAGAATCTCTCTCTCTCTCTTGCTTTGAGCCTGAGCTGAGAGTGAGTGAGAGAGAGAGAGAGAGAGAGAGAGAGAGGCTTTTTATTTTGACTCCTCAGTCACCCACCCACCTATTTCTTCTAGGCTACCTGTCATCAGACTCACCACCACCAAAATCTCTGCTAAAATCTAGCAAAATTTGGCGGGTGAGTTAAGTATGTTTGCTTAGGCCTCTCCATGTTTCAAGACTTTTGGGTCCATGGAGCACTGAGTCACTGACCAATCCTCATTTTCATATTGCAAAAGAAATGTTGAGCTAGTCTCTGATCAAATCCTATTGCAAAAGAAATGTTGAGTACTAAAAAGCAATTGGTTTGAGTGTATGACTGGCCTCGAAGCTTTTTTTTAAGAACCAATATTTACACCTAATTTGTTTTTGTCTCATCTCTGACAAACCCATCTGTCTTCTATGATGTCTTTCTCATCTCACCAAAGGCATAGCTATACTTCAATCAGTTAACAACATAATGTGATTCTCTACAACTTTCCCAAAACCCCCTTTCTGAAATTCTGCCACAGTAACACACACACGAAACCTCCATATTTTGGCAGAACCCACCCTTTGTTTCAGAAACAACCAAAAAAACCAAACCACTTGCTCTTAATTTGTGCCAAAAGAGTTAAAACACATTATTGGGTACTCTAAAGTCTTGCCAAAACATAAACTTTCTGCCACAACACACAAAAACCTTCATCTTTTCTTTTGGCAGAACCTGCCTTTGTTTCATAAACAACAAAAAACTAATAAACCGCTAGCTGTTTGTGCCAAAAGAGTTATACACATTATTGGGTACTCTAAACTCTTACCAAAACACAAAACTTCTTGAGTTTTTAGATAGAGATGGGTTGTGTTGTGTCTAAGAAAGATGAAGAAGACGATGTTGTGTCTATCTGTAAAGACAGAAAACGCCTCATAAAATTGGCGGTGGAGAGGAGGTATGCTCTTGCAGATGCACAGTGCAAGTATAATCACTCGCTTTGTGCTGTAGCAGCAGCTATAAGGCTGTTTGTTGCTCGGCATTCATGTTCATCTTCTTCATTTCTCATCACTTTTCCTTCTTCTTCTGAGGCCACTGAGACCCTTATCTCCAAACCCATGTTCCTTCAACATAGACCAACTGAACCCACCCATGAAACCATTTCATGTCCCAACTCAGATTCTACAGCTTTTTTGGACTCTACTATTAAGATAGTAAGTGAAAAACAAGACCGAGAAGATATTGATGACAATGAGGTTGAGGATGAAGAAGAAGAAGATGGAGATGTGGTTTGTGAGCATTTTTTCGATGAGGTGGCTCAGCCAGTGGCAGGTGTACACAAAGATTCTGGTTGGGATTTCTTCAGTCTGTTTGATGGAGTGAGAACACAAGTGGAGAATGAGTTTAGTTCTGAGGAGGATCTGAGGGTGGTGAGAGAGGAAGAAGGGATTCCAGAGTTGGAAGAGGATGGAGAAAGAGGAATGATGAGTGAGAGAAAGGTCGAGGATTTGAATAATGATGAAGTAGATCATGAGGAGGGTGGTGAGGTTGAGTCTGTGACAGAAGGGGATGATGTTAATGTGAGCCAAGAGGAGCACAAAAGTTTTAGAGTGATTGATACACCCACTGATGGGAGGGAATTGTTGGAGGCATTGAAGGATGTTGAAGACCATTTTATCAGAGCTTATGATTCTGGTTTGGAAGTTTCTAGGATGCTGGAGGCCAATAGAGTTCCAATGCTGTCTGGTTTGGAGGAAATAAAAGGTTGGTTCTTTTCTCTCTTCTTCTTCCTTTCTTTTTCCTTTTTTTTTTTTTTTTTAATTATTTATTTATTATTAATATTATTTTTTTGTTTCCTCTCAATGTTATAATTTATAATTTCTTGTGATTCGTACATGCTTGCCGTAGTTCTATGTGTATATATATGGTTAAATTAGAGGAAATTAGTTACGTTTGCTTCCATGGAATGCAAATTGAGGAATAAAATGTCTTGGTGCCTGATTTTGATGCACAGGGTTATGTGTCATTGGCGGTTGTAAGATGTGGGAAGTAGATTAGGTATAGTCTGCCAATTTCAAAGAATCATCCCAAAGGAGTAGGAACTCACTTTCCAGTTTCCATCTTGTAGGAATGCATACAAAGAATGTATGCCCTTGTGGTGACAGATATAACTGAAGTCATCAAATTCCATTTCCTTGAATTGAATTTCCAAAAACCAAACCATTCTTGGACCTGAAAATTTGAACTGTCTTTCCCTTCTTATCAAAAAAATGAACATTTGAACTGTCTTTCTTAAACATTTTTTTTCTTAATGCCATTTGTCATGGTGTTCCATACAGATTTTGCCTTTTTATTATTAAATTACTGACAATCATTATCTTTGTCATGTGTTGGACATTGCTCATTCACCAACTTTCATCGTATCTTAGTTACTTCATCTATTCATCAATGAAATTTGGGTGCAGAGAGCTCAACTAAGCTCATTCGGTCAATTACATTGAATCGATCCACCTCATCTCGGTCTTCCTCATGTAAAAGTCTCCTCTCATGTAGCTCCAAAAGTTCTTCAACATGGACAGAATTAAAGAGTGATTTATTTGATGACTATGGAGGAATGGAATCTGGAAGCCATTCGCTAACACTAGAAAGGTTATATGCTTGGGAGAAGAAACTCTATGAGGAGGTGAAGGTAAATCTCATTCATATGCTTTCTTATGATTTCCTTCCAGTTTCTTATTGCTTTGTTAGTCTCTTTTACCACTTGTTTGCAGTATTTTCATTCTTTGCTAAAAAAAAGAGGGACATGGGACACTCTTTGTACCATCATTATATAGATATGGGTGATTAAAATAGATAGCCAGTCATTAGGGAACCTTTTATCTGTTTTCTTGTTTTCTGTTACCTATCTACTGTCTTCTTTAATGAACCACTCTTCTTTTATTATTATTATTATTATTATTATTATTATTATTATTTCCTTTTTTTAGGCTTCGTAATTTACTCTTGAACCTCCCACTGGTTCTAACTAGCCTAAAGGCCATTGGCTAATGACACTGTCAATCTCTGCTTCTTATGCCTTCAATTTGTTTTTGAACATTATTCGAAGGCAAACCTTTCTTTTCTCTTTTGCATGTGTTAGTTTTTCCAGTTGAACTATTTATATGCTGTAGCAATGGACAAACTGAATCCAAATATGACTTGGAAATTTAGGTCAAACAACTTGTAGATCTATTTAAGACTAGAAAATCTTTGTTTCTGAAGGGAAAAAACAAATGAGGCAGATTTACGGTGTCATGAATGTGACCCTTGGGAGTAAAAACATGTTTGTTTGATTGGCTGAAACAGAGTTTTGAAAGCAGGGGAGGTCAGCTGTCAATTCTGCAAAGCTTTCAACTAGGTTTTTTGAAGTAACATTAATTACTGAAGTTCCATTAAAGACTGGGAACAGCCATTTTCTTTCATCTGGGATGCAGATTTTGCAACCAGAAAGCTATCAATTTTTTACTGCTGCACTTTGCCTGTGTCTGTGCTTAGTGTCATATTTTGTTCAAAGCTAGTCCCAAGACCAAAAAAAGGAAAAGGGTTGCAATAGGATGACAGCTAGCATAAAATTTAGTCACTCCATTATGAATGGATCCACTACATATACATTTTGTAGACACCTTAGTAATCACTAAACATTGTTTCATTACCAACTTTCTTGAACATGTTTTAAATCAAATTATCAGGCTGGAGATGAGAACAGGAAAATTTATGAGCGAAAATACTCTAATTTGAGGAACCAGGATGCCAGAGAAGATGGAATCTGTTCTGGGGACAAAACAAGAGTTGAAGTAAAAGACTTGCACGCAAGGATCTTGGTTGCAATACGAAGTTCAGAATCAATCTCCCAAAGAATTGAAAAACTGAGAGATGAAGAGTTGCAGCCGCAACTTTTAGAGCTAATAAATGGGTAAGAAAGTTGATGACAGAAATTTGTAGGTTAGATTAAAGAAGCTTGAAATTTCAAATTTTGTGATAACCTCCAATTCCGCCACTTCTGCAGCTTAATGCAACACTGGAAGATAATGGTGGAATCATATGAAACTCAAAACCGAATCATGTGTGAGGTTAAATCTTTCAACTGTTCTGCCTATGGAAAGTTTTGCAATGACTCTCACCGTCTTGCAACCCTTCAGCTCGAAGCAGAAGTTCAAAATTGGCGCGCTTGCTTTACTGCATATGTTTCTGCTCAGAAGGCATATATTGAAGCTCTTGATGGTTGGCTATCCAAGTTCATTGCCCCTGAAGTGGAATTATACTCCAGAGGCAGGTCTTCAGTCCCACGGCCTATTTTCAGTGGGCCACCGTTGCTTGTAATGTGTCATGATTGGTTAGCTTTCCTAGAGAAGTTGCCAGAAAAAGCAGTGACTCATACCATGAAAAGCTTTGAGAAGGATATTCGAGCTTTGTGGGTTCAACAAGGAGAGGAACAGCACCAGAAAAGGAAGGTTGATGGACTTGCCAGTGAACTTGACAGGAAGGTCCTGGCATTCCAGCGGGCAGAGAGCAGAATTCTTGAATCAAAGCTTCATGAGCATGAATCACAGGCAAATGTACGTAGTCGGATTGAATACTTGACAGAGAGGAAAGCAATGTTGGATATGTTTAGGAAGAGGCTAGACATGGAGAAAGAAAAGCACCATAATAGCTTGCAAGTTACGCAGCATGTCACTGTAAATGGATTTCCAACTGGATTTTCTTCTGTTTTCGAGTCCTTGCTTGGGTTTTCAAAGGCTTCTGAGAAAATGTATGCTGATCTTTTGGCATTCGGCAAAAATGCAAAGGTCTTAGATGAAGAGGTGAGCAAATAACCTAGAATACAACAAGGAGGAATGGACTTTGAGCACTGGAAAATGGTTTCGAGGATGTCAGTATTGTTAATTGTCAAAATGTATATTTGGTTAGGCTCTGGTGATGCAAGAATGAGTTAGTACCAGTTTCTCCAAAAATAGTAAATTCACAACTAATAATGGGAACTTCTATTATCCTGTATATTAGTCGCAAACTTGTACAAATTAAATTCTCCTTTTCCTAAAAACTAAATTTACTGCTCCCATGCACCAATATTGTAATGCACAAGGGGTAAGCATCTCAATTCCTAACCCTTTCTTAAAACAGGAGCAATTCACATCAATTGTCTCGTAACTATTTGATAAACAGCAAGGTGCTTCTCTAACACTCAAACACACATAACCTAAGGAACTCGATTGGCATAGGTGGTATTGAGGGCAGATCATACGCTCAAGTTTTTCCTGTGTTGAGAGAGAGAGAGAACTTAAACCATGACAAACTCAACTGAGGTCTTCTTCTGTATGATCACGTATTCTCTTTTAAGTTCTTTTTATCAAACTCGACACTAATACTATTTTCCTCTAAACACCTTAAGCTAGTGCTTTCGAAAGGAGTAGCTTTCCATCTGTACATGAAATCTCTGAAATCCAACACCATTTAAGCTCACAAAGCTTTAAGAATAATCGTTATCCATTGATTCACAAGGTGCGCTGCTGCCACTTGATATTAGAGCAGCACTCGAGGGCTGTTTGCTTATAAAGTTGTCAACTGAATGCAGGGCCTCTTCTAGTTCTTGCCACACCTGGTTCATTGTAGGACGTTGTTTGGGTACTTTCACAGAACATCTTAGGCCTAGTTATGCCATCTTCAGCATTATCTCCATGTTGCATGGCTCTGATAGAAGATTAACATCTAAAATTTCTTCAACGCTGCCTTTCTCTAAGCTAGGCCTTGCCTGCATGCATTTTGTTCATTAGACACAATCCCCATTTTATTTAAACTTGGAACTAGCTAGTAGGGTTAATACCTCAATGAATGTGTCCGTTTAGTTGCCCTTATTTCTCAAAGATGAGACAAAAAATGACTTAAATAAATAAACTAGTTTTGAAAAAATAAGCTAGCTTATTTGCTTAAAGTTACTTTTTGCTCGCCTTAAGCAAATAAGCATGATCAAACACACATTAATTAATTGAAACTTTGAATTATATGAAACTACCTTAAATCGTCACGAAAATCACAATCCTAATCTCCTATTAGGTACTTCCAAAATACAGTTGAAGTAGTACTCCACCAATAAAAATATGTCGTCACAATAAAATAATAATACATGAACGGGAGAAGTAATATGAAAAAGGTTAATTTTATGTATTAGATGACTTTTGTTATTGGCTTAGAGTAACACCTTAATGATTTTTTTGATGGAAAAATAAGTGCTTCGATTACTTACCCATTCAATGATATGATAATTAGACAGCCTTCCATTAGAGTAAACTGCAGGTCGTGCAGCCACAAGTTGCAACAATATGACCCCAAAGCTATAGACATCGCTGAATGGGGTCAAATGGAGACTCATACAATAAGCCGGACCAAGGTATCCTGGTGTCCTTTTGATTTGGCTACTGACATGTGATTGGTCCTCAGTAGGCCCCATCTTCACTAGTCCAAAATCCGAAACCTGAGCTTTGAACTCATCTCCTACTAAGATGTTACTTGGTTTTATGTCGCGGTGGATTATGCTAGGCTGAATCCCTTCGTGCAAATGAGCAATGCCTGCAAAATTTTCAACCAACTTAATTAATATCATTTTTTTTTCTTTGTTTTCGATTTTTACAATTATTACAAATTTTATTATATAAATTAATGTATTTTTAATATTTAGAAAACCAGAAATTAATTTATTTTTGTTGACATGCTACCAATAACATTTATTATCACGCCAGTTTATAATCATTTTAGTCGAATGAGGACTGCACCTTTAGCTGCTCCAATGGCTATATTTACTCTCTGCCTCCAAGTTAAGCTCTTCCCTCTCTTTCCTACATGGTAATAGTATATGAAGTCAACTAAGATAAACATATTTAGGAATGTTAACATGTAGCAATGCATGCCCTTCAACTTACCCGTAATGTACTCAAGCAGAGAACCATTTGGAACGTACTTATAAACTAATAATTTTGCACCTTTTGGTCCTGTTCAAGGCATAAATTAAGCTTTCAAAATAAATAAGGGGCAATATTTGGGTATAATTTGTACATGGACAGCCTAATTTGATATGTATTTACAATTTCGATACAATTTTACTTGATTATATTTTTCATTCTTTCTTTTTGTGAATATTACTTGAACTGTCATTGCTCCATATATCTTTAGTATATAATCAGTATGGCTTACTTTTTGGGTGATACTGTATCTACGTACCTGGTTCTTCACAATATCCCACCAGACTTACAAGGTTCTTGTGCTTTACTTTTGAAAGTAGCATCACTTCTGTTCAAGAAACCACATCAAATAATCAACAAGTATAAAGACATTAAAAAAATTAATTAATTTTCTTTTGCAGGCTATAAAGACAACATGTTGTAATTGAGTACAAGTAGCGGATAAATGAAATTGATATAGCACCAATCACAACTTACCACCATAATAAGTTACGAAAAAATTGTGAAATAGTCTTAAGCATTGTTCTCACTAAACACAATAATTACATGCCTTAATTTTCTGGGATGAAAGAAATTGAAACTTTTTCATATATTTTTGAACAAACATGTGTGAATTGAAACTTAATTACCATTTCTGAATTCTTCAACGCTTTGGTAAGATTCAGCAAGGGGTCTCTTAATAGCTAGTGTTCCTTCTACATCAAAGTCCCCCCTTGTAGACATTCCCAAATGCACCTGACCCCAGCAAGCAATCTTGGCTGAAATTGTTGGTAGCCCTCTCTAGCCCACCAACTAGAAGCGCCGCAACAATATATTCCCGAATTTCAAGCTCCCTAATCATCATTTTCCCAACTCAGAACTGAGATTTATAAGCAAAAAGAATTCACAAAGAATTTGAAGCACAAAAAGTCACTAACCTTTCTTTTTGTAGCGTTGCTTGAGAATTGGAAAGAGTTTTCTTTTGCATAAGTAGCAAAATAAGGCAACCACCAATATACCTAAAATTGGTGATGCTGCAACTGAAGCTACTACAAGAAATTGTCTAATTTCCATTACAAAATTTGATAGTGTCCTAAAAGAGAAAGCTTCGTGAACCTGTATGTTTGGTTCTTTTTTTCACTCTCGTTCCATTTTCACTTGCATGAAATATTTGTTTCAATGAAGAGAAAGATAGTAGGAAATGTTAAGCAAAGGACATTGTAGTTTGATAAAGATTAGTGAACAATGCCAGCTTTATATCATATCATATCATATTATATCATATTATATATAATAAAAGTTAGGCTTAGAAGCCATGCTTGCGCCACGTGGCTTCACAAAATTACGAAAATTTGATTAAATTTTTAGATTTTTAAAGAACTAAAAAGGAATAGTATACAACTAGGACTCTAATTTGTTCTTATCATTAAATAAAATTAGATTAACATTAATTTAATTTAGATAATATTTATTATCTAATTAACATTATTTTTTATTTATTAGAATATATTTCTTAAATTAGGAGATAATATTTAACATACAAAAATTTAATTTAGATAATATTTATCATCTAAATTTTCAAAATTTTAATATTATTAAATTAATATTAAAATTGAAGAAAAATAAAAAAAATTTTAAAATAAAAATAAAAATAAAATATTATATATATCACTATATCCTATTATAATTAGGATTTCTAATTAACGTGTTTGTTGTTATCCCATGAAAAAATTGGAATAAAAAAGGTCATATTTTTATGGATAGAATGAAAAAAAATGTTGATATCAACATAATAATAATAATAATAATAATAATAATAATAATAATTGTGGGTGAGAAAGCCCGACGTCACAAAATGGGCCTGAGGCCCAGTTCAAATACGACTCAATGTCCGAAGAGATTAAATGTATCAATGCTCAGCCATCCTGCGGAAGCACAGCCCGTTGATAAAAAAAAACTCGGTCCGAAGACAACCCAATATGGCCGAAGAGATCCTACTTGAGGGAGCAGCCCAGAGCTTGATCGGGTAGCCGTGCTGAAGGTCTCCCTCCCAGGACAGAATTTCGAACACGTCTGACTGCGTAGCTATCACAAAATGTCTAGCCAAAAAAGCTGTCACCGCCACATTTAATGCATTACAGCAACTTTCCTGGCCGCATTTATGTGGAGAAGACACCTGAACAGTGCGTCTTCACCCACCACCACTCACTGCAGGTTAAAGCAGACGGCTGATGTGACTAGTACTCAAGTGGGTGTCTGGATGGAGGACAAGTGTGCGGTGAAGATGGGAAAAGGGGGTCTATATAATGGAAGCAAGTCTCGCAGAGTGAGGGGGGAAAGAAAAAGAGATTGTATTTGACTGAGCATTTAAATAAAAACAAACTCTTCGGACTACAGGGGTTCATCTTGTAAAAGAACTTGACTCAATCTGTCTTTGTTATTAGTTTTTGTTCATCTGGACCGTTGCTAAATCCACCATTAGCCCATTTGTTTGGCCCATTCTCTACAAATTTATTGTGGGAAATTTGGAGGGCTCATCATATAAAAGTCTTGGTGCCTGGCCCAACAAATTTTTACCCTACAATAATAATAATAATAATAATAATAAAATAAAAACACGTGAATGAGGCAATAAGGATATAAGATAAGTTTTTTTTTTTTTTTTTTTTTTTTTTTTTTTTAAGAATATATATTGTTATGGTCCCATTTGATGTGAAATTTAAATCCTATTGAAAATATAATTTTTAATCAATGTGTTATATTACCAAACTAAAAAAAAATAGAATAAAAAAAAGAAAAAAAAGAAAGGTCATATGAAATTATGAATAGAATGAAAGCAAAAACCAAAAAAAAAAAAAAAAAAACGTGATTGATCTATAAGGAAATAGGATATGATTTTTTATTTATTTATTAAAACCTAATTATCAAACGTAGAAATTTAAAAAAAAAATAAAATAAATACACAAAGAACAAAACTAATTTATCCTAAGAAGTGATAAAACAATAGAAGAAAGGTTGATAAGAACAAATAATATGTTATATTTATCTAAAAAATCATTGTAATTAAAATAAAATAAAAACCCACAAAGAAGAAGAAGTTGTTATCAACATAACTTTATCCAAAGAAGTTATAAAGCAACTAAAGAAAAGTACAACTAATTTGTAATAATCTTTTCCAGAAAAATTGTATGGTTTCACTATCTTAAAATTCTATATCAATCATCACGAAAGGTAGGTAATAATCTAGATGCAATTTGTAACATTAAGATGGAAAGGTAAGGAAATTTGTGTTATTAATATATTCGATCTATCACCTTATCATAATCTCAGTCCAACAACAAGCAACAAAGGTTAGTGATTCTCATACTTATTTTTTTTTAATTGGAATTGAAAGCTAATTCTTAGTACTTTTGAAATAGTGTTGTTTTTCATTATGGAGTCAAATATTGTTGTTTTTCATTAGGGAATTGGATCTCTTAAAGGATCGATGAAATTCATGTTCCATTCGCTTTCTTTTATATATTTTTAGATCTATTATTTTATTTTTATTTCAGTTTTGTCATAGGAAACTCTTAAATTGACATTAAATTCAAAGGTTGTATAATATACAGTTCTATTTTTAATTTATTTTAATTTTCTTTCTGATTTATATTTTCAATTTTAGCTATTGGTATATGTTTCATTCCATTTGTTATATGTTCTAATAGTTTTTTCTTAAAATTTATTTTCGATTTTTTCATAGGTGATTCCAAGCAAGCATCCTATAAAATTGTTGAAGACTCCTAAATTGACATACAATTCAAAGGTTGTAATCTATGTTATTCTATTTTTTTAACTTAGATTTTAATTTCTTTTTGGTTTTTATTTTCAATTTTAGTTATTGTTATATAAATGTTATTTTATATTTTCTTTTCTTTTCTTTTTCAATGTTGTAGTAGAAGATTCCATGGGTTCTAAGATTGTGAAGACTCTTGACACTCAATCCCAAGAATGTAAAGAAAAGGTTGTATAGGCTTTTAAGGTAGATTCCCATTTTATCTCAATTTCGTTTTTTAACTCAATTTTAATATTCGTCCTTTTACTTATTATTAATATTGGATTTTCAGGTAAATTCCCATTTTATTTCATTGGTTTTTATTTTTTATAATTCGATAACTACACCAAGGCTATTGTAGGGACCCGTTTTCGGGTGACCCCCTTACAATAAATTTGTAGAGAGTGAATAGAAGAGTCAGGCACTTAGCAAAAAAAGCAACAGTCGGAGTGGGCTTAAAAGGAAGATAACTAAAATTTTGGCTAAGTGTTCTTGAGGAAAGTTCGTCCTCGGCCCAGTCCGAGGACCCCCTTTTCCTTAGAATTAATGGACACAAGGGTTGTCCTTTGTACATCCTAAGAAAGAAAAACTCTCCCCCAGCCAAAAAGCCAAAAAGCCAGAAAGCCAGAAAGCCCAAAAAAAAAACCTCTTTACTTTGGGGATTCTATCTATTATATAGTTTTGTTCAATTGATCTCTATCGTCCACTTGTCGCCCATCTGGACTTGTGTCTGAAGGCTTGTCCCATCAGCCGCCTTTGCAGGCTTTCTGTTAGTTGAAACAACCAAGACATCACTGTTGGCTAGTCAATTCACCATTGATGTGACCAGAGTGTTGGTGACGTTCATTTAATAAGTGAGTGACAGCTCCCTGCCTTTAATGTTGGTTTGTCGAGGACGTGAGCATTCTCGGCGAGGTCCCAGAGGACTTGAGTTTCTCCCACTCATCCTCGGACTTTGTACCATCCTCGGCACGGAACTTGGGCCAGATGTGGAGTGGGCTTAGGTTGCTTAATACTCGAGCCCCACAATAGCCCCTCGAAATTCTGCTACCCGACCTTTCGAGAGGGGAGGAGGATTTTGATGTTCTCGGGCCGATGTCCTGGCTTGTCGAGCATTGTCTTTATGTCAGTGTCACCATCTTTTCAACTGCCCAGGGGACGTTCCTGGCATTTCGGTATCTGGAGCGTGCCTTCATTAAATTTCGGCGGCTCTGTGCTCCCCACGTTCAACGGTGTGATGATGAACGGATGGTGGGAATTCTCTTGGCCCATTGGGCGGGAAAGTCCAGGCGGTTATTTTTAATTGGGGGTATATATATATACCCAGTTGAACTGATTCGTCCTTTCACTTTTGCATTCAAGAGATCTTGCGTACTTACCCTGAATTTGGTCACACCTCCAACTGTACTTGAAACTCTTCATAGCACAAAAAGCCTGTCCGAGGAGCTTTCCCTCGTTTTTGTAAGTCTTCTTCTCTCTCTAGTTCGTACTGTTCACTTGAGTTCCTCATTAGTTCTCTAGGATGGGTAGGCTTAAGAAGTTAGTTGAGTCTCAGGAGTTAATGGACAAATTCGTCGCCGATTATAGGATTCCCGCTACGGTGGGTTTAAGGTATTATGGAGAAAGGGAATTCAGCTCGAGTAGGAAGGAGGGTAAGGTGGCGATCCCTATAATCGCCTTTCTGGAGGGTAGAGTGAGGATACCCATGAGGCCGGTGATGAGGGACTATCTTAGGCACTTCGGCCTATCTCCCACTCAGTGTGCTACCAGTGTATTTAGGATTTTAGACTGTGTGGATGCCTTGAATGAGAAGATGGGGCTGAGGCTAACCCATTATGATGTGAATTGGTGCTACAAACTCCAGAGCCTGAAAGAGAAGTCTTATTACATGAGGACGAGAGACGACGGGGTCCGGCTCATCCAGTGCGTCCCTGAGTCCAGTAAGGGTCTGAACAAAGACTTCCTCATTGTGTCTAGGGAATGGCATGAGGGCCTTCCGTGCCTAACAGTGGAGGGTACACCAGGTGGGGCATCTAGACTAGGAGAGCACTTTCAGTTCTTTGTGCTTTAGTGTTCTGCTTCACTTGGGTTTTGACAGGAACTTGTTTTCTTTCATGCAGATCCGCATGCTTCTAAGCGTCACTTCAGCTTGGTTAATAAGGAAGATTTGGAGAAGGTGCTGAGGTCAGAGGTCTTTGTGAATAGAGACGACAACCAAGTCAGAGCTGCCCACTTGGTCTTAGGATACGTCCCGATCCAAAAATCGTTCTCTGCTCCGAGGCACGTGATCCGAGCTGGGGATCCTCGGTTGCATAGCATCACTGTAGTCGAGAAAGGGTTTTTCATTCCTGAAGGGTCTCCCATCCCTGAGGGCGTACCGTTGGTAGGTACCTTTTCGTCGGCTCAAGCTTCCGAGTTTGAAGGGGAAGAAGAGGTTGCTGACTCAGGTCCGTTCGGGGACAAGTTTGGCGTATTTGACCAGCCCCATTCGCCCGAGGACCCTGCCGGTGATTTGGGTGATCCTAGCTTAACTGAAGCGGACTTTCTGTCCGAAGAAGCCACTCTTCAGTTTAAGATGAGTCTCAAGAAGCGGCCTTAGAAGAGCTTGTTGGCATTGATCGAGGGGCAGCCGGGGAGGGACGCGCCTAGTAAGTCTCCTCCCGAGCTTCCTCTTCCCCCACCCCAACAAAGTTCGACGCCTAGGTCCAAGTCCACCAGTCCTCCGATGAAGAAGGACAAAGGCAAGAGACCTAGGGGGGGAGAAGAGTCTGATCCTTCCCCAGGTGGCGGCGATGGTCGTCCGTCATCAAAACAGCTAAAGATAGGGAGCCGAGACCAAGAGAAGCAAGCTTCTGTCCAGGCCGGGGCCCAGACTTGGCTACCTGCCCCTATGCTCCATGGGAGGCCTCTGACGGATGATGTCTCCCTCAGGAACCCTCAAGGGGTCGAGGGTGCGCTAGTGGACAACGCATTGGAGAAATTCTTGCTGCTCCCTACGGATATGGCTCAGTTGGAGGCTTTGAGGGGCGAGGAGGTTTTCCTCGGCCTTAAGCAGTACTTGGGTATGGTAAGTTTTCTGATTTCTTGTGACTTTCTTGATCTTCTGTGGTTCTTCATTTGTTGCACAATGGTTCCAATTGGCAGGCTATTCAGGCTACTTTCAGGCTGGAGGACATAGCTAGTAGCCAGAGCCAGGTCGCTGGCTCAGAGCGTACCAAGCTGTCGGACGCCATGCGGGCCCTCAAGGCTTCCAAAGCCGATCTTAAAGTGGCTACGAACTAGTTGAAGGAGATGAAGGCGGCTCGAGACGCTGCTGGTTCGGCCCTTGTTGCTGCTGAAAAATTGGCCCTAGATCAAACGGATAGGTTGCTCAAGGCCGAGGATCAACTGAGGACGGCTAGAGAGAAGATCGTGACCCTGGAGAAGAGGGTGTTTGAGGCAGATAGGGCTAGAGGTGCTGCGGAGTCTGCCAAGGCTGAGGCTGTGAAAGCCAAGGAGGAGGCTGAATCTGCCAAGGCTAAAGCTGTGGCCTCCAAAGACAAGGTCGTGCAGGAGGCCTATGAGGAAAGGGCGGCTGAAATAGAAGACAGCCTTAGAGCCCAAGTGCCTGAGGTGTGCAGATTTTACTACTCCCAGGTCTGGAATGAAGCTCTTACACAAGCTGAGGTTGAAGTCTCGTCCAACCTGTGGAGGACGAAGAACGTATACTATCCTCCTGCCATCCGTGAGATTGCTCCTCCAAGTTCTGAGGCCGAGGGGGCTGCCGAGGGTGTTTGGGTTGTCTCTGAGGGAGGCACCCCAGCTTCTCCTACTTCGGGCAAGCCCCCCAAGGAAGTTGACCCTCTTGGGAATGTTAAGGCAAGCCAGGATCCCATTGCTGATGTGCCTGGAGAGACTACGGACTCCTTGGCTGATGCCCAAGCACCCCTTGTAAAGGAAGCATCCCATCCAGCTAAACCTTCTCAGGCTACGGCCCCAGGCGAAGGCCCCAAGGATTCTGAGACCTTCTCTGCCCAGCCCCCTGAGGGTGGAGTTAAAATGGAGCCGAAAGAGTGATCGTCTGTTGCGTCTCTGCCCTGTTCTCTGTTTTCTCCCTTTTTTTGTGTTGGTGTGTTTGCCTTGTAAAACTCTCTTTAAAGACTCAGTAAAGTGCACATTTTGTTTCCTTTTAATCGCTTTGTTTGTATTATATTATATATGTGTGCCTACATCACTTGTACGATATTGGTTTCAATTACGCCTCGGCTGACTATACTGATCGTCGTCCCTTGCAGCGCTTACTACTAGTACCTAGGTGGTCAGCTTCGCCGTAGGTCTGGGCTCACGATCAACACAAAACCTTGGTTCTGTCCAGTGCTTAGGTCCCCCTAAAGTGATTAGTTTCCCCATAGGTTTGAGTCCTTGGACCATGCAAGACTTTGATTCTGTCTAATACTTGGGTTTTCTTGAAGCAACTAGTTTTCCCATAGGTTTGGTGCCGAGGAACATACAAGACCCAGGTTTTGCTTTACACTTGGTATTTCGTGGGGGGATGGTTTCTCCATTGGCTTGGATCTCATAAGGCGGTTAACACTTGTCTTCCAAAGTAGCTAGTTTCCCCGTAGGCTTGAGTCCGAGGACCATGCAAAATCTTGGTTCTGTCTAGTACCTAGTTCTTTTTTAGTAGTTAGTTTCCCCAGAGGCTTGAGTCCGAGGACTATGCAAGGCCTAGGTTCTGTCTAACACTTGTCTTCTGAAGTAGCTAGTTTCCCCATAGGCTTGAGTCCGAGGACCATGCAAGGCCTTGGTTCTGTCTAACACTTGTCTTCTGAAGTAGCTAGTTTCCCCATAGGCTTGAGTCCAAGGACCATGCAAGGCCTTGGTTCTGTCTAGTACCTAGTTCTCTTATAGTAGTTAGTTTCCCCAGAGGCTCAGGGCCTAGGTTCTGTCTAACACTTGTCTTCTGAAGTAAATAGTTTCCTTATAGGCTTGAGTTTGAGGACCATGCAAGGCCTTGGTTCTGTCTAGTACCTAGTTCTCGTTTAGTAGTTAGTTTCCCCAGAGGCTCAGGGCCTAGGTTCTGTCTAACACTTGTCTTCTGAAGTAACTAGTTTCCCCACAGGCTTGAGTCTGAGGACCATGCAAGGCCTTGGTTCTGTCTAGTAACTAGTTCTCGGACTTGCTCTGCCGAGGAGGGGACCCTGCTCTGGTCTAGCCTCTTCGTCTAGTGTGCCTTTTCTGATTACAAGGCGTCCCTTGGGCTATTCGAGTAATGCGCTTGACGCTTCGGTACCTCTTCATTAATGAGGCGCCTTCTCATTAATGTCCTTGCGGATTTACGAGGATCTAGCGGCGGATAAGCCTCTTGGAAATTGGGCGGAGTTATTGCCTCCGGTAATTTCTCCTTAGGATTCTATGCGGGTTGGCTCTCACCAATTTTTGCCTTCTATATAAGGCATTTCTGGGACAACCCTTTTCTTCAAACTTCACAAACATTTAAGTTCAAATTTTACAAACACATTGTTCAAGGGCTCTGCAAAGATAGCAGTTTGTGCCCCACGAAATGGAGTGGCCCTTGGAAAAGGCGGTTGCAAGGAAGCGTAGCCCCTTTCAGGAGCCGAGGATGGCACCCCGATCCTGGACATCATGCTGGGGGTGGGGTAGGAGGAGGCTGAAGATCCTTCTTCTTATCAACCTAACCAGGGATGGAGCTCCCCTCGCAGTTCGGAGGGGGATCCCAAAGGAACGTAACGTTTCCTCTCCGGATTTGGATTCGTCAACTGTTCAAGCTGATAGTGATTCGCTGACTCCCAGTTGTTGTGGGATTGGGAGGGAAACCAGGCTAAATGTTGAGGTGGAATCGTCAGGCGCCGCGGCCTCTTCTTCCTTCCCCCACTTAGCGCCGCAAGTGTTGGTTCGAGAGCTGTGGACGATCTTAGCGTAGGCCTGTCTTTACCTCTCCCTCCGTCGCTTGCCTTGGCTTTAAAACAAGCCTGCCTAGGCCTCTCACCCTTTCCTCTTCTCTTGCTTCACCACTAGCCTTTTTAGGCGTTTTTCTTTGTAGTTAGCTTTAGAACAAGCCGGCATAGGCATCTCTCTTTGTAGTTAGCTTTAGAACAAGCCGGCATGGGCATCAATTGTAGAATGTAACTTTTTCTTCATATGTTAATAAAGAAGTAGACCCATTTCATCTCTTTTATTTTTCGCATCTTTTTATTTCTTGTGATCGTTGCCTTCTAAATGAATGTTGTTGTCGTACACTGTATTGTTTTTTCTCTCTTTTTTTTTTTTTTTTGAGAAGTGTTGCTCTTGATTTTTTCACACCAACCATCGCACTTGCTTGTGCACAAGTCCTTTCCACAAACGGCGCCAATTGTAGTGACCCATTTTCGAGCGACCCCCTTACAATAAATTTGTAGAGAGTGGATAGAAGGGTCAGACACTTAGCAAGAAAAGCAACAATTGGAGTGGGCTTAAAAGGAAGATAACTAAAATTTTGGCTAAGTGTTCTTGAAAAAAGTTCATCCTCGGCCTAGTCCGAGGACCCCCTTTTCCTTAGAATTAATGGACACAAGGGTTGTCCTTTAGACATCCTAAGAAAGAAAAACTCTCCCCCAGCCAAAAAGCCAAAAAGCCAGAAAGCCCAAAAAAAAAACCCCTTTACTTTGGGGGATTCTATCTATTATATAGTCTTGTTCAATTGATCTCTGCCATCCACTTGTCGACCATCTGGACTTGTGTCTGAAGACTTATCCCATCAGCCGCCTTTGCAGGTTTTCTGTTAGTTGAAGCAACCAAGGCATCACTGTTGGCTGGTCAATTCACCATTGATGCGACCAGAGTGTTGGTGGCGTTCATTTAATGTGAGTGACAGCTCTCTACCTTTAATGTCGGTTTGCCGAGGACGTGAGCATCCTCAGCGAGGTCCTAGAGGACTTGAGTTTCTCCCACTCATCCTCGAACTTTGTACCATCCTCGGCACGGACCTTGGGCCAGATGTGGAGTGGGCCTGGGTTGCTTAATACTCGAGCCCCACAGCTATTTTTTGGGGTTTCATAGATTAATGCATTGATTAACTTTTTTTTTTCTTTGTGACAAGTGTTTAAACTGTGTGGTTAATGAAAATTAGAAAAATATTACAAATAATTTACTCTCATAAAACACTATCATCTAAAATATAAATTCTTTTCAACTATAATTCTATTACTAAATGTTTGTGGCAGTTTAAATAAATTTAATTCAATATATATAATAAAATTTATATACTATATACCATACTCGCATAAAGTTACATACATTATAAAATTAATCCATTTTATCATATGGCTCACTTATTATCAATATGATTATAATTTAAGACATTCTCCCCTCCCCCTGTGTGTATGTTAAAAATATTTAGTATTCTAAATATATATATATATATATATGATTATAATTTATTTCCATATAAATTTTAAATAAGTTGTGCATCACCCAAGTATAATAAACTAGTTGGATGCCCGTGCGTTGCACGGTTTTGGTCAAGAACTTATTAAATACAATATATAATAATTCATCTGAGAAATAATAAATTAAATGAAATATTTTTATTCATAATTCTCTTCAACAGTACCAATTGTCTAATAAAACTAAACAATAAAAATTAATATCAACATTTAACAAAATAACATGTCCATGTAAATTAATATTTAAGCATTAAATTATTATCAACATAAAATTCACAAATTATAACTTAGCATATGCTTTTCAGAGTCGTTTTCCATGTCATTTGTGACTTAGTCTTCTTTCTTGGGACGGCACATAGGCCAAGAGAACATGTACAACTATACGTTTACGTAAATTCATGCATGTATACATTGTTTGCTCGACAAGGCATTGAATTGAATCCCCATGCTTATCTAGTGATTCATAATAAGTGAAATAGGACTTATAAAAACGAAAAAAGAAAAAGAAATAGTGAAATAGGATAAAATATATACGGGTCTAGTTTAGTCAGTTGCTCTTTATTATTATTATTATTATTATTATTATTATTATTATTATTATTATTATATTTGTGTGTAATTTAAAAGGATATATTTCTTAATTTTTAGGCTAAAAAGTGCAAATTATACCACTAAAGTTTAAGGATCTTTGAAGTTTATACCTTAAAGTTTTAGAATTTGAATTTTATCTCTTGAAGTTATACTTAATTTACATTAGCATCTTTCCATTAGGTTTTTTGTTGTTGTGTCCGTTAATTAAGTGCAACGTAAGCTTATGGTGTATTAATTAATCCAATTGAAACATGGCATGTGGATTTACCTATTCCACTTCAGACAAAATTGCCTAAAATTTTTTAAATAATTAAAATAAAACTTTTTTGAAATATAAGAAATCAAAGTCTAAAACCAAAAATAAAATAATTCAATTTTTTTTTCTTAAATATTTTCTAGGGACCCAAACAAACAAAAAAATTTCTCAAATTTTGCCAAGAAACCATGCTAAGAAAGATTATAAGCAGAAATGACGAAGAAAAACTAGAAATAGAGGAAGCTAAATACATTTTAGCAAATATATCTGTGTTAAGAGAAGAACGAAACACAATATATATAATAATCAGACCGTGGAGAAAACTTTAACTCAAACTCAAGCTTTGCTTCTGATTATTTTCCCGCTATTAGCGGCATGTGCAACATATTATTCTTTGGGTCTGTGCCTATTTGTTTGGGTCCCTAGAAAGTTATTTATTGTTTGATTTTTTTAAATTTTTTGTGGGTTCCCTAAAATTGTTGTAGAAAATGAAAAAAGAAGAAGGAATTATTGTTTTTTTTTTTTTTTAGTTCTTATTTTAAATATTTCAAAATAGGTTTTATTTTTTATTTTTAGGTTTTTAATTTGACGTGAGTAGATAAATCCATGTGTCATGTTTCAATTGGATCAATTAGTACACTTCATAAGTTTATATGGCACTGAATAGACACGTAAACAAAAAACTAATAAGGAGACTGTCGATGCAAATTAAGTATAATTTTAAGAGGTAAAATCTAAATTCTGAAACTTTAAAATATAAAATTCAAAAACTCTCAAACTTTAGAGATGTTGTTTGCACTTTAACCTTATTTTTAATACTAGGTTTTAAGGTTTTCCAATTCAAAACAAGGTTTCTTAAGGAATTGTTTTCACTCTTTTTGACTTGGTAGTATTGGGGGGGACAGCTTTATTCAATAAATTATTTTGAGATTATTTATTTATTTATTTTGGATTATAGAATTCTTTCTTGTAAATTCAAAGAATTATTTATAAATTTAAATATTTATACTCAAATAAAAATTGACCTAACATTATCATGCTTCCTTTTCTGCATTAAGAACTGACACATAATGAGTAGGACTCCACGTTGTATAAAATTTCTACAAGTTCACCAATCCTTGTCTCCATCATATCATCGATTTTATATTTTGTATTTATACGCGATTTGCGGGTGTAAAATAACTTTTAGTGACGTTACTAAATAATAATAAATAACTTTAGTGTCACAACTTTTATGTCACAACTTGTTCATGTGATGAGTTGTGGTTGGTGAAGGGGTAATGGTTGGTTTATGTGGAGACACCTCTCCACTAACCACAACTCGCCACATGGGCGAGTTGTAGCACAAATTCTGACACTAGACTTATTCAATAATAATAATTTATTGCTAAATTTACGACCAGCTGAAAAAAATATATATATATATATATATATTTTTTTTTTTTTACTAGGTCTAGGATATATATGCATCCAAAAACTTGAACCGAATTCCAAATTAGAGCCACTATATTTTTTTAATTCTACATTTCTAGAAAGAAAAAATTATATTATTATTGGACTGTTTCAAACAGTTTAAAATCACAAACCGATATTATTATATAATCATTAAAACAAATGGAAATATTGCTTATCTACCGTTTGAATTTTTTTAGTCATTGTTTGACCTAGTTATCGATTTTTTTTTTTTTTTTTTTTTTACCATCAAAGTCTATACCTTAAATTTTGGATGTTTCGTCCTCGTCCATGGATTATCAAGGTCTGCAAAGATTCCCACCAAATTAATAGGCTCAGAAATAAGTTTTTTTTTTTTCCTCTCAATAAAGGATAATAGGATCCTTCTAAATCTAATCCTTATTTTCTGTCTACATCCTGACTTAGCAAGTTAGAGATGTGAATAAACCCAATCCTGAAACAATAATAAGGCTCAGGAGAAAGTATCTTCTGCATTGAATAGATGCACTATGCATCTCACAACATATAGGTTTCCTTTAGTAGCAAACCCACATTACTATAAGATAATCATTAATTAGATGGACATCGATGGAGAATAGGCTTAGAATTAGTTTATATATGGGCAAGACATATAAACATGTACATGCTAACCCCAACCCCAACAAATTAGAGAGAAGTAGGACAAAAAAGCTGGGAGGCTTCTGAAGTGGCCACATTAGAAAGGGGTGGAACTGGATGCTCAACAAATCTCCCCAATTGAGGTTCACATCTCCCTAATATTAGAGATTGTAGCTAGAGCATATGTGTGGCACAAATGTTTTCTACGTAGTTATGTAGGAATTGTTCTAACAATTATCAAAACGATTCTTACATGATTGGTCATGAGAAAAGCTTAAAATGGCCAAATTAGAAAGGGGTGTAATAATTGGAGGTTCAAATCACCCCAATTGAGTTAGTGCATAAATGTGTGGCACATAGCCACATATATCTTCTATGGTTCTATATATGTGAAAGGGGTGGGAATTGTTTTTAATAATACTCACGTGTAACGATACTTACACATATATATTTGATCATAAGAAACCCATTTTCTATCAATAAAAGTGAAGGCACAATTGGGAAGAATCACATGAACCTTTGACTACTAAAATTTACCTAAAAGGGAAGGCACAATTCGAAAATCATTCAGTTGATGCATGCAGCATGTGACAGGATCACGTGATCCACTTTATTTTTTAAAAGAAAAATACTAAAGGAAATCATCTTTTTATTATATAAACCTTACAAACTGATGGGACAATAAATATAATTAGTAGACTTCAACTACTATTTAAATTGTGGGTTCTAATTTACTCAATTGATAAAGTCTCTAATAGTGAATAAGAGATCTGAGATTTAATCATCGTCTACACAAAAAATCAATTGGTTTTTTGGTTGAAACTCTATCCAAAAAAAAAACTACTATTTAATTTTTTTTTTTTTTTTTGGTGATTTGTAACACATCGATTTGTAAGTTCTATATCGCAAAATTTGTAGTATTTTTAGTATTTTTTTTTTTTGTGGAAATTTTTTAAAAAGAAAATGTAAGAGAAGGTATACCATCCTTATAGTAATAATGAACTCAAGTGTTAGTTGGGACTTGGGACTCGGGAAGGATCGAAATTAGGAGAAAATATATCATGTTTCAGTAATACCAACTCAGCATCTATTTTGGTATTTCTTACCCAATAAATGAGTGACACATGTTTCAAAAAACTACATTAGACTATTCCAATAAATTATTAATTTATCTTCCCGATAGTATAGAAAATTGTGATTAATTTATTGAAGTAGTCTGATAGGGTTTTTTGAAACAGGTATCACTTATTTATTGGGTAGGAAATACCAAAACAAATACTGAGTTTATATTACCGAAACATGGTATACTTTCTCCGAAATTAGGGAAAAGTGGTTGTGTGGTGCGAAGAGTTGGTAACATTGATATGGTGTCTTCTGAATGGAAGAAAATCACTGGAAGACTTTAGTGGGAAATTGACATATGGTTTTCTCACGGTTGGTTTGACAATTAATTGACACACAAAATTTTGGCAAGTTGTCTTCTTCATTTAATAATGTGCCGAAAGAGAAAGGAAAGATTCATGCCAATGAGGAATCAGAACACAAAATGCTTTGTATACTTAAGAAAGTAGAAAAATTTTTGGACCATAGCTTAGCTCTTCTTCTTCCTCTTCTTCTTCTTTTGCAATGGATAGGGTATTGGTTTAGGAAATTTTTTTTAGAAATTTTTTTTGAGAAAAAAAAAATTAACTTTCTGACAACTTTTTATATTTTTTTTATAAAAGTAATATTAAAACTTTCCTAAAATAGTTTATTAACAAATACCCTAAGACATCCTAAAGTAATATTTTTTTTATATAACCCTTCCTTTATTTATACATACAAATTAGAAAGCTATGTTTTTAAATGGAAAATACCCTGGGCTACCTTTTTTACTTATTATATCTAAAGTCAGACATAATTATACTGATATATTCAAGAGTACCAATCTGGCTCAACGTTAAGCAAATCCTAATAGAACTTTTAGAACTAAAAAGCACTTCAATTAAAAAAAAAAAATAATAATAATAATAATAATAATAATAATAATAATAATAATAATAAAAAGGTGCCTAGTGACCCACTAAGGTTGGGTTTGGGATAGCTTATTTTTTGACAATTTTTTTACTATTTAGCTTATTTTGTTATTATTCAGCTTATTTTGCTCCTGTTCATAGGTTCTATTGCACTTTTTGCTACTATTTATGAGTCTCACTGTATTATTTTAGCTAACTTTTAGCTTTATCTACTGTATTTTTAACAAAAATTTTCAATTTCAGCTAAATAACCTGTTTTGAAACGGACTCTAAAAAGAACTTTAGGGGTCCTTAAAACTAAAAATGATTTTAATTTTAAGCCTAAAACTGAAATTTTTTTTTAAAAAATGGTCTACAACTAATTGTTAATAATTTATAAATTTAGAACTTTAAACTTTAAAGTGTTATACACTGTTAATTCGCCAAGCACTAAAAACATCAGAGTTTTACAGTTAAACCTCTAAAGGTTTGTCTCGCGCTACGTAATGCAGATCCTTAAAATACTTGTTTAAGTTGAAAAGCTCTTTTGAGCAAAAATGAGGGCAAAAAAACTTTCCAATTCACTGCTCATGATTTATGGATCCAGAACTTTAAAACACTTTTCACTATAATTTGCCAAACACTCAAAATACTAATGAGCTCTTCAATTAAAACTTTATATCACAAAAGCTATATACTAAAAATTTATAACTAAAGCTCTACTTTCTAGAACAATGTCAAGTAAACATTATATCGTAGAAGCTCTAGTACTAAAGCTCTACATTTAAATCCCTACTTCCAATAGTTAGTTTCGATTGGGATGGTTGTGGGGTTGGACGGGGTTGGATCATGGGTGCTTTATCCTTGTTCCATCCCCTTTTCAGGATCAGAGCAGAACAAATTATGAAGGGGCATGGGGTGGAGGCATTTTTATTCCCTAATTACTAATTAGGTAGTCCTATCACCAATGAGATAAGAATGAGAGAGAAAAGGGAGGGCTGGCAATGAAAGTGCCATGAGAAAATAAATAAGTGTTTATGAGATGATAATAAAATATGTATACAAATTCATTTATAAATAAAAAAAAGTATTACATAAAAATAATTATGATAGACCACTATTCACCAACATGCGTGAATAGCTTCCAGACAGATTCAAACGGATTACTGTTCATCAATAATAGTTTCTACTATATTCCACAAGTTTCCACCGACAGATTAACTTGAGTTAACTTTACTTACTCAGGTTACTTTTGAAGACATACCATGGTTTATTTCATCTATAAAAAGACAAACTCCGAAGACAGAAGACAGGTCCAATTTCTAGGTCCATATTCCAGGTCCAAATTTTCACCAGTTTAGGTTCAAAGTCTAAAAAGAAGATAACCCTATTTGGTTTAATATATACTTGCTTGATCTTGATCATCATATTGTGATGCCAACTTGCTTTTCTTCTTAAATTTCAATCTTTCTGCTCAGACCAAGTGATTTACGTTGTCCAGTGGTTCGTAATTTATGTCTCTAGAATTGTCAATCCTCCTTCATTTCTAAAAGGTTTTTTTTTTTTTTTTGAGGGGTGGATTTGTAAGTTGCTTATTTTTTTCTTGTTGCTTGTATACATGGCTCAGAATTGTGAGAAATGCCCAACTGAACCTGTCTGCATGTCCTGATTGTGAATATATGAAGCTCCCATCTTTTTGGACTCTGTGGGCATCTTGGTCATTTATTATGTTTCGTGAATGAATTAAGAGGTTAATTGCATAAATATGTTTAGTTTTACAAGTGTTGGCATTGTTATTAATCTAGTCATGTTTGATGTAATTCGAAAGAGACTAAGTTGCATGAAATGCACCTATTACTATTTAAGCGTGGTTGGTTATGTAGGAAAAGCTCTTGTTTATGTCTTTAGTTAATTTTTATAATTTTACACACAAAAAAAAAAAAAAAAAAAAAAAAAAAAAAATCTTTGTATCTACCATAGGCTGATTAGCGTAGCCTAGTTGGTTTTTTGTTTTCTTGTCAGGAAGTAGCCTTAGAAAGAATTGTTCTTTTATTTCTAAAATTGTGTTGCTTGAACAAGTCCTCTAACAACATATTGGCTTTATGTATTTGGGAGTATTCAAATCAACTGCTACATATATATATATATATATATAGATTTGCCTGTTGATGGTTCATTCTATCATAGTTGCAATTTGCATTGCTTATTTCTCGTCTTCTTTGGTGTAGGTTCAATAGTTCAAGCCTTTTGAATATGGTTCTTAATATAAGATCAAAGGGTATCAGGTGTTGCTATAATAAACACCCAGTACTACTCTCGTCAAATGGCATTGGCAAGGGTTGCTAGGAGTGGCTTGAGAAGGTTAGGAGGCTCCTTTGGAGGTAACAGAACTGAGGATGTATTCTATGAGGGTGTATCACCTTGCCAATGTTCCATGCCTTTCCTTGAAAATGTCAGGGAATACAGCAATCTGTCATACTTTTCCAGTACTAAAAATGTAAATCACATGAGATTTTGGAGCAAGGGGATAAAGGTAATGCCACATTATCATTCTCCTGCTGTTGAGATGGTAGCAGAAGTGTTTGATTCAGAGTATGATGAGCCAAGGTATCCAGGACTTGAAGCAACCAAGCCTGGTGAAAAGCCAAGGGTTGTTGTCCTTAGAACTGGGTGGGCTGCTTGTCGATTCCTTAAGGGATTGGACACTAAGATTTATGATGGTGTTTGCGTATCACCTAGGAATCACATGGTCTTTACTCCTTTACTTGCTTCAACTTGTGTTGGAACCCTGGAATTCCGGCCTGTTGCTGAACCTGTTAGTAGGATACAGTTTGCATTAGCAACAAGTCCTAATTTTTACTTCTATCTAGCTTCTTGCATTGACATTGACACCGACAAACATGAGGTAAGTGCATGTTCCTACCACCTTTATACATTTTATAGTATCTTTGCATTGTTTTCTTCTTTTTCTCCTTAAGGGACATGTAATAATAAATGGTATTCCCAAATATATTTATTAACCTAAAGATGTGCATACTCATGGAAACGGTTTTCCATAATGGTAAAATTTACAGGCGGAGTAGTTTAGCTTGTCCACAATTTTCACATGTAATAGTCCACTCAATTGATGTATGAGTTTGGCTTCTCCACAATTTCTTCATCTGTATTACTTTAGAAGAAAGGTCTTTAATTAAAACAAAAACCGTTTCAAAACATATTCGATCATTACATATGTGAACATTAGGTATTTTATAATTAATTATTAGATATTCTCCATTAGCCTGAGTTAATCTTTAAGATGATTTTTCATAATATTTTAAAGGTATTAATCTTTTTTGTATACAATTCATGTCAGCTCCAGAATCTTTCAAAGCAACTTCTGTCAAAGAGAATTCTTTATTAATTACTAGAGTGACTTCTATATGCCATTTTTGAAAAATAACTCTGTCAATTAAACTCAGAATGTGATGTTTATTATGATCAATTTCTTGATCATGTGAAATTTCTTTTTCTAAAGGGGGGGTTTGTCATTATTATGTCTGTTGTAGGAAAACCTGTCAAGTTTACTATTTCAACAATAATTCGTTCATTTATGTCTATGGAATTATCCTCTTTAATTTCTTGTTTTACCATTTTTACCTCTGTCATTAAATCTTGTAGAGTTACTGGTTTTATATCTACTCCATCTTGTTTCTTTTTTGTCTTTCTTTTCTTATCTTTTTCTTCTTTTCCACATTTCGTAACATGATGTTCATATTTTCTACACTTAATACGAGCAATAGGTATGTCTATAGAATCTTTCAATTTTAGTAAATAGTCTTTTTTGCCTTTTAAATGATTAGGTAGGTTGTCTATCAATTTCATTAGGGCAAAACTTAAGTACAGTACCTTAGGTTCCCTACTTAAAATTTTGACATTTATCCCACTTAACGTCTCAAAGAAACGGAGTTAAAACTTTTTTTTTTCTTCTTCCTTCTTTTTCCTGTACTACAAACAGCTTCTCTTCCACACCCAAAATCTTTCAGACTCCAAACCACCCATGACCTTCTCTATGAAACCCAAAACCCAAAAAAAGAAAAGAAAAGAAAAGAAAAAAGAAAATCTCATATCTCTTTCTCTTTCTCTCTCGGTGTATGTATGTTTCCTTTCTTCTATTCTGATCTATGATTCTTTCTTTCTCTCTCGGTGTGTGTGTATCTGCTTCCTTTCTTCTTTTTTGATCTATGATTCTTTCTGATCTATGATTCTTTCTTTCTCTCTCGGTGTGTGTGGATCTGCTTCCTTTCTTATTTTCTGATCTATGATTCTTTCTTTCTCTCTCGGTGTGTGTATCTGTTTCCTTTCTTCTTTTCTGATCTATGATTCTCTCTCTCTCTCTCTCTCTCTCTCTGGACAAAATAATGAAAAAGGCTGTGACAATAGCTTTGTTGATGTTAAGAGTGTGGAAGTTTCGGGTATAGCTGAAAAGGGTCTGTTTTTTGGTTTGAAACCCATTAGATTTAGCTTTTATTTTTTGATCTTTCCTGTTTGGTTACTGAGAAAATGAGGGAGAAAGGTCCTTTTTTTTTTTTTGAAACCCAATAGATCTGGCTTTTATTTTTTGATTTTTTGATTTTTCCTGTTTGGTTTTGTATTTTGGCTTTGCTTCTGCAATTTAGCTTCTGAGTTTTGGATTGGAATTTGGAATTCCCTTTATTATCTTCATTTTAGCTTCATCAATCAGAGGCAACTAGAGATTTGAAGCTGTGGGTTCTCTTGCAGTTGCAAAACAGGAAAAAGAAGGAAGAACGAAAAAAAAATAGTTTTAACGCCGTTTGTTAGAATTGTTAAATGGGACAGATGTCAAAATTTTAAATAGGGAACCTAAGGTACTGTACCTAAAGTACTGTATCTAAGTTTTGCCCATTTCATTATTATGTCTTTTTGTTTTCTCTTTCTATTATTGACTTTAAGTGGTTTGGTTGATTTTAGTTCTTTCTTTCTGTTAACTTGATCTATCTCTTTTTTATTAACATTAAATATTTCCATTAATTCATTTATTATATTTTTTTCAAAATCTAATTTACTAATTTGTTTAACAATTTTATTATGTTTACCACATTGTTTTTTAGTATGTCCATATTTTTTGCATTTATGACAAATAATATTTTTAGTATGTCTGTCAATTTTCTCATTATCTAAAGACTCAATAATATCTAGAATAGCTGTGTCTCTTTTTATATCGCTTTTTCCCAAGGGTGAATTTAAAATTTCTATCTTTTTAGTTAATTCTGCTAAACTATTATCTTGTGTCTCTGTCATAAATCTTTCAATTGATTTTAGTCTCTTATCAATTTCTTTCTTTAGTCTGTCATTTTCTCTTGGACTATTATGTCCCCATTCTTTATTGACTAAGTCTATTAGACTATCTTTCTGTCTTTCTTCTTCAATTTCTTTCATTATCATACATTTTTCTCTTCTATATCTATCACATCATCTTTTTCCTATATTGTTTGTATTGAACTGGTTTCTTTATTGGCTATCTTTAGAGTACTATTATGTTGTCTTTCCATTCTTTCTATCATTTCCTTTATTGTTCCTCTTCTTATTATGCTCTTTTATCTTTCTATGTCATCTTTCTCTTGTATTATTTCTATAGCATTATTTCATTTCTCTTTATCTTCTATACGTGTTGTTCTTTCCATTATTAGGCCATCTTTCTTATTATTACTCTTCTGTCTTTCTATGTCATCTTTCTTATCAACTTTTCTATTGGTTGATTTTAGTCTTTCATCTACTGTCTTTATTATACTACCACTTTCTATATCTATCATGGTTTTTTCTGAAGGTGTTCTATGATGATTTTAAAGCTTTCATTTTTTCATAGAGGTCCAAAAAGCTATCATTTTTTCTTTTTGTTCTAGTATATGTAATGGATCTTTCAATAGTTTCTAAAGATTCTAATTTTTTATTAATCATGTCTAACAAACTATTATTATGTCTGTCAATCTGTCAGTTGATTTTATCTCTTGTTAATATACTCCAATTATTTGTGTTATTTTTATAATTATAATCATTTATATCACTGTCAAAATCATAATCCATATTACTATTTAACCAATTATTGTCTATATCTCTTACGCTATAAACTTCATCATAATCTATATCATCTTAGTCCATGTTTCTTATTAGTGTGTGCCTAGCCTAAGTGTAAACAAGCAACTAGATGATGAGCATGAGCTGATAAACGTATTTATTCTATTTCCAAGCAATTAATAATTACTGGCGAAACTATTAGGGTTCGTTTGGTTTAAGGCTCACTCAGTTTTCATAACTCAAATTCAAAATCCATAACTTGAAACCCAAACCCCACTATCACTCAAAAAATCCAACACTTTTGTTTGGTCACAAAACTCAATCATATATCTCAATTTTTAACTCCACTTTTTGCCAAAATGATGGACCCACCCACTGACACTACACAGAAGATTATGGTTGCTACTCGCGTCCCTTTTCTTTTCTGCTCTTCATTTTCTTTAACATTCTCCCATCAGAAAACCCATAAAATGCAGAGTAGCCGATACACCTAAACCCAGCTACACCGAAACCCAGCACCACCACCACCAATGGCAAACCCAGAAATCCACAACCATAACCTCCACCACCAACAGCCCTTAACACAACCACAACCTCCACCAAAAAATCCGAATGAATCAAAAATCCAAACCCATCAACAACCCTTAACCAAAACCACAACCTCAACCAAAAAATCCAATCGAACAAGCTCCACCACAGCCCAAGCCTCAAACCACCACAACCACAACAAAAAATCCAAACCCAAATCCTTAGATTGGAAACCTAAATCATGAAAATACAAAATTAAGAAGAAAGATGAACCGATCTGGCAAAAGGGAGGAGAGAGGGAGAAAGAAATTGCTCAGCCCAACGCGGTGTGAAAAATTGCCGGTGATAGAGCCTAGTTCGACACGGTGAAGATTCTTCCACTCCTCGGTTGTTTGTCTTCAACCACGAAGTTCATTATCAGTTCATCATCCGATGATTACAGCGTCGATTTGTCTTCTACCTAGTTTGACTTAATGCCGCTGGGAATGGAGTGTAGATGAAATGAGAGGGAGGCAGAGAGAAGGATGTGAGAAAGAGGGATTCTGAAATATTTGGGGAAGGAAAATGAAGTGAAAGAGGGATTCTGAACTGATTTGACAACACACAAGTTATGGGCCCCACAAAGTCCTTATATTTACATTGGTGCCACTGAGAATCAGTTCTCAGTTTTTGAAAACACCCAATTGTTGTTTCCTGTTTCCATCACTCTAACTCAAATTTTGGAGTTTCGAGTGATGGAAACAAGTGTTGAAAACCAAGCAAAACACAAAATTTTTTGTGAGACCCACTTATTTTGAGAACTTAGTTATGAAATCTAAGTGATATGATCCAAAAACCTACTGATCCAAACAGGCTTTTACTAACCACTAGTATCCTTGCTATCGGGACCACCTCCTCGAAAAACTCCATTGTGGGACCACCTAAACAACGCCTGTTCGTCTGCTAATAAAACGAGCTGACCAACACGAAACTATGGTTTGTCAATGAGTCTGAGGCTAACCAACGCTATCAAGGAGCAAGTAGTGGCTATAGTAGTAATATCTATTCCTAGTAACTTCTTTGTTGCAAAGAAATAAAACTCATACATCTACCATCCATGGCTCTGATACCATTGACGAGAAAGATGACATAGAAAGACAAAAGAGTGATAATAAGAAAGATGGCCTAATAATGGAAAGAACAACATGTATAGAAAATAAAGAGAAAGGAACTAGTGCTATAGAAATAATACAAGAGAAAGATGACATAAAAAGACAAAAGAGCATAATAAGAAGAGGAATAGTAAAGGAAATGATAGAAAGAATAGAAAGACAACACAATAGTACTCTAAAGATGGCCAATAAAGAAACTAGTTCAATACAAACAATAAGGGAAAATCATAGTTTCGCGTTGGTCAACCCATTTTGTTAGCCGACGGACAAGCGTTGTTTGGGTGGTCCCGCAATGGAGTTTCTCAAGGAGGTGGTCCCAATAGTAAGGATACTAGTGGTTAGTAATAGTTCCGACAGTAATTATTAATTGCTTGGAAATAGAATAATTACGTTTATCAGCTCATCATCTGTTTGCTTGTTTACACTTAGGCTAGGCACACACTAATAAGAAACATGGACTATGATATAGATTATAATGAAGGTTATAGCGTAAGAGATATAGACAATAACTGGTTAAATAGTAATATGAATTATGATGAAATAGATTCTGATTTTGACAATGATATAAATGATTATAACTATAATAATAACACAAATAATTGGAGTATATTAACAAGAGATAAAATCAACCAACAGACTGACAGACATAATAATAGTTTGTCAAACATGATTAATAAAAAATTAGAATCTTTAAAAACTATTGAAAGATCCAATACATATACTAGAACACAAAGAAAAAATGATAGTTTTTTGGACCTTTATGAAAAAATGAAAGCTTTAAACTTTGAATCCCATTATAGAACACCTTCAGAAAAAACCATGATAGATATAGAAAGTGTTAGTATAATAAATACAGTAGATGAAAGACTAAAATCAACCAATAGAAAGGTTGATGAGAAAGATGACATAGAAAGACAAAAGAGTGATAATAAGAAAGATGGCCTAATAATGGAAAGAACAACGCGTATAGAAGATAAAGAGAAATGAAATAATGCTATAGAAATAATACAAGAGAAATATGACATAGAAAGACAAAAGAGCATAATAAGAAGAGGAATAGTAAAGGAAATGATAGAAAAAATGGAAAGACAAAACAATAGTTCTCTAAAGATAGCTAATAAAGAAACTAGTTCAATACAAAGAATACGGAAAAAAGATGATATGATAGATATAGAAAGAGAAAAAAGTATAATAATGAAAGAAATTGAAGAAGAAAGACATAAAGACAATCTAATAGACTTAGTCAATAAAGAAGGGAGACATAATAGTCCAAGAGAAAATGACAGAGTAAAGAAAGAACTTGATAAAAGACTAAAATTGTTAAACAAATTAGTAAATAGATTTTGAAAAAGATATAATAAATGAATTAATGGATATATTTAATGTTAATCAAAAAGAGATAGATCAAGTTAACAAAAAGAAAGAACTAAAATCAACCAAACCACTTAAAGTCAATAACAGAAAGAGAAAACAAAAAGACATAATAATGAAATTGATAGACAGCCTAAAAAGACAAAAAGACTATTTACTAAAATTGAAAGATTCTATAGACATACCTATTGCTTGTATTAAATGTAGAAAATATGGACATCATGTTACGGAATGTGGAAAAGAAGAAAAAACTAAGAAAGACAGAAAAGAAACAAGATGGAGTAGATATAAAACCAGTAACTTTACAAGATTTAATGACAGAGGTAAAATTGTTAAAACAAGAAATTAAAGAGGATAATTCCACAAACATAAATGAACAAAATATTGCTGAAATAGTAAACTTGATAGGTTTTCCTACAACAGACATAATAATGACAGATCCCCCTTTAGAAAAAGAAGTTTCACATGATCAAGAAATTGATCATAATAAACATAACATTCTAAGTTTAATTGACAGAGTTATTTTCCAAAAATGGCATACAGAAATCACTCTAGTAATTAATAAAGAATTCTCTTTGACAGAAGTTGCTTTGATAGATTCTGGAGTTGACATGAATTGTATACAAGAAAGATTAATACCTTTAAAATATTATGAAAAATCATCTGAAAGATTAACTCAAGCTAATGGAGAAAAGCTGATAATTAATTATGAATTACCTAATGTTCACATTTGTGATGATGAAATATGTTCTAAAACTATTTTTAAACACCTTTCTTTTAAATTTATTTTAAGAAATCCATTTATGGCTTTGCTTTACCCGCTTTTGATGACAGATGAAGGAATTAAAATTAATGTGCTAGTTTTTAGATTCACCTCACCCCTAATCTCGAAAGAAATTCATTCCCTTAATAAAGTAACTATCCTAAAAGATATTAATAAAGAAAGAATCTGTAGAACAGAAAGACATTTGTCATCTCTAAAGACAGAAAAATCACTTGTTAGCCAATTGACAGATAATGTCATAAAGAAGTTTAAACAAGATATAGAGACAGAGATTTATTCTTATTCTCCCACTGCTTTTTTGCATAGGCACTTACATATAGTCCAAACACCTTGTGAAAAAGAATTTAGTGGGAAAGATATAAAAGAAGAAACTATGCTTACAATTTCTTATAGTCAATATGAATGGACTGACAGTTTGACAGATATACCAAGCAAGATTGTGATAAATAACATGCTCATACTTTTTACAATAATTTCAAATATTCATACAAAATATGTTTTAATACAAAAAGTTTTGACAGTCTCCCCTTTACTAATTATTAAAGAAAACATTTGTGGGTAAGAAAGCCCAGCGCCATATATTGGGCCTGAGGCCCAATTTAGATATTATTTTCTGTCCGAAGAGGTAAAAGTGATCCGCGCTTTGCCATCTTGGTGAAAATGCAACCAAGAAGGGACGAATGTTGCTTCTGAAGACAATCTGGTTGGTCCGAGGAGGTTCCTCTCATCGGATCTCCGAAGAACTTGATCAAGAAGATATACTAAAGTTTCCTCGATAAGGAGCGAGCTCTGGGCACGCCTAAATGCGAGAAGATCAAGAAATATCTTAAAAATAAAGCTGCTGCCACCGCATTTAATGCACTGCAGCAACTTTCCTGGCCGCATTTATGTGGAGAAGACACTTGAACAGTGCATTCCCAACCACTACCACTCACTGCAGGCTAAAGCAAACTTCTGATGTGATTAGTACTCAAGTGGACGCTTAGATGAAAAACAAGTGTACGGTGAAGATGAAATAAAAAGTTTATATATAAAGGAAATAGGTCTCACAGAGGGAGGAGGGAAAGAAATGGATGATTTAAGTCTGTAAACTAAAAACCTCTTCGGATTCAGGAGGATATCTACTGAATACTAGTCTGAACATCACTTTCATTCCTTGTTTTGCCTGTTTGAACCTTTGTTGAATCCATTTTTAGCTCAATTGTTCAACCCATTCTCTACAAATTTATTGTTAAGGGTTTCATTGGGCTGAGTCAATAAAGTCCATACTTGGCCCAACAAAAACTGACCCTACAACATTAATTGTGATAATTTCTTGAACAAAAAACATAATTAATTTCTTAAATTTAACTAACAAAGTTAATCATAAGTCCTTAATATATTCTCCCCAGACTAATATGGTCATTGATGAAAGATTATATAGAGAAGCATTATTTGGCATATTCTTGCAGAATGAGAGATATAGTAAAATATACAAAACATACAGAATCATGATAGATTTTGTCAATTTTTTGAATTCCAGTCACGACATTGACAGATGGGTGTCTTACTTTAAAATTTTAGTCTCTACAGTATTTATCAGAACAGAAGACATGATAGATGCCATATGGCTATCTAACAAGGCCGCTTGGTATGAAAGTTTTAGAGAAGCAAAAAGAGTTTATGATGGACATCATCCCTATCCGGGATTGCTTATCAACACTGAGACAGAGGATCCAGTGATTTGTGATCCTTTATGGTTTGAAATGCTAGAAGTAGGATTTATCAACAAGTTAATCCTAACTTCTGGAATTTAGATTAGTTTATTTCCTAAAGTCATCCAAGAAGTAGCTGTACAAATTGGAGGACTTAATTATATGAAACTTACTATTTGGAGCACCCTCCCAGCATGGGATACTAGTTACTATATGGAAGCTCGGCCAGCACACATTTTGGTCCTCATAAGTGATTTTAGTTGTAGCCCTGACTATAACTTGTACACAAGAGACACATATCTATCACTTGATGACCCGTATGATCTGGCACAAGAATGGTCTAATTTCATGAGTAATAAAATTTGTGAAGTATAGAAAGAATTAGATCATGACTTCCACCTATATGGCTACACCAACAGGATAGCTGTATATGGTCCAAGACCTTCAACAAGGAGGCTCATTGGGAAAAGGAAAATCACTAGCGATCCCAAAATATTGACAAAGAATCGTGCCCCCACCTATCTTCCTATTTCATACTACATTCTATGTGGCAATTATGGAGTACTCTATGAGCATGAGCAATATGAAGATGACTTTGATCCACTAGATTATGATAACTATGCAGATACAGACTAGAACGACAGAACGATAGCTCTCTCAGACAGACCTTCCAAAGATAATTATGATAGATCACTATTCACCAACATGCATGAATAGCTTCTAAACAGATTCAGACGAATTACTGTTCATCAATAATAGTTTCTACAATATTCTACAAGTTTCCACCGATAGATTAACTTGAGTTAACTTTACTTACTCAGGTTACTTTTGAAGACATATCATGGTTTATTTCGTTTATAAAAAGATAGACTCCAAAGACAGAAGACAGGTCCAAATTCCAGGTCCAAAATTTTATAAGTTTTAGGTTCAAAGTCCAGAAAGAAGATAGCCCTCTCTCTCTTAGAAAGACTTGTAATCCTCCCTCTCTTTTGCAATCTTGTAACCCTTCCCTTCAGACAGACATTATCTTGTAACCTTTCAGACAAATTTTATTTTATAATCTTGTAACAAAGACAAAATTGTTTTCAAGTTTTATCAAATATAAAAGGTTTTATTCAAGTAAGATTTACTAGTTTCTATTTTCATATTCTATATTCCGTTTTAACTTATTTTTGAATATATCTATTTTGATGTTTTCTTCTTTATCATTTATTTTATCATTGTTTATGCTTCCATATATATATATATATATATATATATATATCACTCAAGGCGGAAAAAATCTATGTGGGGCGAAATGAGGTAGGATGGATTGAAGGGGGTGGGAACTTTTCTCCATCCCTAATGTCAAACAAGAATGAAGCCTTTATAAGTAGAATGAACTAAATAAGAATTGAATGGGTAACGATGAGACTTACTTGCCTCTGTGTGGACTCTAATTTACCAACAAGTCTAACATGTAATAAAGATAATTTACCTTCCTCCATTCAATGACTCACTTTATAAGGAAAAAAAAATTAAAGTTACACTTGATCTAATTCTTAATGATGTTACATCATTCTTTTTTCTTTTTTTCTTTTTTTTTTGGGATAAATTGCAAATTACACCCCTAAAGTTTAGGAGTAATTGGATTTTACACCCTGAAGTTTCAGAATTTAGATTTTACCCCCTGAAGTTTGGGATGTTTGGATTTTACATCCTGACATTTCAGAACTTGGATTTTACTTCCTAAAGTTTAGTGTTGTTTGGATTTTGCACCTTCAAATTCTAAAATTTAGGGTGTAAAATCCAAACACCTCAAAACTTTAAGGAGTAAAATCCAAATGCTCCTAAATTGTAGTGAGTAAAATCCAAATTCTGAAATGTTAGGGTATAAAATCCAAACATCACCAAACTTTAGGGGGTAAAATCCAAATTATGAAACTTCAGGGTGTAAAATCTAATCACCCCCAAACTTTAGGGGTGTAATTTGCAATTTACCCTTTTTTTTAAAGAAAGTTTTGACAAATCAATCTAGAATTACATTGTTTTGTTATACTTTTCATGCTTATAAAATATCAAGATGATTAGAGATCAATAACCATTTTATCATAAAAAGTTTAAATTTCAAGTATTTTTAATTTTAAAATTATATGCAAAACATGATTTTATGGATTGGAAAATAAATAATATCAAATTAACATGAAATTTATGAGGTGAGATTTAAGTTACACTTGGGGTAATTTTTGACAATATTACACAATTTAATAATTTTTTATTTTGACAAATTCACCATAGAATGAATTACATTCTCTCCTTATACCTTTTATGCATGCAAAATTTCAATACAATCAAATACCAATAATTATCTCATCTATACAATGTTAAATTTCAAAAAAAAAAATTTCGTAAAAAAAAAAAAAATTAAAATTATAAACAAAACATGAGTTTTTAAATTGAATAGTAAATAACAACTTAATAATACAAAATTTGGCACGTGCATTAAACGGAAACGTATAAATCATTAGTGGAACTTTTAAAATATTGGTCCAATTAAAATTTATTAAGTTGTGTAATATTAACAAAAAGTTACATAATATATCCCTCTACATATCAATTGAGGGTCTCCAGTGGAATACACTAAGAATTCACTAATGTAATAATGTGAGCAAGAACAGCTGAACTACCTGAGGATCTAACAAACTTCTCTTAGGTAGGCATTATCTAACATGCATGATTCATCCATTAAATGAATTAGGATCAAAATTTTAAGATGAACCATAATTAGGAGGGACTCTGAAATTTGACTGAACCATGATTAAGTGTTAAGAGTAAGTATGTTGTAGGTGATAGAATATTAAAAGGTTAAGATGATGCACTTGGGTGAGCTACCACAACATTCACCACCCAAGCAGTAATATTTAAAGGTCAACTTGGAGTTTACAAAAAGAGACGAGGGTTGAAATGAAGAGAGGGAGGCGGTAGTGGTACAAGTGTACAATACAGATGCTTAAATCCTGCTGACTTGGGACACTGTTACGTGTAATCAATATCCAACATGCCTAATCTGAGCCATCTCAATTGTGTACTCCTAATATAGGCCTATCATCATCAGATTTATCACAATAGTCTCATAAATGAAGGACAAATAGCCGCCTCTACATGAGCAGTATTGTTGAGAACATGATAAATATAACCAACAAAGTTAGCTCAAGCATTTTGAAGATGACCACAATATTTATGGCAAGAACAAAAATTTTAAATTACATCAAATACTTCCTGACATAATAATATTTTGGTAACTGCTATCATAGAAACTGGCACTATTCACAACACAGTTTGGCTAGTGAATGATATCTTGGTTAGTTTTAGATTTTACAAGTGAATGATATCTTGGCTAGATTTAGATTTTACTAGCCCTTTCATATAGAGATTCTCAATACAATAAAAAAAACTAAAGATCCATCCACCATCCATAAGTAATAGACCTCGGTTTAATCATCAAAGAGCTTCAACAACAAGAAAGAGTGAGTAAGGAAGGGGCTGCGAATCAAAAGAAGCAACAAAAACTGTCTGTAACTCAAAATTTTTATACAAGATCACTAATTAAGTACAACGATCCAACTCACATCGTGGTAGGCTCCAACTACAAGAGCGACACCGTAACCATATACTTATGTGAACAAAATGCAAAAGCCCTAAAAAGTTAGGAACTGTATAAATAATAAAAGAAATTTTCTCCAGTTTATAATTTACAAGAGTAAAGTCACAGATCCCTTCTGCATAGTGGGCAAGAACCATGCCTAAGAAGCCACTTATCTATGCAAGCTAGGTGAAATATATGATGGCAATGAGGCAAGCTCCTAGCCGTCTCTCCGAGTTGAAAGTCCTGAATATGCAGAAATGCACAATGCCAATTAGATAAACATATTTCATAAGTTGGGTATGATAAAGCAAAGGTTAGCTAGAAAAGACGAAAATTATGGCCGAACCTGAAGGCACACTGAGCAAGAGACTCTGTCTCCAGAAGCATCTACATTGTTATTGCTTGTAATTATGATTTTTGGGATTTTTTCAACTGAATCTCCAGGCAATCCTTTGGCCCCACCAGTGTCAAAAATGTTTGGGATCTCATCAAAGCTTGCTTCAACAGCACCCATCTGATTGAGCACAATGAATTTGTAAGCAAACAACAAAAATCCATGCTTAATTTTCTGCACATCTCTGTCAGAGACTAATATTTGCACTGCATTATTATTACCTGACTTTGCACTGCACTTAACATGGCCGGACCAATCCTTTCGCGAACAAGTCTCCCACTTAGAAGGCTAGCTATGACGTCAATCTGTACCATTTTAACATGAATTGGATTATTGGGGATAGATTTGGCAACATAATTGGAGCTTGGAAACCAAATATGAACAAAAAAATTGTCAAATCTTTCTTCATTAAACTAACACCATATCAAATCAACAATAAGGATGGAAGTTAAATTGCTCACCAAGTAGAGGACACACCCAATACCGGATTCATCCGATTGCCAAAGAACAAGAGAAGATTCAAAAACTTCAATGGAGAAAACAGCTCCAGATATTGCTCCAACAGCAGCCCCTCTAACAAACCCGCTTTCAGTCTCTTGGCCTATCAAAGCTCCAGTCATAGCTCCTAGCAAGGTACCCACTGCCAAGACAAATGCCCATTTTCCATTAGTATCAGTTTAGGAAAACAAGTAGTTTTCAGTGCTAGAATAATGGTTAAAAGATTAGATTCACCATTTCTTAATAGCTTAAGCTTTTGAGACAATTAGTGATTCATCATGGTATCAGAGAAATTGGTCTTGTGTTCAAACCCTTTGGGACAAATAGGTAATTAATCATTAAAAAATGAAGGTGTTTAATTCATCCCTTAATTCTGAAGGAAACTCCTAGTTATGGATGTATTGTGAATATAGATAAAGGACAACAAATCCAGCACCTCTTTGTCTACACGCGCTAAACCTGTTCTCTTCAACTATACTAATCAGAATCCAACAAAAACATACCATGTACCCAATACCTATATATTGTTTTTATTCCAAAAAAAAAAAAAAAACTCATTTCTGTCTTCAATGAATTCTAAATTTTAGTTTTTGCAATTCAATTCAATAGTGGAATCAAAACCCAAATGTGAAAAACAACAAACTATATAAATAAGAACAAGCAAATTCATCACGGTAACAGAGATTAACAGATCAATACAAAAACAATCCCAAAAATCCAATCTATCTGCAAGACCCACCTCAGGAAACAAAATCAAATGCCAATTCATAGAAAAACATGAAACAATAAAGAGAATCTGAGGGGGAAAAAAAAAGACCAACCTAATGCAAAGAAGAAGGTGAAGATCGCAGAGAAGATGTTCCCAATAATGGCAGACACAGCAAAATGGCAAGCTTCTCTAACCCTTTCAATGAAATTCCCAAACGAAGATGAAGAAGATGAAGAAAAAAGAGATGGGTAGGCAATAAAATCCATTGTCTTGGTCGGGAATTATACAAAATAAAAGCTTTCTATAGCTGGGGTCTGGTCGATCTTAAAGATTTGGTTCAAATGGACCAATATATTTATATAATATTTATATATACACAAAAAGAGAGATGAAGATAGAGATGGATGGGCATGCTTAGTGCTTAAGAGAAAAGAGAATAGAGGAAAAAATAAACAAGAAAAACAAAAAACAAATCAACCAACTCGCATTTAAAGCTTTTGTTTAAATTTCTTTCCCTGAAAACCAACACTTTTTCTTAGCTTAATTTTCCTGTGGCTGATCAAAAAGAAAGGTGTTGTTAAATGTGATTATGAATATAATGGTACTATTAAGGAAGCAGACAGAGAAAGAGATAGAGAGAGAGAGAAAGAGAGAGAGAAACTTCTTTTGGCGATAACCACGTGATGTTCACTTCAGCCAATTTTATTCGTCCACAAATTTTTTAATTTTTTTCGGCAAATTGTGTTATAATTTTTCTGTGACATACATATTTTTCCACGAGAGAATGGTCGTATAGTACAAGTTGGTACTGCGACGTGTGCGTTTTTTTCATCTTTGGTCGTGTTTTTTTTGGTCAGCCAAGCCAAGCACTCTATTTTATATTTATTTTGGCGTTTGGTATTTAGAAATATCTTCCACAAGTGGGTAGGTTCTATAGAGACACTCATTCTGGTTGGACCCCACGCCATTTGAAATCAATAATTCTAGCTTTACCAAAAAAAAAAAATAATAATAATAATAATTCTAGGACCACAAATTATTTCACAATTTTTTTGCCACAACTCTAACATGCCAAATTCTGAGTAGTTAATTATTACTTACATATGGATCAATGATTTTTTCTTTACTAATCACACTCTGCCATGTCACAATTGTGATAAGAAATTGTGAAAAATTACGTAGTCCTATAGTTTTCCATTTGAAATTAATCAATGTACCTAAAAGGGTTTAGATGGTTGGGAACCTCTTATATTACGTGGATTTGAGTAATAAGTCATTATCATGAAGTTAAATCTTTACTCCTACTAATCTTGTAGTTTTTAACAACATGAAGTAGTAATATTTAAGCATAATCAGTGTCATATTATTGTTTTTAAGCTTTGAACTCATAATTCATCCACTATCAGGCATAGCTTATGTGGATTAAGTCATAACCATGGTTGTCAAAATTGCAATCTGGATTATAGAATCGCACAATTTTACGATCCCACCTCATCAAAACGTTTAAGATTACACTAGAATCGTAAAAATAGTAGGATTGTGTAGGATTGTAGGATCGTATGGGATTCTACTGATCCTACCAAAAACATAAATTTTTGTTTTTTTTTTTTTTTTTTTTTTTTTTTTTTTTTATGAAACCTAAGGATTTTTTCATGTTGTGATGGTATGAATTTTTATTTTATTTTTATAAAATTATGTTAACCTAAGCAAATTTTTTCTAGTTTCTAGTTCACTTGTAATCAAAATGAAGGAATGCTTCTAAATGAAGAATTTGATGTTGACTTTGCTGCTTTTTAAGCTATAATGTTGTTAAATTTGTTTGATCAATATACTCATTTGTGTTCTAATATTACTAAAATATTTTTTTATATATAGTTTTATTAGTTATGCTTGTATTTGTATACTGATTGATTGATTTTTTTTTAGCATGCTCTTTAATTGTTGCTGAGTGGTATAACTTGGATAGTTAAGTGTAAAATTGTATTTTGATATCTTTTGCAGCTTTAGTATACAAATATATAATGTTTACATAGATGATGAAATGGATGATGATAATTAGGAATTTAGGACGGTAGTTATAAGAACCTTAGAATAGGATTAATTAAATGTCCACTTCACCTTAATATTCATCTTAAATATTCATCTTAATATTTAGTATACAAATATATAATGTTTACATAGATGATGAAATGGATGATGATGATTAGGAATTTAGGACGGTAGTTATAAAAACCTTAGAATAGGATTAATTAAATGTCCACTTCACCTTAATATTCATCTTATTTTTGGATTTCATATTGTAGTTAGCTAGTTTCCATTTGCTAACTTATTTTGGATTTCAAACTTGGAACTTAGAATTTGGAAAATATTTTCCATATATTTTGATAAATATTTTGGTATTTGGTTGCTAATTAAACATTTATTGAACTTTTTAGATACATTGGATTAAAACTTAAATATATTTTTTTTGTTAGTATAAATTTAGCAATGTATGACATGCAAATTACATCATATGATGCAAATCTTAGTTTTTTTTATTAATGCATTTATAATTTACGTGATTATTCAACATACAAAGTCATTATCAATATGTTTTTTGCTTTAAATCTGAAAATATGTAGGATCTTACGATTCACGATCCAATCTTAAGATTTACGATCCCACCTATCTTTAACGATCCTGCGTAGTATCCTGATTTTGATAACCTTGGTCATAACATGATTTTAAACCTTATATTCACTTAATAATCTTGTGGTTTAAAACAATAAGATATAATAGTATTTGAATCTAATCAACATCATTGTTTTTAGTATTTGAGCCAAATCAATATCATATATTGTTTTTAAGGTTTGAACTCATCATCTATCCCATATCAAGGATGCCTTACGTGTCTTATCAAAAATAAAATAAAGAAAAGCATGCTTTATGTGGATCGAGTCACAACATGATCTTAAACCTTATGTTCACTTAGAAAAATTGTAGTTTCTCTTATAAGAAAAAAATATATTATAGTTTCAAACAATAAGATTTAAATAGTATTTGAACCGAATCAACATTGAATCATCGTTTTTAATATTTGAACTCAAAGATAAATCATGACCCTGGGTCACATGCTTGAGTAGGAATTAACTAAAATGTAATAGAAAAAATTATTAACAATGGTTTAAACTAACAAAACTCTTACTACAAAATCTTCGTGTTTAACGAATTCATTTGTAACCACGGGAACTCTCTAGTTCTCTAAAAAGAACTATTTTTAATTTTTTATGCTTTCAAGGTTGTAAAAGGCACAGCGAAGGATTTTTAATTTCTTCTTTTTTTAACTTAAAAAGGAACACCCATAGATATTCTTGGCACCTACAGCATTAATTAGGTCTTGAAAATCATGCATGAATGTGTATTTAAAAGATGAGAAATTAATGATACATCTACAATATTTTTCACAATAAATTTTAAGTGATAAGTTTATACTAGTTGTTATTGGTGAAAAATTATTGAATACTCTAAGAGTACCATAGATGCATACTTCTTCCTCTTACATGAACTATGGTTCCACCAAAAATTTAATTAGTGGAACCTAAAGTTATGTGAGAGGAATGAGTACGCATTTATGGTACTCTGAGAATACCCAATAATTACCCATTAATGGGGATAAAAAAAATAATTACAAAACCAATAACAACTTATCACCTAGAACTTGTTGTAAAAATATTGTGATAATGTTGGGGATGTAGAACTTATCTCAAAAGTAATGCTATATTTACAAACTATTTTACAATATTTTTACAAAATGTTGATATGACTAAATTCTTATTAGTTTTTTATCTAGGCCCATCATTAATATCACTTTTTTATTTACCAATAATCACTCACCACATCAACAATTTGTAAACAAATTTATAAAATAGTCTGTCTTTCTAACATTTTTTTTTTTTATTTTAAAATCTGCCTAATTTTAGTGATCGTTTTAGCAAGTCTTGCGTACGTCAATATCTTAAAAGAAGCTTCTTACACAAAATTTTGTCTACCTTATTACAAGTTGCACCGATACATTTAATTTATCAATCTAAATTCTAACAAGGTCCAAGAAAATTTAAATAAAAAACAAAAGGAACTTCGTCGGTAAGTGCAAACTGAATTGTCGTTATACTTGCGAAAATTTCAAATATTTATGTGGTACGAAGCCTCACTCGGTATAGGAGTGACTATGCAATCAGAAAACACGTCGCAGCCATGGTTGAAAATGTGTGCTTAAAAAGTATACCACGCAAACGCGGTGAAATGGAAAATTTGGTAAGAGCGTAATATAGTGGCTTAAGGGGACCGGCCCTTAAATAGCCAAGACTTTTAGCTTATATATGTCGCCGAACCTTTCTGCAATTTAGTGAGAGTGACCTGCTACATTTTTCAAATTAAGTTGTGAAGTTTTGTCATTAAAAAGTGAATGCCGGGGTCAAAAGCAAAGAAAATAAAAAAATATTAAAGTTATAAACTACTTTTATCATTTTTTACAAAATGCTAATGTAATGAGTAATTCTTGTTAAGTGAAAAAGTGATGTTAATACTGTGCTTAAATGAGAACCCATATAAATTAACCATATTAATAATTTATAAAAATATTTTATAATAGTTTATGATCGGAGCATTCCTCCAGAAAATAAAAGAACATAGGTTAAGGCAGCAAACACTTTGGGAGCAAAAAGGAACTTAAGAAATGAATAAAAGGTGGATGTTGAGACAGCACACAGCAGAATCAATTCAATTAAAAATTTAAAATATATGTCTTCATCAAGTTGCTGCACCCATCCTTTCATTTATATTCCTTCCCCTTCAATCATGCAAATATCTCCGGTGACAAGCATACCTAATCATCAATGTGACTCTAAAAGTATCAATGTAATGATTCTAAAAATCTTTAAAAATAATAATAATGAATATCATATGGGATTTTTTTTTTCTTTTTTTTTTTTTTGGAGAGGAGTATCATGTGAGAGGTTGGTGGAGCTTCTTCTTTATTTTATTTTATTTTTCCAAGAATCACAGTTGGTGTAACTAACCATGATAAAAGAGTATGAAATTAAATCACATGACATTCATTAAGAGAAGATCTCTTCCCACTTAAATCCTTTATGGTCTGTTCGGAAGTTTAGAGAGAGAAGAGAGTAGAGGAGAGTAGAGAGGAGGAGAATAGTGGGGAGGAGAGTAGAGGAGAATGATTTCCCTCCACCTTATTTAAATGTTTTTAAAATTAGTAAGAGGGAATAGAGTAATTAGCCCTTCCCTTTATTTAGATGTTTTAAAAATTAGGATGGAGAGGAAATGAAATGATTAAAATAGACAAATTTATCCATATTTGAAAATGGACTTGCAACATTGATCTATGATTAATTTGTTAGAAATGGTAAATTAGGAAATTTACTTGGACAATAATTTATCTACTCTACTCTCCCTCCAAATCTCTCCAATTTGGGGGAATTAAAAATGAGGGATTAGAGGGAGTTGAAACCCCTCCAAACCCTTCCCCCTCCTTCCTTAAAAAACTTCCAAACAAGGTAATTGGATTACTCTCCCTCCCTCTACTCTACTCCCCTCCTTTTTTAAACATCCAAACATGCCGTTAATTTTTATATGATAGTCGACAGCAATAGTTAAGAGTTATTATTACTCCGGAAGTATACTCCCTCCCTCTCACATAGGGTAGATCCCACCCACCATGGGGTCTACCTCTATGTGAAAGGGAAGAAGTATAATCTGGGATTAACCAATAATTTTTCGATAGTTAGAGTCTAGTATAGTTAGTAAAATATGTGTACTACCTTTGTGTTAGAATTACATTTCCGCCCTTGTGTGTGTTTGTCTCAAAAAAAAAAAAAAATTATACTACATTGTGTGTTATATGTATGAATGTATGTTGAAAGGAGGGGGAAAAAATCTCATTTATGGTACAAGAAAATGCTTTGAAAATTCATGTTTTTATAATTAAAAGTATAAAATGGATATTAAAATTTTATCATATTATACTTGTGCAAAGATACTTCAACTTGACAAAAATTTAATACTCTTACATAAATTTTTTTTTTTAAAGATATATCTAGGACAAGAAAATTATAAAAAAAATAAATATATTTTTAATTCCATGGTTTACTATCTATATTAAACATCAAGATTTTCGTGTTTTTATAATTTTGAATATTTTATTTTCTGCCTTAAGAATTTTTTATAACGTGGATTATAGATGTGGTTGTCAATTTGTCATCATATATAATAAATATGTATGTTTATAACCGCGTTTACTTAAATGAAAATAAAATCGTTTAAAATTATATAATTATGAGGCAATAAATATTATTTTTCCCTAAGAATGAATGAAGGAACATATTAAACTAACATCTCCTTCATTCACTAAAATTTTCATTTTGATAGAAAAAAGCATTCACAAATTGACTCTCCTTCCCTTTTATCCAATGAGTGAAATGAAAGAGGAGGAAATTTTCAATAACCGTGAATTGCGACAGTAGCTTTGCTTAATTGGTTATTCCTTAAGTTTAAAATGTGCTTGGATTAAATTTATGGTTAGCTTATAGTTTACTTTCTTGAGTACATCCTTGTATAATCTCATATTTTAGGTCATTAGGTGCAAGACTACAATGTATTTTTATCAACAGAAAAAAACTAATCCAACACACACCCTAACTCTTACATAGATGACATTTTTAGAATGCTGATTTAGTTAACTTTGTATTTAGTTATATCACTTTCATTTATTTCCAGAATCTCTAAGAAGGTAATCGATAGTCCAATCATTGAGCTGCCTTCTTTCTTTAAACCTTGTAAAGAATTCTGATTTGGTCCATTTATCCCATCACAAAAATCTCCAATATTAGTTTATGGGTCATTGTTTAGCTTAACCACCAATTTAAAAAAAAAAAGTGAAAATATATTTACACTGTTTATACATGCTTGAAATTTCCACTGAGGACCAGTTTAAGACAATAGAATTCAGGAGAAAAAAAAAACACAAAATCTTTGGTTGTTAGGCTTTGATTTTTCTTGTTCTTTCTTTTAGGTCTTTTGGTAGGGGTGATGACACATTAGCTCAGCCAATCTTTGCAAATTTGCAATGTTATAACCACTAATCAAGTCATAAAGAAAGACACGGAATCACGCTATGATGGTCTCTTGGGAGCCTGCAGACAACAACCTAATCTTAAGGGAATTAGCCAACTTGAATTTGACATTGCTGAAAAATATTTATAGAGAAATATTGAATTCTAAACCCAATTCCACGTCAATGAAAGCAAAACATAATAAAAATTGGGTTCAAGAGATATCTGTGGTTCCAAACTTCCAACACCTTTGGTTGTGCCTAGGCATTGGGTTCGAACCCCAAATTGCTGGGTCTTGCCCCCTCCCCCATAGTTAGTAATATGTGGAATTGAATATATATACAATACTTAATATTCATTTTTTTTTAAAAAAATTAATAAATATTTTAATTTTTTGCTATAAAAAGCATTGATAAACAAATAAATGGATATATTACAGATTTGAATGAAAAATCCAAGACTAAGTAAATGCTTTATATTCTACAGTTTAAAAGTTTTTGATTAAATAGGACTAAAATAGAGTATATAGAATATAAATTTAGTAAAAATAGAAATAAAAATAAAGGAGCTCTAAGACTCAATATATTCAAGAGATATCAAAGACCAAGAACTTACGATACCTTGGATCAATAAATTATAAAGATTAAGAGATTAAAGATGATATGAATTATAAGATAAGAGTAAGATGGATAAAGTGGATAAGCACATCATGTGTATTGTGTAATCATAAAATACCTCTACGGTAAGAGAAAATTATATAAGACTACTATAAGATTAGCTATGCTTTGTGGGTTCCAGTTAGCTCAACTGGTAAAGTCTCTAATGGTTGTATAAGAGATATGGGGTTCAATCCCCGCCTACACCAAAAACTGATTGGTGTCTTGGTCTGATAATAAAGAACAATTATCAGAAGCAGACGCCATAGGTTGAAACTCTCTAAAAAAAAAGATTAGCTATGCTTTTATGGTACTAAATGTTGAGCTATTAAGAAGCAACATATTCATAAAATGAGCATAGCTAAAATGAGAATGTGAAGCTAGATATTTGGAAATGCACAAAAAAATAGGATTTTGCTAGAAATTGCCTTAAATTCCTAATTTGATTTGGTTTAGTTTTCCTTGGTATGGAAGGAAATGAATATTCTTTTGTGTGAAAGAAAATTAATCTTCCTTGGTATGGAAAAAAAGTTTCTTATTGAATATGTAATTGGGTATTCCTTGACCTCCCACGTGAGGAAAACAAAAGACTTTTAGAAGAGCATGAAGTAAGTCTCTTCAAGAGTAGTTTGAGTGTGTATCTTTTTATGTAAGAGTGTTAATGGGTGTATCAAGGCTTTGGAATTTCGGGTAACAATTGTCTTCTTCAAGGAAAACTTGCTTCCATTAAGGCAAAGTTCCTACAACAAATAAAAAATGATGATTGCTTGATGGAGTTTGAGTTAATGTGGAGATTGTTAGAAATTGACTCAAATTCTTAATTGGTTTGGTTTGGTTTGGTTTTTTTGGTTTGAATGAAAAAAAAATAATCCTTTGAGATGGAACTAAAGTTTCTTATTGAATTAATAATTGAGCCTTATAAATAGGTATTTTTGCAAAGGGAAAGGGTTGGTAGTTTTAGCTTAAAGTCTACCCACATAAGGAGAGGAAAAGACTATTAGAACACAAAGTAGGTTTATAATATTTGAAGATTAGTTTGAGTATTTATCTAATTTCAATGTGAAATAATTATTAGGTGTATTAGGTCTTTGGAATTATGAGTTTGTGTTTGTTAGGCTAGTGAGTTTGTTTGTATTTGTGAGAGGTTTTGTTTATGTTGGTGAGATATGTGAGTGTTGTATGTTACATAAGTGAGTTTGGTTAATGAAATTTGATTGAGAATGGTTGTAATCCCTATTGTTGATAGTGGATTTTGGTTAGTGTTGCCAATAGCTTGAGTAGAAAATGAATAACAAATCTTTTTTTCTACGGATGTATTTGAATTTATTAATTCGTGAATTTGAAATAATTAGGTGTAAAATATTATTCTAAATCCAAATATCACAAGTGTTTTTGTTTAAATAAAATCTCCAAAACCCAAATCATCATGTATTAAATTTATACAAACAATTATTGTTTCAAATCCATTGATTAAGTTCTTAAATCCAAAAACAATCGCAAGAAATCCACCTTTGGTTGAGGGACTATACTATTTTTGTGGATTTGTACCGAGCAAAGTTTTTTTTTTTTTTTCAGTGGGGCACCATAAATCAGTGTTTCAATCCGTCTTGCTTACTTGGGCGTGGCAATGAAAATGGCACCTTTTGGGTCAAAGGGAATACAAGTACAGATAAGAATTCAATGAAGATAGCCCAAAGGTCCACAGTCCACTGAACACTTCAATGTCTGCACTCTCTTAATTTTTTTTGGATAGAAGTCTGTACTCTCTTAATAGTAGTACACTAGTACTGTTTTTTGATAGATTAGTATTATACTAGTACTATTATTTATCTTTGATGACTGAATAATCATATTTGGTGATTCGGTTCTTCGTTCAATTTAGCAGAAGGTTAGAGATTATATTCTGAATTATAATGTAATAATAATCTATCATACGAAGTTCTCACCCAGCATTATAAAAGTTGCTTGATATGTTGGTATTGAAATAAAGGCCGCATCAAGATGTCAAGAATAGCAATTTCAGCGTGTCTCATGAAACTCAAAACTACAATCTACAGTAACAGTTTTAAGTGCTGGGGACCCAATAAGTCTAAAACAATGTTGTTTGATTTAGTGACTTTTATATATATATATATATATTTATTTATTTATTTATTTATTTATTTATAAGGTTTGATTTAGTGACTTAAGATCTTCGTATGCCTCTACATACAAACAATACAACAGCAATCTACCAGGAAAGCAACAAAGTATTGTTTCTCATATTTAGTTCACTGTTTAAGTCGCAATTGACTAAGAAAGACATTATTACTTGCTGAGACATTGTCTTCAAAGTGGACATAAAATTATCACCAAACTCTTTGATTTACCATTCTAGGTGGTGCAAATAACACCATTTTGGTAGAATTGTGATGGGACTAGCAAAGGTGGAAGTATAGTATGAAGATAAAATTAGATTTATGTCCATATCTCAATGTGTCCAATCTCACTAGACACCCGACACAAATCCATCCCGATTAGATATTGTTCTTCAAAGCAGACTATAAATTTTCACCCAACTCTTTGATTTATCATTAAAGCTGCTGCAAATAAAATAACACTATTTTGCTAGATTGAATATGGACTAGGAAAGGAGGGAAGTATAGTATTAAGATAGAATCATAGAACACAGTATGATTTGACAATGTGATCCTCTTGGCCTAAATTTTATCTGAATCCTATTTATAAGATAGGGTGTGAGTTATGAGGACTGTCACAGTCACTGGCCTGAATTATCCTGTAGGGCCTCATATGCGGGCCTATGTTCTTCTTTTTTTTCATTTTTGGGTCAGTGGGCCATATCCATTGGACAAAAATAGTATTAAGATAGAGTCTTATATTAATAAGATGGTATCACATCTCATAAACAAAAAAATTGTATCAGATCTAATGGGCCCTAATAATAAGTTCAAAAGTGAATTCTAGTTGCCAAAGGACTTGTAGCAGAATTTACATCTTTCTATGCACAAAGTGCTTTTAGGGAGAAAAGAGTTCGAGTTACGAGGTTAGCAACATATTGTAATTATTTTTCAAAAAAAAAAGTGTGTTCTAGTTACTGGTAAAATTTCTAATGATTGAAATTTCTTATGATTAAATAAAAGATCTAGAGTTCAATTTCTACCTACACAAAAAATCGATTGATATATTGATTTAATAATAAAGAGAGCAATCATCAAAAGTGGTCATTTATTGTAGGGCCTCATATGCGAGCCTATGTACATTTCTTTTCGTCTTTAGGTCAATGGGCCATATACATTGGACAACAATGGTATTAGGATAGTCTTATGTTAACAATTAGAGAGCAGGTGTCTAAATCAAAGAAGACTGTATCACATCTCATCAAAAAAGAAAAAAGATTGTATCACATCTAATGGGCCATAATAATAATTTAAAAGTGGATTCCGATTAACTTAATTGGTAAAGTCTATGACAACTGAACAAGAGATCTAGGGTTCAATCCCCGTGTATACTAAAAACTTATTAGTGTCTTGATCTGATGATAAGAAGGGTAATTATCAAAAGCGGACGTCATGTGTTAAAACTCTATCAGATTAATAATAATAATAATAATAATAATAATAATAATAATAAGTTCTAACATTCCATTAAAATATAAAACAAAAAAAGTAAAAATAAAAATAAAATCGGATATCCTAAGTTTTTTTTTTTTAATTAATAATAATTATATTCAAGAAAGATGTGAGAGTTCAGAGCTATTTCTACTTTCATAACTTAAGAGCAACCACATCAGCTTGTGCATAAGATTCTGTCTATTTTACACTTAAAACCTACTTTTTCTATTTTACACTATCATTTTTACAAAAATATTCACATCATTTTATCTATTCTACACATTTATTTAATAAAATATTAATTCTTTTACAATTTTTTATTACTCTCCCTCACCGCCCCTCTCTCTCACAGACCCAAACTCTCTCATAGACCCAACACGCAAAGGAAAGTAGCAACTGTTTTCGTCAGCGTGCAAGCTCCGTTGTTTTCGTCGGCGTCTGGTTCCAGCGGTCCAGTGATGGCTTCGCTTCTTGGATCGGTCCGGTGATGGCTTCGCTTCGCACTGAAGATCCAAGTCCTTCAAGCTATTTTTGTTGTTAATTTTCTTTATTTCTTGTGTTGGTTGGTGAGAAAGTGGTGGAAAAGAGTAGAAATAGAAGGAAAGACGATCGGCAACCAAAGATCTGTTGATTTTCTCTGTGTTTGGTTAATTTTCTTTATTTCTTGTTTTTATTGTGTTTTTCTCGGCAACCGAATAAATCCTGTGTAATACTAATTTCTTATCCTACTTGATTTTGGAAGAAATTTTTTGATGTGGTGTTCTCTGTTGATGCATGGTATGGCGTTCTCTGGTGATCGGCGACAATGAGAGTGAGGTGAGAGTGAGAGCAACCAAAGAGACAGAGAAAAGGAGAGAGAAAAAAAAGTAATAAAATAATAAATGCAAGCGCTACAGTGACCTTGCATATATGCACGGTCACTGTAGCAATTGTGCATAAATGCACAATTATGCACAAGCTGGTGTTGGTGTTTTTTTGCTAAAATTATGTAAAATTAGCTACTTTTTCCATTTTGCACAATTATGCCCAAGCTGATGTGGTTGCTCTAAGGGCTATCCCAACTAAAATGAGCAACCTAACTTGCAATAGTGTCGACTATCTTCATCATTTTTTCCTTCTCGACAAATCCTAATGCAAGGTTTTATAATCTATATAAAACCTTATATAATTTATAATACAAAATTAATTATAGTTATTCACCATAATAAATTATTAATGATCATTTGTAATCTATATTCTAAACTTCAATTTAGCAACAAAAAAAAAAGAAATAAATAAATTCTAAACTTCAAAATTCTATTATTAATATTATAATTTGAAATTAATTTGCAATATCTAACATACCATTTAAATCAAAGTATAATCTTATGTTTTGGCTGGAATAAGAGGCAAAAAGAGGGGAAGAGTCTAAGCCACCATTCTCCTCCCTTTCTCTTTTGTCCTAATTAATAGATTATTGGACTTCTCAAAAGCAAAAAGAAAGAAAAAGAAAAAGAAAAAGAAAAAAAGATTAATGGACAAATATCAATCCTAAACCATGAAACTATTAGTATTTATAAAACGTTTGTAATTATCACCATGATTCGAAATTTATCTATTGATAATTTGGACATTGATTTAGACAATGATGGGTAATTTGATAGTACAAATTTATATTGACTGATTTTTTTTTTTTTTTTTTTGAGAAGATGTTAATTGTAAGATGTGGGGCCTAAATATTCAGCAACCCCGGCCCACTCCATATCGGGCCCAAAATTCATGCCGAGGAGAGTACAAGATCTAGGGATAAGTGGGAAAGGCCCAAGTTATTAGGAACCTCGCCGAGGATGCCCACGTCCTCGGCAAACCGACATTGAAGGAAAGGAGCTGTCACTCACCCATTAAATGCACGCCACCAACACTCTGGCCGCATCAATGGTGAATTGACCAGCCAACAGTGACGCATTGGTTACTTCAACTAACAAAAAGCCTGCAAAGGCGGCTGATAGGACAAGCCCTTAGACACAAGTTCAAATGGCCTACAAATGGACAGCAGGGATCAACTGAACGAGGATATATAATAGATAGAATCCCCAAAGTAAATGGGAGGCCCTTCAGTAGGGGAGGGAAAGGTTCTTTCTTTCTTTTAGGGTGTTCAAGGACAACCCTTGTATTCATTGGTTCTAAGGAAAAGAGCTCCTTGGACTGGGCCGAGGACGAACTTTCCTCAAGAACACTTAGTTAAATTTTAGTTATTCTTCTTGTAAGCCCACGTCAACTGTTGTCTTTCTTACTAGTGCCTAGCCTTTCTATCCACTCTCTACAAATTTATTGTACGGGGGCCGCCCGAAACGGGTCCCGACAATTGGCGCCGTCTGTGGAAAGGACTTGTGCACTAGCAAGTGCGATGGTTAGGGTGGAAAGATCAAGAGCAACACTTCTTTCAAAAAAAAAAACAATACAGCCAATGGCAACATACTCATTCAGAAGGCAACCATTACAAGAAATGAAAAGATGCAAGAAATAAAAGAAATGAAATGGGTCTACTTCTTTATTAATATGTGAAGAGAAGTTACATTTTACAGTAGATGCCCATGTAGGCTTGTTCTAAAACTAACTACAAAGACGGATGCCCATGCAAGCTTGTTCTAAAGCTAACTACAAAGAAAAACGTCTAAACAGGCTTGTGCTGAAGCTAAAAGAAAAGGAAAGGGTAAGAGGCCTAGGTAGGCTTGTTTTAAAGCCAGGCCCAACATTGGAGGGAGAGGTGGAGACAAACCTATATTAAGGCCGTTCACAGCTCCCCAACCAACACTTACGGCACAAGGAAGGAGAAGGAAGAAGAGGCCACGGCGCCTGACGGTTCTACTTCAAGGTTCCACCTGGTTTCTCTCCCAATCCCACAACAACTGAGAGCCGGCGAATCACTATCAGCTTGGAGGGTTGATAGATCCAAACTCGGAGGAGAAACGTTACGTTCCTTTCGGATCCCCCTCCAAGCTGCAATGGGAGTCCTATCTCTGGCTAGGTTGAAAAGAAGAAGGATCTTCGACCTCCTCCTACCCCACCCCCAGCATGATGTCCAAGGTCAAGGTGCCATCCTCGACTCCTGAAAGGGGCTAGGCCTCCTTACCACCGCTCTTTCCAAGGGCCACTTCTTTTCGTGAGGCACAATCTACTATTCTGGCAGAGCCCTTGAAATGTCCAGAGATCAGTGCGTTTGTGAGAATCTGAACTCAAGTGTTTGTAAAGTTTGAAGAAAAGGATCGTCCTAGAAATGCCTTATATAGAAGGCAAAAATTGGTGAAAGCCAGCCCGCACAGAATCCTAAGGAGAAATTACCGGAGGTAATAACTCCGCCCAATTTCCAAGAGGCTTATCAACCGCTGGATCCTCGTAAATCCGCAAGGATATTAATGAGGAGGCGCCTCGCACACCGAAGCGTCAAGCGCGTTACTCAAATAGCCCAAAAGACGCCTCGTAATCAGAAGAGGCACGCCAGACGAAGAGGCTAGACCGAAGAAAGGTCCCCTCCTCAGCGGAGCAAGTTCAAGGCAGCTACTACTCTAAGGGCAGGCGCCCCAGCGTCGAAGCCAAACTCCTTAGAAGCTAACTAGGTACTAGACAGAACCAAGGTATTGCATAGTCCTCGGACTCAAGCCTCTGGAGAAACTAGTTACCTCAGAACAGACAAGTACTAGACAGAACTAAAGCCTTGCATAGTCTTCGGACTCAAGCCTATAGGGAAACTAGTTACTTCAGAAGACAAGTGTTAGACAGAACCTAGGCCTTGCATGGTCCTCGGACTCAAGCCTCTGGGGAAACTAACTACTAAAGAAAAACTAGGTACTAGACAGAACTAAGGCCTTGCATGGTCCTCGGACTCAAGCCTATGGGGAAACTAGTTACTTCAGAAGACAAGTGTTAGACAGAACCTAGGCCTTGCATAGTCCTCGGACTCAAGCCTCTGGGGAAACTAACTACTAAAGAAAAACCAAGTACTAGACAGAACCAAGGCCTTGCATGGTCCTCGGACTCAAGCCTATGGGGAAACTAGTTGCTTCAGAAGACAAGTGTTAAACAGAACCTAGGCCTTGCATGGTCCTCGAACTCAAGCCTCTAGGGAAACTAACTACTAAAGAAAAACTAGGTACTAGACAGAACCAAGGCCTTGCATGGTCCTCGGACTCAAGCCTCTGGGGAAACTAACTACTAAAGAAAAACCAAGTACTAAACAGAACCAAGGCCTTGCATGGTCCTTGGACTTAAGCCTATGGGGAAACTAATTACTTCAGAAGACAAGTGTTAGACAGAACCTAGGCCTTGCATGGTCCTCAGACTCAAGCCTCTAAGAAAACTAACTACTAAAGAAAAACCAAGTACTAGACAGAACCAAGGCCTTGCATGGTCCTCGGACTCAAGCCTATGGGGAAACTAGTTACTTCAGAAGACAAGTGTTAGATAGAACTTAGGCCTTGCATAGTCTTCGGACTCAACCCTATGGGGAAACTAGTTACTTCAGAAGACAAGTGTTAGACAGAACCTAGGCCTTGCATGGTCCTTGGACTCAAGCCTCTGGGGAAACTAACTACTAAAGAAAAACTAGGTACTAGACAGAACCAAGGCCTTGCATGGTCCTCGGACTTAAGTCTATAGGGAAACTAGTTACTTCAGAAGACAAGTGTTAGACAGAACCTAGGCCTTGCATAGTCCTCGGACTCAAGCCTTTGGGGAAACTAACTACTAAAGAAAAACCAAGTACTAGACAGAACCAAGGCCTTGCATGGTCCTCGGACTCAAGCCTATGGGGAAACTAGTTGCTTCAGAAGACAAGTGTTAGACAGAACCTAGGCCTTGCATGGTCCTCGGACTCAAGCCTCTGGGGAAACTAACTACTAAAGAAAAACTAGGTACTAGACAGAACCAAGGCCTTGCATGGTCCTCGGACTCAAGCCTCTGGGGAAACTAACTACTAAAGAAAAACCAAGTACTAAACAGAACCAAGGCCTTGCATGGTCCTTAGACTTAAGCCTATGGGGAAACTAATTACTTCAGAAGACAAGTGTTAGACAGAACCTAGGCCTTGCATGGTCCTCAGACTCAAGCCTCTAGGAAAACTAACTACTAAAGAAAAACCAAGTACTAGACAGAACCAAGGCCTTGCATGGTCCTCGGACTCAAGCCTATGGGGAAACTAGTTACTTCAAAAGACAAGTGTTAGACAGAACTTAGGCCTTGCATGGTCTTCGAACTCAAGCCTCTGGGAAAACTAACTACTAAAGAAAAACTAGGTACTAGACAGAACCAAGGCCTTGCATGGTCCTCGGACTCAAGCCTATGAGGAAACTAGTTACTTCAGAAGACAAGTGTTAAACAGAACCTAGACCTTGCATGGTCCTCGGACTCAAGCCTTTGGGGAAACTAACTACTAAAGAAAAATCAAGTACTAGACAAAACCAAGGCCTTGCATGGTCCTCGGACTCAAGCCTATGGGGAAACTAGTTACTTCAGAAGACAAGTGTTAGACAGAACCTAGGTCTTGCATGGTCCTTAGACTCAAGCCTCTGGGGAAACTAACTACTAAAGGAAAACTAAGTGCTAGACAGAACCAAGGCCTTGTATGGTCCTCGAACTCAAACCCATGGGGAAACTAGTTACTTCAGAAGACAAGTGTTAGACAGAACCTAGGCCTTGCATGGTCCTCGGACTCAAGCCTCTAGGGAAACTAACTACTAAAGGAAAACTAGGTACTAAACAGAACCAAGGCATTGCATGGTCCTCAGACTCAAGCCTATGGGGATACTAGTTACTTCAGAAGACAAGTGTTAGACAGAACCTAGGCCTTGCATGGTCCTCGGACTCAAGCCTCTAGAGAAACTAACCACTAAAGAAAAACTAGGTATTAGACAAGACCTAGGCCTTGCATAGTCTTCGGACCCAAGACTATGGGGAAACTAGTCACTTTAGGAGATCTAAGCTAATGGAGAAGCCATCCCTCCACGAAACACCAAGTGTTAAGCAGAGCCTGGGTCTTGTATGTCCCTCAGCGTCAAACTTTTGGGGAAATTAGCTGCTTCAAGAGAACCCAAGTACTAGACAGAACCAAGGTCTTGCATGGTCCAAGGACTCAAATCTATGGGGAAACTAGTCACTTTAGGAGGATCTAAGCACTGGACAAAACCAAGGTCTTGTGTTGACCGCGGGCTCAGACCTACGGCGAAACTGACCACTATGGTGCTAGTAGTGAGCATTACAGGGGACGATAATCAGTGTAGTCGGCTGAGGCGTAATTTAAGCCAGTATCGCACAAGTAATGTATGCATGTATGTATGATATAATACAAACAAAACGAATAAAAGGAAACGAAACATGCACTTTACTGAGTCTTTAAAAAGGGGTTATACAAGGCAGATATGCTATTACAATAATATATATAAAAAAAAAACAAAAAAAAAAAACGGAAAACAAGGTAAAGACGCAACGGGGGATCATTCTTTTGGCTCCATCTCAACTCCCCCCTCAGGGGGCTGGGCAGAGGAGGTTTCAGAATCCTTATAGCCCTCGCTTGGGATCGCAGCCTGAGAAGGGTCAGCTGGCTGGGGTACCTCTTCTACAAGAGGGGCTTGGACATTAGCTAAGGGGTCTGCAGTCTCTCCAAGCGCATCAGCAGTGGGACCCTGGCTTGCCTCAACGTTCCCAAGAGGATCAACTTCCTTGGTGGGCTCGCCCGAAGTAAGGGTAGCTGGGGTGCCTTCCTCAAAAATAACCCCGACGCCCTTGGCAACCACCTCAGCCTCAAAACTTGGAGGGGCAGTCTCACGAATGGCAGGAGGATAATAAACGTTCTCCGCCCTCCACAGGTTGGACGAGGCTTCGACCCCAGCCTGTGTAAGGGTCTTATTCCAAACCTAGGAGCAGTAAAGTCTGCACACCCCAAGCATTTGGGCTCTAAGGTTATCTTCCGTTTCAGTCGCCCCTGTCTCATAGGCATCCTGTGCAGCCTTGTCTTTGGAGGCCTCAGCCTTGGCAGACTCAGCCTCCTCCTTGGCTTTCAATGCCTTGTCCCTGGCAGACTCCGCAGCACCTCTAGCTTTATCCGCCTCAAGCACCCTCTCCTCCAGGGTCGCGATCTTCTCTCTGGCTATCCTCAGCTGATCTTCTGCCTTGAGCAGGCTGCTCGTTTGATCTAGAGCTAGTTTTTCAGCGGCAGTAAAGGCCGACTCAGCGGTGTCCCGAGCCGCCTTCATCTCCCTTAACTGCTCCATCGCCTTTTTAAGATCGGCCTTAGAAGCATTGAGGGCCCGCACGGTGTCCAACAGCTTGGTATGCTCCGAGTCAGCGACCTGGCTCTGGCTACTGGCTATGTCCTCCAACCTGAAGGTAGCCTGAATAGCTTACCAATTGAAACCATTGTGCAGCAGATAAGAAGCCACAAAAAGTCAAGAAAATCACAAGCAATCAAAAAACTTACCATGCCCAAGTATTGCTTAAGGCCGAGAAAGTATTGCTTAAGGCCGAGGAAGACCTCCTCGCTCCTCAAAGCCTTCAGCTGGGCCATGTCTGCAGGGAGTAGCAAGGACCTCTCCAATGCATCAGCCACGAGCGCACCCTTGGCCCCTTGAAGGTTCCTGAGAGAGGCATCATCCATTAGAAGCTCCCCATGGAGCAAGGGAGCAGGAAGCCAAGCCTGGGCCCCGGCCTGGATAGAGGCCTGCTTCTCTTGGCCTCGGCGCCCTATCCTCAGCTGTTTTGATGGCGGCCGAGCATCGCCACCACCTCGTGGGGGATCAGACTCTTCGCCCCCCCTAGGTCTCTTGCCTTTATCCTTCTTCAGCGGAGGACTGGTGGGCTTGGACCTAGACGTCGAATTCTGTTGAGGTGGGGGAGGGGGAAGCTCGGGAGGAGACTTCCTCGGCGCATCCCTCCTCGGCTGCCCCTCAATCAGCGTCAGCAAACTCTTCTGAGACCGCTTCTAGAAACTCATCTTCTACTGAGGAGTGGCTTCTTCGGACAAAAAGTCCGCTTTAGTTAAACTAGGGTCACCCAAATCACCGGTAGGGTCCTCGGGCGAATGGGGCTGGTCGAACACGCCAAACTCGTCCCTAGACGGACCTGAGTTAGAAGCTCCTCTTCCCCTTCAACCTCAGCAACTTGAGCCGACGAAGAAGTACCTACCAACGATACGCCCTCCGGAATGGGAGACCCTTCGGGGATCAAAAATCCATGCTCGACTACGGTGATGCTACACAGCCGAGGATCTCCAGCCCGGATTACGTGCCTCGGAGCTGAGAACGATTTTTGGATCGAGACGTATCCTAAGACCACGTGGGCAGCTCTAACTTGGTTATCGTCCTTGTTCACAAAAATCTCTGACCTCAGCACCGTCTCCAAGTCTTCCTTATTAACCTGGCTGAAGTGACGCTCAAAAGCACGCAGATCTGCATAAAAGAAAGCAAGTTCCTGTCAAAATCCAAACGAAATAGGACACTAAGGCACAAAGAACTGAAAACGCTCTCCTAGTCTGGATGCCCCACCTGGTGTACCCTCTACTGTTGGGCATAGAAGGCCCTCGTGCCATTCCCCAGACACAATGAGGAAGTCTTTGTTCAGACCCTTGCTGGACTTAGGGAGACACTAGATGAGCCGGACCCTATCATCCCTTGTCCTCATGTAATAAGACTTCTCTTTCAGGTGCTGGAGTTTGTAGCACCAGTTCACATCATGATGGGTTAGCCTCAGCCCCATCTTCTCATTCAAGGCATCCACACAGCCTAAAATCCTAAATACGTCAGTAGCGCACTGAGTGGGAGATAGGCTGAAGTGCCTAAGATAGTCCCTCGTCACCGACCTTATGTGGATCCTCATTCTGCCCTCCAGAAAGGCGATTATAGGAATCGCCACCACACCCTCTTTCTTACTCGAACTCCATTCCCCCTCTCCGCAGTACCTCAAACCCACCGTATCGGGGATCCTATGATCAGCGACGAATTTGTCTATTAACTCCTCAGACTCAACTAATTTCTTAAGCCTACCCATCCTAGAGAACTAACAAGGAACTCAAGTGAACAGTACGAACTAGAGAGAGAAGAAGACTTACGGAAACGAGGGAAAGCTCCTCGGGCAGGCTTTTTGTGCTAAGGAGAGTTGCAAGTTCAGTTGGAGATGTGACCGAATTCGGAGTAGGTGCGCAGGATCTCTTGAATGTAAAAGTGAAAGGATGAACCAGTTCAACTGGCTATATATACCCCCAATTAAAAATAACCGCATGGACTTTCCCGCCCAGAGGGCCAGGAGCATCCCCATCGTCCATTCATCATTACACTATTGAACGTGGAGGACATAGAGCCGCCGAAATTTAATGAAGGCACGCTCCAAATACTGAAACGCCAGGAATGTCTCTTGGGCAGTTGAAAAGATTGTGACACTGACAAAAAGATAAGGCTCGACAGGCTAGGACATAGGCCCGAGAACATCAAAATCCTCCTCCCCGCCCGAGAGGCCGGGCAGTAAAATCTTAAGGGGCTATTATGGGGCCCAAATATTCAGCAACCCTGGCCCACTCCGTATCGGGCCCAAGATTCATGTCGAGGAGAGTACAAGATCTAAGGGTAAGTGGGAAAGGCCCAAGTCATCAAGGACCTCGCCGAGGATGCCCACATCCTCGGCAAACCGATATTGAAGGAAAGGAGTTGTCACTCACCCATTAAATGCACGCCACCAACACTCTGGCCGCATCAATGGTGAATTGACCAACCAACAGTGAAGCCTTGGTTACTTCAACTAACAGAAAGCCTACAAAGGCAACTGATGGGACAAGCCCTCAGACACAAGTTCAGATGGCTTACAAATGGACGACAGGGATCAACTGAACGAGGATATATAATAGATAGAATCCCTAAAGTAAATGGGAGGCCCTTCGGTGGGGGAGGGAAGGGTTCTTTCTTTCTTTTAGGGTGTTCAAGGACAACCCTTGTATTCATTGGTTCTAAGGAAAAGAGCTCCTCGGACTGGGCCGAGGACGAACTTTCCTCAAGAACACTTAGTCAAATTTTAGTTATTCTTCTTGTAAGCCCACGTCAACTGTTGTCTTTCTTGCTAGTGCCTAGCCCTTCTATCCATTCTCTACAAATTTATTGTACGGGGGCCGCCCCAAATGGGTCTCCACATAAGCTATTTATAAATTTTTGTGTATATTATAATTATCCTCACAATTTATAGTGAATAATTAGGTAGGTTGACCGTGAACCTCTGTTGAGGAGGAAATTAATGCCTTTGAATAAGATGTTGGGAAACCAAACCAAAACTCGACTATGAGCTCTTGAGATAACACACAAAGGCTTTTAATGTGATGACAAGCCTACCCAAGCAAGGAAACAAAGGCTACCAACAAGACATCAACAAAAGCCCAATGAAAAATATTTTATGATACTTAGTTAGTACATTAATGGTCCTGTTTTGATAGTTCAAGGGAAATAAATTCTCCAGCAGTAAGGGTGAAGTTACATTTAAGTCCAAAAGATAAATTGTCCAACGGTAGGGATGGAATTACACGGTCCAGTAATCAATAATTAGATAAATTTAGGAAAATTTTAGGTCCTTATATGCCTCATTCAAGAGGAATTTATTGTGCTTTCAGCCATCATTACATCAATGTGAGGGAAGAGTTCGATTGTTATAAATATATCGTATCCTTCAACAGTAAAGTAAAAAGTAAAAATTAAAGGTTCCCTAGGAAGAAAAAAGGGAGGATTAATTGGCATGGTGTGAAGGGAGAGAGAGATCCTAGCTCAGTGCAGCAAGTATTAAACCAAGATTTCATGAGCATGTGTTTATAAGGCATGGACGAGCTGAATGTGGGCTATTTTTGAGTGAGTGGGATAGGATTGATGTTGGGATTGAAGCTTTTTATGAGTAGTGGGTTGTTGTGACTAGTTGGAAGACATTTATGAGCTGTGATTGTGTAAAGGGGGGAGAAGAATATCTGGGATTAGATGGGTGTAGGTTGAAGATGATGGGTGGTGAGCTAAAAGAGAGCTGAACCACCAGCAAAAATGGTCAACGAATCTCAAGGTCTCAGAGGGGGGTAGCCAAGTTGTTTTTTTTGGTTAATTTGCTTGTGTTTTTATAATGGAGCTTTAGGGAAGCATTAATTGACAAGAATCCAAAAAACATATGATTACTCAGAGGTGATGAATCAAGGTCAAGCTTTCCTGGGGTTTTTGATAAGAAGTAGGAAAATCCATTTTAGGGGCTGTCTTGCTTCTTTGGGTAATAATGGGATTTTAGAGTGTTTTGCATTAAATGCCAGGATTTTTAGGGCTGAGCTTAATTATTGTGTTTGAGGTGTGTATCAAGAGTAAGATTTAACACCCCAAGCCAGGTGTCAAGCTCTAGTCTACTTTAGGAGGTTCCATTGGAGATCCCTTTATGCCCTCCAAACCACATGTTCCCAATTTTTCCCCTTTAGGATTCATGGACTTGGCACATGAATCACGTCCTGAACGTTTTCAACATTTATAGTATCAATTTGTTGAAGTTTGGATAATTTGGTTTCAGCTCCCCTTCCGCTAGAGGTGCAGTATTGAGGAAAATGATGGAGTTCCATCATCCTTTAAACTTCAGCTGACGTGACAACCCTCGGGCAATGTTCACGTAAGGTAGAAGGTGACAGAAAATTGATGGGACAGCCCTTAGTCCATTCTCAAAGGCTTGGTTCTCTTGTATGAGTCTCTAGTTGTTCTTTTTGGTTAGGGATAAACAAGGGTTGGTTGCCCACTTTCAATCATTTGCCTCCTGTTGATGTTTTTTGGCTTGGGCTTGCTTACATGGGCTGACCCCTCTGGGCCAAGTTATGTGCATCCTAAACAATACATGTTTGCCATGGGTTTTCATTCCTCATGAACTTTTGTTAGTGAATACTTTGAGTTTTTCCATAGATACTTGCAGTGGGCCTTTGGGCAGTTAGTTGTAATGTTTGAAACAATAGGACAAGTTTCAAAAATACTTTTGTTAATAATATTTACTATGATGAATTCCATATTGCAAACAATGTTCATGGTTTCTAATAATCGCATCATAATTGAGCTTGTGGGTTTGAATGTTTTACCACGAGTGTTAAAGGTATATATTATGGATATCGTGATGCAAATGATATCCATGTATTTCATGGGTTTATAATACGAGGACATAATCCTCAAGATAACTCTCCATGAGTTTTTTATAAGATGATTGCCATGGTCCTTTTTGCCATGATATTTTTTCTTTGCCAAGCATTGATGACCTTGGGCTCTTTTTTCTTTTTGATAAAGTAGTGCCAATGAAGATTGGGCTTTAATGTTGCTAATGAGAATTAGGTTTTGATGTTGTTAATGAGAATTGAGTTTTGATGTTGCCAATGAGAATTGGGCTTTAGATAGATAAATTGCCATGGGTTTAAACCATGGGCTTTGATTATGGGTTTGAATTCCATTAATAAAATTGTTTTGCCATGGACTTGAATCATGGGCTTTTCAAATATTGCCAAGCATAAGTATTCTTAGGCTTTAAATAGAATAGGTTGTGTGTATTTGAAAGTAAATAGGTGGTACTTAAATAAAATTAAGTATAATAAAAAAGTATCCTAACAACCTCCACGTCCAATTCTTTTGTTAGGATCATAATTATAAACTCTTCACTAGTTTTCACACATGCACGCACATATGCACGTTGGCTCACATGTGCTCGTGCGCGCACACACACAACTCTTCACTAGTCCTCACATTTTGGGTAATAAATATTGAAATTAAATTTCAAACATTATTAGTAATATTCATAGTATAATGTATAAGATATAGAATACATGCACATTTCATTCAGGTCAAAATTATTTTTAAATATGACATATAAAATTGAAATTAAAAAAATTAACAGTTGCATATATTACATATTTGAACAAAAAAATTGGGCCTAAAAGAACTATTATATATGTTAAGTTATTATTTTTATTATATTCTAAATTTTTATGGGATATATTCTTGTAGGAATAAGGGCCCAAAACTGTATATTAGGCATTGGGCCTTATCCGAGGACGTTAGCATGTCCGAGGAGGGATAGCTAGTTGAGGGACATCAGTTTAAAGTCTCATAAGCAAGGAATGAGTGAAAAGCTATCCGAGGAGAAATTCCTCCTCGGCTTCGACAAATATAACTCAGGTACGAATTCCAACGATGAGATTGACCTCCATCAAGGCTACAGTGTTAGTAGCGTACCTTATGAACACATAAGTGTTGACACCTCATTTTGCAACCCGCATTTAACCTCACATGGAGGGTAAAATTGTACTTTCACCTTGGAAATATGCATCTTGATTCTGGCTGTTAGATCCTTAATCTCATTTCACCAAAATGATCTTGATGTTGTAACGATCAAATTGATTGGTCATAAGCCCTAATCGGACCACCAAATTGAAAGTTATCGTCAAATCAAGTTTTAATGGCTGAGATGCACTATCACAAATTGAGTCCGACTATATGTGATTATGAACAATTGATTCCAATTTGTTATAATTATAATCAATTTGAGATTAATGATGTGTCATAATTTGATTGATTAGGACTACATTTTATGGTGAGGTTGCATACACCTAATTAATTAGATAATTAAACATTAATTATTCAATGAATAATTTGTGCAATTATCTTTTAATTAGAGTAAATTTGGAATCAATTAAGTCTGAAATGAGAGTGATTGGAGCCATTTAATGTTAATTGGGAGCTAATTTAGGACCTATTAATGTTAATTGTGCTAAAACCATTTTCTAACAAATAATCTCTGCTCACCATTTCATCAGTATCTCTCAGAATAGTTTGAATATGTGAATGAGGTTAATTTTCCTAGAAACTAGACATCCGGGGCTTCAATTTGAGTATAAGAACGAGACAATTCCGATCAGAATTGAGTCAGATATAATTTTTCGAAGTTGGCTCTATAAGCTGTTACAGCAGCTACGGGAAAACCGAATTTTGGCTTGCTCCTCACTCCCACCAATCTCTCCATTTAATGCACCAGATTTTCCCCAAGGCCAAAATGAGGTCTAGGTTCATGATTTTTTGTCAACCCTCATTAAATGGCCTTCCATTCATATTTCCTCCACCACTACTATATAAACCCTCATTCTCCTTCATTCCAAGACACCAAAAACCCTCTCTCTTCTCCTCTCTTGAGTTCTAAGAAGTTGAGTAGTCTTGTTATATCTTGGTCTTCCTGAGACTCAAGGTATTGAGTGAGACTCACTCTCTCTCTCCTAACTCTTTTTGTCCTCCACCCTTATGACCTCCCTCAAGAGTCTCCTCCTCCACCATATGGATATTGCATGAAGGTATAATCTCTTTCCCTAATTGTTTTTTATGTTGCCATGATGAAAGTTTAAGATAATAATCATTTAAATTCCTTTGAATATGTTTGAATGTTCTTAATTGTTCTTATATGTTCTTCACATGTTCTTATTTGTTCATCACATATTCATGCATAACACTAGTTTTAATCTTAAATCCACATCAAAAACATGAAAAATATATTTGTTTAATAATTCTTTTAAATTCTTGAATCTAGGATATCACCATCCACACACATTCACTAAAAAGTATTTTTCAATTCAAATGAAATGCTTAATCAATTGAATTAGGATTTATCACATACACACACTTTAAATTCAACATGCAAATTGATTGATAACATATTAGATTATGTGATATGAATGTTGGCCACTATAGTCTAGAAGACTGGTTTCACAGGGCAAGGTGGGTGCCTAACACCTTCCCACCTTGTAACATAACCTCCGAACTTAGATCAAGGGTTGATAGACCAATGTTTATTCGTGTAATTTTCAATTTTTAGATTGTAACTAGGAAACAAAGCCATGTACTTTATCTTAGATTGTATTTTGGACCAAAGCCATATAATTTTCCTATGATCAATGTAAATTCAATTGAAAATTAATAAAATGAGGAATTTTTCAATTTTGGTTTTTTTATTTATTCCAATAATTAAATAAGTGGCGACTTCATTGTAAAACCCTTAATCTAAAGGGGAAAATATAACTAGTCGAACCTCCATTTTGAGAGGGAATAACACGATTCCACCCATTCATGTGGATTTGGCCCAACATCCTATAAAAGGGGGCCGGGGGCGCTGTCTCTCACAGTGGCGACTCCACTGGGGATATTGAGGGTTAAGTTTCAATTAGGTTATGGTGGTCAATCATGTCATTGTTTTTTTATTGCTTTTTGTATATAATATGTCTAATATGTCATTATATTGCATGTCATGCATCATTTGCTTGAATGAAATTTATTTTATTTGTGTGCTTGCTCAGAAGCCCGGTAGTATTAGTCGTGGATTGTGGTCTTCTTGAGACTCACATACCCAGCGGCGAACCTACCACCCACGTCCAATTCTTTTGTTAGGATCATAATTATAAACTCTTCACTAGTTTTCACGCATGCACGCACATATGCATGTTGGCTCGCATGTGCGCATGTGCTCGTGCGCGCACACACACAACTCTTCACTAGTCCTCACATTTTGGGTAATAAATATTGAAATTAAATTTCAAACTTTATTAGTAATATTCATAGTATAATGTATAAGATATAGAATACATGCACATTTCATTCAGGTCAAAATTATTTTTAAATATGACATATAAAATTGAAATTAAAAAAATTAACAGTTGCATATATTACATATTTGAACAAAAAAATTGGGCCTAAAAAAACTATTATATATGTTAAGTTATTATTTTTATTATATTCTAAATTTTTATGGGATATATTCTTGTAGGAATAAGGGCCCAAAACTGTATATTAGGCCTTGGCCCTTATCCGAGGACGTTAGTATGTCCGAGGAGGGATAGCTAGTTGAGGGACACCAGTTTAAAGTCTCATAAGCAAGGAAGGAGTGAAAAGCTATCCGAGGAGAAATTCCTCCTCGGATTCGACAAATATAACTCAGGTGCAAGTTTTAGCAACGAGATTGACCTCCATCAAGGCTACAATGTTAGTAGCGTACCTCATGAACACATAAGAAGGAAGGGAATCAAAAAAATATCTAACGAAAAGCTGCTACCTCCACATTGAATGCTTCGCAGCTACTTTTTTAGTCGCATTTATGTGGAGCAGACTTCTAAACAGTGTTTTCTTAGCTACCGCAACTCACAGAGGGCCAGAAAGGATGTCTGATGGGACGGATACTCAAGTAGTGGCGTAGATGATTGACAAATGGAGGGTCGAAATCATCGGGGAGGAGATATATAATGTAAGAGACCCCTGGAGGGCTAGGGATCGAAAAAGTAGAGAAAAGATATTGTAGCAATCAGAGTTGCACTTGTAATCAGTTTCATTAATCTATATAGAGATCCATCTCCTCGGACATTAATTTTCTCCACCTTACGTGCTTTGTTCTCGCATGGTTGCCTTACGAACCCACCCTAGCCGTTGTTATATTCACTAGGGTCTAGTTTTTCAACCCACTATCTACAAATTTATTGTATTGGGCTCATCAACCCACAATCCCACACTTATTGGGCTTAGGCTGCTAACCGTGACCTTACAATTCTTATTTATTAGTATATTTACGTTGCCTTAATATAATTTTATAAGATGTTATAATAAATCAACTAATTGAGTATTTATTATATTTTTATACTCTTATTTTTTTTGTATTTTTAATTAAAATATATAAAAATGAATGAATAAGATGATATTTAATATATATTTTTTCATTCACATACTTGACTGGGAAAAGACAAAATAACAAATGGTGTTTATTGTTTCATATTATTATAATTTAAAATAATTTTACTTTAATTTATATGAAATCCAATATGAATACATAAATATATATTATAGATGACAACAATATCTACTCATTTAATTATAAAAACTATCAAGAAAATTCAATCTCATAATAAAATTATGAAAATACATAAATAAATTAAAAATATTGATTATTTTTGGCAACTTTGATAAGCATTTAGGTTCTTATTCATTTTTATTTATTTTTATTTTTTTATACAAGATAAAAATTATACTCTAATATAATCTAAGTGTATATATGTGTGAAACTCTCTCTTGGAGACTTGAACTCCGGCCCTTGCCAATAAATACTCTATACCACAAATGGTAGGTTAGCAAAAATAATAGGATCGGTAGATTCAATACGTTAAGAGGCACCAAATTTGGCCAATAAATTAACACATTAGTTGGTTTCCTTGAAGATGTGATTGTTAAGTTAAAAATAGCATGAACCCTGAGCTCTACATCCAGCTCAGCTCAACACAAATCGAACTAATCCCAAGTTTTTTTTTTTTTTTGAGATAGTTTCAATCTGGTGTCTGCTCTTGATGATTGCTTTTTATCATCAAATCAAAATACTAATTAGTTTTCGGTGGAGGCAGAAATTGAACCTCAAATCTCTTATTCAACCATAAAAAATTTTATCAGTTGAACTAACTGAAACCCACCCTCAGAGACTTTAACCCCAAGCTTAATTGTCAAAATGTTTTTATATAAGTATAGTATATAAAAAAAAAAAAACATTTAACATATATTTTATACATTATAATTATAAAAATATAATAAAAAATACAAACATACAGTGTATATAGTATGATTTGGAGATTGAAAAGGGTCACATGGCGCTAAAAGAATATGCAGCTAAAAAAAAGTGTACGAGACGAGTGTAATCAGTGGTAGGTAGGGTGTCAAAACGTGAAGTGAAGGAAGGAATATGCGAAAGGTCCAAAAGGAAAAAGGCAAAATCTCATGAACCCAAAAAAAGGTACTCACCCTAACATTTTTTCCCTTCAACATTATTTCAGCATAGCCTCACCCTTATCTCACACTCTCTGAGCAAATAACAACAACATTTCAGGATTATCAAAAAAAAAAAAAAAAAAAAACAACAACATTTCAGAGTTCAGATTTTCTAACTCACTCACAAATCACTATATATATATATATATATATTAAGACAAACAAAACCGTCTCAACGTCAAGCTCTACTCTCTCTCTCTAGAACCTTCTCTCTCTAGATCTCTCTCTCTGAGTGAAACTCGAAGCTCCGATCGTCACCATGGGTAATCTTTCTTTTCCTTCACTTCGATCTTTTCCTTTTATTTTTTATTCTTATTGTTAGGTTTAAATCTAATGGTTTTCAATTTGTATTTGATTTTCCTTTCGAATCGCAAAAGTTTCTTTCGGATTTTTATTATTATTTTATTGATTTTTTGTTTTTTTTGTTTTTGTTTTTGTTTTTGATTTTGATTTATATGTAATGGAAAAGGTTCGAATTAGTTTCATTTTTGAATCGCAGAAGTTTCTTTCGGAATTTTTTGTTTGTTTTTGTTTTTGAATCTGATGTGGTTTTGATTTGCGAGTTTGATTTGTTTGGTTGATGATGATGATGATGGTGATGATCGCAGCTAGTGAGAATCCATTCAAGAGCATATTGAAGACGCTGGAGAAGCCAGGCGGTGGTGAATTCGGCAAGTACTACAGCTTGACAGCTCTCAATGATCCGAGGATCGGTTAGTAGTATTTCCGTTTGGTTACTGAGAGAATTGCTTGGAAAATCAATGTAAGATCTTATGGTTTATGGTACTCTCAGGCTAATTGATCCGTTGGACTGGTAGTATTAGCCTTTTGTTTTTGTTTTCGTAGCTCTCAGTAATGATTTAATTTAAATTTCTTTACGTTAGGTTAATTAATTAATACGTTAGGTATGGTAGATCAATTACAAATGATTACATTAATATACATATAAATATATACATGTTATAATATGAATGTATTGGATTTTATTATTTTAGTAATGATATAATAATTTTGCTCAAAATGTTGTGATCAATATGAGAGTTTAGATGGAAATGTTAAGAACTATTTTGTAATTATACTAATATTTATTGTAAACAGCATTAGCCGACCCCAAAAAATTTGAGATTAATACCTAGTTAAACTGATATTTATTGTAATTGGCGTTAAGTGATTTTTAATTAGAACTATTAATTGATTTATTTTTTCCGTGGAATGGTGTTGCCTGTTTGGTGTAGTTTTTTAGACTTTTGATGATTCAATTGATGTTTGTGTTGCAGATAAACTTCCTTACTCTATTAAGATACTTCTGGAATCGGCAATTCGTAATTGCGATGAGTTTCAGGTTAAGAGTAAGGATGTTGAGAAGATTATTGATTGGGAGAACTCTGCTCCCAAACAGGTTGAAATCCCATTCAAGCCTGCTAGAGTGCTTTTGCAGGTTAGCTATGAGTAGTGATTTGATCTTGTTCTATGAGATTTTGGGGAATGTTGTCTATGAAAGGTTGACATCATTGTGATGTATATCTTGTGCTCAGGATTTCACTGGGGTACCTGCTGTTGTTGATCTTGCTTGCATGCGAGATGCTATGAACAGGCTTGGTGGTGATTCTAATAAAATTAACCCTTTGGTGAGTTACCCATGGATTGACTCAGATTGGCATATCTAGTTCTCTATTTGTTTAAAGCTTCCGTTTTATTTATTTTTTCCTTTGGTTTCGTGTTTATGGAAAAGTGCCAATCAATACAAGGCTATATAGATTGATTTGGTGTAGTGGTGAACATGTTTTAGAGATGGTAATATAAACATTTTGTAAATGCAGGTTCCTGTAGATCTTGTCATTGATCACTCGGTTCAGGTTGATGTGGCGAAATCAGAAAATGCGGTGCAAAAAAATATGGAATTTGAATTCCAGCGAAACAATGAGAGATTTGGTTTTCTCAAATGGGGTTCAAATGCATTTCATAACATGCTCGTTGTTCCTCCTGGATCAGGGATAGTTCACCAGGTAATTGCATCATTTGAGGAGTGCACTTGATACTGCTTTGCTAGAGATGCATCTTGTTATGATTTGTGGTCTGTTAGGTTTGTGAAGATCAATTTCTGGTATCTTTCTGCAATTCCCGTAATCTTGCAGTGAATTTGAGGTTTGTGATGTTGATTACAGGTCAATCTTGAATACCTTGGCAGAGTCGTCTTCAACACAGACGGCTTGCTTTACCCTGATAGTGTTGTTGGAACAGATTCACACACAACTATGATAGATGGATTGGGTGTTGCTGGATGGGGAGTTGGCGGGATAGAAGCAGAAGCTACTATGCTTGGCCAGGTAAAAAAGAGTTTGACAAGTAATTCTGTATGACTGTATCTAGTTATTGGAGCTGGAAAATGGAATGTTTCTTTGTTTGAATGCTTAAATAACACAAATTTGTTAGTTTCTGCAATATTCTTGTAGATGTCAACTCTTTTGTTGCCTATATTGAAATAATTCATGAACACAAACAAATATATTTGCAAATTCCTCTAGTTTTGTCTAATTGTACTTCTTTCTTCAGAGCAAACATTTATTATTATTGTTTTCATTTTTATGCAGCCCATGAGCATGGTCCTGCCTGGTGTGGTGGGGTTTAAATTATTAGGAAAACTGAGAGAAGGTGTGACGGCTACGGACTTGGTTTTGACAGTAACTCAAATGCTTAGGAAGCATGGAGTTGTTGGCAAGTTTGTGGAGTTCTATGGTAAACCCATTAAATTAATTATGTTCAAGTTCTATTTTAGCAATTTTGGTGGTCATTATTGTCTGTTTTGCCAATCTATCTAACAGTAGATGTTGGCCTTTACTCTCTTATGCAGGGCAAGGCATGAGTGAATTGTCACTAGCAGACCGTGCCACTATTGCCAATATGTCTCCCGAGTATGGTGCAACCATGGGCTTCTTTCCTGTGGATCATGTTACTCTGCAATATCTGAAATTGACTGGCAGAAGTGATGACACTGTAAGACATTATTGAATCATTTAATTGTTATTTCCTTTTCAACATAAATTAACTTGTAAATTCTCATGCAGATTGCTACGATTGAATCCTATTTACGGGCTAATAAGATGTTTGTGGACTATAGCGAGGTATGCATACAACTTATGTTAGACACAACATTCCTGCAGTGTATACAATAACATGTGTTCTGACTATAAATCTGCTGCCTGAACTCAGCCCCAAGTTGAGAGAGTTTATTCCTCTTATCTAGTGCTTAATCTTGAAGACGTTGAACCTTGTATATCTGGTCCAAAAAGGTACATTTTACAATATAATTTTTAACTTTCATTCACACACTTAATATGAACTGTACCATTTTCAATCTTCCATGATTTGCCACTCAAAATCAGATTCTTTGCAGGCCGCATGATCGAGTTCCTCTAAAAGAAATGAAAGCGGACTGGCAAGGATGCTTAGATAGTAGAGTTGGTTTCAAGGTGGGACCTATTTCAAACTTGTAGAAAATTGTGTTTAATTGTCAGGGCTGCCATTAAGAAATACTATATTATGTCCATAGCTTCAAAATTGAAAAGAACATAAGTAAATGTATCCTCTTTTCTAAGATTATGTTAAGGATAGGAAGTATATAAAACAAACACTTGAGAAAGATTATAAATGTGTCAGTCCAATAGTAACACGAAGATGAATATAATCAGTATATTTATAATAATAACAATCTACTAATGGGGTGGTTCCAGGATGTCACTTCCATATTAGGCCCAATACACATGGAATTCTCAGTTTTACCTAAAAATGGATAGTGATGTTTTTTTTATTTTTAGACTTGCTGCAGAAGAAGTGTAAAATTGTGAAGCTATAAGGGAGAAGCATCAGAGCTTGATCCATTCACCTTCCCCTAATAATGTGATTCATATCTGTTTTTCAATTTCTGGGGACAATCCATTACTTTGTTGTCAATGATTTCTTTCCTTCTTGTGCTTTTGGCTTTGTGCTAGCATCTGCATGTTTCCTTTATTATTTTCTGTCTGGTGAATTGGGTATTTATACATGCACATAGTGTGTTACCATGGGACTGTTACTTAATGACTGCTGTTAATTAATATAACAGTTACCACTGCCTCCCTCTTCTCTTTGTGCTTACTTTTCTTGCGTGATATATAACAGGGTTTTGCTGTACCAAAGGAATCTCAAAAGAAAGTTGCAGAGTTCACATTTCATGGGACCCCAGCACAGCTTAGGCATGGGGATGTTGTTATTGCTGCTATCACTAGTTGCACAAATACTTCCAATCCTAGTGTAATGCTTGGAGCTGCACTGGTTGCGAAGAAAGCCTGTGAACTTGGATTGGAGGTTAGATGTCTCTATCTTTGTGTGCCTCTTCATGTTCCCCTACGCTAGCATGCAAGATTCAATAAGATCTGTCTGAAGAGATACTCGGTTAATAAATTTTGTATTAGATGAACTGCATTAGCAAGCACTCAGTGTGGGATAGCGTGAGATATGCTAAAAGACTGCATATGTCTATTTGGAATACCATTTGACTGATGATGTTGGTTGGATATTTGTTTTGTCTGCTTTGTTGTTCAATCACTTGAAGTTTTGCATTTAAATTTTTTTTCATTTTTTGATAAGTGATAGAAGTTTTATAAGTAATAAAAGTACTCCATGTTCACGATAATGAACAAAAGGTACTAGAAACAATTACAAGCAAATCATAAAGAAATTGTTGAAGGCAAAGAAATGAGTATTTGAGTGTGCATATTATATCAATTGTTTTGCACTTACATATGGTGATATATCTTTTATCAGGTGAAGCCATGGATTAAGACGAGTCTTGCTCCAGGTTCTGGTGTTGTAACCAAATACTTGCTAAAGAGGTACTGTTTAGGTGATTTAAAATGCCATTTTCAGAATACGCTCATGCTCACGCACATCCATATGCATAATTCCTGAGTTATATTGTGTCTGCAGTGACTTGCAGAAGTATTTAAATCAGCTAGGGTTTCATATAGTCGGGTATGGTTGCACAACATGCATTGGAAATTCAGGAGATCTTGATGAAGCTGTGGCATCAGCGATTACTGAAAATGGTAGATATTTTGTTGTGCTTAGTGCTTGTTTGGATGCCATCCATAAGAGTTTTTCAAGGTGAAGTTGTTGATCTTGTGCATAATTCCAGATATTGTAGCGGCAGCTGTATTGTCTGGAAATAGGAATTTTGAGGGTCGTGTGCATCCTTTAACAAGGGCTAATTATCTTGGTTCTCCTCCACTTGTGGTTGCATATGCTCTTGCTGGGACGGTATGTTGCTTGCATCTTAGCATATCTTTGCAAACACATGCGCTTTGAGAGTATCTCTCATTTGGGGACAATGGTGCAGGTAGATATTGATTTTGAAACAGAACCAATCGGGTTGGGGAAAGATGGAAAGAAGATATTTTTCAGGGACATTTGGCCATCCAATGAAGAAGTAGCAAATGTGAGTTGTTCAACCTGCTTAAGTATGACTTTTACATCCAGATTTAAAGATCATTAGCATTCTCATTTTTCTTCTTTCAAATCCTTTCTTCAGGCTGTACAATCAAGTGTGCTGCCTGATATGTTTAGAGCTACATATGAGGCAATCACAAAGGGAAATCCCATGTGGAATCAATTATCAGTACCTTCTGGCACTCTCTATGCCTGGGACCCAAAATCAACTTACATACATGAGCCACCATACTTTGCAGATATGAGTATGTCTCCTCCAGGCCCTCATGGAGTAAAGAATGCTTACTGCTTGCTCAACTTTGGCGATAGCATTACGACTGACCACATCTCACCAGCTGGTAGCATCCACAGAGACAGTCCAGCAGCCAGATACCTTCTGGAACGTGGGGTTGATAGGAGAGATTTCAACTCTTATGGAAGTCGCCGTGGTAATGATGAGGTGATGGCAAGGGGCACTTTTGCCAATATTCGCATTGTCAACAAACTATTGAAAGGAGAAGTTGGACCAAAAACCATTCATATTCCAACTGGCGAGAAACTCTCTGTGTTTGATGCTGCTATGGTAATTTCCTCTAAGCTCACCTTTTACATATGGTTGTTAATAAATGATATTTAGCCTCTGATTCATGAACAGAAATATTGAAAGGAACAGATGGTAATGAAATGTTTAAAATTATTAATTATTGCCCTATGTATGCTCCAACATTGGTGCCATCCAAACTAACTTAAATTTTCATGTAGGATTATCAGTCATTTAGTTGTGATACATGGGTTTGTCGCTGAATCCTAGTTTAATCAGTGGTGTTTATTAAGGACTTTCGTTCACTGTACGGTTATCCATGTGCTGGATACTCTTTATCACCCTGTTGAGTCTTATAAGTCTGTTTAGAAACTGATTTAATTTAATGCTTTTGATTGCTGCCCAAGTTTTTATCTTTTAACTTTATGAAGCACTCCTAGAAGAATTCAGAAATGTGTGCATCAGTTTTTTAATTTCTTTTTATTTACAGAAATACAAGAGTGAAGGGCATGATACGATAATTCTGGCTGGTGCTGAGTATGGGAGTGGAAGTTCTCGTGATTGGGCTGCCAAGGGACCAATGCTACTGGTACACCTTATATAGTATTTCATTTCATGCAATTTCCAGTTTGTTTAGAGGCTGAAAATAACTTTTTCAGTTTGTTTCGGCTTTAATATGATGGCTTTAATTGATAATTGTCCCCAGGGAGTGAAAGCAGTGATAGCAAAGAGCTTTGAGCGTATTCATCGCAGTAATTTGGTGGGCATGGGGGTCATTCCACTATGTTTTAAGGCTGGGGAGGATGCCGACACTCTAGGGTTGTCTGGCCATGAACAATATACTATCGATCTTCCAAGCAGTGTGAATGAAATTAGACCAGGTCAAGACGTCACAGTGGTGACCGACAATGGCAAATCATTCACGTGTACATTAAGATTTGATACTGAGGTAACAGATTAGACCAGCCTTTTCTCATTTTTATCTGTCTTATCAATGATGAAAGTTCTGGTTTCTTAAAATTTTCCATTAAAAGAGTGTGTTGTGAAGTTTAATTTGTCCCACCCTCCCTTAAAAGTTACAATGGCTTTTGAGTGGAATTGTGGTGTGCTTTTATGTTAGAACCCATTTCTCTTTCCCTTGTGTGTGTGTGTGTTTGTTTCTCAAAAAAAAAATAATAATAATAATAAAAAAATTTTCCATTCAAACATAATGTTTTTTTAGGGGGGTTGAATAACATAAAGTTTTGGTTACTTCCGTGCAGGTGGAACTGGCATATTTCGATCATGGAGGGATTTTACAATATGTCATCCGAAACTTGATCAATGCAAAGCATTGAATTAGCCACGCAAATCAGCAAGCCATGTTGATGGCTTTGCGCCTGCCTCTAATTTTTGGCCATCCAAATAATCCATATGGGCTGGGAAACACACAGAACGTTGTTTCGAATTTGGAGCATACCCTAAGCTAATTTTATGAATAAAATGTAAGGAACTGGTGGAAGTATCCTAGTGTTTGACATGAATGGATCATTTACAATACGAAATTCCCAATGGTATTTGATTCAGTGTTCATCATCATGATCTCCCCATTTCTTTACTGTTGAAGTTTGATTACAGGTAAAAAAAAGGCTCGAAATGCCACTTTAATTTGATAGATTGAGGACACCAACTATTTGTATGAATTCTCATATGGCTCTTAACTATTAATGCAATGCACTAAGTGTCTTGAATTAATTGGGATCATCACAGCAACCCAAGGAAAAGCATATGTCTGCAAATTAAATGACCTTTTATAAGCTAGTATTGCTATGCAAGTCCTATCTAATTTTGATAGTTAGAATCATATAAGAATCGAACGTAAGATTTTCCGTTATGGCAAAAAAATAAAAAATAAAATGAGGAAGGAGGAAGGAGGCTCTGCATTGATTAGAGGCATCTTGCAGTTTAGAATTTTACCGTCACTCAAACCTGATTTGATTATTTCCCATTGCCAAACCTCATTCATTTATGACATAAAGTGCCTTGCAAAGGACAAAGTATCTATGGATCGCCCCACATTTTGATTTTGTAAACCCGATACGTCTATGGAACCCATATGTTGTGAGGGGGGGTTTCATATGCTCTATATCTCCTAAGATAAATATTCCTTGAAAAGACATTGATGCATGCAGCATCATCTTTCAAAACATTCTCATTGTACCTAGAAACAAGGTGAATATCTCAATCCATTAGGGTTGGCTGAATAGTTGGACACTTGTTCTCAAAGTGACTGTCTTATGTTTGACTAAGAACTTTTTAGTTCAAGTTCAAGTACCAATACTTTGAAAAAACTCCTTGAACTAGCGATTTAGTCCGCTATTGGTCCATCCGTCCGTCACGAACAGTAATTAATTTTGGTTGAAAGTTTTGAAGAAATTACGTGGAAACCCCAAAAAAAAAAAAAAAAAAAAAAAGTTGCATATCTCCGTTATAAAATCAATCCTCTAAAGACACACAAGACACGTTTTTAAGCAGTTATCACGCAACCATCATTGCTGGGCACCGGTCAAGTCATGGTCGCCCTTTTATTCTTTTTCTTTTTTTTGAAACAAAGTCATGGTAGTCCTATCAGGGCTCTAATTCCAATAGCAAATGGGCAGTCAGCTTAACAAACTGACATACATGTACCAAAGAAATATAAAAAGAAAACACATTATATATATATTCACACACAGAAATAAATGTACCAAAGAAATATAAAAGAAAGCACATTATCTTCATTGATTGTAATATTCTGTTTCACAAAGGGCACGTTTCTTTTCAACAAATGTTCTAAACCTATTGATGATTTAAACACCCATAAACATTTTAATTTTTTATTATATCGGTGGTCATAAGAATCTAAAGGGCTCACAAGCAAAAAATGCAAGTTAGCAAAAGGTGGAACTACATCAAAATTATGGCAAATTTATAGCATGAAGGCATCGAGCTGGTATACAAGGTTACATACGAGACTTTTAAGCCCAATAGCGCTGGAGCTCTGACTGAGAGATAGAAGTACAACAATGAGATGAGAACTCATTTAAACCTGCCCAAGAAACAAGCATTAAGGACACCTGACAGGTTTTCAATTGAGGATAAATATTATTATAATCTAAACCAACCAAGCAATTTCTAATTCATGAACATATCACAAAAAAAAATTTAAAAGATAAGAAATCAATTAAAAGAGGGATTGGTTTTTTCAACTAATAGATTCATTTATCAAGATTGCAGCTTCTCACATTAAGCAACAAGACATTACCTACATTAACCAGGTTTTTTAGTTTTTCTTCCTTTATTTATTTGTTTTTATTTAAACAAGACATCAATCCAATAGTCTCCAGCATCAAAATTACAAAAAAAAATTAAAATAATATCAGATGCAATGCAAGGCTCAAAATATTTTCCAGTGCCCCACATCAAAAATCCTTTCATTTGCTTCAAAAAAGGCCGAAGATAAACTGCTGATCAGGCCCTTCAGTGTATGACTAGTGGGCTTGTAGAGGAACTAAAACTACAAAAGAACAAGCTTCACAAACACACAAACACAAATTGCACGCTCAAAATTTTTTGTGTTCAAATAATTGGGGGGGGGGGGGGGGGGAGATCTGAACCCTGGATGTTTCCGTTTGAAACACCGAGAGGTTACAAACACAAGGATCTTGGCATGTCAAAGCTGACAAATGTTTATCTTCTGCAGTCTGTGGTGCACAAAACTAGTTCTTTTTTTCTTTTCTTTTTTTGGTTAAGTAAAACTAGTTCAAATATTGTTAGATTGTCAACTGCATATCCAGGCTAGTAGTAAATGAAATGCAAATATAAACTAACTACGACTAGAGCCCACACAATCAATCTCCGTGAAAGCTAGCATGATGATCTAAAATCATCAAGCTTTAATATAAATATTTAGAAGAGCATATAGACCATATCAATATTTCTTCCTGTTGTTTCAGTTGTGGCTTTACTAATAACAGTAGGAGTTAAAATCTAGAGATTGTTAGTTATTCAAACACAACTTTTCCTATCAAATATTGAAAAATTCTTCTGGTCTCAATTTCAAGTCCAACCAAAAAGCTAAAACCTATGCATGTCATTTGCAAGATATTCATTTTAAATAATGGTTTGTGGAATTTACATTTGTAAAACACCAGCCATCATCAAGGATGTTAGATTACATGATTAAATTCACAATTTCCTAACTTAAACCTTTTGGGAAAATCAATTATTTATCTTGGCATTAGAGCAGGTCTCAGGTTCAAGCCTGGTCTCCACCTTACCTCCAATTTAAAAAATTCTCATGTGTTGGGCTTTGCTTAATAAAGACAGTTTAGGCCCACTCGTTAAAGGAGAGTGTAAGATTAAATGATCAAATTCATCATTTCCTAATAGCTTAAGCTTTTGGGACAATTAATAATTTATCAAATGACTTAACCATTTATAACACCAGCTTTTCATTCTCAAGTTTTATGTTTCACTTTTAATTTTAGGAAGAAAATGGTGTAAATTGTAGGTAAACAAGATAACAGAATATCCTGATAGATGCTTGTCAACAATGTATCAGCTTCACTTTATGTCAATATCTCTACATGTATGCAACAATCAATATCTTGATGTTTGTAAATAAACACATCTTGTGTATCAACTCATATGTATTTCTATTTCTAATAACCACTAAATTGCTAGTTTAAAATGAGATACTAAAGATTTCTTAATGTCTATTCTGGGAATACAAAATTACCTTTAACACAGTAGCTCAAATCTTGTACTCATTTACACGCACCCATTTTGTAGCTGACCACTTGTTCCCCTTGATCACAGGGCAACCACCTGAACAAAACAGAAGAATAGAACTCAACATTAACAATTGAATGATGACTCAGCATATTGTGAATAATTAACTAATAAAATGATAATTAAGACGTGCCTCATAAAATGCAGTAGTACACACACAAGGGAAATGCCACTCCTTCAAAATATGAAGGCATATTGGCCTGGAAATGACTGAAAAGTGAAAAACTGAACTAGGTGCTTCAGCATCTGAATGATTAACAATGATAACTAACCGTGCAAACTTGATGGATCTAGACTAGCATCAGGCTTCATGCTCCAGAAAAGCAAAGCATCACCCATCTTTGGTTTAACAGAAAGTCCTTCTTTTCCGCAATCAGATAGCTCATTCCACCAAGGCACTGCGCTAATATTCCCCTTGGCCGAAGGAAACACTGTCTCACCCCCTTCTTCAACGTCTGAGCTGTACCATTATGAAAGAAGATACTTTATTGAAAGAAAATACTTGGGCCTCTAAAAATTTAAAAGGCAGAAATTTTATGTCACTTACAGATACATAAGAATGGTAGCCATACGCTGACCCCCATTTTTAGTGTTGAACTCATCAAGGAAGTAGTCAAAGTGAGGTTCATATTTTTGTCCAACTTCGTAGTGGAGCACTTGAACTCCTTCCCCGTGATCTGTTTATGATCAGCTTAATTATACAAGACAGATAACAGATAAAAATCAAAAGCCACACTTTTTTCCCCTTCCTGTTCCCTCATTCTTCCATAGACCATATTGAGAATAAAGCTTCATTTCCATCTTTGTCATTTTCAAATAGAAATATATATTCTTTAAAAAAAAAAAAAATTAACTATTCCCAAATTCCTTCTTATCAAGAGAAAATGGTGTGTCTAAGAGAGAAACATGAGAAAAAAAATAAAAATTTGAGGATTTGACAATAAACCATAATGAAAGAAGGTAGGAGTGAGACAAGAAAAATTCATTCCGAATTTAAACAAAGATAAAACAGAAACTTCCATTTTGATCAACAAAAACATAAAGAAACATTGGAGGTTCAAACCGCATACCCATAGGTAAAAAGGTGAAATCAGCAATCTTTTTCTCAATGTTCCTAATAATCTTATCACGTCCTCTTGCCAGAAATGTTCCAGAGCTTGTACGAACCCTGAATTTAAACAAAATATTACACATATGATGGTAATTTTAAAATAAAAAATAAAATAATAATAATAAAGGCAAAGGAATGAAGATTAGGTCAAGGAAAACTTCCATCTTCAAGATTAAGCATAGATGGCAAGAGAGAAGAATGGTTAGGATTGCAGACCTGCTATCTTTACTCTTTCCAGTTGCACTATCCACAACTGTTGACTTTTGCATGTTAGGCTTCGCAAGACTGATTAGATATTCACATTCCTCCTGGGTCTGCCCAAATTAGTTAACCATATTCAGCATTTGGTAAAATTTATATCACACATATCAAGGCCCAATCAGAATCAAACTCATCTAACAAAAATGCATATCAGAAGTATCCTATGACCACGTCCAACATAATAAGCTCAGACTCTAACAATAACTTGTTTTCCAATTTTTATATTAATCAAATCATGAGATTGCATGACTCGAACTACCCTTCTATCTAAATTGTCGACACCCAAGGACCCCAAACATTCAAGTGTACTTGTAGAATGAGTAGACAACCTTTAAAAAAAAAACTATTCTTGTGCATTAAATTTGTATGTATGCAATAGGCTTTTCTTCTTACTGGATGTATTGGAATGTGACTTTCACCTTTGCTTGTACTGAATTTCACATGTTCTTCCAATACTTCACATTTAAATCTGAAAGATTGAAGTCTTAAAGACCCATTTTCAGTTGGGGCACAAAACTTAGGTCCTGTTTCTTTTTCTTTCTTTTTTTCTTCTTTTGGATAAGTAATAAAAAATATAGTGTCACCTAAGTAAACAGGAAGCATACATCAAGGACAAAGTACAATCAAGTGCAAAAATTACAAGTAACAAGAGTCCATTAAATCATGAACTGAAAAAAAAAATTATAATAAAAGAACGATATCCTAACACCGCAACCCAATCCAAAAGAGTCTTAAAGAAGAAAAGTATAAGATCTGAAACTGGTTTTTTTCAGAATCCTCAAAGGTCCAGTTATTTCTCTCCCGCCAAATGCACCACATCAAACAATGTGGGACAGCCATCCAAATATTACAGTTTCTTAGTTTCTATACAATAGGTTCCTCAATTAAATTCACCCATGTGATTGTATTGCCAATAGGTCATATGGTTGAATTTAATTGTCATTAAAAGAAGATAACACGGTTTTTATTTCTTATTGGTCAATACAACAAATAGCATACAACACCTATAGATCTGTAGCTAAGTTTGACCTTTTTAGTTGCAGTTTTTACTGCATTTCTAGCAAATATTTTTCTTCTTCCTTGATACATAATGCAGATAACGCCATCGAACACAGAATAATTGAATCAATTTCCCCAATCAAACAGAAATTACACTACATGAACATGAACATTTTGGAGATTCAAATTCAATTCACATGAAAGATGCATATCTTAGTTGCTAAAATCAAGATAAACAATGCAACATTAATATAAACAAAATTAATCAACATTAACAGCTTAATCTTATCTTTATTTATTCACACACAATTCAATTACACCAAAAATTTAAAAAAATAAAAAGCTCACCAAGAAATTGTGGTAAACAAAAGCTCTAGGCTCCCAAGAGATCACTTCAACCCACTGCTCTGGTCTTCCTTCCTCTACAACACTAAGAAAAATGACACAAACAAATCGCAATAATTACCGAATTGCCATTCCATTCCAATTCAATTCAACCAAATAAATCAAAATTCAGAAAATAAGCTTACTCGTGGACGGTGTTGTGTACAATGGAGCTCAGATCGTTGGCCTTAGGCGAATCGGAAGCGCTTGGAATCGAGAGGATCCCTAGGGCAAGGAGAATGAGAATGACGAAGGTGCACATGATGAGCATGGTCAACATCACCGTCGACGACGACGACGACGGCGGTTTCCGACCTGGTAGCCGCGAGTACCTCGGCTTCGCCATTTTTTGGTTTAAGCTTTTAGAGCTCCGAATCGAATCGAATCGAAGCGAAACGAAACCCTAGAGATCGGCTTCTCAGATCTGAAAGAAGATAACGAAGAAATTGAGAGTTCTGAAATTTCTACTACTACACAACGCACCTTTAAGTTCAACTGCAAAAAGTCTTTGAGAGAGAGAGAGAGAGAGAGAGAGACAAAAAGAGAGAGAAATGAGATGGTCTGTTAATTAATGTTGCTGTCTAATTGGTACTGCTTGCATTTAAAGTTTTAAACTATGAGCATTTCCTTTATCACTATTCAAATGAAAGATAAATTTCTATCCAAAGAAAAAAGATAAATAAGAAATTAATTAATTTCCTTTTTTTTTTTCTTTTCTTCTTTTTTGTTTGTTTGTTTTTTTTTTTCATTACAAGACAACACCTTTTCATATTTTTGTGTGAGTAATGTCATACATATTACCTATTTTATTATGTAATTATTATAAATTGATTTGTTACCCATTAAAAAAATGATTTAAACATTTATTTATTATCTTAGATTTATTACACAATTATTACAAATTTAATTGTTACTAATTAAAAAAAATTACTTATTATTTTTGGTTTGTAAGTTTTTGTAATAAAATTGATAGTAGTTTTATTTTATTTTTATTTTTTTCACAACATTTTATGCTAATAAGTTATGATGATTTAAGATAACTTTTTAATACAAAATTTTCACACATCAATTATAACTTATGTACTCAACAAATTATGAAATTGCGTGTGAATAAGGGTGAGTGTGTATCCTTGAAGTTTATCTTTTAAATTACTACTCTAGATTATTATAAATGGACATGGCTTGTTTCTGGTGCATTATGCACTGACACATTGAGATATGGACAAGTGTCCAAAATTGGGCATGCTTCCAACTCATTATAAACTTATCTTAAATGCTTATCTCATTTTCTATCTTGCTTTCAATATTGCAAGGGTGTTTTTTCTTCCCTAAAATCCTAAAAACAATGACATTAAGGATAAATAGAAGAAATTATTATTTACACTGAGAAGACTGATACTGTGGTCCTCTCTAACCAATAAAATGATGTTATCTATGCAAATGTATGTGTGAGCTTCCTAATCAGTATAAGGAATACAAAATAAAAATTATCAGATGATGTCACATTTGCATAAATAACAACATTTAATTAGTTGAGATATTATGGAGGACCACATAAGCAGTCCTTTTGGTGAACCTAATAATTTCTCGATAAATAGGAGAATGTATATGATGTTTCAGGAACTCCACATCAGCACCTAGTTGGTGTTTCTAAGTCCAATAAAAATGTGACATCTATCTAAAAGAAACAGAACAGCATAGAACACCTTATACACCTGAAAAGACAAATATACCCCTGAAAATTTTCAAACCCCCGCCTTTTAACACCCTTTTCCCTTTCTTCAGCAAAATCAAAACTCTCTCTCCATTTCTACTTTCTCTCACTGCACCACCATCTTCACTTTCTCTTTCTCTCAACTCCAAAGCTCCACAGCCACTGCCTAGCATCGCTGCCGGAAAAAATTTCAAAGACTCGCCCTCTTTTGCTTTTCCCCTTTTCACAAAATCAAAAAAATTTCATCTCTTTCCCTCTCCGTTTCTCTCGGCACCACCAGAGCATACCAACACCTCCATGACTCCATCTTTTCTCTCTCAACTCCAAACCTTGACAGCCGCTACCTAGCATCGTCGCTAGAGACTGACCTTTGTCTCGTCAGAAAAATGCCCAAAATTGTCTCTCTTTCTCGTTGTTTCCAACCACCGATGCCAGAAGTTTTCTCGCCGCTTCTAACACCTGAATTGGCAAAGAGAACCAATACAATCAAGTTCTTCTTTGAGAACCCAGTTCACTTCTCAAGGACAAGGGTCAAAAGCACGATTCACAAAACCAGTGCTTTCACATCCTAAGTCACTCTCTTTCTCTTGTATAATTTTCCCATACATGTCAAATTTACCATTTTTCTTTTGTGGGTAACTTTATATTTTTCCAAAATGTCTTTTTTTGCATAGTCCTTAATTTTACTAATTTTTTTGTGAATTTTAAGAATAATTCTTGCATAATATTATGCTACTTATAATGGGTTTGTGACATATTTCTACAAATTTGAGGTTAATTAGAATGATATGTGTTAAGGTCACCATGTTTGTTAGGGTACATTGTAGCTAATGATTTGGATATCAAGAAACACTTGTATTCCATAGTCAGTTCCACAATTTTTGTTAGCAAATTCTTGAATTAGAGAAGATATGAACTTTAGGCACATGTTGTAAGAGATGCATGTCTTTTGAGTTTGAGTCCAATTAAAGAGCATGTGTAGACATAAAATGTGGCCCAACTTGTGATACATTTAGCTTTCATTTGGATATCTATCTTGCTTTTGTTAAGATTATTGATGAGAATTAGCAATAACCTATTCTACATTGTCAAAAGTTTTTTTTAAAACTCTCGTTATCTATGTTTATTGCTTCCTCAATTGGATGATAGGATAAGTGCTAATTTGATGGAATTGTTGAATACAGTAGTAAGTACCTTTTTCCCCCAATCAGGTTCAACTTCACCGATCATGTCCCTTGTCTTAACCAGTGTTGATAAATTTTCTTCATCATCCACAGTCCACACGAATGAGTTATGCCTTAAAGTTGTAACTTGTTTGGTTAGGCTGCTTTGAAATTAGGGAAAAGTGCATTCCAAAAGGTGGGTGAAAGAAAGCAATATCTCTTATTGGAGAATGGGGTAGCTATATGTGGTTTGCTTATAGAATCACAATGTTTCATATATCATCCAAAAGCCTAAATGCATAATTTTCCTTGATCAAGTCTCTTTCACAAACTAATAACACCTTAAGTCTTTCATTGGTTAGCTATAACAAGAGGATTGGAATTTTAAGTTCATATGGAGGTGCTAGGAAAACCAACAATTTGTTTGCGAGCATGCTTTTGTGATTCATCCATGTTTAAGAACGCAACAGAAGAAAGATAATTATGTTTTGATCCTGTGTGACCTTTTGCAAACTATGGTGATAGTTGCTAATTATACTCTTAAAAAATTTAATATTGATTAGGAAAATTGAAACAGTTTCAGAAACATAGCCACATAAAGGAGGGTATACATGATTAAGGTAGTTAGAACAGGCCGAGGATCCCAAACCAACAGAACAAGTAAATTCGAATATGCAGTCTTTGGATGTTTTTACACAATATAACCTTGTGGCTAGCTAAGGTTTCACTCATATGCATGACCAACTTCTATATCAATTTGAAAGGAAGATCCAATGTAGGACAAAGAGTGAGGCAGTAAGCACAAAGAGTGACCTGACCATACTTCAATTTTTTTTACTTTTAATTCCTTAACCAAATTTGCTAAATAATTATACTTTCTTATTTATTATTTTGCTATTTTTCTGGTTCTTAGCACATTGCCTGCTTTATCTTTATCTTTGTACATTTTCATCATAATTGCAGTGGAGTTTTATTTACCTATCCAAAAAAAAAAAAAAACTGGTATTGTTGTTGGCTATACTAATTATTAAATTTTTGTTTCTTGTTGGATTATTGTAGGGGGTTGTCAACTATGTAAGATTTTTCATTAAAGCGATGAAGATGTCAAATATAAAGTAGTGGGATAAATTGAAGCGCTGAAGTATCAATCAATGATGAATAAATACAAAATAATTGTGAAACAGCTAAAGTTGGCATCAATAGAATCTTGGCTATTTTTTGTAGTTTATTTTGGTGTGTTTATGTATGCTGGCAAAACATAAGCAGCCTAAATGCTGTTACTTTGATGTAAATTTTTGAATATTGATGCCAATAATAGTGATGTATCATAAAATTTATCTTTATGTTAGCTTTTGGTTCAATGAAAATTTATCTTTATGTTAGCTTTTGGTTCAATGAAAATTTACCTTTATGTTAACTTTGATAATCATTGGGTACCAAAGACAAACAACACCATTGATTAAGGCAGTTGCATTTTATATAATCTAAATTATAGGTATTACAACAAACAACAACACATTATATATAATCTAAATTTCAGAATTGTGTCCAGGGAAAAAATCTTGCTCAAGGTTTGATAGAATAAGTATTTCAATTTACAATGACATATTTTCAAGTTTGACAAAATAGTTATTCCCATAAGAGTTTCCATGCTATTGATGTAGCAACATAGTCATGTTATTCATGTACATCACCCAAATATGCAATCTATAAAAATGCGGCTTTATTCAGGATAAATAGGTGAGAATTATCACCTAAAGCTGCAGAATTATATTAAGGACCAAAAAAAAAAAAATTCCATAATTATTTGCAGGTACATACTCTATATCACCTAAAGCTCCAAAATTATCACCACCAAATGTACGTGGATTACATAAAACAGATTATTGTCAATGCCTAGTTATATGTTCTCAAATCCTCCAAGGTTTGCTTTTCTTCTTGGCCTACATCCTTTGAATTTGAATCTTTAGCACTTGCAGCAACTATTGAATCTCCAGCACTTGTAGCAGCAACCCTTTCTTCTCCAGCCCTTGTAGTAGTTTCAGTTACAAAAATAGCACTTGTAGAAGAAGTGGTATCAACAACCTTCACACACAAAATGAACTTGCCATGCTTCTAAAAGTCTTCTTGTAAACACACCCCTGGAAAAATAAAAATAAAAACAAATCCCCTTCTCCCCACTTGAAAGAAATCTAAATAAAAAAAAAAAAAAAAAAAAAAAAAAAAAAAAGGAGTCAGCATCTGCGGTTCACTACATTATCAAAATAATCAAAAAAAAAAAAATGTCTAGCACCAAAATATTGCCTTAACTAGAACAATATAGCACCTGCACCCACTGGTCCTCAACCATAAACACATACACACTCAAGTGGGCTTTATACCAATTATCAAAATATCCTAATTTTCCATAATAACTCAGCCAAAGATTTAAACTAAGAAAATGACAAAAAGATAGATTGAATACCTCAGAGGAGACTCTTAGGAAGAAACTATTTATTAAAATCAATTTCTACAGCAAAAACAATGGAACAAAAGCATCACATCCATCCCTGCACCATGAAAAAAAATTATTACAAGGAATGAAACAAATTGTGAAAATTCCAACTATGAAAAAAGCAAATAATGCAGGACACTGCACCAGTTGGGTGAGCTTATTACTAAGGTCAGATTAGGTATATTTCCTAGCTAGTAGTGATTGAATTAATTGGTATAACAATTTGCATGCAACATGAACACCAAAATCTTGTTGATAATAATTTCTAATATAAGAATTATGAATTCTTGAAGCATAGATTTGTATTGTTAGAGAAATGTGAGTGAGTGTGTGTGTGTGGATAGATAGATAGTGAAATGTACATACAAAATTGGTATGGATAGATACTAATCACAAATGGTTTTCACTAATCCAGAAACAACTTAAACTTAGCTAATCCGGAATTGCAAGTCTCCCAGACTTTGGCTATTCTAGTTCCTATGTTTATAAATCCCATATAAATACATAATCTAATCAACATTCTTCTGGTTTTTTTTTCATAAGTGCTTCAACTCGAAATACTACTAGTAATTGCGTTGTAATATATAAATGCATCATCTCACTGAAGCATTTTATTGAACAGTACAAGTTTCCTTTCTACATATGAATGTATATGTCAATTTATAAAAATAAAAAATAATACAAAACAAAACATATGTAAATAGAAAATTTCAGAAAATAAATTCAAAAAGAGAGAAGAAAACCTTCCTGCAAATTCAGGTGTCAGAAGCGGCAAGAAAACTTCTGGTGTTAGTGGTTGTAAACAACGAGAAAGAGAGACAGTTTTGGGCCTTTTTTTGATAAGACAAAGGTCGATCTCCAGTGACAATGCTAGGCAGCGACTATCAAGGTTTGGAGTTGAGAGAGAGAAGATGGAGTCATGGAGGTGCTGATGTGCTTTGGTGGTGCTGAGAGAAACGGAGAGAAAGATATGAAATTTTTTTGATTTTGCAAAAAGGGGAAAAGCAAGAGAAGGCGAGTCTTTGAAAAAAATTTCAGTAGCGATGCTAGGCAATGGCTGTGGAGCTTTGGAGTTGAGAGAAAGAGAGAGTGAAGATGGTGGTGTGGTGAGAGAAATCAGAAATGGAGAGAGTTTTGATTTTGCTGAAAAGGGGAAAAGCGTGTTAAAGGCAGGGGTTTGAAAATTTTCAGGGGTATATTTGTCTTTTTAGGTGTATAAGGTGTAATAGGCTGATTTGTTTCTTTTAGAAAAATGTCATATTTTTATTGGGCTTAGAAACACCAACTAGGTGCTGATGTGGGGTTTAGCAGCACTTTTATCGGTTGGATCATGGCATGTTTATCTTCGGTATCTTTTGAAGTTTTGGTGAATGGGGGAAAATCAAATCATTTTGTGTCAAGGAAAGGATTAAGGCAAGGTGACCCCCTTTCTCCATACCTCTTCATTTTAGGCCAAGAAGTACTCTCAAGAATGATTGATAGAGAGCTGATGAAGGGCAACATCAATGGAGCTAAAGCAAGTATTAGAAGTCCAGCCTTAACCCACATTATGTACGCTGACGACATTGTCCTTTTCTCAAAAGCGACAAGGCATGATGCTAGAACTCTCTCCAATTGTTTGGAAAGATGCTGTGACTGGTCTGGGCAGAGTATTAATAAAGCCAAATAAGGTATTTTCTTCTCTAAGCACACATTGGCTGAAAATAGAAGAGCAATTAAGCAACAATTTGGAATGAAGAAGCTGAAAAAAGATGCCATTTATCTTGGAGCCCTTATGTTCCCCACAAGATCACCGTCGAGAGATTTTAAATTCCTGGAGGATAAATTGGAAGCCAAGCTTGCAGGCTGGAGAAGCCATTGCCTTTCTTGGGCTGGTAGAGCCACTCTCATCAAAATAGTAGCCCAAAGTATACCTGCATACACCCTGTCAGCATTCAATGTGCCGGTGAGCACCTGTAACAAGCTAGATGTGGCTACTAGGCGGTTTTGGTGGAAGCTTAAAGATAGAGGCAGCAAATACTTAGCTTGGAAATCATGGGACAAGCTATGTCGTCCCAAGAAATATGGGGGCTGGGTTTTAAGAAAACGAAGGAGATGAACTTAGCTTTGATAGCTAAATTTGCATGGTTCGTGGCCTCGGATAGACAAAGTTTGTGCATGGATGTGCTGAGATCCAAATATAAAGTGAATAGTGGCTGGTTTACAGCAGATCCAGTGGTTGCCGCCTCTCTAACATGGAGAGCTATTGAAGAAGCCAAGAAACTTGTAGCGAAAGGTGGATGTTTTCTTATCGAGGATGGTAAGTCCATACAGGTGTGGTCAGACCTTTGGGTGCCTGAAATTGTGAATTTCATTCCACAGCCTAGGCTTGAGGAATACAAGAAGTTGCCCATTAAAGCCAGTGATCTCATAGACCCTATTTCCAAATCATGGATTTCGGATTGGGTGAAAGAAATATTTGCTCCAACTGATGCAAGAGCCATTATTAACATTCCTATCCCGATGTCACCTAAACAAGATAAGTTAGTTTGGCTCCCGGCCTCAAAAGGTCGATTCTCAGCTAAATCCATCCATAATGTTGCTTTTGCTCACCCTGACTGTGTAGGCCAGCCCCAAGTATGTTGGTCCAAGCTTTGGAAGGCAAACTTCCCAGAGAGGCTCAAAATGTTGATATGGAGGATAGGAGTCAATGCCTTGCCGACAAAAGCTAATCTCCAAGTTCGCCTTAGCCAAGTAAATGCATCTTGTCTGTTATGCAATGCTGAAACCGAAGACAGTGAACACATTTTTTTCAAATGCCCATTTGCTCGAGCTCTATGGTTAGCTGCCTGTTGGGGTCTTCAAGTTGACAGTATGAACTTTACCTCGGCTAAGGATATAGTATCCTTCATCATGGAACCACCTGCCTCATCCATCCCTGCCCATGAGAATTAGAGTGTGTCTCTTAACATGGCATTAGTAATTGAAGAGATCTGGATGTCAAGAAACCTCAAACAATTCAGTAACATCAACCCTGATGTGATGAAGGCTGGGCAGAACATTCAAGCCAGATGCAATGAAATTGTTAATGTCTTTTCTTCAGCTACCCAACCACCTAAAGAGCTAAACAGCAAGACTTGGTCGCCCCACCTTCTGGCTGCATCAAGCTGAACGTGGATGCTGTGACAAGGAGCTCGGGCTCTGCTTTAGCAGTTGTTGCAAGGAACCACTTAGGCGAGGTTCTATCTATTTGGGCCAAAAAACATCACAGCTCCTCCCCTGCAATTGCCGAAGTTGAATCACTTTACTGGGCTATGAATCTAGCGGTCAAGGAGGGATGGAAATCGGTGATATTTGAAGGAGATGCAAAGAATTGTTTTGATCCACTCATCAACCCAGACTTATCCCCTGAATGGCTTACTCACAATATTCTTTGTAATATTCGTAGCTTAACTGTTGCATTTGATTTTGTTAATTTTTGTTGGGTTCGGAGAACATGCAACTTTGCAGCTCATGAAGCTGCCAAGTTTGTACTGAACTCTGATTTAGAGTATCGCTTTAATAAAGGAAATCTCCCCCCCTCGTTAGAGGTTGTCTGTAGGGATGATTCCTTAAGTTGTAGTCCTGTTTCTCTCTAATAGAAGTACTGTTTACCCAAAAAAAAAAAAAGATGCTGATGTGGAGTTCTTGAAACATCATATACTTTCTTGATAAATAGAGTCACTACATAAATGTATCTAGCTATGCGTTTATTAAAAGCAAAAACCTTTTATTATAGTTTTTTAACTTATTTCTTTATGTACTTTTTTTTTTTTTTTGATAAAGTCTTTTTTTTCCCCAAGTCAACTATATTTTAAAAAGCTTTTAATAGCAAATAAGCTTCTAGCTAAAAAATATATCCACAGGGACCCCAGTCAACTTCAGAAAGCTTTGGGGGAAAAAAGAATAACGATCAAACTACCCACCAAAAAAAAAAAACACTCATTTTTAGGGCCTCATGCAAGTGTTGTAAGAAGATGCACTTCTATTTTTGTATTTGAATTTGCTGTATTTAAAATATTTCATTAATTTTCCACTTTGAAGTTGAAATATTTCACATTTAAATATATTTTTTTTCTATATTCAATTTTTAATATAACATCACATGTAGTTACTTCTTCACAAGTCTTACCCCAAAAGATCTTGAAAATAAAAGAGATATTTTTTCCTAATTTTGAAAGTTGATGACGTCTAGTGGATGATTTTATCATTCTATTTTTAGAAAGAACAATGTTTCTCTCCAAACTAGTTTGGAGAGAAACTCTTTAAACTTCTTATATACCTTTTTTTTTTTTTTTTTTTTTTTTTTTGTGAATTTTGAAAATCTAACCATTGAACTTCATATTCCTTAGGTTCTTAACATGCATATCAAATTTCGTTCAAATAAGATGTATTTACTATTCGATCAATAAAATTATTTTTTATACATAATTTTAGATCTTAAAAATTTGAAATTTTAACATTTGTTCAATGACATAGCAATTGATCTTTGATCTTCTTAAAATTTTATAAGTATGAAGGATATAATAAGCATATGCCATTCAATGGTTAGATTTTCAAAATTCACACTCAATATAAAGATATAGAAGGAGTTTGTAGGGTTTCTCTCCAAATTAGTTTGGAGAGAAACTTTGTTCTTTTTAGAATACATATAGTAGTGCATTGTAAAGTGATAAAAGATAGTAATGTTTGTGTTAAAAAAATAAAGGAGTAATTTTTGTAGGTTTTTTGTTATAAAAAAAAAAAAAAAAAAACCTTCACTACATGAATCACATGATAACAAAGAAGATATATATGGTTGGACTTGGGAATTTTGAATGACAATATTGATTATTGTATCAACTAAGAACAATTAAAGAAAATACTAAAGTTATCATAAATTTTATTACAAAAACTTTCAAATTGATATATCTAAAATATGATTGGTGCCACTTAAGCCATATAATAAATATATATATATATATATATATTTTTTTTATGATTGATGACACATAAACTTATAAAAGTTATATCGTAAAATTTATAGTATTTATAGCATCACTTAAGTTAGTCTTTTTAAGTTTTAATCAGTAACCGCTCCTTGGTTGAAGTCATGAAAAAGGGGCCTTCGGCTGCATGCATTCATTAACGATTGGGCTTAAGAAAATGTTTTCTGAGCATTGTCATTAATAAATAAAACAGACTACCACTGCACCACTTCAAGGGACTGAGACTTTTTTTTTTTTTTTTTGGGTTAATAGTTCAGATATTGCATGTTGGTGTGGGTCTTTGTGCTAATGAAGTTAGACTGAGGCCTTTTTTTTTTTTTTTTTTTTTTTTGAGTTCATCAAAAAAAGAGTTTTACTAATGTGTACCCTTAGAGTATACATTAATAAATTATTTTAAGAAACTTTTTATGAAAAAATAAAAAATTACTAACTATTTTTACAGCTTTTTTAATTCCTCATAAAATGTTTTTAAAAATAAATGACTAATATGTGTGACACACATTAACTAAACCCATAAAAAAAAAGAAAAAAAAAGAAAGAAAGAGGAAGCTACTTAACAAAGCTGACCATTCTTTCTTAACCTAAAGAAGGCTCCTGGAAAGTGCAATGTAGGCTACAAATAGGATTAAGAATTTTCTAAACAGAAAAGTATCACTGTTTAACAAAGTAGGTATATATCAATATCAGTCAAGTTGATCTGGCTTTAGAGTTTCTACTCATTAAGATAAGGTTTTCCAATTTGTCCAATTTGTCTATATACGCTTTGAAACACATATATGGTCTACGCTAAACATTGTAGGATCAAATGATGACATATAGCTTATAAGCAAGAGGTATACAACATTTAACGGAAGATTGTGAAATTTTAGAAACACGCATGCTCATTTTTAACACAGGTCTATTGTTAACATAATTTTTTTACACACTAATTACAATTTATCATTTTTGATAAATCATGCAATTCTTTAAAAACAAGTAGGGGGTAAGACTGCTTGTTATAACCTCTTCAAGACTCCATAAAAGTGGAAATTTTGTGCATTAGATACAATCTTATAAATTGCACAATATATATATATATATATATTTTAAGTTTTGTGAGAAAAGTGAGTTTGAGTTTCTAAATTTCTAGTTTTATTGGTAAGTTATATGCACACCATTGCTTCTTAAATGGTCAAATAAATTTTTTTTTTTTCATATATATATATATATATATATATTAATAAATACGATATAATTCAAATGGATGTTGTCCGCTTCATGATAATTGCTCTCTATTATCAGACTAAGACATTAATTTATTTTTTGTATAGGTCGGGTTTGAACTCTAAATTTCTTATTTAACGAAAAAGATTTTATTAATTTTTTTATGAAAAGATTTAACTAATTGAGCTAACTAAATAACTTTTTTTCTTGTACAAATGAAAGAGGTGTCATTAAAACTATAGTTTCTTGGCACTTTTATTGTATTTGGAGATTGCTGAATTTAGAACATTTCATTAAATTTTCCGCTTTAAAACTTATATTTCCCATATACGAATTTGCCATTTTATTTTTTAAGTTCAATTTTTCAACAAAGGCTACCCTTTCTTGAGTCTTGAACCATTGATCTTAAAAGCTTCAGTTTTAGAGGTTAATCATTTCATGTTTCTTCTTTAGAAGAAAAATAAACATCTTGTTCCTAATTTCGGATCGAGATCGGTCACAACAAATGGATGATGCTATCATTAGTATTTTATTAATACTCCACTGCAAAGTGTCTAAAGACAATAAAGTTTCTAGGTTTTTTTTTTTTTTTTTTTTTTTTTAATCGCATGATAAATAAAATAAAATGTAAATGGCAGTAGAGATCGATCAGCCGTATCAAATTAGAACAATTAAAATAAATAGTCAAAATATATTTGTAATGTTACAAATCCAAAAAATATAGTATTTATTAGTTCCTTGTCATTTACTAATTTTAATTATGAAATGAATTACCTCCTTTCTAGTTTAATGGAAAGATTACGTTACGGGGCATGACATTACCCCTTCGACATGGGAAAAGTATCTTGCGTATCACAATATTAAGTATATGCAACGAGACTCACAACTTGTAGACTCCACAAAGCATTAGTGTCTCGCTCCATATACTTGTATATTGAAACAAACTTATATCCTTATCCTCTCCTACCGTAGGTGAAGCACAAATTCACAACAAAAAAACAGTTCAGTCCTTATCAGAAGATAAACATCACTCTAGTCAAGTCAAACATTATCTTATGGAGGTTGCATCAGCACATGTTTTTTGATAATCAGCACATGAATAAAAATATATAACAATTAATGTCTCCCAAGAATAGTTACAGGAAGCTTCTATCTCTGTATCAAATTATTTTCAGATTATATATATAACCTGTAAACCTGATAAATATAATACCTTCTCCTCTGACATATACCATTAAATAAAATTACATCAGCTAGTTGAAGTTGAGCAATGGGCATAGATTATTATAAACACGTTCCTCCTCTTCTTGGGAAGTAGGTCGCACCAGACTTGTCTAGCCAGTAACCACTAATTGGCTGAAGCGTTGAAGAATGCACCTGCATGCATTCATAACTGAGCTTAACAAAATGTTATCTGAGATTCTGAGCAATGTTAAATTCCATAAATTTCATTATATATACTGATGGCGTGATAAATATGCCAACTCCAAAATTGTTCACGATGGTCGTCCAGGTCAAGGATAGGAAAATGAATTTTGTATAGAATGCTCGTCCATGACAAAATCGTCCATCCAAAAAGATGCTTGGATGACCTCCGTACATTCCGAGCATGTTTCTCTATACAAGTCTTGGACGAGCTCTACGTTCATATTTCGTAGCACAAAGTAAAAACTGAGGTTCATTGCTACAAAACTGCTCTCAATGACGGTTATAGAAAATAAGGCCAAACAATATAACTTTCATGGCAGTTATGGAAGTTGACTCCGAATCTTTCGGCCTCCTCAATGATAGGGGAAGTTATTAGACAAATAATCGTTTCAGGTGCTATATAAGCATTCATCTACACCAAAATAAAGTAAGTCTTCTCTAACACTTTCAAAGAGATTGGAATTCCAGAATTTGAGAGAAATAACTGATTTTATCATCAGAGGGTTATTGGTCGGTCCTCCCCGATCACATTTAATTGTGTGTTCATCCTTTCAAGTTTCCCAAGTGATTCTCTCGCCATTGAAATCCGAAGCATTCAGTCTACTAATTTTACTATGTACATCATATACCATATAAAGTGACAGTGATCATGAGTTGAATTATAAACACACGATTAAAAATTATTAATAATTAAGAAATTTATTCATTATATTATTATTATTTTGATAAATATTCATTATATTATTGATATAAGATCAATCATATTATCATGTCAGTTTATAAATTTTTATAGTAAAATTGATGATAAATTTAATATTTTTCGAATAAAAATTATTTGTCTTATTTTAAGTATTCTATTTTATATTCTACTAATAAAATATACTCTAAAAAAATATACACACAAACAACTTTCTATATATATATTTTTTCCAGTAAACAAAATTTAAAATAAAATCAGTCACATGTTATACATAGAGAATATAATAATAGTCTATATATTGATGTATATTTTGTATATAATACTATATAATACAGAGTCTTATATAAACATATAATGTGTGAAATACAAGTACTATATTGAAAGGTAATCATTGTTTGTGTAATCACTGTTTACAGGGCCGGCCCTTCCATTAGGCCAATTAGGAAATAGCCTAATGTAGGTGGTCGGGATTTTCACCTCAGGCTCCTGGCCGATATTGGCTTGACACCCTGTACCTCACCTTAGAAGGCTTTGTCCTCTTTGGGGAGCCAAGCCCTCAAGGATTTGTTCTCTAGGGTGGGATTGTCCCACATTGCCTAGAGAACCCTCCCACTAATACTTTATATGCCCTTGGAGCTTATGTTGTGTTAGTGGGAGGGTTCTCTAGGCAATGTGGGACAATCCCACCCTAGAGAACAAATCCTTGAGGGCTTGGCTCCCCAAAGAGGACAAAGCCTTCTAAGGTGAGGTATAGGGTGTTAAGCCAACATTGACCAGGAGCCTGAGGTGAAAATCCCGACCACCCACACCTAAGGCCCCCAAGTAGAAGGAGGGCCCTAAAATTTTAGAAAAGAAGGGGTAGAAAGGAAAAAAAAAATTTGGTTTCAAATGAATCTAAAAAAAATCCGGCACATCCTTTTGGCCAAAAAACAAAATTCCTATTATATCTGGTTAAACATTGGTTGCATAAAAAAATTTTTGGTCTAAGGAAATCAATTGTCCCAAAAATAACATCATTATCCTTTAGACAAATCAAAATTCAACAAGATAAACTACAAATCCGGTCTAAGAAATTAACCACAAAACAATCACAAATCAAAACAAATAAAAAACCTCAAATTCCTAAAATTTTTATTTGTTAAGACTGGGCCTGTTTATATTGAGTTATGGCTGGACGTTTGGGCCTTCAAGGTTTGTTTTGTTTTGTTTTTGTTTTTTTTTTTAGATAATTACACTTTACCCATCTGTGGTTTGCCTCTAATTCTATGTGCCCACCTGTGGTTTAAATTTTGACACTTTGCCTACCTGTGATTCTGATCGTGAGTGCTTCGTAACCCATCTCAATGTTTTCCGTTACTCTAATACCAAATAAGTAAAAAAACACATCTCAAAACGGATCAAAACTCACTCTCACTCCCAAAACTCAAAACTCACTCACTAGGCAGAGAAGCTACATATGAGAGGACCCAAATCACATACAACTTTCATACAGAAGAACGAACCAGCAAATCATATATGGTAGCTAACAAATCTCTTTATTTGAATCATCTTTCATATCAGTAAGCATAGAGAATAAAAAAAAGTGGAAGCCATCATAAAAAGAAAGATTATACTGTTAGGAATTCAGGTCGGGGAGAATATGGAGTTTAAAGAGATGGACAGTGGGAGGGAGAGGGTTAGGCCGAAAGAGAGAGAGGTGATCTGGTAGACTGATGCAGATTAGCTATGGCTCTCTTTTGGTTTTTTTTTTTTTTTTTTTTAATTTGATTGTACTGATGTTACTTGAAAAGGCTCTGCTTTATTTGCTAATCATGTTACTTAGTAGGGATTGTATTTTTTCAGCTTCCCCGTCATTTATGGCTATGTTCTGTTACCCAGTAAGATTCAGGTACTTACAGTGTTGAAATGTCATAGTGGACCCTAATAGAATGAGCTACTTAGCAAGCATCTTTAAAAATTGTGTTGAATGGACAATTTGTTATCAGGGTTCATATGAAGCTTGGGTGAGTTCGGGTGAGTTCATGTGCAATAAATTTTTTATATTTGATCCGTTTGTTTTCTCTTGATTCTAGATTCATCTGTTGCTTGGGTGAGCTTCAGGTTTTGGTTTTTCTTTGTTCATATGCTCTGTTTATCTGATTTTTTGAAACCTAGGGTTTTAAATTTTTTTTTCGAAATTGGGTCATCCTTCAACTTAGTGAGTGAGTTTTGAGTTTTGAGAGTGAGAGTGAGTTTTGATCTGTTTTGAGATGTGTTTTTTACTTATTTGGTGTTAGAGTAACGGAAAACATTAAGGTGGGTTATGGAGCACTCACAGTCAGAATCACAGGTGGGCAAAGTATCAAAATTTAAACCACAGGTGGACACATAGAATTAGAGGCAAACCACAAGTGGGCAAAGTGTAATTATCCCCCTTTTTTTTTTTGGTTATAGGTGTAATAGGATTTGTTTTGTGTTTTTTTGTGGGTGGGTCTTATTAATAAGACTTGTATAGCCATCTTGGCATCTTCTTGGCTGGGCTGGGCTTGTACTTTTGTTATGGCTATACTTAATTTGATCACACACACTACGGTACACCCTTCCTTAGGCCAAAGGCTTATAAGGTAAGGGTGGGAGGCGTCTCTCTCCGATGTGGGATTGAGTAAATTCGTGCCGGTAGGACGTAGGTCGATTCTTGCCTATCTCAAAGCGAACAATACCTGATTGGGGCCGAGACGAAAGTCCTCTCACAAAATCAATGAATAAATTTGTTATTAGTAATAAACAAAATATAACACAAAATTTAGATGAAAATATCACAAATGAGTAAGAAATTCACCAAAAATATATTTTAAATGAAATATATTATAATATAAAAATATTAAATAAATATTAATTTAATTAATACATAAGTATAAAAAGACTTTATTTTAGTTCTCGCCTTAGACTCTAAAATGACTTGAGAAAATTTTCTACATTGATTGAAAGGTAATCTCTGTTCAATTATGATAGAAGTCTGTCATTTTAGTCAAGTTGAGATGGCTACAAAGCTTCTACTCGTTAAGATAAGGTTTTCCAATCTGTCGTGACACTATTTTAAACAAAGCGGTCTATGCTTAAAATATTTTATGATTAAATAATAATGAACTAATAAAGCAAAAGGTCCCCCCTCTTCTATGAGGGTGGTTTCTCAAAAAAAATAAAAAATAAAAAAATAAATAAAGCAAAAGTTAAAACCATATTTGACGAAAGTTACCTTATGTCTGTGGCCGCCTTCTCCACTTTCTAGAAAGGTGTGTGGCAATATTTTGAAATGGGATTTGGTGTCATTTCATGCTTGATAGTTGATAGGTTAATACAACTATACACTACGCAAGATTTACACTGATTGGGTGTTTTTTCATGTGTTGTTTGTTCATTTGATGCATTGCCTACAGAAATGTGTTTTCTTGGAATATTAGAACCTGTAAAGACGGAAACAGTGTGTATGTTTCCTCACCCTTGGGACCTATTTAGTTTTTAGTGAATGGAAGCATCCACCCTAAATAGAATATAGGGATAATTACAGTAAACCCACCTGAGCTTAGGCCGGTTTTCACTTTACCTACCCGTGGTTCAAAACTTATCACTTTGCCCACCTGAACTTTAATCCGTTACCCATCCGTTGCCCACCTCACCCTCAGACGTTAGAGAAACACCCTTTTATTCGAAATTAGAACATAACACGGATCAAACAACACGAACTCACTCTCTTTTCCTCACGAGCCCTAGAAACGCAAATCCCTGTAAGTGAGCTGGGGTTTTGATTTTTCTGCATCTGCTTTCGTGCGAGGGTGAGGTTCTGACTCTGGGTTGTCTTGAGGCATTGAATATTCGAAGATAGATCATCACCTTCTACTTTATGGTTCTGAGCTGAGCTGGGGTTTCAAGTTTTGATGGTAGCTTTGATTCACAGGAAGTTGATAATCGATGTCTTCTTCGAGTGGAAATTACTCAGGTTCAAGTGGGCATATGTGTACATATGAGACTTGTGTGCTGAGAACAAGTCTGACAGTGGATAATTTTGGGAGAAGGTTTCTGGGTTGTAGCCGATATAAGGTAAGTATATTTTTTACTTAATCTAGCTGATTCACGTGAGATTGGAATGTGATGTGTTCAATTCAATTTATGAACAGGTTGGTCCCAAGTGTCCTTTCTTTAAATGGATTGATAATCCCACTTGTATGCGTGGGAATGAAGCTGCCCATTTGGTGCAACAAAAGCTGGATTTACTGCGGAGTGAGCTGCAACTTGCACATGAAAGGGAAAAAGAAGCTACAGAGGTAGTAGCAGAAGCTACCCAAATGGCAGAAATTGCTCAAGACAGGGCAGCAAAAGCCACTGAGAGGGAGAGAAAGTTTCGAGCTTCCTCTGTTCAAGCCAAGGAGATTGCAGTGAGAGCTTTAGAGCAAGAGAGGAAGTGCAGAATTGCACTAATTCTGTCATGGTTTTTTTTTTTATTTTGGTTATGTTGTTTTCATGTTTTGGCTCAAGTGAGAATGTTGGAATGATGAGGTTGAGTCTGCCTGATGGCTTGTAATATAAGCTGGTCCTCAATTGTATTGTAAATAGAACTATGAAAGAATTTTTTGAGAATGAGAACTATGTAAGGTGGTAGATGCCTTTTAATAAAGATAAAAGTGTTATTTATGTTAGATGCTGTTGGTATTTTTGTTTAAAGTGAATTTGCTACTTGTGAGCTGTGAACTGTGAGCTGTTGGTGTTTTGTTGGATGTTGTGAGCTGTGTTGGTTTGTGCACTAAGTGCATTGTGTGAAGACAATTGTGTTTAAAGTGAATTTAAAGTGCATGACAATCTGTCAACTTGCAAGAAAAGAACAAATGCACACATACACCTGCTATTCAACACATACACCTGCTATTCAACACATACACCCTGCACACATAAACAAACTCATAATAATAACTCATATAACCAACTGCAATAATCAGAATAATAATTCTGAACACCTGTCATTAAGTTGGGAAATTATATACATATTTTAAGGTGGCATTGAATAGTCTTTCATCAACCACCAGTAAATATAAGGCATTTGGTACAACAACCAAAACAGTTGCAGCTGCCCAATGTTTACAAAACTTACAAAAATCCAAAAAGTGTATGAACAGCTATATAAAAAAGTGTTGTCATTGTCTGCCCTGCCATTGTCTAGAAATTACATAAAACCCTAACACTACTACATAACCCTAATACATTATACACAGCAACAAAAGTGTCTTCACTTAGTCTTCATTTACTGCCCCTGCCCCTGCCTCTCCCACCACAGCTGGCCTTTCCACCTCTTGTTCTACATTTCTGAGCCCTAGCTGCATCACCCCTTCCTCTCAAAGCAGCTCCTCTGGTAGCAGGTGATCTTGTAGGCTACAAAGTACAAGAATTCAAATGTTAGCTACCAGTATCACAGTTTTATGAATAAAACATCAAACCTAACACTACAGTACCTGTGATGATGGTGCTCTACTATCCCATGTTTCTGCAGGGGTGTGTGGTGTTGGCTGGCTTGAAGAGAACCAAGGAGCTCCTCTAACTGTGTACCTGAAGTCTGAAGAGTACCACTGACTTGGGTTCTGTGACCATGGAGCTGGTGGCCCTAACCATGGAGCTTGTGGCTGTGGAGCTGGAGCTTGTGGCTGTGACCCTGCTGCCTGGTTGGATGAGGATGAGGCCATAGTGTAAGGCTGATGTGTTGGTGGGGGCTGAGCTGAGGATTGGGTCTGTGATGAAGATGGGGCTTGGGATCCTTGTCTGTGTGTAGAAGGCATTCCACTTCCCTGTAACCAAATATGATGAGCATGTTGTTACAGCTGGATTTATTGGCATTTTGCATTTGAATAAAAAAAATTTGTAAAAACTTACAGATTTCTCTTTCTGCAATCTCTGCCTCCTCTCCCATGGTGTCTCACCAGTGACATTGGCCTTGCAACCCCTTGCATTGTGCCCTTCCTGATGACACCTTCCACACCTCAGTGGCCTGTTTGCTCTAGACACCTTATAAGGGTTCGGCTCATCAGCATCTCTTCTCCTCTTCATGGGTGGCCTGCCTGGTGGCTTATGGACAATAGGTGCAACAGGCTTGGGTTGGCCACTTGATATCCACTCAGACTGGCCAGGCATGGGAGGTATGGGTGTCTTGTATGTCTCCACATAAGCATCCTTGTAGTAGCATGGATGGGTGTAGTCTTCTGGTTTCTGACGATTCACAAAAATGGCTGCAACTCCATGCTTGCAGGGGATTCCTGTCAAGTCCCATAATCTACAACTGCATGTCCTATTTACCTAGTCCACCACATGCCTTTCCCTCTCATTGTCAACCTCATACACAAACCTCCCAGAAGGCATTGCACAGAAACCTTTAGAGTCTAATTTTAACTGCTCCAACTTTTTTTGTATGGTTGGACACAACTTGCCACCATACTTTTCTATGCCAGTCTTCTTTATATACAGCCTGCTCATAAGCCTAACTCTAATCCACTCCAGCATTGATAAGATGGGCTTGTCTCTAGCCTTCACAATCATAGAGTTAAAACTCTCACTCAGATTGTTTACCATACAATCTGTCAAAGCTCTTGAAGAAAAGTGGGATCTGGTCCACTGTGCAGGCTCTATATCAGCCAGGTACTTCCAAGCTTCTTCATCCAGACTCTTAAGATGTTCCATCCCCCTCTCAAATTCCCTGGCTGATGTTGTGCCAGCACACCTCCACAGTACACTCTTCAACTCCATGCCCTTGTGGTTAAGCTTGAAGTTGTTGTATATGTGCTTCACACAAAACCTGTGCTCCACAGTTGGGAATAGAGTCTCCATTGCAGGTAAAAGACCCTGCAATCAAGTAAGCAAGTAAGCATGTAAAAAGCTAAGCATGTAATGAAGTCATGAACATTAGGTAGATGATAATACCTTCTGCCTGTCACTGATGAATACCAGATTGAGCTCCTCTGGCCTGCCAATGTCATCTGCAAACTGCTCCAAGAACCAGATCCAGCTATCCTTTGTCTCTTGCTCAACCACAGCCATTGCCACTGGGAATATATTGTCATTTCCATCCTTGGCAGTGGCAGACAATAATTGCCCACCAAACCTACCCTTCAAGTGGCATCCATCCAGCCCAACAAAGGGTCTACAACCACCTAGAAAGCCTGCCTTCTGAGCATTGTATCTAATGTACATCCTTTTAAAATGGGGCTCTGCATTCTCATTTTCCATCTCTGTTTGCAGAATCACCCTACTTCCTACATCTGTCCTTAATATCATTTCTGCATAATCTCTAAGTAGGCCATACTGAGCCGCTTCATCCCCAGTAATCAGCCCCCTAGCTGCCGTCCTTGCTCTGTACACCTGACTACGACTTAAATCAATTGAAATCTTCTGCATCACATGGTGCTTAACACCTGAGACCTCCCAATTAGGATTCTTAGCAAAATCCTCCAAATACCTCTTTGCCACATAGGCTGATGTAACTTGCCCATTTTTAAATGTTAGGGGGCAGGTACACTCAGGATAAAATGTCTTGATCTCAAAGGTGCATTCTCCAGTCACCATTGAGGCATAACACCTCCATCCACAACTGTTCTTACAGTGTACAGAAATCTTCTTCTTCTCATTCAACTTCCACTTCACATCAATGTTATTCTGAATCACATACTCCCTCAAAGCCTTCCTAAACACCTGGGAGTTTGGGAACTTCATCCCTTTTGCCAACCTAACATTTTCCATATCAGTCCTCTCATTGAACTCCAAATTTCCACCCTGCTCATCATCAGAACTATCCACACTTGCAATATCATCCTCTAAAGCTGGTTCAGCCCACTCTTCATCCAAATCTATGTTTGGAGGAGGAACATTGCTTGGGCCAGGTGCATCTGTGTTTGACTGAGGTGTATCAGTGTTTGGATGAGGTGTATCAGTGTTTGGATGAGGAGGTGTATCAGTGTTTGGATGATGAGGTGGAGAAGACTCACCAAAAATGTCATCAGCAAAGTCTTCTCCTTCCAGACCTTCATTCAACCAATCAAACTCCTCCTCCAGACCATCACCCCCTGCACCAGCCCCTGCACCAGCCCCTGCACCCCCTGCACCAGCCCCTGCACCAGCTCCTACACCAACCCCTGCACCATCAGGAACTTCAACTGCAAGTGGAGCATTACCACTCTCCACATACAGTATGATGGGGTCTCTTGGCCCTCCCTCATTAGGCTTGCACAGGGGTACCACATCTTGATCATCTTGTATGAGCCTCAAGTCTTGCTCCAAGTTGCCCCCAGGACCTAAATAATGAACCCTACACGGTTCATCAATCCCCAATTCCTCACATATACCTTTAAGTTCAAAATAACTAAGCAAATCAGGATCCCTATACACTACTTCAACTTTCCCCCCAAAGTATTCTAAACTAGGGTTCCACAGAAAAGCACCCCCATAATGTACCTCCAATTTCACTTCCTCATCCATCTGCAATAACAAATTACCATTTGACACGTATACAATTAACAATTAACAATTAAAGAATTGTAAACAACTTGCAAGTAAATAGTTGCATGTTTATGTTTTGCTTTTGGGATGCAACACACACAGAGGGACCACATCTTCTGCTTTGTTTTTTTATTCTGTTTTACTAAATAGCACATGCAAACACTAAAATTTAAAGCTAATAGAAACTTGGGTCCACTATGAGACACAATGACCACGGCAGACAAAATGCCCACAAACAAACACAAATCCAAAGAACAAGTGGTCACATTTTTCATAAGCATCAACAAACACAACCAATAATCTCATTCCATTACATGTAACAATGACCATTGATTGATTATTAAAAACACAATAAACAACCACAAGCCCGAAGTAAAAACCCAAGCAGTGACAGATTTCTTACCAGGATTTTAGTCCCTCGAACAACCCGTTGCTCGTCTGTGTTTACACTTGCAACACAATGTCAATATCAGATGCAGAAATGGATTTTTGCGTTTCTAGGGCTCGCGAGGAAAAGAGAGTGAGTTCGTGTTGTTTGATCCGTGTTATGTTCTAATTTCGAATAAAAGGTGTTTCTCTAACGTCTGAGGGTGAGGTGGGCAACGGATGGGTAACGGATTAAAGTTCAGGTGGGCAAAGTGATAAGTTTTGAACCACGGGTAGGCAAAGTGAAAACCGGCCTAAGCTCAGGTGGGTTTACTGTAATTATCCCTAGAATATATTTCTTCGTAAACAAGAACAAATACGAGGGAAAATTCTTAGATATTCTTGGAGCGTGGAGAAATTATGTTTTTTTTTTTTTTTTTATATTTAAAAAATTATTGTGTACTTCTGAAATACTATAAATGCGTACTCTCCCCCCTCATATGAATGGTGGATTCTACTAATTAAATTTATGGTGTGATTCACCATTCATGTGAGAGGAGAAACTACACATTTATGATATTGAGAGATGCTACGTTTACAACAATTTTACAAAATTTTTACAACAAATCACAAGTGGCTAGTTGTTATTGATTCAAATTTGAAACTAACACTAAGATTACTTTTTGGCCACAACAATAACAACCAGTAACAACCTGCCACTTAAGATTTGTTGTAAAAATATTGTAGACATATCATTCCTTTTATGATATTTTGGGAGTACTTAATAATTTTTCCTCACATTCAAGGTAGATCTTACTATGAATTTAATGAGCAAACTCTATCATAAATGTGAGAAGAAAAAACATTATTTTTATACTCTGAAAATATCTAAAAATTACTTATATATGAGAAGTTGTTGTTGTTTTTATTTTTATTTTATATATATATATATATATTTTTTTTTTTTGATAGGATATAATTTTTTTTTTTTTTTTTTTTTTGATAGGGATAGGATATAATTTTTTATTCGAGTGCTAAAGAGATTTCCAAGACTATTTGACACTTGATTAATCTAACCTCACAGTCACATAACAGGCAATCATCGGGTAAATTCCTATGGGTGGCCTTCAAGAATCAAAAGTTGGTTGAATGCTAATCCAGACTGGCCGCCGATCCGGTACCAGTCAGTTCGGTCCAAATTACGGAATTGGGCTTGCAGTGATAATGGGCTTTTAGCAAAATTTTCCTAATTGATTAGAAAAGCCCAAGTTCAATTTTCAGGCTATTTTACCATTGTATTCTTAGTAAAAGTTCACATCTTTTATGACAATTAATTAGAACATTCATCAATCATAGATTCACGGTAAATATAATATTTGCAATATACTACCGTGCACTTTTGATGCGTTAATCACTTCACAAATATAAATATTTGCAGAGTGTGGAGGCAAGAGCTAGAATTTAAGTATGTAGGAGAGAGTTTCACACATGTATTTACTTAGATTAGACTAGAGTAAAATTTCTATCTCGTATTAATATATATATATATATATATAATATATATATGCAATATAAATATATAAAATAGATAGACTTTAAAGTAAATATGTAAAGCTTAAAATAAAATGTAAACTGCAAATAAATGTAACTGAACTGAAAACTTGCATCGACGAAATTACTGGAAGTACTTACAAATGTATAGTTATTTGGTTTAACTTGAAATACTTGTAATGAAATCACTTGCAAATGAAAGCTGATAAGTTATAACTAAAATACATATTCTGTAATATTTCTTGATGAACATATTATTGTTGATTGCATCGGTGGAAAGATGCATCATATGATCCATATTACATAGTGAAATGATACACCATATTGCATAACTGAACATACATAATGAGATGTACATTTTGTAGAATACATTATTGTTTGTATCGGTAAAATGATGTATTATTATTATCTTGTTTTGTTGATAGATATTGTTCAATGTTACTGTTGATGATATTTCCAATTTTTACATAGAGATTGGCAAGATATATATATATATATATATATATTCAAAAACAACGAAAATCCTAACAAAAATAAAAGTAAACAAGAGAACAAAATATTGAAATATGGCTCTCTTCAAAAAAGATTTCAGAGTTTTTACCGTAGATTTTGATTTTGAGAAGAGTACAAATCCTAAAGGAGGAGAGAAAGCAGAGTTTTGAGGGTTTTTATTTTTAAATAAAAAATATTAAAAATTATATATAATTTAATTAAATACTGTTCGGTCCGGTCTGGTCCAGGGACCGAAGACGGAATTTTTTTTTTTAGCACTGCTATTCTTTTCAATAGTAAGCAAGAATTGAGCTCCAAAAACAGAGTAAATGGCTATCGCATATGTGGTATGGGGCGTGATCACCGCTCTCTCAGCCTTGATTATCAAACTATCTCTCCACATAATCACTGGCAGACGGAACAGAAAGAGAGCCGTGGGGTTCTTCCACCCTTACACCAACGATGGCGGCGGCGGAGAGCGAGTGCTTTGGTGCGCCGTCAAAGCCATCCAAGAAGAGACTGCGGACCTTCACATTGACTGCGTCGTCTACACCGGCGACCACGACGCCTCGCCCCACAGCTTGGCGGCTCGCGCTCTCGATCGATTCGGAGTCAACCTAATTCACCCTCCTAAGGTCCCCTCTCTCTCTGTGATCTAGAATTTACTGAGATTAGCTGATTGGATTTGGGATTTTATTTAATTGCGAGTTTGAGAATTTGGACACTCTTGGTTTAGACTAATTCATGAAAAGTTTTGGAATTAAACAAATTTCATGACTCCTATAGTTTTGTAGGAGTGAGAGTCAAGAAAACACAGATACTTCATTTAGGATGCCGTACCCGTGTCATACTAGTGTCTTACTCATCGTTTTATGTTATAATTTTTCAAAAATTGCTCGTGTCACCGTGCATCCTAGGTGAGAGTTATATGTTTATTTTTTGAGAGGCAATCTTATTTTTTTTGTTTGTGTGTATTGGTAAGTTACATATGTGTCTGTCATTCCAGTGTGTTTTGAACTCATGAGCTAAGAAGCATGGATATGAACACTGTCAAGAGACACAAAAATTCTTGAATAATTAAGACACCTACCTACGATGGCAATACAACAACTATCAAAATCTTTATAAACATAGGTAAAAATCAAGTGTTCCCTGGCATGTCTGTGTCTTGGCCTTGACGGAAATGCCATTTGAGCCAAAGCTTATTGGTGAGATGTTAGTTTGCAATAATCTGCCCTGAACCTTTGGAACATTCAATTGCCTTGTGTAGCACTATATCTCCAATTTTGTTGATTATATCACTAATGTTGTAGGGAATGTGCTGGGATTGTGTACTTTAGTAGCAGTGATTTATCTTACTGATTATGGAGGGTGTTTGACTCTTTGTTCATTTGATGTTAGTCGCTGTTACAATACATGTTGTTGTGAATATTAGTCAATCTTTGAGTTTTGAAATTTGAATTTTTTGTTGCATTGTTACCATTGTTAAATTATCCTAGTTTTTTATATCTTATATGTTCAGGTGGTGCATCTATATAAAAGGAAGTGGGTTGAAGAAACCACTTACCCTCACTTCACTATGATTGGTCAAAGTCTGGGTTCAGTCTATCTCTCATGGGAAGCTTTGTGCAAGTTTACTCCATTATATTATTTTGACACTAGTGGATATGCTTTTACGTATCCACTTGCACGGATGTTTGGATGCAAAGTTATCTGTTATACCCATTACCCTACTATCAGTTTAGACATGATATCTCGTGTTCGTGAACGAAACTCAATGTATAACAATGATGCCTTGATTGCGCAAAGGTTTGTTTCTTAAATCTTTAGATCACACATTTTGTATCCATGCTTTGTGATGGTTATCCTGAAGGGTTTGTTCATATATCAAAACTTTCCGTTTTTCATTTCCTTTTGTAATAATTAAAATTAGAATATAATTATAATTTTAATAAGTTTAGATTGAACCTAAAGCTGTTAGCATAAACAAAAGGAGGGGGGAGCATGGAAGGGAAGTTATTGCTACTCATGTCCCTGCAGTGTGTTAGATAATATCCATATGATTCTGGAATTAAGGTTGATTGATAATTTGATGAGCGTGGATTTATCTAAGTCATGAACTTGGTAGTGATTTTAAAGCATTTTCATCATGAGCAAATCAAACATTTGTGTTGGGTACTTTCCTTGCAAAACCAAATGCACCCACCACCACAAAAAAAAAAAAGGAAGAAAAATTCCACAGGCAGCTTTTCCCTTCTTCCTCTTACCATATACTGGCAAGTATATGGTCACATGCCCATATACAGATTATGAATATTTAACTTAGTTGTGTGACCAACCTAATAGTCTTATGAGGTCCTGTATCTGACATGAGCTGTCACTGATGGCTTGAGTTGAGATCTTCTACTTTACATAAAGCTCCTGCATTCATTTGTAATAGATCTAGAAAACTTCATATTACCTGTTCTCTTCTTATGTTATAGTGTAAAATTTTCTTATGTTTCGCAGTATTTGGCTATCCCGGTGCAAAATCCTCTATTACACAATTATTAGCTGGATGTATGGATTTGTAGGCTCTTGTGCACACCTTGCTATGGTCAACTCTTCATGGACTCAGTCTCATATTGAAAAGCTTTGGAGAATTCCTCACCGAACTAAGCGAGTGTATCCTCCTTGTGATACTTCAGGACTTCAGGTTTGTAATTTCCTGTTTCTTTAATCTAGGATTTTGTATGTATTGTGGAGTTGAAGGCCTTCGTGCATGTGTGCCTTTTTTTCCCCCCTGTCAGTCCAAAATTCTCCTTCCATTTTTCTTTATACAACATTGTTATTGATCTTAGCATTCAATTTGTGTTCCTGAATATAAGTCATCATTTATTGTTGTTAATTTTTTATTAAACAAGTTATCATTTATGTTTTCTTTGCAACAAGAAAATATCTACTGGTGCTAGTTTAGTAGGATTAGCCACATTTTGCTCTCTTTTTTCTTTCCTTAAAATAAATAAATAAAATCAAATCAAATAAAATCAAATGCAATGTTTATAGGTTTATTTTGGTAGCATATTTTCTCTATTCTGACAATAATACTTGAAATTAATAATAATCCTCTCTTTTGTTAAAATTCCTATGCAAACACCTGTGGGTTCTAACAAGTTGCTTTCCAAACAGGTTCTTCCTTTGGAAAGACCTTCTAAAACTCCAATAATTATATCCGTAGCTCAATTTCGTCCAGAGAAGGTGGGGCATACTTGTATAATCCTTATGAGCACAAGGTATCATAAATGTGATGGCTCATTTTTAGGGCCTTTTGAAGTTATGGCAAGTGCTTCATAACTTGATTCTTTGATCTCAGGCACACACTCTCCAACTTGAAGCCTTTTCAGTTGCTCTTAAAAAGTTAGACGCAGACTTGCCTAGACCTAAACTTCAATTTGTGGGTAGTTGTCGAAACAATTCAGATGAGGAAAGACTGCAAAATTTGAAAAATAAAGCTATTGAACTAAAGGTGGATGGAGATGTGGAATTCTATAAGAATCTGATGTACAGGTTTGTGCCTGACAAATATATTCTGGATCCTTTATACATCCATATTATGTTATGTGGAATTAATGGATGAATATGTGCATTAACTTCTCCGACCCATGAGTATACATTTTATATAAAGAAATTGATTATACTCAGTCCAAAAAGAATTTTGCCAATTTGATGGACTTCTCCCACCTCGGGTTGTTACATGTATCACATACTGATTTCAGATTCATATAGTACAAGACATGTGGTAAACATGCAGGGGATTTGAAGATAAGCTGTGTTTTCCCTCATTCAGCAGCAGCTAATCAGATTATTACTACATATCATGTACTTGCTTAAACAGATAAAGAGCGGTTTCTTGTGCTTCTTAGACTCTTAGTGTTGGAAAGTCAAATGTTCAAAGTTAACAGCCACCATGTGTGTCTTGATCTTCTGGGCAAAACCAAATTATGTGGAATGGCAAAATTTTTGACATTGACCATGTCACTGGTTCTAGGACTTTATGATGGTGCATATTTTGGGAAATTATATTGGGTATACTCAGCATTAAATCAACTTTATGTGGATCAGCATTTAATTCAGAAATTAGTTACTGTCCTTTTCCACTGATGTTTCAAATAATCTTGGGGCGTTTGGAGGGAGCCAACTATACGCTTCCATTATAAAATATCTGTGGTGATTGACATAAGGGAATTAGTAAAGCCATGTAAACAAAATATCTAATTCATAGCTACCATTAAATTTTCCATTAGCCAGCGTATCTTTGAAGTTGTGGATTTTTTTTATTATTATTATTTTTTTTAATATAGAGTTTTTCAGAAACCCAATCTTGGTTATCTCCTATTTTGTAGTTTTTTTTTGGCTGTCTTATATTTGGTATATTCCTCACAATCTGCAGGGACTTGGTGAGACTTTTGGGTGGTGCTGTTGCAGGAATCCACTCAATGACAGATGAACATTTCGGCATAAGTGTTGTTGAGTTTATGGCTGCAGGCGCAATTCCAATTGGTTGGCATCTTTTATGATCTCCCATTTAAAACAAGATACCTTTCCACTACTGTGTATGTTGCTCATACTTTTCCTTCTCTCTTCAGCTCATAATTCTGCTGGCCCAAAGATGGACATTGTCTTAGAAGAAGATGGACAGCAAACAGGATTTCTTGCCTGCAGTGTGGAAGAATATGCAGATGCCATCCTGAAAATTATAAGGATGTCTGAATCTGAGAGGCTCGAGATGGCTTCAGCTGCAAGGAGCCGAGCAGGCAGATTTTCTGAGCAAAGATTTTATCAAGATTTCAAAGCCGCTATCCAGCCAATTCTAAACCGTGGTTCCTAATAATGGACAAATAACAAATACAACGTGCTCTCAGATGAAGTTTTGTTGTAATCCAGTAATTAGATGAAGTTTTGTTGTCTAAATGATTCACGATAATTTTAATCTCCAATATACCTCATAAAAATCTTAAATATAATTAATTCTCATATGGCCTGATGGGTTGTAAATTCTAATTAACTAAATTGACAAAATCTTTATTAAGATGTCTGAGATTGAATATCAACTATGCTAAAAAATAAATTTATTGGTGTATTGTATTGAGTATAAAGGGCAATTATCATAGAATGGACATTATAAGCTTAAATCTTATGTTATAGGAAATAAAGGTGCATCCATTGTCCAGTAATTTTTTTTAGAACTCTTTATGTGGCAATTAGCATTTAGGTTTTTGAGTTCATCCAAATAATTAACTAGTTGTATGCTTGTGGTACGGATTTATTAAAAATTCTATATATTAGAAAAGTAGATTTTAAAAATATTATGGAAACTTTAACAGTGCCATAGATTAAATTATAGAAATACAAATATGTATTGGGCTACTTAACTTACCATAAGCATATAACACCTAACTAATAGACTTTGCCCTTAAGTGAACTATCCTAATTAATGAGAAGTTAGTCATTTGTTATAAAGAGAAAATAGTCACTTGGCCCAACCACAACTATTAAGTCCAACTTTTATTAAATAATATGTGATATGATTATATAATGCAATGTATAGATTTCACCACTAAACTTCTTTTTTTCTCATATTATTTTCTATAAATTTCTTATATCCTCTCTCACATTCTCTCTTGAAAAAGTAGTTATTCTCTCTCACTTGATTTTTTATCCTTTCTTGCAACTCTACTTTATATTAATTAATCATTGTGATTTTTAAAACTCTATTTTGGGTTCATACTTGTTGGTATTATATTTTTTTAGTTCCCCATTACAAGTAGTATCTCTCTCTCTCTCTCTCTCTCATAATTTTAGTTTGATTTTTGTTTGAATTAATACTTGATTATTTGGAAAGTAAGAATTTGAGTTTATATCAAAACATAATTTTGGCTATGCTAATTACAAATCAGCATTTGGTCCATTTCGGTTTATTTTGGTTCACTTCGTCTAATCGGTTTAGCTCGGTCTACTCCAATCCACTTCAATTCAATTAGGTCCATTTGGTCTACTTCGGTCAATTCAATCCTATTTGGTTTACTTCGGTCAATTCAGTTCACTTTGGTCCATTCCATCCAATTCGGTTCATTACGGTCTATTTTGGTTCCTTCAACCTAATTCGGTCCACTTCAGTCTAATTTTGTCTACTTAGGTCTATTTCGTCCACTTTGGTCTATTTAGTCCATTTTCTCTATTTTAGATCACTTCGGTCCAATTCAATGTACCTACTTAAGAATGGGAAAATACAAGTTTTGATTGAGAGCACTATAAATTATTTAAGTAATATCAATTATAATTATATGATAAGTTTTGGTTATCATAATAATCTTTTTAAAAGAATAAGAGTTTAAATTATAACTTTGAAACTTAAACAATTTAATTGTACCAAAAAAAACTAGGAAAATATAATGTATAATAACAATAGTTAGAAGAATATAAACCATTTCAAAAAAGAATAACATAAATAAAAAAACATCAAAAATTATAAAATTATTTTTTGTAAAAATAGAGTGATAGAAATTACTTTTTGAAATTGTTTAATTTTTAGGGAGAACAAATTATGTACAATAAAATTTAGAGAATAAATTATATATATGTATATATATATATATATATTCAGTATAAAGTTTGTCATAAGTTTTGAATATCATAATAATCCCTTTTAAGAGAAGGAATAATTTGAATAATTGATTTATATAAAAACTATTATCTTTTTGCTTGAAAGTATAATTAACCTCATGCAATTCAGTTAATAGTAATGACTTTAAAATAAATGAGTAATTGACCTAAAAATTAGATTTGTTTATTCATAGTATTCATGTTTAGGAAGACTTTCACTTAAATTTAGCCGACCGAAGTGGACTAAAATGCTACGTTAATGTGGCTCAACAAAAGTGTAGCAAGAAGAACTACTATGCTTAAAGATTTTAGATATTACGAGTTTGAGGTCTATATATTTGTTAATAAATTTAAATTTATAATAGGCGCTTTTAACCAAAATATGTATTTTCCCTATGTGTAAGTGAACAAAAATGGATCAAAAGTGAACCGATTTGGACCGAAGTGGATACAAATAGACTGAATTGGACCAAATGGTATGAAGTTGACCGAATGGACAGAATAGGACCGAATGGAAACATGGTGGATTGAAGTAGACCAATTCGGATTGAAGTGGACTAAATAAGAGCGAACGGAAAAATTAAGACAAAAGTGGACGAAATAGAAAAAAAATTTCGTCCACTAAATAGGACCAATATCAACTAAATAGGACTAAAGTGAACAGAATGGATTGAATAAGACCAATGTAGATCAAATAGAACCAAAGTGGACATGATGGACTGAGTAGGATCAATGTGGACCGAAGAGGACTGAAGTGGACTGAATAGGACTGAAGTGGACTGAATAGAATTAATGTGGACTGAATGGACCGAATAGGACCAAAGGGGACTAAATAGAACTAAAGTGGACCAAGTAGAACAGAATGGACTGAAGAGGATAGAATGGACTGATTGGACTTTTGAATATTCATCATTTTTATTGCATTTTTAGGGCTCATATTTCTAATTTTAATGTTTATTTTGTTTGTATTTTTTAACTCAAAACTAAATAGTTTACCCAAAAAGGATCAATTTAAGACCCAATTAGTCCAAAAGGGACCTAATGGTTCCGAAATTGACTGAATGGACTAAATTGGACTGAAGTAGATCTAATTAGATGGAATAGAAATTGTTTAACTTTTAAGAAAAACAAATTATCTTCAATAAATTTTAGAGAACAAATTATTCATTGTATTACAATTACAAAATACTTATTTATTCTCATGCATTGCATAGGTTTGCGACTAGTAGACAATAAAAGGAAAATGTATTGCAGCTTTGCACTTCATACAAGCAAGAGAACAATTTTTTTTCCCTTACAGTAACATCGCAATTCATTGAAGCTTACAAGATATGCAATAATACTTAGTGTGTGTTTGAATACCGTTTATTTTGCTGAAAACTGAAAACTTATTGCTGTAGCAAAATATTTTTTATTACTGCAAATTACTCTTCACGCTTTTATATCATTTGTCTGATCCATGAACAATGCCATGGACCAGCCAAAAAAAAAGCAACCTACACAAACACAGACGCAGCCACTACACAAACGCACCTTTACTGAAAAGAACACAACTCAGCAAATCATGCAGCACAAACAATGTTTTTCACATTTTCAAATGAATACAATCAATTGAAGCAGCTCCAATGGCCTAAAACACACCAAGGGATGTAGGATATAAAGGAGTGGGCTTATAATGCAAACAATTGGGAATGTAAGTGGAAGTTCTTCTTTTGGAAGGATCCATGGACTTGATGGCTGGCTGGTTTAAGTAGGCATACTTGCTTTTTGTCCACCTGCAAATATCAATTAACATTGATAATAGAGCATATATTAGCTATCGAGTAAGTTGAAGATTTATGTGATGATAATGAATTTTAAAGCCGTTCACCAAATCGAAGCACTAGAGACTGATAGTTAAGGAAATTAGCATTTTTGCATGGCTAATTAGTCCATTAGAATTTCTTATCTTTATTCTTTGGAAGCTCAGTTCTTCTTAAAAGAACTTCAGAATGGTTTGTAATTTGCATTTAATTTTTCTCATTGTGATATATATACACACACACGCGCTAATCATTCAGAATTTAGAAAATGAACTAACCAGTCCTTTATTCCCACACGAATTTCATTGTTCTTGCTGTCACTGGCAGTGACTGCTGTGTTGTTCTCCATGGTATCTTCATCCTCATCCTCCAAGGAATCCTCAAAGCACTTGTAGTCTTCCTCCTATACACCATACACCTTCAACAAGTTAGCAACTGTAATAAATTAAAATGTTCTATGTTTGTGTGTTATCAGTGTCACTAGATAACCCAGGTCCAGGGAAGAAAGCCTGATGGCAAACACATCATTTGGGCATGACACCATTGCTTCTAAAAGCCAAACAAATAGTAGAGCACTTGGAATTTTGAATGTAAGAAACTCAATTCTGCTCTCTCCTCCCCATCCTCCTTAAATATACAATGCAAAATAATATAAAGAAAGCAGTTTGTCAGTGTTGTTGTTTGCCAATGAATACTATTATGTTGTTTTTGACAACTAGTTTTATCAATGAATTTGCTGCATAAATGAGATGATAACAATAACATAAATCCCACTCTTAAAAGGTGTCCCAAATAATTTTTTACACTTTGAGAGATCCGGTTTAACCTGCTAACGATGACTGACGGGAAATGAAAAAAAAAACAGGATTTTCATCAATTTAAACTTCTCTTCATATGAACCGAATTTAAATTTTTCATGGGTGATTGAAACTGACATTAGACCTTACATCTCTCTCATCATTTCAGTGCCACGTGAGCATATAAGCCCGACTTTCTCAAATCACAAGACTACACTACATGTCAACATCTTGACCCAGTGGTACTTCTAGCTCTCATAGGGAATAGAGTCCAGGTTCGAACCATTGCTCGATCGGGAGAGTTTATTAAACTTAAAAAAAATTAGTTGGACAAAAATATAGTTGAACGTAGAAAAAGTTAAGCTAAAAAGTTAGTAAAAAGCTCTGCCAAAAGAGGCAGCCATAAAAAAAAACATTCTCACACGTTAGATTCTGTAATTTTAGCTTCACAATTGATACTTCTTTTATAAAAAATGAGTTAAATTGATGGATATGAGCAGCCAATGAGTGCTGTATCAGATATCTAAAATGCATGTCATAAGATCTTACTGAAAGATTGCGGGCCCTAATTCGAGCTGCGGCCTTGATGGCAGCAAGAAGGTGATCTTCTTCCTCAATGCGCTTCTGCCTCCAGAATTTGGCAATCTCTTGATTTGTCACACTTTCTGTAAAACTCTTCTTAACCCAGAACCTTGGAAGTGGTGGCAGAGGTGGAGGAGGTGGTGGAACCACCTGTTTTGTCTTTGCACCACCAATTTTAGTTTCCTCTAATTGCTTCATCTTGACAAACCTTTTCTTTGGTATACGCTCACTAATTGAGTAAACTTTTCTTTGCTATATACACACTAATTTTCTCTGTTCTTATAGTGTTGAGATCACAGAATGATGGGACAAATAATTTCAAAGCCTGAAAATTGACTAGCATGACCAACCCCCAGAGCTACTAATCCAACCTACCCTTCAAATATGATTGATAGATTGGTTTTCCATACAAAATCAATTGTTATATCCTCTAGTGTATAATTAATACTAAGGTCAACGAGACTATATATCAGTTAGCTGCATGTGAACAGCAAAAGACAGAGATAAATTGACTGGTAGTTGCAACATGGAAATTCTAAGAACTGACAAGTGAGCATATGAATAAATCCAGAATTTCAGTTGCAAGAACTCCCAACCAAAAAAATAGGCAGAGAATTAGTTTTTTAAGAAATTGATGGCTGCCAAGCATTACCCAAACTTGCTTTCTCTTAGTCAAGTATATTTTAAAAGATTGAACCTGAGACCATACATGGATGAAATAGGGCGTCCAATTAAAACTTCCAAGTCCATATTCAACAAAAAAAACATATAACCAGATATGCAACAATTTATAGAACTTCTCTCTCTCTCTCTCTCTCTCTCTCTCTCTCTCTCTCTCTTAATTGCAAAAGTGAGACTACCAAAAGTATGCAATAGTCTTTTACTCTCATTCTTTACAAAAGCAAAAGTGTATTTCTAAGAACAATAATAAAAATATAAAAAGAATTTAACAATCTCATATTTCTTATAACAATTTAATGATGAAAAGAAGAAGATAATTTCACATCTTTTCGCACCATAACAAAGCTAGGAACTTTAGTCTTTTTATACAGTTGTGGATATGATAGTTTTTTTTTTTTTTTGCTTGAAAGTTGTAGTCTTGTAGATATAATAGATATTTCACTAATTTCGTATAGTTATTAGATATTACCATGTTAGATCTGGGGTTTATCACCTTCCAATTATTTTGAAAAATGATCTCAACTGGGGTGGGGCTCCTCAGTTAGATTGAGATCACAGGATGGTGTATGCCATTATGACCGAAAATACAACTACCATCAGCATCACTACCACAATACATTGATTTCAAATACAGAAATGTTTATCAGGGAGGAGTAACATCATAAAAAAGCAATTGTATTTTATATTGAATACACTGATTTTAAAGAAATTATACTTCCCCTCATTAAGAAAGAGTTGTCTCATGAATTATACAAGTAGCTGAACCAGGTACAAGTATTGCATTTGCAGTTCTTGGCCCCTCATGAGTCATCACTGTATCCTTTTCAATTAATTGGTGAGCACCCAGTAATTGAATTTCTGATATTAACACTCCATACATATGAACATGCGGAATGGAGATTTTAAGCAACATAGTAATTCATAAGATCATAAGCCCCTTCTACTCCCAACACCCCAAGAACAAAGCAATCCGCAGCTAAAGAGCTTCCCTAGGCTGTTAAAGCCTGAACTCTTCCCCTCAAATGCTCATAGCTGGGTCCAAAAGGTAGGAGAAAGCAGCAATTTAGCGGCCTCCCCTAGCCAATGGCTTTCCTGACAATTTGATAGCATGAAAGTCCAGTAACAGTGCAAAACTATATTGCATCTGTGAAAAATAACTATAAGCGAATATGATCTTCTTATATTCAAGAGTAAACTTCCTCATAAGGTGCCTGTTATTGCTGTCAGAGATTCCTCAAATCTGCATCCATCTTTAATACTATAGATCTTCTAATCAGAAGATATACTCATATACATATACATCAAGGCTGAAACTTTCAACTTCCAGAATAGAAATGCTAGCTAGATATTACCATCCATTGACTATACTATGTCGTGCATATTTTCCATCATCAACTAAGAACTGCATATGGATTATGAAAATCACTCATTGTCTAAAATTATAACTCCCCATCATACTGTGCAGATTCCTGATCTGCAATGTCTCCTGCAGAGTCCTTAAATTTCCAGTCATCCAACTTCCAAGCAGTTCCAATATCAATCTTTGTCTAAATTGCATGAGCAAAAAAGAATGCTTCATCTTTCTTAACAATTACTCTTGTAATCAATCCTTCTACTCCTTTCCAATACCAATCCTTCCTATCCACTCCATTATTCCAAGAAACATGTGGAAGACACAGATTCAGCAACTCAAACTTCTAAGTCTATATCAGTAACCATTTATCACTCTTACAATCTACCACTTTGACTTAACTGGTTTGCAATAGATCACTTTACCCATGTTCCTAGTTCGGCCCCCATCTCTACAAATAGACCAGTTTGATATGCTAGGAGTTTAAGCCACTGCACTATTCAACTTTTCATGCTAGAGATCATCCAAAACTAGTTTTATCGGAAAGAAAGAACTATCTTTGATTGCCTCACACACCTCACACACACACACACACACACACACACACACATATAGTTGAAGGGGTAATTGTGTAAAAAAAAGAGATCTTTAAGTAACATTCTACTAGCTTTTGGAGGAAAGCAAATCACACAAAGGGATAAGATGTATTAGTATATTCTAAAACATCACACCACACCTATGATGTATTGGTATTTTCAATATATTTCCATGGTTGTTTGGTAGGAAATTTTAAAAGGTGGAAGAAGTTTAAGGCAAGGGGGTCCTATATCCCATACCTCTTTATCCTAGCCATGGAAGTGTTCTCAAGGTTACTGCAGAATGGCATAGACAGCTGGCACCAATTTTAAGTTTCGCTAATCTCTGCTTGGCTGATGATTTAATGGTTTTCTTGAAGGCTGACATTCACTCTGTAGAAGTGGTGCAGAAAGCTTTAGAAAACTGTAGTATAATTTCTGGATTAAGAGCCAACTCTACCAACAGTGAGGTGTTTATCACGGCTAATTCTCCAAATCTTAAGCAGGAGATGCTTAACATGCTCCGATTGAAAGAAGGTAATTTTCCTATTAGATATCTTGGACTGCCCTTCATATCCAAAAATCTAACTAAAAAAGACTATGGTCCTCTCATAAATAAGATTACAGCCATAGTTAATTCATGGTCTTCCAAGTTTTTGTCCTATGCTAAAAAGTTGCTACTGATTAAGTCAGTTTTATTTAGCCTTCAAGCGTATTGGACCAAAATGTTGATCCTCCCAGAGAAAGTTATTAAGATTGTGGAGCAAAAGCTTACTAGGTTTCTTTGGAATGGATTAGACCATTCAGCTTCTAGGGCAAAAATAAGTTGAGATCATGTATGCAAGCCAAGATATGAGGGTTTAGGGTTGAGGACATTGGAGGAATGGAATAAGGTTGCTATTATTGGGGTCATTTGGAATTTATTTGCCTAGGACCGCTCCATTTGGGTTGCATGGGTTCACTTGAATCTTCTCAAAAGAAGAAGTCTTTGAGTGGTTAAAATTCCTCAAGACAGCACCTGGTCTTGGAGGAAGATTTTGAATCTAAGGGAAATTCTAAGGCCATTCATTAAGTTCATAGTAGGCTCAGGTGAAACTATCTCCCTATGGCATGAGTATTGGCACCCCAATGTCACTTTGTTTCTTCAATATGGCTATCGGGCAGTGTATGATGCAGCAAGTTCATTTGAATCAAAGGTATCCTGCGGGATGGTGATTGGATTGGGCTCCCTGCTAGATCAGAGGATCTATTGTGCATTCAAAGTAAGTTGAGCTTGGTGGAGACTGAGAAGGAAAACAAACCGATATTGACTGTTGGAAAAACTAGGCGATTCTCATGCATAGGGGCCTCGAAAAGGGTAAGAACTAAATTCCCCGAAGTATGGTGGCGGAAATTATTATGGTTCTCTAAAACAATTCCCAGACATGCCTGTATAGGCTGGTTCACAACTAAGGATTGAATGATAAGCTGGGGCATTACTATTGATGCTCAATGTATTCTTTGCAGGTTGAGGACAGAGAGCAAAGATGGTTGTTCTTTTTTGAAAATGATTTGGAGAACCTTGATCCCTTTTATGTACACTCTCATTGTGATCTACAGTTTACCACATATGGAAGCAGAGGAATGAACTTCTACGTTAAGAGATGATATAATTCTAAAGAAGGCACTGCGAGGATGATTAGATGAGTGATCAACAATAGAATACAATGCGGTGGACAACTTTGTAACTATGTGGAAAACAGGGCTCTTTGTTGCCTTTGGGTCCTGTTTCTGTTATTACGAGCAGATTGGTAATTGGTGTTAAGTTGAAGAGGCCTGAGGCCCTGAGCCTTTTTTTTTTAGTAGATAATTTGAGTTGCTGGTGAAGTTGTATTGTGCTGTTAATTGTTTCAGATTCTAATAATGCCAGCTATTGATTCATAAGCCTTATGATCTATAGCAAAATAGTACTAAAAACAAGATCAAGAGCCATTTTATTTCGACCAACATATATATTATATACAATGAAAGTCAAAACATTGCAAAACCGAACCTTTTCTATCCAAAAGTATATAACAACATATGTAAAGCCTCAGAAACCCAAAAGACCCAAAACCCCATTTGACTTTCGGAAAAAAAAAAAAACACACACACACACCCAAAACCTCAAAAACACAAATACCCAATATCAGTTTCAGGTTTTAGGATGTGATCTGAAGCGCCTTGGTCTTGATCCGATACCTGGGAGCTCTAGGAATGACCTGGCTAGGTCCCATGTGAAACTGACCAGGACTGTCAGTCATAGGGGGACCATCATCGTACACGTGACCAACAACACGGCCACAGCTATTGCAAATGATCTTGGTCCTTTTCCTCTGAATGCCCCAGTAGTTGAGAGTCTCGAAAAAGGGTCTGATCTTGTCCTCTTTCTCGAACCTGAACTTGGAGGAGTCGACCCATGAGAAGGAAAGTGTGCCTTTGTTCCCAGCCTCGAAGTAAAAGTCTGATGGGTAGAGGTGGGCTGAGCTCAGATTGAGGTTTGTCCCACATTCCGTGCAGCTGTAGATGGAAGCCATTGATTGGCGTTCGTTGGGTTTTAGGAATTGTTGTTGTTGTTGTTTGACGTTGAGAACAAAAGGGTGAGAGGGTGGTTTATAAAACGGACTTGGGCTTTGTATTTCGAATTGTCATCGTATGTAACGAAGGTCAACTCTAAGACCACGAACAATAGCACGAATTTGGCCGCAACTCGCTACGTGGTGAATTATGAGAGGAAAAAAAAAAAATGATAGGTCGTACTTCCATAAATTGTAACTTATTCTGATCTTGAAAATGACAACGCGTTTGCGTGTCAATTGGTATCTGGAAATTTCAAGAGCAGTGCGGGAGAGCGTGAGAGAGAGTCTGAGCTGGTTTAGGTGGGTTGGATTTGGGTTTCATCGAGCATTGAGTATTGTACTGCATAAAGATATGCTTTAGCCCAACTTTCAGGCCCGCAATAAGAAAGAATGAGTTCATAACTTTTTCTCTTCCTTTGGGCCCATTTAATCCCTTATTTATTTCCTTTTTTTTAAAATAAATAAATAAATTCCTTAAACAAAACACCAGTTACAACGTTGTTAAAGGTGTGTTTTAGTTCATGCCTACCGAAAAGCTAATTAATGCGCTGATGCATTGGCAAAGTTGGGAGCAACTTCTTTGTCTTCCTTTACTGTGTTTTTGTGCCCACCGCCTGTGGTGGATAGTTTATTACTCTATGATAAAGCGAATATGTGCTGTAACAGGCTTGTTAATTCCTAAGTTTAATGAAATATCCTTGGTTTACCAAAAAAAAAAAAAAGGTGTGTTTCATGGTACATGACTATTAAATCCAAATTTAAAAGCAATAAAACACCATAATGGATGGATAAAAAACTATAAGTTTACTAAGAGCATTCATATCATCTTATACAAAAATTTCCTTTCTATTATTGAAATAAAAAATTACTTTTTTTTAGTTAATTATTTTTCAAAACACTCATATAGAATGGTTATTTATTCAATACTCTATTTCATTAAAGTATAAAATTTTCTTGATTTTTTAATTGTTTTTCTCTCCTTACGTACAACAATCACCACTCACTATCTTCTTTCACCATCTGAAAACGTTAAAAAAAAAAAAAAAAAAAAAAAATTGTATACGCTACGGTGGCTTGTTTATTTGCATAAGCATTGTAGTAAAATCTTATTTTGCATAACTGGTTCATTATATAATGTGAGTGATTTTTGTGTTTCATTGGCTATATTTTGAGTTTTGTGCTATTTTACAATAATTGGTGTGAATAATTTTAGATCCTTTACTTTCGTAGAAGCATCTATTGTGTTCTGTGTCTAACGTTAGTTTGATGAATTTTGCCAGGTAAACCCATGCATTCACTCATTATAGAAGATACCAATTAATGTAAGTGTTGTGGATTAGCTAGGCCAAAGCTAATACAACAACTCTTGCATCAACCCTCGTGTTCAACATCCACAACTAGTAATTGCATTTGGATGTACAACCTAAGTCCATCTTTAAATGTCCATAACTTCCCAACTACACTAGTGACCAGACCAATAGCTCTAACCTTCGCCTAGAACCTTTAGGCAATCAAACTCTAATTCTCCAAAATGAACCATCATAATTAAGTTTTATCCAAAAGAATCTCCAGTTTACTCCACTTGATACTCTAAATCTTTGTATTTTTTTTTTTCTCTCCTTCATACATCATTAATGGGGAAGAAAAATTCAAATGTATATCTCCATTAAGAAAAATAGAAAGTGCCAATTGATTTAAAGGTTATTGACACTCCAATTTTTGTAAAGACATGTTTTAGCATCTATGTTCAGTTTGTTTCAATGAAAAATCTTATGTGAAGATAGTTTTTCACGTTTTCTAGTGTTTGTTACTATAAAAAAATATGAATTAAAGGAAAATTATCTTTGGTTAATATAAAAAGTATGACTTATTTATTAAAAATTGCTTTTCACTAAATTTTTTTAAAAAACAATTCAATATCATGACAAGCTAAATAAGGAAGGTTAGAAAATAATTTTTCAATACATTTAAGATTGTTGCCAAAAATTGAAAAATGAAATAGTTTCATAAAAAATAAAATTTAAAAGATAACTAATTTTCTAGAAAATTTTAAAGTCAAAACAAAAAGAGAGCTAATTGCAAAAAATTTGACACAATTTTTATTTTCAATTGAAATTTTATAATTTATGTGGGGGAAAAAAACTATAAGGGGTACTTTAGTCTTTTAGTCAAAATAGCGTAAGTGCGCAATTGGCGCATGATAGCGTTCGATGAAATCGAATGCGCACATGGTCGGGTTTGCTCGTCTATAAATATACCCCTAGGGCTCACAATTTCATTCGATTGGAGTCTCTCCTGTTGAGGGTTCTTCAAGAGAGACAGAGAAACTCGCAGTTGATCTCTTTCAGGGTTATAGCAAAAATACTAACCGAAACATTTTTCAAAAAACGAAAATACAAACTAATCTTCAAAACCAAAAAAAAGTTTTTTAAGATTTAAGAACTTTCGAACTCTCTCACTCACTCTCTAAATTAGGGTTTGTTCTTTTTTCTCCATTCCAAATCCGATCGCCATGGATATGCGATTTCCTTACTCTCCGGCGGAGGTCGCCAAAGTCCGCATGGTTCAGTTCGGCATACTCAGCCCCGACGAGATCGTAATTCTCCATTTCTCAATTCTCTCTTTTCAATTTTGTTCAGTTTCGTTTGGTTGCTGAGAAAATTCATGGGAAAACGGAAAAAAAAGGGAATTCGGATTTCTTTACCAGCAGCAGTTGTAGCTAAATTCTGATTTTTTTTTTTTCAATTTCTGTTACTTCTTGTATTCTAGGGTTTGTTGAATTGTGTTTTTGAGCTTTTTAAGTGTGTTTTGAACGGAGCGTTGTTGGTGTGCAGAGGCAAATGTCAGTGGTGCAGGTTGAGCACAGCGAGACTATGGAGAGGGGAAAGCCGAAGGTGGGCGGTTTGAGCGACCCTCGGCTCGGTACAATTGATAGAAAGTTGAAGTGTGAGACTTGTACAGCGAACATGGCAGAGTGTCCTGGACACTTTGGGCACCTTGAGCTTGCTAAGCCTATGTTTCATATTGGGTTTTTGAAGACTGTGCTCAGTATCATGCGCTCTGTTTGCTTCAATTGCTCGAAAATTCTGGCTGATGAGGTATCTGAAAGCCTCAGTTATGTTTTATTGGTTTTAAGTGCACTTGTTGAATTTGGAATTGCTTCCGTTTGCATATAGTAGTAGGACTATAAGTTTAAGCTCCACAGGGTTTTCATGTTAGTTGCCTACTTGAACGATGGGCGGTTAAGAAGTGAAATTGTCATAAAATGAGTGTAGATGAAATGAAAATGTTTAGAAGGATAAGTGGGAATACAAGGAAAAATAAGATTTTGAAATGATGAAATTTGCTGAAAGATAGGGGTGGCCGCTGGCCACTCTTGATGAAAAGATGCGGGAGAGTTGTTTGAGATGTGAGTTGATCATGTTTTAAGGAGAGTGATTAATGCACTAGTGACAAAGTGGGTTTGATTCAAGTTGAGGGAACAATAAAAGTTAAGAGGAAGACAAAAAATAACATTACTAGAAGTAGGAAAAATAGGACATGTCAATTAAGGGAGAGTATGATTTTGGATAAAATAGAATGGTTGAAAAAAATACGTGGCCAACCCTCACTAATCTGTTGAAATTTAATAGTTGATCCCAAAATTTTGGAACTAAGTGTTGGTAGTTGTTATTGCCTGCATGACTCCCTGTAATTTGAATTTATAGAGTTAATTGGAACAAGCATAAGGTGAACATGTGCAATACAAATGATCTTTGTGGGCCATAACCTAAAGGGGAAAGGGATTGTGAAAGAGGATGAACCAAGTAGTTCACTGTGGTCAATGGAAGTATTTATAAAATGTTCCACCATCTGAATTATGCGAGAGTACTAAACAGTTGAGATTATGATGATAATGCATATTTTGATTAAATGAAACAAATTGAACCCCAGAATTTGTGTTCCTTTTTTGATTGACTAGACTAAGCATTTCAAGAGACTCTCCCTTTGTTTACACTTGAGTTTTGTATCAGATGGTATATGTCTTAGACATCGTAATTTTTGAAAAAAAAAAATTATTTTAGCCATCTCTTTGTTCTGTGATAGTGGAATTCAAAAATTGGGTGTTAGTAAGATTGCTTACTCTTTCTACTTCAACTGTTGTTCTTGCAGGAAGACCACAAGTTTAAGCAAGCACTGAAAATAAAGAATCCTAAAAATAGACTTAAAAAGATTTTGGATGCCTGCAAGAATAAAACGAAATGTGAAGGTGGTGATGAACTTGAGGTTCAGGGTCAAGATTCTGAACAACCAGCAAAAAAAAGTCGTGGTGGCTGTGGTGCTCAGCAGCCAAAGCTCACTATAGAAGGTATGAAAATGATTGCAGAGTACAAGGCTCAAAGGAAGAAAAGTGATGATCAAGAACAGCTTCCAGAACCTGTGGAAAGAAAACAGACACTTACTGCAGAAAGGGTAACCCATTCTGCATGCAATATTGCTTTCTTCATTCTTCACAAAAGATATTGCGCTCTTCATTATAAACGAGTTGTTGCATAATGCTAACATATTGAATGTATGGCAGGTTCTTAGTATTCTAAAGAGGATAAGTGATGAAGACTGCCAATTGTTAGGCTTGAACCCTAAGTATGCCCGTCCGGACTGGATGATTCTACAAGTCCTTCCAATTCCTCCACCTCCTGTTAGACCCTCTGTGATGATGGATACCTCCTCCAGGAGTGAGGCAAGCATCTTCTACTGTTTGTTCCCTTAGTTCTACTGGACACCAGTCTTTCTTTTGTTACTATTAGTTTTTTTTAACTTGTTTGGTTTTATGCATTGTAGGATGTTATTTATGTAATTTAGCAACTTTGGTTTTATGATTTTATCACATTCAAGAGAAGAAACCCTGCTTATGGTCAGGTCTGATTTAATGTCTTTGTTGACTGCAGGATGATTTGACTCATCAATTGGCAATGATTATAAGGCACAATGAGAATCTGAGGAAACAAGAGAGGAATGGGGCACCTGCACACATCATTTCAGAATTTGCACAGTTGTTACAATTCCACATAGCCACATATTTTGACAATGAGTTGCCAGGACAGCCAAGGGTATGGCTACTGCTTAAAATTACACAAGTGTCTCCTAGATAAATGATTTTAGGCATCGGCTAATGCATTTCCTAACCATACAGGCAACCCAGAGATCAGGGAGACCAATTAAATCTATCTGTAGTAGGCTTAAAGCAAAGGAAGGTCGAATCAGAGGTAACTTGATGGGGAAACGTGTGGATTTTTCAGCACGAACTGTTATTACTCCTGATCCAAACATTAATATTGACGAATTGGGGGTCCCATGGAGTATTGCTTTAAATCTCACATATCCAGAGACTGTTACTCCATATAACATTGAAAGGTACACCGTTTTGTACATATTTGTATGCCTACCCTTGTATTATTCTTTGCTCTCTTTCTATTTTTGGCTAGTAGTAAATTGACTGTTTTCCTCCATTTTCCTGTTAATGAAACAGGTTGAAGGAGCTTGTTGAATATGGGCCACATCCTCCACCTGGTAAAACTGGTGCCAAGTATATCATTAGGGATGATGGTCAAAGGCTAGATCTCCGTTACTTGAAGAAAAGTAGTGATCACCATCTAGAGCTTGGATATAAGGCATTGTCTTATAATCTAAATGGTTTTATATTATAGCTCTAGCTCTTTACCATGAGTCTCAAACTCTCTTTTTTGTGGTTGCAGGTGGAGCGGCATTTGAATGATGGAGATTTTGTACTCTTTAATCGTCAACCTAGTCTCCATAAAATGTCTATTATGGGGCATAGAATCAAGATTATGCCATACTCAACTTTTCGTCTGAATTTGTCTGTTACCTCACCATACAATGCTGATTTTGATGGTGATGAAATGAATATGCATGTTCCTCAATCATTTGAAACTAGAGCAGAGGTGTTGGAACTAATGATGGTGCCTAAATGCATTGTCTCTCCTCAGTCGAATAGACCTGTTATGGGAATAGTCCAGGATACGCTTTTAGGATGCCGTAAAATCACCAAGAGGGACACGCTTATTCCGAAGGTAACAGTGATGCATAAATTAAGTCTATTTAACAATATCTTTTTCTTAAAATCTTCTGGGAGTCTAATCTCCACTGGTTTCTGCAGGATGTTTTCATGAACATCTTGATGTGGTGGGAAGATTTTGATGGGAAAATTCCTGCTCCTGCAATTTTGAAGCCGGGGCCTTATTGGACTGGAAAACAAGTTTTCAATCTTATTATACCAAAACAAATAAATCTCATACGAACTTCTGCCTGGCACTCAGAGTCAGAAACTGGATCCATTACTCCAGGGGACACTCAAGTAAGAATAGAAAGGGGGGAGCTACTTGCTGGAACTCTTTGCAAGAAGACACTTGGAACATCTACTGGAAGTCTGATACATGTTATTTGGTATGCACGCTTAACATATAGTTATCCACTCACATTTTTAGGTGGTATTTTTATGCACTCATGTAGCTTATATCTTGTTTGAAACTTGACATTTTCTGGTTTACAGCCAAAATATGACAAGCCCATTTATTTTTTAATGAGACTTCTGAAAATTGGCATTTTTTCTTCTTTTGAAGTTGATAATGAATACGTAGTTGTTGGGAAAGAAGATTAGTCATTGATAAAACCAACAGTTAAAGATTTATTTCCATCTATTCTAATTAAACATGATTTTGCTCCTGCTATTCAAAGATGAACTGAAAAACTGAAGTCAGAGTGAATATCAGTGGTTATACTTGGGGCCTTGCTCTGAAAAGTTTTTGAAGTCCCTCTTTGATTTTATTCTATATGTGTTTGTTTGAACAGGGAAGAGGTTGGTCCTGATGCGGCTCGTAAGTTTTTGGGTCACGTGCAGTGGCTTGTTAATTACTGGCTTTTGCAGAATGGTTTTAGCATTGGGATTGGAGATACCATTGCTGATGCATCAACAATGGAAACAATTAATGAAACTATTTCTAAAGCAAAAAATGAAGTGAAAGACCTTATTCGGAAAGCCCAAGCAAAGGAGCTAGAACCTGAACCTGGACGTACTATGATGGAGTCATTTGAAAACAAAGTGAACCAGGTGCCAAGTCAATTTTCTTTTTCCAGATTTTTTTTTTTTTTTTTCAAATACTAACTAAAATTATCTTTTATTTTTCAGACTTTGAATAAGGCCCGTGATGATGCCGGAAGTAGTGCTCAAAAGAGTTTAGATGAGAGTAATAATCTCAAGGCTATGGTTACTGCAGGATCCAAAGGTAGTTTCATCAACATATCACAGATGACTGCTTGTGTGGGGCAGCAGAATGTGGAGGGTAAGCGAATCCCATATGGGTTCATAGACCGGACATTGCCCCATTTCACTAAAGACGATTATGGGCCAGAAAGTCGTGGGTTTGTGGAGAACTCGTACCTGCGTGGACTGACTCCACAGGAGTTCTTTTTTCATGCCATGGGTGGTAGGGAAGGTCTTATTGATACTGCTGTGAAGACCTCTGAAACTGGTTACATTCAAAGGCGACTTGTAAAGGCTATGGAAGATATTATGGTCAAATATGATGGGACTGTACGGAACTCTTTGGGTGATGTTATCCAGTTTCTATATGGGGAAGATGGTATGGATTCTGTCTGGATAGAATCGCAGAAGTTGGAATCTTTGAAGATGAAAAAATCAGAATTTAATAAGACGTTCAGGTATGAGTTTGACGATGAACATTGGAACCCAGATTACATGATGCAAGAACACATTGAAGACTTGAAAACCATAAGAGAGTTCCGCAACGTGTTTGATGCTGAAGTTCAAAAACTTGAAGCTGATAGATTCCAACTTGGAACAGAGATTGCCACTACAGGTGATAATACTTGGCCATTGCCTGTCAACCTTAAAAGGCTTATATGGAATGCACAGAAGATCTTTAAGATTGACAATCGAAGGCATTCTGATATGCACCCAATGGAAATTGTGGAAGCTGTTGATAAGCTCCAGGAGAGGCTGAAGGTTGTGCCGGGTGAGGATTTGTTGAGTGTTGAAGCCCAAAAGAATGCTACTCTCTTCTTTAATATTTTGCTACGTAGCACTTTTGCCAGTAAAAGGGTGTTGGAGGAGTACAAACTTACTCGTGAGGCATTTGAGTGGGTTATTGGTGAAATAGAATCGCGTTTCCTACAGTCACTTGTAGCACCTGGGGAAATGATTGGTTGTGTTGCTGCACAATCTATCGGTGAGCCTGCTACACAGATGACTCTGAATACCTTCCATTATGCTGGTGTTAGTGCAAAGAATGTCACTCTTGGTGTTCCCAGGTTGAGGGAAATCATTAATGTTGCTAAGAGGATCAAAACACCTTCTCTCTCTGTCTACTTGAAGCCTGAAGTTAGTAAAACTAAGGAGAGAGCAAAGAATGTTCAATGTGCTTTGGAATACACTACTCTCCGGAGTGTAACTCAAGCTACAGAAGTATGGTATGATCCGGATCCTATGAGCACAATTATTGATGAGGATGTTGATTTTGTCAGATCCTATTATGAAATGCCAGATGAAGAAGTTGCCCCTGAAAAAATCTCTCCTTGGTTGCTTCGTATAGAGTTGAATCGTGAAATGATGGTGGATAAGAAGTTAAGCATGGCTGACATTGCTGAGAAGATCAACCTTGAATTCGATGATGATTTGACTTGTATATTCAATGATGACAATGCTGAAAAACTGATCCTTCGCATCCGTATCATGAATGATGAAGCTCCGAAGGGTGAACTGAATGATGAATCTGCTGAAGATGATGTTTTCCTCAAGAAGATTGAGAGTAACATGTTGACGGAAATGGCTCTTCGAGGTATCCCAGATATCAACAAGGTATTTATTAAACAATGTAAGATAAACCGGTTTGAAGATAATGATGGATTTAAGCCAGAGCAAGAGTGGATGTTGGATACAGAAGGTGTTAATCTATTGGCAGTTATGTGCCATGATGACGTTGATCCAGGGAGGACTACAAGCAATCACTTGATAGAAATTATTGAGGTTCTTGGAATTGAGGCAGTTCGTCGGTCCCTGTTGGATGAATTGAGGGTTGTTATATCTTTTGATGGATCTTATGTGAATTATCGCCATCTGGCTATCCTGTGTGATACAATGACCTATCGTGGCCATTTAATGGCAATCACTCGTCATGGTATCAACCGAAATGATACAGGGCCGATGATGAGATGCTCATTTGAAGAGACGGTGGACATTCTTCTTGATGCTGCGGTGTTTGCTGAAACAGATCATTTGAGGGGTGTTACTGAAAATATAATGTTAGGCCAGCTTGCACCCATTGGCACTGGAGACTGTGCTTTGTATCTCAATGATGAGATGTTGAAGAATGCTATTGAGCTCCAGCTACCTAGTTATATGGATGGTCTGGATTTTGGCATGACACCTTCCCGCTCTCCTGTCTCAGGAACTCCATATCATGATAACTTGATGTCTCCAAGTTATTTGCTGAGCCCAAATCTCCGCCTGTCTCCAATTTCAGATGCTCAGTTTTCTCCTTATGTTGGTGGAATGGCGTTTTCTCCTACTTCATCTCCAGGGTACAGCCCATCATCTCCGGGCTATAGTCCATCATCCCCAGGATATAGTCCTACATCCCCAGGATACAGTCCTACCTCCCCCGGATATAGTCCCACGTCTCCTGGATATAGCCCTACTTCCCCTACTTATAGCCCTAGCTCTCCTGGTTATAGCCCAACCAGTCCTGCCTATTCTCCTACAAGCCCATCCTACTCGCCCACCTCTCCAAGCTATAGCCCCACATCTCCAAGCTATAGTCCTACCTCTCCAAGCTACAGTCCCACATCTCCCACTTACAGCCCAACTTCACCAAGCTATAGCCCCACATCACCTGCATACAGCCCCACATCGCCTGCATACAGCCCCACTTCACCTGCGTACAGCCCTACGTCACCATCCTACAGCCCCACCTCGCCATCCTATAGCCCAACTTCTCCTTCTTATAGCCCTACATCCCCGTCATACAGCCCCACATCCCCGTCATACAGCCCCACATCCCCATCGTACAGCCCTACCTCACCAGCCTATAGCCCCACTTCTCCTGGCTATAGCCCAACATCACCAAGTTACAGCCCAACCTCACCAAGCTATAGCCCTACATCTCCTAGTTACAATCCTCAGTCAGCAAAATACAGCCCATCGCTGGCATACTCACCAAGCAGTCCAAGATTGTCACCGTCCAGTCCATATAGTCCTACATCTCCAAATTACAGGTGAGCCATGTTGCAAAATATGATGACTGCTGTTTGTTTTGGCGGTACAAGGTGTGGTTGATTATGCTAGCAGCTGATTGCAAATATGTAATTGTTCTCATATGTCCAAATTACATTTTCAGCTGCTAGCTGAATGTCCTACCCTTGTCTTGGCCAGTGTTTGATTTTTTCTTGATTTTCCAATATGATGGCAACTTATATTCACTGTTTGTTATGTTTGAACCTTTAATTTCTGTTGCAGCCCAACATCCCCATCATATTCACCAACATCCCCATCTTATTCTCCATCAAGCCCAACGTACAGTCCCAGCAGGTAAATTTGCTATTTTTAAGACAGCACTTTTTTGGTCTTCTATTTTACCTCTCTTATGGAAGATATTTTTGATAAGTGAGAAATTTTATTGATATTAGAATGAAACATCTCTTACGAAAGATCGATATCAGGTTTTTCTGTGTTAACACGATGGTTAATTGCCTCAGTTGTTATTAATTGGTTTGCTTGTTTAATGAGCTGCATAACTGATTGGTTTGAGTAACAACTAACAACTTGAGCAGTTGTGTCTGTTTGGTTTTGTTTTTGGTGGGGTTGGGGTTGGTTTAAAGCACTTTTTAGTCAGTCAGTGTGTCATTCTTTCATCCAAACACCTAATGTTGGGAGAAGGTAGTTCTCAGATTTGGTAACTTCAGTTTCTGTGTTTGTTATGAGGTGTGACACAGAGCATGAAAAAGATATGGGTTTTTACTTTTAAGTAGGTTTATTTTTGTTATTTTTAATTAAATAAGTTTTGAAAATATATTATCTAAATGTTGGTTTCAAATTTGGTCACTGTCCTTTTTAAAGCTTTATGCTCAACAGCTTTCTGTCCTGGAATTAACTCAGATCACCTGACTTATCCCCGTGCTTGCAAATACTATGTATTATGGTTTGGGAGTGGATTGACATGTACTTCTTTGTTTAGAGTGTTAAAAATGTCTTGAATGATGTTTTCAATTTTTTTACCTCTTCAGTCCGTACAATTCTGGAGTGAGCCCGGATTACAGCCCAAGTTCTCCACAATACAGGTGAGCTGATAATGCAATTCTAGTTCTCAAAATAGATCTTTTAAGCTTGTTATTGAATTAATAGGCACCAATATGGTTCTTACATTTCTTCTCTCAATCATGCAGTCCAAGTGCAGGGTACTCTCCCAGTCAACCTGGATACTCTCCGTCATCTACCAGCCAGTATACTCCACAAACTAGTAACAAAGATGACATGAGTGACAAAGATGACAGGAGCACTCGTTAAGTCGTATTACTGATAAGTAGCTTTAATGATAGCAAAGGTCAAATTCTTCTTCGAGCTCTCATCTCAATGATGTTGAGTAATATAATATTCTCTTATGAAATTCACACATTTTTCTCTTCCCACATGACTGCTCTCTAAGAATTTAGTCCGTTACTGTCTGCTGACTTCTCTCCTTGCTGGCTTCAGCCAGGGAAGTGGTCAATAAATACCTGCTTCAGATCCAGTTAAAAAAAATTAAAAAAAACACTTGCTTCAGATCCTTCTTTGGGGGTTTGCCATTTTATCATGATTCTCTGTCACTGCAAGTTTGTTGCCACAATTTTTTTGGAATATATTTTGATGTATGAAAATTTTATGTATCTACTTCTTGTCTAGTTTTCGAGGCAAGAAACTTAAACCTTGTTTGTCCTTGCTTTTAACAAATTGGAATGGGGTATATTGTATTTTCCAATCATGTAAACAGTGTTAATTTCTATATGTTAAAATAACGTTTGATATTGAAAGAATTTAGTTAGAAACGGAGCTGAAAATAAGATGAGTAGTTTATATGTGCTGCTAGTCAGGCGTTCTCTAGCCCTTAATTCCTTCTGACTATCTTGTGCCAGTTGATCGTGTTGTCATCAATTTGCTATTTATTTATGGCGTGGGGCAGAGTTTTTTTTTTTTTTTTTTTTTTAAAGGATGGATCTGAGTTATGTATTGTATTTGTTCGTCAAAAATTAAGTCTGTTACTCCTCATCTTCACCTAATTCAGAATGGATACAAGGCTAACTAACTTGCATTTCATTTGTTCATTTGCAGTTGATCTATAGAACATTGGCTGTCAACTTGCAGTCGATATGTAGATGTCTCAGAACTTCGGCAGCTGCTGACATGAAGTTAAATCGCCCTCAAACTGGGCAGCGATGTGCAAAATAATATTTTAATCGGAGATGTCAGTTTGTATTGTAGTAGTGCTTGATACTTGATACGTCATCCATTCATTTTGTTTTCTGTCGGAGTACTATTGATGGACATTCTATTATGGAGTCGATTCTGCTGTGCCACAGATACTGTGCCAATGGCCAAATATATGGGCAAAAAGCCTGTTGCATCAATGTATATTTTTCCTTGTAGCAATATTGTAGTGATCTGAAGTTTCAATGTCACTTTTTCAGTATTAAGAGCAAATCTGCAGGTAGAAGCAAGGCATTAATGGAATTAATCTTTTATGAATTGTCATTGTTTCCACTTCTGGTTGCTATGTTAGTTTTCCATTCCAGGTTGTAGTTCTTAGCATTTGTGAGAAATTACTTATTTTATATTCTTCAGAACAAAAGCGATTTGGTTGGTGCTATGGTTTTGGAGTTGAGACTTGAGAGTGATGGTAGGGGGGCTGGGACTAAAACGGAGGAGTAGGGTTCGAATGATAGTCAGTGATGCCCAAAGTAGCCCGAGATTGAGTGAGTTTTTGTTGAGTTTTTAGATGTATTTTAGGTTTTTAAATTAAATGTAAATACGTGGATGGATTGATTAATATAATATAGACGATGGGTTTTTTCCCCTGAAGAATGATTAAACTCAATGGCGATTTTGATATACATATATAAAAGTTGCCAGCACAATAAGCTACCGGAAAGACTTGAAAAATCACTGCTGCTGCCTGCTAGTATTAAATTTCTATGTGAGGGTATGTTTGTTTGGAGGGATTTTAGGGAGGATGAAAAATTAAGGAGAGAAAAGGGGAGAGATAGCATTTTAAGTGATTGTTTGGTTAGGAGGGGGGAGGGAAAAAAAGTGGTGGAGTCCGGGTGTTTGTTCAAGATAATTACAAGAGAAACAAAATAATAAGATTACAATAGTAGCATAATGAAAGAGATAGGGAGGATGAAAAATTGAGGAGAGAAAAATGGAGAGATAGCATTTTAAGTGGTTGTTTGGTTGGGAGAGGGGAGGGAAAAAAAGTGATGATGCCCGGGTTTTTGTTCAAGATAGTTACAAGAGAAATAAAATAAGAAGATTATAATAGTAACATAATGAAAGAGAGAGGTACTACCTAATGCTATAGGGCGTGATGAGTTGTTAGCTATTCCAATAATGAAGTCTCTCACAATTATTGACATTTTGGAGTGTTGTGACTTGTGATTTGGAACTAGTGGAAGCGGGCTTACACGAAACAAGAGATATAAAGATCTATACAAGACAACAATATTTAATGTGGTTTGATTAATTCTAAAATTACGTTCCACATGCAACAACAAACAAAATTCATGATTAATGATATAGATTACTCTCTATCTCACAGACTCACTCTCTCGGCTGTGTATGAACATGTATGTGGCTAAAGTTACTCTCTTGGCTTCACCAAAAAATGGCAGCAGCTCCCCTAAAAAAATGCTCTCAGCTCTCTCCTCGTTTTTGCACTCACAACCTACCTAAAATAAATTGGCCAAAACCTTTTTTTTTTAAATGCCACACATTCTTTTTACTTTCATTATAAAACATCAAGTTAAAAATGGAAAAAAAATCAAACACATGACATACTATGATTGATGGAGTATAAGGTAGAATACGAAGAATAAAATAGAAGATTTGTATTTGCCAAAATCTCTTTTATTTTGTTCCTCTCCTAGCCCTTCAAGTATTACACACCTACCCACTGCCATGCGTTAGCACACCGATTAAGAAAAATTGTTCCCATGGCTTATTGAGAAGATTGACGTGGAATTCAGAATTTGAAGGGCATCAGAAATGGCAAAATGGGTGGGTTGGGTTAATTGGGTTTGCGAGTCAAACGGGTTATAGGTCAAAACGGGTTATTTTTAAATGAGTCAATCGGGTTGCGGGTCGGGTCGGGTCGGGTCGACCTGTATTTTTCAAACAAGTTTTTTTTTTTATAAATTTTTTATTATTTTTTTTCAATTACAAAAACAAATCAATGACAGCCTGTTTAGAGAGAATTAATAAAATCAGTTAAGCAAATGAATTGCACTTAATGCCACTTGTTAATATCCTTTAAATTCTGACAGTTTTGACTTTTGAGCATAACAAAAATTATTTATAGTCATAAATTTATGATGGAAAAAGTCTTCAATGTTAATAGTTCACTGCCAAAATGCATATAATTACAAGTTTACAACTTCAATAAAGAGATAGATCTTAAAACAAACAAAACAAGTAAGTCAGTAAAGTAACAAGTTTGACTGCTTTGTGTGAAACTAAAAAAGTGTGGAATGCCGAATGTGTGAAGACTGAAGAAGGGCAAAGGCCGAACTCTAGAGGTGCAAGAGAAGTAGAGGAACTCAACTTTCAGGTTTCAGGTTTGTTTGTATAATTGTATTGTGCATTTTGTGCTTTGGCTTTGGACAATGGAGTGAATCGAGTGATGGATTATAGCTAGCAAGCATTGAATGAGATTTTTTTTTTTTTTTAATGGTTGTGACGGCCTTGGCCCTTGTGTAGTGTTGTGATGTCTTGTCTACTGTCGAGCACAGTAGCACTGAAGCTCTTCTTATTGGTTATTATAAACATTGAATATATTATTATTAGTTTTGATATTATGTGCTTTATGCACATAGTATCAGGACGTAATTAAAAAAAAAAAAGTAGCGAATTTTTTTTAATGGGTTAGGTTGACTTGCAAAAAAATCGGATCGGGTCATGGGTCAACCTATTTTTGCTTCGGGTAAAAAAAATCAGGTTTGGGTCAAGTATTTTTCGAGTCGGGTCAGGTCAGGTCAGAAAATTCTGACCCGTATTGCCATGTCTCCATGCTCGAGGAAGCTTTAATTGCTAGAGCGATCAAGCCCCAATTACTTGAGCAAACGAGAAGAATCGAAATCTTTGTCTGTTGCTCACAAATTGACCATGAATAGATTGCTCGAGTAGGATTGTGCACGCTTGAGCAACCGTTGCTTGGGCAGGAATACTCTTGCTGAAGCAAGATCCTACCAGACTTGATTATTTGAATTAGGAATTACAACCTTTAATCTAAGTACATTGTCATAGATATTATTAAGCAATTTAAATTATAACATAAATGACAGAAAACACACCATTTTCCTAAAAAATATTTTTATTGAAACCATTTTCTGTAGAAGATGTTTGAGTTGATTACTTATGACACAGGTGTGACCATTTGATTCGCAAAAACCTTTTGTTTCCATGACATGCTTGGCTCTAAGGATGTGTTTAGATACTGTTTAAATGTGTGAATAGTATTCTTCTCTTCTTGCACGGAACTCACAATGTACGTTCTTCAAAAAAAAGAAAAAGAAAACGCCAAAATGCAAACACCAGACGAGACCCATTGGAAAAGTAAAGAAAACGCTCTTCTCTTCCTACATGGATCCACAATATATGTTCTCAAAAAAAAAAAAAAAAAAAAAATACCAAAACGCAAACGGTGGCAAAATCATCAGTATCTAAATATCACGGGTCAAAATCATCAGTATCCAAACCCTTACTTGTCTTTTTCTTTTTCGGCGTAAGCTGACAAAAAAAGTGTTGTGTGTTTTAGTGGGACCCACAAATTTGACAATATTCAACCAATTTTCTTTCTCTCTCCAGACTTTTATTTTTTACTTTTCTCTCTCTTGCACTTTTTTTTTTTTAAAATTTTTATCTTTCTTTTTTCTTTCTTTCTTTCTTTCTTTCTTTCTTTTTTTCTTTTTCTTTTCCTCTTGCTCCTGCACGCTGCCACTCTCTCTTCTTCTTCTCTTTATTTATTTATTATTTCTCTCTCTCTTGCATGCTGTCTTTTTTTTTTTTTTGGTGTGTGTAAATATCCTAGTTGATGGGTTTCTCTTGTTTTTCTCTTTCCTGGGTTGGATGACCAGTGATTCAGTTGGATAGAATAGCAATTTGGCTTTTCTTTTGTCTGGGTTTTTCTTTTCTCGTCTCAACTAAAAAAAAAAAGCAATTTGGCTTTTGTTCGGTTGGGTTTGCATTCTCAAAAATACTTACATATATCAAACATACAATTATGTTTTTTTCACTTAAAAAAAAAATGTTATTAGAAATATGGTACAAAATACATTTTTTTTGCATTAGGAGTACTTTAAACATTTGTTTTCACAACACTTTTTAAATCATAGTTTTCACATAATTTTGAACAACAATATTTGAAATATGCTACCAAACAGACCCTTAAAGTTTTCCCATCACATTATGTGGTTTGATCTGGGTTTTGATTCTCACTCATCCACTTTTTCATTTTATTTTTCATTTAAGTTTTTACGTGTTAAAATGTGGACAATACTGTATCAATAGCGGATGTATGTGTGAAATAGTGTGTCAAAACAATATTTTTCCTCCAAGGAATTGCTTGGCTTCACTCTGCCAAAATTTAAAATTGGCATAAATACATTGTACTACATCTATTAGAAATATGTGGTTAAATAATTAAATTTACCATATCCCAATAATAAAAACTTTTGGGACAATTGGTAAATTACATGGTATTAGATAATGAGATCCTGAATTCGATTTTTGTCTCACACATGAGGGAAAGTGTTAGAAATATGTGGTTAAATGATTAAATTTACCATATCCAAATAGCTTAAGTTTTTGTGATAATCGGTAATTTGACAATATATCGTACCAAACTTTATTTTCTAATTCTTTAGACCAAAAAAAAAAAAAAAAAAAACCGAAAAAGAAAAGAAGAAAATAAATAAAAAATGACCGCCTTAAAGGGTATATAAATGCATACAATTGCACGCCCAATCAACCAAGAATCTTATTTAGCTTTATTTTAATTGAGGCCTGGTACTATGAGTCTTTTCCTTCACTCTTCTGTTCCTCTTCTCTCTTTCACTAAATTGCCAGCTACAGCTAGAACTTGCTTTTCACATAAAACAAATGGTAGCGAGAGTCCTTCCCCTCGTACAATCCAATGCATGGCGGCCAAAAGAAATCCCGAAAATTCAAACATTATTAGGAGAACAGCAAAATACCAACGTCCGATTTGGGACTACGACTATATGCAGTCACTGAAAAGTGAATACGTGGTATAAGATTTTGTTCTTGTTATTCTTGCTGTTGGTTCTTAGAAGTAGAAGCATTTGGTACCGTTTAAAAAAAAAAAAAAAAAAAAAAAAAAAGAGAATGCCACTCTTACCTTAGTTTATTCTGTCTCCACTTTTCTACTCCAGAAAATTGAAAGATTGAGATCTAAAATAAATGAGACCACAATGGTTAAATATTATAGTGTTGAACCAAGTATAAAAAAAGCTATGTAGTTTTATTAATTTTTTTTCCTAACTATGTAATTATATTATTACAGTCGAAAGAAAAGTGTAATTTTATCCAAATGATTGTTATGCAGGGAGAATCATACACCAGAAGAGTCAGCAAGTTGAAGGAAGAAGTGAGAATGATGCTGGACAAAATGGTGGATCCAGTAAATAAACTTGAGTTAATCCATCTCTTGCAAAAACTTGGTTTATCATATCATTTTGAGGATGATATAAAAAAATTGCTGAAGAGCATATATGACAATATTTCGAACAATGATACATGGGATAAGGAGGCTTTGTATGCTGTTGCTCTCAAATTTCGACTCCTTAGACAGCATGGATATAATGTTTCTCAAGGTAACTAAAGGAAGCCCTCTTCTTTGTCCACATTAAAAGATAAAAATAGTGGTCATTGTATATCTCAATATACTTTGAGTTTAATCCATCTTAAAGATATGCAATCTTGATTGCAGAGGTTTTTAGTAGTTTCATGGATGAGTTGGGGGAATTTAAAGCATACCTTTATGAAGATACTAAAGGAATGCTATATCTGTATGAAGCATCATATCTATCTATAGAAGGTGAAAATGTCTTAGAGCACGCAAGGGATTTCACAACTAAGCACCTAGAAGAATTCGTTAAGAGAAACAAAGACGAGTATCTTTCCATAATAGTTAGCCATGCCCTGGAGCTTCCATTGGATTGGAGGATGCCAAGGTTGGAGGCAAGGTGGTGGTTCGTAGATATATATGAAAGAAGTGATGACATGAATCCTACTTTACTTGAGCTTGCAAAGTTGGATTTCAACATGGTGCAAGCAACATACCAGGAAGATTTAAGACATATATTAATGTAATAGATCATTATTTCTCACTTCATGTTGTGATTTAATCTATTTTCTTAAACTAATATGGTATCTCTTGTCTCATATAAGGTGGTGGAGGAGTACAGGTCTTGGGGAAAAGTTGAACTTTGCTCGGGACAGGTTGATAGAGTGTTTCCTATGGACTGTAGGAATGAGATCTGAGCCTAAATTTGGATATTTTAGGAGAATGTGCACTAGGGTTAATGTACTTATAACAATGATTGATGATATTTATGATGTGTATGGTACATTAGATGAACTAGAGCTGTTTACAGATACCGTTGAAAGGTTGGTAACAAACAATGTACTTTGTTTTACATGCTTCTTCTTCTTATGTTAAGTATATGCTTCTTTACTACTTAATTTGGTGATAATTAATACAATTTACAATGTAATTTCAGGTGGGACGACATAAATTCAATGGAGAAGCTTCCAGACTATATGAAACTATGTTTTTATGTTCTCAATAACACTCTCAAAGAACAAGGACTTCACATCTGTTCTTACCTGAAAAAAGCAGTACATATTTGCTCCCTATATTAATGATTTTATTTTATTTTTTTAAATTTCTCACTTTGTTGAATATTAAATTTCTCTATGTAGAATGTATCATATAACCAATATTTTTTATGGTTCAGTGGGCAGATTTATGCAAATCTTATCTAGTGGAGGCAAGGTGGTGTTATAGTGGGTATACGCCGACCTTACAAGAATATAACAACAATGCATGGATTTCAATATCCGGACCTGTAGTACTAGTGCATTCTTATTTTTTAGTTACAAATCCAATAACAAAGGAGGCCTTGGAATGCTTAGAGGAGTATCACGATATAATTCGTTTGTCATCAATGATTTTCCGATTTGAAAATGATTTAGGAACATCTACGGTATGCAATTTCAATAAAGATGATTATAATGTTAGTTTTTGTAACAATATGATATACTAATGATCTTCTTTGTCTTCTATTGATTTTAGGATGAGTTAAAAAAGGGAGATGTTCCCAAATCAATCCAATGTTACATGCACGAAACTGGAGCTTCATATGAAGATGCATATGAGTACATACAATATTTGAGTAGTGTAACATGGAAAAAAATGAATAAAGATCGAGTTGCAAAATCTCCCTTCTCCGAGACTTATATTGGGACTGCAGTGAACCTTGCTAGGGCGGCAACGTTCTTCTATCATCATGGAGACAGGTTTGGGGTTACAAACCGTGAGACAAAGGATCGAGTATTATCATTGCTTGTTCAACCATTTCCATTATGAATGTACAATGTGGTACCACAACGTCAATATTAAGAGTCAATGTTATGAATGAGGTGATCATGGGAATCAATATTGTGTTAGTAACAAATTGCTTTGCGGATAGATTTCTTTTAATTTTGATATTTCATTTAAAAATGAATGGTTAAGATTGTACCATGTTATTAATTCACTAATAAAAACTTATAATAATGGCACCACATCATCTATTTAAAATCAATATATTTGTTTTTGAGAGAGTTTCAACCTATGGCGTCTGCTCCTGATAATAGCTCTTTATTATCAAACTAAGACACCAATTAGTTTTTGCTGTAGGTGGGAATTGAATCCTAAATCTCTTATTCAACTATCAGAGACTTTACCAGTTGAGCTAACTGAAACTCACATTTAAAATCAATATATTGAATTCTTGATCTCACTATTGTGTCAACACCACTGAAGTTTGTCTTTGGCAAGATCTCAGTGCCAGAGACGACAAAGAAGTTGGCGCCACCATCGGACTTCATTGAACTTGATTTTTAGAGTTTTAGAACTCTCTATCGGCCTCCATTGAGCGTGGGTTTCCTAGGTACTTCTTTGTGGGCCACACACAAGAACCACTGCCTTTTCCATAAGGTGAAAAATGGTTTGTAATTATGAAAGGAAAGGGTATGTACTTTGTTGGTGGAAAAATGTGTTGCAAGTGTGTGGTGGAAATTGGAAAATGGGGTTAATTAAATAAGAAAGGGGATCCCATTTTTTTTTTTTTTTTTCATTTTATAAAATTAAAAAAATGAGCTAATGATAAATGTTATGTTCACAATATTTTCATAACATTTTCACAACATATCCTAAGTAATAAGTTGCTATTGGTTGTTACGAGTGGTTAAAAAAGTAATTTAAGTTGAAGATTCAAATTAGAACCTATAACAACTTACCACTTATGATTTATTGTGAAAATATTATAAATGTAACACTTCTCATAATAAATTAATGAATAATAATAAATTGTAAGGTTGAATTTAATCAACCATCTTGTTGGCTTTATTCCGTGCCAAATTTGTTTGTATTTTAGCAATTAGTAATCTTGTATTTTGGTGGGATTCTTGTAAGGGTAGTGCGTGAGAAGATGTGAAGAAAAGCTCAAATTTGTGCAAGGAGGCAGAGTCTCGTGGCTAGGACTTGCAGGTGACTCGCGACTGGAAGCTGCCAATTGTAGCACACCTGAGAAGCATGCGGGGAGCTGAAGGGTCACGCCAGCTGTCGCATTACACGACAAAAGTCCCAGGCTGGCTAGGCCGTTACCTCGAGGCTGGAACTTGCGACTCAGACCAGTCGAGAGGCCAAGCCGCCAACCAGCCCTGTTTGGGAAAAACTGACTCTTCGTATTCCAAACACTCACCACTATATATAGATCCTTATTCTCACGAAATGTAAAGAGCTTCCAGAGAGAATTTTGAGAGAGAAATCTTAGAGAAAAATAAGATTGATTCATCCACAATCTTCACCTAAGAGACTCTTCAAATTCCTCTACTCTTTTCCTCTCCATTGATACATCCTTGAGAGGTTCTTTACTAAATCATTTTCTCACCATACCCATATCCGTGAGAAGGTTTATTTGGTGCTTTGGGAAGTAGTTAGGAAGGAACTAATATCTATTGGTTGATGCTATGGTTGATAGCAGAATCCGGTAAGCTAAAGAAGAAATAGGTTCGGCGCAACCTCGTTGAAACAAGAAGCTTGGAGGGCTTAGGTACACTGGGTAGATTAGGCTTGGAGGGTCTTCTACTGTTCATGTATCCTAACTACATTCTTTAGTGGATTATTTACTGCTTGGAGGGCGGTGGAGAGGTTTTACGCCGAGGGCTTCGGTTTCCTCTTCGATAATACATCGTGTGTTGTCCTTGTGTTTGTATCTCTCTTCTCTTTATCTTTACTATTTAATTACTGCTGTGATTGTGATTATTTATGATTTAGATTATCTATCAATTCTGTGTTTAGCTTATGTTCATGTTTCGCATGTTAATCGTTTGATATTAAGCTTGAATTGATTTTTTGTAATTTTGGGTCTAAACGTTCAAGGGTGTTTTATACACATTTTGAACATTCATAAATCAAATTCACTTAAAAAAAGAATCATAACAATCCCAAAATGGGGGTAAAATTAACGAATAAATGTAATGGTTAGGAATGAAATAATGAATAAAAAGAATAATAAAAATCCCGAAGAATAATAACAATCAAATTCATTTTGAAATTTTTACTATTGGAGATTTACAAAATATAACTAAATGAATAAATGAAGATTATTAAAAAAAATTATGAAAAGATTATAAAAAGAATAAAGAAAGATGAAAGAAAAAATGAAAAAAAAAAATTTAAATGAGATAAAGAAAGAATAGAGAGTCTATTGAAAAATGTAACTGAAAAAGTAGATAGGCAAAAGACAAAAGTAATTATTCACTTTCCAAATAGTACAAAAATTTAGAGAGACTGCTGGATATGCTCTTATATTGCTTTATTTTAAAGGCTATCACTATGAGTCTTCACCTTAGCGTTTTAGTGCCTCTTTTCTTTTTCACTAGATTGTCAGCTTGAGCTAGAACTCGCATCTCACATAAAACTAATGGTAGTGATTGTCGCACCCCTTATCAAGTCCAATGCATGGCGGTCGAAAGAGATTCCGATTCAACCATTATTAGGAGAACGACAAATTACTAACGTCCCATTTAGGACTACAACTATTTGCAATCCTCAGAAGTGAATATGTGGTACAACAACTTTTCCTATTGTTATTGTTGCTGTAGGGGTAAGGGCCCAAATCTGGTGTTGGGCCTTAGGCCTTGGCCGAGAACACAGGTGATCCGAGGACGATAAAATAGTAGCAAATGGTTTAAGCTCATGGCTTCCTGAGCATGACATTAATGGGAAGACAGTCCGAGGAGGAATACCTCATTGGATAAGCTAAACACGAATATGATGTAGATCCCAATGATTAAGACGACCTTCTAGGTAGCTCTAATGGCAGGGGTGCACTTCTCAAGTGTACTAGAAAGTAGAAGCTAGGAAATGCCTAGGGAAAAGCTGCTACCACCGCATTAAATGTCCTACAGCTAACTTTCTGGCCATATTTATGTGGAGAAGACTCCTGAACAGTACTGCCTTGACTACCACAACTCACAGAAAGCCAAAGAGAGTGTCTGATGGGACAAACACTCTAGTAGTGACTTAGATGATCAACAAATAGAAGGCCAAGATCATTAGGAAGGGGATATATAATGTAAGAGATCCTCGAAGGAAAGGGGATCGAAAAATCAGGAAAGAAACACTGTAGCAGTCTAGAACCAGAATTGTAATCAAATTTCGAAAGCAATACATTAGAATCAATCTCCTCAGACTTGGCCGAGGATGTTTTTCTTTAGTGAACGTCTATTATCTTTCTTTCTTTGTTGTCAAAATCTATTAGCTTGTTACTTAATTCACTAAAACTCAATTTTCCAACTCATTCTCTACAAATTTATTGTTTTGGGTTTTTTAGGCTTAAATCCATACACTTTTTGGGTTAGGAGTTCAAATCAAGTCCTTATAGTTGCTAATTGTTCCTAGAAGTTAGTATCATTTATTTTTCTTTTACACTCCATTTGTTTTGTAAGAAAATCTTTAAAAATAGTTTCCATATTTGGTAATATAAAAAAAAAAAAAAGTTTTTCAGCTCATATTTAAGATCACTACCAAACAAAGAAAAATGAGATAGTTTTTCAGCAAACTCTTTTTAAAAAATAACTCATTTTCTAGAAAACTATAACGTTGAAACAAATAGAGAAGGCTATTCTTACTCTTGTTTCTTCCTCCACTTTTCTAATCCACGAAATTTAAAGGTTCACTACAGGTCTAAAATGTTTGAGAGCTTAATGATTAATTTGTCTGCAAAATGAGAGGGAGTAATAATACTGTCTCCAATCATGTAGTATCCTAGGAATCTATCTTTAATGGAACTTGTCGAAATTTGTGAAAGAGTGAGAAAAGAAAAGAGAGGAGAGAAAAGAGAAAACATGAGAGCTTATGTAGTTTAGTGATTTGGTCTTGTGGCTATGACAAGCTGGAACAAAGGCCAAATGAGGGCAATAATTGAGGCTGGAGTGTTAAGCACAGTGAAGATGAAACATATGGAGGATACATATCAGAGTGATACGAGAAACTTTGATGGTAAAAGAGAGAACTTTGATGTTGTCCAGTGTCCACTACAAGGAATAAATCATGATGAACATTCATTGTGAATAGTAGCGGTGTTGAGAGAAGGAACATGTATCTTTCTTCTTTTTTTTTTCTTTTTTTTTTTTTTTTTGAGAAAAAAAGGAACATGTATCTAGTGATTAAAAATATGAGTTAACAGAGATCATATAAGCCTGACTCTGATACCATATTAGAGAAAATAAAACCTCATCTTATACCATGTTAGAAAATATGAAACATAGCTATGATATCTTGAGAAAGTACACTGAAAAAAGATTAAAAAAGGTGTGGAGAGAGAGAAAATGACAGAACACAAAAAACATTGACAGCTACATATTTATTATTTAACTATATTGTTAGGTTCTAAGGTCTTAGGATTTTATGTATTTAGAACTCTAATTTGTAATGTTGGCAAACCATGATCAAAACAATGTATTTAGTTTAGTTTAGGCTTGCTCAAAGTTGGTTAAATATTGTAAAGTTGGAATCGAGTGACTGCAGAAGCATTGAGGCTTCTCGGCTTGACTCGATTGATCGAATGTAATTCTCGATGGATCGAAAATCGGCCCAGATGCTTTTTCTGCAGAAATTCCAGCTCATCCCTAACTCTTTTAAAACGTTTAGGGTTTATGTTTTTGCCCTAAGTATATAAGGCAAAACCCTAGCCACGTTTTCAGAGTTGCACAAGTTGTATTGTTGCTCATACATTGCGGTTTTGTGTAAATCTCTTGTGAGATCTAGAGGAGCTTTCCTTTACACAAAGCTTAGGGTTTTCATGATTGAGATTACTTCAACATCTTGATTATCAACTTGGTTGCTGCCATTGGAACTTAAAGATAAACAAGCGGGGAGCTTGTAGCTGATTGAAGGAATACAAAGAAAGAAGTAGTCCGTGGACTCGGAGCCTGCGCGTGGTCATGTCAGGAAGTTTTACTGGTGGGTAGCATTAGGAAGTCAAGCGGGGAGCTTGTAAGTCCTTTTGTAAGAACTTCAATTCTTTCTTAGTGGATTCCGTTTTGCCTTGAGGATTGGTGGGTAAAATCCTCCCCAGGTTTTTCCGTGTGGTTTCCTAGGTGATCATATCACTGTGTTATTTATTATTCCGCTGCATTATATTTTTGATACGATTATTTGATTGCTTTAACCTAGAATTGCTTAATTTGACTAAGTAACAACTTGGCTAATTAATCTAGGCTACGCAATCTGGTTGTTTGTTTAAGGGGTCTAAACCTTTCATATATGTTCTATAACGAAACCATTGAAGGCTATTTATAGTAGGTTAAATCCTAGTCTAATACCTCCGCTTCATTCCACATATATATATATATATATGTATGTATGTATGTATGTATAAATTCTTACAATCTATTTAGTTATATTCTTATAATCAAAGAAAAGTGTAATTTTATCCAAATGATTGTTATGCAGGGAGAATCAGACACTAGAAGAGCCAATAAGCTGAAGAATGAAGTGAGAGTGATGCTAGACAAAGTGGTGGATCCTGTAAATCAGCTCGAGTTAATTGAGATCTTGCAAAAACTTGGTTTATCATATCATTTTGAGAATGTGATAAATAAATTGTTGAAAAGCATATTCGACAATATTTCAAACAATGATACATGGGATAAAGAGGTTTTGTCTGGTGCTGCTCTCAAATTTAATTAGGGTCCTAACTCCTAAGACAACATGGGTGTAATGTTTCTCAAGGTAACCAAAGGAAGCCCTCTTCTTTTTTTCACATTAAAAGAACAAAAAAGAGGTAGTTGTATATTTAAATATACTTTGAGTTTAATGAATCCATCTTAAATGAGATATGCATTTTTGATTGCAGAGGTTTTTAGTAGTTTCATTGAGGTTTTTATTTTCCTCAGTTGTATCTAATATAATGATCTTCTCTGCCTTTCATCGATTTAGAATGAGTTAAAAAGAGGAGATATTCCCAAATCAATCCAATGTTATATGCATAAAACTGGAGTTTCAAAAGAAGTTGCACATAATTACATTCAATATTTGTGTGGTTTAACATGTAACAAGGTGAATAAAGATCAAGTTGCAAAATCTCCCTTATCTGAGACTCTTATTGGGGTTGCAATTAACTTTGTTAGGATGGGTCAGTGTTGTTACTAGCATGGAGACGGGTCAGGAAATACAAACCACGAGACTATGGATTTTGAATTATCATTGCTTATTCAGCCATTTTCGTTAGATGTGTGGATTCCTGCAGCGCCAGTGTTAAGACTCAATGTCATGGATGAGGTGATCATGATAATCATTAATATTGTGTTTGCAACCAATGTCATGCCAACAACCAATATCTTTGTAGCTTTGATTAGAAAAAATAAAAGTGGTCAAACTACAAGTACAAGCACTCATTCAATAACTTATTTGCTGATCCCATGACTCCCATTTTGCTAAAACACACTCCACAAGTATAAATGTGGAATGTGGGAGGCAAAGGTTGGAATTCTAGTCTTTAGAAGGGAGGTTTACACACATATACACTTAGATTAGGCTGAAGTAGAAATTTTATCTTGTGTATATAAAAAAAAAAAAAAGAACTCTAAAAATCTTATCTCTCAAGTAAAAATATTCTTAAATTGATCTTGATTGATTACCTACCATTAGGGATGGCAATTTTGTCCCGCCCCGCTTGGCCCGCCCCTCCTCGCTTTGCCCTGTGCGAGTTTTTCCCACCCCGCAAAGGTGGTGGGGCCGGGATGGGCGAGATTTTAGACCCGCACCATGGGGAGGGGAGGGGATGGGTTTACACTTTTTAGACCCACCCCGCCCCATCTCCGCCCCGCCCCTCCCCGCATTAATAAGGGTTAAAATGTAATTTTTTTCATACCCTAAAACCCTACTATTTAAACAAAAATATCATTAGCTTATTTTATTTTACCTAATGTGGCTCTACCTCTTTTTTTTCTCTAGCAAAATTGGTAATAAGGTACTAATTTTAACTTCTTCTTTTTTGTCTTTATTAGAAACAAATTTTTATTCTATTGAATTAGTGATTTCATTCATGATTCATACGTCTTTCTCAACTTACTTTTCATCATGAACATAATATAAATTTTTTTTTGATGAGGTATGGGTTTGAGGCTCTAAATATTTGTGTTTGTGTCATTGTTTTTGTAATTTTGTGTGGGCATTTGACTGTTATAAAATATAAGGGTACGCCGTCACAGTCACATTTGCAAGCAATCAAGTACTTTCACTTTGCTTAACAACACTACTTCTTTATGCTTGTCAAAATCCATATCTATTTTACGCTAGCTGGGTTTTTGTTTTAGAATTTTTATGTTAGAAATATGAGGTGGTGAATGGAGAACGAGATTCCCTATTGGTTTGATTGCCAATATGATGGCATCAATCATGTATTAGCTTTAGCTGATTGTTCTCGTTCTCCACACAAAAATTATATACAATTTAATTTTGTTTTATGTATTTTTATGAAAAAATATAAGGTACAGGTTTGAGAGTTTGTCCCATTCTCTATGAAATAGTCACAAAATGGGAGTTGTGCAGGACAAAGATGAGGCTTAATGGGCTGCGCCTCACTCCGACTCACAACCTATTTATATGGTGGGATAGGGATTCCTACTTTGAGTCGTTCGCAGCTAGGAGACTCAATGAGATCACTTTTCTCTCTTTTTAAAACACCTCCTCACTTCCTCTTTGTATCACTCCTCTGTCACTCTATTCTCTATCTCTTTTCCTCCTTCTTTTTTCCAACCCCTGCTTCGTCTCTCATTCTCTTATTTATAGTAGATTACTAGTGGGGTGATCATGATTACCCTCAATGTTATTGGATTGAGAGGTCCAATCTCATGAGGGGTTAGTGGGGGTTTAGGTGGGAGTGGCTTTGGGAATGATCCCCACTATAGCAAACGTGTACGGCAGCGTTACTCCCAAGGCACCACCGGGCGGTCGTTTGGCTGCGCATCCGGACAAATGTAGCAATGCTCGGCAAGTCAAACTGAGCATTCATCTCAGCAATCCTATTTGTGCTCGGTACAAGGTTTGGGTCCTCGGATGGCGTTTGGACTGGGCCCGTTGCTAGGTGGACTTGGGTTGGGACCCTAGGGGCACTAGTTGTCAGGCCCTTGGGCTCTTTTGTTGGCCCAAGGCCCAAATCACACACAGGTCCGCACCACATGGCCTCGCACATTAGCCCCCCCTTGATTCATGCCTGGTTAATCGGGCGTGAATCAAGGGGAATTGGAGGGAGGGGGAAAAATCTTCTGCCCGAGAAACTGAACGAGCGTGGTTTCTGGATGTGTCTAGACATTCATTAAATGCACTTCTCGAACGGCGTGCTGGGCCTGGCCTTCTGACCTCAGCAGCCATATTCGCCTGCTAGTTCGTGAACCGAGGCGCGAATAAGTTTCATGCCCTTGGTACCCGTAAGGTTTTATCCTTATTACTCTTCATTATTGTCAATTATCCCTCATTAATACACTACTAACCGTCGCGCATCTCCAGCTTGTGCCTATAAAAAGCTTACTTGAACCCACATTCTTACTTTTTGTTTTCCCAGTTTCTGAAATTTCTCTCTGCCGAGCACCCATCGCGCTAGTTGCCTATCAATCCCCAGAATCATCCTCCTCCTTAGTGCTAAAAGTAAGTCCCCTTCCCCCTTTCTCTGCTTCAATTTATTTCTTTCCAGTTCCTTTTGATTCTTTAGGATTTGGGATGGGTTTCGCTCACCTTTTAAACTCTAGAGCCTCTTTGGTCACCTTTAGGCAAGATTACCACATTCCCGATGATGTGGAAGTGATGTACTGCCATGAAAGCGACATCGCTCTCCATAGAGGGTCAAACACTGCCTTCTTCCTGCTGATGTCAATACTGGAGGGTGGGGTTAGGTTCCCCATTGATCCCCTATTACTTAGCACCTTTAGGTACTATGGGTTATGCCCCGATCAACTCCCCCCAAATTTTTACCGAGTTGTGAGTTGCGTAAGCAAGTTAAATCATACGTTCGGTCTACGATTGGACCATTATGACATAAACCACACATACAGCTTGTGTGGGAAGAAGAAAACTAACTATTATTTAAAAGTCAGAGACATGAGAGTATGGTTGATCTCCTGTCTGCCAGACCCTAACAGGAATTCTGCCGGGGAGTTCGTCTGGGTACATGGCAACTGGTTTGCCGGGGATATTCCCCCTCCTCTGTCGAGACGCAAAGTGGGTTGGTGTTACCGCTAGACTTATTTCCTGTTATCTCCTTGCCATTGTCTTCCTGACTTTCATGCTAACCTATTCCGTTTTTGTTTCAGACGGCTTGGTGTTTACACAAGATATCTGAACGGTCTACGTACGAGACCTGAATTTCGTTCTTCGATCCGAGATTTTCGTTCACCGTGACAGTTAGCTCCTGGCATCTCATCTCATCCTTGGCGTAGAACTTGTGTACACCACCTGGCAACCTTTCGGTCAGGCCTTCCTAGTAGACAGCCCTCTCCTCTCCTATATAGATGTTCGTCACGCGAACTTTCTCCCAGCCAACCTCACGGTAGGTGAAGCTCGTGACATTGGTCGGCGGTTTACCTGCTCGGATGAGCTCGCCCCTATAAGAGATGAGTCGGTCGAAACAGTATCTCGGCGTCTCCGAGAGCTCGCCTACGTAGCTCTTCAGCGTGAGGCCCCGGCAGAACACAACGAACCAGTCGATCAAGAACCGCCTGTACAGGAAATCGAACAAGCAGCAGTGGAGTCAAGTAGTTCATCCCAGACTCGTCCCGGTGGTGGAGAGATGGTTACTCGCAGAACCCTTACAGTCAGCCGTTTCATCCCCGGTGCTCGATAAACCACGCAGCAGCCAGCTCAGGGGCAAGTCCAAACTCTCTCGGCACATCCTCCTCCTCCTCCCTCTGCACGGTCTCGGAAAAGGCAAAAGGTCGTGCAATAGTCCTCTACCAGTCCAAGAGGCGTCGTTCAAGCCTAAACTCCCCCCCCACCGTCCAGGGGCGTCGTCATACAGGAGCCCCTAGGGCAAGCGGGGACGAACATGGCATCATCCTCCCGGCATATCCCGGAATGGCAGCCCACCTATGAATTGGACGGCAAGCCCCTCCCCGCAGACACCTGCATACAAGCGTGGGAGAAGGGGGAAGGGGGTCGTGTTGCCTAATGCTTGGCGCATGGTCTCCTTCTGCCCGAGGATGTGAGCTCCTTCTCGAATGCGCCCGACGAGTATATGGGGAGGAGGCTCCAGTGGCACACTATTGCGGTAACTTACTTGCACTCTTTTTTTTCATCTGTTTCTCACTATTACCGTGCATATGACACCATGTTAACCACCCCTGTTTCATTAGGTTGCCCAGTTGGCTCACATCCTAAATGAACGGGTGAAGGATCTTGCCTAGGATGTTAATCGGGAGAAGACTGGGAGGGAAGCGGCGGTGAAATTGGCAAAGGACAAAGCTAAGGTCACTGATGCCGCCGAGAAGAGGGCAGCTGCTGTTGAGAAAGCCAAGGCGCTGGCAGAGGAGAGGTCGGCAGGATTGGAGACGAAACAGCACAAGACGGAGCTGAAGTTGGCCGAGGAAGTGAGCCGGAATGCTGCCTTTATCGAGGAAACAGCTGATCTGTGGGCCGCTCTAGAGGCCGCTGAAAAAAAATGGTATGATGAATGGTTTGCAGATGCCGAGAAGGGGGTGGAGCCGGTCGTCAAGGAGGCGTGGCGGTTATCCTTTCAAGATGGCTGGTTGGCTGCCTTGCAGGTTTTGGGGGTGCCTGCCGATTCTCCTCTAAGGGACCCCAGCAAGATTCCCTTCTCGGATGCCTCTCTGACAGCGTAGAGTCTTCACGGTCCTGGTGATGAAGAAGACGGACAGCCTATGGGAGCTGGTGGAGCAGATAGACGCCCACGTGGAGATGGTTGGGGTCGAGGCTACCAGTAACCCTATTGCCGAGGACCCGTCTATTGAAAATGTGGAGTTCCAAAACCTTGCTTCTTAGAGCCAACAACCGGAGATGAGGACAGGAGACCAACCTGTGGACCTTAGCAAATGAAAACCGACTCTATGATACCTTAGTTTATTTTAGCTCTTTGACTGTTTTGCTTATGCCGCCGGGCTGTGGTGGTTAAACTTTTATTTTTCTTTTTTGGTTTTCCGAGCATGTCACCGGGTTTTGGTGATCAAACAATTGGTTTATTCTCAGTTCCTAGTTTAATTTGAGTAATGCATTACCATGCTTATTATTATCATTATTATTGTTACATATACATATTCTTCTTGGCGATTGAGATAGAATCGGGCAGAGGGTTTCTATCCTTAGGAACTATCTTTTGCATTGAATTCTCCACCTGCTCGGTGTTAGAGATAGAGCCGAGCATAGGGTTTCCGCACGTAAATTGCCTTTTCGTCCATCCTTAGATCAGTTTTTTAGGTTTCTACCTGCTCGATGATGGAAAATGAATCGAGGGGCAAGTTTCCATCCTTAGAGAAATTTTTAAGGTTTCTACCTGCTCGGTGATGGGAACCGAACCGAGGGACAGGTTTCCGTCCTTAGAGAAATTTTTAAGGTTTCAACCTGCTTGGTGATGGGAATCGAACCAAGGGGCAGGTTTCCGTCCTTAGATAAAATTTTTAAGGTTTCTACTTGCTCGGTGATGGGAATCGAACCGAGGGGCAGGTTTCCGTCCTTAGAGAAAATTTTAAGGTTTCTACCTGCTCGGTGATGGGAATCGAACCGAGGGGCAGATTTTCGTCCTTAGAGAAATTTTTAAGGTTTCTACCTGCTCGGTGATGGGAATCGAATCGAAGGGCAGGTTTCCGTCCTTAGAGAAATTTTTAAGGTTTCTACCTGCTCGGTTATGGGAATCAAATCGAGGGGCAGGTTTCCGTCCTTAGAGAAATTTTTAAGGTTTCTACCTGCTCGGTGATGGGAATCGAACCGAGGGGCAGGTTTCCGTCCTTAGAGAAATTTTTAAGGTTTCTACTTGCTCGGTGATGGGAATCGAACCGAGGGGAAGGTTTCCTTCCTTAGAGAAATTTTTAAGGTTTCTACCTACTCGGTGATGGGAATCGAACTGAGGGGCAGGTTTCTAACACAACAAATCTGCATGAACAAACACTTCTATTAATATTAGTAAACATATACGGGGCACTGCACAACCTGTACTGGGCGTACGGTTGATCAATGGTAGAATTTCTTTAAGTTCTGAACATTCCATGGTCGAGGAAATGGTCTCTCATCTAGTTCTTCCAAGTAATACGCCCCTGCCCCGGCAACTGCGGTAACCCTATACGGTCCCTTCCATGTCTGCGCCAACTTACCAGGATAAAGATGAGGCTTAATGGGTTGTGTCTCACTTCGACTCACAACCTATTTATATGGTGGGATAACGATTCCTACTTTGGGTCATTCACAGCTAGGAGACTCAATGAGATCACTTTTCTCTCTTTTTAGAACACTTCCTCACTTCCTCTTTGTATCACTCCTCTATCACTCTATTCTCTATCTCTTTTCCTCCTTTTTTCCAACCCCTGCTTCGTCTCTCATTCTCTTATTTATAGTAGATTACTAGTAGGGTGATCATGATTACCCTCAACGTTATTGGATTGAGAGGTCCAATCTCATTAGGGGTTAGTGGGGGTTTAGGTGGGAGTGGCTTTGGGAATGATCCCCACTATAGCAAACGTGTACGGCAGCGTTACTCCTAAGGAACCACTGGGCGGTTGTCTGGCTATGCGTCTGGACAAATGCAGCAATGCTCGGCAAGTCAAACCGAGCATTCATCTTAGCAATCCTATTTGTGCTCGGTATAAGGTTTGGGTCCTCAGATGGCGTTTGGATCAGGTTCATTGCTAGGTGGACTTGGGTTAGGACCCCGGGGGCACCAGTTGTTAGGCCCTTGAGCTTTTTTGTTGGCCCAAGGCCTAAATCACACACAGGTCTGCACCACATGGGCCCGCACAGGAGGAATTAAGTAATGCACACTACTTAGTATAAAGGAGATTTGTTTTATTGTTTTTTAGGCCAATGAAATATGAATACCATTTGTGTATGTGCTGCCGATGCTATGATTTTTATTTTAATTGTTTAACAACATTGCTAAATATAGTTTAATTGTTTAACGACGTTGCTAAATATAGTTTAATTCTCTATCTCATGCTTTCTATTGCTAAAGTATCAAAATGTCTTTTATCGATTGAACATATATGAGTCATCTTATAAGTGCATTCCAACGGAGGAAGAATGGGAGATGGCAAGTAATATATGTGAGAGATTGGTAGTGTTTCACAAGGTTATAGAGCTATTTTCAGGTACCTCATACCCTACAGCTAATCTTTTCTTTCCTAAGGTGTGTGAAATAAAAATAGTTTTGAATTCTTGGTTTACAAGCGCAAATGATGTGATTAGGAGTATGGCATTTAAAATATTGGAAAAATTTGATTTTTTTTGGAATGTGATTCATGGTGTTATGGCCATGGCAGCCATTTTAGACCCAAGATATAAGATTGAATTGTTAGAATATTATTTTCCAATAATTTATGGTGATGAAGTTGAGAATGAAATTCAAAGGGTTAGAGATATTTGTTATGAAATGATTTGTGACTACAGTTCTGGGAGAATGGGTAGGGAAGGTACTCGTGGCCCTTGTGTGGGAGAGGATCCGCAAGTTGATGACTCCCTTATGGACTTTGAAAGATATCTTAGTCCAGAAAAAAGGGGTGGGAATATTAAATTGGAGTTGGACCATTACCTTGAGGATGATTTAATGCCAAGAACTGTGGATTTTGATATTTTGGCATGGTGGAAATCTAATGGGCCAAAGTATCCTACTTTGCAACGTATTGCAAGGGATATCCTTGCCATTCCAGTGTCAACTGTTGCCTCAGAGTCATCATTTAGCACAAGTGGTCAATTGTTAAGTTCACATCGCAGTAAACTTCATCAAAAGACTGTGGAGGCATTAATGTGTGCTCAAAATTGGTTATGGGCTGAAATTAATGGTAATTAAATTTACTAGTTTAATTATACAATGATTATGTTGCTGCATTCTTTATTATATTTTTCAATTATTTGATTGAATTTATTTTATCTTTTTTTTAGGTTCTTCATCTACCATAGATGGAATTGAAGATACATTCCAAAATAGCCTGGATGATTATGATGATGAAGAAGAAAGTGGTGTCACAATGATGGAAGAAAGTGGAGATTCTTTTTGAAGAACTAGGCAATTTTTATTTTGTTATGTATTAGGAGTTTGGATTATTTTATTGTGTCATACTATGAGATTTTTGTTGTGATATTATCTTGTTAAACATTTAGATAATATTATTTTGTTTTTGCTAAAAATTAGTTTGATTTGATAGGATAAATTTATTTATAATTTCAAGTATATTTTTATTATTGAAACATGTCATTTTATTTGAAAAAATGGTAATAGTTGTAGGGAAAATTAACAAGAAATAAAGTTTTACGATGTAGGGTGGGGCTTCGCGAGTCTTCGCGGGGCCTTAAGGGGCAGGGATGGGGCAAGAAATTTTCCCCGTCATGCGGGGCAAGGCGAGGATGGGGCAAGAAAAATCTATGCGGGGCGGGGGCGAAGATCCCATTCTTCGGCCCCGCCTTGCTCCATTGCCATCCCTACCTATCATAACAGAATTCTAATTTAATTAGGAAATGAGGAGATGTCCTAGTGAAACTTGATCTTTTTTTTTTGTTTTTTGATGGGAGTGAAACTTAATTTCAATTGGGGAATAATGCACCATAAAATATTGTACGGCCTTGTGATATACGAGCCTGTATGGGCCTTGGACCATAGATCAATAATATGGCCCAAGGGCCTAACCTTCTCTCTGCTCGGGATTCTTGCCCAAACCCACCAAAGCTAGGAGCCCAGGCTGAGTGTTGTTCAAAGGCCTGGGGAGCAGCCTAGGATGAGTGTTGCCACATGGGTAGTTGCTCGGCAAGTATTACCGAGCAAGGTTGCGGTCGTTCGACCATACCACCCTTTACGTACCCGGCAGTGCCTTAGGGAATAATGCTGCCGAGCACATCTACTGAAGTGGGAATAATTTCCAAAGCCACTCTTACCTAAACACCCACTTACCATTAATAATATTGGACCTCTCATTGCACTAATCTTGAAAGTAATCATGATCATCCCACTAATAGTTGGCGATAAATAAGAGAATCAAAAGATGGCAAGGGGTTGGAAACTGGATAGAGAAAGAAAGAGGAAAGAAAGAGAGAAAAGTGATCTCATTGAGTCTCTGTGTCAAGAACGACCCAAAGTAGGAAATCCAAACCCATTATACAAATAAGTTGTGAGCCCAAGTAAGGCCCAGTTCGATAGCTTCATCCTTGGTGCGCCATACTCTTACAATGCTATGGTTCTACTGAGGCTCAATCCCAGGAGGATGTTTGATAGGCATTCGGAGAGTAATGCCGCAAGTGATTCTGTGGGGTCTTCTCGGGGATTTTCTTGGTGAGAGAAAAGGCCAAAAGAGACATGAAGATAGGGATCGCAAACAAGAGGAAAAGCGTTCCGGCCTTGGAGAGGGGTCGTACCAAACATAACGGACAATTTTGGGCACTTCGTGGCACAGAAAATTTGATGAAAGAGATGTAGAGCTTGAACGGCTATGCAGGTTGGTGAGAGATCTGGAGTTGGAAGCTAGAAGTGGACACCAAAGAAAGGACTGAGAAGATTGAGATAGGAGGTCAGGTGCAGGGGGAGATCGCCATGGTACGGGGTCCAATCAATCTGGGTCCCGTCGACGACGGGAGCATTCATGTTCACGGGAATCCCACCATCACCGGGACCGTTCACATTCACAGGGATCTCGCCGTCGCCAGGATCGTTCACGTTTACGGGAGTATGTAGACCGGGGTTCTAATTCCCCCGAAGAGTGGCGACCCTGTAATGCTGCCATGGACGCAATGAGCCGTGCCTTACGCAGAGCCGCTCGGTCTCCATTCTCAGATGATGTTGAACGTGCCCCAATGTCGAACAGGTTTATATGTCCACCATTCAATATCTACAACGAAAAAATGGACCTGATTGAGCACATCAGCCATTACATCCACATGATGTCCATGCATTCTCATAATGATGCGCTAATGTGCAAGTTGTTTCCCTCGAGCCTCAGACCGATCGCCCTGAGATGGTTTAACGGGCTGCGGAAGAGTTCCATCCACACTTTTGCCGAGTTGATCCAAGAGTTCGGTGTCCGGTTCGTAACTTGTAGTCGGGTGCTGCAACCAGTAGATACTTTACTGTCGATGAAGATGAGGATTAAGGAGGCCTTTCGTAGCTACGCCAGTCGGTATTGGGAGCTTTATAATGAGATAGGTGGGGGCAATGAGAAAATTGCAGCGAGCACCTTCAGGATGGGGTTGCCCAAGGATTCCGAACTACGGGAGTCACTGACAAAGAAGCCTTTCGAGGATATAAGGCAGCTCATGAGGTGTATTGAGGAGTATAAGCACTTGGAGGATGATAGGTTGCAGAGTAAGGGTAAGGCCCCATTGATAAATCGTCCTCAGCAGAGCAGTTTTTAGCCAAGGCCTCGGAAGGATTCAAGGATGCAGGAGTCGCCGTGGCACGGGAGGTAAACGTGACATTTAAGGAACCAGTGCATAGGATTATAGACCGAATCAAGAACGAGCCGTACTCCAAGTGGCCAAACAAGATAGGGGGTGATCCCTCTCGGAGAAACAAGAATCTGTACTGCACCTATCACAAAGATAAGGGGCATACCACTGAGCAATGCTGAGTATTGAAAGACCATCTAGAGCAGTTAGTAAAAGCAGGACATTTGAAGGAGTTTGTAGTGAACCCTGGTGACCGGAGGACCGGCCAGGGCACTCAGCATAGAAGGAACCCTCTCCCACCACCGATGGGAGTGATTGAAGTGATCCATGTCGCCCCAAGGGGTGTGGCCGTGAAAAAAAGGAGGGTGTTGACTGTTGTACCCGTAAAGGATCCCCTGGACAAAGGATCCATGGAGAAGAAAGTGAAGTGTGCTCGGGAGATACTTGCTTTTGATGAAGATGACTTAGAAGGAACGATTCAACCGCATGACGAAGCGTTGGTAGTCATGGCTCGGGTAAGCGGCTTTTTGGTAAAAAGGATGATGATAGACTAGGGGAGCAGGGTCGACGTGATGTATCCAGACCTATTCAAAGGTCTCGGGTTGAAAAATCAGGACTTGACAAAGTATGATACACCGCTGGTCTCATTTGATAGAAGGGTGGTGATTCCAAAGGGACAAATTTCCCTTCCCGTAAACATGGGAGGTGAGGAGGTGATGGTGACCTTTATAGTAGTCAGCTCGTTCTCCCCTTACACAACGATCCTAGGAAGGCCATGGATTCACACAATGGGAGCCGTTCCGTCCACATTACACGTGAAGGTTAAATTTCCTATTGAACAGGGTGTTGCCGCAGTACGGGGAAGCTAGCGGGTGGCCAGGCAATGCCTAGTTACCACGATTAGTTGGAAGGACAAGCAGGCTAAACAGAAGGAAACTGCCGAAGAGGCGTTGTTATAGCAATTACAAGAGCCCCGGGAAGGAATGGGGGCTGGTTGCGCTGAGGAATTGGTGAAGGTTAAAATATTACTAGACACTGATAGGTATTTTCAAGTAGGAATGAGCATGAAGAACCAAGATAAGGTAGAAATATTGTTGTTCCTTATGCAGAGCATGGACGTGTTTGCTTGGAGTTCGTACGAGGTGCTCGGGGTGGACCTCGAGTTCATTGTCCACAAGCTTAATATGGACCCATCGTTCCCTCCTAAGAAGCAAAGGCCGAGGAGAGCAGCTAAGGAGCATGTTGAGGCAGTGAAGTTGGAAGTTCAAAGGCTGAAGGAGGTAGGGGTGATAAGGGAGATCTTTTTCCCAGAATGGCTAGCAAACACCATGGTGGTGAAAAAGAAGAATGGCAAGTGGAGAGTTTGCGTGGATTTCACGGATTTGAACTGGGCATGCCCAAAGGACCCGTTCCCTATGCCGAAGATCGACCAGTTGGTAGACGCCACATACGGACATCCGAGGATGAGTTTCTTAGACACCTTTCAGGGATATCATCAGATTGCCCTAGCACTCGAGGATCGAGAAAAGACTGCGTTCATCTCCCCAGATGCCAACTATCATTACAATGTGATGCCGTTCGGATTAAAAAATGCCGGGGCCACGTACCGGCGGGTGATGACGTGGATGTTCCGGGATAAGATAGGACGAACGGTCGAAGTATACATCGATGACATGGTAGTGAAAAGTAAACAGGAAGTATGGCATGTGAAGATCTTCGGGAAGTGTTCGAGGTACTTCGACAGCACAAGTTGTGCCTGAATGCTGAGAAGTGCGCTTTTGGTGTGGGGGCTGCTAAGTTCCTGGGATATCTAATTACTAATCGGGGAATAGAGGTTAACCCTGACCAGATAGAAGCTGTGAAACGCCTCAAGCCACCGAGCAATCCGAAAGAGGTGCAAGTGCTGATAGGGATGTTAGCTGCGCTCAACCGGTTCATCTCTAAATTTGCTAACCGTTGCCGACCATTCTATCAACTTCTGAAGAAGTGGAAAGGATTTCAATGGAATGAGGAATGTGACAAAGCCTTTTGGGATTTGAAGGATTATTTAATGCGAGCGCCTATGTTGGTAGCGTCGGACTCCGGAGAAGATTTGTTCATGTATCTCTCAGTATTCGATCATGTCGTGAGTGTTGTACTACTAAGGGATCGAGGAGTACAACAACTAGTGTATTACATAAGCAAAACCTTGGTAGATGCCGAGACAAGGTACCTACCCCTGGAGAAGCTAGTGCTAGCCCTAGTGCACGCTACGAGGAAGCTGTATTTGTCCTAGTGCTAGTGCTAGCCATAGTCTAGGCTCATACTGTATTTGTCCTGATCGAGTATCCTTTACAATCACTACTAAAGAGATTAGACTTCACGGGTCGAATAGCAAAATAGGGGACCCGGCTGGGTTCCTTTGACATATGGTACAAGTCGCAAAACTCAGTGAAGGGCCAGGACCTTGCTGATTTTGTTGTGGAGTTTTGTCCAAAAAACGACGAGAAGATGGTCTGTCATGTTAGACAGTCTTTGTGGAGGGTGCTTTGAATGTCGTGGGGGTTGATGCCGGAATCGTCGTAATTAGTTCTGAGGGAATACGGTTAGAACATTCTTTCAGATTAGGGTTTAAAGCTTCTAATAATGAAGCCGAATACGAGGCCTTTCTTGCCGGATTGAAGACCGTTCAGGTTATGGGTGCTCGGGACGTAGAAATTTACTCAGATTCTCGGCTGGTTATCAATCAGGTGCAGGGCAGTTTTGAAGCTTATGATCCTCGGATGAAAGCGTACTTAGAGGTAGTAAAGTAAGTTGTAAGAAACTTTTGTACGGTGAACTTGATCCAAGTGGCCCAGGCCCAAAACAGACATGCCGACTCCCTCGTTACGTTGGCGTCATCAGTAGCTGAAGAGATACCTCGGCTAATTAAGGTAAAGCTTGTTCTGGAGTCGAGCATTAGGGTAGTAGGTGATCTGGAGGCTACATGGGTCAGCGTTGTGGCGATTATGAATCTTGGACTGTGCTAGATGGACCCCATCATTGACTTCTTAGCCGAGGACCGAGTCCCGTGCGATGAAAAGGAGGGTAACAGGGTCCGTAGGGTGGCTTCTCGGTATTGGTTGTTAAAAGATTGGAAACTCTATCACAGGTCCTTCGGGGGACCTTACCTTTTATGCTTGCACTTAGAGAAAGTGGGCGAACTCTTGGACGAGCTACATGATGGAGTGTGCGGCAATCATGTGGGAGGACGTTCGTTGGCGCACTGAACAATGGCTCAGGGATTCTGGTGGCTCTGAATGTAGAAGGACGCCGTTGAATATGTGCGTAAGTGTGAGCAGTGTCAAAAGCATGTGCCTCTAATCCACTAGCCAGCAGGTCGTTTGAACCCAGTCAGCAGTCCCTGGCCTTTTGCGCAGTGGGCATTGGATATTCTAGGCCCATTTCCTCGGGCAACGGGCAATCGAAGATTCGTTTTGGTGGCCGTTGATTATTTTACCAAATGGCGGAGGCAGAAACTGTGGCTAATATCTGGGATGTAAATGTGAAGAAGTTCGTGTGGAAGAATATAATCATAAGATTTGGGGTGTCGGATTCCCTCATATCAGATAACGGACTACAATTTGACAGCCGAGCTTTTCGTAAGTTTTGCGGCAGTTTCGGCATCAAAAATAGGTATTCCACTCCAGCATATCCCCAAAGTAATGGCCAGACCGAAGCTGTAAATAAGGTAATCGTGAATGGGTTAAAGAGAAGACTGGAAAGTGCGAAGGGTAACTGGGCCGAGGAGCTACCTAGTGTCTTGTGGGTGTACTGGACGACTCCTCGGAGGTCCATGGGGGAGACTCCGTTCTCTCTCATATATGGAGCAGAAGTCATGATTCCAGCCTAGATTAATATGTGTAATGCGCAAGTGTCAGAATTCAACATGCCCCAGAATGGCAGTTTGTTGGAAGAACATCTTGATTTGTTAGAGGAGTACCGGGAAGCAGCGACTATATGCCTAGCCGAATATTAGCAGAAGCTTGCCCGACGCTATGACCAAGATATAAAGGTAAGGGAATTCAGTGCTGGAGATCTAGTACTGAGGAAAGCTGTGGGAAACATGCAGGACACGAACGCCAAGAAGTTGGCTCAGACTTGGGAAGGACCGTATAGGATCACAGCCATCACAGGTGCAGGAGCATATTACTTAGAAGACATGGACGAGGCACCACTGCCTTAACCATGGAACTTTCATAATCTCAAGAAGTTTTATCAATGATCGTCCTTACATGGGAAAAATGTACCTTGTACGAACTAATATGATAATGATAATGCTTATTCATGCAGGCTCATTCCATTCTATTATTTATTTAGCACAGCAGGTCAACGAACACTAGGAAAGTCAAGAAAATTCAAAGTCTGTTTTACGTCAAGGACTGAAACCTGCTTCTCGGTTCGATCCCTATCACCGAGCAGGTGGAAACCTTATTCTAAAATTTCTCTAAAGACTGAAACCTGCTTCTTGGTTCGGACCCTATCACTGAGCAAGCGGTAACCTTATTCTAAAAATCTTCTCTAAGGACTGAAACCTGCTTCTCAGCTCGATCCCTATCATCGAGTAGGTGGAAACTTTATTCTAAAATTTCTCTAATGGCTGAGGCCTACTTCTCGCCCAATTCTTATCGCCAAGCAGGTAGAATCCATATGCTAAAAATTCTTTTAAGGATAGGCACGTCTCTCGGCTCAATCCCTACTGTCGAGTCGGAGGGAATCTTGTGCTAAAATGTAAAAAGGCCGAAGGCCTTCCACCAATTCGGCTTTTGACTATTAATACCCTAAGTCTTGCTCATGGGAGCTAACATGTACTGTAAGATTTCTGAATGCCAAGGGGCCGACTAGCCCAATTCTCTCAAAACGATCTTCCTTACCTGTTCATCAGGGGCATACACATGCACGGAAAAATAGAGATACAACAAGAAGGCTGGTGTATTACTAAGCATTCATAAGATAACTGTTCGGCAAAAAAACCATAATCAAAATCAAACTTAAAAAACCAATTGTTTTGTCACCAAAACCAGGTGATGTGAAGATTAAACCCAGGAATTAAATAAGTGTTTAGTCACCATAGCCCAGCAACGAAGGCAAACTAGCTCAAAATAAAAGTTACTTAAACAAAGTAGAATGATGTAAAACAAATTCGGTAATCAATCAGTAAGATCCACGGGCTGTCCCTCGGCCGTCATCTCGGAAGGCTGACGTTCGGATGCAGGATTTTGAAACTTAGCGTTTTCACTAGACTGATCTTCAGTAAGAGGGTTATTGGTAGCTTCGGTCTCGATCAGCTTCACATGAGCATCAATTTGCTCCACCAACTCCCTCAGGCTGTTCGTCTCCTCCTCATCAATAGGCCCTGTAGGGTTCTGCACAGCTGGAGAAGAGTCTGGAAAGGGAATCCAGCCAGGGTCCCTTAGAGGGGAGTCTTCATGCACTCCTAAGGTATGTAGGGCAGCCATCCAGCCATCTTGAAAAGATAATTGCCGAGCTTCCTTAACAACCGATTCCACACCCCTCTCGGCGTCCACAAATCCTTCATCGTACCATTTATTTTCGCAAGCCTCTTAAGCCGCTCGCAAGTCCGCTATTTCCTCGGCTAGGGCAATGTTTCGGCTTACCGCTTCAGCCAGCTTCAGGTCCATTTCGTTCTGCTTCGTTTCCAACTCCACCGACCTTTCCTCCGCAGCGCTCGGGCTTTCTCTGCAACAGCAGCACTCTTCTTAGTGGTGTCAACAGCTTTTGCTTTGTCTTTCGCTGATTTAGCAGCTGCTTTCCTGTTGGCCTTTTCTCGGTTAACATTTTGAGCGAGGTCCTTCGCCCGTTCGTTTAGGATGTAAGCTAGCTGAGTGGCCTGATGAAATGATGATAATCAGCATGGTAATGTAAAGAAATAGTATGTATGGCAATAGTAGGAATGTGTGCGAAAATAAAAGTACAAGGAAAGATGGGTTACCGCAATGGTGTGCCACTAAAGCCTTCTGCCCATAGATTCCTCGGTCCCATCTGTAAAGGCGCTCACGTCCTTGGGCAGAAGGAGGCCATGCATCAAGCATTAGGCTACACGACCCCCTTCTCATTTCTCCCACACCCGTACGCTGGTGTCAGTAGAGAGAAGCTTGTCGTCCAGCTCAAAGGTGGGCTGCCATGCTGGTACAAGTCGGGAGGAAGATGCCACATTTGTCCCTACTTGGGCTGGGGGCTCCTGGACAATGATACCCCTTGATGATTGGGGGGGAGTTCAGGCTTGAGCATTACCCGGGCTAGTGGAGGTCTGTTCTGCGGTTCGATGTCTTTTACAGGTTCATGTGGAAGGGGGATGAGGAGGAGGATGAGTAGGAGGAGTCTGGCCACGTCCCTAAGCTGGCTACTGTTGCGCGGTCTGACGCACGCTAGGAATAAAACGGCTAACTGTTAGAGTCTTGCAGTTCACCATTTCTTCACCACCAACGGAATGCGTTCTGGAAGAATTACTAGATTCTGCAGCTGCGTGTTCGGTTTCTCAATTGGGAGCCTCACATTTAGCGGGGACTTCACGTTGAAGGGCTTTGTGAGCATGTTCCCGGAGACGTCGAGACACTATTTCGGCTGATTCGTCTCTTATGGGAGTGAGCTCATCTGAGAAAGTATATCGCCGGCCAATGTTCTGAGCTTCACCTATTGTGAAATTTGGAGGGAGGAAGTTTGTGTGACGAACATCTATATAGGATAGAAGGGGGCTGTCTACTAAGAGGGCTTGACCAAAGGGTTGCCAGGTAGAGTACACAGGGTCTACACCGAGAATGAGATGGGACACTCGGAGCTGTTCGTCCCGATGAACAAAAATCTCAAACCTAAGTACGAAATTTAGATCCTGTACGTGGACTGTTCTAATGTCTTGGGTAAACTTTGAACCGTCTGCAACAAAGAGGGAACAAGTCAGTGTTCGGGTAAGGAAAGCAGTTACGAGAAGAAAGGAGAAAACAAATTAAAGATTGGAACAAACCCACTTCACACCGTGAGAGGGGGGGAGGGATACCACAGGCAAACCAATTATTGTGCACCCGGACAAATTCCCCAGCAGAATTTCTATTAGAATCCGGCAGGCATGAAATTAGCCGTACCCTCATGTCTCTAACATTTAAGTAGTAATTGGTTATCTTCTTTCCACACAGGCTGTACATGTGGTTTATGTCATGATGGTCTAATTATAGACCAAATGTTTGATTTAACTTACTCACACAACTCACTACCTGGTAAAAGTTGGGGGGAAGTTGGTCGGGACACAACCCGTAGTATCTAAGGGTGCTAAGTAAAAGAAGGTCAATGGGAAACCTAACCCCACCCTCCAGAATTGACATCAATGGGAAAAAGGCAGTGTTCCCCCCTTTGTGGAGAGCAATGTCACTTTCATGGCAATACATCACTTCCACATCATCAGGAACATTATAATCTCGCCTAAAGGTAACTAGGGACGCTTCAGTATTTAAAATATAAGCATAACCCATCTTAAAGGCTAAGAATTAGGAAGAACTTGGGGAAAAGAAATGAAAGCAAAGAAAAGGGAAAGGAGACTTACTTTTGGCTCTAAGGGAGAAGTAGATTCTGGGTTGGTGAACAATAGCGCAGTGAGTGCTTGGCAGAAAGAAGTTTCGGAGAATGGACAGTGAAAAAGTGAGAAAATGAGTTGAAATGGGCTATATATAGAAGCCAGGGAAGAATAGGTGTCAGTTAATGGGCAATAATGGGGATTAATTAGCAATAATGAAGCGAAGAAAAAGAGAAAAAACCTTACAGATACCAAGGATGGACGACGTGTGCGCCTTGGTTCACAAACTGGCAGGCAATGATGACGGCTGAGTCAGAAGTTTAGACATAACGCGCCTTTTAAGAAATGCGTTAATGGATATCTGAAACCACCCAAATTGCACCCATTGAGTTTCTCGGGTAAGCGCTTCCTCTTTGGCTCCTTGATTCATTCCAAAGAGCTGAGCGCGAATCAAGGGGGGGCTAATGTATGGCCCTGTGATATGCAAGCCCGTATGGGCCTTGGACCATGGATCAATAATATGGCCCAAGGGCCTAACCTTTTATCTACCCCGGATTCCAACCCAAACCCACCAAAGCTACGAGCCTAGGCTAAGTGTTGTTCAAAGGCCTGGGGAGCAGCCCAGGATGAGTGTTGCCACGTGGGTAGTTGCTCGGAAAGTATTATTGAGCAAGGTTGCGGTCGTTCGGCCACACCACCCTTTACGTACCTGGCAGTGCCTTAAGGAATAACACTGCCGAGCACATCTACTGAAGTGGGAATCATTTCCAAAGCCACTCTTACCTAAACACCCACTTACCATTAACAGTATTGGACCTCTCATTGCACTAATCTTGAAAGTAATCATGATCATCCCACTAATAGCTGGCTATAAATAGAAGAATCAAAAGATGGAAAGGGGTTGGAAACTGGATAGAGAAAGAGAGAGGAAAGAAGGAGAGAAAAGTGATTTCATTGAGTCTTTGTGTCAAGAACGACCCAAAGTAGAAAATCCAAACTCAATATACAAATAAGTTGTGAGCGCAAGTGAGGCCCAGTTCGATAGCTTCATCCTTGGTGTGCCACAAATATGATATGGAGAAATGTCATTAATGTGATCTCAAAATCTGCTAGGAAAAACATCATAGGCTGGTAAGTACTTGTCATTAATATGATCTCAAAATATGTATAATACCGTGCACACTTTTTTTTTTTTTTGAGAAACAATATACCTTGCACACTTTAATCAAGATTTATAGCAAAACTAAATTGATTAATAAAATAGATAGTAAAGATAAATATAAACCTCGTACAGATATGAGTTTCTTTTGGCAAAGCAAATTAAGAAACTAAACACTTCTGCAAAAAAAAAAAAAAAAAAAAATATATATATATATATATATATATATATAGCACAATACGATAAATCCAAAGGGATAGAATCATAAGTAAAATTACCAAAGGCCAGAAACAAACAAAGAAAAAGCCAAGAAACAGTTAAAGGCCCCAACGCCTAAAGTGATTTGAAAAAGTCCCGAGATTTCCCCTTGGGTAAAAAAAATAAAATTGACAATTTCTCCTCCCCCAATAATGTGCGGAGAGCGTGAGGACGTGGATCAAAAACCTATCTGATGGATGTATAATAAAAAATGAAAAAGAAAAGAGTGTAAATTGGGTCTGGTCATGGCGTAAAAGCCATGTTTTTTACCACCTAATGTACTCAATAATTAAATGCCATGTTATTGTCTTACTAAAAAAACAGTACAACTTACCACATAGTGCAAACACGATAATTATAACCTATTTCAAAATTTAAAATTAAAACCTATTTCTTAGAACTAGTAACACTAATTCAGCAACCCACCTCAGAATGCCGCCACCAACACCGGAGATGCTATCGTCACCATTGCCCGATTTACTCAACCATGCAAAATAACCTCAAAAACAACATATTTGAAGCATGATCTGTACTGATGTCCTATATAAAAAAAAAAAAAAAATTAAAGAAACAAAAATCTGGACGTTGATAAAGGCAAATGGGTTTGGGAAGCAAAAATTGGTTGAGAATGTCAATTTTGAAACTTCGAAAAAGAAATCCAAGTACACATAATCTTCAATATGACTTGGAACCCATAACCACCATCAAGACCAAATTCATTTTTCCTTAAAAATTCATTTTTTTAATGGACTAAAATTTATGCTAAAAAAATTCATTTTGTTAATGTGAAACACAATAAACAACAAACCTAGCAACATAATTTCATTGAATTTTTACTAAAAAAATGGTTTATTTATTTAAAATTTTACTTTCCAAGCCACAATTAAAGCCAACAACATAAGTACTTTCTAACCCATAAGAGTTTGCACTTGAACTTCCTTTCTTGCTTCTAGTCCAAACTCTTCGATGTCCCTCTTTTCCTTAAGAAGCTTAGCTTTCTCAGGTGGTGTGTGCAGCGCCATCTAATTTGTTGTTGATGTGGAGGGTGGGAAAATAGATCAAACAGTGGTGATGGTAGGGTCTTTGGTGGTGTGTGATGGCATCTGTGGCCTTGTGGGAGGGTGGCTGGATCGGTGCAACCTTTTCTAAGGGGGAGATTCTGATTTTTATTTCTGAAATATGTTATAAATAAGTTGTTATTGTGTGAGGTAAGTTGTATGGGTTGTTTAGTAAAATGCTGATATGGCATACAACTATTGGATGGCGTAAACTAAAGCTTTTCTGCCACATCCTAACTGAATTTAAACTCAAAAGAAAATTATATTAAAAAATAGAAAGAAAAAGAAGATTAAGATTGAGAATCATCTTTAGAATCAAAGTAATAAGGGAAGGGAACTCCATATTTGACTAAAGCGGAGTAGGGTTCGAATAATAATCAGTGATATGCGCAAAGTAGGCCTCCTTTTTTCTCAATTAAAGTCATGAAATTGTGTTTTCCTTTACTTTAGTTGGTATCTCTTTTCCTAGATTGAGTTTTTTTTTTTTTTTTTTGGTAAAAGCCCTAGATTGAGTTAGTTATTGTTATTGGTGTCTTTCTGGTGTTTTGTTTCATGGTTCTCTTTATATATATTGTTAATGTGTATAGTTGTGGGCTTTAGGCCCAACTAGATTACTTGTATAACACATTCTTGTACTACACTCTTACTTGTACTACACTCTTACTTGTACTGCACTCATATGCCTCCTATATAAAGGCACTCATATATATTTTCATGGAAAAAATACAATACACTTATTCAGTATTTCTAACATGGTATCAGAGCCACTGTTCTGACGTTTTCTTAGCAGTCTTGTCTTTATTGGTGTGACTTCATTCTTAGCATTGCTTTTGCCATCATAGCAGTCGCCGCAACCTCTTGCCGTTGAACCTCTGACGTCTTCCAGCCGTCGTCTTTGGGTTCTGGACCTGCAGCCGCTGAAGTTAAAGAGTTTCACACTATAAAGACCACTGCTTGTTGCATCACCGCTGCAAATATTGCTCCGATTACGTTTGTGAAGGTACCATAGAGATCATCTTACACCGCTCTACACAATCGTGGAAGCCTCGAAGCCATCGGAGACTGCACATGCTCCCACGCACCGATCAAAGGTTCTGTTTCGCAGCTCACGCGCTCCCATGCGCCGTACCTATAGTGCTATGCTCCTTCATGCGCCGCCTCTGCTTTCTCACGCGCGCCACGCGCCACACACGCGATACAGCTCTTCCACGTCAACCCTAGCTGATGTCAAAGCCTTGTCATTTGCTGACGTCATCTTCCAGTCAGACTGTTGATGTCATCTGTTGACTAACAGCATTGACTGTTGACTTCTAGAGTTGACTTTGACCAGGGTGGATCGTTGACTTTTTTGCCAAAGTTGACTTTTGCAGTTCAAGTGCTCCTTGCCCAATTTTTCGCGTAGATTTCATTTTTATAGTCCATTTTTGCATTTTTTACTTCTAAATGAAGAATAAGGACAAGTCTTTTTCTTTTTGCAACAATCGTCGCACCAACAATCTAATAAACGTTTTTTCAGTTTTTGCAATTTTTGCAAACGTTTTGGCCATAATATTGAGACTTGCTATCAATGTAACAAATCAGCTGTTTCCATATTTGCTGCTACAGTTGCTAACACTAAGAGTGTCCAACCCATGGCTCCCGTCTTTGCACAGTTTCAGTCTTCTGGATCTACTTTCTCCATTTTCAGAGATGACCTTATAAATATCATCGCCAATGTCATTCGTATGGTTGGTAATGCATCTTATTCCTCTTATCTCTCAGCTTTATCTAATATGTCTCCTACCTCTTGGCTTATGGATTCTGCTAGTTGCAATCACATGGCACCTCACTCTTCCTTATTTTCTGACCTTAAACTTGTATCGCACCCTCTTAATATTTGCACAGCAAATGGTTCCACAATGTCTGGTCATAATATAGGTTTAGTTTCAACCTCCAACATCTTGGTTCTTGGAGTTTTTAATGTTCCTGACCTTTCTTATAATTTATTTTCTGTGGGACAATTAACTGAGTTGGGTTATCGCATTATCTTTGATTATTTTGGGTGTATTGTGCAGGATTCGAGGACGGGACAAGAGCTTGGGACTGGTCCTAGAGTTGGGCGTGTATATCCTGTGGACAACCTTCGTCTTCCACTTGTTGCTCCTGTTTCTATTGTTGTTGCTGCTACAGTTTCTTCAATTCCTTCCCTTGCACTTTGACATGCTCAACTTGGTCATGCATTTTCCTCTCGGGTACAACAATTGGCTTCTAGAGGTTTGTTAGGTTCAGTGTCTACAGAAAATTTTGATTGTGTTTCATGTCAGTTAGAAAAAAAACCGGCTTTGCCTTTCAATACCAGTGAATCAATATCCACTGATATCTTTGACCTTATTCATTCTGATGTTTGGAGGACTTCCTCTGTCTCTAGAATTGGTAAGTCTCAATATTTTGTTGTCTTTGTTGATGATTACTCTCGTTATAGCTGGATTTTTAATATGAAACATCGTTCTGAATTATTGGAAGTATATTCTAATTTTGCAAAAATGGTTGAAACTCAGTTTTCCAAACACATCAAAATTTTTCGATCTGATAATGCTCTTGAATACACTCAATATGCTTTCCAAGTTGTTTTGCATTCCTATGGCATTATTCATCAACTAACTTATCTAGGTACCTCTCAGCAAAATGGTAGAGCTAAATGAAAACTTCGTCATATTCTTGACACTGTTCGTGCTCTCCTTTTCTTTACCAAAGTTCCTACTCCTTTTTGGGGCGAAGCTGCTCTTCATGCTGTTCATACTATTAATTGCATTCCAAATCTTGTTATCCAAAATCAAACTCCATATGAGTACCTTTTTGGGCTACCTCCAGACTATCACCACCTTCGCTCCTTCGGTTCTGCTTGTTTTGTTCTTCTTCAGCCATATGAGCATAACAAACTTGAGCCTCGGTCAAGGCTTTGTTGTTTTCTTGGCTATGGCGAAACTCAAAAGGGATATCAGTGTTATGATCCTGTCTCTCTTCGTCTTCGTATCTCCCGCAATGCTGTCTTTTGGGAACATCGCCTTTTTGTCGAGCTTTTTCACTTTCGTGCCTCCCTATCTTCCTCCTCTATCTTAGATCTTTTTCCAAATGAGACACATATTCCTTCTATAGTTGCTCCTGATCCTCCTATAATTGCTCCAGATTCTCCTGTAGACTTCTCTGTCCAACCACTAGATATCATTGATTCCTTTCCTAGTTCACCCTTTAATGAACAGGTGGAAGATGAACAGGTCGAAGACAAGCTACCCAATCCCAACCCTGAGCTTGGGTCCCCTGCTCCTGCTCTGCCTGAAGATCTTACACAAGACATTCCACCTCGTCACTTAACTCGGGTAAGATCTATTCCTACATATTTACTTGACTATCATTGTTACACTGCCCTTGCTATACTACACGAGCCTCACACCTATCATGAGGCTTCCACTGACCCTTTATGGCAGATTGCTATGAAGGAGGAACTTGATGCATTATCTAAAAACCATACTTGGGATTTGGTGACGCTCTTCCCCGGGAAATCTGTGGTTGGTTGTAAGTGGATCTATAAAATTAAGACTCACTCTGATGGGTCTATTGAGCGCTACAAAGCTCTTCTTGTTGCAAAAGGTTTTACACAGGAGTATAGGGTTGATTATGAAGAGACCTTTGCTCCGAGTGCTCGTATTTCATCTGTTTGTGCCCTCTTAGCTGTTGCTGCTGCTAGTAAATGGGATATTTTTTAGATGGATGTCAAAAATGCATTCCTTATTGGGGATTTAAGTGAAGAAGTTTATATGCAACTTCCTTTTGGTCTCTCTGTTGACTCAAACAAGGTTTGTCAACTTTGACGTGCACTTTATGGCCTTAAACAAGCTCCACGAGTTTGGTTTGCCAAATTCAGCTCTACCATCTCCCGCTTGGGTTACATGGCCAGTCATTATGATTTTGTCTTATTTCTTCGTCGCACTAATAAAGGCACTATTTTACTTCTCTTGTATGTGGATGATATGATCATAACTAGTGATAACCTCAGTGGTATTCAAGAACTCAAGGATTTTCTCAGTCAGCAGTTTGAGATGAAAGATCTTGGACATCTCAGCTACTTCTTAGGTCTTGAAATCACTCATTCTACATATGGACTCTATATTACTCAAGCCAAGTATGCTTCTGAACTATTGTCTTGAGCTGGACTTACTGATAACAAGACTGTTGACACTCCAGTTGAGCTTAATATGCATCTGACTCCCTCAGGAGGAAAACCATTGTCTAATCCCTCTTGTTAGGTTCTAAAGACTTATAATTTTATGTATTTAGAACTCTAATATGTTATGTTGGCAAACCATGATCAAAACAATATGTTTAGTCTTGTTTAGGCTTATGCAAAGTTGTGTAATTCATGTAAAGTTGGAATCGAGAGGCTGCAGATGTATTAGTGCATTTTGGCCTGACTCAATCAATCGAAGGTTAGACTCGATCGATCGAAAGTCGGCCAGATTGCTTTTTCTGCAGAATTTCCAACTCAGCCCTACCTCATTAAACGTTTAGAGTTTTATGTTTTTGCCCTAGGTACATAAGGCAAAACCCTAGCCACGTTTTGTGAGTTGCTCCTGTTGTATTGTTACTCATACTTTTCTATTTTGTGTAAATCTCTTGTGAGATCTAGAGGAGATTTCCTTTACACAAATCTTAGGGTTTTCAGGGTAGAGATAGTATCAACATCTTGATGATCAACTCAGTTGCTGCCATTGGAGCTTAAAGAATAACAAGCGTGGGTGCTTGTAGCTAATTGAAGAATCCATGAAAGAAGGAGTCCATGGATTCGGAGTTTGCACGTGGTCATGTCAGTAAGTTCTACTGGTGGGTAGCATTAGGAAGTCAAGCGGGGAGCTTATAAGTCCTTTTGTATGAACTTCGATTCTTTCATATAGTGCGTTCAGGTTTACCTTGAGGATAGCTAGGTCAAATCCTCTCCAGGTTTTTATTATGTGGTTTCCTGAGTCATCATATCATTGTGTTATTTATATTTCCGCTGCTTTATATCTTGATATGATTGTTTGATTGTTTTACCCTAGAATTGCATAATTTGACTAAGTTAATCACTTGGCTAATAAACTAGGTTAATCCAATTATTATTTTAAAGGGTCTAAAAACCCAACATCTCTCTTTACAGACGCTTGGTTGGCAGCCTAGTTTATCTCACTGTCACTCGTCTAGACATTTCCTATGCTGTTCACCAGGTGAGCCAATATCTGTCTGCTCCACGATCAACTCACTATGCTATTGTTCTGCGCATTCTTCGATACCTAAAGGACACTCTATTCCATGGTCTTTTCTACTCTACTTAGTCTCCTTTCATTCTCTGTGCATTTTCTGATGTTGATTGGGTAGGAGATCCCACTGATCACAAGTCTACCACTGGCTATTGCTTTCTTCTTGATTCTTCTCTAATTTCTTGGAGAAGCAAGAAACAAACTCATGTGGCTCACTCTAGTACTGAAGCAGAATATCGTGCCCTTACTGATACCACATTTGAGCTCCTTTGGCTACGATGGCTTCTCAAAGACTTAGGTGTGTCTACATCCTCTACTACTTCTCTTTATTGTGACAACCAGAGTGCCATTCATATTGCTCACAATGATGTCTTCCATGAACGAACTAAACACATCGAGATTGATTGTCATTTTATCCGTTATCATCTTGTCCACAGTGCTCTCAAGCTGATCTCACTCTCATCTAAAGATTAACTTGCAGATATCTTCACCAAGTCACATCTTAAGGAACGCCTTTGTACTTTGGTTGACAACCTCAAGTTGGTCTCACATCCACCTTGAGTTTGAAGGGGGCTGTTAACATGTATAGTTGTGGGCTTTAGGCCCAACTAGATTACTTGTATAGCATATTCTTATACTACACTCTTACTTGTACTGCACTCATATGCCTCCTATATAAAGACACTCGTGTATATTCCTTCATGGAAAAAAATACAATACACTTATTCAGTATTTCTAACATATATATATATATATATATATATTCCTCGTAAATTAAATCAAGTAACATAATGTATTTCGTAATTGTGACTGTGTTAGTGTTAGGTTATACCTGCAGTCGTGATTTTTACATAAAAAATTTAGGATTGCTAGTCATTTGAACAATGAAAAATAAATAAGAAATGAAAATAAAAGAAAAAGAGTAGAAAACGCAAGTTGCCGACACAATAAGAATAAGCTACTGAGAAGGACCTGAAAAATCAGTGCCGCTGACTGCTAGTATTAAATTGTAGCCGGCAATTTTCTATGTGCGTCACTGAGAGACCACTTTCACCATTTCCTTCCTCTCCTGCCGTCGCGCTCCTAACATAAAGCTCCAAACTTTTGTCTCTTTCAAGTTTCAACTCTTAGCCATCATCACTTCTATAGTTCCACTCCATATATAAAAATATAGATGCATTAGAAGATTAATTCATGGAGTGAACACCAAGTCTTTCAAGAACTACTTCACTGATCAGTACTCTTTCTGTTTCATATCTAAATGGACAAACCATCAAAACTTAGAAGCAAGTTGTTGAAGTTTCTTCCAAATGCAGCCACAGCAGTAACCTTCCAAAGCCCACCTGTTAGCCCCATAAAAACCATATCCACCGTTTCAATCATATCAATGCTTCCTTCAGAGGTTCGAAGAAAATCCAAGAATGCAAGCTTTGATTCACGAGAGCCCACTTCACCAAAAGTCTCATGCATGGGCCAAGTCAGATTCAGTAACAAGAATTAAAAGAGGACCAAACCTAATTTCACTTTCAACACAGCTAGCAACCGTGCAAATTTCTTGTCCCAAAGATGAGGTGAAGAAAAAGAAGCCGCCAGAGATTATTAAGGGACCAAAAGAAGGTGGGAAATCTGATGTTTTTTATGCTGACACAATGGTTTCGAAACAAGCAGTGCCTTCTTTGGGTCTGATAAAGCGGTTTTCAAGTGCTCGTGGTGCGTTGTCACACTTTGATTGGGGGACTCATGGTGCTGTTGTGGTGCCGGATTGCCAAGATGGGTGTCAAGAAAGATAGCAAGGGCAACAAGTTCACCGCAAGGAATTTCATATATTGGATAGTTGCATCTTTCTTTTTATAGTCCGTAAGTTATACATGATTGTAACTTTTACACACTATAAAAGAGAAAATGTATACACATATCAAATTCATAAAATAATTATTGCAACTTTGAAAGGAGACAATATTTTTTCATAACATTTGTGATTGATGTATAATAATAATAGTATTAATGATAAGTTAAGTGGAATTCATGTCGTTTTGATCATAATTTATTAAATTAAAAAATTTATGAGAAAACCGTTTTCTTAATATTATTTGGGTAAATAAAAAGGTGGTATATCGTGTATTAAATATATGCAATATTTCTCTCAGCTCCTCCCATCTTTGGCCCGTATTGTAGTGAGCTGCACGGGAGAGTAGCTTTGAAGTCAAAGAAAGAAGTTAACCCTCCCCTGGCCTTCCCGTAGGAAATAATTGCAGCCATATTATTGAATTTTTCTAAGTCAAATAAAATTCGCAGATTCCGTTCAGTACAAAAGTTTTCAGATCATCATCACATTTGCTACAATTGTAACAAAAGATTTCATTCTGGACGAAAATTTCACTTTAGGGTCTAATCTGCACTTTCAAAAGTCTATTTTGCACTTTATCCTTATAGTAAAAGATAAGATAAATCTATGTTACATATATTAGATATTTAGAGTGATGTGCAAAAGTAGTCTTATAAATTGTAATGTTTAAACAATCGGTGGATGTGGGTATAGTGCTATTTACCTCATCGGATGAAAACAAGATCAGAGTTATTTACAATAGGCGAGAGGGTCCCATCATAATCTAAAACATGACAATCTTCTTCCCCTTTGTGGCATGCATCATACGGTCAAATAAGCAGAGTGATATTTGTATTCAACAAATAAACAAACAAATTAATTATTTAAATATGAGACAAGTTTTTTCTTATTTTTGAGTGTGGGAGTACAGCTTGCATGGTCATATAAAATATAAACTATGCCAAGTATAGAGTAAAATGAGTATACGTAATTATACAAGAATTATTGAGAAAAAGCTTTACCACCCAGGAATTATAACTTGAATTCAAGAATATATATTGGTTCATTTGTGCTAGGATCACTTAGGTATGGTGTCCTCATGTTTATGGAGCCATTGACTTTGTTCTCTTCATTTTTTGTTTCTGGGATAGGTTTAGGTTGCACGTTTAGTTTATAGGACTGTGATCTTTGCAATCCCATTGCCTGTGTAAATGTCCAAAATTTCTCTTGATCATTTCCAATAGTATAAAAATCTGAATAAAAATAGTATAAAAAATATGTTCATTAGTTCAAAGAAAAAATAACAACAAAAATCTAAAAAATTTAATTTGTATAGAAAGCTAAAAAAAGCAAAATTCAATTTTGAATTTAATTAAATTTTCTCTAAGTATTGGTATTATATATATATATATATATTATATTGAATTTTGTTTTTGATGCAAATCAATCAGGCCGAAAAGCTAGTGGCCCTGGTGGGGTGTTAGTGTAGTTAAGCCCATTAAAACCTTGGGTCTAGAAGCCTGTATACCCAAAAGCTAAAAAGTCCATATATAATTCATATGCCTATGTCCACTAACCAATTTGAGAAAATTTCGGCCTAAATGCCTAACCGTAGTACCATAAATAAGCCCAGAATGAATTTGATAGGTACCTGTAATCCAAAAAAAAGGCTCGCTGAGCTGCTCAGTCTTGTAAGTTTCTTCAGCTTCTAAACTAAACCCAAATTTTTAATACATAATTTCAAAGGGGAGAAGTTAAAAACATAAAATTTTCAAATAAGCAAAATGCAAGTCCAAAACAATTTTTTTTTTTTAAAAATAAAAAATAAATCAAAGGACCATGTGATTATTAGTCATGAGCTTAGGCCAATGGTCTGTACGGTACTATGAGAACCTTATGAATGATTGATGACCCACATTATAAAACTGAAGCTTAGCTCGCAAGCTGTTTTTTTTATAGGCATCGTTTCCATTTGCTTAGATCTCATGGACCCCCACAATATTAGGCAGGCGGAGCCAAGATTTCAACTAGGGAGGAGCAAGATTGAAAGTAAAAATAATTGTGACAAAAGGTGCCACGCAATACAATTGTGACAAAGTATACATATTTGTACGTGACATTAGTATTATTGTTTTTCTCTACTACTAATAATAGATCACTTCAACAACAATAAGTCTAAAATTACAAATTTTTTGTTACAAAATTTTTCACTTATGTCTACAATATTTTTACAACAAATCATATGTGATAGGTTGTTATTGATGGAAAAAAAAAGTAATGTCAATGGTAAATTTAAATTAGAATCAATAACAAACTTATCACTTATGATTTGTTGTGTAAATGTTATGAAAATGTAATTGACGTAGCACTTCTCATTACTAAATTGGCAAGTAGTAAATGATAAATAATAAAGGGATATGCTAATAAGTGCCCTTAGGGTATTGGTTAACAATCTATTTTAGAAAAATTGTGACATCACTTTTATGGGAAATGAAACAAGTTGTCAAAACTTTAAATGCTTTTTTTATTTTCTCATAAAAACTTTCTTTAATTAGATTATTAACTAATGCTCTAAGTGCACTTGTTAGCATGACCTAATAATAAATTAATATTAGCAAACAAGTTAAAAATTAAACTGTAGTAAAAATTTGTTGTGATAAAATATTGTGTATATAACTTTTTTCTTTAAGCATTGTGAGATTTATTGTGAAAAATGTTGTATAAGTAGTATTATTTATTGTTGAATTGCGGTGAGAAATTTAAAAATATTAAAAAGGCATGAAGGTTATCAAACGTACAAAACTTTGAGTCTTAAGCGGGACCTATTAAACTTCTCAAAAAAATAAGTGGGACCCGTTAAACTTTCTTTTAGTTATAAAATGACAAAATAGTGATGTATATACCATATGGAGATATGAGCTTTTCTTTAACGACAGAGACTTTCTCATTTGTGGCAAATTTGAGATGAAGGAAAATGAGAGGGGGCAAGTTACTTTGAAAATACTAACGAGTACTTTTAAGGTATTGGTTAATAGTTTATTTAAAAAAAATTTTGATGTCACTTTTATGGAGGATGAAAAAAGTTGTCAAAATATTAATTATTTTTTTTTCCTCATAAAAACTTTCTTTAATTAGATTATTAACCAGTGCTTTAAGGGCACTCGTTAGCATGATCCAATTACTTTTAGGCATTATTATATAGGTGTTTTGGGCAGTGGTGACTCAAGGAATTTTTTTCAAGGTGTTCCTCAACAAGCACAAATTACATAATCTAATAAAAAGAAAATTTTATATATTGACAACATCAATAATAAAAAAACTCGCAAATACATAAAGTTTACAATTGTCTTTGTTGAAAATTTAGACCCCTTAAAACAACAATTGGATTAACCTAATTAATTAGCCAAGTGATTAACTTAGTTAAATTATGCAAATCTAGGTTATCACAATCAAAACAATCATATCAGGTATATAGCAGCGAAAATATAAATAACACAATGATATGATAACTCAAGAAACCACACGGTAAAAACTTGGGGAGGATTTGACCTAACTATCCTCAAGGTAAACTTGAATCCACTATATGAAAGAATTGAAGTTCATACAATAAGACTTACAAGCCCCCACGGTCGACTTCTTATTGCTACCCACCAGTAGAATTTACTGACACAATCATGTGCAAGCTCCGTATCCACGGACTTCTTCTTTCTTGGATTCTGCAGCAAATACAAGCACTCTCGCTTGTGTATCTTTAAGCTCTTATGGCAGCAACTAAATGATCATCAAGGTCTTGAAGTAATCTCCTACTTGATAACCCTAAGTCTATGTGAAGGAAAGTTCCTTAAAGATCTCACAAGAGATTCACATAAACAGCAATATGAGCAACAAAGACTTTGGAGAGGTTTAGGTACAAAACCCTAAATACAAAAGAGGCACTCTCTTCTCTCTCTTAAAAGTCTCTTAAAAATGTGCTTAGGGTTCCTTTATATACTAGGAGAAGTAGATCTGAAACCCTAATCCTTAATAGGCTTAGGCCGAGTTGGAAAATTCTGCAGAAAAACGATTTGCCCGAGTTCCGATCAATCGAGCCTAATTTTCGATTGATCGAGCCAGGCCGAAAGTAACAAATACTTCTGTAGCCACTCGATTCCAACTTTATATAAAAGAACCAATTTTGAGCAAGTCTAAACAAGACTAAATAACCTGTTTTGATCATGATTTGCCAACAATACACATTAGAGTTCTAAATACATAAAATCCTAAGTCTTTAGAATCTAACAGTCTTTTACAAGTTTTCATATTTTGAAATCGTTGCATGATAGTCTCATTATCAATGCTACAAGCTACATCTTTTTCAATATACATAACCAAGCAATCATTCATCCACTAATCTCCCATTCGATTGCGCAATTCATTTTTTATATATTTCATTGCTGAAAAACTTCTTTCTATTGTTGTAGTAACAACAGGAATGGTCAAATCTAACTTTACAAGCATATAGACTAATGGATAAGTCTCATGCTTTCCTGTGTTAACTAACTTTTCAGCAAGTTCACTAACTCCTTGAAACTCTAAAAAGAAATCATTGTTGTGTATATCAAAAATGTAATTCTGAAGTTGATAGTCAAGTGCCAAGATATCTGTTCCAAGAAAATCATATGGATAGAACTTAACTAGACGTATCAACTTTTCCTTATCAAAAGCCACAAATGAATTACTTAGATTCAAGCAAGCCATACAAAGTAGTAAATTTGTATTCGTCTCTGAAAAACGGTTGTTAAGCTCTTGAAGTTGCATATCTATGACTGTGTAGAATAGCTCAACATGATAATGATGTAAATTTGTATTTTGTTGGGTGTCGCGTTGCGGCCTCCCACTAACTACAAATATCGCTTCCATGTTTAAGATAGGAATATCATGTGAGGTACAAAATAAAGATACTTCAGCCAATAAAGATGTCCATTCATCATTTCTTATCACTTGCAACCGTTGCTTAGACACTTTAACAAGATCCATAGCATTTACTATATCTTGATTTTTATTTTGCAATGCTATTGACAACTCATTTGTGATTCCTAAAATGTTTTTCATCAAGTGTAGAGTAAAGAGAAATTCAAAAGATAGAATTGACCTCATAATAGATCGAGTTTCAACTTTTTGGTCGGAGATGCCATCTTCTTCAATAATCTCAAGTAAGTCAACAACAGCAGAGAACATCAAAATCAAGTTGAGAATAGTCCCATAATATGATCCCCAACGTGTATCACTAGGACGTTTAAGATTTGTGTCTTAATTCGAACCTTGCCCACTTCTACGTACACCATTCTCTAAATCTTCTTTAATTTTGACAAATTGTGTATCTCGAAGAGCATCTCGTCTCTTACAAGAGCCTCCAACAACAGTTACTAAATTACTAACCATATAAAAAAATTCAGCAATGTTAATGTGATTTTTAGCAACAACAACAAGTGTCAATTGAAGTTGATGAGCAAAACAATGGACATAAAATGCTGACTTATTCTCTTTCAAAATTAAAGTTTTCAGACCATTAATATCACCTTGCATATTACTAGCCCCATCATAACCTTACCCACGTAGATTCGATAAACTCAAATTATGTTCACAAAGAAAACATTCAATAGTATGTTTGAGTGACAAAGCAGTAGTACTTGCTACATGTACAATACCAAGGAATTGCTCTATAATAATTCCTTCTTTGTTCACATAACGAAGAACGAGAGCCATTTGTTTCACATGACTCATCAACTAATATTGAAAAGAACCCACTGTTAAGATCCTTGATGATGGCTTTGGATGTTTCACGTGCATTTGTATTCACAATGTCTTTTTGAATATCAGGGTGGGTAAGCTTGCAATTTTTCGGAGCTTTTTGCAACATTTCATTGATAGATTCATTGTGATCCCCCAAAAATTGTACAAGCTTAAGGAAATTTCCTTTATCACTTGAACCTTGAGATTCATCGTGACCACGAAAAGCTAATCCCTGGCATAAAAGGAATCTTATGCAATCAATTATTACATTTAATTGAACCCGATATTCAATTTTATCTTGATTTGATTGCTTAACCAAAACACTTTGAATGTGTTGCTTTTCCTTCAATAGATCTTCACCCTTCTGGACAGCTTGATTATGAGCACTATTAACTCCTCCAACATGAGAATTTAACTTATCTTTCTGATTCTAAAGTTTGAATCCCTTCATTACAAAAGTGTCACCTCCTCCTTGCTTACCAACATCTTGCCCAAATAGGTAGTAATAAAAACAAAATACTGCATCATTGTCTATATTATATTCCAACTAGTATTTATTTTTATACCATTTGGATATAAATCGACGGGGCTTTCTAGAAAAATATGATAAAGGGTAATCATCATTGTGTAAGACAGGTTGACAATGGCCTTTTTGTAAATAATATCTTCTTATTTCATCATGATGATTAGGATGATAAGATGATATCTTTTCTTGTAGCCCAAGATCTAAAGGAAGATTTTTTAAGTCAAAGTTAACACGAATTCGCTTAGAAGATAAAGATGAATCTTGCGCAGGAGTCGAATCTTAGGTACGTGGTTTTCTTATCAAATATTTGTCCATAGTTCTAGCAAAAGAATAAACATTAAACTATAAGTTCATTTGAAATATTAATAAAATTATTAATTATTGTTGTTTAGTTGTTTCATTAATTTGTTTGTATTTTATAAACTATAATTTGTTATATTATTGTTTCATTAATTTTAAAATTATTAATTATTATTTAGCCTAACATAATTTAATTTATTTGTCTTTTATAATGTATTGGTTAATTATACTACTTTAATTATTGTTGTTTAGCGTAACAATAAACTGTATTGCTTTAATTTGTTTGTCATTAATTATATTGCTTTAATTTGTTATATTGTTTACCCCTTGTGCACATTACACTAAAAGAGCCAAACATTATACATCCCATGTGCAGCATAATAATTAAAGCAATGTAATGTGCAGCACATTACACTGCTTTAATTATTGTTTACCCGGCCCCATGTGCCCGTCAGCCCATCTACCCAGTACCTCCACCCCACTGAGCCCACTCAACAGACAAGCATAAGCCGCCTGATGCCCCCAATCACAAGCTGCCAATCAGAAAATTTCACAATCACAAATCACAATACACATTACACTAAAAGACAATCAATATCTCATCAACACCAACACACACTGACCAACAGCAATGAATAAGATAAAGCCAAAAAAAAGACAAAAAGCAAAATGTTAATGAAGTTAAAGAGCAAAGATTAGTTCTCAAAAAAAAAAAAAAAAAAAAGATTCGCTCAGCCAATCACAGTCTTACAGTTCAAAAGAAAGAGAGTTAATGAGTTAGACTAGAATAAAGAGAGAGAGACATTCATTACTTTCATTTCATATTTTTCATTTGAGAGAGAGAGAGAGAGAGAGAGAGAGAGAGAGAGGGAATGAGAGATTGAGAGAGAGTCAGAGTGAAAAAGAAAGAGAAATACCTTGAGGGAGGGAGCACCGAGCACCAGAGCAGCTGAGGCCGAGTGATTTGCGATGAGGGGCAAGCGACGAGTGACGAGGAGGGGCGAGTTTGTGACGACAAGGTGCGAGTAAGTGACGATGAGGGGCGAGCGAGCGACGACGACTTGACAAGGACCTGACGACGAGCGAGCTGTGCCTGCGAGCGACGTGACCAGTGACCATGGGTTTGGTTTGGTTTGCTCTGGGGTTTGGTTTTGGTTTGCTTTGTATTGGGTTTTTTTTTTTTTTTTTTTTGATAAACACCTCTATATTGCAGTATTGGCGTTTGGTTTGGTTTTGCTGATTTGCTTTGTATATACTGTATTGGGGTTTGATTTTCTTTGTCGGCGACGTGACCGTGAGTTTGATTTCTGATTTGCTCTATACTTTTTTTTTTTTTTTTTGGGTGAGAATCCATGGGTTTGCTACCTTCGTATTATGTTGGGCTTGCCATGGGCTTGGCCTACAATTTTTTTTTTCTTCAGATTTTAGTTTTTTTTTTTTTTTGGGGTTTTTTTTTTTTTGCTTGAAAGTAGAACAGATAATTTGTTTTTTTTTTAATTTAAGGGTGTTCCTAATACAGATTAAATATAATTAAAAATTTTTTTTTTTTTTAGGTTAGGGTCAGGGTGTTCCTGGGAACACCTTGACCTGTACGTGGCGCTGCCATTGGTTTTAGGGAAGGTTAGAGTGGGCAATTGCCCCCTTTTTACCGAGAAAATACATCATATATCCGGCGTATGTTTCCTCACTCTCACATGGAGGTGAGCCCACCTCTATATGAGAGGGAGGAAACATATACCAGATACATGGTATACCATATCCCTCTCTCTTCCATCTGGCTTTTGTAAGGTTGAATTTAATCAACCATCTTGTTGTTTTTATTCCGTGACCATTTTGCTTGTAATTTAGCACTTAGTAACCCTGTATTTAGGTGAAAAAATTATAAGGGTAGTGTGTGAGAAGATGTGAAGAACAGCTCAAGTATGTGCAAAGAAGCAGAGCTTCGCGGCTAGGACTCGCGGGTGGATCACGACTGGCAAGCCGCCAAATGCAGGCATGTGAGATGCACACAGGGAAGCTGAAGGGTCGCGCCAGCTGTCACACTACAGGACAAAAGTCCTAGGCTGGCCAGGCCGTTACGTTGCAACTTGAACTCGCGACTTGGACAAGCCGCGAGGCCAAGCCGCCAATTTACCCTGTTTGGCAAAAGCTGTCTCTTCGTATTCTTTTCTCACCACACTATATATAGACCCTTATACCCACAATATTATGAGAGCTTCTAGAGAGAATTTTGTGAGAGAAACCCTAGAGAAAAACAAGATTGCCTCATCCCCAATCTTCACCTTAGAGACTCTACAAATTCCTTTTCTCTCTTCCTCTCCATTGTTCAATCCTTGAGAGGCTTTTGACTAAATCCTTTTCTCACCATACCCATTTCCGTGAGAAGGTTTATTTGGTGCTGTTCGGAAGCAGTTAGGAAGGAACTAATCTATATTGGTTGATGTTATGGATTATAGCGGAATCCGGTAAGCTAGAAAAGAAAAAGTTTTGGCGCAACCTTATTGGAGTAAGAAGCTTTGAGGGCTTAGGTACTTGGGTAGATTAGGCTTGGAGGGTTTATTACTGTTCATGTATCCCAACTACATTTTCTAGTGGATTATTGACCGCTTGGAGGGCGGTGGAGAGGTTTTACACCGAGGGCTTCGGTTTTCTCTTCGATAACACATCGCGTGTTGTCCGTATGTTTGCATCTTTCTTCATTTTATTTTTGCCTTATATTTACTGTTGTGGATGTGTTTATATTTGGCTTAGATTAGTTATCAATTCTGTGATTGGCTTATGTTCATGTTCCGTACATCAATTGTTTGATAATAAGCTTGAATTGATATTTTGTAATTTAGGGGTTAAAACGTTCAAGGGTGTTTCATACCCATATTGAACTTTCAGCTTTGCTAGTGGTTTCAATCACAATATTTTATTTTATTGTTTCAGTTTGTTTTTAAGCAAAGCATACTCAAAATTCAGAAGGGTTTTAAAAGCATATTCTGGAGGCCTTTTATCCTTAGTGCATTAAAGTCCTCCCATCACATGAAGTCGTTTGATCCAAGGATAGGTTTTGATTCTCATCCATCCACTATCTCGTATTTTATTTTTCATATATATTTTTATGTGTTAAAATGTGAAAAATCTCGTATCAATTGTGGATATATGTGTGAAATAATGAGTGTCAAAATAATATTTTCCTTCCAAGGAATTGCTTAGCTTCACTCTGCCAAAATTAAAAAGTGGCGTAAACATTGTACTGCTATTTACAAAGTAATTCTTAGGTACTCTCGGAGTATAAAGAGTGGTATTCTTTCTTCTCAAATTCATGGTGGGGTCCACTAATTAAATTCATAGTGGGGTTCATTAGGAATGTGTGAAGAGGAAGTACCATTTCTTCGTACTTCAAGAACACCTGTGAACCACCTCGCACCTTTGGTGCGGTGGTCACTCCACAAGTATAAATGCTTGTGGGGTGTTGGGGGCAAGGGCTGTGGTTCAAGTTTTCAGGAGGGAGCTTCACACACATATACACTTAGATTATGTTAGAGTAGAAATTCTATCTTATATTAAAAAAAGAAAAAGAAAAAGGAATACCTAAGAATTTTAACTGTTTACATCATCCAAACTTTCTTTTTTAATTCTTTGGACAAAAAAAAAAAAAAAAAAAAATTTAAATGACTGCCTTAAAGGGTACATAAATGCATACAACTGCATGCCCAATCAACCAAGAATCTTATATAGCTTTATTTTAATTGAGGCCACAGTCACTATGAGTCCTTTCCTTCAATCTTCTGTTCCTCTTCTTTCTTTCACAGCTACCGCTAGAACTTGCTTTTCACATAAAACAAATGGTAGTGAGAGTCGTTCCCCTAGTACTGTCCGATGCATGGCAGCCAAAAGAAATTCCGACAATTCAAGCATTATTATTAGAACGGCAAATTACCGACCTCCAATTTGGGACTACGACTATATGCAGTCACTGAAATGTGAATACGTGGTATGGATTCTGTTCTTCTTGTTCTTCTTGCTCTTGCTTCTTAGAAGTAGAAGCATTTGGTATCGTTTTTTTTTTTTTTTTTTAATTAGAGAATGCCACTCTTACTCTAGTTTATTCTTACTCCACTTTTCTAATCCACAAAATTGAAAGAATGAGAACTAAAATATATGAGACCATAATGGTTAAATATTATAGTGTTGAACTAAGTATAAAAAAAGCTTAGTTTTATTAATTTTTTTCCTAACTATGTAGTTATATCATTACAGTCGAAAGAAAAGTGTAATTTTATCTAAATGATTGTTTTGTAGGGAGAATCATACACTAGAAGAGTCAACAAGTTGAAGGAAGAAGTGATAATGATGCTAGGCAAAATGGTGGATCCGGTAAATAAACTCGAGTTAATCGATCTCTTGCAAAAACTTGGTTTATCATATCATTTTGAGGATGATATAAAGAAATTGCTGAAGAGCATATACGGCAATATTTCGAACAATGATATATGGGATAAGGAGGCTTTGTATGCTGTTGCTTTCAAATTTCGACTCCTTAGACAGCATGGATGTAATGTTTCTCAAGGTAACCAAAGGAAGCACTCTTCTTTGTCCACATTAATAGATAAAAAAAGTAGTGATTGTATATCTAAATATACTTTTGAGTTTAATCCATCTTAAATGAGATATGCATTCTTGATTGTGGAGGTTTTTAGTAGTTTCACGGATGAGTTGGGGGAATTTAAAGCACACCTTTATGAAGATACTAAAGGAATGCTATATCTGTATGAAGCATCATATCTATCCATAGAAGCTGAAAATGTCTTAGAGCACGCAAGACATTTCACAACTAAGCATCTAGAAGAATTCGTTAAGAGAAACAAAGATGAGTATCGTTCCATAATAGTTAGCCATGTCCTGAAGCTTCCATTGGATTGGAGGATGCCAAGGTTGGAGGCAAGGTGGTTCATAGATATATATGAAAGAAGTGATGACATGAATCGTACGTACTTTGCTTGAGCTTGCTAAGTTGGATTTCAACACGGAGCAAGCAACATACCAGGAAGATTTAAGACATCTATTAATGTAATAGATCATTATTTCTCACTTCATGTTGTGATTTAATTTATTTTCTTAAACTAATACGGTATCCCTTGTCTCATATAATTAAGGTGGTGGAGGAGTACAGGTCTTGGGGAAAAGTTGAACTTTGCTCGGGACAGGTTGATAGAGTCAAGGTTGCTAAAATCAGAATCCTATGTAAGATCGGGAGAGGTAAGTGGGATTGTAGATCGTAGAATCGAATCGTGAATCGTAAGATCCTACATTATTTGAGAAAAAAAAATTGGTATGTTAAATAATCACAGAAATTATACATTCATAAAAAAACAAAAAATTTGTATCTATTTGATGTAATTACCATGCATTATTACATCCATTTATAAGTATCATTTAAAGAGGCAAAAATCTCAAAATGTGACACTCTATTGGGATGTTATTTTTCGTTTGGTTCAACTAACACTCTATCTCTTTACATTAGAATAGCAAAACTTGGTTTATTGAGATGTTATTTTTTATTTGGGTCTAACTGAGCATTCTGTCAAGTTAAAGAAGATTACAAGAAACAAAGATCTTTTGGAATCATCAGAATCGTACGATCTTGAATAATCGCTAAGATCCTTGAAATATCTGGATCGTTTTGAGTAGGTGGGATCATGAAATCGTAGGATCGTAGTATCTAGACTGAGATTTTGACAGTAAAAAATAGAGTGTTTTCTATGGAATGTGGGAATGAGATTTGGGCCTCAATTTGGATATTTTAGGAGAATGTGCACCAGGGTTAATGTACTTATAATAATGATTGATGATATTTATGATGTGTATGTTAAGTTAGATGAACTAGAGCTCTTTACAGATACCGTTGAAAGGTTGGTACGTAATAATGTACTTTGCTTGACATGCTTCTTCTTCTTATGTTAAGTATATGCTTCTTTACTACTTAATTTGGTTGTAATTAATACAATTTACAATGTAATTTCAGGTGGGAGGACATCAATGCAAAGGAGAAGCTTCCAGACTAATGAATCTATGTCTCAATAACACTCTCAACGAAATAGCTCTTGACGCTCTCACGGAACAAGAACTTTACATCCGTTCTTACCTAAAAAAAGCAGTACATATTTGCTCCCTATATAAATGATTTTTTTTTTTTTTAATTTCTCACTTTATTGAATATTAAATTTCTATATGTAGAATGTAACATATTTCTAATTCACAAACCAATATTTTTTATGGTTCAGTGGGCAGATTTATGCAAATCTTATCTAGTGGAGGCAAGATGGCATTATAGTGGGTATACGCCGAGCTTACAAGAATATAACAACAATGCATGGATTTCAATATCCGGACCTGTAATTCTAGTGCATTCTTATTTTTTAGTTACAAATCCAATAACAAAGGAGTCCTTGCAATATTTAGAGGAGTATCACAATATAATTCGTTTGTCATCAATGATTCTACGATTTGAAAATGATTTAGGAACATCTCTGGTATGCAATTTCAATAAAGATGATTATAGTGTTAATTTTTGTAACAATATGATATACTACTAATCTTCTTTGTCTTCTATTGAATTTAGGATGAGTTAAAAAAGGGGGATGTTTCCAAATCAATCCAATGTTACATGCATGAAACTGGAGCTTCAGATGAAGATGCATATGAGTACATACAATATTTGAGTGGTGTAACATGGAAAAAATAATAATAAAGAGCGAGTTGCAAAATCTCCCTTCTGCATGACTTATATTGGGATTGCAGTGAACCTTGCTAGGGGGGCAATGTTCTTTTATCATCATGGAGATAGGTTTGGGGTTACAAACTGTGTGACTAAGGATCGACTATTATCATTGCTTGTTCAGCCATTTCCATTATAAATGTACAATGTGGTACCACAACATCAATGTTATGGATGAGGTGATCATGGGAATCAATATTGTATTAATAACAAATTGCTTTGCAGATAGAGTTCTTTTAATTGTGATATTTCATTTAAAAATGAATGGTTAAGATTGTACCATGTTATTAATTCACTAATAAAAACTTATAATAATGGCTCTGCATCATCTATTTAAAATCAATATACTAAATTCTTGATCTCACTATTGTGTTGACACCACCGAAGTTTGTCTTTGGCAAGATCTCAACGCCAGAGACAACAGAGAAGTTGGCAACACCATCGGACTTCATTGAACTTGATTTTCAGAGTTTTAGAACTCTCTATCGGCCTCCATTGAGCTTGGGTTTCCTAGGTACTTCTTTGCAGGCCACACACAAGAACCATCACCTTTTTCATAACCCAAAACAACTCAGTTTCTAAGAAGAATGGTTTAGGATGGTGGTTGATAATATAAGAAAATGACAATTACATGTTTCTATCAAACTCCCAAATTTCCGTATCATATTAATTATTCCATCTGTCCCAAATTGTTGGTTCTGTTTTGAAACCCACCATTTTAAGGGGAACATCCTTTAATGTCTTGTCTCTTAATAAAAAATATAGAATTCTCCAAAATTACCAATAAACAAAGTTCTCAAAAAAATTTATTGTATAAAGTGCTTGTGTTTGGTGGGTCATAGTAGGAAACTCAATTAATTAATGACTTTAATTTCATTTTAGAAACATGACAAAATTTTGTGATATCTCAAAATAGAATACATAACCAACAATTTGGATAGAGGGAGTAATAAAAATGATTACAAGTGATTTAAAATTGAAAAGAGATTAAAAGATAGAGTATCATATATACATATATGAAGCAATTTCAAGAGTAGGAGCAAGCAAGCAAACAAAAAGGCAGTAGTTAATATATTCTTCCCAATCCTCTCATTTTGCAGAATTTCCATCGCACCAGCTTCACCAAGCTATAGCCCCACATCACCTGCATACAGCCCCACATCGCCTGCATACAGCCCCGCGTCACCATCTTACGTACAGCCCCACCTCGCCATCCTATAGCCGAACTTCTCCTTCTTATAGCCCGACTTCACCTTCCTACAGCCCTACATCCCCGTCATACAGCCCCACATCCTCATCGTACAGCCCTACCTCCCCAGCCTATAGCCCCACTTCTCCTGGCTACAACCCAACATCACCAAGTTACAGCCCAACCTCACCAAGCTATAGCCCGACATCTCCAAGTTACAATCCTCAGTCAGCAAAGTACAGCCCATCGCTGGCATACTCACCAAGCAGTCCAGGATTGTCACCGTCCAGTCCATATAGTCCTACATCTCCAAATTACAGGTGAGCAATGTTGCAAAATATGATGACTGCTGTTTGTTTTGGCGGTACAAGGTGTGGTTGATTATGCTAGCAGCTGATTGCAAATATGTAATTGTTCTCATATGTCCAAATTTCATTTTCAGCTGCTAGCTGAATGTCCTACCCTTGTCTTGGCCAGTGGTTGATTTTTTCTTGATTTTCTAATATTATGGCAACTTATATTCACTGTTTGTTATGCTTGAACCTTTAATTTCTGTTGCAGCCCAACATCCCCATCATATTCACCAACATCCCCATCTTATTCTCCATCAAGCCCAACGTACAGTCCCAGCAGGTAAATTTGCTATTTTTATGACAGCACTTTTTTGGTCTTCTTTTTTACCTCTGTTATGGAAGATATTTTTTGATAAGTGAGAAATTTTATTGATATTAGAAAGAAACATCTCTTACGAAAGATCGATATCAGGTTTTTCTGTGTTAACATGATGGTTAATTGCCTCAGTTGTTATTAATTGGTTTGCTTGTTTAATGAGCTGCATAACTGATTGGTTTGTAAAGTAACAACTAACAACTTGAGCAGTTGCGTCTGTTTGGTTTTGTTTTTGGTGGGGTTGGGGTTGGTTTAAAGCACTTTTTAGTCAGTCAGTGTGTCATTCTTTTTGGTAATTAAAAATGCAGTCTTTATGACTATATTATACCCTGGGCAGGGTGCCGGCTTGACATAAGTTTCGGCTGTTCTCACCAGACCGTGCAGGGAATCAACCCCACTAAGGATGCCCAACAACAATTGGCTGTGGAGGTGACTCGAATCCCAAACTTGACAAACAGGGGACAAGCTCCTTAACGTAAGTGTGTCATTCTTTCATCCAAACACCTAATGTTGGGAGGGTAGTTCTTAGATTTGGTAACTTCAGTTTCTGTGTTTGTTATGAGGTGTGACACAGAGCATTTAAGAGCATGAAAAAGATATGGGTTTTTACTTAAAGTAAGTTTATTTTTGTTATTTTTAATTAAATAAGTTTTGAAAATATATTACTCCCACTGTCTCACTTTTTTTTGTCCTCTATTTCATTTTAAGATGTCCCAAAATATTTTTATTTTATTTTATTTTTATTTTTTATGATGGGTCTCAAAATATTGTTCTGTTTCTAAAAATAAAAGTCATTAATTTATTAATGTTCTTATGTATTCCTATCAATTTTTTGATAAATTTTTTTAGAGTACTACTACAGCCATAAATTATTTTACAATATTTTTACAAGCTAGCAATGTGGCAAACTTCTTATTGGTTTTTATTTAGGCCCACCATTAACATCATTTTTTCATTTATCAATAACCACTCACCATATCAACAATTTGTAAAATTTTTTGTAAAAAAGTTTGTGTTTCTAGCATTATTCATTTTTTTAAGGCTAGTTTTGGAAACTTACAAATTTTTAAAAGGTAGACAAAACAATAAATAATATTTCTTTTAAAAATTTAACATTTCAAACATGACAAAAAAAGTGGGATGGAGGGAGTGTTTAAATGTTGGTTCCAACTTCGGTCACCATCCTTTTTAAAGCTGTATGCTCATCAGCTTTCTGTCCTGGAATTAACTCAGATCACCTGACTTATCCCCGTGCTTGCAAATACTATGTATTATGGTTTGGGAGTGGATTGCCATGTACTTCTTTGTTTTGAGTGTTAAAAATGTCTTGAATGATGTTTTCAATTTTTTTTACCTCCTCAGTCCATACAATTCTGGAGTGAGCCCGGATTACAGCCCAAGTCCTCCACAATACAAGTGAGCTGATAATGCAATTCTAGTTCTCAAAATAGATCTTTTAAGCTTGTTATTGAATTAATAGGCACCAATATGGTTCTTACATTTCTTCTCTCAATCATGCAGTCCAAGTGCATGGTACTCTCCCAGTCAACCTGGATACTCTCCGTCATCTACCAGCCAGTATACTCCACAATCATGTAACAAAGATGACATGAGTTACAAAGATGATAGGGGCACTCGTTAAGTCGTATTACTGATAATTAAATAGCTTTAATGATAGCAAAGGTCAAATTCTTCTTCGAGCTCTCATCTCAATGATGTTGAGTAATATATTATTCTCTTATGAAATTCACACATTTTTCTTTTTCCACATGACTGCTCTCTAAGAATTTAGTCCATTACTGTCTATTGACTTCTCTCCTTGCTGGCTTCAGCCAAGGAAGTGGTCAATAAATACCTGCTTCAGATCCAGTTAAAAAAATTAAAAAAAACACTTGCTTCAGATCTTCTTTGGGGGTTTGCCATTTTATCATGATTCTCTGTCACTGCAAGTCTGTTGCCACAATTTTTTTGGGAATATATTTTGATGTATGAAAATTTTATGTATCTACTTCTTGTCTAGTTTTCGAGGCAAGAAACTTAAACCTTGTTTGTCCTTGCTTTTAACAAATTGGAATGGGGTATATTGTATTTTCCAACCATGTAAACAGTGTTAATTTCTATATGTTAAAATAACGTTTGATAGTGAAAGAATTTAGTTAGAAACGGAGCTGAAAATAAGATGAGTAGTTTATATGTGCTGCTAGTCAGGCGTTCTCTAGCCCTTAATTCCTTCTGACTATCTTGTGCCAGTTGATCGTGTTGTCATCAATTCACAATTTATTTATTTACGGTGTGGGGCAGAGTTTTTATTTTTATTTTTCAAGGATGGATCTGAGTTATGTATTGTATTTGTTCGACAAAAATTAAGTCTGTTACTGCTTATCTTCACCTAATTCAGAATGGATACAAGGCTAACGAGCTTGCATTTCATTTGTTCATTTGCAGTTGATCTATAGAATATGGGCTGTTGACTCGCAGTCAATATGTAGATGTCTCAAAACTTGCCGCTGCTGACATGAAGTAAAATCGCCCTCAAACTGGGTAGCTATGTGCAAATAATATTTTAATCGGAGATGTCAGTTTGTATTGTAGTAGTGCTTGATACGTCATCCATTCATTTTGTTTTCTGTCGGAGTACTATTGATGGACATTCTATTATGGAGTTGATTCTGCTGTGCCACAGATACTGTGCCAATGGCCAAATATATGGGCAAAAAGCCTGTTGCATCAATGTATATTTTTCCTTGTAGCAATATTGTAGTGATCTGAAGATTCAATGTCACTTTTTCAGTATTAAGACCAAATCTGCAGGTAGAAGCAAGGCATTAATGGAATTAATCGTTTATGAATTGCCATTGTTTCCACTTCTGGTTGCTATGTTAGTTTTCCATTCCAGGTTATAGTTCTTAGCATTTGTGAGAAATTACTTATTTTATATTCTTCAGAACAAAAGTGATTTGGATGGTACTATGGTTTTGGGTTGAGACTTGAGAGTGATGGGAGGGGGGGCTGGGACTAAAACGGAGGAGTAGGGTTCGAATGATGGTCAATGATGCCCAAAAGTAGCCCGAGATAGAGTGAGTTTTTGTTGAGTTATTAGATGTATCTTAGGTTTTTAAATTAAATGTAAATACATGGGTTTTTTCCCGTGAAGAATGATTAAACTCAATGGCATATTGTACCGCATCATGGTGCTTAGATCCATTTGGGCCTAAAGCTCTGGCCCAGCAGCGTGGCCCATGGCCCCAATCTCTTTCTACTCCAAAATCCCAATCTAAAACCCACACAAACTGTAGGCCCAAATTCTGTCACTTAATCCTTACTCGGCGAACCATTACTGAACAATAAGAAAAGAGTAACGTCCGAACACACCTTCGTTAGCATACCCGACAGTGCCTAGGAAGGCACTACTGCCGGGCATGCCTGCTGGAGTGGGAACCAAGTTCCAAGGCCACTTTCACTAAATTCCACTCCTACCTAACCATCCACTTGCAACTGATAATATTGGACCTCCAATTGCACTAACTATGACAGTAATCATGGATTCATGATCTCTTCATTGATTTAGAGCTATAAATATGTGAAGTTAAAGGAAATAAGGGGGTTCTTAAAAAAGAGAGAAAGAGGGTGATTCAGAGGGAGAGAGATATAGCTTCATTGAGTCTCTGTGCCGAGAACAACCCAAAATAGGAAATCCAAAACCCACTTTACAAATAAGTTGTGAGACCAAGGGAGGCTTGGCCCAATAGCCTCACTATAGGCGCGCGCACACACACACACACACACAAATATATATATATATATATATATATATATATAAAAGTTGTCGGCAATAAGCTACCGGAAAGACTTGAAAAATCAGTGTTACTGCTTAGGGAGGATGAAAAATTGAGGAGAGAAAAGTTGAGAGATAACATTTTAAGTGGTTGTTTGGTTGGGAGGGAGAGGGGAAAAAAGTGGTGGAACCTGAGTGTTTGTTCAAGATAGTTACAAGAGAAACAAAATGATAATATTACAATAGTAACATAATGAAAGAGATAGGGAGGATGAAAAATTGAGGAGAGAAAAGTGGAGAGAGCATTTTAAGTTACAAGAGAAACAAAATGATAAAATTATAATAGTAACATAATGAAATAGAGAGGTACTACCTAATGCTAAAGGGAGTGATGAGTTGTTAGCTATTCCAATAATGAAGTCTCTCACAATTATTGACATTTTGGTGTGTTGTGACTTGTGATTGGGAGCAGGTGGAAGCGGGCTCGCATGAAACAAGAGATATGAAAATCTATACCAGACAACAATATTTAATGTGGATCGATTAATTCCAAAATTACCGTTTCACATGTAACGACAAACAAAATTCATGATTAATGATATAGATTACTATCTATTTCAGTCCCACTCTCTCAGCTGTGTATGTACATGTATATGGCTAAAGTTACTCTCTTGGCTTCACCAAAAAATGGCAGCAGCTCCCCTAAAAAAATGCTCTCAGCTCTCTCCTCATTTTTGCACTCACAACCTACCTTAAATAAATTGGCCAAAACCTTTTTTTTTTTTTTTAAATGCCACCCATTCTTTTTACTTTCATTATAAAACATCCAAATTAAAAATGGAAAAAAAAAAAAAAAATCAGACACATGACATGATTGATGAGTATAAAGTGGAATATGAAAAATGATATAAAAGATTTGTATTTGCCAAAATCTTTTTTATTTTGTTCCTCTCTTGGCCCTTCTAGTATTACACACCTACCCACTGCCATGCATTAGCACACCGATTAAGAAAAATTGTTCCCATATCTTCATTGAGAAGATTGATGTGGAATTCAGAATTTGAAAGGCATGCTCGAGGAAGCTTTAATTGCTAGAGCGATCAGGCCCCAATTGCTTGAGCAAACGAGAAGAATTGAAATCTTTGTCTGTTGCTCACATACTGACCATGAATAGATTGCTCGAGCAGGATTGTGCTACCAGACTTGATTATTTGAATTAGGAATTACAGCCTTTAATCTAAGTACATTGTCATAGATATTATAAACCAATTTAAGTTATAACATAAATGACAGAAAACACACCATTTTCCTAAAAAATATTTTTATTGAAACCATTTTCTGTAGAATGATGTTTGAGTTGATTACTTATTACACAGGTGTGACCATTTGATTAGCAAAAACCTTTTGTTTCCACGACATGCGTGGCTCTATCACATTTGGTGATGGGACTGAAGCCCCCCATAGGACCTAACTTGTCTCTGGTTTTTTTGGGCGTAAGCTGACAAAAATACGTGCTGTCTTTTAGTGGGACCCACCGATTTGACAATATCCAACCAATTTTCTTTCTCTCTCCTTGCCTTTCTTTTTTATTTTCCTCTCTCTTGCACGTTTTTTTTTTCTTTTTTTTTTCTTCTCTTGCTCCTGCACGCTGCCACTCTTCTTCTTCTCTTTATTTTTATTTTTCTCACTCTCTTGCATGCTGTCTTCTTCTTCTTCTTCTTTTTGCCTTTTTTTTGTGTGTAAATATCCTAGTTGATGGGTTTCTCTTGTTTTTCTTTTTTCTGGGTTGGATGACCAGTGATTCAGTTGGATAGAATAGCAATTTGGCTTTTCTTGTCTGGGTTTTTCTTTTCTCTTGTCTCAACTAAAAAAATAGCAATTTGGCTTTCGTTCGGTCGGGTTTGCATTCTCAAAAACACTTACATATATCAAATATATAATTATGTTTTTTTTTTACTTAAAAAAAAATGTTATTAGAAATATGGTACCAAATACATTTTTTGCATTAGGAGTATTTTAAACACATGTTTTTACAATACTTTTTAAATTACAGTTTTCATATCATTTTGAACAACAATACTTAAAATATGTTTCAAATAGGCCCTTAAAGTCTTCCCATCACATAATGTGGTTTGATTTTGGTTTTGATTCTCACCTATCCACTTTTTCATTTAAGTTTTTATGTGTTAAAATGTGGATAATACCGTATCAATAGTGGATGAATGTGTGAAATACTATGTCAAAACAATATTTTTCCCCCAAGGAGTTGCTTGGCTTCACTCTGCCAAAATTTAAAACTGGCATAAATACATTGTACTACATCTGTTAGAAATATGTGGTTAAATAATTAAATTTACCATATCCCAATAACAAAAACTTTTGGGACAATTGGTAAATTATATGGTATCAGAGCATGAGATCCTGAATTTGATCATTGCCTCTTTTTCTTAACCTCCCATTTAAATTTTCACGTGTTGGGTCTTATCTATTAAAAGGTAATTTCGACTCACACGTGAGATGGAGTGTTAGAAATATGTGGTTAAATGATTAAATTTATTATATCCTAATAGTTTAAGTTTTGGGGACAATAAGTAATTTAACAATATTATACCAAACTTTTTTTTTTTCTAATTCTTTAGACACAAAAAAAAAAAAAAAAAAAAAAAAAAAAACCAAAAAAGAAAAGAAGAAAATAAATAAAAAATGACTGCCTTAAAGGGTATATATATATATATATATTTTTTTTTTTTTGAGAAAGGCCTTAAAGGGTATATAAATGCACACAATTGCACGCCCAATTAACCAAGAATCTTATATAGCTTTATTTTAATTGAGGCCTGCTGGCCTGGTACTATGAGTCTTTTCCTTCACTCTTCTGTTCCTCTTCTCTCTTTCACTAAATTGCCAGCTACAGCTAGAACTTGCTTTTCACATAAAACAAATGGTAGCGAGAGTGCTTCCCCTCGTACAATCCAATGCATGGCGGCCAAAAGAAATTCCGAAAATTCAAACGTTATTAAGAGAACAGCAAATTACCAACGTCCGATTTGGGACTACGACTATATGCAGTCACTGAAAAGTGAATACGTGGTATAAGATTTTGTCCTTGTTATTCTTGCTGTTGGTTTTTAGAAGTAGAAACATTTGGTATCGTTTAAAAAAAAATAAATAAATAAAAAAGAGAGAATGCCACTCTTACCTTAGTTTATTCTTTCTCCACTTTTCTAATCCAGAAAATTGAAAGATTGAGATCTAAAATAAATGAGACCACAATGGTTAAATATTATAGTGTTGAACCAAGTATAAGAAAAGCTATGTAGTTTTATTAATTTTTTTTCCTAACTATGTAATTATATTATTACAGTCAAAAGAAAAGTGTAATTTTATCCAAATGATTATTATGCAGGGAGAACCATACACTAGAAGGGTCAACAAGTTGAAGGAAGAAGTGAGAATGATGCTAGACAAAATGGTGGATCCCGTAAATAAACTCGAGTTAATCGATCTCTTGCAAAAACTTGGTTTATCATATCATTTTGAGGATGATATGAAGAAATTGTTGAAGAGCATATACGACAATATTTCGAACAATGATACATGGGATAAGGAGGCTCTGTATGCTGTTGCTCTCAAATTTCGACTCCTTAGACAGCATGGATATAATGTTTCTCAAGGTAACCAAAGAAAGCCCTCTTCTTTGTCCACATTAAAACATAAAAAAAGTGGTGATTGAATATATATCTAAATATACTTTGAGTTTAATCCATCTTAAATGAGATATGCATTCTTGATTGCAGAGGTTTTTAGTAGTTTCATGGATGAGTTGGGGGAATTTAAAGCACACCTTTATGAAGATGCTAAAGGAATGCTATATCTGTATGAAGCATCATTTCTATCTATAGAAGGTGAAAATGTCTTAGAGCACGCAAGAGATTTCACAACTAAGCATCTAGAAGAATTCGTAAAGAGAAACAAAGATGAGTATCTTTCCATAATTGTTAGCCATGCCCTGGAGCTTCCATTGGATTGGAGGATGCCAAGGTTGGAGGCAAGGTGGTTCATAGATATATATGAAAGAAGTGATGACATGAATCCTACTTTACTTGAGCTTGCTAAGTTGGATTTTAACATGGTGCAAGCAACATACCAGGAAGATTTAAGACATATTTTAATGTAATTAATAAATCATTATTTCTCACTTCATGTTATGAGTTAGTTTATTTTCTTAAACTAATATGGTATCCTTGTCTCATATAAGGTGGTGGAGGAGCACAGGTCTTGGGGAAAAGTTGAACTTTGCTCGGGACAGGTTGATAGAGTGTTTCCTATGGACTGTGGGAATGAGATTTGAGCCTCAATTTGGATATTTTAGGAGAATGTGCACTAGGGTTAATGTACTTATAATAATGATTGATGATACTTATGATGCGTATGGTAAGTTAGATGAACTAGAGCTCTTTACAGATGCCGTTGAAAGGTTGGTAATAATGTCCTTTGTTTTACATGCTTCTTCTTCTCATGCTAAGTATATGCTTCTCTTTACTACTTAATTTGGTTATAATTAATACAATTTACAATGTAATTTTAGGTGGGACGACATCAATGCAGTGGAGAAGCTTCCAGACTATATGAAGCTATGTTTTTATGTTCTCAATAACACTCTCAACGAAATAGCTCTTGACGCTCTCAAAAAACAAGGACTTCACATCAGTTCTTACCTTAAAAAAACAGTACATATTTGCTTCCTATATTAATGATTTTTTTTTTTGATTTCTCACTTTGTTGAATATTAAATTTCTATATGTATTTTTTTTTTTTTTTGAGAAAATAAATTTCTATATGTAGAATGTATCATATTTCTAATTCACAAACCAATATTTTTTATGGTTCAGTGGGCAGATTTATGCAAATCTTTTCTAGTGGAGGCAAGGTGGTATTATAGTGGGTATACGCCGACCTTACAAGAATATAACAACAATGCATGGATTTCAGTATCCGGACCTGTAGTACTAGTGCATTCTTATTTTTTAGTTACAAATCCAATAACAAAGGAGGCCTTGCAATGCTTAGAGGAGTATCACAATATAATTCGTTTGTCATCAATGATTTTCCGATTTGAAAATGATTTAGGAACATCTCTGGTATGCAATTTCAATAAAGATGATTATAATGTTAATTTTTGTAACAATATGATATACTACTGATCTTGTTTGTCTTTTATTGATTTTAGGATGAGTTAAAAAATGGAGATGTTCCCAAATCAATCCAATGTTACATGCACGAAACTGGAGCTGCATATGAAGATGCATATGAGCACATACAATATTTGAGTGGTATAACATGGAAACAAATGAATAAAGATCGAGTTGCAGAATCTCCCTTGTCCAAGACTTATATTGGGATTGCAGTGAACCTTGCTAGGACAGCGATGTTCTTTTATCATTATGGAGATAGGTTTGGGGTTACAAACTGTGAGACTAAGGATCGAGTATTATCATTGCTTGTTCAGCCATTTCCATTATAAATGTACAATGTGGTACCACAATGTCAATGTTAAGAGTCAATATTATGGATGAGGTGATCATGGGAATCAATATTGTGTTAGTAAGAAATTGCTTTGCAAATAGAGTTTTTTTAATTTTGATATTTCATTTTAAAATGAATGGTTAAGATTGTACCATGTCACTAATTCACTAATAAACACTTATAATAATGGCACTGCATCATCTATTTAAAATCAATAAATTGAATTCTTGATCTCACTATTGTGTTGACACTTGACACCACCCAAGTTTGTCTTTGGCAAGATCTCAACGCCAGAGACAACAGAGAAGTTGGCAGCTCCATTGGATTCATATGCATCTTCATCCGAAGCTCCAAAGTTTTAGAACTCTCTTTCGGCCTCCAATGAGCTTGGGTTTCCTAAGTACTTTTTTGCAGGCCACACACAAGAACCACCACCTTTTCCATAACCCAAAACAACTTAGTTTATAAGAAGAACGGTTTAGGATGGTGGCTGATAATACAAGAAAACAACAATCACACATTTCTATCAAACTCCCCAATTTCCGTATCATATTAATTATTCCATTCGTCTCAAATTATTGGTTTTGTTTTGAAACCCACTATTTTAATGGGAACATCCTTTGTCATCTTTTCTCTTAATTAAAAAGATAGAACTTTCCAAAATTACCAGTGAACAAAGTTCTCAAAAAATTTTATTGTATAAAGTGCTTGTGTTTGGTAGGATCATATTAGGAAACTCAATTAATTAATGATTTTTAATTTTAGAAACATGACAAAATTTTGGGATATCTCAAAATGGAATACATGACTAACAATTTGGACAGAGGGAGTAATAAAAATGATTAGAAGTGAATTAAAATTCATATATATATATATATGAGGCAATTTCAAAAGTAGAAGCAAGCATGCAAACAAAAAGAGAGCAGTTAATATATTCTTTCCAATCCTCTCATTTTGGATAATTTCCATCGCACCATCTCTCCTTCACCCTTACTCCTTCATATTGCTTTAGAACTTCAGTAAGTTCTCTGTTGCCGAAGACTATAGATACCGCATTTTGTACCTGTTAATAAATTTCCCCGACCCCAATAATGAGCTTGACATATGTCAACCAAGGGAAATTAAAGAGTTCACAATTGTCGGACCGTGTGCCTTACCGATCCATTTAACAACCAATTGGTGAAGGATGAGGGGGTACAAATCTTTTATAGCATTCGATCGTAGACCAAGTCCATTGGTATTGGAGTGAATTGTGAAATCCCTCACAATCCCTCCCTCACAATGTGGCTCCAACGACTTGAACCTATGATCTTGGCTTTGATACCACTTGTCGGACCATATGCCTTATCGATCCATCCAACAACCAATTGGTGAAGGATGAGGAGGCATAAATCTTTTATAGCATTTAATTGCAGACCAAGCCCATTGGTATTGGAGAAAATTGTGAAATCCCTCACAACAATAGTTTGGAAGTAATCACAACTCAAAAGTGCTTAAATCGCTTTGAAATCAATACTGAAAAATTACCTTTGCTCACTATTTTGACCATATCTTTTTACCCACAAGGAATTTTTGAGTGAGATTTATTTCATTGGAAAGTAGACATCTTGGGCTTCAATTGACCACAAATATTGCCTAATTTGGACTTATATTGAGTAAGTTATGGCCATTTGAAATTGGGCTAATTGGGTAGTCCAATTTTCTAGGATTTAAAACTTCATTTTAAGGGCTCAAAACATCATGCTTCGATGTAAGCTGGCCCATAGACCCTTAGAACGTCCAAAGACAATTAAAAGTCCCAAAACTCCTAATTTTAATTTATAAATACTCATCTTATATCTCCAATCAAAACCCTAGTTGGAGAGAGTGATTTTTTAGCCTCCATCTTCTCAAAACCCTAATTCTCTTTTCCAAAACTTACACACAACCCCTTAACACGTTTTTTACAGATGAAAAACCCCTCTTTAGTTAGTTCTAAGGCAAAAACTATTTTCCAAAATTGATTTCTCAAAAACTTTTTCAATTAAAGTTTGTTCTTGAATTGTGATTACCTAAACTATTGTGTTCTTTTGATTATTCTTGTCCTATCAATCTAATCTTTGTGTTGTAGGCATTGAGGGGTTGGTTAAACAAACTCTAAACTCATAATCTAAAGCAAGGTGAGTGTTCTTTCCATGAACTCTTCCTTAGTTTAATAGGATTCACAAGAGTTTCTTAACATAGTTTTTATATTCGTTATGTTTGTTTGTTTAATGTTCTTTCCATGATTATGTTTGTTTTTTTAGTATAATTGTTTGTTTTGTTTCATGTTTATTTGTTTATATTGATGTTTGTTTTGTTTGCTTCATGTTAGTTTAAGTGTTTAGGGCTCTAACATGCTTGTTTGATTTTTGTTTTAATATCTTTAAATGATTAAATCTGTAAAAATGTAATTTTTTCGAATCTGTGCTAAAGGATGCGTATGCATTTTTGAGTATGTGTACGCATTGTTCAACCAAGCGTATACATGATCGAGTATGCGTACGCACCTTGAACCCAGATTAGGGAAAAATATTTTTTTTAATCATTTTTAACATTTATTTGATTCTGTTTGACTCTGTTTAGGTTAATATGCTTATGTTTAATTATTTTCCATGTTTATCTTTTTGCCATATTTAGTTTATTTAATATCTTTTCTTTGTGTGTTTATATTTAATTGTCAACCTTCCATGTTTAATTTATTTTGTTTGATTATATTTTATTTGTTTCCTTTTATATTGTGATCTTAAATATGTTGTGTGTGTTATCTCCTTAAGTGCATGATGTATGTTTAGGTTAAAGATTATGCCTCTCTTAATAAACTCTTTAATTAAATATGGCCTAGCAACACATAATGGAGGACGGCTCACAAGCCAAGCGGTCTTGGATGCCTAACATCTTCCCAAACTGTACCTAAACTTCGGATTCATAATCTGGTATGTGGATTCGTGTATATAAGTGATTGGCCCAAATGGCTCAATATGGTTCCTAGACCTAATTTAGGTGGTGATTCCATTAGTCCACAGAGACAAACTTTGTGCCGTTGGTGTTGTATGACAGTGAGAATTGAGGAGAAGAGGCATTTAGGTTTCAGATTATATTTTATTTTTTGAAAAGTAATATAAACTAAAAGTCTCAAAATCTTATGCATCAATGATGTGGCTTCATTATTTTAAGTTTTTGTTACTGCATTAATGACATGGTACAATCTTATCCATTCATTTTAAAATGAAATTTTAAAATTAAATGAACTTCACGTGGAATGACAGTTCATATTTGGTTGAGCAGCATCCTACAATCCAATCAAGACATAAAGTTCTAATGCCTAAACATCATATATTGTTAGCCAATTGAGGAGAATTTGAGAGTCAATTTCTAAGTTTATATGTTTATATTCTAATTCCTAAGGCCATTTTTAAACCATATCTAATAGCCCATATTTCTGCAATATTATTTAAGGTAGTGCCAATGTGAATTGAGAAACCTTTTACCCATCTTCCCTAACTATCTCTTAATAAACTTTCATCTCTTGCTTTACTAGGGATATCTTTAGAACTACCATTTGTATTTAAAGTAAAAAAAGGGGATTGTAGAGGATCCCAAGATATTATTTTAGTGACTTTTGTTACTTTTCTTTTTGTATTTTATACAAGATGATAAAGTTTTGCAGCTAAATGTAAAGTTTTGTGCATTAGCTGGTTTAGTGTTTCAGAAGGAGGATTAAATATCCTATTATTCCTAGATAGTTACTCCTAATTTATTACTCAACCTCTAGCCTCTGTCATTTCCTATACTACTTCACATTTTATTTTTGCATGAGAGAGAGAGAGAGAGAGAGAGAGAGAGAGAGAGAGAGAGAGAGCTCTTATACTACAATTCCTCTTCATTAGCGGTAACCATCAATTCCACTAGAAAAATCCAAAACAAAACCCTAAGCCCCTAAAATTTTAGATTGGCATCCATTGCTGCTTGTCCTCCTCCCCACAACCGCACCAAGTGCATGCGGCTTGGATTGGCAGATCAGCTTCTTTGTCTTCTTTTTTTTTTTTTTTCTTTTTGGTTATAATTTGATTTTACTTTTATGAGAACTAGATTGCATTTTATGTTTTGATTGTGTCTCTCCCATTTAGAGACATTTGAGGGAGAAAAATAAATTCAATTAAGATTTGTAGCCGTTGAGAGGTGAATATTTTAATGGGTTGTGACCAATTTTTTTATTTTGTTTTGCTAATGAACAATACTCCTCAGACCAAAAGAGTGACTTTTCATTAGATTTTTTTTGGGGGGGGGGGGGGCAATTTAGAGAGATTGTTTGAGCATCATTTTGTGATTTTACTCTCCAAATTAGAAAGGATTTTGTGTTTGCCGCATTGGTTGGAGATGCTTTAGTGGCTGGTGCTTTTACTTTCTAAATTTGAGAGTGTTTTGTGTTTGCTGCATCTATTGGAGATGCTCTAGTGGTAGGTTAAAAAGGGATATTTGTAGTGGGCTCAAATGAGAATCAGTAACATATTGCCAGTTAAGATTTGTTATGAAAATGTTATGGATATAACATCTTCTTTATGTCAAGTTATAGATAATGAGTTAATCAATTATTTGTAAACAATTAAAGCATATGTTATCAATTGCATAAGATCAATTACATTGAGAGACATCAAGTGGAAAACCCAAGATTTATAAAAGAGACAAGCTAGTACGAGGGAAACCCCTTCCTCAAATGAATAATCTATTATAATAAAGAGAAGTTTAATTATTTGATGCAAAACCACAATATGTTTACAAAAGAAAAATAAATAAGGTTATTGCGATAAAAACAATGTGGAAAAATAAATAAGACACAATATGGTTATAAAGGGAGAGCCCTCTAGGGCTCTAAGGCTTACCCTTAGTGAAAGAATCCACTAGTGAAATTGAAATTTACAAATAAAATTAACCCTTACTTTAGTTTGCTACCTCTAGTAGAAATGATTGTGTAGCTTCATCCTAGTTGTAACTCTTCCACTTTGGTTGTTTGACTTCAAGTATTGACTTGAAGATTTTTTACCATTGTAGCAAGTTTGGTGTAGGAGCTATGGCTTCAGCTTCTTCCCCAACCAATCTTTAGATCTACTTTGATATCTCTAGAATGATGATTTTGAGAAAAAAAAACATGGTTAAAACAACCTAGGCATACAAGCAAGTTTCCCTATAGGTCAACTTATAATGTCCCATTTATAAGTTGGGCTCAAATACAAGACTTTAGGTGACTCATGGTCCTAATTAAAAACCAGGTTCTCATAGCTCGATAGACAGAGGTTGCTGACGAACTCAACTGATTGAGATTGCTATCAAGCTGATAGAATTTTGATTTGAGCCAGTTTTTGGTCTTGTCTTGATCTCGATTCTCGAAGTACAACTCCACTACACAACAAGACTCACAATTTGACATGGTTTGACAACACGGATGCTATCTTGATTCTTGATGCTATAGGAAGTGATGAGTTGTTGGCTTTACATGAACTTTTGAGTGGTTATCATTATCTAGTTCTAAACGCTCAGTTGATGGGAAAATAAACTGGTGAGGTTTTAGTTGGCAACCTGAGCAGATTATTGGATGAGAGGACACGAAAAACAACTTGTAGTATAGGATGACCCAATCTATGATTTTAGTTGGTAAGATGTTTGAGTTGCTTACTTATTACACGGGTGTACGTGATCATTTGATTCACAATAAACCTTCTGTTTCCAGGACATGCGTGGCTCTAATATCATGTGGCTAGGGGCGGGGTTAGGAATTTTTGTTTGGGAAGGCTAAGTTGCAGCATTAATATATTTATCAAGACAACCCCCACACACACATATATACAAACACTTTTTTATTATATACGCATACTTTTTTTTTTTGATAAGTTATATTTGTACACACACCAAAAAAAAAAAAAAAAAAAAAAAAAAAGCTTAGTATTTTCAATCAAAATTATGTTTGATGGCGATCTTTCATAAAATAAAATTCATTTTTACCATTTTCATAGTGAAATTCTTAAAAAGTTTCATTTTTGATACAAATTATCAAATTTTATACTAAAGTAAGTCAAAATTCTTTCAATTGAACTAATGAAATTTTCAAAAACATGAATGATCCGAAACTTGGACGAATAAGTTAGGCTCCAAACATATTTGAAGTTATCTTGCTTTAACCCATTGTGCGCACCTAAAAAGCTTTTGCGATTTGGGCCTATATTTGGGCTTACAACTTATTTGTATAGTGGGCTTAGAGTTTCCTACTATAGGTAGTCCCTTGCTTAGCGACCCAAGTACACTCTCTGGTTTTCGTGAACTCCTCTCTTTTTCCTTTTCGGGTTGCTTTCCTCACTAATGATACTGATATTATTACTCTTTACTCTCTGTTTTTTCTTCAGAATTGCCAACACCCACTTCTCGCTTTATTCTCCTATTTATAGTTTGAAATGAGTGGAGGCGTTATGATTACTTCCTGATCTCACTCGTGTGGATGGGGGCCTAATTCCATCATTTCTAAGTGGATGTTTTGTTGGGACTGGTGGTAATGGCATTGGAACTGGTTCCCTCCTCCAAAAGACTGCTCGGCAGCGATACTCCTCAAGGCAATACCGGGTTGCCAAGAACATAGGTTGTTCTTAGCAAGCATATTCCCGAACAATCTATCATTGATCGGCTCAGTCTTGTTTCCCGATACATTCAGGACATGATGGACTTATTACGGTGCTTGAGCTCAGTTTGGGCCCTAAAAAGAGCCCGACCCAAGAACAAAGGTCTAATAGGAGTGGGATCACGCACTATTCCATAAGGCTTGGGCCTAGACTTAATGGGTCTGGATCTCCAGCAGTCTAAAATGACCCATCTAACCTCATTAGCTTCTGCCCAAAGCAAACAGCTGCCTTATGACAGCTATGACAACTTTTTTTTATGATAGCTGTCACAGCTTTTTCTAACAGCTGGGACAGCTTTTTCATGATAACTGTCACAGCTTTTCCTGACAACTGGGACAACTTTTTTTCATGATAGCTGTCACAACTTTTCCTGACAGCTGGGATAGCCTTTTCAGAACAGCTGTGACAGCTGACCCAACAGCCTGAACCTTACTGATTTTTCCTCATTTGGCTAAAACCAAAACTAACTATTGAAACTACTTTTCTCTTGCTAAAATACTTTCCTTTTCTGCTACTTTTTCCCCAGCAGCTCTTACCCGAAATAGTAAGAATACCTTAAATCTAAACATACCATTTTCGGCCAAATCTTAAGATGGATTCTCTGAAAATTCATTGCTATTTGAGACAGATTTTGACTGATATTATTTGCTAAAATACCCCCTTAAACTCAGCTCTAAAGGAGACTCTTGATCAACACCTCAAAGGGGAAGGGGGGGGGGGGGGGGGAGGGACACCAATGGAGAACAACTCTCTCATAAGCTTCCCTATTCTTTCTCCCTTGAATGACCTTCCGAAGCTATTAATGAAGTGCTGAACTTCTAAGTTATTTTTAGTATCTAAATAAGGAACTAAACTCTTCAACCCTTAGCTCACAAATGCCCTTCATAAGTCCTTATACATCCTCCAACAGAAGATCCCAGTAGCTTTGCTAAACACACTACAATGCTATCACTCGCTTATACTCATTATCTCACTCTCCATATTCTGAAAATACATATATCTTGCTGCCCATATCTCTAAACATCTCTTTCTTCACTTTTCCTACACAATCTCATACACACTTACCACATTATTACATATAACATACCACAACTCTTCTAAGCTCCACTCTCATACTCTTTCACTCCGAAATTCTACTATTTTGCTGCCCATAAAGACATCTCCATACTTTTCTCTTACAAAATCTTTCCTCTTGGAAAGCAATCTCTACAACTTCTCTAGCAGTCATAATCTCATATTTTTACTATCTTTAATCTCGATATCTCTCATACTTTCATATATCATACATATTACAAATACTACATCCCATAAACACATCTATGTCTTTACCATCTCCACACTTCTCAAGAGATGCTAAACACTCATACTAAAAGCCCTTCTAATGGAAGGCATGAACTTCTATTACTAAAACCCTTTTCCTAGAAGACACCAAGATCTCATATAAAAACTCTTCTCTTAGAAGGCACAACTACTTCTTACAAAAGCCCTTCTTTTAGAAGGCACAAATACTTCATACAAAAACCCTTCTCTTTGAAGGCATAAATACTCTATGCAAAAGCCCTTCTCATGAAAGGCAACACTATTCATAACTTCACAACAACTAAAAGAGCATTGTCAATGGGAAAACTCATTTAAGTGCATGATAAGAGGGGCAAACTTAACCAGCCCCTACACACAGCTGGGCATACTCTCTCTCCCTCTAGTTGCACCTATTTTTCCCCCTCAATTTTGAAGTTATCATGACAAACTGTCTCTCTACCGCTGGGGTCACTCTGCTGGGATATTATCAGCTCACAAAAGTTGTACAGCTGGGGCTGCAAATCACCAAAGATAAGTGAATTTACTTCCATATCTCTAAATATACATCATTGACTAAATGATTACTTCACATTTAAATACATATCACTTTATTCCACTATTATTACAACTATTAACTAAGGCTTAAACTCATTTAAATACATGATAAGTGGGGCAAGCTTAACTAGCCTCTACCGCTAGCATTTTGCTAGAATCCTATCAGCTCACTGATACTGCACAGCTAGGTTACAAACCATACAAAGATAAGTGACTTTGCTTCCTAATCTTTAAATTTACATCATTGAGTACATGATTACTTTACCTCTAAATAAAGACTACCTTATTTCAACTATTATCACAACTATTAATCAAAGTTATATATTTATTCAACCATTATCGTGATTCTTAGACTTTGGCTTTAATGGCTTTATAAGGCTTAAAAGTACGCTAGTAGCCGTTGGACCACGTGGCCCAATGTTGAGTTCTGGAAGCAACTCCCCAAAAAGAACTTGGGCCTAGTAAGGCCATCCCTCCAACGGACCATATGTGGCTGGGCAACCAAAAAAAGTTCCCCGAACAAAAACAAAACCCAATAAAAAAGATTGACAAAAATTAAGTTTTCCTACTCCCATTTGAAAAAATCCCAACTATGAACATAAAACCCCCCAAAAACATAATCTAAGGATCAAAATCAATAAAAAGAGTTAAAAATTGCCTTCGAGATGTTTATGGAATGTAAAATAATTGAATTTAGTTGAGTTTTTATGTAGAAACATTAAAATAAGAGTTTGAGAGAAGATGAGAGAAATTTAAAACAAATGACTCACGAAATGCCCTTTAAAAGCTGATTTGGAAATTTTTGTGGGTAATTTCGCTGGTAAGCTTCCCAAGAAAATTAATTTTGTTGGTAACTCTTACTCGCGAAACAGTCGCGAAAATCTCTGTCCAAAGTTGAAAACTTGAGAATTGGACCATTTAACTCCCAGCTGAGCTTACTCATGAAATGAGTCACGAAAACAACCAAAACACATGTTTTTCACATAAAAACAACTTGAAAAACTTTTAAAAACATGGGTGATACAAATTTTTTTTTGGTTTGATCCACATATAGTTGAGTACACACATATCACATTTGAACATGTGCAAACACACAAATGAAATAGGCATTCATTGAATATTAGACTTGTGTGTTGTGTGTGTGTATCAAATGTGGAATATTCCTTAGTCTCGGGTGAAACTTCAATGATCAATTCAATCTAGTCATACACAACTAGTACTAAGTCAAATGGTTTATCTCAATTATAGAAATGAACATATATGACCTCCCACAAGAAAATGATTACAATTCTTTGAAACTTTTCTTTTGGCTTCTTTACAATTCATAACATTTAATCATTTTTGAACAATACATCTCATTTTGAGATCGATGCTTGAAATTTTTATATTTCAATTTTGAGAGTAAGCCTTTAACTTTTTAGGCACCATACATTTCAATAAAAGTCGCTTTCCCTTTTTCCTAGTCAAATACTAGTATGTGCGACGACTTTTGCAGCTCATTATCTCTTTTCGAGATTTGACATTTGTTGAGCAATAAAGCAAAAACATAAAAGTGTGAGAAGATATATAGACACAAGTCTATGCATGTATCAAAACCATCAAGACTATTGACTAATCATTCATGACAAACTTGAAGATCGATTTACAATAGTTACACATAGATTTCAAGATTTTTCCCACAAAGATAGATATGCATATATAACAAGTTAAGCTCATAAATGCATTACGCCATTAATACGAAGGTATTAGGCTAAACTCACATGTAATATGTACTCAAACATATACAATCAAACTTTTTGAATTTTTCACTTTTTATGTGGTTTTGGATTTTTACAAAAAAAAAAAAAAAAAAGACATAAAAGTAAGATCAAAAACAAAAATAGAACAATGCATATAAAGAGATGCATGATGCTCAAATGCATGACAATGAAGCATCCAATGCATAAAGGGTCCTACAAAGATCGAAATAATTAGATCAATGGCCAAAAGAGCATAAGCTCAACCATAGGAACCCTTCCTCATCCAAACAGAACGATTGTTTGGAATGAGCGTCTCATGAGAAGTGAGACAAGGGTTGGAAGAATGAGAACCGGCGATGCATATAGACAAGGAGGTAAGAACATCAAAAACTTTCTTCAACAACTTACCATTTTTCCCTAAATCCGGTTTTGCTTTTATAGCACAACTTCCATGAAGATCAAGTTTCTCTTTTCTTTTGATTCTTTTAAGAGCTTGAAACTTAGAGTAATGAGGTCTTAGATGACCAAAGGCACTACAATGGTGACACACAATGTGTTTAAGTCCACTAGGCTTTTGGGAAGGGATCTAGCAACATAGTTTTGTTCTCTTAACTTTGGACATTGAGGTCTTATATAGCCAATCACATTACAATGGTGACAAATTGGAACAAACTTAGATCCATCCAAAGCCTTAGATTGAGACCTAAATGGAGGCTTTGGCTTAAGAGCCTTTCTCTCCACCTTTTGATTTCTTTTGTGCAAAGGAATGTACACCGATTTGTCCTTTGAATTAAAGCACACAATAGGCATACAATCGGGTACCAAAACATGATTGCAACAAATATTTTCATCATTTTTAGCAATAGGTTTAGTAATCAAACACATGACATGTATCTTAAGAGATTCATTTTCACATTTTAGCTCATCAACAAGTTTGTTAGACAAAACAAGTTTAGCATCCAAGTCTATATTCAAACATTCAAACTCTTTCAACTTTTCACAAGAATTTTTAGCAAGTTTCTTATACTTTTGAACCAATTTGTTGGATTCATTGAGCTTAACAATCAAATCATCATTTTAAGAAATAAGCTAGCCCAAATTCTTATGAAACTTGTTAGCCTTTTTCTTCAAGAGTTTGATGTTAGGAATATCAACAACACCCAAAGATTCAAGTAACATGTCATCACGATTATGAGGATTAATACTCATGAGGCATTTTTATAAACACATGGCATGTTACAATCAACAATATCCATAGAAGCATACAAAGCACTATTCTTGGCAAAATACAAAAGGGGTTAAGGATCACACTTAGGAAATGAAACCAAAACAAGTGTATCAGCTCTAATACCAATTGAAAGCTCGAATTTGTGCGAAAATACAAGAGCTTGTTTAGACCCCCCAAATAAAAATTATGACTAGATTACATTTACTCTAACTTATCTAAGTATGGAACAAGAGAAAATGAAGCGCAATAAACCGATAACTACTCTAGTGCATAAACATGAATAGCAAACAATAAAAGTAAAGTACAAGATTTGGGAAAGAGAGATATAACCACAAGATAACACCAACACATGTTATCGAAGAGAAAACCGAAGAACTCGGTCGAAGAGAAAACCGAAGAACTCGGTGAAAAATCTCTTCGCCGCCCTTCAAGCGGTAAATCGATCCACTAGAGAATAAAGTTGGAGTACAAAAATAATAAAAGACCCTCTAAGCCTAGTCTACCCAATGTACTTGAGCCTTCCAAGCTTCTGCTACCAATTGACTTAACGAAACCTTGTCTTCTTTAGCTCTCCAGATCTCGCAATACGCCCGATTACATCCACTAAGCCTCATCGGCTTCTTTTGGCAAATCTTCAAAACTTCCCAAGCTCCAAAAACTCTCTACACTCTGAAAATGTGTGGGTTGTGTTTGGGTATAAATCTTCTCTCAAAGTATGACAATAGGAGAGGGAAGGAGAAGATGTTAGAATGATTTCTCACTAAGGATAAGTAGCTCTCTCTCTAAAAGGATGGGTGTGTGTGTGTTGTAGAAAACCTATCTGGGGTTTTTCTCTCTGAATGACCTCATTTACTTTTGTGGGTAATGAGGGTATATATATAGTATGTGTGAAGAGTAAGAAAGTTACACTTAAAAATCCTCTATGTAGGGAGTTTTGCGGGTATCTTGCAAGAAGGCCTTATCCGTGAAACACTCGCGAAATCTTCCAGGCTGGCATGACTCTTCAACTTCCAGCATGTGCTTCTCACGTAACTCTTTTGCAGGTCAGCTTCTCACGAGCTTCTCGCGAAATCCACTTGTTCTTTAATTCATGCTCAATTTTTTACCAACTTAATACTAAACTCAATACAGTAAAATCCCACAAAATACAAGGATCAATATTAAAGCAATTACAACACTTTTTGTCATGGAATAAAGTCAACATAAAATATAGTTGTAAATCACAACTTTACATACATGAATAATAAAAGACATTCCAAGCATTGTCTACCCTATGTACTTGAGCCCTCCAAGCTCTTGCTACCAACTTGCTTCTCAGAATCTTATCTTCTCTAGATTTTCGGATTCCGTAATTCAGCCAGATTGCATCCGCCAATGAATGGCTCATTCCAATACTTCCCAATAGCACCAAAATCTCACTTGACACTCAGAATAGGTGTGGTAAGTGTTTCGACTATCAACCTCTCAAGAAAATAGAGATGGAGAGGTAGGAGTTGAGGAAAATCACAAGAAAATGTGTAGATGATTGTGAATATACCAATCTCTAACTCTCAAGTGTGTTTTCTAGAGTTTTCTCTCTGAAAAGCGCTCATTAAAATTTGTGGGTAATTATGGTATATATAGTGTGGGTAAAGACTTGGTAAAGCAAAACATAACTTTTTTCCAAACAGAATGTTTCGTGAGTACTTCGTGGGATGGCCTTTCCCGCGAGACACTTGCAAAAACCTCCAGGCTGGCATGACTCTTCATCTTCCAGTCATATGCTTTACACGTGGCTCTTTCATGGGTAAGCTACTTGCGAGACACTCGCGAAATCCACTTGTTCATCATTTTAAGTTTGAGTCTTCACACTCTCTCACACCCATCCTTTACAATTAGAAACCCACATACATACAGGGAAAATGATTAAAGAAATTACAATCAAATTTGGCATTGAATTAAAACCAACATAAAATAGTTGTAAATTACAACTTTACAAGTTCAAACCACATCCACCACCACCGTGTGGGTTCTAATTTGAGAGAGAGGGGGCGATAGTCCATTGACAGCACTGATGGTGTCAGTCTTGCAATAGGTATCGAGAAGACCTTGCGTGGTGGTGTTTTTGATACCGGTGACCAAGTTCATGGTCTTCTCTGTGGCTGAGGTTCTGTTAGAGAGAGAGAGTTCTAAGAGGGAGAACTCATAGAAGAAAGGGAGAGAGGAAAGAGACCGAAGAGAAAGAAAGAAGAGAAGATAAAAAAGTAACGGCTTTTTAAAAAAAAAAAAAGTTTAGGGACAAAGTTTTCTTTTTAGTACCAAATTGATAGGTTTTAAAATATTTTAGATTTAATTGTTATTATCACAAACCTCAAGGTAGGTTTGAGAAATTTACCCTATTATTTTTCTTCTTAATTTTAAAATGTAGTACTTATTATTTTCTAAATTACGAGCACTTACTCTTTTTGTCAAAGCACCATACGCAACTCAATTTTGAGTTGTATGGAATGAGATGGCCCCCATTGCTTTTTGTTTTGCTAGCCTACTGCTAAAATGAATTATTGAGTTGGCATATGCTTAGCATGTCTCAATTCTCATGTCAAAATCTTCGTAGGAGAAGAGGAAGTGTCCAAGAACTTTTAAAAGCACTTGGACCCCATTTCTTTGTAAAAAATTTACGATTTTTGATCATTTTTTCTTCTTTAAGAATCAAACATTTAATGGATTCACAAATGCAGTGAATCAAGCAGAAAATAATGGACACTCTAGTACAGAGGCAGTCTATGCCTACCTTATCCTGGGTCCTTTATTTTTTTGTTTGTTTATGTTATTAACATTTTGGCCTTGACATATTTGGGTTTGGTTCTTACATTGTTGTTGTACATTGCGTCGGGCATTGGGCTGTCAGTGACAGCCTCTCATCAATGAGCTTGCTACTGAATTGAGATCGTGGGTATTACACAGTGTGCAATAGCACAAATCTCAGCCGTTAAATCCGTTCGGTGACTCTTGTGGAGTGTCAATTCATCAATCCGCGTGAAAGATCAAAAAAACTCCTAACTTGTCAAAATATTTTACAATCCGCATCTTTTATTAATTCAAAAACAATCTCTCCCATAAAAATAAATAAATAAATAAATAAAAAACCTCTCATTTCTCCAGTTCGGGAAATTCTTAGCTAGTAATCCTTGGTGCATTTTATCAAACAAATGGATTGCAAAAGGAAAGAACACAAGAATATCTATAATGGATAGGAGGGGAGACTTAGAAGAAGAATTAAAAATTATATATATATATATATATATATAAGATGTGTTTAATTTATACCTAGTGTAACTCTAAAGAGTTTATAGTTACACGTTTTCTAAACCATTGGATTTAAGTAGATCCAACGGTAAAAAAAATGCATTTATTAATGCTGATATTCTGATAAGGATCTCATTTATTATCCTTATTTATAACATTTCATACCTATCTCTAATCCCAAAAATAAATATATTTTTCTCTTTGCTCTCTCTTTCTCATCCACTACACATTTCTCTCTCCTCTATTGCTCCTCCACCTCCATTTTCATAAAGTTCCACCTCCACAGCCACATAGAATCTAATGAATCAAAAACTTGAACTAATTAAACATAAGGCTGAAGCAAATAACTTAAAAATTGAAACTAACCTCCACAGCCCAAACACCAATAACCTTCTCACTGCTCTGAATATGGTGAGGTAAGAATTTGGCTTAAGATCCTCTCAAGGATATGACAATAGAGAGGGTGGGAATAGAGAAATTTGGAGAATCAAAGGTATAAGATTGTGGATGAATCAATCTTATTGTTCTCTAGGGTTTATCTCTCAAAATTCTATTTGGAAACTCTCTACATTTCATGGGTATAAAAGTATTTATAGTAGGGTATGAGAAAGAATGTGAAAAGTATTTTTTCTGTAAAATAGGTTGCATGGCTAGTCACTTGCGATCAGAACAAGTCGCGAGTTCCAATCGTCAATTAATAAAATGGCCAGACTATACTTTTTGTCCTGTAGTGATCCAGCTATCCTGACCCTTCAACTTCCAGCATACTTCACACGTGTGTTGGATTCTGGTGAGTCACAACTCACGAGTCAGTCACGAGTTCTAGTTGCGAGAAGCCTTTTGATGCACACACTTGATCAATTCTTCACACTCTCACACACAATCCTTACATTATTCTCACCTAAATATAGGGTTTCTAAATGCTGAATTACAAGCAAATTTGGCACAGAATAAAGCCAACACATAGTTGAATAAATTCAACCTTACAGATATCATCCAAATAATTACTGTGTGCTTGAGCTATTCAAGATCAAATCAATCATTAAAAATGGTTGGCTTTTTTGCCCTTCCTAATTCCTTCATACTGAGAGTCCGTTTGGATATCGTTTATTTTGTTGAAAACTGAAAACTAAAAATATTGTAGCAAAATAATTTTTAAATGTGTAAATAGTGTCGTGGAACCCATTTTTAATGAAAATTTTGTTGAAAAAGAAGTTTGTGAGTATCGTAAACAGTGCATGTGATCCACTGACAGACACATTTCAATAGAGGTGGAAGCTTGTCAAGGAGGTAGTGGGTACCGTGCATAGTGCACGGGACCCACTGACAAACAACATCCCACGTGATGGAGTGCTTCTCAAAAAAAAAAAAAAAAAAAAAACTGAAAATGCAGATGCCAAAACGCAGCAGCTATCCAAACGCTGCTTGAATGATACTTTGCAGACCCTTTACCTGCTTTGCAATAAATTTCGGAACGTCTACTTCTGTTAGCAAGCTGTTTGGCGAGTGCACAACATGTGCAATTGGGATCTCACCATCTTTGGCATCAGGGAATCTACAAAGTCAAGATTGAAATTAAACTGTAATGCAGTGATTCAAAGATAAGGCAACAGATGGACATTTATAACTGCTTATAAAGCATGGGGAAAATAATGACACTTACGGGATCACAACATCTAATATTTCAGTGTGAGAAATCAGCAGCCCTTCCAGCTCGGCCGGTGCCACCAAACAATAGTCAAATGCAAATTAATATAGAACTTAAATACAAAATTAGAGTTAAGTTGTAAAATATGAGATATTAGAAGTAAAAGAGAGGAAATAATAGTGGAGGGAGAAGGATTTGAGAAAAGGTTTTAGGGCTTAATCAACCAATTCAAAACTAATCAGATGACTGTTGACATGGTGACAAATCGTCCGTAGAGCGAGTTATATAGCGCTTTGGGTTTTTTTTTTTTTTTTTGGCTTAGAAAAACGAATAGCTATTTAGAAAAATATCAAATGAAGCAGAGAACATTAGTGCTAATGTTGCAGGTCAGCTAATTTTCATTACTACTTAAAATACATAACATGATCGGGAGGCTCGTGGATCATTCACTCACAGGGGAAGAACATATGTATTCTCCCCAATAATGCTATATGAGCAAATGTAAAGCTATCCAAAAGTCAGATGCCTGCATTAGTGCACTGTTAGATCCTCATTGTCAATAGAAATTCTAAAAGAAATGGATAGCTTTTATCGTCTCACAAGAAATGGTTAGTAAGATTACATACACCTGAACTTTTAACAATCAACTAAGGATAAGTCACCTGAAAGCCATAAGGCTTTATGAACTCCTTAATTCGGTCCACAACAAATAATTGTCCCTCTTCATTAAAATATCCAATATCTATTGTTAGCTTTGTGGCTTCTGGATTTTTGAAATAATCATGAAAGGATTTGAAGATGCTGTATGAATCATACTAGCAATATATAATCATAAAAAAAAAAAGTAATAAACTTTGTAATGAACACGATTGATGTTATCTTCTCTTCTCCTCTCCTTCTCCATCTTTATATAATTAATTAGTTCTTTGTTTTGGACTGGGACATTTGAGTTTTTACTACAGTTTTGAGTTCAAGGACTAGGGAAGACTTCCAAGGAGGGTCTGTGGTCCAGTCTCCAGATTACCTTACCACTAAAACTTTAAAACCTGTAATGCCAACTTCCTTTTAAATGAAGTTAACGTCCATCAGAACTTTCAAACAACTGCATCCCATAGTGATTCTAAGATTTTCCTAATACGTTTACTTGATGTCTCATTCCTATTTTACATATTTCTTCTTCTTCACAAAACATAATAATAATAATAATAATAATAATAATAATAATAATAATAATAATAATTGTGTTAAACCATTTTCGTATGTTTCATAAAAGAGTACGGATGAACTTGATCATATGAATCTAAACGATAACATTGATATGCAGTCTAATATCAAGCCGTATTTGAGTGTATATGAGGAGATGTCCTAGTGAAACTTGATTTCAATTGGGAAATAATGCACCATAAAATATGATACGGAGAAATGTCATTAATATGATCTCAAAATATGCTAGGAAAAACATCATAGGCTGGTAAGTACTTGTCATTAATATGATCTCAAAATATGTATAATACCGTGCACATATTTTTTATTTTTGAGAAACAATATACCATGCACACTTTAATCAAGATTTATAGCAAAACTAAATTGATTAATAAAATAGATAGTAAAGATAAATATAAACCTCGTACAGATATGAGTTTCTTTTGGCAAAACAAATTAAGTGTTGAGAATGCAACTGAGAAAGATGTAAGCAACACGGAACAAAAGAAAGTAGAAGAGCACAGATGCAGTGATGATCAAAACGGCAGCGTTTACAAGCAAAAGAAGAAAGAAAAATTAAAGGAAAATGGCGATATTTCATTTAAGTGTTTGACACGTGAGTAGTTGGCACGTGAGATTGTGTAAGTGCTATACAGCTGTCATATTAGGACTGGATTACTTTGTTAGAATCAGTTAGATTAGTTTTATTTCCCTCTTGCTCTATAACCGTGTATATAAGACAGAGCCTCAATGTAATTTAATTACTTCTTGATTCTGATCAATAATAGAATACAGTTTTCTCTCAAAGTAGATTCTAGAAGCTTTCTTGATATGGAATCAGAGCTTGAATAGCTCATCAATGGCTTCCGCTTCCAACACTGTTTCAGATTCTGAAGCTCTTCCCACCAATACTTCCAACACAGCAAATCACAGATTGTCCAATCAAGCACCTTTAATGGATGATGCAAATACAAACCCTTTGAGCCCTTATTTCATTTCACCCTTAGATGTTATTCTGGTTTCCCAACCATTGATTGGTCCAGAAAATTATCTCAGTTGTTCAAGAGTAGTGTTTCTATCTTTGAGTGGTAGGAACAAATTTGGCTTTCTTGATGGTTCGATTCCTACACCTGATATTTCTCATCCTTTGTACAATGTGTGGCACAGAGCAAACACCACAATTCTTTCATGGATGGTGAACTCTTTGAGCAAGTATCTTGCTACCAGTGTCATGTGCATTCACACTGCAAGGGATTTATGGATTGATATGTGTGATAAGTTTTCACAGCTAAATGTTCCAAGATTCTTTGAGATTCAGAAAGAAATTTCGAAGCTTTCACAAGGTTCCATATCGGTAAGTTTTTATTTCACCAAATTTAAAATTCTATGGGATGAACTTATGCATTTTCAATCCTTTACTGCTTGTACTTGTGCTTATACTTATGGTTCTCAAAGAAATCAATTGAATGCTCAGCAAGGATCAAGTTTTTCGCTTTCTTATAGGACTTAATGATAGTTATTCCACTGTCATAAGTCAAATTTTGATCACTGAGCCATTAGCCGTTTTGAATAAAGCCTATTCTTTGATCTTGCAAGAAGAAAAACGTAGGCAAGTTGGTCAAGCTGATTTGGTTATTGAGCCAACAGCTCTGTATGCTAATAATGCTAATCCTAAAGGGTTTCAAGGGCATCAAGGGTGGAATTAGGGTGTGAATCATGGAAACCAAGGTGGAAAGAATGATAATTCAAGGAAAGAAAGGCCCGTTTGTACTTATTGTGGACTTGTGGGTCATGTAGCTGATAAATGCTACAAATTACATGGGTATCCTCCAGGCTATAAGCACAAAGGGAAGGCATCTGCTAATCAGGTCTCTAGCAATGACACTCTTGGTAGTCTAGTTTGCAACAATGGTGGTTTTGGGAATTTTCCTTCTGAGCCTATGCAAGGTTTTCCTAATCAACCTGATTTGATGCATTACTCACCACAAAATCCAAGAGCACAATCTAAAGCACAGCCTCTATTCAATACACCTCAATGTCCTATCACTCAGAGTCAGTGTGAACAACTACTTTCTTTCCTTGCCTCTCAGTCCTTCAAGGAAGCTAACTCATCTCAGGCTTTACACTAAGCTGCTTCAGTTCTTTCACCACTATCCAATGCTGTTGCTACTGCTGGCACCAGCTCTTCCATGCCTTATTTTACAAATTTCTCAGGTAATTTCTTTTGGTTACCCCCTAATCCTTCTCATTCCATTTTTTCTACTAGTCTAGTTGATACACAAGCATACAAATCCACTACCTGGATTATTGACACTAGTGCCACAAACCAAATGGTACATTCAGTGTCTTGCTTATCCACTATTACATCCACCATCAATACCTTTGTCTATTTGTCAAATGGAGAAAAGGCTTTAGTTACTCACATAGGCACAGTTCACATCTTAGATCATCTTACCCTTTATGGAGTTTTATGTGTTTCATCTTTTACTTTTAAACTCATATCTGTCAGTCAACTCACTAAAACACTCTTTTGTTGTCTTGTGTTCCTTAGTTGTTTTCGTTTTATCTAGGACCTAGCCAATTGGAACATGATTGGACTGGGTAAAGCAATAAATGACCTCTATCTACTTTAACATAGACTTCCATCCTCATCTGTGCTTGCTGCTTCTTCACAAACACCTTCTTCTTCACCTTCTGTTCATTTTAATTCTGTCAATAATAAGACTATTAATGCTGATTTGTGGCATTTTCGTTTAGGGCACCCTTCTTTTGCCAAACTATCATTGCTACATAATCTTGTAACTGGTTTGCAAGCTAATAAAATACCTTGTTGTGACGTTTGTCATTTCTCTAAATAGAAAAGATTGTCTTTTCCTGTTAGTACTCATGTTTCTAAATGTGTGTTTGATCTTGTGTATTGTGATCTTTGGGGACCTTTTTCAATTCCCACCATAGAAGGTTACAAATATTTTCTTACCATTGTGGATGATTATTTTAGGTGTACTTGGGTTTACTTACTTAAATCTAAGTTTGAAATACAAGCTCTTATTCAACAGTTTTCTATAATGGTTGAAACTCAATTTGATGCAAAAATTAAGTGTCTTAGAAGTGATAATGGGATAGAGTTCATTATGAAGGATTTTTTTCAAATCAAAAGGCATCTTGCGTCACTTATCTTGTGTTGAAACTCCTCAACAAAATGCAATTGTTGAGAGGAAGCATCAACACATTTTAAATGTTGCAAGAGCTTTGATGTTTCTTTCTTCCTTACCTTTAAAAATGTGGGGTGACTACATTCTCACTGCAGTCTATCTTATCAACAGGCTACCTTCAAAGCATTTGCATAATAAAACCCCTTATGAAATGCTTTTTCAAGTACCTCCTTCATATGGACATACTAGAACCTTTGGTTGCCTATGTTTCACTTCTACTCTTTGTCAAAATAGACACAAGTTTGCACCAAGAGCTAAAAAATGTGTTTTCTTAGGATATCCAAGTGGTATTAAAGGGTACAAGGTTTTGGATTTGGAGTCTAACTCTACTTTTGTCTTTAGAGATGTCATTCTCTATGAGAATATTTTTCCTTTTGCTTCCATTTCTTCCACATCTACATTTACAAATCACTCCTCTCTTGATCCTAGTTATGATTCTTTTGTTTTTCCCCATTCTGTTCCTGACTCTTCCATTTCAGATTCTTCTTTTCCTTTTGATAGTGGTACTCAAATTCCTAGTCTTGTAGAAATAGTTTTTGCAGACAATGTTTCTGCAGCTACTAATCTTGATTCCCCATCAGATTCTCCATTAACACATTCTACTCTTAATGTTAATTCTGAGCATGATCTTCTTCCTGTGTCTGTACCTAGGCCTACTTCTCCATTACCCATCAGAAAATCTACCAGACCACATCACCCCCCATCCTACCTACAAGACTATTCTTGCAAGTCAGTTAGTTCTAAGCCTTTCTCTGGTCAGCCTTCTAACTTTTTTGCTTGTCTTACTTATTCTAATCTCAGTAAGAACTATAGGCAATTTGTCATGGCAATTGACTCCACCTCACTAGATCCTACTTTCTTTCATGAGGCTGTCCAATCTTCTGATTGGAGAGCTGCTATGGATAAAGAAATTGCAACTCTAGAACTCACAAATACTTGGACTTTAACCACGCTTTCTCCTGGTAAGGTCCCTATTGGCTATAAATGGGTCTATAGGACTAAGTATAAGTCTAATGGCTCCATTGAGAGGCATAAATCTCGCTTGGTTGCTAAAGGTTATACATAGAGGGAAGACCTTGATTACACTGACACATTTTCTCCTGTTGCTAAGTTAGTTTCTATCCATATGGTCTTGTCTTTGGCTGCTGTGAAAGGGTGGTTTCTTCATCAAATGGATGTGAATAATGCCTTCCTCCATGGTGACTTGGCTGAGGAAGTTTATATGAGTCTTCCACTAGGTTTTCACAGCAAGGGGGAGTGTGTTTCCAATTCTGGTTGTGGTCCTTTGGTGTGTAAGCTCAACAAGAGTCTTTATGGCCTAAAACAGGCTTTAAGGCAATGGTTTGCCAAGTACTCTTATACATTGCTGAATTTTGGCTTTGTTCAATCTAAGACAGACTACTCCTTGTTCACCTACACTAAAGGATCTTCATTTACTGTTTTATTAGTATATGTTGATGATATCTTGCTCACTAGCAATGACCCTAGTTGTATTACTGATTTGAAGCATCTGCTTGATACTAAATTTGGCTTAAAAGACTTAGGTTCTTTGAAGTATTTTTTGGGTCTTGAGGTTGCTAAAAGTGACAAAGGTATAAGCATAAATCAAAGGAAGTATTGCTTGGAGATTTTGTTAGACACTGGCTTTTTGGGTTCTAAACCAATTAGAACTCCAATGGAACAAAATTTGCATCTTGCAAAGGATGTAGGTAAGCTTCTTCCAGATGCATGCCAGTACAGAAAATTGATTGGGAGATTGTTATATCTTACCTTGACCAGACCTGACATCACCTATGCAGTGCATAGGTTAAGTCAGTTTCTTGCTGCACCAAGAGAGCCTCATATGTTGGCAATCAATAGGGTACTGCAGTATTTGACGGGTACACCAGGCAGAGGTTTGTTCTTTTCTAGCAGCTTAAGTATGCAAGTTAAAGCTTACTGTGATGCGGATTGGGCAAGCTGCCTTGATACCAGAAGATCCATCACAGGCTATAGTGTATTTTTAGGGAATTGTTTGATTTCTTGGAGGTCTAAGAAGCAAAGCACGGTCTCCAGATCTTCAGCAGAGGCAGAATACAGGGCAATGGCTACTGCAACCTGTGAGATTGTGTGGGTTCTTCAAATATTAAGAGACTTGAGGGTAGACCATCCAAGTAGTGCTCAGCTTTTTTGTGATAACCAGGCTGCATTACATATAGCAGCTAATCCTATATTTCATGAGAGAACGAAACACATAGAAGTTGATTGCCATTTGGTCAGGGACAAAATAACAAAGGGTGTGATTAAAACCTTTTATGTTTCAAGCCAATTTTAAATAGTAGACATATTTACCAAAGCTTTAGGACTTCAAGCTTTTAGCAGATTGGTCAATTGTTTGGGTTTGATAGATATCTACCCACCAAGTCTGAAGACCTCAACTGATCAAGTCAATGATTTTGTAAATCATGACTTGAGTGAGGGTGTTGAGAATGCAACTGAGAAAGATGTAAGCAACACGAAACAAAAGAAAGTAGAAGAGCACAAATGCAGTGATGATCAAAACGATAGAGTTTACAAGCAAAAGAAGAAAGGAAAATTAAAGGAAAACGGCAACGTTTCATTTAAGTGTTTGACACGTGAGTAGTTGGCAAGTGAGATTGTGAAAGTGCTGTACAGATGTCATATTAGGACTAGATTAGTTTGTTAGAATCAGTTAGATTAGTTTTGTTTCCCTCTTGCTCTATAACCGTGTATATAAGGCAGAGCCTTAATGTAATTTAATTACTTCTTGATTCTAATCAATAATAGAATACAATTTTCTCTCAGAGTAGATTCTAGAAGCTTTCTTGATATTAAGGAACTAAACACTTCTGCCAAAAAAAACTATAGCAAAATACAATAAATCAAAAGGGATAGAATCATAAGTAAAATTACTAAAGGCCAGAAACTAACAAAGAAAATGCTGAGAAAGAATTAGAATCCCCAACGCCTAAAGTGATTTGAAAAAGCACTGAGATTTCCACTTGGGTAAAAAAAAATAAAATTGACAATTTCTCCTCCCTCAATAACGTGAAGAGAGGGTGAGGACGTGGATCAAAAACCTATCTGATGGATGTATAATAAAAAAATTAATAAGAAAATTATATTAAAAAATAGAAAGAAAAAGAAGATTAAGATTGAGAATCATCTTTAGAATCAAAGTAATAAGGGAAGGGAACTCCATATTTGACTAAAGTGGAGTAGGGTTCGAATAATAGTCAGTGATATGCCCAAAGTAGGCCTCCTTTTTTCTCACTTAAAGTCGTGAAACTGTGTTTTCCTTTACTTCAGTTGGTATCTCTTGCCCTAGATTGAGGTTTTTTTTTTTTTTTTTTTTGGGTAAAAGCCCTAGATTGAGTTAGTTTTTGTTATCGGTGTCTTTGTGGTGTTTTGTTTCATGGTTATCTTTATATATATATTCCTCGTAAATTAAATCAAGTAACATAATGTATTTCGTAATTTTGACTGTGTTAGTGTTAGGTTACCTGTCGTGATTTTTACATAAAAAATTTAGGATTGCTCGTCATTTGAACAATGAAAAATAAATAAGAAATGAAAATAAAAGAAAAAAGAGTAGAAAACGCATGTTGCGTACACAATAAGAATAGGCTACTGAGAAGGACCTGAAAAATCAGTGCCGCTGACTGCTAGTATTAAATTGTAGCCGGCAATTTTCTATGTGCGTCACTGAGAGACCACTTCCACCATTTCCTTCCTCTCCTGCCGTCGCGCTCCTAATATAAAGCTCCAAACTTTTGTCTCTTTCTAGTTTCAACTCTTATCCACCATCACTTCTATTGTTCCATTCCATATATAAAAATATAGATGCATTAGAAGATTAATTCATGGAGTGAACACCAAGTCTTTCAAGAACGACTTCACTGATCGGTACTCTTTCTGTTTCATATCTAAATGGACAAACCATCAAAACTTAGAAGCAAGTTGTTGAAGTTTCTTCCACTTGCAGCCACAGCAGTAACCTTCCAAAGCCCACCTGTTAGCCCCATAAAAACCATATCCACCGTTTCAATCATATCAATCCTTCCTTCAGATGTTCGAAGAAAACCCAAGATTGCAAGCTTTGACTCACGAGAGCCCACTTCACCAAAAGTCTCATGCATGGGCCAAGTCAGATTCAGTAACAAGAAAAAGAGGACGAAACCTAATTTCACTTTCAACACAGCTAGCAACCGTGCAAATTTCTTGTCCTAAGGATGAGGTGAAGAAAAAGAAGCCGCCAGAGATTATTAAGGGACCAAAAGAAGGTGGGAAATCTGATGTTTTTTTTTATGACACAATGGTTTCGAAACAAGTAGTGCCTTCTTTGGGTCTGATAAAGCGGTTTTCAAGTGCTCGCGGTGCGTTGTCACACTTTGATTGGGGGACTCATGGTGCTGTTGTGGTGCCGGATTGCTAAGATTGGTGTCAAGAAAGATAGCAAGGGCAACAAAACAAGTTCACCGCAAGGAATTTCATATATTGAATACTTGCATCTTTCCTCTTGTAGTCCGTAAGTTATATATGATTGTAACGTTCACACACTATAAAAGAGAGAAGATGTATACACATATCAAATGCAAAAAATAATTATTGTAACTTTGAAAGGAGACAATATTACTCGGGTAGATAAAGAGGTGATATATCGTGTATCAAATACATGCAATATTTCTCTCAGCTCCTCCCACCTGTGGGCCGTATTGTAGTGAGCTGCATGGGAGAGTAGCTTTGAAGTAAAAGAAAGAAGTTAACCCTCCCCTTCCCCTAGGAAATAATTGCAGCCATATTATTGAATTTTTTTAAGTCAAATAAAATTTGCAGATTCCGTTCCATACAAAAGTTTTCAGATCATCATCACATTTGCTACAATTGTAACAAAAGATTTCATTCTGGACGAAAATTTCACTTTAGGGTCTATTATGCACTTTCAAAAGTCTATTTTGCACTTTATCCTTATAGTAAAAGATACGATAAATCTATGTCACATATATTTAGAGTGATGTGCAAAAGTAGTCTTGTAAATTGTAATGTTTAAACAATCAGTGGATGTAGTGCTATTTACCTCATCAGACATGAAAACAAGATCAGAGTTATTTACAATAGGAGAGAGGGTCCCATGCATCATAATCTAAAACATGACAATCTTCTTCCCCTCTGTGGCATGCATCATACGATCAAATGAGCAGAGTGCAGAAGGGTGTTCCACCTAATATTTGTATTCAACAAATAAACAAACAAATTAATTATTTAAATATGAGACAAGTTTTTTCTTATTTTTGAGTGTAGGGAGTACAGCTTGCATGGTCATATAAAATATAAACGATGCCAAGTATAGAGTAAAATGAGTATACGTAATTATACAAGGAATATTGAGAAAAAGCTTTACCACCCAGGAATTATAACTTGAATCCAAGAATATATTTTGGTTCATTTGTGCTAGGATCACTTAGGTATGGTGTCCTCATGTTTATGGAGCCATTGACTTTGTTCTCTTCATTTTTTGTTTCTAGGATAGGTTTAGGTTGCACGTTTAGTTTATAGGACGGTGATCTTTGCAATCCCATTGCCTGTGTAAATGTCCAAAATTTCTCTTGATCATCTCCAATAGTATAAAAATCTGAATAAAAATAGTATAAAAAATATGTTCAAAGAAAAAATAACAACAAAAATCTAAATAATTTAATTTGTATAAAAAGCTAAAAAAAGCAAAATTCAATTTTGAATTTAATTTAATTTTCTCTAAGCATTGGGATTATATATATATATATATATATATATTATATTGAATTTTGTTTTTGATGCAAATCAATCAGGCCGAAAAGCTAGTGGCCCTGGTGGGGTGTTAGTGTAGTTGAGCCCATTAAAACCTTGGGTCTAGAAGCCTGTATACCCAAAAGCTAAAAAGTCCATATGTAATTCATATGCCTATCTCCACTAACCAATTTGAGAAAATTTTGGCCTAAATGCCTAACCGTAGTACCACAAATAAGCCCAGAATGATTTTGATAGGTACCTGTAATCCAAAAAAAAGGCTCGCTGAGCTGCTCAGTCTTGTAAGTTTCTTCAGCTTCTAGACTAAGCCCAAATTTTTAATACGTAATTTCAAAGGGGAGAAGTTAAAAACATCAAATTTTCAAATAAGCAAAATGCAAGCCCAAAACAAATTAAAAAAAAAAAAAAAAAAAAAAAATCAAAGAACCATGTGATTATTTGTCATGAGCTTAGGCCTATGGTCTGTACGACTATGAGAACCTTAATTATGAATGATTGATGACCCACATTATAAAACTGAAGCTTAGCTCGCAAGCTGTTTTTTTTATAGGCATCGTTTCCATTTGCATAGATCTTATGGACCCTACAATATTAGGCAGGCGGAGCCAAGATTTCAACTCAAGAGGAGCAAGATTGAAAGTAAAAATAATTGTGACAAAAGGTTCCACGCAAGACAATTGTGACAAAGTATACATATTTGTACGTGGCATTAGTATTATTGTTTTTCTCTACTACTAATAATAGATCACTTCAACAACAATAAGTCTAAAGTTACAAAATTTTTGTTACAAAATTTTTCACTTATGTCCACAATATTTTCACAACAAATCATATGTGATAGGTTGTTATTGATGGACAAAAAAGTAATGTCAATGGTAAGTTTAAATTAGAATCAATAACAAACTTATCGCCTATAATTTGTTATGTAAATGTTATGAAAATGTAATTGATGTATCACTTCTCATTACTAAATTGGCAAGTAGTAAATGATAAATAATAAAGGGATATGCTAATGAGTGTCTTTAAGATATTGGTTAACAATTCATTTTAGAAAAGTTTTGACATCACTTTTATGGAAAATAAAACAAGTTGTCAGAACTTTAATTGCTTTTTTTATTTTCCCATAAAAACTTTCTTTAATTGGATTATTAACCGATACTCTAAGGACATTCGTTAGCATGATCTAATAATAAATTAATATTAACAAACAAGTTAAAAACTAAACTGTAGTAAAATTTGTTGTGATAAAATATTGTGTATATAACTTTTTTCTTTAACCATTGTGAGATTTATTGTGAAAAATGTTGTATAAGTAGTATTATTTATTGCTGAATTGCGGTGAGAAATTTAAAAATATTAAAAAGGCATGAAGGTTATCAAACGTACAAAACTTTGAGTCTTAAGTGGGACCCATTAAACTTCTCAAAAAAAAAAAAAAAGGTCCCCGTTAAACTTTCTTTTAGTTATAAAATGACGAAAATAGTGATGTATATACCATATGGAGATATGAGCTTTTCTTTAACAATAGAGACTTTCTCATTTGTGTGAGTGCGAATTTGAGGTGAAGGAAAATGGGAGGGGGCAAATTACTTTGGAAAATGCTAACGAGTGCCTTTAAGGCATTGGTTAACAGTTCATTTTAAGAAAATTTTGACATCACTTTTATGGAGGATGAAAAAAATTGTCAAAATATTAATTGTCTTTTTTTTTTTCTCATAAAAACTTTCTTTAATTAGATTATTAACCAATGCCCTAAGGGCACTCGTTAGCATGACCCAATTACTTTTAGGCATTATTATATAGGTGTTTTGGACAGTGGCGACTCCAGGAATTTTTTTCAGGGTGTTTCTCAACAAGTACAAATTACACAATCTAATAAAAAGAAAATTTTATATATTGACAACATCAACAATAAAAAAACTCGCAAATACATAAAGTTTACAATTGTCTTCTACGAGTTTTCATATTTTGAAATCGTTGCATGATAGTCTGATTATCAATGCTTATCATGCTACAAGCTACATCTTTTTCAATATACACAACCAAGCAATCATTCATCCACTGATCTCCCATTCGATTGCGCAGTTCATTCTTTATATATTTTATTGCTGAAAAACTTCTTTCTACTGTTGCAGTAGCAACAGAAATGGTCAAAGCTAACTTCACAAGCATATAGACTAATGGATAAGTCTCATGCTTCCTTGTGTTAACTAACTTTTCAGCAAGTTCACTAACTCCTTGAAGCTCTAAAAAGAAGTCATTGTTGCGCATATCAAAAATGTAATTCTGAAGTTAACAGTCAAGTGCCAAGATATCTGTCCCAAGAAAATCGAATGGATAGAACTTAGCTAAACGTATCAATTTTTCCTTATCAAAAGCCGCAAATGAATTACTTGGATTCAAGCAAGCCATACAAAGTAGCAAATCCGTATTCGCCTCTGAAAAACGGTTGTTAAGCTCTTGAAGTTGCATATCTATAACTGTGTAGAATAGCTCAACACGATAATGATGTAAATTTGTATTTGTTGGGTGTTGCGTCGCGGCCTCCCACTAACTACAAATATCGCTTCCATGTTCAAGATAGGAATATCATGTGAGGTACAAAATAAAGACACTTCAGCTAATAAAGATGTCCATTCATCATCTCTCATCACTTGCAACCATTGCTTAGACACTTTAACAAGATCCATAGCATTTACTATATCTTGATTTTTATTTTTTTTTGCAATGTTATTGGCAACTCATTTATGATCCCTAAAATATTTTTCATCAAGTGTAGAGCAAAGACAAATTCAAAAGATAGAATTGATCTCATAATAGATCGAGCTTCAACTTTTTAGTCGGAGATGCCATCTTCTTCCATAATCTCAAGTACATCAACAACAGCAGAGAACATCAAAATCAAGTTGAGAATAGTCCCATAATATGATCCCCAACGTGTTTCACCAGGACGTTTAAAATTTATCTCTTGATTCAAACCTTGCCTACTTCTATATACACCATTCTCTAAATCTTCTTTAATTTTGGCAAATTGTGTATCTCGAAAAGCATCTCGTCTCCTACAAGAGCGTCCGACAATAGTTACTAAATTACTAACCACATAAAAAAATTCAGCAATGTTAATGTGATTTTTAACAACAGCAACAAGTGTCAATTAAAGTTGATGAGCAAAACAATAGACATAAAATGCTGACTTATTCTCTTTCAAAATTAAAGTTTTTAGACCATTGATATCACCTTGCATATTATTAGCCCTGTCATAACCTTGCCCATGTAGGTTCGATAAACTCAAATTATGTTCGCAAAGTAAACATTCAATAGCATGTTTGAGTGACAAAGCGGTAGTACTTGCTACATGTACAATACCAAGGAATCACTCTATAATAATTCCTTCTTTGTTCACATAACGAAGAATGAGGGCCATTTGTTCTTTCACTAAGATATCACGTGACTCATCAACTAATATTGAAAAGAACCCATTGTCAAGATCTTTGATGATGGTTTTAGATGTTTCACGTGCATTTGCATTCACAATGTCTTTTTGAATATCAGGGTGGGTAAGCTTGCAATTTTTCGGAGCTTTTTGCAACACTTCATTGATAGATTCATTGTGATCCCCCAAAAATTGTACAAGCTCAAGGAAATTTCCTTTATCACTTAAACCTTGAGATTCATTGTGACCACGAACACAATGTCTTTTTGAATATCAGGGTGGGTAAGCTTGCAATTTTTCGGAGCTTTTTGCAACACTTCATTGATAGATTCATTGTGATCCCCCGAAAATTGTACAAGCTCAAGAAAATTTCTTTTATCACTTAAACCTTGAGATTCATCGTGACCACGAAAAGCTAATCCTCTGCATAAAAGGAATCTTATGCAATCAACTATTGCATTTAATTGAACCCGATATTCAATTTTATCTTGATTTGAATGCTTAACCAAAACACTTTGAATGTGTTGCTTTTCCTTCAATAGATCTTCACCCTTCTGGATAGCTTGATTATGAGCATTGTTAACTCTTCCAACATGAGAATTTAACTTATCTTTCTGATTCCAAAGTTTGAATCCCTTCGTTACAAAAGTGTCACCTTCTTCTTGCTTACCAACATCTTGCCCAAATAGGTAGTAATAAAAACAAAATACTGCATCCTTGTCTATACTATATTCCAACCAGTATCTATTTTTATACCATTTGGGTATAAATCGACGGGGCTTTCTAGAAAAATATGATATAGGGTAATCATCATTGTGTAAAATAGGTTGACAAAGGCCTTTTTGTAAATAATATCTTCTTATTTCATCATGATGATTAGGATGATAAGATGATATCTTTTTTTGTAGCCCAGGATCTGAAGAAAGATTTTTTAAGTCAAAGTCAACACGAATTCGCTTAGAAAATGAAGATGAATCTTGTGCATGAGCTGAATCTTGGGTACGTGGTTTTCTTATCAAATATTTGTCCATAATTTTAGCAAAAGAATATACAATAAACTATAAGTTCATTTGAAATATTAATAAAATTATTAATTATTGTTGTTTAGTTGTTTCATTAATTTGTTTGTCTTTTATAAACTATAATTTGTTATATTATTGTTTCATTAATTATTAAATTATTAATTATTATTTAGCCTAACATAATTTAATTTATTTGTCTTTTATAATGTATTGGTTAATTATACTGCTTTAATTATTGTTGTTTAGCGTAACAATAAACTGTATTGTTTTAATTTGTTTGTCATTAATTATATTGCTTTAATTTGTTATATTGTTTACCCCTTGTGCACATTACACTAAAAGAGCCAAACATTATACATCCCATGTGCAGCATAATAATTAAAGAAGTGTAATGTGCAGCACATTACACTGCTTTAATTATTGTTTACCCGGCCCCATGTGCCCATCAGCCCATCTACCCACTGAGCCCACTCAATAGACAAGCACAACCTGCTTGATGCCCCCAATCACAAGCTGCCAATCAGAAAATTTCACAATCACAAATCACAATACACATTACACTAAAAGACAATCAATATCTCACCAACACCAACACACACTGACCAACAGCAATGAATAAGATAAAGCCAAAAAAACAGACAAAAAGCAAAATATTAATAAAGTTAAAGAGTAAAGATTGGTTCTCAAAAAAAAAAAAAAAAAAAGATTTGGCCAGCCAATCACAGTCTTACAGTTCAAAAGAGAGAGAAAGTTATTGAGTTAGACTAGAATAAAGAGAGAGAGACATTCATTACTTTCATTTCATATTTTTCATTTCAGTGAGATAAAGAGAGAGAGAGAGAATGAGAGACTGAGAGAGAGTCAGAGAGAAAAAGAGAGAGAAATACCTTGAGGGAGGGAGTACCGAGCATCAGAGCAACCAAGGCCAAGTGATCTGCGATGAGGGGCAAGTGACGATGAGGGGTGAGCGAGCGACGACGACTCGACAAGGACCAGATGACGAGCGAGCTACGGTAACGACAAGCGAGCTGTGCCTACAAGCGACGTGACCGGTGACCGTGGCTTTGGTTTGCTCTGGGGTTTGGTTTTGGTTTGCTCTGTATTGGGTTTTTTTTTTTTTTTTTTTGATAAACACCTCTGTATTGCAGTATTGGGGTTTGGTTTGGTTTTGCTGATTTGCTCTGTATAGACTGTATTGGGGTTTGGTTTTCTCTGCCAGCAACATGACCGTGGGTTTGATTTCTGATTTGCTTTGTACTTTTTTTTTGTGAGAATCCATGGGTTTGCTACCTTCGTATTATTTTGGGCTTGGGTTACAAAAATTTTTTTTTTTTAGTTCAATTTTTTTTTTTTTTTTAATTTGAGGGTGTTCCTAATTTTGTGATTGAGGGTGTTCCTAATACAAATTAAATATAAATTTTTTTAAAATTTTTTTTCAGGTCAGGGTGTTTTTGGGAACACCTTGACCTGTACGTGGCGCCGCCACTGGTTTTGGGGAAGGTTAGAGTGGGCAATTGCCCCCTTTTTACCGAGTAAATACACCATATATCTAGCATATGTTTCCTCTCTCTCACATGGAGGTGAGCCCACCTCTAAATGAGAGGGAGGAAACATATACCAGATACATGGTATACCTCATCCCTCTCGCTCCCATCTGGCTTTGCTAGTGGTTTCAATCACAATATTTTATTTTATTGTTTTGGTTTGTTTTTAAGCAAAGCATACTCAAAATTCAGAAGGGTTTTAAAAGCATATTCTGGAGGACTTTTGTCCTCAGTGCATTAAAGTCCTCCCATCACATGATGTCGTTTGATCCAAGGATAGGTTTTGATTCTCATCCATCCACTATCTCGTATTTTATTTTTCATATCTATTTTTATGTGTTACAATGTGAAAAATCTCATATCAATTGTGGATATATGTGTGAAATAATAAGTGTCAAAAGAATATTTTCCCTCCAAGGAATTGCTTGGCTTCACTCTACCAAAATTAAAAAGTGGCGTAAACATTGTATTGCTATTTACAAAGTAATTCTTAGGTACTCCCAGAGTATAAAGAGTGGTATTCTTTCCTCTCACATTTATGGTGGGGTCCACTAATTAAATTCATAGTGGGGTTCATCATGAATGTGCGAAGAGGGAGCACCATTTCTTCATACTTCAGGAGCACCATTTCTTCGTACTTTAGGAACACCAGTGAACCACCTCGCACCCTTGGTGCAGTGGTCACTCCACAAGTATAAATGCTTGTGGGGTGTTAAGGGCAAGGGCTGGGGTTCAAGTCTTCAGGAGGGAGCTTCACACACATATACACTTTGATTAGGTTAAAGTAGAAATTCTATCTTATATAAAAAAATAAAAAAAAATAAAAAAAAGGAATACCTAAGAATTTTAACTATTTACATCATACCAAACTTTCTTTTTTAATTCTTTGGACACAAATTTTTTTTTTTTTTTTAAATAACTTTAGTTCCTGTGTTTGTTATGAGGTGTGACACAAAGCATTTAAGAGTGTTAGGTTCTAAAGATTTAGGATTTTATGTATTTAGAACTCTAATGTGTAATGTTGGCAAACCATGATCAAAATAATGTGTTTAGTCTTGTTTAGGCTTGCTCAAAGTATGTTTATTTGTAAAACTAGAATCGAGTGATTGCAGATTTATTGGACTAAATCTGTAAGGCTCGATCGATCGAAAATTAGATTCGATCGATCGAACCACGTACAGATTTATTTTTCTGCAGAGTTCCAGTTCAGCCCAAACTCTATTTAAATGTCTTGGGGATCAAGTAAAACACTCCTATTTATAAGGAAAACCCTAGAACGTTTTTGAGACTTTGGAAGAAAGAGATTAGAGTGCCTCTTGTGCCTCCTTTTATTTTTAGGATTTTGTACCCAAACATCTCTAAGTCTTTGTTGCTCATATTTGCGGTTTATGTGAATCTCTTGTGAGATCCTTGAGGAGCTTTCCTTCACATAAACTTAGGGTTTTCAAGGTTGAGATTACTTCAACATCTTGATGATCAACTTGGTTGCTACCTTTGAAGCTTAAAGAATACCAAGCGTAGGTGTTTGTAGCTGATTGAAGAATTCAAGAAAGAAGGAGTCCGTGGATTCAGAGCTTGCACGTGGCGTGTCAGTAAGCTCTACTGGTGGGTAGCATTAGGAAGTCGAGCGGAGAGCTTGTAGTCCTTTTGTAAGAACTTCAATTCTTTTATAGTGAATTCTGTTTTGCCTTGAGGATCGGTGGGTTAAATCCTCCCCAGGTTTTTACCGTGTGGTTTCCTAGGTGATCATATCATTGTGTCTTTTATTATTCCGCTGCTTTATTCTTTTGATATGATTATTTGATTGCTTTAACCTAGTATTGCATAATTTGACTAAGTAACAACTTGGCTAATTAATCTAGGCTAACCAATCTAGTTGTTTTTAAGGGGTCTAAAACCATTCAAGTGGTATCAGAGCGGGTAGCTCTTTTGTTTTAGATCTTTTGATCTAAGAGCTGATCCTTGACCCCTGTTGTCATGGACAATTTGAAGTGTCTTTCTGATCATGTTTCTGCTCATGCTTCTGTTGATTTTTTTTATGCTTTCGAAACTCTTCGTAAAGAATTATCTAAATCTTTGAAAATTGCTAAGAAATTTAAAGAAGAGTTAAAATTGGCTAATCTTGAAAAAGAGGATTTGATTGTGAGATTAGATGAATCTAATAAAAAGAATGAATTTTTGAGAAATCAAATTTCCTCTCAAGATGAGAAGATGAAAAGCTTGGAACAAGAGTTAGTTGAATCTAAAGCTAAAATTGAAAATTTGACTAGTACCAAGCCTGCTGATGATAACAGAAGTGTTTCTGTTTCTCTTAAGCCTAAAACCGAAAAAGTTTATATCCCTCATTTCAAGAGGAATAATAAAGAAAAGGTTTATTTTGCTAGGTTAGACAAAGGTAAAAGTTCTGATGTAGACGCTGAAGTTTCTAAACCTAAGTCTAAACCTACTGTTAGAGAGCATAATAAATCTGTTTTTGTGCCTACTTGTCACCTTTGTGGTGTTGTTGGTCATATTAGACCAAATTGTTCTTTGTTGAGGTAAAAACCAAAATCTGAGGCTAGATTTGTTGTTAGGAATACTGATGTTCCTAAATTTGTTCCTATTTGTCACTTTTGTGGTGTCTCCGGTCACATTCGTCCTAATTGTCACAAGTTGAAATTTAAGCATTCTGTATGTCAATCTAGGATATGTGATGATATTTCTCCTGCCATAAGTTCATATAAATTGTTTTATATGCTTTTGAAAAATTTAAGCTTGTTGGCTTGTGAAAGGAATTTGCAGGATTTTAGTCTGTCTCAGAAGATTGGTGTAATTCCTCAAATACACTCTGCTTCTCATGGATTTTCACCTACAAAGCCGAAGACTCATGCTATATGGGTGAAAAAAGATCTTTTAAAGTAAGTGTTGCTGACTTGTCCCTGTTTTAATTCTTTCAATTAATTGTGGACATGTCTTATTTTTGTTTTTGGTTGTTTTTTTTTTTTTTTTATTAAAAAAAAAATCCAAAAACATTGAAAATTTTCAAAAAGACAAAAATATTTTATTTTGTGTCTTGTTTTATTTTTCTTGAGGATTATATGAGTTTTAATATCTCTCTTGATTTAAAACATGCTTGACATTGTGGTGAAACTTAAATAGCATGCTAAGCTATTTCTGATCTTGTGTGAGTATGTACTAGTTTGTACATGTACTCAAGGGTTAATTAAGAAATTGATATTTCTTGTTTGTGTACCCTCTATAGCTTAGTTAAGCACTGTCATGCATTGCATTTGCATTGATCATAGCACAATGTGTGTTTTTTTGTTTTTTGTCATAAATTTTTTTTCAAAATCTCAACAAGTGGTTATAATGTTTGTTAAAACCAAAAAGATTTTTGTATTTTGTATTATAAATCTTAGATTTATAATCAAGGATTGGTCATATTAGCTTTACATAACATGTCTTATGTACCTTGTTTAGCTTTGATGAGCTTATATATTGCACTTGACTAGTTGAAACTTTGTAGTGCATGTTGTGTGGGAAAGATGTTTGTGGTTATTAATCACTTTGTCTTGATCTTGAAGTCATATGTTATTTAACTGTCGGATTTGATCCTTTTAAGAAAGGCATAAATAACTATCTCACCACTGTTCACTAACTAATCATGAACACCTTAGTGCAGATCATAAGATTTTGTTCTCGAGAAAGTGTAGCACATGCACAAAAAGAACATAAGGTGTAGCCTCAATTAATTCATTTAATTAAAACTGGTGTGTACTATTAGGCTTGATGCCAATTCACTTAATTAAAACTGGTGTGTACTATTAGGCTTGATGCCAATTCACTTAATTAAAACTGGTGTGTACTATTAGGCTTGATGCCAATTCACATATTAAAGAGGCAAAATTCAAGAAACTTACATGATTGCAAGCTTATGTTCTAGGAGATGTGAGAGTTATATGATGTAACTCTTTAGGTGATAATCTCTTTTAAATTCTATGTGATGAATTTTGTAGACTTTGTGATTGATTGCTATTCACATATCACCTCACATGTATCTCAAGTTTTTGCTAGTTGCACACACTACACAAGTTACTTTTTGCTAAACTTGGTACATTATATTGTGTGTGATTTTGTTGTGGTCATCCAAGATTAAAAGTTCCTTGATTTTAATGCAAAATGTGTTCAATGTTTGCGCTTTGAGGACAAATTGATTGAAAATCTTGATTTTGGAAGAACTGGGTTAAATTCAAGTGTTTTTGAAAAACTTTTCATCTCATACTCATGCATTTTTTTATAAAACAATGTGCTTTGAGGAGTTTCTGCATTAAAATGCTCTGTTTTCAAATTTTTGATTTTTCTAGACTTTCGATTGATCGAACCTGTTTTTCGATCAATCGAAATTGTTTGATTAATTTTTGAGTTTTGTACATTCTAGTATATGCTATTTCTTATGAGTGAACTGCAGAAAATATTTTTTTAAAAGATATGATGGATAATCAATGTGTAAATATTTTTTCTATTCATGCAACTGTTTATGGGTCACATAGTGCCATGTTTGCATTTTATTGAAAAAGAGAATATTTTTTCTTCATGTGTATCCTCACTTTAATTTTTAACTATGGTTTGTGTGTTTTTAACTTTGGTCCTGCTGGTGAGGATGTTCCTGATCCTGTTGGTGATGCTGCTGCTGCTACTGATTTTCCCCCACCCCCTTTATTTTTTCCCAAAACTGTTTTTCCCACAACTTGTTTTGTTTTTCCTATTTTTATAGGGGGAAAAAAGTTTTTTTTAACCTGTGTTGTTCATAGGGGGAGCTGTCTCTATTTTCTATAGAGTTGAATTGTTTTGTGTTCCCCTTGATTCTCTATTTTCTCTTATCCTTTATTGCGTATGTTGACTGTTTACTCTTTGTATGAGTTGTCTTTGTCAATACGTGACAAAAAGGGGGAGAAATTATTGATTTATGGGAATCTTGTTTGTCTTGTTTAGGGGGAGTTGAAATCATGTTTGTCTTGTTTAGGGGGAGTTGAAATTATTTTTGAAAGGGAAGAAAATAAAAACTTTTTGTTGTATCTAACTTAGGGGGAGAGTTAGTTTACTTATGTTTTTTATTTCTGTTTCTTGTTTCACTTCTTATTGATTTATACTTATGAGTTCTTCATTGGTATATAGCTTTATTTTGTGCTATGTGAAATCAAGAATTTATTTTTGTTTTCTTGTATTTTCCACACATGCGTTTATGCATTTTGTTTAGTGTTTCAAGAAATATACAGGTTGATTCAATTGAGCTGTTGTCTATACTTGCAACTGATGGATAGTAGTTAGGTTGGATTTGTTGTTATGAGCATTATTTTTGTAATGGGCTTTTACTTTGTAAACTTTGAGTTTTTAGTTTATGTTTTGTCACGGATTGCCAAAGGGGGAGTTTGTTAGGTTCTAAAGATTTAGGATTTTATGTATTTAGAACTCTAATATGTAATGTTGGCAAACCATGATCAAAACAATGTGTTTAGTCTTGTTTAGGCTTGCTCAAAGTATGTTTATTTGTAAAACTGGAATCGAGTGATTGCAGATTTATTGGACTAAATCTGTAAGGCTCGATCGATCGAAAATTAGACTCGATCGATCGAACCACGTACAGATTTATTTTTCTGCAGAGTTCCAGTTCAGCCCAAACTCTATTTAAATGTCTTGGGGATCAAGTAAAACACTCCTATTTATAAGGAAAACCCTAGAACGTTTTTGAGACTTTGGAAGAGAGAGATTAGAGTGCCTCTTGTGCCTCCTTTTATTTTTAGGGTTTTGTACCTAAACATCTCTAAGTCTTTGTTGCTCATATTTGCGGTTTATGTAAATCTCTTGTGAGATCCTTGAGGAGTTTTCCTTCACATAAACTTAGGATTTTCAAGGTTGAGATTACTTCAACATCTTGATGATCAACTTGGTTGCTACCTTTGAAGCTTAAAGAATATCAAGCGTGGGTGCTTGTAGCTGATTGAAGAATTCAAGAAAGAAGGAGTCTGTGGATTCGGAGCTTGCACGTGGTCGTGTCAGTAAGTTCTACTGGTGGGTAGCATTAGGAAGTCGAGCGGGGAGCTTGTAGTCCTTTTGTAAGAACTTCAATTCTTTCATAGTGAATTCTGTTTTGCCTTGAGGATCGGTAGGTCAAATCCTCCCCAGGTTTTTACCGTGTGGTTTCTTGAGTGATCATATCATTGTGTCTTTTATTATTCCGCTGCTTTATTCTTTTGATATGATTATTTGAATGCTTTAACCTAGTATTGCATAATTTGACTAAGTAACAACTTGGCTAATTAATCTAAGCTAACCAATCTGGTTGTTTTTAAGGGGTCTAAAACCGTTCAAAGAGCATGAAAAAGATATGGGTTTTTACTTAAAGTAGGTTTATTTTTGTTATTTTTAATTAAATAAGTTTTGAAAAGATATTATCTAAATGTTGGTTTCAAATTCGGTCACCATCCTTTTTAAAGATGTATGCTCATCAGCTTTCTGTCCTGGAATTAACTCAGATCACCTGACTTATCCCCATGCTGGCAAATATTATGTATTATGGTTTAGGGAGTGGATTGACATGTAATTCTTTGTTTTTAGTGTTAAAAATGTCTTGAACGATGTTTTCAATTTTTTTGCCTCTTCAGTCCGTACAATTCTGGAGTGAGCCTGGATTACAGCCTAAGTTCTCCATAATACAGGTGAGCTGATAATGCAATTCTAGTTCTTGAAATAGATCTTTTAAGCTTGTTATTGAATTAATAGGCACCAATATGGTTCTTACATTTCTTCTCTCAATCATGCAATCCAAGTGTAGGGTACTCTCCCAGTCAACCTGGATACTCTCCGTCATCTACTAGCCAGTATACTCCACAATCATGTAACAAAGATGACATGAGTGACAAAGATGACAAGGGCACTCATTAAGTCGTATTACTGATAAATAGCTTTAATGATAGTAAAGGTCAAATTCTTCTTCGAGCTCTCATCTCCATGATGTTGAGTAATATATTATTCTCTTATGAAATTCACACATTTTTCTCTTTCCACATGACTGATCTCTAAGAATTTAGTCCAATTCTGTCTACTGACTTCTCTCCTTGCTGGCTATTTAAGGGAATTCAACCTGAAATCCCAACCTGTGAGAAACAGAAATAGAGAAAACACACACCAAAGAAAACAATCACATGCATAAGACAGTATTTACGTGGTTCGGCAATTTGCCTACGTCCATGGAGTTTCAGGAATTTCACTATTATCAAGAAAAAAATACAAATTGCGGCTACAGTGTTTCTCTCTCTCTAAAAACACAACAACAACAAAAAACCTAATCATCAGGTTGCGTTTTTCTACCTTCTGCGCATAGGATACACAATGCCCCCAGACCCCCAAGAGGCTTATCCATGGGCTACAGCTTGGGCCTGTCGGCCTAAGCCTCCGCTCCATGGATTAAGCCTTAAAAAATCTCTCATTAAAAACCACACAACATTATTCGGGTCAGGTCGGGTCGTCAACCGAATCAAACACAACTAGGCTCCACAAAACCCAACAAATCTCCCACTTGGAGACTAGTTCAATCACCAACATCAACCGCTATCCTCCAAAAGCAATCCCTCATCCCTGCAACTCATCCTCCTGTCCTCAAGCTAGAAGGTCAACTGAAGCTACACATAGCTTCAGATTCTCAATAGTAACACCCTTAGTCCACTTGTCTGCGGGATTCTTAGATTCACAGATCTTCTTAAGTATTACCAATTTATCTTCAACAAGGTACCAGATAAAGTGGTATTTTGTTTGTATATGTTTCGACTTTGGATGAAAAGTCAAATTTTTAGCAAGAAAAATTACACTCTGACTGTCACTATGTAGAATGCCCATCTTCTGCTTCTTACCCAATTCATTTAAGAAACCATGTAGCCAAATCATCTCCTTTCCAGCTTCAGTTGCTACAACATACTCAGCTTCTGTAGTAGACAAAGTAACAATCTTTTGTAGATTTGAAGTGCATGATATAGTTGCACCACCTAGAGTAAAAACAAACCCAGTAGTACTCTTTCTGCTATCAATGTCACCAGCAAAATCAGCATCTACATAACCCTGCAGTTTCAAACTTGCACCTGTAAAGTAAAGACATGTATTTGATGAACCCTTCAGATATCTCAGAATCCACTTGACTGCCTCCCAATGCTGCTTTCTAGGCCTACTCATGAATCTGCTCACAATTCTCACTGTATGTGCAATGTCTGGCCTTGTACACACCATAGCATACATCAAGCTGCTAATAGCTGAGGCATAGGGCACCTTGCTCATATGGCCCCTTTCTTCTTCTGTCTTTGGTGATTGTTCCTTGCTCAGTTTGAAATGACTACCCAAGGGTGTGCTCACTGGTTTAGCTTCATTCATGTTGAACCTGCTGAGAACTTTCTTCACATACTCTGACTGTGAAAGCTTCAATGTACCATTAGCCTTGTCTCTAATGATTCTCATACCAATGATTTGCTCTGCAGCTCCCAAATCCTTCATTGCAAACTGTTTTGACAATTGCTTCTTCAGATTATTAATCTTCTCAATGCTAGACCCTACAATGAGCATATCATCCACATACAACAGTAAAATGATATAAGAATTGTCAAATAATTTAACATAGCAACAATGATCAGCTTCACATCTCTTGAACCCAATTTTATGCATAAAACTGTCAAATTTCTTGTACCACTATCTTGGAGCTTGTTTTAGGCCATACAAGCTCTTTCTCAGTTTGCAGACTAGATTCTCTTGTCCCTGAACAATGAACCCTTCTGGCTAAATCATGTAAATGTCTTCCTCCAAGTCACCATGAAGGAATGCCGTCGTCACATCTAACTACTTAAGATGTAAATTTTCTGTAGTCACCATTCCCAGTACCAATCTAATTGTTGACATCTTCACAATTGGAGAAAATATCTCTGTGTAGTCAATGCCCTCCTTCTGTTGGAACCTTTTAACAACTAATCTGGCCTTGTAATGTTAGCTACCATCATGCTCATTTTTTATTCTGTATACCCACTTGTTATGCAAAGCCTTCTTTCTTACTTGCAATTCAGTCAGTTCTCATGTCTGATTCCCCAACAAAGAATCCATCTCATCCTTCATGGCTAACTCCCACTTGCTTGAATTCTCATTTTGCAAGGCTTCATCATAACACTCTAGCTCACCATCATCAGTCAATAGGAGATAATTTAGAGTGGGTGAATAACACTGTGGAGGTCTAATGTTCCTGGAAGATCTACGGACTTCAACTACAGGTGTACTCTGATCTACCTGTGAATATATATTCTCCTTATTTTCTTCACCCCTTTTCTGGACAGTACTTTCAGTCAATCCATCTAAGTTGACAAATTCAGATTTCTTTTGATCTATCTTTGTAACATTTGACACTACAGTTGACCTATCCTTGTACATAACCTGTTCATTAAATATCACATTTCTACTTCTGATGATTTTCCTATTTTGTTCATCCTAAAACCTATAGCCAAATTTCTCATCACCATAGCCAATGAAAAAACATATTTTAAATTTTGCATTAAGTTTACTACGAGCATCAGAATCACTATGAACATAAAAAACACAACAAAAAACTTTTAAATGTGAAAAATTTACCTCTTTACCACTCCAAACCTCCTTAGGAAATCTGAACTCTATGGGAACTGATGGCCCTCGGTTTATCAGGTAAGCTGCAGTGCTAACAGCATCAGCCCAGAAAGTTTTTGGTAGTCCAGTATGCAACCTTATACTCCTAGCACGCTCATTTAGAGTTTTGTTCATGCGCTTAGCCACACCATTCTGCTGTGGTGTCCCAGGAATGGTCTTCTCCATCCTAATTCCCTGTGCAGCACAATACTCACTGAACCCTCCATCTATGTACTCTCCTTCATTATCTGACCTCAAACATTTTACTTTCAACTTGTTTCTATCTCAACCATGGCCTTCCACTTCTTAAAAGTTTCAAATACATCAGATTTATTTTTCAGAAAATAAACCTATACCTTTCTGCTTGAGTCATCAATGAAAGTGATGTAGTACCTTAACCTCCAAAGGATGCAACTAGAGAAGGCCCCCACAAATCAGTGTGTACTAACTCCAATTTTTCAGCCTTCGGTGTCCTGCCAGTTTTCAAGAAGCTCACTTTTTTCTGTTTTCCTAAGATGCAACTTTCACACATGTCAAAATCAATGGACTTCAATTTTGGTAGTTTTCCTTTTGACAGTGGCATTTTCATCCCTTTCTCACTCCTGTGACTAAGCCTACAGTGCCATATGCTTGTATCAGTACTTGCATCAGCAACTGCAATTGTGTCTCTTGGACTTAAGATCATATATAGAGTACCAGTCTTCTGTCCATGAGCCAATACTCTAGCTCCCTTTGTAACCTTCCAAGTACCACCAACAAATAGTATTGCATGCCCTTCATCATTAAGTTGTCCAACAGAAATCAGATTCCTCCTCAAGTCAGGAATATGTCTAACCATTTCCAGTAACCAAACAGACCCATTGGGCAACAATATCCGGACATCTCCCATACCCACAACATCCAAGGCTGAACCATCAGCTAAATACACCTTACCAAAATCACCTACAACATAATTCTGTATGATTTCTCGGTGTGGAGTGGTATGAAACGAAGCTCCTGATTCCAAAACCCAATCATAAAGTGGACTGTCTACTGCAAGAAGTAATGCATCATATACCTTTTCTGTTACAACATTGGCAGAATCATCTTCATTCTTCTTCTTAGGACTTTTTTATTGGTTCCTAAAGTGACCTGTTTTCCCACAATTCCAGCATTGTACTTGTTGGCCTGATTTAGATTTACTTCTGTTCCCATTAGAATTTCTGAATTTTGATCTGCCCTGATTTGAATTTCTGTTATTACCTCTGCCTCTTGTCTCAAGGTTTAGGGCAGAACCAAATTCTAAGGTTTCACCCGCATCTCTTCTATGAATCTCCTCAGCCAGAATTAAATCTCGTATATCATTGTACTTGAGCTTTTCCTTTCCTGTAGAATTGCTTACTGCCATCCTCATTGCCTCCCAACTGTTTGGCAAAGAAGCCAAGATGATCAAAGCACGAATCTCATCATCAAAATCAATTTCTACAGACGACAATTGATTTGTGATAGTGTTAAATTCATTCAGATGTTGTGCTATTGATGCGTTCTCTGCCATCTTCAAATTGAACAGTTTCTTCATCAAATGCACCTTGTTGTTTGCCGACAGCTTTTCATACATACCAGACAAAACCTTCATCAAATCTGCTGTGATCTTCTTCTTTACAACATTGTGTGCAACAGACTTAGACAGAGTTAACTTGATAACTCCCAATACCTGTTTGTCAAGAAGAGCCCATTCCTCAACCTTCATCGCCTCAGGTTTTGTCCCCAAAAAAGGCAGGTGCAATTTTCTCCCATAGAGATAATTTTCAATCTGCATCCTCCAATACGCGAAGTTTGTGCCATTAAACTTTTCTATTCCAGATGCCTTTCCTGCTTCCTCTGCCATTGCTCCCACTCAAACCTAATCCTAGGCTCTGATACCAGTTGAAGGGAATTCAACCCGAAATCCCAACATATGAGAAACAAAAATAGAGAAAACACACGCCAAAGAAAACAATTACACGCACAAGACAGTATTTACGTGGTTCGGCAATTTGCCTACGTCCATGGAGTTGCAGGGATTTCACTATTATCAAGAAAAAAAAATACAACTTGCGACTACAGTGTTTCTCTCTCTCTAAAAACACGACAACAACAAAAACCCTAATCATCAGGTTGCGTTTTTCTACCTCCTACGCACAGGATACACAATGGGCTAAAAACGGGCCAAAAATTTTTCCCGGCGGCGTTGCCCTTGGTTGGCCCAAGCCTCTGCTCCATGGACTAAGCCTCAAAAAATCTCCCATTAAAAACCACACAACATTATTCGAATCGGATCAGGTCATCAACCGAATCAAATACAACTAGGTTCCACAAAACTCAACAGCTTCAGCCAAGGAAGTGGTTAATAAATACCTACTTCAGATCCAGTTAAAAAAATTTTAAAAAAACACTTGCTTCAGATCCTTCTTTGGGGGTTTTCCATTTTATCATGATTCTCTATCACTGCAAGTCTGTTGCCACAATTTTTTTGGAATATATTTTAATGTATGAAAATTTTATGTATCTACATCTTGTCTAGTTTTCGAGGCAAGAAACTTAAACTGTGTTTGTCCTTGCTTTTAACAAAGCGGAATGGGGTATTTTCCAACCATGTAAACAGTGTTAATTTCTATATGTTAAAATAACGTTTGATATTGAAAGAATTTAGTTAGAAATGGAGCTGAAAATAAGATGAGTAGTTTGTATGTGCTGCTAGTTAGGCATTCTCTAGCCCTTAATTCCTTCTGACTATCTTGTGCCAGTTAATCGTGTTGTCATCAATTCGCTATTTATTTATTTGCGGTGTGGGGCAAAGTTTTTATTTTTATTCTTAAAGGATGGATCTGAGTTATGTATTGTATTTGTTTGTCAAAAACTAAGTCTGTTACTGCTTATCTTCACCTAATTCAGAATGGAGACAAGGCTAACGAGCTTGCATTTCATTTGTTCATTTGCAGTTGATCTATAGAATATGGGCTGTTGGCTCCTTGTCAATATGTACAGTGGCGACTCCAGGAATATTGTCCAGGGTGTTCCTATTCCACTTTGAAAAAATTTCAAGTCATTTCAGTCTATTTTGGGTGTTTCGGGACGTTTTAGTAAATACCGGCCGAAAATAAATCTAAACCATCAATATCATAATAAACATCATGTTTTGAGACTTAATTAATTTTTCTTCCTTTTTTTTTTTTTTTTCTTTTTTTAAGTTTTTCATATCCAAATGCATATTTTCTAGTAGACATTTATAATCAAACAATATATCTATAAAGACTAAAATAAAAAATAACTTTAAAGTGTAAAGTAAATGAGAAATAGAACCTGATTTATATAAAAAGTATTGTTGTAATTTAACCAAATAATACCAAGTTTTTAACAATCTCAACCTGCATAAATAAAGATTTATTCATTATATTACCGATCACTAAAATATATATATTGTGGGGCCTGAGAATTTGGCAACTCCGACCCATTTTATATTAAGCCCAAGGCCCACGTCAAGGAGGTAGAAACGTACGAGGATGAAAGTAGAGGGCCCAATTTGCCAAGAGAAATTGCCGAGGAGGTTCTTGTCCTCAGTCAGCCGAGATCATAGGAGGGAAGGGCGGTACGCCATCAGGGGCAGCCTCCCAGAGCATCCCAAGGAAAAGGACAAGTACAATGGGATAGTCACAAGAGCTTGGTGGAGGAGTAATTCAAGGAAAAGCTGTCACCTCCACATTAAATACCCACAACTAACATGGTCGCATTAATGAGGAAGTGACCCTTGAACAGTGTTGTTTAGATTGCTGCAACTCACAGAGCACCAAAGAGAGTGTCTAATGGGATAGGCACTCAAATATAGGCTTGGATGATCAACAAGTGGAAGGCAAAGATCAATGAAAGAGAACTATATAATAGGAGAAACCCCCCATAGAGGGGGGGCTGGAGAATTCCTGTAACCACTCTTATTCATTAATTATTAGAGCAAAGCTCCTCGGATTGTGCCAAGGACAAACTTTCTTAATCTCAGTTCATCTTTATTTGATTGCTATGAACGCCACATTGACCGTTGTCTACGCGCTAAAGTCTAGTTCTTAGAATCCATCTTCTACAAATTTATTGTATCGGGCGAGTTGGGCTTGAGTTCATTCACCTAACAGTAGAAGTGCTCAAACCCAGTCCCTATAATTGGTGTCGTTTGTGGGGAGAACTTGTATAATGGTGAGTACAACGGTTAGTTGAGGTGGGATCAAGCCCCCTTCAGCAAGAGTCCCTGGGGAAAAACCATTATGGTGGCCAGTTTACTATGTGAGTAAAACATTGCAGGGGTCACAATTCAAGGGGCTTCTGACATCAGATACATGCCTCGTACCTCTGTCAAGAGTCAGGTCCTCATGAATTTGGTGGCCGAGTTCGCTGGACCTCTGTTGGAGGAAGTGACAGCAACACAAAGCGATTCAAGGGGGCTCTGTGGTAGGGCTAGTTCTGGAAGGCACATATGGATACCTTCTAATCTATTGAAGTGGTTAAACGGAACCTTAGCTATGACGGGTCCTCAGACCTCCAGCTTTAGGAGAATTAACACACACTGATAATTATCTAAAGAATTAGACAGAACTGAGGTTTCGCATGGCTCCTCGGACCACAAACTATGGGGAAACTAATAACTTTTAACAATTATCCAAAGTATTAGACAGAACCAAGGTCTTACATAGTCCTCGGACTCAAACCTATGGAGAAACTAATAAGTCTTGACAATTATCTAAAGTATTAGACAGAACCAAGGTCTTGCATGGCTTCTCGGACCACAGACCTATGGGGAAACTAATGACTTTTGACAATTATCTAAGTGTCAAACCGAACCGAGGTTTCGCGTGGCTCCTCAGACCACAGCCCTTGAGGGGATTAACTACTTCAAGCATCTATCTGAGTGATGAGCAAAATCTAAGAGGAGTCCATTCAATAAAAGAAGAACCTTAGCTATGTCGGGTCCCTCAGACCTCCTACTAAGAAGAGCCTTAGCTATGTCGGGTCCCTTAGACCTCCTGCTAAGAAGAACCTTAGCTATGTCGGATCCTTTCGGATCTCCTGTTAAGCGTTATACAGAGCCTTAGCTATGTCGAGTCCCTCAGACCTCTTGCTAAGAAGAGCCTTAGCTATGTCGGATCCCCTCGAATCTCCTGCTAAGCGTTATACAGAGCCTTAGCTATGTCGGGTCCCTCAGACCTCCTGCTAAGAAGAGCCTTAGCTATGTCGGGTCCCTCAGACCTCCTGCCAAGAAGAGCCTTAGCTATGTCGGGTCCCTCAGACCTCCTGCTAAGAAGAGCCTTAGCTATGTCGGATCCCCTCGGATCTACTGCTAAGCGTTATACAGAGCCTTAGTTATGTCGAGTCCCTCAGACCTCCTGCTAAGAAGAGCCTTAACTATGTCGGGTCCCTCAGACCTCCTGCTAAGAAGAGCCTTAGCTATGTCGGGTCCCTCAGACCTCCAGCTAAGAAGAACCTTAGCTATGTCGGATCCCCTCGAATCTCCTGCTAAGCGTTATACAGAGCCTTAGCTATGTCGGGTCCCTCAGACCTCCTGCTAAGAAGAGCCTTAGCTATGTCGGGTCCCTTAGACCTCTTGTTAAAAAGAACCTTAGTTATGTCGGATCCCCTCGGATCTCCTGCTAAGCGTTATACAGAACCTTAGCTATGTCGGGCCCCTCAGACCTCTCGCTAAGAAGAGCCTTTGTTATGTCGGATCCCCTCGGATCTCCTGCTAAGCATTATACAGAGCCTTAGCTATGTCGGGTCCCTTAGTCCTCCCACTAAGAAGAGCCTTAGCTATGTCGGGTCCCTTAGTCCTCCCACTAAGAAGAGCCTTAGCTATGTCGGGTCTCTTAGACCTCCTGCTAAGAAGAACCTTGGGTATGTTGGGTCCCTCAGACCTCTTGCTAAGTGTTAAGCAAAACCTTAACCATGCATGAGTCCTCGGACCACATGCTTTGGAAAAATTAACATACATAGAATCTTTTTATAAGTGTCAAGACAGACCCAAAATTATAACCAACTCCTCAGATTGGTAGCTCTGAAAGGAGCAATTTACAGTACAAATATGGGGCGCGTGAAAGGAGCACTCCCTCGAGTGTAAATCAAAGGATCAAAGCAGAATTAACTCTTAAGAATTCAAAACCTTACCTTTTTCCTCGGATGAGAGGAAAAAACTGGAGTTTTTAGGGGCTATTATGGGGCTTGAGAATTTGGCAACCCCGGCCCATTTTATATTAAGCCTAAGGCCCACACTGAGGAGGTAGAAACGTCTAAGGATGAAAGTAGAGGGCCCAAGTTGCCAAGAGAAATTGTCAAGGAGGTTCCTGTCCTCAGCCAACTGAGATCATAGAAGGGAAGGGCGGTACGCCATCAGGGGCAGCCTCCCAGAGCATCCCAAGGAAAAAGACAAGTACAATGGGACAGTCACAAGAGCATGGTGGAGGAGTAATTCAAAGAGAAGCTGTGACCTCCACATTAAATGCCCATAACTAACATTCTAGCCACATTAATGAGGAAGTGACCCCTGAACAGTGTTGTCTAGGTTGCTACAACTCACAGAGCGCCAGAAAGAGTGTATGATGGGATAGGCACTCAAATATAGGCTTGGATGATTAACAAGTGGAGGGCAGAGATCAATGAAAGAGGACTGTATAATAGGAGAAACCCCACATAGAGGGGGGGGGGGGCTGGAGAATTCCTGTAACCATTCTTATTCATTAATTATTAGAGCAAAACTCCTCAGATTGTGCCGAGGACAAACTTTCTTAATCTCAGTTCATCTCTATTTGATTGCTATGAATGCCATATTGGCCGTTGTCCATGCGCTAAAGCCTAGTTCTTAGAACCCATTCTTTACAAATTTATTGTATCGAGCGAGTTGGGCTTGAGTTCATTCACCCAACAGTAGAAGTGCTTAAACCCAGTCCCTACATATATATATATATATATATATATAAACACAAGATTAAAAAAAAGAAAAAAAATTAATCACAGCCATAACAAAAACACGCCCAGCCCAAGCAAGAACCTGCCAAGACCCACTCACCACAAAAAACATAAAACAAATCCTAATATCCTATTACATTTACAAGTATAACCAAAAAAAAAAGGCAGCACGGCCTAGCCCTCTTAACAAATATAAAGTAGAATAGAAAGCAAGCCAAGCCTATTAGTTATACACTTATACCTGAAGCAGTGAAGCTCAAAAGTCAAAACGACAAAACCCATTACCCAGTGTCCCAGCCAGAATCAAAACGCAGCACGACACTAACGGCAGAAGCGAAAAAAAAAAAAAAAGGGCAGTCGGCGGAGGAAAGGAAGCTTGAGCTAGGCAACTAGGCCCAGTAACAGTGGAGAAAAAGAATGAGAGAGGCAGAGAGCAAGAGTTGAGGGAAAAAATGAGAAAGAGACGGTAAAAATGTTAGAGATTTGAGGTTTTTTATTTGTTTTGATTATTGATTGTTTTGTGATTAATTTCTTAGACCGGATTGGTAGTTTATCCGGTTGGATTTTGGTTTGTCTAGAGATAATGATGTTATTTTTAGTGCAATTGATTTTATTTAGACCAAAAAATTTTGTTGTGCTACCAATGTTTAACTGGGTATAAGTGTAAAATCCAAACAAATTTGTTCTGTAAAATCATAAGGTTTTACAATTTTATTTTATTTTTTTTTGGGTTGAAAGCTATACGTTTGGATTTGGCCGGCATAAGATTTTTATTTTTTTTAGATTTTAGTTCAAAATTTGTTTGGCATAAAAATTTTGGAGAGTGTTCCTGATTTTGCTTGAGGGTGATCCTATTTTATTTTTTAAGGATAAACAGATAAAAAAATTTAAATTATTATATATAATTTTTTTTTTTCCAGTCAGGGTGTTCCTAGGAACACTCTGACTTCAACGTGGCGTCGCCACTGAATATGTAGATGTCACAGAACTTGCCGCTGCTGACATGAAGTTAAATCGTCCTCAAACTGGGCAGCTATGTGCAAATAATATTTTAATCGGAGATGTCAGTTTGTATTGTAGTAGTGCTTGATACTTGATACGTCATCCATTCATTTTGTTTTCTGTCGGAGTACTATTGATGGACATTCTATTATGGAGTTGATTCTGCTGTGCCACATACTATGCCAATGGCCAAATATATGGGCAAAAAGCCTATTGCATCAATGTATATTTTCCCTTGTAGCAATATTGTAGTGATCTGAAGTTTCAATGTCACTTTTTCAGTATTAAGAGCAAATCTGCAGGTAGACTGAGCAAGGCATTAATGGAATTAATCTTTTATGAATTGTCATTGTTTCCACTTTTGGTTGCCATGTTAGTTTTCCACTCCAGGTTATAGTTCTTTGCATTTGTGAGAAATTACTTATTTTATATTCTTCAGAACAAAAGCGATTTAGTTGGTACTATGGTTTTGGAGTTGAGACTAGAGAGTGATGGGAGGGGTCTGGGAATAAAACGGAGTAGGGTTCGAATGATAGTCAGTGATGCCCAAAAGTAGCCCAAGATTGAGTTTTTGTTGAGTTTTTAGATGTATTTTCGGTTTTAAAATTAAATGTAAATACGTGGATGGATTAATAGTAATATAAACGATGGGTTTTTTCCCCTGAAGAATGATTAAACTCAATGGCGTTTTTGATATATATATATATATATATATATGTAAAAGTTGCACAATAAGCTACCGGAAAGACTTGAAAAATCTGTGCTGCTGCATGCCTGTTAGTATTAAATTTCTATGTGAGGATACGTTTGTTTGGAGGGATTTTAGCGAGGATGAAAAATTGAGGAGAGAAAAGTAGAGAGATAACATTTTTAGTGGTTGTTTGGTTGGGAGGGGGAGGAAAAAAAAGTAGTGGAGCCTGGTGTATGTTCAAGATAGTTACAAGAGAAACAAAATGATAATATTATAATAGTAACATAATGAAAGAGATGGGGAGGGTGAATAATTGAGGAGAGAAAAGTAGAGAGATAACATTTTAAGTGGTTGTTTGGTTGGGAGGGGGAGGAAAAAAAAGTGATGGGCCTGGGTCTTTGCTCAAGATAGTTAGTGGAGAAACAAAATGATAAGATTACAATAGTAACATAATGAAAAATAGATAGGCACTACATAATGCCATAGGGAGTGATGAGTTGTTAGCTATTCCAATAATAAAGTCTGTCGCAATTATTAACATTTTGGTGTGTTGTGACTTGTGATTGGGGCCTGGTGGAAGTGGGCTCACACGCAATGGCAGCTTTAGAAATGTTTTTTTAGGTGGGCTTGCTTTATTTCAAATTTTTTTTTAGCTTTTTCTTTTTGCTTGAAAGCAATGTTATAAATACCGTTTCGAATCTTATTTTGGTTTGTTTAGTGGAACGGAATATTTTAATACCAGTCTATTTCGGCTTACTGAGGGGTTTCTAAAAAAAATTAAAAATAATATATATTTATATTTTCTTATACAACATAAAATTATTGATCCAAATAAGTAAACTTCAAATAAAACAAATCTAACCTTTTTTTTTTTTTTTTTGTTGTTGAAACTCAAATAATTTATTACATAACAATTACTTTTTTAGAATATTAAAACATAAATATGTAATTAAATAATGAAAAACAACAACAAAAAACAGTACAATTAGAGTGTATATATGTATATCACATTGGGAAGAGGCAAGACTCAAGAGGGAATTTGCAGAATAGTAGTGTGAGGGGGTTGAATATAGTAAGTTAACTACTGTTTGAAAGGATAATGAAAAATAGCATCTCGAGTTTTAAAAACTCGAGATCGATGACGAAAATTGACGCTTTCAAACTTGAGTTCTACTGCTGCTGTGTATTGATTTAGCCACATAGATCTTGAGTCTATAAGACTCGAGTTCTAAAAACCAAAACTAAGTCTTACAAACTCGATTTTTGTCGGACTTGAAGAAAAACAAACCTGTAGAACGCAGCAAGAATAGAGACAAAGAGACGAAGAACAGAGCAAGAACGCTTGAGCTTCGATTGGACGCGATCTAGTTCTGGTGGACGATCTGATCTTCAGCGACTAGGTGGACGGTGGATGATCTGATCTTCAACGATTCTTCTCCATTTTTCTTCTTCTGTTTTTTCTTTTTCTTCTTCTGTTTTTTCTTTTTGTCCGTGATACGTGGAATTTTTATCCACTCCACTCAGTCAGAAGTCTGGAACTCGAGTTTTTAAAACTCGATTTGCTATTGAACTCGAGTTTTAAAAACTCGAGATGCTAGTTTTCCACTCGCTTTCCCGGTTGGTCAATTGACAAAATTCTTCTAATAATAAAGTTAAATGGAAAAAAAATTCCAAGACTCAATAAATATGTTTGAAATCAAACTCTTTTGTTAGTTTTTTGAGTTTTGTTATTTCCAAAGCTTTGTTACGTGGGTGGGGTCAGCAAACTAAAAGTCTAAAAGGCAAACTAAAGAAAAAACTTTGACAAAGCAAAAACTAGAGTAAAAAACGAGGCAGACTAGCAGAGCGTCTGAGACGAAGCAAAGAAGAAGAAAAGGAAGAAGAAGAAGAAGGGGTGACATGCTGTGACATGCAAGTAATGACATGCTGTGCTGACTAGTTTGAGGGTGTTCTTAATTTTTTTTTGAGGATAGATGAATAAAAATTTTAAATTATTCTATATAATTTTTTTTTTTTAAAGGTCAGGGTGGTCTTGGGATCACCCTGGCCTGAACGTGACACCGCCACTGCTCACACAAACAAGAGATATAAAGATCTATACTAGACAACAATATTTAACATAGTCCATTTAATTCCAAAATTACGTTTCACATGCAACGACAAACAAAATTCATGATTAATGATATAGTTTACTATCTATCTCACAGTCTCACTGTCTCGGCTGTGTATGTACATGTATATGGCTAAAGTTACTCTCTTGGCTTCACCAAAAAATGGCAGCAGCTCCCCTAAAGAAATGCTCTCAGCTCTCTCCTCATTTTTGCACTCACAACCTACCTAAAATAAATTGGCCAAAACCTTTGTTTCAACATGCCACGCATTCTTTTTACTTTCATTATAAAACATCCAAGTTAAAAATGAAAAAAAAAAAAAAAAAATCAAACACATGACATACCATAATTGATAAAATATAAAATAGAATACGAAAAATAAAATAGAAGATTTGTATTTGCCCAAATCTATTTTATCTTGTTCCTCTCCTCGCCCTTCAAGTATCACACACCTACCCACTGCCATGCATTTGGAGGTACTACCTTAATGTTATAGGGAGTGATGAGTTGTTAGCTATTCCAATAATGAAGTCTGTCACAATTATTAACATTTTGGTGTGTTGTGACTTCTCTTTTATCTTGTTCCTCTCCTCGCCCTTCAAGTATCACACACCTACCCACTACCATGCATTTGGAGGTACTACCTTAATGCTATAGGCAGTGATGAGTTGTTAGCTATTCCAATAATGAAGTCTGTCACAATTATTAACATTTTGGTGTGTTGTGACTTCTCTTTTATCTTGTTCCTCTCCTCGCCCTTCAAGTATCACACACCTACCCACTGCCATGCATTTGGAGGTACTACCTTAATGCTATAGGGAGTGATGAGTTGTTAGCTATTCCAATAATGAAGTCTGTCACAATTATTAACATTTTGGTGTGTTGTGACTTGTGATTGAGACTTGGTGGAAGCGGGCTCACACAATGAAACCATTTTCTGTAGAAGGATGTTTGAGTTGATTACTTATGACACAGGTGTGACCATTTGATTTGCAAAAACCTTTTGTTTCCACGACATGCGTGGCTCTAAATATCACATTTGGTGATGGGACTAAAGCTCTTCAAAGGACCTAACTTGTCTTTTTTTTTTTTTTTTTTGGCGTAAACTGGATAAAATTTTGTTACAGTACTTTAAGTGCTGTTTTTTATGTTCTCTTCTTAAAATTCTGCTATATAAATACTTATCTAAAAAATACATTTTCATCTCATGAATAAAAATCTACATAGCAAAATTTTAAAAGGAAAACTTAAGAAACAACACGTAAATACTATACCTAAGTCATGTCCACTAAGAAAAAACGTGTCGTGTGTTTTAGTGGGACGCACCTATTTGACAATATCCAACCAATTTTCTTTTCAGACGTTTCTTTTTTATTTTTCGCTCTCTTGCACGTTGTTTTTTTATTTTATTTTATTTTATCTTTCTTTCTTTCTTTCTTTTTCTTTTTCTCTTGATCATGCACGCTGCCAATCTCACTCTCTTGCATGCTGTCTTCTTCTTCTTCATTTTTTTGCCTTTTTTTTTTTTTTTTTTTGTGTGTAAATATCCTAGTTGATGGGTTTCTCTTGTTTTTCTTTTTTCTGGGTTGGATGGATGACCAGTGATTCAGTTGGATAGAATAGCAATTTGGCTTTTCTTTTGTCTGGGTTCTCGTCTCAACTAAAAAAATAGCAATTTGGCTTTGGTTCGATTGGGTTTGTATTCTCAAAAACACCTATATATATATATATATATATATATCAAATATACAATTATGTTTTTTCACTTAAAAAAAATGTTATTAGAAATATGGTACCAAATACATTTTTTGTATTAGGAGTACTTTAAACATGTGTGTAGGGACTCAATTCGTAATGGACCCTTAACAATAAAAATTTGTAGAGTGTGGGTAAAAAGGGCTTGGCATCACCGAAGTAAACAACGGTTGATATGAAGTTTATAACGAATAATAGATGACATGAAACTCATAGGGATCTTATCAAAGAAATTGGGCTAAGTGTTTTTGTAGAGAATGATCATCACTTTGGTTAAGTGTTTTCGAAGCATATTTGTCCTCGGCTCAAGCCGAGGATCTATTTTTCTTAGAGTTGATATACATTCTGTCCTTTTTCTTAGGATTGACTCATATCCGAACCCCCTTTGTGTTGGAAATCCTCTTGGTTATATAGTATTGTTTTAGTTAATCTCAGCCGTCCATCTGTCGGTTATCTGGTCGCTGTGAATAAGGGTTTGTCCCATCATCTGCTTTTGCAGGCTTTATGTTAGTTCTCAGCCGCCTTTGCAGGCTTTCTATTAGTTGGAGTGACCAAGGCACCTGGGTTCGCCGGTCACTTCACCATCAAAGCGGCCAAAATGTTGGTGGAGTACATTTAATGGGTGGGAGATGTTTTCCCTTTATCAACGTCGGTTCGCCGAGGAGGTGGGCATCCTCGGCGAGGCCCCGTAGGGCTTAGGATTTTCCCTTTTACCCTTGGCCTATAAATTCTCCTCGGCGCGGGCCTTAGGCTGGCTATGGAGTGGGCCGGGGTTATTTAACTATTTGGGGCCCCACAATGTGTTTTCTCAACACTTTTTAAATTACAATTTTCACATCATTTTGAATAACAATACTTGAAATATGCTATCAAATAGGCCCTTAAAGTCTTCCCATTGCATGATGTGGTTTGATTTGGGTTTTGATTCTTACCCATCCACTTTTTCATTCAAGTTTTTACGTGTTAAAATGTGGACAATACCTATCAATAGTGGATGTACGTGTGAAATAGTGTGTCAAAACAATATTTTTCCTCCAATGGATTGCTTGGCTTCACTCTACCAAAATTTAAAACTTGTGTAAATACATTGTACTACATTTGTTAGAAATATGTGATTAAATGATTAAATTTACCATATCCCAATAACAAAAGTTTTTGGGACAATTAGTAATTTAACATTGTATCAGAGCATGAGATCCTAAGTTTGATTCTTGTCTCTTTTGCTTTACTTCCTGCTTAAATTTTTGCGTGTTGGTTCTTACTTATTAAAAGGTAGTTTCGACTCACACGTGAGGGGAAGTGTTAGAAATTTGTGTTTAAATTATTAAATTTACCATATCTCAATAACTTAAGTTTTTGAAACAATCGATAATTGAACAATATCATACCAAACTTTCTTTTCTAATTCTTTAGACACCAAAAAAAAAAATAAAAAATAAAAAATGACTGCCTTAAAGGGTATATATATGTAGGCCCGGCTAATCAACCAAGAATCTTATATAGCTTTATTTTAATTGCGGCCTGTTACTATGAGTCTTTTCCTTCACTCTTCTGTTCCTCTTCTCTCTTTCACTAAATTGCCAACTACAGCTGGAACTTGCTTTTCACATAAAACAAATGGTAGCGAGAGTCCTTTCCCTCGTACAATCCAATGCATGGCGGCCAAAAGAAATTCCGAAAATTCAAACATTATTAGGAGAACAGCAAATTACCAACGTTGGATTTGGGACTACACAGTCCGTTTGGATACAACTTATTTTGCTAAACTGAAAATTGAAAATTGAAAACAGTAAAATAATTTTTAAATATGTGAATAGTGCCGTAAGACTCATTTTTAATATTTTTTCTGAATAAAATGATTGTGGGTCCTATGAACAGTGCATGAATAGTGCGTGCACTGAACATTACATTTTGTCTCTAAAAGTAAAAACAAGTGCAAAAAAAAAAAAAAAAAAAAAAAAAAAAAGGAAGGAAACATGATTCAGTAAATGCAACGCACAATACGTTGAATCCAAACTCATCCTATATAAGATTCTTGGTTGATTGAGAAGAAATTATACTGTCTTTATGGTGTACCACGTCATTTGTCCACTATTCCAGTAAAAGACTCCCACCTTTTTAAAATTGCCGAGTCAGTATTCAGTTTTTATTTTAAATTTCATAATTTTAAACAAGTGGGAATCTTTTACTGGAATGGTGGACAAATGGCGAGGTCTACCATGAGGACCTTATAATTTCTCGTTGATTGGGCAAGCAATTGTTTGCATTTATGTACCATTTAATTAAGGCTATCATTTTTTTTTTTCTTTTACTCTCTTTTTTGTTAATTTTGCTTTAATAAAATAAAATAAAAAGACAGTTTGGTACGACGAAAACAACAGCATGAGATATTTAAGCCACTCTTTTCTCTCTCAGTATGTTGTAATTTTTTCTCAAAAAAAAAAAAAAGCTACGACGAAAATAACAGCACGAAATATTTAAGCCACTCTTTTCTCTTTCAGTGTGTTGTAATTATTTCTCAAAAAAAAAAAAAAAAAAAAAAAGCTAGCCAGAAAAATAGGTCTTTTTTTTGTTGTGGAAAAGAGAAGCCAATTATTATTATTATTATTATTATTATTTTTTTTTGCGTTAAAAGGGATTTTATTTCAAACTGAAAGTACAATAACACCACAACAACCATGACACAGTATCAAGACAAACACAACAACAGGAAAGGTCACATCAAAAAAAAAAAAACAACAGGAAAAGAGTATGCTTTTCATTCATAAAAAAAATAGAAATCCCTCTACGTATAATTGCTCCAAAGGAAGGAAACAATAACGACAACAATATTGCATGTTACGGAAAGAGTATGTTTAATTGTTTATCAAGTTGGGAAATTCATCTTGTACATTTGTATGATATAACGAAAACACAGTGACAGAAGAAGAAAGGAAACCCCAAACAAGCAAGAAGAATAAACGCAGAAAGAAAACATAGAAGATTGGAGAAGAAGGAAAACTGGAAAAAGCAGAAGAAGCAGGGAAAAGATAAGGTTTGTGCTTTTCATTTCTATTTTATTTTGTGGACTTGGGATTGCAATTTCGGATTTGTTGCGAGGATGAGAGATAAAAAGCCAGAGTTCAACGGATAAAATGGCATATCGTCAACGCCCCCATCTTTTTTCTTTTTTTTTTCTAGCTTCGGCTTAACCCGTGAGACCGGCCACGGCTCTCAAACCCGGGTAGTTCAACTGCGGTTCACATGGTTCACTGTATATTTTGTATAGAGCGGGTTTTCGGTTTAAAAAACCATTTCAAGAGGCTGTTCTTCGTTAACCAGGTCGGACCGTACGGTCCGTTCCGAATTTTGATACCATTAATAGAACTGAGATGTACAATCCAACCCGAATATTGATACCATTTAGAACTGAGATAAAAAAACATTTCTAACACCCAAGTACAAGCACTCTAAAACTAAATTCCCCCCCAAAAAAAAAGCCCATTACAGAAACTCTTAACACCCAGATACTCACACCTAGGGATGGCAATGGGGCGGGGCGGGGCCGAAGGATGGGATCTTCGTCCCCGCCCCGCATGATTTTGTCTTTCCCCATCCCCGCCCCGCCCCGCATGACGGGGAAAACTTTCTCACCCCATCCCCGCCCCTTGGGGCCCCGCGAAGCCCCGCCCCACCCCGTAAAACTCTACTTTTTGTTAATTTGTCTTACAATTAGTACAATTTTTTTTTAATGAAACCTATTTCATTAATAAAAATACACTTGAAATTATAACTTAATTTATCTCGTCAAATCAAATCAATTTTTAGAAAAAATTGAATAGTATATCCAAGCGTTTAACAAGACAATCATAAAGAAAAACAAAATTCATAATATAACACATAACAAAATAAAGGTAGATAACCACATTGGGGAGAATAAAATAAGTTAATATTGATATGTTATTTAAATAGTAAGGTTTTAGGGTATGAAAATTTACAATTATAATCCTTAGCAATGCAGACGAGGCGGGGACGAGGAGGGTCGGGGCGGGGTGGGTCTAAAAAGTCTAAACCCATCCCCGCCCCGCCCCGTGGTGCGGGGCTAAAATCTTACCCCATCCCCGCCCCATCACTTTTGCGGGGCGGGGAAAACCCGCACGGGGCGAAGCGGGGGAGGGGCGGGTTAAACGGGGCGGGGCAAAATTGCCATCCCTCACACCGAACCAAATGGTAAAAACTGGGGGGAAAAAAATATAAAAATCCAAACAAATAGGAAAAAAAATTACTGTTATCTTTTCCTAGTAGCTAACAATCCTAACATGGCACTGGCAGCCCTGGTGGCACTGGCAGGCTGGCGGCCCTGGTGGCCCTGGTGGCCCTGGATCCCCTTTGTCCCCTTTCGGCCCTTTGTCCCCTTTCGGCCCTATCTCCCCTTTGTCCCCTTTGTCCCCTTTCGGGCCTGGCTTCCCTGGATCCCCTTGGTCCCCTTTTGGCCCTTTTAGCCGGAGAATGTAAATTGCCACTACGATTATGCTAATTAATATTATTAGAGCCAAGATACACCCCAGCACCAACCGCACGGATACTGGTTTTGTTTGACTTGGAGGCCATATGTAGGCATCTGGTAGTAATGGAGTGGAAGGGGTAAATTGTTGGTTTGGAGGAAACTCAAATGCTGGCTTTGTCGGTGGTGGAGGCGGAGTAAGACAGGGTTGAGGTGGTGGTGGTTGTGAAGGGAGGGTTGGAATTAGTGGTGCGATGACGGTGGTAAACAGCATGAACAACAGGGCAAACATGGTTGAAATATTTGGATTTTGGAGTTGGAGGTGAAGGTCCGTCTGCTCTGAAATAGCCACAAAGCTATGCTTTTTATAGTTGCTTGGATCACCGTCATTTGGTAGATAATCTTTTGCATATCGTTTATTTTGTTGGAATTAAAAATTTATTGTCGAAAATATTGTAAATTAGTTAAAATAGAGCCTATAAATAGTGTTAAAAAGTACAATAAGCTAGTCGGTTCAACAATTTTGGAGGTCTTAGGCGAAAATTTTAAGTGGGACCTCTTTGTATTTAAATATTAATCAAATAATATATACATATATATATATATATATTGAATTTTTTTTATTTAAAATTTATTTTTCTTGCTTTTTGAGATGCAAAATTGCTAATAAAGTTTTTGTATTTAAGTTCCTTTAACATTTTTTTTTTTCAATTGATAATATAACTAATCTACTTAATCTTTCTTGTGATATAGTGGAACAATAGAACCTAATTATTGCAATTTTTCTAAAACTGTGACTACTTTAAAGTCTAAACCTGGACAAATAAAAATTACATTAATACGTGGTTCAATAAATTAATGTTACTATAATACAAATAAGTTAATATGATACACATCAAATTATTAATTGGTATAATAATTTATAATCTTTATATAAAAAAGCGGCTATGCTGCTACCGTGCTTAGATACTGTACACTCAATGTGTTTGCACTGTGCAAGCACTGTAGTGGCAACAATGCTTTGGTGAGGCATTTTTTTTTTTTTCATTTGTATTTTTTCTTTTATATATATTGTTATACTGACACAACAAATTTCACAATATTTTCATAATTATTGAGGTGTCAATTCTTATAAGTCAAAATAAAATAATAAAATATGAAACTGTGACCAACTACAACTGAAAATAAATGCTTTGTGAAAAGCAGCAATGCCACTACAATGTTTTAGCACTGTTCATTTAGTATTTTTGCATTGTTCATCTACAGTGTCATTTTGGTGAACCACTTTATCTTTTTTTTTAGTTTTGAACAGTAGCTACAGTTCCAAGCTGTAGCTACAGGTTTTTTTTTTTTTTTTTTTTAGTCTTCTATTTGTACTTTTTTTATTTCCTTTTATATATATTATTATACTGACACAACAAATTTCACAATATTTTCACAATTATTGAAATGTCAATTTCATTACCGCTTTAGTATTTTAACACTGTTCATCTACAATGCCATTTTGGTGAGCCACTTTGTCCTTTTTTTTTTTAAGTTTTGAACAGTAGCTATCGTTCCAAGCAGCACTGTAGTTATAGTACCTACATTTTTTTTTTCAATCTTCCATTTGTACTTTTTTTTTTCCTTTTTTATATATTATTATACTGACACAGAAAATTTCACAATATTTTCATAATTATTGAGGTGTCAGTTTCTTATAAGTCGAAATAAAATAATAAAATATGAAACTGTAACCAACCACAACTAAAAATAAATCTACTGTAACTACAATGCTTTGGTTTCTTGAGCCTTTTTTTTTTTTTTCCCAAGTTTTGAACAGTAACTACAATGCCAAGTGGCACTATAGCTACAATAGCTACAGTTTTTTTTCTTTTTTCTTTTTTCTTTTTTCCTATAATCGGTTTTTTTTTCCTTTTAAATATTTATGTAAGCTGGTATATATATCGTTATATTGACACAACAAATTTCACAATATTTTCACAATTATAGCTACAATGCTTTGGTTTCGTGAGCCACTTTTTTCCCAAGTTTTGAACAGTAACTACAGTGCCAAGTGGCATTGTAGTTACAGTAGCTACAGTTTTTTTTTTTCTTTTCTTTTTAGGAATTGGTTTTTTTTTTCTTTTAAATATTTATGTACGCTGGTATATATATTGTTATACTGACACAATAAATTCACAATATTTTCACAATTATTGAAACCTCAATTTCTTACAAGTTGAAATAAAATAATAAAATATGAGACTACGACCAATCACAATTAAAAATAAATTTTTTGAGAAAATGTTACAACACTTATTATATAGTGCTTTTTGTTTATTCAACTGGCACGGTAGCTACAATGCCTAAAGTTTTTTTTTTTTTTTTTTAAATTTATGTAAGCTGGTATATATATTGTTATACTGACACAACAAATTTCACAATATTTTCACAATTATTGACGTGTCAATTTCTTACAAGCCGAAATAAAATAATAAAATATGAGACTGTGACTAACCACAACTAAAAATAAATGTTTTGAGAAAATGTTACAACACTTATTGTGTAGTGTTTTTGGTTTATTCAACTGGCACAGTAGCTACAGTGCCTAATTTTTTTTTTTTTTTTCAGTAATCGGTTTGTGTTTTTTTTTTCTTTTAAATATTTATGTAAGCTGGTATATATATATTGTTATATTGACACAACAAATTTCACAATATTTTCACAATTATTGACATGTCAATTTCGTACAAGTCGAAATAAAATAATAAAATATAATATTGTGACTAATCACAACTAAAAATAAATATTTTAAGAAAATGTTACAACACTTATTGTTATCACAATATTTTCACAATTGTTGAAATCTCAGTTTCTTATAGATCAAATAAAAAAAATGTTAAGTCAACAACATTTTAACATTAATTTATACAGTGCCTAAATTTTTTTTTTTAAATTTTTTTTCTAGTTATCGGTTTGTATTTTTAAAAAAAAAATATTTATGTAAACTGGCATATCTATTAACTATATAAAAAGAGCCAAAGGCTCATGAATAGTGTTTTTTTGGTTTATTCAATTAGTGAGGTGCACTTTCTCTTTTCTTTTTCTTTTTTTTCCCTTCAAGTATGCCAGTTGGTTTGAACTTTGTTTTTGTTTTTGTTTTTAATTTATTTATTTTTTTAAAATATTTTTATATGTTTACTTTGTACTTGCAATGCAAGTTTACAATATAAATACACAAAAGTTGTTAATATTATACACATTTGCACAAAAAATGGTAAATATTGTACAAATTTTGTAAATGTGTACAAAATTTGCCAATTTTTTTTGTGTCTACAATATAAATTTATATTGTAATTAAGTACAATGTATACATAGAGATATTATGAAAATGTTGTGACGCATGTATCAATTCCTTATGGCTTAAAATAAAATAAAATAAAATAAAATAATAAAATATTATACCGAGATCTAGCACAACTAAAAATGTCGTGACATTTTGTTGTTATTACAATATATTCACAACTATTGAGGTGAAAGTTATATGTCAAAATAAAATAATAAAATATTAAACTGGAATCTATCATGGTCTTATACGATTAAGATTAATTTTTTATGACATAATTATCAATATTATTAAAATTAATGTCTCGTTTGACTAATGTAAATCTCTATATATTTTAAAAAAATAAATGATTTATATCTTTATTTTGTGATACAAATAAAATCTAAAATTGATTCTAATCACTATTTTTTTTTCCCATGGCATGTGCTAGCTTGACTAGTAATAGATAAAGCTAGAAACCGTGTTCATATAAAAAGTTTAAAAAAAAATAAAAAAATAAAAGAAAAAAAAGTGAGAAACCGTGTTAAATAATAACTTTGGGCTGCACTGCACAATTGCGCACTGTGCAGCCTGTGCAATGCAGATGTGACTCATGTGAACAGGCCAGGAGGGCCTGTACTATCATCCTATGGCTAAGTTTAAAGCAAAAAACATGACTTAAGCAGAAAAGGATCCTAGCAAAAAAACGTGTCCCATGATGGGACTCCCATCAACGAAATAAACTTAAAAATATATATAATTTAAGTTAAATAAATAGAAAGCTCTGAGTCTTCATTTTCGAAAAGACAAAGAGGGAAAGAGCTGAAGAAGATTACCTCTGGTAGAAAAATTCAAGCTAGACTGACTGACTGACTGACTGAGTTTATGCAAAAAGATCAAGTATCAAAATGAAGATGAAGAAAAGAAAGGTAAGAATATAGATGGAGAGTCAGAGAGATCTCTCAGATAGAGAGATGAGAGATTTTTCTTTTGTTTTTGAAATTTATAATCTCTATTTTAGCATATTTCAAGACAATTATGTTGTATTATTAATGAGTTTATCTGCTATTAATTTTGATTTTAGCATATTTCAAGAATAAGTTAATAAATTTGTCTCCTAAAATTTAATTTTATTAGCTAAAGTTTGACTATTTTGTGTTTTTTTTACTTTTTTAATTTTCTGCATTTTAAGATACAACGGGGCCTTTTTAATGCATTTCATTGACCAATAAAAGTGCTTAAAAATTTTTTAATTAAAATATATAGATAAATATTATATATATATATATATATATATTTTTTTTTTTTACAAGTGGGGCCTTCTTTTATTTGAAGGCCTTAGGCGATTGCATCAATTGCATCACCTATTGAGCCGATCTTGGCAGTAAAGCTCATAAATAATAGCAAAAATAAGTTAAATAGATTCACTAAGAATTTAAACAAAGTTTTGAACTGATCCACTAAGAATAAAATATTCTCAAAATTCCACATTGATACGACATGTTGCTTTTTCCATTCATTCCTTTGAGGATCAATCGTAGTCTTGAGATGGCTTGCTAAAATAGATTCACCAATTTCACACTTCTTCGAGTACCAAGGACTCATAAGACATTATTAAAAATATTTGATTGATTGAAAATTTTCCTATTTCACTATCATTACATTATTTGAATAAGGCTTTATAGTAAAAATCGCATTTTGATAATAATAGAGAAAAATTCATATTCGGATTAAACCATAAAAAAAAAAATGTAAATTCTTTTTGTTTTTCACAAGGTGGAGGATAAAGACTGATAGAATAGAGGCTTTGGGTTGTTATTCTTTTTGATAAATCATAATTAAAAGAGGATTCCCATACCTATCAGGTAGACTAAACAAATATCTTTGATAGTAATTAGAAACATTCTATGTTAAAAGGTAAAGTTAAATATTTAAAATTTAGGGATAACAAATCTATTGTCACAAAACTCAATTGAAATAAAATGAAATTTTCAATGAATCAATGAAATAGAAGAAATAGAACGATGACATTACATGCATATATATATATATATATATATAAGCCTTCGCTCCCTTTCTACATAGTTTATTTGACTTGGAGTCAATAATCCAGCTGCAATTATTTCCTAAGGAAAGGCGACTAAGATGTATGAATACACTTTATCTCAATTGGTACATATCATATATTTACAATTTTTCATAAAAGAAAACACAAATACTTAAAAAGGGGTTCAAAGAAAAGACATATGTTACGTAGGTAACTTTTTTTTTTTTTTTTTAATGAAATTCAAACAGCCGCATATATTGAAATTGGTATTTTACATTGACGTTTAACTCTTATCTACTGCGTCAATTCTATGAAGATGATGAATCCTAAATAAAAAAAAGAATCCTATTAAAGTGTTCCAGACTATTATTAACGTAGAATTGATGTCCTTTCATTGATGTCCTTTTGAAAATCCAGGATTTGAATTGATGTCCTTTCATTGAGTCCTCCTAAATTGCATTGATTTATCCTGAGGATTTCATTTCAATTGGAATTTGGTTATTCACCATGTATGAGGATCCTCGCTTAGCATCCATGGCTAAATGGTTAAAGCACCCAACTTATAATTGGCAAATTCATAGGTTCAATTCCTACTGGATGCATGCCAATGGGACCCTCCAATAAATCTATTGGAATTGGCTTTGTATCAATGGTTCTCATCATCCATACATAACGAATTAGTGTGGTATATTCATATCATAACATATGAACAGTAAGAACTAGTATTCTTATTGAGACTAAAACTCATAGGAAAGAAAATAGATTTATGAATGGAATCAAATATGCAGTATTTACAGATAAAAGTATTCGGTTATTGGGTAAAAATCAATATACTTCTAATGTCGAATTGGGATCAACTAGAACAGAAATAAAGCATTGGGTCGAACGCTTCTTTGGTGTCAAGGTAATAGCTATGAATAGTCATTGACTCCCATGAAAAGGTAGAAGAATGGGACCTATTATGGAATATACAATGCATTACAGACGTATGATCATGAAACTTCAATCGGGTTATTCTATTCCACCTCTTAGAAAGAAAAGAACTTAAATCAAAATACTTAATAGCATGGTGATACATTTATACAAAACTTCTACCCCGAGCACCTGCAATGGAGCCGTAGAAAGTCAAGTGAAATCCAATTCACAAAATAATTTGATCTATGGACAGCATCATTGTAGTAAAGGTCCTAATGCCAGAGGAATCATTACCGCAGGGCATAGAGGGGGAGGTCATAAACATCTATATGGTAAAATAGATTTTCAATGGAATGAAAAAGACATATATGGTAGAATTGTAACCATAGTATACAATCCTAATCGAAATGCATACATTTGTCTCATACATTATGGGGATGGTGAGAAAAGATATATTTTACATCCCAGAGGGGCTATAATTGGAGATACCATTGTTTCTGGTACAGAAGTTCCTATAAAAATGGAAAATGCCCTACCTTTGAGTGTGGTTTGAACTATTGATTTACATAATTGGAAGTCACCAATTAGGTTTACAATGAAACCTAGAAATCGATCACCAATCTAATTTGAGTACCTCTACAAGATAGACCTCAACAGAAAACTGAAGAGTAACGGCAGCAAGTGATTGAGTTCAGTAGTTCCTCATATAAAATTATTGACTCTAGAGATATAGTAATATGGAAAAGACAAAATTGTTTCAAGCACCGACAAAACCAAAAGCGCCCCTTGTTTCAAAGAGAGGAGAACAAGTTATTCACATTTCATTTGATGGTCAGAGGCAAATTGAAAGCTAAGAAGTGGTAATTCTAAGGATTCCCCCGGGGGAAAATAAAGATGTCTCCTACGTTACCCATAATATGTGGAAGTATCGACATAATTTCATAGAGTCATTCGGTCTAAATACTACATGAAGAACATAAGCCAGATGAAAGAACAAAAAGACCTAGGATGTAGAAGATCATAACATTACTAATTCAGCAGATTTGGATTCCTATATATCACTCATGTGGCACTTCATTATACTATATATATATATATATATAAGAATTATACGATATATATATATATATATATATAAGATCCATTTGTATAGATATCATCATCTACATCTAGAAAGCCGTATGCTTTGGAAGAAGCTTGTACAATTTGGGAAGAGGTTTTGATTGATCAAAAAGAAGAATCTACTTCAAACGATATAGTAGAAATAATTTTCATTTTTTATCCTAACCCAAACGCACACATCTCAGTCTCAGTCTCAAGCAATCTCAAACTTCACCATCATTTGCTGCTAAAATACTCTGTAAAACAAAAAATGAAAATTTACATTGTAGAGATACAAAAAGTAGCAAACGGTTGTACACAAATATATTTCACAAATACCAAGGTGGTAATTTGTTAATTGAAACAAAATAAAAAGGCTACGTCTTGTTCTAGTTTAGCAAAACCCTTAAATTCAAAAGGAATTTCTCAAATCCACAAGGAAAACTCTTTAAAAATAGAATAATATTGATATTCTGAACTTAATTTTCATTTTACACATTGCAGACCTATTTAAAGGCTCCAAAAAAAACTTAAATTTCAAGTAAAAATATTCCTAAACATCTATCCTAATCAATATCTTACCTTAAATGAACCATAATTTGACTAACAAACCCTTAAAAACACCTAAAATCTGGAAAATAATACAAAAATTACATTAAAAAAATTAACAAATGATAAAAATTAAACCTCATATCTTATCCTTCATCATTAATGTTGAATAATAAAGTCGTGTAAATAGTAGGCCCATATGACAATCAATAATATTGTACCAGCTCAATTGTAAAAATTCACCATCTGCATGGATTGTTCCTGCTGATTATCTACATAGGCTTTGTGACCTACCAACCAGAGTTTTAGACACTAGGAGAACATTATAGCGTTAGGTTGCTTAGTTTGATGAGACACCTGACCTTAGAATCGGTTCTACAAACGAAAATATTGTGTTATGGAGGACAAAATATGGTGCTAGAAATACAAATTATTTTACAAAAAAATTTATAAATTGCTAATGTGATGAGTGATTATTGGTATTAATGGTGGGCCTAAATAAAAACCAATAAGAGATTGGTCATATCAGTATTTTGTAAAAATGTTATAAAATAATTTGTGGCTGTAACATTCCTCTTAATTTTTATGATTTGTTAATTATTTTAGGTGTTTTGAAGCCCTTCCTAATTAAATTAGAATTCTATTATGGTAGGTAATCAATCAAGATCAATTTAAGAATATTTTTACTTGAGAAATAAGATTTTTAGAGCCTTTAAATAGGCCTACAATAGGTAAAACGAAAATTCAATTCAAAAGTTCAGAATTTCATTAATAAAATTTCATAGGGATCTTTCTCTTTTTCTCGTGGACTCAAATCACATATTTTTAGAGTTATTTGGAAGAATATTGTTGTGAAGGAAATTATCATAGTTATATTGTTGTGAGGAGAGAGGGGTATAATTCGGTTCGCCGCCTTTTTCCTCCAATTTGTAAGACTGTGAGTGGCAGAGGGAGTGTGTTTTAGCAAAATGGGAGTGATGGGATCAGCAAATAAGTTATTGAAGGAGTGCTTGTACTTGTAGTTTGACCACTTTTACTTTTTCTAATCAAAGCTACTAAGATATTGGTTGTTGGCATGACATTGATTGCAAACACAATATTAATGATTATCATGATCACCTCATCCATGACATTGAGTCTTAACACGGGTGCTACAGGAATCCATCACACATCTAACGGAAAATGGCTGAATAAGCGATGATAAATGATAATACACGATCCATAGTCTCGTGGTTTGTATTTCCCAACCCGTCTCCATGCTGGTAACGACACTGACCCATCCTAACAAAGTTAATTGCAACCCCAATTAGATTCTTAGATAAGGGAGATTTTGAAACTTGATCTTTATTCATCTTGTTTCATGTTAAACCACACAAATATTGTATGTAATTACGTGCAAGAAAGAGTGGCATTCTCTTTTTTTTTTTTTAAACGATACCAAATGCTTCTACTTCTAAGAACCAATAGCAAGAATAACAAGAACAGAATCTTATACCACGTATTCACTTTTCAGTGAATGATGCTTTGCAGACCCTTTGCAATAAATTTCTGAACGTCTACTTCTGTTAGCAAGCTGTTTGGCGAGTGCACAACATGTGCAATTGGGATCTCACCATCTTTGGCATCAGGGAATCTACAAAGTCATGATTGAAATTAAACTGTAATGCAGTGATTCAAAGATAAGGCAACAGATGGACATTTATAACTGCTTATAAAGCATGGGGAAAATAATGACACTTACGGGATCACAACAGCATCTAATATTTCAGTGTGAGAAATCAGCAGCCCTTCAAGCTCGGCCGGTGCCACCAAACAATAGTCAAGTGCAAATATAGAACTTAAATACAAAATTAGAGTTAAGTTGTAAAATATGAGATATTAGAAGTAAAAGAGAGGAAATAATAGTGGAGGGAGAAGGATTTGAGAAAAGGTTTTAGGGCTTAATCAACCAATTCAAAACTAATCAGATGACTGTTGACATGGTGACAAATCGTCCGTAGAGCGAGTTATATAGCACATTGGGTTTTTTTTTTTTTGCTTAGAAAAAAGAATAGCTATTTAGAAAAATATCAAATGAAGCAGAGAACATTAGTGCTAATATTGCAGGTCAGCTAATTTTCATTACTCCTTAAAATACATAACATGATCGGGAGGCTCATGGATCATTCACTCACAGGGGAAGAACATATATATTCTCCCCAGTAATGCTATATGAGCAAATGTAAAGCTATCCAAAAGTCAGATGCCTGCACTAGTGCACTGTTAGATCCTCATTGTCAATAGAAATTCTAAAAGAAACAGAATCCTCTCACAAGAAATGGTTAGTAAGATTACATACTCCTGAACTTTTAACAATCAACTAAGGATAAGTCACCTGAAAGCCATAAGGCTTTATGAACTCCTTAATTAATTAGTTCTTTATTTTGGGCTGGGACATTTGAGTTTTTACTAGAGTTTTGAGTTCAAGGACTAGGGAAGACTTCAAGGATGGTCTGTCCTCCAGTCTCCAGATTACCTTTTACCACTAAAAGTTTAAAACCTGTAATGCCAAGTTCTTTTCAATGAAGTTAACGTCCATCAGAACTAATAATGCCGAAAAAACCACCAGTGAGCCACACGGTACTCGCACACTCTAAATAACACCTGCACAACAAAAAGGAGAAGACCTAACAAAGAGCACCGGTATGGTACCGGCCAAATACCCTCCGAAAGTCAAGTTAGAACTTCTTTTTTAACTCTAGAATACTAGAGAGGGGTTAATTATGCGTACCTTGATTTGTGAGTGCATTGGGGTTTTTATAATAGTAGAGGGTTGACCTCTTTTCCTTGGAGTAGAAGTCCTTTCCTTATAGGAGTATTCCTGAGCGTAGATTGCAGAATCCTTTCCTTGTAGGACTCTAACACTGAGCGTGGAATACAAGTAATTTCCCTATTACTAATGCGTGATAGCCAAGTCATGGTCTTACATAGAACCGTCGGCCTCAGGGCCGTCAGCTTTTCGTATCTCCTTTAGCCATGTTGGCGTCAGTTCCATGCTTCGTTCTATGGAATGCCCAAGAGCTCCAAATTAATGTCCGTCAACCTTGAAACCTTCTGCTTCTCCCAGTTGTTTAACCCCGTCAGCTTAGACTACAGGCTCTTTCGCACATGAAAAACTGACGGGTTAAAGCGTAGTTTATTTTTACGTACCAAGAACTTTCAAACAACTGCATCCCATAGTGATTCTAAAATTTTCCCAATACGTTTATTTGATGTCTCATTCCTATTTTACATATTTCTTCTTCTTAACAAAACATAATAATAATAATAATAAAATTAATAACTGTATTAAAACATCTTCATATGTTTCATAAAAGAGTACGGATGAACTTGAGCATATGAATCTAAACGATAACATTGATATGCAGTCTAATATCAAGCCGTATTTGAGTGTATATGAGGAGATGTCCTAGTGAAACTTAATTTCAATTGGGAAATAATGCACCATAAAATATGATATGGAGAAATGTCATTAATATGATCTCAAAATATGCTAGGAAAAACATCATAGGCTGGTAAGTACTTGTCATTAATATGATCTCAAAATATGTATAATACCGCGCACACATTTTTTTTAATATTTTTTATAGAGAAACAATATACCATGCACACTTTAATAATCAAGATTTATAGCAAAACTAAATTGATTAATAAAATAGATAGTAAAGATAAATATAAACCTCCTACAGATATGAGTTTCTTTTGGCATAACAAATTAAGAAACTAAACACTTCTGCAAAAAAAAAAACTATAGCAAAATACGATAAATCAAAAGGGATAGAATCATAAGTAAAATTAGTAAAGGCCAGAAACTAACAATTAGAGGCCCAACGCCTAAAGTGATTTGAAAGGAGACATAATATTTTTTTTTTTTTTTATTTATTAAAGGAGACATAATATTTTAAAAGAGAAGATGTATACATACATCAAATGCATGAAAAAATTATTGTAACTTTGAAAGGAGACATAATATTTTTTCATAACATTTGTGATTGATGTATAATAATAATAATAATAATAATAATAATAATAATAATGGTAAGTTACGTGGAATTCATGTTGTTTTGATCATAATTTATTAAATTAAAAAATTTATGAGAAAAACCGTTTTCTTAATATTACTCGGGTAGATAAAGAGGTGATATTTCGTGCATTAAATACATGCAATATTTCTTTGAGCTTCTCCCACCTTTGGCCCGTATTGTAGTGAGCTGCACAGGAGACTAGCTTTGAAGTCAAAGACAGAAGTTAACCCTCCCCTTCCCCAAGGAAATAATTGCAGCCATATTATTGAATTTTTCTAAGTCAAATAAAATTCGCAGATTCCGTTCCGTACAAAAGTTTTCAGATCATCATCACATTGGCTACAATTGTTCTCTTCATTTTTTGTTTCTGGGATAGGTTTAGGTTGCACGTTTAGTTTATAGGACGGTGATCTTTGCAATCCCATTGCCTGTGTAAATGTCCAAAATTTCTCTTGATCATCACCAATAGGAAAATTAAAAGAAAGAAACTAAAAGGAACTATATATAATATTAACTAGCATGTAAGAATTGTAGTGCTGCTATTGATGCTAGTTTGGGTTATAAAACATATAAGATATTAGTTTGAATAAGACATTTGGAGGTGCTAAAATAGTTTTTTTTTTTAACAATTTTCATGATATTAATTATAATTACACTAAATTTCTCATTACACTACTATTATATATAATTTTGAAAATCATTGTTGGATATTACATATACAATATCAATTCATGATTACTGTTCGAGAAATTCTACTAAATACAGCACAAAATAAAAGAATAAATCGATCCAATAGTATCTCCTAAATTGAATGAAGATAGGTGCATAGGATTGTTTAGCTCAATTACAATTTGTTATGTTCAAGATTCTAGAATACAAAATATCTGAATAGAAATAGTATAAAAAATATGTTCATTAGTTTAGAGAAAAAATAACAATAAAAATCTAAACAATTTAATTTGTATGGAAAGCTAAAAAAAGCAAAATTCAATTTTGAATTTAATTAAATTTTCTCTAAGCATTGGTATTATATATATATATATATATATATATGATTAGGTTTTTTTATGGTTTTTTTTATATATATTGAACTCCTCGTTTTGTATATTGAATTAACTTACTTGGCATAAAAATTAAAAAAATTACATTATATGTGGCACATGAAGCAAAATTAAATTCTAATTGAATTCTAATTTTTACATTGAATTAACTAACTTAACACAAAAATTTAAAAACTTAGATTAGATGGGCTCGTGGCGCAAAATTAAACTCTAATTGAATTTCAATTTGAAATCTAATTAAATATTCTCTCTCCTTTGCCTATTAATATATATATATATATATATTATTAAATTTTGTTTTTGATGCAAATCAATCAGGCCGAAAAGCTAGTGGCCCTGGTGGGGTGTTAGTGTAGTTAAGCCCATTAAAACCTTGGGTCTAGAAGCCTGTATACCCAAAAGCTCAAAAGTCCATATACAATTCATATGCCTATGTCCACTAACCAATTTGAGAAAATTTTGGCCTAAATGCCTAACCATAGAACCATAAATAAGCCCAGAAAGAATTTGATAGGTCCCAATCCAAAAAAGGTTCGCTGAGCTGCTCAGTCTTGTAACTTTCTTCAGCTTCTAAACTAAACCCAAATTTTTAATACATAATTTCAAAGGGGAGAAGTTAAAAACATCAAATTTTCAAATAAGCAAAATGCAAGTCCAAAACAAATTTCAAAAAAAAAAAAAAAAAAAATCAAAGAACCATGTGATTATTAGTCATGAGCTTAGGCCAATGGTCTGTACTGTACTATGAGAACCTTATGAATGATTGATGACCCACATGATAAAACTGAAGCTTAGCTCGCAAGCTTTTTTTTTTTTTTTTTTTTTTTTTAGGCATCGGTTCCATTTGCATAGATCTTATGGACCCCACAATATTAGGCAGACAGAGCCAAGATTTCAGCTAAGGAGGAGCAAGATTGAAAGTAAAAATAATTGTGACAGCAAAATGTGCCATGCAAGACAATTGTAACAAAGTGTACATATTTGTAAGTGGTATTAGTATTATTGTTTTTCTCTACTTCTCATAATAGACCACTTTAACAAAAATAAGTCTAAAATTACAATTTTTTTGTTACAAAATTTTTCATAATCACTAAATGAGAAATGTTATGTCCATAACATTTTCACAACAAATCATATGTGATAGGTAATTATTGAAGGACAAAAAAGTAATGTTAATGGTAAGTTTAAATTAGAATCAATAGCAACTTACCACCTACGATTTGTTGTGTAAATGTTATGAAAATGTAATGCATGTAGCACTTCTCATTACTAAATTGGCAAATAGTAAATGATAAATAATAAATTAATATCAGTGGTTGGTCAAACAAGTTAAAAACTAAACTAGAGTAAAATTTTTTGTGATAAAATATTGTGTATATAACTTTTTTCTTTAACAATTGTGAGATTTATTGTGAAAAATGTTGTATAAGTAGTATTATTTATTGTTGAATTGCGGTGAGAAATTTAAAAATATTAAAAAGGCATGAAAGTTATCAAACGTACAAAACTTTGATGGTCTGTTTGGTTGGATGAGTGGAAAAGTGGGAGGATGAAAAAATGGAAGGATGGAAAATATTTAGTATTCCCTCTTGTGTGTTTGATTGAAGGGGTGGGAAAGTGAAAGGGTGGAAAACTCTTTTATTTGGTTGGAGAGAAAAAGGGAATGATGAAAAATATAATTTATATAAATTGACTATTATACCCTTGTTACATAATACGTAAGAAATAGATTTATTTATACTCATTAAATAATATAAAATTTACCACATCATACATATAAATTTATATTATTATTTTTATTATTATAATGTAAAAATTACAATAGTGTACATATAAATTTAATTGGGCAAAAGATTTTGTATCAACTTGATCAGATCACTTTGAAAAAAAATATAAAAAAGAAAAAAAAGAAGAGAACCTGGACGTTGGTGTGCTGTGAAGGTAAGGATGAGAAGAGGCAAAAGTGATAAGGATGAGAAGAGAAAGTCATCAGGTCATGAATGAGGGGTAGGTGAGGGTATTTGTGTAAAAGTTCTTTCATAGCACTTTTCTCCTCACATTTTCCTCCCGAATTGGGAGGATTAAAAAAGTGGGTTTAGGGGAGAAAACTTTCTCCCTTGTTTTCTGTCTCTCCTATTTTCCTTCCCCAACCAAACAATGGAAAACAGCAATTTCCACCCTATTTTCCTCTCTTTATTTTCCATCCACCTTATTTTCACTCCAACCAAACACACCCAGAGTCTTAAGTGGGACCCATTGAACTTTCTTTTAGTTATAAAATGACGAAAAAGTGATATATACTATATGGGGATATGAGCTTTTCTTTAACAATAGAAAGACTTTCTCATTTGTGTGAGGGCAAATTTGAGATGAAGGAAAATGAGAGGGGGCAAATTGCTTTTAGGCATTATTATATAGGTGTTTTGGGGAAGGTTAGAGGGGGCAATTGCCCCCTTTTTGCCGAGAAAATTCACCATATATCCGGCATATGTTTCCTCTCTCTCACATGGAGGTGAGCCCATTTCTATGTGAGAGAGAGGAAACATATACCAGATATATGGTATACCTCATCCCTCTTGCCCCCATCTGGCTTTGCTAGTGGTTTCAATCACAATATTTTATTTTATTTTTTTGGTTTGGTTTTTAGCAAAACATACTCAGAATTCAGAAGGGTTTGAAAGCCATGTCCTCAGTGTATTAAAAGTCCTCCCATCACATGATGACATTTGATCCAAGGATAGGTTTTGATTCTTGTCCATCCACTATCTTGTATTTTATTTTTTATATCTATTTTTATCTGTTAAAATGTGGACAATCTCATATCAATTGTGGATATATTTGTGAAATAATGAGTGTCAAAAGATTATTTTTCCTCCAAGGAATTGCTTGGCTTCATTTTGCCAAAATTAAAAAGTGGCGTAAATACATTGTACCGCTATTTACAAAGTAATTTTTATGTACTCCGGAGTATAAAGTGTGGTACTTTTTCCTCTTACATTCATAGTGAGGTCCACTAATTAAATTCATAGTGGGGTTCATCATAAATATGAGAAAAGTATGTATCATTTCTTCATATTTTAGGAGTACCTAAGAATTTTACCTGTTTATGTCATACCAAACTTTCCTTTTTAATTCTTTGGACACAAAAAATAAAAAAATAAAAAAATAAAAATTACTGTCTTAAAGGGTACATAAATGCATACAACTGCATGCCCAATCAACCAAGAATCTTATATAGCTTTATTTCAATTGAGGCCACAGTCACTATGAGTCTTTTCCATCAATCTTCTGTTCCTCTTCTCTCTTTCACTGGATTGCCAGCTACCGCTAGAACTTGCTTTTCACATAAAACAAATGGTAGTGAGAGTCGTTCCCCCAGTACAGTCCGATGCATGGCATTTATCCAAAAGAAATTCCGACAATTCAAGCATTATTAGGAGAACGGCAAATTACCAACCTCCGATTTGGGACTACGACTATATGCAGTCACCGATATGTGAATACGTGGTATGGATTCTGTTCTTCTTGTTATTCTTGCTCTTGGTTCTTAGAAGTAGAAGCATTTAGTATCGTTTTTTTATTTTTATTTTTTATTTTATTTTATTTTTATTTTTAATTAGAGAATGCCACTCTTACTCTAGCTTATTCTTACTCCACTTTTCTAATCCACAAAATTGAAAGAATGAGATCTAAAATATATGAGACCATAATGGTTAAATATTATAGTGTTGAACTAAAAGTATAAAAAAAGCTATGTAGTTTTATTAATTTTTTTCCTAACTATGGAGTTATATCATTACAGTCGAAAGAAAAGTGTAATTTTATCTAAATGATTGTTGTGTAGGGAGAATCATGACTGGAAGAGTCAACAAGTTGATGGAAGAAGTGATAATGATGCTAGACAAAATGGTACGTGGATCCGGTAAATAAACTAGAGTTAATCGATCTCTTGCAAAAACTTGGTTTATCATATCATTATGAGGATGATATAAAGAAATTGCTGAAGAGCATATACGACAATATTTCGAACAATGATATATTGGATAAGGAGGCTTTGTATGCTGTTGCTCTCAAATTTCGACTCCTTAGACAGCATGGATATAATGTTTCTCAAGGTAACCAAAGGAAGCACTTTCTTTGTCCACATTAAAAGATCAAAAAAGTGGGGATTGTATATCTAAATATACTTTGAGTTTAATCCATCTTAAATGAGATATGCATTCTTGATTGCAGAGGTTTTTAGTAGTTTCACGGGTGAGTTGGGGGAATTTAAAGCACACCTTTATGAAGATACTAAAGGAATGCTGTATCTGTTTGAAGCATCATATCTATCTATGGAAGGTGAAAATGTCTTAGAGCATGCAAGAGATTTCACAACTAAGCATCTAGAAGAATTCGTTAAGAGAAACAAAGATGAGTATAGTTCCATAATAGTTAGCCATGTCCTGGAGCTTCCATTGGATTGGAGGATATGCCAAGGTTGGAGGCAAGGTGGTTCATGGATATATATGATAGAAGTGATGACATGAATCCTACTTTGCTTGAGCTTGCTAAGTTGGATTTCAACATGGTGCAAGCAACATACCAGGAAGATTTAAGACATCTATTAATGTAATAGATCATTATTTCTCACTTCATGTTGTGATTTAATTTATTCTCTTAAACTAATACGGTATCCCTTGTCTCATATAATTAAGGTGGTGGAGGAGTACAGGTCTTGGGGAAATGTTGAACTTTGCTCGGGACAGGTTGATAGAGACATAGAGAGTTTCCTATGGACTGTGGGAATGAGATTTGAGCCTCAATTTGGATATTTTAGGAGAATGTGCACTGGGGTTAATGTACTTATAACAATGATTGATGATATTTATGATGTGTATGGTAAGTTAGATGAACTAGAGCTCTTTACAGGTACCGTTGAAAGGTTGGTAATAATGTACTTCGTTTTACATGCTTCTTCTTCTTAAGTATATGCTTCTTTACTACTTAATTTGGTTATAATTAATACAATTTACAATGTAATTTCAGGTGGGACGACATCAATGCAATGGAGAAGCTTCCAGACTATATGAAGCTATATGTTTCTACGTTCTCAATAACACTCTCAACGAAATAGCTCTTTACACTCTCAAGGAACAAGAATTTCACATCCGTTCTTACCTAAAAAAAGCAGTACATATTTGCTCCCTATATTAATGATTTTTTTTTTTAATTTCTCACTTTGTTGAATATTAAATTTCTATATGTAGAATGTATCATATTTCTAATTCACAAACCAATATTTTTTATGGTTCAGTGGGCAGATTTATGCAAATCTTATCTAGTGGAGGCAAGGTGGTATTATAGTGGGTATACGCCGAGCTTATAAGAATATAACAACAATGCATGGATCTCAATATCCGGACCTGTAATTCTAGTGCATTCTTATTTTTTTAGTTACAAATCCAATAACAAAGGAGTCCTTGCAATACTTAGAGGAGTATCACAATATAATTCGTTTGTCATCAATGATTCTACGATTTGAAAATGATTTAGGAACATCTCTGGTATGCAATTTCAATAAAGATGATTATAGTGTTAATTTTTGTAACAATATGAATGATATACTACTAATCTTCTTTGTCTTCTATTGAATTTATGATGAGTTAAAAAAGGGGGATGTTCCCAAATCAATCCAATGTTACATGCATGAAACTGGAGCTTCAGATGAAGATGCAAATGAGTAAATACAAGATTTGAGTGGTGTAACATGGAAAAAAATGAATAAAGATCGAGTTGCAAAATCTCCCTTCTCCGAGACTTATATTGGGATTGCAGTGAACCTTGCTAGCTAGGGGGAATACGTTCTTTTATCATCATGGAGATAGGTTTGGGGTTACAAACTTTGAGACTAAGGATCGAGTATTATCATTGCTTGTTCAGCCATTTCCTTTATAAATATACAATGTGGAACCACAACATCAATTTTAAGAATCAATGTTATGGATGAGGTGATCATGGGAATCAATATTGTGTTAATAACAAATTGCTTTGCAGATAGAGTTCTTTTAATTTTGATATTTAATTTTAAAATGAATGGTTAAGATTGTACCATGTTACTAACTCACTTATAAAAATTTATAATAATGCACCGAATCATCTATTTAAAACCAATAAATTGAATTCTTGATCTCACTATCGTGTTGACACCACCCAAGTTTGTCTTTGGCAAGATCTCAACGCCAAAGATGACAGAGAAGTTGGCGGCACCATCGGACTTCATTGAACTTGATCTTCAGAGTATTAGAACTCTCTATCGGCCTCCATTGAGCTTGGGTTTCCTAGGTACTTCTTTGTGGGCCACACACAAGAAACACCACCTTTTCCATAACCCAAAACAACTCAGTTTCTAAGAAGAACGATTTAGGATGGTGGTTGATAATACAAGAAAACAACAATCACACGTTCCTATCAAACTCCCCAATTTCCGTATCATATTAATTATTCTATTCATCCGAAATTGTTGGTTGTGTTGAAACCCACCATTTTAAAGGAACATCCTTTGTTGTCTTGTCTCTTAATTAAAAAGATAGAATTTTCCAAAATTACCAATAAACAAAGTTCTCAAAAACTTTTATCGTATAAAGTGCTTGTTTTTTATAGGGGCATGGTTGGAAACTCAATTAATTAATGACTTTTAATTTTAGAAATATAACAAAATTTTGGGATATCCCAAAATGGAATACATGACCAACAATTTGAGGCAAAGTGAGTAATAAAAATTATTAGAAGTGATTTAAAATTGATAAGAGAGAAAAAGATAGACTATATATAGGGGTGTTCGTGGTATGGTGCGGTGCGGTTTTGGATCATTGTTAGCACAACACTTTGTGGCGTGATTTAGTTAAAATCATAACTGCATCGCACCTTATTTTTGCGGTCACATGTGTGGTGTGGTGCGGTGTAGTGCGGTGTAGTACGGTTTAGAGTTTAACCAAAATTATAGCTGCATCGCATCTCATTTTTGCTATCACATGTGCAATGCTGTGTATAAGATGCAGTTTGAATGGTTTGAAATCGGTATATTTTTCAAATTTTGGATTTTTCCTACTCAAGCCAAAACTAATTTTATCCTTTGTTTTGAGCCAAGTTTTAAACTATTGAGTTAGTTAAACTTTATTTTGAGCTGGCTTTCCTAGTCAACACTTAATAGGGTTATCAAACCTTTTTTTTTTTTTTTTTTTAAACTAGGGTTATTAAACTATTAATAATATATTTAATAATAAAAATAAATAAAAATATTAATATATAGAGAGGGTACAGTGCGGTGGGGTTTGTGCAGTTTTCTTATTATAAAATCGCAAACTGCATTACACCATGTGGTGTGATGCAGTGCGGTGCACTATTACTTGCAGTGCGGTGCACTATTACTTGCGGTGCGGTGTGGTTATGCCATTTTGCAGGCGGTTTTAGTACAGCTTTTATGGTTTATACGATTAATGCGGTTTAGTGAACACCCCTATATATATATATATATATATATATCAAACAAAAAGAGAGTAATTAAAATATTCTTTCCAATCCTCTCATTTTGGAGAATTTCCATCGCACCATCTCTCTTTCACCCTTAGTCCTTCATATTGCTTTGGAACTTTGGCAAGTTCGTTGTTGTCGGAGACAAACTTTGTGCCGTCGGTGTTGTATGACAATGAGAAGCGAGGAGGAGAGGCATTTAGGTTTCAGATTTTATTTTATTTTTTGAAAAGTAAAATAAATTAAAAGTCTCAAAATCTTATGCATCAATGATGTGGCTTCATTATTTTAAGTTTTTGTTAGTGAATTAATGACATGGTACAATCTTATCCATTCAGTTTAAAATGAAATGTTAAAATTAAATGAACTTCATGTGGAATGATGATTCATTCTTGGCTGAGCAGCATATTGCAATCCAATCAAGACATCAAGTTCTAGTGCCAAAACATCATATGTTTTTAGCCAATTGAGGAGAATTTGAGAGTCAATTTCTAGGTTTATATGTTTATATTCTAATTACTGAAGCCATTTTTAAACCATATCTAATAGCCTATATTTTTGCAATACTATTTAAGGTAGTGCCAATGTGATTTGAGAAACCTTTTACCCATCTTCCCTGACTGTCTCTTAATATGCCTCCATCTCTTGCTTTACCATGGTTATCTTTAGAACGACCATATGTATTTAAAGTAAAAAGAGGGGATTGTGGAGGATCCATTCATTTTGTGCATTAGCTGGTTTAGTGTTTCAGAACGAAGATTAAATATCCTATTATTCCTAGATAGTTACTCCTAATTTATTACTCAACCTCTAGCCTCTACCGTTTCCAATACTTCCCATTTTATTTTTGCATGAGAGAGTTTGAGAGAGAGAGGGAGAGAGAGCTCTTATACTACAATTCCTCTTCATTAGCAGTAACTATCAATTCCACTAGAAAAATCCAAAACAAAACCCTAAGCCCCTAAACTTTCAGATCGACATCCACTATTGCTTGTCCTCCTCCCTATAGCCGCACCAAGTGCATGCGGCTTGGATTGGTAGATCAGCTTCTCTGTCTTTTTTTTTTTTTTTTTTTTTTTTTTTTGTTATAATTTGATTTTACTTTTATGAGAACTAGATTTTGTTTTATGTCTTATGTGTTGATTGTGTCTCTCCCGTTTAGAGACATTTGAGGGAGAAAAATAAATTCGATTGAGCTTTGTAGCCGTTGAGAGGTGAATATTTTACTAGGTTGTGACCAATTTTTTTTTTTTTTTATAATTTTATTTTGCTAATGAACAATACTCTTCAGACCAAGAGAGTGACTTTTACGTAGTTTTTTTTTTTTTTTTTTTTTTGGGGGGGGGCAATTTTGAGAGATTTTTGGAGCATCATTTTGTGATTTTACTCTCTAAATTAGAAAGGATTTTGTGTTTGCCACATCTGTTGGAGATGCTTTAGTGGCAAGTGCTTTTACTTTCTAAATTAGACAATATTTTGTGTTTGCCCCATTTGTTGGAGATGCTCTAGTGGTAGGTTAAAAAGAGATATTTGTGGTGGGCTCAAATGAGAATCAATAACATATTTCTAATTAAAATTTGTTATGAAAATGTTGTGGATGTAGCACATTCCTTATGTCAAGTTATAGATAATGAGTTAATCAATTATTTGTAAACAATTAAAGCATATGTTATCAATTGCATAAGATCAATTACATTGGGAGACATCAATATGGTGACTAAAGTGGAAAACAAAAGAAAAATTATAAAAGAGACAAGTCAGTACGAGGGAAACCCCTTCTCAAATGAGCAATCTATTATAATAAAGAGAAATTTAATTATTTAATGCAAAACCGCAGTATGTTTACAAAAGGAAAATAAATCAGATTATTGTGATAAAAACAATGTGGAAAAATAAATAAGACACAATATGGTTACAAAGGGAGAGCCCTCAAGGGCTTTAAGGCTTACTCTTAGTGAAAGAATCCACTAGTGAAATTGAAATTTACAAATAAAATTAACCCTTACTTTAGTTTTCTACCTCTAGTAGAAGTTATTATTGTGTAGCTTCATCCTAGTTGAACTCTTCCACCATGGTTGTTTGACTTCAAGTATTGACTTGAAGATTTTTTTTTTTTCACTGTAGCAAGTTTGTTGTAGGAGCTTTGGCTTCAGCTTCTTCCCCAACCAATCTTTAGATCTACTTTGATATCTCTAGAACGATGATTAATTTTGAGAAAAAAAAAACTTGGTTAAAAAACCCTAGGCATACAAGCGAAGCTCTCTCTCCTCTAACAGTTTCCCTTTAGGTCAACTTATAATGTCCCATTTATAAGTTGGGCTCAAAATATACAAAGAGTTTAGGTGACTCATGGTCCTAATTAAAAACCAGGTTCTCACAGCTCGATAGACAGAGGTTGCTGACGAACTCAGCTAATTGAGATTAGATAAAGGCTGTTGTCGAACTCAACTGATTGAGGTTGCTATCGAGCTGATAGAATTTTGATTTGTACCAGTTTAATTTTTGGTCTTGTCTTGATCTCAAATTACAACTCCACTACACAACAAGACTCACAATTTGACATGGTTTGACAACACGGATGCTATCTTGATTCTTGATGCTATAGGAAGTGATGAGTTGTTGGCTTTACATGAACTTTTGAGTGGTAATCACTATCTAGTCCTAAACGCTCAGTTGACAGGAAAATAAACTAGTGAGGTTTTAGTTGGCAACCCGAGCAGATTATTGGATGAGAGGACACGACAAGACTTGTAGTATAGGTCCTATAGGATGACCCAATCTATATATGAATTTTAGTTGGTAAGATGTTTGAATTGCTTACTTATGACACAGGTGTGATCATTTTTTTTTTTTTTTGATATGAAATCAACCTTCATTAAGAACTGGAAAAAGGCAATACATCTTGGATAAGAGCTTGCTCAATACAGCAAGGAATCTCTTCAATCCAACTAATAAAATCAGCAACATTAGATGCATTCTTTGCTAAAAGGTGTGCAGGGACATTCCCTTTCCTACGGACATGAGAAAAAGCAATGTTTCTAAACACCTTACACACATCCAGAATACCCAAAATAATAGGTTCCACAACTGCAGGAGGAGTAGTGGTCCCACGAAGAGCATTAATCAAATTTATAGAGTCTCCCTCCAACACCACGTCCAGCAGACCCACATCTCTTGCAAACAGCACCCCAGCCTCAAGCGCCTTTGCCTCAGCCTCCAAAGCACCCAGAGGAGCCTCCACTTTCTGACTGAGCGCAGCTTCCACTCTACCCAAGTCATCCCTTATCAGCACCCCAATGCCTGCGTTTTTTTGCTTTGAGAAAATGGCGCCATCAACATTTATCTTAAACCACCCCCCAACCGGCGGAGACCACTTCGCAGGCAACTCCATAACTGCTTCCTCAATGACCTCCGTTTCTAGAGAGGCACCATACTCCGCAAGGTAACCCAGCGCCCACCTCACCAGCTCTTGGCTTGACTTTCCACTCCCACCAAGCCTTACCCTGTTCCTGTTTTGCCACAAAGCCCACGCCAGCGTAAGCACCTTCGCTGCCACAACGTCACTGCCCCCCTCAATTATAAGTAGCTGCCACATCACATCCATAAAAGACGTGCCCTCCGTTTTATCTATCAGCCACGGGATTTTAGAGCAGCTCCAAACCTCCTGCACCGTCAAGCAACTCCACAGAGCATGCCCAGACGACTCCGGAGCTTCATGACAGCTATCGCACCGGTCATCCTCAATCACCTTACGCTTCATTAAGTTTCTTTTAGTGGGTAAAGCTTCGCGACAAGCTCTCCACCCAAAATGGCGAATTTTATGAGGGACCGGCAGGCACCAAAGTCTCTTCCAGAAGCGCCGAAGAAGCCCACCATCGGAGCAGCCACCCCTCACCCCAGTAACCGCCAGCTTCCGAGCAAGACAGTAAGCACTCCTTACGCTGAACCGACCATTCTGTGTTTCAGTCCAGACCTGTTTATCCCCTGGCAGCCTAGTACTTAGAGGGATGCCTTTGATTACTTCGGCCTCATGGGGGAGAAATAGAGCGTCCACAACGGAGTTCTTCCAGCAAACAGAGGGCTGGTCAATCAGCTCATGGACCCGAGTGTCTTCATGCAAAAAGAGCCGTGGAGATGTGACTTTAAACGTAGAAGGCACAGGCAGCCATTTATCTTCCCAGACCCTGACATTTGCACCATTACCAATTCTCCATCTTACTCCATTTTTTACCAGACTTTGCGCCGCCATTATACTACGCCATGTATAGGAGGGGTTATGACCCAAAGAGGCATTAACAAAGTCACTCCTTGGGAAGTATTTTGCCTTCAATATTTTATATACCAAGGATTCTGAACCCACCTGCAGCCTCCAACCTTGTTTTGCAAGGAGGGCGAGATTAAACAATTTTAGATTCTTAAAGCCTAACCCGCCAGCTCCTTTAGGCTCGCACATCTTTTCCCAACTAATCCACGGAATTTTCCTCTCTTCATTCCTTTGACCCCACCAAAAGTTCCTGACCATACCTGTTATCTCATCACATAGGGAGTCCGGGAGCTTGAAGCAGCTCATAGTATAAGTTGGAACAGCGAAAGCTACGGCCTTAATAAGGATTTCTTTACCCGCTTTAGACAACATCCTCTCTTTCCAGCCGGATAACTTCTTGCCAATCTTTTCTTTGATATCATTGAAGGTGCCTCTTTTATTCTTCCCAACAAGTGATGGGAGCCCCAAGTATTTCTCGTGTTGTTTGATAACTTGGGCTCCAAATCGCCTCTTAATTTCCTCTTGGGTACACTTAGGAGTGTTTCTACTGAAGTAGAGAGATGTTTTTGCCCGATTCAATTGTTGGCCAGAGGCTTTTTCATAAATTTCAAACACCCTTTGAAGAGAGTCACACTCCCTTAAGGAAGCTTTGCAGAAGATGATGCTGTCGTCAGCAAAGAACAGGTGAGATAATTTCGGGCAACCCCGGCAAATGGCAATGCCCTCCATTTGACCCGTATGAACAGCAGCTTTGATAAGGGAAGAAAGGCCCTCTGCGCAAAGGAGAAAAAGGTACGGTGATAATGGATCGCCCTGTCTGATGCCCCTAGACGGTATAATGCACCCCCTAGGGCTCCCATTAATCCTAATGGCATAGGTGACAGAAGTAATACATTGCATAATAAGGTTAATCCATTTTTCAGCAAAACCCAGCTTGGTCATAATTTTCTCCAAACAAGTCCACTCAACCCTATCATACGCCTTGCTCATATCAAGTTTAAGGGCCATCTCACCCACCTTCCCCCCTCTTTTCTGATTTATATGATGCATGGATTCAAAAGCTAACAAAACATTGTCAGTGATAAGCCGCCCCTGTACAAAAGCGCTTTGGGTATCACTGATAATGGCAGGCAGAAATTTTTTGAGCCTATTAGCTATAGCTTTAGAAGCCAATTTGTACACCACATTACATAAACTAATTGGTCTATAATCAGAGACAAACTTAGGGTCATTAGTTTTAGGAATAAGGACAATATGAGTATCATTAAAGTTTGGAGGGATAATACCATTGTTGAGGAAGTCCAGCACAGTTTTTGTAACCACTGCACCACTAGTACTCCAGAAATGCTGGTAGAAAAGAGGCGGCATTCCATCAGGTCCAGGGGCTTTGAGTGGGAACATCTGCTTCAGAGCAACCCGCACCTCGACGCCAGAAAACTCCCGGGTCAGTTCTTCATTCATTTCCAGGGTCACTCTTGGTTGGACTGCATCCAGAATTTCAGTGAAATCAACCGGGTTACTCGATGAAAACAACTCCCTGAAATACTCAACTGCTATTTCCTCCACTTTCTCTTCATCCTCCTGCCACACATTATTAACATCCATCAGTCCCTCCACAGAATTTTTCTTCAGCCGAGCAGAGGCTTTTGCATGAAAAAAACTGGTATTCCTATCTCCCCCCTGAAACCAGTTTAGTCTAGAGCGTTGCCTCCACATCGAATCTTCTTTATCCAACCAACGGTTTAATTCCACTCTGGTGTTCCTCAATCAGGTGTGATCATTTGATTCACAAAAAACCTTTGTTTTAGCGGTGGCGGAGCCAGGATTTTGTGTGGGGCAATTCACTAGAAAATGAAATAAATTTTTTTTTTCAAAAGTTTTTGTCGAGTTTAAGTACTTTATAGGTTTATATAAATCAGTGTGGACAAAATTTAGTTACAAAATTAATTGCAGGTTACAACCAATTTTTATTTAATAAGGTTGTATCCTCTAATAAAAAGAAGAAGGTTGTCAAAATTCACCTTCAATAAAAGACATGGAGTAATTTTGTAGCCTAATGCTATAATAAATTTTGTAGTTAAATTTTGTACAATCAATATTATTTAAATTGTCCATAAATTTAATTTTTTTAAAATTAAATTATTTATTATTAAGTATCATGGTTAAGATTAAAAAATTATTAATTGAAAAAAGATGTTTAAAAATTAGAAGAAAAAAAATCGGTGAATGCCTAAAAATAAATTAAATAACCAATCAAATATTATATTTTTATATTTATATGATGAGTAATGCTACAGACACAATATTTTCACAGCTTTTCTCATAACATTTGTAGGGTCACAATTTGGAGCTCAAGCCCAACAAAGGTCTGAGTCAAGGTCCAAAGAGCCCAATCCAATAAATTTCTAGAGAGCAGATTGAAGAGCTAGAGTTAAGCAAGATTGCAAACGGCTAAAATAGCATTCAACTCAAGAGCATGCAAGCACACCACGCGTGAAAATGGATCAATACCCCATCCGAGAAGATCCTTTTCCATTGTTTACCATTTTTCTCCTATTACAAGTGGAATTCCGTATCTCCTTTTCTTTTTCTTCCACCCCTTTTGCAAGGGGGGTCTTTTACATTTTATATTCACCCACGGATCATCTTCATCATACACTTGTTACCCATATGGGTTGCTACTTGAGTACCTGTCCCATCAGCCACCTTTTCTGGCTTTCTGTGAGTTGCTGTTGCCAATGTAACACTATTCAGGGGTCTCCTCCACATAAATACAGCTAGGAAAGTAGTTGATGGGCATTTAATGTGGAGGCAGTAGCTTTTCTGTTAGACATTTCTGGGCCCTTATCTTTTCTGCACGTGTAGGGATCTTCCTCGCCATAAAAGTCTTCTGGTGGATCACCTGAACTGCTGAGGTACAATGCCAACCGGTATTTGATAACATCCGAGGGTGAGTTCCCCTCGAATAACCTCAATTCATTCCGTCTTTTACAGTCCTGGGCCTGGGACTTCTCCTAGTTGCTCACCCCTCCTCGGATACTTCATGCTTAAGATAAGGCCCAAGGCCCAGCGTGCATTATGGGTTTTTACCCCTCACAACATTAAATTGACAAGTTCTTACTGATTTTTATCTAGACCAACCACTAATATTATTTTATTACCAACTAATATTATTTCAGTTTAGTGTTGCTAAAACTACTTCAAGTGGATAGGGTAATGACCTTTATAATATGTTTGCCTTTTGATATGAGGTTTGTTAGGTTCATAGTTAAGTATATGATTTATGTATATAGTGTTGGTAGGTTGATGGTTAGTTCAATTGGAGTATATACGAGATCGTTGAGAAATTTTCAAATTCTTTGAGCATGGGGCCCACATATCTATGAGAGAAATATCTCATACGTTGAGTGTATATGATACATACATGGTAGTTGAAGAAACAAAATTAATAAATAACATTCATGGTAGTTGAAGAAAAAAAATCCAAAAATATGATAGTCACAACAACATGGATTTCCAAAAATATGATTGTTCAATTAAAAGAAATTCTTTTTAAAAAAAGTCAGGTTTTAAAAAATGTGTTCGCTACGTTCAAATGATTGATTGAAAAATTGAAAATACCTTTAGAAACAAAGAACAAACTAAACATAAGAAAGAATAAAAATGTAATAAAAAAGAATGAAAAGCTAAAAATTTTAGATGTTTTGATGTTGGGTGTATTGTAAAGTAAGTTGTTAAAATAAATAAACTTTTTGAGTTATTAAAAGTTATAATTTTTAGCAATTTTACTATAAGTGCTCTTATATGATATATTAGGTGATTTGTATGTTATATTATAGAACATATACAATTAAATAAAACAAAACAAATATCTTCTTAAAAAAAAAAAAAAATTGAAGAGGAGTCACATAACCCACGTGGTGTTGTTTTTTGAAGACAAAGGAGACAAGCGCACAATCAAGCACAGGAGGATTAATTACAAAGCATACTTAAGAAGGAAATTTTTTGGGGATGAAAAGCATGCTCAGGAAGATTTTTGTCGTGTATTGAAAATGCTAGAATTACAATTTTTATTACAATTTGTTCATGTGGTAAGTTGTGAGTGATAGAGTAAAAAGGGTGAGTTCATGTGGCTCCACACCTCCACAACTCACAAATTACTATGTAAGTAAATTGTGGCAAAAATTGTCCTTCTTCCCATTCCCTTTGACGATGGAGTATGAACCAGTTCCATTCCCTTTAATGATGGAGTCTGGACCAATCAATTACTTGGCTTTACTATGCCGAAGAGAGTGGGTTTTTTTTTTTTTTTTTTTGGATTAAAAAAAGGCTTAATATATATTGTACTATTGTTTACAACATACCAAATTGTCCTTTTTTACTTCCTTGGAAACAAAAATTAAAAAAAAAAAAAAAAAAAGAAAAAAAAAAGAGGGGGAAATGATAGCACTTTTAAGGGTATAGAGCTGTCTTATTCCCTTTGATGATGTAGTTTGGACCAATCAATTGCTTGGCTTCACTATGCCAAAAAGAGTGGGTTTTTTTTTTTTTTAATATATATATATATAATATTAAAAAAATGCTTAAATATTGTAAAGTTGTAATTTACAACTGTGTTTTTATTGGCTTTTATTCCGTGCCAAATTTGATTGTAATTATGTTCAATCGTTTAAACCCTGTATTTGTTGTGGGATTTGTTGTAAGGGTTGAGTGATAGAGAGAGTGTTTGAAGACTCAAGCATTTGAAGACTGAAGAATTCTCGCGGGTGTCTCGCGACCTAGCATCTCGCGAAGTGAATCATGTGCCAGGCACATGCTGGAATGCGAAGAGTCAGGCCAGGTGGAGACAGCTATGTCTCGCGAGTATCTCGCGGGTAAGACCTTCCCGCGAGACACCCGCGAGGCTATCTGTTCTGCCAGCCTGTACTTTTTGAGTCACACCTTTTACACCTATCCTATATATACCATCATTACCCACAATTGTTGAGGAATGCTTCAGAGAGAAAACCCTAGCCAAACACATTGGTAATTAGAGATTGTCTTCCCCATCTTTCTCTATACAATTGCTTGTGGTATCTCCTCAACCCTTCCCTCTCCATTATCCATATCTTTAAGAGGTTGATAGCCCAAACACTTACCACACCTTTGAGAGTATTGTGTGACGTTTTGGTGCTGTTGGGAAGTATTGGAAGAAGCCTAGAATGGCAGATGCAACATGGAGCTTGTTGCGGGATCCGGATAACTAGGACAAGACACGGTTCCGAGAAGCCTTGTTGGAGTAGGAGCTTGGAGGGCTTAGGTACAGCGGGTAGACTAGACTTGGAGGGTCTTTTGCTAACCCATGTATCCCAACTGATTGTCTAGTGGATCGATTTCCGCTTGGAGGGCGGCGGAGAGGTTTTTCGCCGAGGTCTTCGGTTTCCTCTTCGATAACACGTCTCGGTGTTATCTGTGTTTGCATCTTTCTTCCCTACTCTTGTTTATTTCATTTTTACTGCTGTTTTACTTTAAATATGGATTAGAGTAGTTGTCTTGCTTATACGCTTGTGTTTACACTATTCCGCACTTATCATTAAGTTAGTGTAAAATCAACCAAGCCGTAATTTTAATTTGGGGGTCTAAACCACTCGTGTGTTTTCAACACATTTTCGAGCTTTCAATTGGTATCAGAGCGGGTACACTTGTTGAGGTTTAAATACCTAAGTGTGTTCCTTGACCCTTGTTGAGATGGACCGGTCTCAATCGCTCAATGTTCCACCATTTTTTTATGGAAATAATTATGCATTCTGGAAAGTTAGAATGAGAGCATTTTTATGCTCTATCGATGATACCGTTTGGGATGCGGTTGAGATAGGTTGGACTAAGCCGGTGGCTCCTAAGTCCACTTGGGATAAGACTGCTCTAGCAACAGCCAACGCTAACAGTAAGGCCTTAAATGCTATTTTTTGTGGTGTGTCCCCTGATGAATTCCACAGGATTTCTCACATTACAGTAGCCAAGGAAGCTTGGGAGATTTTGGAGACTACCTATGAGGGTACAAAGAAAGTTAAGGACACGAAGCTTCAGATGCTTACCACCAAATTTGAAGAACTCAAGATGGGTGATGATGAACCATTTGATTCATTCTATGGGAAGCTCAATGAAATTGTCATTGCTAAACTCAATCTTGGGGAGAAGATTGAAGACACTAAGGTGGTGAGAAAAATTCTGAGGTCCCTACCTGAAAGTTTCAGGGCAAAGGTTACAGCCATAGAAAAAAGCAAAGACTTTGATGAAATCAAAATCCAAGAGTTGATCGGGTCTCTCCAAACGTATGAGCTGGGACTGCCTTCTCATAAGACGAGCAAATCGCTTGCTCTTAAAACCATCACCAAAAGAATAAATGATTCCTCCGAAGAAGATGGAGTGGAGAAGGAAGTAGCATATCTTGCAAAGAACTTCCGCAAATTTCTGAAAATGAAGAATAGCGGGAAACTGTTCAATAGAGGAAAGTTCTCTCCGTGAAGAGGCGATAAGAAAGAGTTTAATAGAAAAGAAGGGAAGGATTCTCAACCTTCTTCTGATATTGTGTGCTATGAGTGCAATGGCCATGGACATCTAAAGAAGGAGTGTCCGAATTTTCTGAGAGGAAAAGGAAAAGCATATGCTACAACGCTCAGTGATTCTGATTCTTCTGATTCTAACTCGGAAGAGAGCTGCGACGGTGAGGGAAACTACTCCGCCTTCATGACCATTGATCATGTAGACTCTTCGGATGACTTGGGAGCACTTGTGAAGGAACTTGGTGAGCACTCTGATTCAGAATCTGTTGGAATTGAGGAAGAATCAGATGCGGAAGAGGTAGAGAGTACAGCTAATCTTCAAGAAAACTATTCATCACTCCTTGAGAAGTCGGGAGAATATGCAAGGGTAGCCAAGGCGGCTGTCAGAAAAATGAAGAAGGCTGAGGAAGATTACCGGAGCCTCATGGTCAGACACAGGGAGGCAAAATGCGAGATAGAAAAGATGAATGGTGAGCTGTCAGAAGCTTACTTAAAGATCAGATTTCTTGAACAAGAGGTGGTGCAAGCGCAAGCCAAGATAGATAGGGTCTCCTCCAGAAAGTTGGATGATGTTATCTCATCCCAAAAACATTCCTCAGACAAGTCCGGATTGGGATATACCGGAGTGAGTAGCTCATCAGTCAAAGCTACCAAAGAAGTAAAATTTGTGAAGGCCGTAGAGCCAATTATAGAGGAGGCCGTTTCTGAGAGTGTTAAGGTTGAAAAGAAGAATGTAATTGAGCAACGGATGGTGAATAAGCCCCGAAATCGATCTGTTGGAAGACATGAAACCAGAGCAAGATCTCTTTCAAGACCTCAACGGGGTCCTAGAACAGATTATGTATGTCACTATTGCGGACTGCGAGGACATACTAGACCAAACTGCCAAAAGCTGAGAGCAGATAACAATGCAAGCGCACCGCGGTCACGAGGAAGAAGAAATGATAATAGAGCTTGGAGTGGTGAGAACTCAAGAAGCCAAAATCGTGATCCCGGAGTGACAGACGTGATGAAGATGATCGGTGCCTTCACCACTTGCTTGGAGAGTTTTACCAGGAGGTTTGAAAGTCCCAACTCTCGTACCCAATCCGTCAAGGATATCACCCCAAACGCACGTGACGTGTGGGTGAAGAGGGGTACTCATGCATAAGCATTATAATATGTCCATGCATAAATTCTTTCCATGTGTAGGGACATTTGTTGTTGCATCATTTCATGCATTGCTTTCATTTTAATTCTCTTTTGTTTGGTTTAAACCTCTTTTTGTTGATCTTCTTCTCTTGTTTTGTTTTGGGTGTGTTTCAAAAAAAAAAAATTCAAAAACCCATAAAAATTGAAAAATCTCAAAAAGTTTGATCACGTGTTTCGTGCATATCTCATGTGAGTTTGGCCTAGTACCTTCGTACTTATGGCGTAGTGCATTTACGATCTTAGCTTGATATGTATGCACTCTTTTCTATGTGGAAGAAACCCTGAAAACTATGTGTAACTGTTGTAAATAGATCTTCAAGCCTGTCATGAATGATTGGTCAATAGTCTTGTTGGTCTTGATACTTGCATAGACTTGTGTCTATATCTCTTCCCACTTTATTTTTATGTTTTTGCAAAAAGAGCTCACCAATTGTAAATCTCCAAATGAAAAGAGATATTGAGCTGCAAAAGCCTGTCGCACACACTAGTATTTGATTAGGAAAAATGGAAAGCGACTCTTTTAATGTAAATTTTATGGTGCTCAAAAAGCCAAAGGCTTATCATCAAAATTGAAATATCACAAATTTCAAGCACCTTCCTCAAAATGAGATGTTTTGTCCATACGAAACAAAATGGACCTATTGTTATACTTTATGAAGAAGCCAAATGAAAAGCTTCTAAGTTATGTTTTCAATGTGTGGGAGGTCATATATACTCATTTCTATAATGGAGATAGTCCACATGATTTCGTATCAGTTATGCATGACTCGTGTGAATTGATCATTGAAGTTTCGCTCTGGTCTAAGGACTATTTCACATTTGATACTCACACACAACACACAAGTTTTTGATTCAATCAATGCCTATCTCATTTGTGTGATTGTATATGTCCAAATGTGATGTGTATGCCCATGAACTTGTTGATCAAATCCAAAAAGATTTTTGTGAGTTTTATTAGTTTTTGAAAGTGATTTTATACTTTCTTGTGTTTCTTTTTGGTCAAAATACTTTTTGTGTGTTTTTCATCAAAAAACTGGTTCAGGGGTTGTTTCGCGAGAAGCTCGCGACTAAGATGCTTCCCGCGAAAAGGTTTAAGGGAAATATTTTTCCATCCTGTTACACAGAGACTTTCGCGACTGTCTCGCGACCAACAGCTTCTCGCGAAATGCTGTTTGGCAAAAACTGGAATTTTCTCAAAATCAGACAGAGAATATCGCGACTGTCTCGCGACTGTTTCGCGACTTAGCGCTTCCCGCGAAAAGTTTGTGCTTCAGTTTCCTCTTTCGCGGTTGTCTCGCGACTGTGTCGCTACTCCCTAACCCGCGAAAAACGCGTGTTTTCAGTTTTTATATAACTGATGTGACAGTTTTTCAAAACTATCAACCTTCCCTCGCTCAACCTCTCTCAAACTCTCTCAACCAAAAAACACTATTCCATTAAATCCCCTTCCAAATCAAGATTTTTTCTGCATTTCTTCTCTCAAGGTATGATTCCTAAAACTTCCTTTTCATGTTTTTACAGTGATTTTGCAGAATTTATGTTAGGTTTTGATATTTTGGGATTTTCGAAATTTTTGGGTTGTTTTTCAAAATTGGGTGAAGTTTTTGTAAAATTTTTGATTGGGTTCTGTTCTTTTTGATCTTGGTGCATCTGTGTTGGCCCCTTGTGGCATTTTATCATGTATTTAGGCATAATTTTACCATGTTCATACATTGCTCATACTTAAAGTGTTCTTATGCATATTAAGTGTTTGATTGAATGTCTAAGTGATAGTGTTGTGCCTAATTGGTCTCAAGTGAGTCCCAATTTCAAGGTTTCCATATATCTTACCATGGTTTGGTCTAGAATTGATCTTTGATCTTGTGTATATTACACTTTGAATATGTTGCACTTACTTGGCAAACACCTAGGCACACCCTCATGCATCACATGTTGCACACACATGCATACACACAGACACACACACTTGCACAGTTATTTAATTTCATGCATAATGTCTTGTTTTTCATGCATTCTTGTTTTTTATTTAGTGCTGTATGTGTTGAAGCATGCTTGTGTGAATTGGTCATGCTCTGTTTTTGCAATCTACTCTGTTTTGGGAATATCTCAATGGGTGCAAACTAACTTGAATCTAATCAAGTCTTTGCTCTTATGTTTTGTGCACTTGTGCTATGTGTGCTGTGTCCACTTGTGCAGATGTCTCCCACCAAGCATGCTGCCTCAAAGAAGAAGACTCCTAAGCGTGCTCGTACTGAATCTGATCACTTCAAATCCGCGGAAGCAGATATGAAGTACAATGATTGCTACAAGAAAGCAACCATTGTCATGGAAAGGGTGGTTCAATTGGAGGAGCTTGAGCACACGTGCATTCCAGATGCATTCAAAGAAAGAACTTGGACCAAATTGTTAAATCCAATTGGAACGGTGTACTCAGAAATAATCAGAGAGTTCTTCTCCAATGCTACTGTCGAAGATGACAAGATAATCTGCTGGGTGAGGCACAAAGAATTTGAGATTACAAGGGATAGCATTCAAGACCTTCTGGAGATACGTCCTACCTCACAGCCGATGTCGGTTCAATATGATGAGAGATTGGGGTCTATCACGGAGATGATATCAACTCTTGGTGGGGTTCCAAAGAAATCCTCAATGGATACTCTCAAGTTTTCTCCCGAAATGAGGACTCTGAGCTATGTCATGATCCATAACCTGTATCTGGTCACCAACCTCACCACTTTATCTGCTCCAAGGACGAGATTTCTCTACGACCTCTTCACTCACAAGAAAATTGATATCTGCAGCCACATCTTCCATATCCTGAAAAAGAGCATTACAAAGCAAAATTCACGAACCATAATGCCTTTTCCCTCACTGATCATGGGGTTCATTGCCAAGACGAAGTTGAAATTCCCCAGTGGCCTTACTGTTGTTCAGAGGGATTACCCCATTAGTGCAAATACTTTAACTTGGAGTACGGCACACATTAAAGGCCCCAAGACTGGTCCTCATCTCATTCCACCGCCTCGAGTTGTGCCAGATGAAGGTGGAGATACAGAGGAGGAGATTTACAGGTTCACTTCTGCCCCAAAGACTGCACATCTAGAGACTGCACAGCCATCGTCTTCTGCTCCAACACAAACACAAGGTCTCAGCAAGCTTGATCAGATCCTAGCTAAGATGGATCACATGTCTACAGTGCTTGACACTCACGTACAGCACACAGCGGATCAGTTTGCATACCTCCAGGAGCAAATCACCACATTATCAGCTCAGATTCAGAGCTTATCTCCTACACATGGTTCAGACTCCGAATCCGACCAATTCTAGCCCTTTGGCCATTCCGGACAAAAAAGGGGAGAACATTTTTGAGGGGGAGCTGGTGAAAAAGAGCTTGCACAGCCTTAGGGGGAGCGTAGCCTAGACACATAGTTATATTAGCCATTGGTTATTGGTTTTACAGACGGGTTTATACAGTTTCTTTTAGTTTTTTTCTGGTTTATGATTACTGTCTTACCGTTTTAGTTTAAAGCTCTGACACTTTGCTTTAACTTCAGTATTTATTTCAGTATATTTTCAGAATTTTGTGTTTATTTTCTATGCTTTGTGGCATTTTATTTTGTACCCATGTTGCTTATGTAAGTTTTAGGGTTTGTTTCATGCATAGTTTGTAGGTCTTTGTGGTTTGTGCCATGCATTTGCAATACCATGCTTATGCAACCTTCATGCATGTTCACTTGTTGTTAAATGTCATGCATTTTTCTTCAAGTACATCACTCTTGTGCCCTTGTAGGATTGTTCCTAGATACATACACGTTATATGCATTGGTTGAGTGATGAACACTCTTGTGCCCATGTAGGATTGTTCCTAGATGCAAATACTTCGTGTATTTCGCATTGGTTGAGTGTTAGAGTTGCAAATGCTTCTCTTCAAATGAGCTTATCATATTACATATCCGGATGTTCGTTCCCTGTGTGAATGAGCATTGTAATTGCTTCTGTATAATGATTACTTGTTTGATCGTGCCATGATCTAGTGTCTCTATTTCGTTTTGCTCGATCATGCTATTATTGCCCCATATGCTTTTCAAGTTTTCTGCATACAATGATGATATTGTGTTGTTGTGTTTCAGGAGTTACTTGTTCATATGTTTCAAGAGCACTTCAGAATCTAGAATTAGGTGTGAGTGAGTTTTGCCTTTGTTCCCAAACTCACGTTTAAGTCTAGAGTCTGTTTTAGGGTTTTGTCACGGAATAGCCAAAGGGGGAGATTGTAAAGTTGTAATTTACAACTGTGTTTTTGTTGGCTTTTATTCCGTGCCAAATTTGATTGTAATTATGTTCAATCGTTTAAACCCTGTATTTGTTGTGGGATTTGTTGTAAGGGTTGAGTGATAGAGAGAGTGTTTGAAGACTCAAGCATTTGAAGACTGAAGAATTCTCGCGGGTGTCTCGCGACCTAGCATCCCGCGAAGTGAATCATGTGCCAGGCATATGCTGGAATGCGAAGAGTCAAGCCAAGTGGAGACAGCTATGTCTCGCGAGTATCTCGCGGGTAAGACCTTCCCGCGAGACACCCGCAAGGCTATCTGTTCTGCCAGCCTGTACTTTTTGAGTCACACCTTTTGCACCTATCCTATATATACCATCATTACCCACAATTGTTGAGGAATGCTTCAGAGAGAAAACCCTAGCCAAACACATTGGTAATTAGAGATTGTCTTCCCCATCTTTCTCTATACAATTGCTTGTGGTATCTCCTCAACCCTTCCCTCTCCATTATCCATATCTTTAAGAGGTTGATAGCCCAAACACTTACCACACCTTTGAGAGTACTGTGTGACGTTTTGGTGCTGCTGGGAAGCATTGGAAGAAGCCTAGAATGGCAGATGCAACATGGAGCTTGTTGCGGGATCCGGATAACTAGGACAAGACACGGTTCCGAGAAGCCTTGTTGGAGTAGGAGCTTGGAGGGCTTAGGTACAGCGGGTAGACTAGGCTTGGAGGGTCTTTTGCTAACCCATGTATCCCAACTGATTGTCTAGTGGATCGATTTCCGCTTGGAGGGCAGCGGAGAGGTTTTTCGCCGAGGTCTTCGGTTTCCTCTTCGATAACACGTCTCGGTGTTATCTGTGTTTGCATCTTTCTTCCCGACTCTTGTTTATTTCATTTTTACTGCTGTGTTGCTTTAAATATGGATTAGAGTAGTTGTTTTGCTTATACGCTTGTGTTTACACTATTCCGCACTTATCATTAAGTTAGTGTAAAATCAACCAAGCCGTAATTTTAATTTGGGGGTCTAAACCACTCGTGTGTTTTCAACACATTTTCGAGCTTTCAAATATATTTGTGGGGCCAGAGAATTTGGCAGCCCCGGCCCACTCTACGCTAAGCTCAAGGCCCATGTCGAGGATAATGACGTGTCCGAGGACGAGTCCTTCCGCCCGTAATACTACCGAGGACAACCGCGTCCTCGGCACACACTGATTATTGTAAGGAAGAACAAAGTGTCCTCGGAGACAAACTTTCACAGCCATCCAAGACAGAAGCAGGTACAGCGGATTGGACATAGGAGCATGGTGAAGGAGCAATCCTAGGAAAAACTATCACCTCCATATTAAATGCCCACAATTGATGTTCTGGCCGCATTAAGTGGAGAAATGACCCCTGAACAGTGCCGCCTCAACTGCTACCACCCATAAAAGGGATGGAAGGTGGCTGATGGGACAGGCACTAGCATGATGACCTAGAGAAGCGACACATGGAGGGCCGAGATTAACCGAACAGGGGATATAAAATGTAACAAGTCCTTCAGAATGAGGGACGAGAACTTTGGGGGAGGAGTGATAGAATTTGTATAATCTTTGTAACTCAATCCCAAGGGAGAGAAAAAAAAAGAAGTGATATAAGAAAGTGGCCGAGGAGCCTAATTCGATACTTTTTAGTCTGAGTTCTTCTCAACTGATCCTTAGATTACCATGCTTAATTGTACAACCCTCACTAGGGCCTAGTTCTTTAACCCGCTTTCTATAAATTCATTGTGGGCCAGCTGGGCTTGAGTTCACTCGTTCGCAAGGAATAGTGCTCGAATCAGGTCCCTATAATTGGCGCCGTCTGTGGGAAGAACTTGTGCGTTAGTTAGGGCAGCGGTCAAGCATGGTAGGAACAAGCCCTCACCAAGCGGGATCCCACCAGTCCAAACCAGCGAGGTCACAGCCACAAGGTACTTTTCCAAACCCTGAGCGTGGTCGAAACAAAGAAAACAGAAGGTTTCGAGAGGGAAGTGCACACACCACATAGACCAGCGGAAGCCACATCCGCGGGGGCAGCCATGCGCTACGGAGACAAAATGATGACCAGACCGTGCAATCGAAAGAGGTCAGAAGCCACGCGTCTAGGAAACCAGATGATAAGGTGGCCATGCAACGGGAGATAGACGATCTAAAGAGAAAGCTGCGCCATGCACAATGAAGGCAGCCTCATCCTAGCCCCGATTCTCCCTCCGACGAGGATGGCGATGACGACTATAGGCGGAGGTCAAGAACCCCCCCAAGCGAGACCTTCTCCCACAAGGAGGAGCGTTACTGGAAGCGCAAGCGTAAGAGCTCGTCCCCTAAGGGCGTGGGGAGCGATGCCATGAGCCGAGCACTGGATCAGCTCTCAAAGTCACCTTTCACCCGTCACATCGAAGAGGCTGCGCTTCCTCGGCGATTTCAGCAGCCGACCTTCACTAATTATAACGGCAAGACGGACCTTGTGGAGCATGTGAGCCAGTATAATCAAAAGATGGCCGTCCACGCCAGGAACAAGGCGCTAATGTGTAGAGTCTTCCCCTCTAGCCTGGAACCAGTGGCAATGAGGTGGTTCAACAGTCTCAAGACGAATTCTATAGACTCGTACAGGCAGCTAACCCAAGCCTTTGGCTCTCGCTTCGTCACCAACAGAAGGACTCCCCGACCCTTAAGTGCGTTGTTGGCTCTAACCATGCATGATGGGGAAACTCTAAAGGCCCACTCGAACCGATTCTGGGAGATATACAATGAGCTGGATGGCAAATATGAGGATGTCGCCATCAACACCTTCAAAAACAGTCGCCCGACGAGGCATAACCTAAGGAAGTCACTGACTGGTAACCCCCCTACCAGTGTGCGCCAGCTGATGAATCGGATCGACAAGTATAAGCGGGTGGAAGAGGACTAGCTACAAGGCAAAGGAAAAGAAAAGGTTATCCCTCAGGAAAGGAGGGATTTCAGGTCGAACCGATACAACGGCAATCGCCCAATGAGGGATTTTGCAGGGTAACCCAGGCCGACCAGCGCTCAAGCTGTCAATGCCGTATTTCGAGAGCCAGTGCATAGGTTGTTAGAAAAGATAAGGAACGAACCGTACTTCAAGGAGCCGAATAAGATAGCCGAGGACCCCACGAAGCGCAATCAGAACTTGTATTGCCAATACCATCAGGATTACAGACACACCACGGAGGATTGCAAGAACCTCTGGGACTACCTGGATTGTCTAGTCTGGGAAGGGAAGCTGAAGCACCTCTTGCACCATTCCAGTGGCCGCCAGGGCCAGACTTATCAGGAGCCCCAGAGAGACGTTGCCTTAAAGGCACCAGCGGGGACGATCAATGTAATCTTGGCTGCGCCAGGAAGAACAGGCGCGCGCCCCTCGCGAGTGTTATCTGTGGCCCAGACGTGTGCCGAGGAGTCCCAATCAGGGCCGAAGAAGGCTAGGAAGAATTTTTGTCCAACCCTATGCTTTTCAGAGGAAGACAAGATGGGGACCACCCAACCCCACGATGATGCATTGGTCATCACCCTCAGAATTGGGGACTATGATATGAAAAGGGTGATGGTAGATGATGGCAGCGGAGCCGAGATTATGTACCCCGACCTCTACCAGAGGGCTAGGGTTAGGACCAGAGGATTTGACACCTTACAACTCCCCCCTGATGAGCTTCGATGGGAAGCTGGTAATCCCAAAGGGCATGATAAGGCTGCCCGTCCAGACCGGCCCGAAAGTGGTGGAGGTAGACTTCATAGTGGTAGACACCTACTCCCCGTATACAGCAATCGTGGGCAGACCATGGCTCCACACCTTAGGGGCTATCGCCTCTTCCTTGCACCAGAAGGTGAAATTCCCATCAGGAGACCATGTCCTCGAAATCCGTGGTTGCCAATCCACATCAAGGCAATGCATAGTGGCTGCCACATTGCATCGGCTCGATGTAGGGTCTTCGGCCCCTACTGAAGGTGGCTTATAGCAATCAAAGGACCCAGGCGCGCCTCTTGATGCAGCTGTCGAAGAGGCAAAATATGAAGATCTGGACAAGGTGATCATAGGAGACGATCCGGAGAAATTCTTTCAGGTAGGGGCTCGGCTGCCACCACAAGAGAGGGAGGACTTAATCGAGTTCCTCAGAGCAAACCTTGATGTATTTGCATAGGACGCCTGTGATGCTCTAGGGATCGACCTAGACTTTATCTGCCATCATCTTAATGTCAACCCATCCACCGTTCCAAAGCAACAACCACCTCGGCGCTCGTCAAAGGAGCACGCCGAGGCAATTAAAGAAGAGGTGAAGAAGCTTAAGCATGCGGGGGCCATCAAGGAGATTTTTTACCCTAAGTGGTTGGCCAACATCGTAGTAGTCAAGAAGAAAAATGAAAAATAGAGAGTTTGCGTAGACTTCACAGACCTAAATGCCCAAAAGACCCGTTTCCCATGCCTCAGATAGACTAGCTAGTAGATGCCACAGCGGGACATCCTCGGATGAGTTTCTTAGACGCATTCCAGGGCTATCATTAAATCCCACTAGCCTTGGATGATCAAGAGAAGACTTCTTTCGTGACACCCGTTGAGAATTACCACTATAAAGTGATGCCCTTCAGCCTGAAGAACGCTGGGTCCACCTATTAGAGGATGATGACGAGAATGTTCGAGCCGCTGTTGGGTAAAAACATTGAGATCTATGTTGATGATATGGTGGTAAAAAGTAAAGTGGAGCCTGAACACCTGGGAGACCTCGGCTGCATCTTTGATGTCCTAAGGAAGCACAAGCTGCGCCTAAATGCATCCAAATGCTCGTTTGGTGTAGGTTCAGGCAAGTTCTTAGGCTACATAATCACCCACAGGGGGATTGAGGTCGACCCTGACCAAATTAAAGCTATTAACAACTTGGAGCCTCCGCAAAATCCTAAAGAAATCCAAAAACTCACCGGAATGATCGTGGCCCTGAACCGGTTCATTTCCAGGTCGGCTGATAGGTGCAAGCCTTTCTACCTCCTGATTAACAAATAGAAAGGGTTTGAGTGGTCCGAGGAATGCGCCATAGCATTCCAGCAGCTCAAGGAATACCTATCTCGGCCACCAATTATGTCTAACCCCGACGCCAATGAAATCCTATATGCCTACATCGCCGTAGCCCCTCACGCGGTAAGCTTGGTACTGATACGGGATGACAGTGGCATCCAAAAGCCAGTCTACTATGTGAGCAAATCGCTGCATGAAGCAGAGATCAAGTACTTGCCTTTGGAAAAAGCCCTACTGGCTGTAGTCCATGCCACGCGAAAGCTTCCCCATTATTTCCAGGCGCACACGGTAATTGTCCTAACTTAACTGCCCTTGAGATCTGTACTCCGGTCTGCTGATTACACTGGAAGAATTGCCAAGTGGAACACGATTCTAGGGGCCTTTGACATTAAATACATGCCCCGGACCTCCATAAAAGGCCAAGTCCTGGCCGATTTGGTGGCCGAGTTCGCTGAACCACTGGAAGCAGTGGCCGAGAATGAGGACACGGAGAAAAAGTCGGTCGTGGCAATTGCTTTTCCAGGGCCTCCGCGCTGGGAAGTGTATGTTGATGGCGCTGCGAACCAAAGGGGGTCTAGAGTGGGGCTAGTCCTAGTGTCCCCAGAGAGGTCAGTTGTGGAAAAGTCCCTGAAACTTAGGTTCCCTGCCACAAATAATGAAGCTGAGTATGAAGCCTTATTACAAGGTATGGTCATGGTGCAAAAAATAGGCGAAAAGGCCGTGGATATGTTCTCGGATTCAAGGTTGGTAGTGGGCCAGGTAAATGGAGAACTGGAAGCCAGAGATGCGAGGATGCAGGAGTATTTAAGCCAAGTTAAGCGCCTGCAGTCGGACTTCGACTTTTTCAGCTTGTCACATGTCCCCAGAAGTGGAAATACCCATGCAGACTCCTTGGCCACACTTGCTACGTCTTCAGCAAGAGACCTGCCCCGAATTATCCTTGTTGAGCAACTCGAAAGGGCAAATGAGGGAGCAAGGGGCATAACCCATGTCCACCAGGCTAGGGCAAGCCCCAGCATGATGGACCCTATAGTGAGTTTCCTCAAGGATGACATCCTAACTGAAGAGAAATCGGACCCGATAAAATAAGGAGGAAAGCTCCTCAGTTCTGGTTGTCCGAGGATCACAAGCTATATAGGCGCTCCTACACAGGACCCTACCTACTGTGCATTCATCCTGAGGCGTCAAAACTGCTACTCGAGGAGTTGCACGAAGGGATCTATGGGAGTCACACAGAAGGAAGATCCCTATCGCACCGGGCCATCACCCAGGGATATTAGTGGCCGAAGATGCAAAAGGAAGCCCTGGAGTATGTAAAGAAGTGTGACCAATACCAAAGGTTTGCCCCAAACATTCATCAGCCAGGGGGCATCCTAAACCCCTTATCCAGCCCATGGCCGTTTACCCAGTGGAGCTTGGATATTGTAGGACCTTTCCCCAAGGCGCCGGGAAACAAGAGATATCTGCTGGTCGACACAAATTATTTCACTAAGTGGGTCGAAGCCGAGCCCTTGGCCAACACAAGGGACGTGGATGCTAAGAAGTTCATCTGGAGGAACATTGTCACGCGATTCGAGGTCCCCCATACCCTCATTTCAGATAACGGGCTTCAATTTAATAGTAAAGCTTTCAGGAGATACTGTTGCAAGCTAGGAATCACGAACCGGTACTCAACCCCGGCCTATCCTCAAGGAAATGGGCAAGCCGAGGCTGTCAACAAGGTCATAGTTAATGGGCTAAAGAAAAGGCTAGATGACGCCAAGGGAAAATGGGTAGAAGAGTTGCCGCACGTCCTATGGACCTACTATACTACACCACGGCGATCAACAAGGAAAACACCTTTTGCTATGACCTATGGGGCCGAGTCTGTTATTCCCCTAGAATCAAACTTTCCAACACTAAGAACAAGCTCCTTCTCCCCGGACGGTAATAATGAGCTGCTGGGGGAGAGCCTAGATCTGATCGATGAGCGAAGGGAAAAGGCAATGATCCAGCTGGCCTACTACCACCAAAAGCTCAAACAGGGATACGATGCCAATGTGAAACTGAGACCACTGGCACTAGGGGACCTAGTGTTAAGAAAAGTTGTGGGCGCTGCCAAGAACCCATCCCATGAGAAGCTAGGACCCAACTAGGAAGGACCATACCGGATCACCTCTGTGGCTGGAATAGGTGCATACTACTTAGAAGATTTAGATGAAAAACCTATACCTCGTCCATGGAATGTAAATAACCTACAAAGGTATTATTATTAATAAAAGCATCTTTGTCAATTTATATCTTTTGTCTGCCGTGGTTACATGCTTATCGCTCTAATGATACTATAAGTGCTAAACAGAACCTAGGTCTTGCATGGTCCTCGGATTCAAACCTATGAGGAAACTAGTTACTTCAAAAATAATGTGTTAGACAGAACCAAGGTCTTGTATGGTCCTCGGACTCAAACCTTTGGGGAAACTAACAAGTTCAAAAATACTATAAGTACTAGACAGAACCTGTGTTTTGCATGGTCCTCGGACTCAAACCTATAGGGAAACTAGTTACTTCAAAAATAATGTGTTAGACAGAACCAAGGTCTTGCATGGTCCTCGGACTCAAACTTTTAGGGAAACTAACAAGTTTGAAAATACTATAAGTACTAGACAAAACCTAGGTCTTGCATGGTCCTCGGACTCAAACCTATGAGGAAACTAGTTACTTCAAAAATAATATGTTAGACAGAACCAAGATCTTGCATGGTCCTCGGATTCAAACCTTTGGGAAAACTAACAAGTTCGAAAATACTATAAGTACTAGACAGAACCTAGGTCTTGCATGGTCCTCGGACTCAAACCTATGGGAAAACTAGTTACTTCAAAAATAATGTGTTAGACAGAACCAAGGTCTTGTATGGTCCTCGGACTCAAACCTTTAGGGAAACTAACAAGTTCAAAAATACTATAAGTACTAGACAAAACCTAGGTCTTGCATGGTCCTCGGACTCAAACCTATGAGGAAACTAGTTACTTCAAAAGTAATAAAGTACTAGACAGAACCTAGGTCTTGCATGGTCCTTGGACTCAAACCTATGGGGAAACTAGTTACTTCAAAAGTAATAAAGTACTAGACAGAACCTAGGTCTTACATGGTCATCGGACTCAAACCTATGGGGAAACTAGTTATTTCAAAAGTAATGAAGTACTAGACAAAACCTAGGTCTTACATGGTCTTCGGACTTAAACCTATAGGGAAACTAGTTACTTCAAAAGTAATAATGTACTAGACAGAACCTAGGTCTTCCATGGTCCTCAGACTCAAACCTATGGGGAAACTAGTTACCTCAAAAGTAATGAGTGCTAGACAGAATCTAAGTCTTGCATGATCCTTGGACCTAAGCCTTTGGGGAAACTAACGATGTCAGCAAATCCCATAAGTATCAGCAAGTAAGGGAAACCGAAACGCGCGATATATTAATTTCATGAAAGGTACACAACAGTAATCACATTCCAACATTAAAAAAAAAAAAAAAAAAAAAAAAAAGGCAAAAGCGCCATTAAATTGTTCCAAAAAAAATAGAAATGAGACAAAACAAAGGCGCCAAGAGGCTTACTTCTTCAACTTAATCTTCTTCCCCCCCGCGGACGGCTGACTTGTGGCGGCCTCGGGACCCTCTGAGCTCTAACTTGGAGGAATAACCTGTAAAGGCGGCACAGAAGGCACTGTATCCTCAGCAAGAGAGACCTGGACATTGGCTGAAAGGGTTGCTGCCTCCTGAGGTGTATCTTCATTCGGACCTTTGGCCATTTCGGTTGGCCCGAGAAGATCAATTCCCACGGCAGGATCATCGGAAGGTGTAGTAACCACCTCGGTAGCAACTACTGCCTCCTCAGCTCCTTCACCTGGCGTAGCATCAGTCTTCTTCGTAGTCGCTCCGGCCTCAGAGCTAGGAGGAACAGCCTCACGAATGGCAGGGGGATAATACACACTCTCCTCCTTCCACAGGTCGGATGAAGCCTCCACCCCAGCTTGTTTAAGGGCCTCACTCCATACCTAGGAGCAATAGAGCCTACATACCCCAGGAACTTGGGCTCTAAGAACAGCTTCCATTTTAGTCGCCCCAGCCTCATAGGCCGCCTTCTCGGCTTCCTCCTTGGAAGCTAAGGCTTCCTCTCTGCCAAAGTCCGCCTCAGCTTTAGCCCTAAGAGCCTCCTTCTTGGCCTATTCAGCCACCTTCCTGGCCCCCTCAGCATCAATCACCTACTTCTTCAAATCAACGATCAACTCATTTGCGAGCTTCAGCTGTTCCTCCACCCCAGCCAGACGCCTCGTCTGTTCTTGGGCCTGCTTTTGGGCACCTGATAGGCCTGCTTCAGCGCTGTCTCAAGCCCTGGTTACCTCCTTTAGCTCCTCTCGGGCCTTCGCCAGATCAGCCTCGGCAACCTTAAGGGTCCGACTAGTCGATATGCGCTTGTCGCGCTCTGCGTCGGCGACCTTGTCCTGTTTGATGGAAGCCTCCTCCTATCTGAAAGTAGCTTGAACAGCCTGCCAATCGAAGCAAACCCACAAATTAAAAAAATAAATAAATAAATAAATAAATAAATAAATTGAAGTCAGAATAATCTTAAGCACTAAGAATCTCACCATCCCCAAGTATCGCTTGAGGTTGAGAAAAACCTCCTTACTCTTCAAAGTCTCCAACTCAGCCATATCCGCAGGGAGTAGCAGGGACCGCTCCAGCGCGTCGGCTACAAACGTGCCTTCGCCTCCTTGGAAATCCCTTAGAGAAGCATTACCCATTAGAGGCTCCCCATGGAGCATTGGGGCTGGGAGCCAGGCATTAGCCTTGGGATGGGCAACGGCTTGCTTGTCCTGACCACGAATCCCTATCTTCAATTGCTTCGAAGGGCGCTGAGTATCGCCCTCCTCCCGGGGGGAAAGGGACCGCTCCCCTCCCAAGAGCCTTTTACCTTTATCCTTCCTCTGCTTAGGATCAGAGGGCTCGGACCTGGATGACGGACTTGGACAAGATGGAGGAAGAGGAAGCCTAGACTGGGTGGAAGCTGACCTTGTCTGAATGGGCTGAGACTTAGGCGAAGGAGGAGGAGGCTTAGGTTGATGCTTCCCCGACGGGCCTTCAAGCAAATCAAGCAAGCTGGATTGAGTTTTCCTCTTTAAACCCATCTTGGCCCAAGAAGAGTCCCTTTCCGATAATAAATCTGCTTCGGTCAAACTTTGGCCGCCCGAGTCACCAGAAGGTTCCTCGGATAGGTGAACCTGTTCGAACACGCCGAAATCGTCCTCGGCAGGACCCGAGCTGGCACCTCCTTCCTCTGTTTGTTCACCTCCCTCTTCAACCTCCGCGGCTCGGCGGGATGTAAAGGGACTGGCCAACGGAGTGCCCTCTGAAGCAGGAGATCCCTTCAGGATCAAAAAACCGTCCTCGACTACAATAATTCTTTGGAGCCGAGAATCCTTGGCCCTAATTACACACCTTGGCGCAGCAAATGACTTATGAATAGGGACGTACTCAAGGATCTTGTGAGTAGCCCTAACTTGGTTGTCGGCCTCGTTCACAAAAATCTCCGCCCTCAGCACCTTCTCCAAATCCTCTTTGTTGACTAAGCCAAAGTGACGCTCGAAAGCACGTGGATCTGCAAAAAGTAAGAACACACTACTATTAGTAGCCAAATAAAGTAGGCAACGAAAATCCAAAAAGTAACACCCTCTCCTACTCCGAGTGCCCCACCTGGTGTGCCCTCCACCATTGGACAATGGAGGCCATCGTGCCACTCCCCGGACACAATGAGAAAGTCCTGGTCCAGCCCCTTGCTAGACGAGGGGAGGCACTGAATAAGCCGCACACTATCATCCCTCGTCTTCATGTAGTAGGACTTATCCTTCAAACGCTAAAGGTTATAGCACCAATTCACATCATGATGGGTTAGCCTCAACCCCATCTTCTCATTTAAGGCATTTACACAACCTAGGATCCTAAACATATTAACGTTGCATTGGGTGGGGGCAAGACGGAAATGCCTAAAGTAACTTGTCATCACCTGACCCATGGGGATCCGCATACCACCCTCTAAGAAGGCGATTATGGGAATCACCACCTCTCCTTCTTTCCTCCTAAACCTCCACTCCCCCTCTTCGTAGTACCTTAGACCCATGGTGCATTGGTATCCTATAATCAGCAATGAATTTCTCCATCGCCTCTTCAGATTCAACAAATTTCTTGAGTCTACCCATTCCCAAAAACAACTAGGAGACACGAAGAAAGAGGTCTAAAAGAGAGGAGGACGTAATTGGAGAGAGAGAGAGAAGGACTTACAGAAATGAGGAAAAGCTCCTCGAGCAGACTTTTTTGTGCTAAAAGAAGTCGCAATTTCAGTTGAAGACGAGACCAGATTCGAAGTATGTGTACAATATCTCTTGAATGCGAAAGTAAACGGGCGGATCAATTCAAACAAGTATTTATATCCCCAATAACAAGTGACAACCGTGCAAAGTTTTCCCGCCCAATCAGCCAAGAAGATCACCACCGTTAGATTTTCATCACACCGTTGAACGTGGGGAACATGAGGCCGCCCGAATTTAATCCGAAGTGCACCCCGCATACCAAGGCATCAGAAACGTGTCTTAGACAAGCGAAAGGGCACTGATACTCATGAAAGACAAGACCCAACAGGCCATGGCAGAGGCCCGAGAACGTCAAAATCCTCCTCTCAGTCCGAGGAGCCTGACAGCAGAATTTTGAGGGGCTATTGTGGGGCCAGAGAATTTGGCAGCTCCGACCCACTCTATGCTAAGCCCAAGGCCCATGCCGAGGATAATGACTTGTCCGAGGACGAGTCCTTCCGCCCGTAATACTACCGAGGACAGCCGCGTCCTCAGCACACACTGATTATTGTAAGGAAGAACAAAGTGTCCTCGAAGACAAACTTTCACAGCCATCCAAGACAGAAGCAGGTACAGCGGATTGGACATAGGAGTATGGTGGAGGAGCAATCCCAGGAAAAACTGTCACCTCCACATTAAATGCGCACAACTGACGTTCTGGCCGCATTAAATGGAGAAATAACCCCTGAACAGTACCGCCTCAGCTGCTACCACCCACAGAAGGCATGGAAGGTGGTTGATAGGACAGGCACTGGCATGATGACCTAGAGAAGTGACACATGGAGGGCCGAGATTAACCAAACAAGGGATATAAAATATAACAAGTCCTTCAGAATGAGGGACAGGAACTTTGGGGGAAGAGTGATAGAATTTGTATAATCTTTGTAACTCAATCCCAAAGGAGAGAAAAAGAAAGAAGTAATATAAGAAAGTGGCCGAGGAGCCTAATTCGATACTTTTCAGTCTAAGTTCTTGTCAACTGATCCTTAGATTACCATGCTTAATTGTACAACCCTCACTAGGGCCTAGTTCTTTAACCCGCTCTCTATAAATTCATTGTACTGGGCCAGCTGGGCTTGAGTTCACTCATTCGCAAGGAATAGTGCTCGAATTCGGTCCCTACAATATTGTACTATTGTTTTTTTTTTGCTAAACTTCAATGTCATTGCACTAAAAGAGGAAAGAACCGGGGGGGGGGGGGGGGAGTTTGCCTTACAAACGGTGGCTAGGACCAATGGCAGACTGTTCAAAGAAAAACAACAAGACTCAAAGGTTTGGAGTGCAAACTTGGTAGTTTCATAGGCTGCTATGTTGCAAACTCTTCTAACCCAAACAAAAGAAACAGAAATGAACAACTTACAAACAGAAAAAACATCACTAACAATATTGCTTATAATCCAAAGAGCCAGGGAGTCTTTGGCGGAAAGTGCGTCGAAACAAATCTTAGAATCTCCTTCAATGGTGATTTTCGTCCAACCCTCAGCAGAGGCAAGGTTGATGACCCAAAGCACAGAGGCGGTTTCAGCTTGAACAGGGAGGCGGCTGATATATTTTTTAGCCCAAAGTTTAATAGGAACCCCGGTGTGGTCTCTAGCAATAACTGCCAGTGTTGTGGATGTGGATCCAACCGCTGCATCTACATTAAGCTTGATGGTACCCGCTGGAGGAGGTGACCAAGAAGTTGGTGAGACAAGAGGGGGTGCTTGTACTTCCAGGTTGTGCAAATAGGAAAATTCTGCTACTCTACATGAGATACGGCTGCTAGAAGAAGGAATGTCAACCTTGGCATCTTCGAAGATGAGTTGATTCCTCAAGAGCTATATTTCATCTAGAGTGAATGCCAAAGTATTGGTGATGTGCTCCCTATCTACTTCCAGTGCCGAGGGAATAGGTGGATCAAGAACCAACTTCACAATATCGGCACTGTTGGCGAAGTTTTGGTTATGAACTCTCAATCCTCAGCAAGAAGTAAACCAGATTGCTCTGGCTACAGGATAGAAGCAGAATAGATGGCAAGAAGATTCAGGGGCTTCATGGCAAAGTTCACACACCTGATTGTCCAATCCCATTCTCTGAGCTAGGATTTCCTTAACTGAGATGGTGTTTAATGCGATCCTCCACAACAACATCTTGATCCTTTCAGGCACTTTGATTTTCCATATCCTTCTCCATAGCTGGTCAGATAGAGAACTCTGTGAAGACTATGGGTCGGCAACTTTGTATGCCGATTTGACCATAAATTCTCCTTTTGAGCAAGGCACCCAAATGAGTTTGTCATTGCCTTGGTGTGCAGCAAGTGGGATGGATAGTATTGCCTCTGCAGATGATGGCTCAAAGAGTTGGCAGATAAGACTTTCTTTCCAGTGCTGGGATGGTCCATTGATGAGCATGGATACCATAAGGGGTGTCTCAGCAAATGCAAGTTGTGTTGGCTTTGGTATGGAATTTTGAATCCAAGGGACCCATGGGTCTAACCAGACATTAATGGAGGCTCCATCTCCTATTAGGTAGCATGCACCTTTGACAATAGTTTCCTTGACACCTTCAATTGCTTTCCAAACTAGAGAAGCGCTTCTTAGGGGTTCTCTTCTCAGCCAGTCATTTCTAACTTTGTATTTAGCTCTCAGAATAGACATGCAGAGACTGTCTCTTTTGGATGCGACCATCCAAGCGAGTTTGGCTAGTAAAGCATTGTTCATCTGTTTTGCTTTTTTAAACCTCAAACCTCCTTTGGTTTTTGGCTTGCATAGGTTGTCCCAGGCTATGAGTGCTAGGAATCTCCCATCTAAATTCTTCGGCTTCCACTAAAACCTTCGAGAAAGAGAGTCTAACTTGTTGCAGAAGCTATTGGGGATGTTGAACGAAGACATGGCATAGGTAGGGATGGATTGAACCACTGAGTTTAAAAAGGTTGATCTCCCTGCCCATGAGAGGCGTTTGCTTCTCCAACTCGTGAGTCTCGTTTCAACCTTATCAATGATATTTCTGAAGTCCTTTGCTCAAGCTCTAGACAAGAAAAGGGGGGAGCCCAAATAGATAGCATCCTTCTTCAATTTTTTCATCTACAAAATGTGTTTGACAGCTCTACGATTTTGGTGTGTGGAGTGCTTAGAGAAATATACCCCAGATTTGGAGTTGTTGAGACTTTGGCCAAACCAAGAACAGTACTTTTGGATGCATTTGATAATGGCATCAGCATTGTTCCTTGTTGCCTTAGAGAAGAGAATGATGTCGTCAGCATACATTAGATGGGTGATTGGTGGTGCACGAACACTAGCTTTAACCTCATCAATGTTTTTAAGAGTGAATTCTTTCTCCAAGAGCCTAGAAAGGACCTCTTGTCCGATTATGAAAAGATAGGCCGACAGGGGGTCACCCTACCTAAGCCCTCTACTTGGCTTAAATTGGTCAGACTTGCCGCCATTAACAAGCGCTTCAAACGACACCGAGGAAACACATGCCAATATCCATCCAATAAACACACCATTAAAACCCAGCTTGCTGAGTACAGCTTGGACAAAATCCCAATTCACCCGATCATAAGCCTTTTGGAGATCTATCTTTATGGCCATCTGCCCAGCTTTAATTTTCCTGACCTTGAAACTGTGGATCAACTCCTGGACGATGACCTGGTTTTCAGCTATCCAACGGCTAGGGATAAATGCAGATTGACAAGGAGAGATGAATCTAGGAAGGAGAGGCCTAATTCTAGACACTAAGATCTTGGAGATAATTTTGTAAATAACGTTACATAAACTTATAGGCCTATAATGATTGAAAGAGGAAGGACAGGGTACCTTTGGGATGAGGACGATAAGAGAAGAATTTATTTCTTTGGGCATAGAACCACTAGAGAAGAACGATGTGATTGCTTTAGTGACGTCATCTCCTACTATAGGCCAAAAGCTTTTGTAGAAAGCAACGGGAAAGCCATTGGGTCTAGGTGCCTTCAAATCAGGCATGTGGAACAAGGTGGATTTAATTTCCTCAGGAGTGAGAATGCTACAGAGAGCTATATTATCTTCCTCTGAAACGACAGCAGAGATAAGGTCTTCCAGATGATCTGGGAAGTTGACTTCCTCAGCTATGAAGAGATGCCTAAAATTGTCTAGGAAATGCTATCTGATTAGACCCTTATCAGTAATCCAATTACCTTCCTCTGACCTGATAGCATCGATATTGTTCTGTCAACGTCTAATGATGGTAGACAAATGGAAGAACTTAGTGCTCTTATCTCCTTCTTTTAGCCATAGCTCTCTAGATTTCTGGCGCCATAAAACCTCACTTCTCATGAGCCATTCCCTTAGTTCAGCTTGAAGAGCTGCCTCAGTTTTGCCATTACTCTTTGAAGGGTTGGCATTTTGAACATTGGAGATCTTTTGGATAAGGGTATTGATTCTTACTTGACAAAGACCGAACACTTCTTTATTCCATTTACAGAGGGCTTGGCGGGTTGCCTCTTGTTTTTTGCACAACCTAGTGAAATTAGACCCATTGACATTTTCATTCCAAGCATTTTCTATGACAGCAGAGCATCGAGGATCCCGAATCCAGGCCACTTCAAATCGAAAAGGCCTGTGGGCAAAGGCATCCTCGGGACATGTACCTAAAAGGAGTGGTGTGTGATTGGAACAAATGGCTCTAAGGTGGGATACGCAGGCCTTAGGAAAGGCTAAACACCAGGCAATGCTGGCAATACCTCTGTCCAACCTTCTCTTAACTGCGACACTACCCCACTTACCTCTAGCCCAGGTAAATTTGTTTCCAAAGAACCCCAAATCAATAATACTGAACTCAAACATAAGATCTCTAAGGTGGTTGGTGACTGATTGGGAACTTGTGCTTCCTCCGCTAATGTCTTCCTGGCTCAGAGTGTAGTTAAAGTCGCCAAAGCAGACCCAAGGACATTGAACAGACTTAAGGAATGCCGTTAGGTGCATCCATGCTTTGGCCTTTTTGGAGGAGTAAGGTGGACCATAGAAGCCCACTAAGACCCAATCACTCACAGGATCAGAGATTTTGATGGCTATGAGGTTTTTGTTGTATTCCAAGACTCTTACAATGCTATCAGACTTCCACATCATGGCTAGACCGCTAGCTTTACGTTTGGCATTAATCACAGTTCTATTCTGAAATCCTAACTCTTCCATAACTTCCTGCATTCTCTTATCAGTTGCTTTAGTTTCACAAAGAAAAATAAAATTGGGCGAAGCGCCGCTTATTTAAGCCTTTAACGCTCTAACTGTCGAGTCACTGCAGATGCCTTGGCAGTTCCAGCAAAGGGCTCTCATGGCGAAGGTGGGGGCATGGTAAAGCCCGCCTCCTCGGCCGTATGAACAGAAAGAGTGTGTGCAACTTCCACAAAGATAAGGGGAACAACAGATTTAGAAAGGTTAGTGTTTCGAGCTTTACCTTTGAGTGGCTCTCCATGGACCTTGGGAATGAAGGGGGAGTGGGATTTGTACTATTGTTTACATCATACCAAACTGTTCGTTTTTACTTCCTTGGAAACAAAAATTATAAAAAAAAAAAAAAAAAAAAAAAAGGGAAAATGATAGCGCTTTGAAGGTTAAATAAATGCATACAATTGCATGCCTAGTCAACCAAGAATCTAATATAGCTTAAGCTCAAAAAAGAAGAATCTTAGAGGGCAGTGGATCTAAAATTTTAGCTATTTAGCTACACAAAAAGTCACTTTATCTATTTTATTTACACACGTGCTACAGTAATGGATCTATTTTAGCTTTTAACATAATAAAATAATATAAACACTACAATAAAATAATATTTCATTCAACCACCAACACACAGCCACAACCACCGTCAAACCCATAAAAATCACTGCACAACCACAACCCCGCCGTGCTCATCAAAACAAGTGAAGAAGAACAAAACAAAAACCCAGAAAAATCAACACAGCCAAACCGAAACCCATGCCCATTACCTTGTCTGTTTTGGTACCGACCAACGAGACCTGCGCCAAGGGGCACGATTTCACGATCTTCACTAACGAATCGAGCCTTTACTGATACTGACCGCCCGATTTCACCGCCAACGGCATGGCTTGGTCCTTCTCGATCGAAACGGAATGAGTGCAAAGCGAAACGGAAGGGTCTGTGGCGGCTGGGCTTGTGAGATCGACGATGTAGAGAAGGATCTGTGGAGGAAGAAAGAAGAGATGGAGAGGCAGTGAGGAGAGAGACACGGAGAATGAAATGTAGAAAGAATAAAAAATAAAAAGGTAATGTGAATGCAAAATAAAAAATTAATATTTTTTTTAGCTCACAGGAACAGTGCACATCTATCTATAGATGTGCATTGTAGCAATGGAGCTAAAAATTTTAGATTTAGTTCCACTGCTGCAGCAAGTTTTTGGTATTTGAGGAGCTAAAATATAGCAATATAGTAATATAGCACCACTGCTGTGAGTGCTTTTATACGGTTTCATTTTAAAGGCAGTCAGCCTATCACTATGAGTCTTCACCTTAGCGTTTCGGTAACTCTTCTCTCTTTCACTAGACTGTCAGCTTCAGCTAGAACTCGCATCTCACATAAAACAAATGGTAGTGAGTGTCGCACCCCTCGTCAGGTCCAATGCATGGCGGCCGAAAGAGATTCCGATTCAACCATTATTAGGAGAACAACAAATTACCAACGTCCCATTTGGGATTACGACCATGTGCAATCACTCGGAAGTGAATACGTGGTAGCTTTTCTTATTGTTATTGTTGCTAATTGTTCCTAGCTAGAGGTAGAAGCATTTAGTATCATTTATTTATTTATTTTACACTCCATTTGTTTTGTAAGAAAACCCGTAAAAATTGCTTCCAGTGTTTAGTAAAATAAAAAGAAAATAGGTCAAAGGAAAACTATTTGTAGTTCATATTTTTGAAAATTCAACACTATCTCACCAGATAATGCATGTTTTTTATATATATATTTTTTTTTTTTTTAAAAATATATATATATATATATATATATTGCATTTCAAATTTACAAACCAATAATACTTTAAATGCTTCAGTGGCCAGATCTATGTAACTCTTTTTTACTGAAGGCAAAATGGTATTATAGCAGGTATGCCAAGCTTTCAAGAATATGACAACAATGCACGGATTTCAATAGCAGGACCTGTCATGGTAGTGCATTCTTATTTTTTGGTTACAAATCCAATAATGGAAGAGGCCTTTCAATGCTCGGAGAAGTATCACAATATAAAAAATACGGAGAATATAACATTACTCTTATATTTATTGAACTCAAATTCTTATGAGTCTTAAGTAAAAATATTCAACATTTTTATTAAGATAGTCAAAATAGGTTAATTTAGTATATTTTTTATAGTATATATATACAATATTTTCAAGTAACAAAGGTCACAAACCATGTTAATTTAAAATAATTATTTATATAAATTTTTTTTGCATTATAATTTTTTTTTTTTTTTTTTTTTTTTGACAAGTGAGGGCGGTCCTAGGATCACCCTCACATACAAGTAGAGCCGCCAGCGCTGATCAGTACTCTTTCATTTCTCAATGGACAAACCATCAAAACTTAGAAGCAAGTTGTTGAAGTTACTTCCACATGCAGCCACAGCAGTAACCTTCCAAAGCCCACCTGTTAGCCCCATAAAAAGTAAAAACCATATCCACCGTTTCAATCATATCAATGCTCCCTTCAGAGGTTCGAAGAAAACCCAAGAATGCAAGCTTTGACTCACGAGAGCCCACTTCACCAAAAGTCTCATGCATGGGCCAAGTCAGATTCAGTAACAAGAAAAAGAGGACCAAACCTATTAAGCGGGTAATTTCACTTCCAACGTGCGTTGTCAAACTTTGATTGGAGGATTCATGATGCTGTTGTGGTGCCGGATTGTCAAGATGGGTGGGTGTCTTGAATGAGGAGAAGGATAGCAAGGGCAATAAACTCACTGAAAGGGATTTCTTGCATCGGATACCTGCATTTTTCTCTTATAAAAATATATGAGTCATACGTGACACAACTTTGACAGGAGATATAAGATTTTTAATAGGATAAAGTTTAATTACAAAATTTGTTGTACGATTAGGCTATGACCTTATTTAATAAAATAAATATTATTATATATTTTGAAAAAATAATTATTGAATTGCATATTCTTTACACTTTTAATATACATATCAAACTTTGTATTAATTAGATATTATTTACTATATGATCTATAAATTTTATATTTTATGCATAATTTTCAAATATAAAAACTTGTAATTTAAACAATTTATTAATGACATAGCTATTGATTTTCAATTTTTTTAGAAATTTTGCAAGTATGAAAAATATGAGAAGAATATGTTATCCAATGATGAGTTTGTCAAAATTCACCTTCAATAAAAAGATATTGAATAACTAAACTTTGTCATTTTTCATAACATTTGTGATTGTTATATAATAAAAATAATGTTAGTGATAAATCACATGAATTGATGTTTAGATCATAAATTATTATATTAAAAAAAATAGTAAGAAACATCATTTTCTTAATATTACTTCGGTAGATGAAAGTGGTATCTTGTGTATCAACTACTAGCAACTTGGCTCGATCGAAAAAAAAAAAAAAACCTACAAGCAACGTGTCTCTCACATTGTGTGGACCCACCTATTTATGTCGGCCGTTCTGTAGTGAGGTGCACGGGAGAGTAGCTGTGGAGCCAAAGAAAGAAGTTAATTTGTGAAAAAGAAGAAACCATATGGCTCCACATGCAAAATAAATCGCCCATGCTGATTCAATTTCGTTAGAGATCAACTTAGAAGCCGCTTTCGTTTTTGTCCCCTCCGCCCCCTTTTTTTTTTTTTCTCTCTCTCTTTTCTATGTTTTATTTTGTTGGTTCTATTCTCTCTTCCATTAAATGAAAAGTTTCTCTTAGCTAGAAAAAAAAAACAAAAACAAAAAAAAAAAACAAAACAAAAAAGGATAATTATGTATGATGTTTCCATGAATTGAGTGAACACCTAACTGAGAAGAACTCTTCAACCAAACCCCGGGTCTCTTAACCACTTATTATCAGAAAAATATATATATATATATATATATTGTAGGGACAAGATATGTGGTCCAAACCCAAAAGATACAGGATATGAGTCTAATAAACCCAATGCAATGAATTTGTAGAGAGTAGGTAAAAGAACTAGGCGGTTTGTGAAATACACAACAGTTAATCAAGATTCTATAAGAAAAATCAATGTGAAACACATGATTTAGACTTGAATTAATTGATGTCCGAAGAGATACATTATTGTTTTAAAGACTAATATCAACTCTATAGCTACAGTCAATTCTCTCTTTATTTCCTTCCTTCCTTCTTCCGATCCCCATTTTCAGGGATCTTTTGCATTTATATAATCTTCTCTTTTTTCATTTTCGTTGTATACTTGTTTCTCATCTAAGCATTCACTTGAGTACTTGTCCCATCAGGTAACGTCTTTGACTCTTTATGAGTGATGGTCGCTGAGACGACACTGTTCAGGGGTCTTCTCTACATAAATGCGACAAAAAAAGTTGCTGCAGGGCTTTAAATGCGGTGGTAGCAGCTTTTGCTTGAGATATTTCTCTATTCTTATCACATTTGTATGTACATGAGGTTCATCCTTATCGTTGGAACTTCTTGGAAGTTTATTCAAACTGCCCAGATACTGGCTTGATCGACATTCTTCAAGTCTGAGGGGTATAAACTCCTCGGATGATATTCTTTTGTTCTTTCCTTAGGCAATTCTCCATTCTAGAGTTTTTTCCAATCGTTTATTCTTGCTCGGACGTACCCACATCTTCAAATAGGGCCTAAGACCCAATGTATGAATTTGAGCTTTTACCCCCTCATATATAATAGGTACAATGATGTAGCATGTTCTCCACAAACATGGTCTACATAATTTGTACTTCCAGTTTTAGTCCAAATAATTGATTAAGAGATTTGAACTTAGAAACTTATGGATAATATAAGATGTGAAAACTCTAAGATCAATCCCTTATGTTAATATTTATTTGCATAGACCACAAATGACTGAAAGAAAGCTTTTTAGATTTTTTTTTTTTTTTTTTTTTTTTTTGATACTAAGTATTTTTTAACACAAACAACATAGATGAGAAAATTTTTAAAAAAAATCTTATTGTGGTATACCTAAAAGGCCTTAGATTTCTTTTATTATGCCAATAGTGTTTGAGTATCACATTCAACAACCATTCAACAACCGACAAGAAAAAGAAATGACCCGTGTGATTGGCCCATTTTCCATTATGGGCTAGGAATTTGGGTTTTTCATCATTAAATACAAAGACAAGAAATCACTGCCGACTCATTTCAAAAGTCCAAACCGAAGTGCTGAGTGACGTGTCATGGCCCATTGATTTTCACGCTATTAATCAGAATTTATATATATATTTATATAAGAAAGAAATTTTATTCTAATCTAATTTAATTATTTATGTGTAAAGTTCATTCCTAGAAACTTGAATCCCGACTCTCCCCCCACACCCGTACAAATATTTATACTTGTAAAGTGATCATCACACCAAAAATATGCAATAGTAATCTATACTCTTTTTAAAGTTACCAAGTTCTAACCCACAAATCACAATCTCCATTAGCAAACTTTCAAGACACTTTTGAGTTTTTGTGAATACTTTTTCTTGTGTTTCCTCCTTTCTCATCTATCTTCATCTTTATTCTTCAAAAACCTCCATTTTTCAAGTATACTTTTTCAATAACACCCCCATCCCAAAGGTGCCACAAGGTTCAAACTCTCTGCTACAAGCAAAGCAAGTAACCAAATCCAATTTTGTCATCATTCAAGTATTCCATACCTTCCTTGAGTATTTGATAAAATTCTTGAATATTATATTCCACTGGATCTCTCTTAAAATTTGCTTATAATTTTGACGTGTAAATAATTACAAAAATTTAGTTACATTTATATAAATACTTGATAAAATTATTACATTGATGTGCATTCATACTATGGGGGTAAGGGCCCAAATTTGTACATAAGGTCTTGGGCCTTGGCCGAGAGCGTGAGTAGTCTGAGGACGAACGAATGGTAATGAATGGTTTAGACTCAGGACTTAATGAGTAAGATATAAATGGGAAGGTAGTCTGAGGAGAAATATCTCCTTGGATAAGCTAAATATAAATTAGATATAGTTCCTACTGATCAAAATGACCTTCCAAGAAACTCTAATGATAGGGACGTGCACCATAAATGTACAAGAAAGATGAGAACCCAAAAATATCTATGGGAAAGCTGCTACCACCGCATTGAATGCATTGTAGCTACTTTTCTGGCCGCATTTATGTGGAGAAGACCTCTGAACAGTGTTGCTTTGGCTACCACAACTCACAGAAATCCAAAGAGGGTGTTTGATAGGACAAGTACTTAAATAAAGGTTCAGATGATTAACAAATGTATAATCAAGATGGTCCAAAGAGAGCTATATAAAGGGAGCTATATAATGTAAGAGACCCTTCATGAGGAAAGTGGCGGAGAAAAATAGAGAAAAGGCACTGTAGTAATCTAAATTACACTTGTACTCTATTTAATCAATTTATATGAAAACTTACCTCCTCGGACAATGAATTCATTCAGCTTTATGTTCCTTGTTCTTCCTTAATCATCTTCTACATCCATATTAGTCGTTGTCAAATTTATTAGTGCCTAGTTCTTTAACCCACTCTCTACAAATTTATTATACTGGGTTCACTGGGCCAACATCTCATACATCTTGAATTTGGGCTACAAAACGTGTCACTACAAATACAATTTAATGTGAATAATGGTATGAATGATACGTTTTGGCCAGCACTATCCCATAACCACCTTCTTCTTCTTCTTTTTTTTTTTTTTTTTTTTTTTTTTGAGGAAGATCCCATAACCACCTGATGTGTAAAGATAAGTATCACTCTGCTTATTGAATTTATGTAATAATTTTTTTAGTTCAAATTTTATTAGTTTTATGGTGGTGCAATTTATGTTATATCCTAAATAAACAATATATTTTTTCTTTGATATCATAAAGAAACAGTAATTGTGACCACCAACAATTGTAGCTTTTATTCTTTTCATTTTCAGTTTTTATTGTTGGTAATGTGGTCTCGAGGTGGGAGTTTAGTAGTCAAACCCTTCGTCTATCTCGCCTTAGTTTTTAAGTTTAAGGTACCATTTGGGTACCAATTATTGCGTCCACGTTTGGACGCAAAACGCGTTTCAGGCCTTTTCTTTTTTTTTTTAACTAGTGCCTATTGCACTGTTCATCCCATGAACAGTGCAAATAGGCATATCTACAGTAACCTTTTGGTGAACAGTAAATTTATTATTATTATTTTTTTATTGTTTTCAGTTTTCAATTTTTAGCAAAATAAGCGGTATTCAAACTCACCCTAACTCATATGGGACGCATTAGTATTAGGATTGATTGGATCATTTAGTATAAGGTTTTAACTCATCATGGTAGAAAATGAATGTGGCATTATTTGGTTATTTGCTTGCATCTTTTGGTTTTCAAGTAGGCGAAAATACTTTTGAGTAAAATTATGGTATGTCTTTATGTTATAATTCTTTTCTCTCTTTTGTGTGTCTTTGTTTCTTAAAAAAAAAAAAAAAAAAAAAAAAAAGAGTAGGCAAAAAAGTAGGTTCATATATGCGTCTTTCCTATTTCTCTATAGTCGGGATTTATGGCATTGTTGTCTCACCAATTACAATAGTTCTCTGGATAAAACCATCTGGAAGAATACACAATAGGCATCAGTTAACTCCATTTATACCCAAAACGATACAAGAAGTCAAGTCAAGTAATTATGACGTCAAAATCTGCATTTGATTTCTTCGACCTTAATTTTTAAATAAAGTGTCCAGACCAAGTGTCCAACCGTCAAATCAAATCAATGGAAAGTATTTGAATTTATTTTTACTAAATACATTTTTAGTAGATTTTGTCGGTAATGAGTGATATGAAACCGAAAAGTACGTTAGTTTGGATAGTCTAGTTTGCCATTATCAGGAAAGACTTAAGATTGCACCATTTAACATACAATATAGTATTACTTACATACAGGGGCCCCCATGCCCCACCCCATGTGTCTATCCTTATCACTTTCCAACCCGCTCCCTATTCGGATTCCAAAAACCGTAGTGATAAAATAAAATGATAACACCCTCACACGCTACAGGGTCCACAACACCACACAAATCACATCCTCACTTTACTCTACTGTAACTGTAACTGCTAAACTCTCACACTTTCCTAATTTTTTTTAGTCCCACTCTTCCACTTCCTCCTTCATCATTAATTCCTTTGCTCCCTCCACGAACCTCAAAGGCCAGAGCAAACTATTGCTCATCTTCAAAAGCAAAAACAATCCCCTTCTTTTTAATAAAATATACTTTTTCAAAAAAGATATTACAATAATGATAAAGTAACACCAGCTTCCAAAGGCGCCACGAGGCTCGTACTCTGTGTCACAAGCAAAGCTATTATCCAAAAATCCTATTTTGTCACCATTTCCACACTATTCCTTTCCCTTCCTTCCTTCTTTCCTTCACTCACTGTACAAATAGTAGCCACTGTATACTTGATCTTAGCCAAAAGGCCGAGAAAGGTATCACTGTATACAATCCCTTTCAAATTTGAGTACTGTTTGTTGCCTGCCACGTCATCTTCGTAAAGAAGACCATGGAAGATTCAGGTTCCGGTTCCGTTTCAGACAACAACAAGCAGAAGCTCATCATTCTCCACGGCGACCTCGACCTGAAAATCGTCGAAGCCGAAAACTTACCCAACATGGACATCGTGGCACAACATGTCCGCGGTTGCTTCGCAGTCTGTGACTGTAACTCTGTCGAAACACGTCAACCTTCCGACGAATCCGACGGCCGTGATGGCTCGCAACACCGCCACCGCAACAAGATCATCATCACCAGCGACCCGTACGTCACCGTTTCGGTCCCCCAAGCCACCGTGGCACGCACGCGCGTGATTAAAAACTCGGCCAATCCTCTATGGAACGAACGGTTCTACATCCCACTGGCACACCCCGTAAATACTTTGAAATTCCAGGTCAAAGATAACGACATCTTCGGCGCCGAGCTAATCGGCACAGTCGAAATCCCGGCCACAAGAATTGCCACCGGCGAACACATCTCCAGCTGGTTCACAGTCCTAGGGCCGAATAAAAAACCGCCGAAAAAGAACACGAGGATCCGCCTTGAGCTCAAATTCACGCCGTTCGAAAAAAATCCAAGGTACAAGCACGGCATTGCGTCAGATCCAGAACACAAGGGCGTGATTGACACGTACTTCCCGTTGAGAAAAGGAAGCTCCGTGAAGTTGTACCAAGACGCGCACGTGCCAGACGAGTCGTCGCTACCGAAGATTGAACTGGACGGAGGCAAGGTTTACAGGCGCGAGAAGTGTTGGGAGGACATTTGCTATGCGATCTCAGAGGCTCACCATATGGTTTACATTGTTGGATGGTCGGTTTATCACAAGGTGAGGCTCGTGAGAGAGAAGACTCGGCCATTGCCACGAGGCGGAGATTTGACGCTCGGTGATTTGCTCAAGTACAAGTCTGAAGAGGGAGTTAGGGTTTTGTTGATGATTTGGGATGATAAGACTTCGCACGATAAGTTCGGCATCATCAAAACGGTTCGTTTTGAGTAATTGCTTTAGATTATTAAATTCTCTTTACCTGCTTTGCTTTTTTTTTTTTTTTTTGGGTTATTTGCTTTAATATTTTGAGCTGTCATAGGCATGGTCATGGAGCTTTTTTAACATGGTAGTCTGTGCTAAAGATAGAATAATAAAAAATGATACGTTAATTTAGGAATTAATAGCCTTGGATAGAATAGAATGATTTGGTGTTGGATTATAAGCTGATATTTTGCTTATTTTATGTATTGTTTGCGGGTTCTACTCCTCGCTACTTTTAATTTTATTTAAATAATTAATAATTTCAGTTTTTTGAAAATATTTTAGTTTTTAGTTTATGTAAATAAGCTACCGAAAATAAATAATTTAAGGTGTGATTTAATTTAAGTGAAGGGAATGGAAAAAGATAAGAGGCAAGCCTAAAGTAATATTAGTAGAATAGTAAAAAACGACATGCCAATTAAAGAAGTAATAGGGACTATGATTTCAGATAGAATAAAATGGGGAAAAAAAATACATCTGGCTGGTCCTAATTAGTTAGTTGAGATCCATGGTTGAACTGAAAAATTTGGTACTAAGACTTGGTTGTTGTTGTAATTGTGTTCGGAGTAATGGCTGTCATTCTTTGAATCGCTTGGTTCATGGCAATGGTTTCATTAGTAGATACCAAACTAGTTGTTAGTGTTTGTACTGTAATTGAATTTAAGTCCTTTGGTGGTGATCATGAGGGGACATTGATGTTACTGTGCATGTTTATTTTGCAACTGGGTTGTGTGCCTTTTGAGTTGTAATCTGAAGTGGGATTGGTTGCAGCCTGGAATGATGCTAACGCATGATGAAGAGATCAAGAAGTTTTTCAAGCATTCATCAGTCACTTGTGTGTTGGCACCTCGCTATGGTAGCAGTAAGCTGGGCTATTTCAAGCAACAGGTGAATATGTTCTATGGGTTGTGAACTGTCTTTAGAAAAATAATGATTTTGGTTTTTGTTTATTTTGGACGTATTTAATTATTTTCAGGTTTAATCTCATTTTCAATTGTATTGGATTTGGAATCCTAGTTTCATTGGCTTAGTTTTATTATTTCTTTGATCTTGATATACCATTTGCTTTCTTTTGAGCTGGAAAACTTGCTGAAGTTGCTTATGTGATGGTTCCATACAGGTTGTTGGAAACCTTTTCACACACCATCAAAAATGTGTTCTTGTGGATACGCAGGCATCTGGTAATTATCGTAAGATAACTGCATTTTTAGGAGGGATTGATCTTTGTGATGGTCGATATGATACACCTGAGCATCGACTGTTTCGCGATCTTAATACTGTATTTGAAAATGATTATCACAACCCTACATTTCCGGTAAGTTTTTGGTCAAATGGTTTTGTAACAGAATACTGTAACATGCCATCTATATATCATTTAAATGTTTTCGATGTTTTTTTGGGGGTATTTATGATCTTGGTTTTTAACTCAAAGGGCTTTTATGTGATTGCATAATTTTTCATAATGGCTTTAGAGCAAGAGATGACATCTATAGTTCCTAGTACCAATTCTAAAAATATAATGTTCTTCCATATCCTCCCCACCCCCCCAACCCTTTCTCCTTGGCTAAGTGATCTACCATATGGCTTTAGAGCAAGAGATGATATCTACTAATCATGTTGCTTGAGGTTCTCCATCTGGTCCTATGACTATAAGGCCTTGAAAATCCTGGCATATAACACCATAGTAGTTAGTATCAGACGATATGTGATGCATATCGTCTGGTGGTGTGGATCAAATCGGCGCAAAATAAAAATGCTGTAATTTAGGTGCAGATCTGGTTGACTCTTGAATCATATGATACAAACATGCATATTGTATGAATTGTATTGAATGGTTGAATTGGACATATTGGTCAATACATAAACAATTGTGTTTATATTTGGCTTTTATTCATATTTGAGATTTGATCAGAGTCCAACAAGTCGTTGGACTTATTTTAACACAAGTTTCTTGAACCACTCAGTTGAGCCCCAAAAAATAGCCATGTTCATGACTTTGCTCTGTCTCTGTCTCTGTCTCTGTCTCTCTCTCCATACAAAATTTAGACCACACACATTTTCATTTCAAGTTTGGTTCTGAAGTTCCCCTTCTGTCTTCTCTCTCTCTCTCTCTCTCTCTACATGGAACCACAAGAGTAACCATAACACAAAAGGCACTCCTAGTCCTAGGTAGTGGATTCTCTTCAATTTTAGTTGTATGTCGTTATGTTTGAGTTGCAGTAATGTTTAGGTTACATAACTGACTACTGCTTCCACCTTTCATCTCAGAATGTTGTCAATTATCATGTCACCCATCCACAATATATATTGTAGATTTGTAGGCCTCATTCTGAAGATAAAATTTTCAGGTGCATAAATTTTAATCAGATGCATTCCGGACCTGTATAGACCTCTTTTTCTATAATCCATTCTCAACTTCTTTGTACTCCTTGTGTAAAGTTCCATTGTACATGCTAGATGTCACACACAATTTGTTTGCCAACATAGTTTTAAGCTAACACAATGCTGCCATAGTATTAAAGTAATTTATGCACTTCATCAAGTTTGAAGTCATGATTTTACCTCCTTTTTTTTTTTTTTTTTTTAGGTGCGTTCCTGCTTATTTCTATTATGTAGTTACAGGTTGTGATGCTGTAGCAGGTGTTTCTTTTTGACTTTCTCTGTTTTGTCCATATGTTTTATGAATCAACTAGGTTGGAACCAAGGCTCCAAGGCAACCATGGCATGATTTACACTGCAGAGTTGAGGGGCCTGCTGCATATGATGTTCTTATAAACTTTGAGCAGCGTTGGAGAAAAGCAACAAAATGGAAGGAGTTTGGACTACGATTCAAAGGGGCTACTACCCATTGGAGTGATGATGCTTTAATAAAAATAGAACGCATCTCTTGGATACTAAGTCCTGAACTATCTGTTTCTCAAAAAAAAAAAGTAAGCCCTGACCCATCTACTAAAAAGGATAAGTCCACAGTTATTCCAGAAGATGATCCCAAGCTATGGGTTTCCGATAAAGATGATCCTGAAAGTTGGCATGTTCAGGTTTGATATTACAGGTTTCTTTTATGTTAAAGTTCCCTTGTTTTAGGTCCATTGACTCGGGATTGAAAATTTCCTCTACTTATTTTGCTTTTGTAGATTTTTAGGTCCATTGACTCGGGATCAGTGAAAGGCTTTCCCAAAAGTGCTGAGCTTGTTGAGAAACAGGTTTTATATGACTTTTTTCTTTCCTTTCCTTTTTATCTTTATTTTTATACCTTCTCTCTTTATGTAGAAAAATTAATTTATATTGACAAGATTTTCAATGCTTCTTTGCTGTGACATAGACCTAGACTTCTATACATCAGTAATCAGTTGCACATCATATTGCAATGTCCTAATTTCTAATTGGTATTCTTCTACTGCAGAACCTTATTTGTGCGAAAAATTTGGTTATAGATAAAAGCATTCAAACAGGATACATCCAGGCAATCAGATCTGCTCAACATTTCATATATATTGAAAATCAGTATTTTCTTGGATCATCATATGCATGGCCATCGTATGAAAATGCAGGTCAAGTTCATAATCTTCTGTTACACCACATTATTTTACTTGATTGTCTATACAATATTGTTTCCATTCCTAGTAGCTGAGTTCTCTTTTTGCTGAAGAACGCATGTGGTGGAGTATCTAATGTAAACTAGTATTCTTGAGAACTCCCAAGTCCTAGTGGTTTATATTTGAGAACTAGCCTCTAATACATATAATATCTGTCTTATATAATGCCATCTGCTAATGTATCCATGCAAAATTGATGAATTATTGTCAATTTTTGAAATTTATTTAGTGGTTGCTGAAATTCTATGTAATTTTAGCCTCCGTAAGGACAGGCTTGATTGTTCTCTCTCCCTTAGTATTATTTCTGACCTTAGATTCTGTTCTTTGTATTTTCTGTATATATATATTTGGGTAACAATCATGTTCTCTAAGTATCGAATATCTTCCTTATTTGTTGGATGGAACACCTTCTCAAGTTATTGACTTTCATGGTCTGAGCAGGAGTTGATAATCTAATCCCGATGGAATTGGCATTAAAGATAGCTAGTAAAATTAGAGCAAAGGAGAGATTTGCAGTGTATATTATCTTACCAATGTGGCCTGAGGGTAATCCAGCTTCTGCAGCTATGCAAGAAATTCTCTTTTGGCAGGTAATATGGTTATTGCCAATGAATTCTAGCTCAAATGACCCCTCCACCCCTTGTAAGAGCAAGGTGAAAGGTGAGGTCGTGGGTTCAAGACCTATCTAGTGTGTGTAAATTACCAATAAAAAAAATATGATTAATTAATTTTAGACTATAAACTAGAAATTTTGTTGCATGACTTGGGAGTGGGATAGACGTGGGGAAAAATAATTCATGTGGCGAACCCAATCTAATTTGTTGAGGATCCATAGCTGACCTCAAATTTTGGGACTGAGGCTTTGTTGTTGTCTCGGGACAAACATGATAGCTACAGATGGCTGATACTTTCTCAAAATAAAAATCAGGAAAAACAAATAAAGGGCTTCTTTTGGGCATCAGTTACCTTCTCTTTTCTATTGCTGCTAACCTATAGGTTGTATTCTTGGCAATTTTTGGTTTGGCTTGATTTATTGATAACAATTCCATATGTTATTAGATTCACCTGGATTGTACATTTTTTTTTGTTTGTTTTAGGTTGTGATCTTGAGATGTTATGGAACTTAAGTCCAAAAAGTGGACAACATAGATGATGGCAACTTGAATAACACAATTCATATTCTAGCTTTACTCGTTTGCTCTTGGCAGGGCCAAACAATGAAAATGATGTATGATATAGTTGCACGGGAACTGAAAGATACGCAGCTTGGAGATTCACATCCTCTACATTACCTCAATTTCTATTGCCTTGGTAACCGGGAAGATATTCCTAAGGAACGTTTAGATGATAATGCTAATAAGGTATTTGCTCTAATGGAAATCTCTTTTTTGCTATTTTAAATTATCAAAACATACTCCAGTTTGTGGTTGGCCTAGGGTAAACAGGTAGTCCGTAACTTCTACTGCTGAGAATTTCTTTCTTTTTTCCAACCACTGTGTGACATAGATCCACTTCTCAGCAACTTAAATTATCTTGACATACTCCGGGTTTTGTTTGGCATAGGAAAAAATGTACATCTCAAAGATATTGCACATAATAACTTTTAACTTCTCAATGTTCTCATCATGCAAATGGCTTTAGAAATTGTTTCTCATGGGATTTGCCATTTTAATTTTTTTTTTCTCAGCTGTTTTGTTTGATACTTGGCTTTTATTTATTTATTTATTTATTTTACTAAGATACATATAGAAGTTCTCAAAATTTTGGAATCACGCCATCTTGATGCATTGAAATATGGTTTCATTTTATATATTTGCAATAAATTAATTCTTTTGGTGTTGGTCATAATTTGAAATTTTCTATCAGGTCTCAGATGCACAGAAGTTCAAGCGGTTTATGATTTATGTTCATGCCAAGGGAATGATAGTAGATGATGAGTATGTAATAGTGGGATCTGCCAATATTAACCAGAGATCCATGGCTGGTACAAAGGACACGGAGATAGCTATGGGTGCATATCAGCCCCATCACTCTTGGGCATCAAGGAAGAAACATCCATGTGGTCAGGTTGTTATATTTCTTGTTCTTTCATACTTTCCATTTCAGGGCTTTGGAGAATGTAACAAAACAATGAGTGTGAAATGATAATTGATAGTGCTTCACAGTAGACGTTCATGAGACTTGAACACAACACTACATGTTCATCAGACCCAAAGAAAAAAAAATGCTCCTTTCCCATTTTTGTAACTTTTTTTTTTCCCTTCTTACTGAGCACAGCTACATGCTGGCATTCAGTAGCGCTGCACATCACTCAGCTCACGTTGGCACATGTCTCAACAACACAAAATGAGGGAAAATTATTAAATACTCCCGGAGTACGGGGACTTAGTGCCCCATCACGTTCATGGTGGACCCCACACTGAATTTAATTAGTGAGATCTATCATGAATATGAGAAGATGGAGCACCATGTCACCGTACTCAAGGAGCACCTGATAATTATTCCAAAACGAGTTGGGTGGCCAACAGTCAAGCCAGTTCAGTTGGTGAGAGTGATGACATTACCAAAAACAAGCATACCATGAGATCTCCTATTCCAAACAAAAACACACACACTAGATGCCTCTCTCTTCTCTTTAGCTGGGGAGTGGGGAGGGGGAAGAGTGAAGATGGTGTTTGAGTTTTTCGAAGATTATGCTCACGTCTAGGCATGGGTATGATCTCCAATCATTAGCATTGCCTATTGTCTTTCGGCAGGTTATGCGGTTTGAATCTAGTGAATGAAAAAAATCGCTTAGATTTTATAATATAAGATTCATACTCCATGGGATTTACTTGGTAATGTGGTTTACAATACATATCCATGTGCAGGTGTATGGATACAGAATGTCACTGTGGGCTGAGCATCTTGGGATGCTGGATACATGCTTCAAGGAGCCGGAGAGTATGGAGTGTGTGAAGATGGTGAATGAGATTGCTGAAGATAACTGGAAGAGGTATACAGATGCGAATTTTATGCTATTGCGGGGCCACCTTCTTAAGTATCCTGTGCAGGTAGATGAGCATGGGGTGGTCAGCCCCCTGCCTGGACAAGAGAATTTCCCAGATGTAGGTGGAAAAGTGCTGGGAGCTCCTTCGGCTAGCCTTCCTGATACTCTAACAACATAATCTCCATCCATTGTTTGTGTTCCTACATAATTGGTTAGGAAGAATGGCGGTGATATGTCAGGATTTTGAGGTTATTAAACTGAAGGTGTTAAAGAGTTTGTGCTCCTCACTCTGCCGCGTTCTATTAACGGTTGAGCTACAATAGGTTTTTAGTGTAATACAAATTAGTGAACATAGCAAGAAGGATGACATGTTGTGAATGTTTGTGCATATATAAATGCATGGTTTCCAGTCTTGTCACATGGAGAGGTCAACAATTACAATGCAAGTCACTCCTTGTTTGGTTCTAGGTGGCTGTTGTGAGATAAGTTTTTTATCTTTTTATTTTTTGGGTTCTTTCTAAGTTCATTATCCCAGTTGGTGGAAAGCACACAAGCGATAATGTTTGTCGTAAAAGAGACGTTTTTTTTTTTTTTTTTTAATTATTTTTTTTTACCCCCGATAAATAAATGATTAGAAATTTAGAACGCAATATATATTATGAGCATTGTTTATTTCATATAACACACTTTGTACAAGAGCTTTTACCCATATATTATATGGCGTCTATTGTTTGCACTAAAAGACGAAGGATTTGAAACACAATTTGCTGCGAAGTGGTTGTATAGTTTATCGGGTAGGGTATATGACAAACCTCTCTTGCTTTTGGAAAGCCTTACAGGGTAGTGGAAGAAACTTTCTTTTCTTCTTTTTCTTTTTCTTCTTCTTCAAGAAGAAGAAACTATGGTTCCTTTTTTTAAATAGTCCTATCTTAGGCTGGGGAAAGATTTGGTTTTAGGTCTTCCTCACCTCTAATCTAACTTTGCCATATGATGCATTCTAGGTTTGCCAATGCTTAAGGAATGTATTTCAGCAACAGCTAATCCAAGTATCACTTACTCAATGTTTTGAGGTGGAGAAAAGCAATTGTGTATTAGGCATATGCAATCATCCTCTCAAACAGAGATGGATCCAACAAGCGCTGGACCCACACTTAAGTGAGAGAGTAGTTTTATATGTCAGATACACCATGTACCCTCTCAAACTCTTGAGATGAGGGAACCTCAATAGCATACCCAACAACCAATCAATGGGTGTCTGTTCATCATCCCAAGACACTTTTAAGGGAGAGGACTTCTATTTAGTTAAGAGTGATAAGTGATTGCATATGATTTCAAAAAGATAAAGGAGAAAGATTTTACAATCCAGCACAGAACATACATGCATAAATAACAAATGCATTTTTTAAAGCGGGGAAAAAAAAAAGCATAAGCAAAATGAATCTGCCGTAAAGATTAAGTTTCTATCCTATGTCCAAAGCTGGAAAGAAAATACCAACTCCGTAGGAAGAATAAAATTTACAAGAAAATAAGCACTACCACTCCCAGAAAAAAAAAAATAATAATAATAAAAATAGTCAAATGTTTACATTAGTAATCAAGGGATAATTGAAACGTAGGTCTGAACCCTATAATTATTCCTAGTGGACACCCAGCGGCCAATTGATTCAAATTGTGGTGAAATATCAATTTTATCATTATTCTATAAAAAGAAAAATAAAAAAGTAAATAACAAGAAATAAGTTAAATTGCATATTTGTTACTACTCTTTGATTATTGTTTCAAAATCATCATAATGCTTTACTTTAATCCTTATCACCATATGATAGATGAGAAATTGAGAACTACTAACGAAACTCATGCTATGTTATAGACTCCATGTCATAAAAAAGAAATCGATTCCCCCATTTTCTGTGTTAGACATATTTTAGTGAATAAGTAAATATCAAACAAACAATATATCCTAAGTGATTAACAAGAATTGAGAATTGGCAATAAAGAGAAGTTTAAAAATAATCTTACAATTAGGGCTGTCCAGGCAAATCGAGAACCTGCCGGAACCAACCAACCTGACCGGAACTGACCCATCACGACTGGACTGACACCTCCAACGGGTCGGTGACGGGTCCCAACCCGAGTGGCAGGTTTCGTCCTCAAAAACCCGAGCTACCCAACCCGCTGGACAAAACCTCAAAGACAGCTGAAATCTGGCAACGATCTAGCCCTTCTCAGCTCCGATCAGGCCACATTTGGCCTTCCTTTACTCAGATCTACTTAAATCCTCACTCAGATTTGCTTAAATCCGACGAAACTAGCCCAGATCTACTCAAACTCGGCCAAACTCCAGTAAGCCCGACTCTAACTCGACCAAATCTTAGCCATATTTCCATAGATCCGACGAGTTATCGACTAAAACTTGTTAGATTCGGCTAGATATGACGAGATCCGACCAGATTTCGGCCCAAATCCAGCCATATCGGAAAACCCAAATTGACCGATTCTCACCTGAAAACCGATACGACCCGACTTAGTTGATCTGAAATGTTATTTGGGTCGGTTCTAGGTCGAAATATTCCCTACCCAATAAGGTCGAGTCGAGACCGGGCTAGGCACAAACTCAACCCGGCCTGACCTGTGGACAACCCTACTTACATAGCCATAAAATCATGTTAAAATGTTATCCTTATTAATTCGTGCCATCCAGAGTAAATCTCGATACGACAAGTTCTCTTGATCGAACAATTCAAAGAATTAGACTATAACGTCAATATTTGTATTGAATGTATTTTCACGTACAAAGGTTCAAGAACAACCTTCAATAATCTGTCTTTCCTTTCAATAGATCAAAGCATGAAACCCAATCGCACAAGCACAAATACTATTCGCACAAGAAAATTATATAGAAGAGAAAGACAACTCTACGTAGAAGAGAGGAATAGTAATATTGTTCTGATCGAGATAGAGAGCCAAACTGAAGTTCTGGTGGTTCTTTGTTCTGTAATCTTGTTGTATTCCCTGTCCTTATACCGATGGGGAAAGCAAGGATTTGTTTACGATGAAGCAAAATGATGAGAAGTGGGTTGAATTCGAGAACTCAATGGAAGATGTTATAACAAGGAGTGGACTTGGCAAGAGCATCTTATTCGACATTAGAGGGAATCATGCTAATTTTGAAGAGCATAAACACTGTTCACACACAAAAAAAAGTATGTAGGAGAGGAAGAACACAAACACAAGGCATAAACGCACAAAGCGAGACGTGTGATATAAATAAGGCTGAAGTTCACACTAAATCCCACGTCTTAATTAAGATATTAAACAAGGTTTACAATGGTTTATAACCACAAAGAATTTATTCTTGATCAATGTGAGATCACTCACACAGTTAAAAGTGTTTGTACCACACCAATATCTTCATCTTCAAATAATCACAAAGGCCCCACGAGATCCAGTACACTTTGCTCTGCTCCAAGCAAAGCAAGGAACCAAATCTAGTTTTCTCACCATTCACGTATTCCTTTATTCCTTTCTTAATTCACCCTACTAACACTGTACCTTTCCCTAACTCAAAAAAACACTATTATTTTCCCTTTAATTACTCTCTTTTGCTTAACAAGAATTACAAACAGTGTGAAAATGGAAGTGTCCGAGTCCAGTTCAGACGACCAGTTCATCATGCTCCATGGTGACCTAGACCTGAAAATCGTCGAAGCCCAACACTTACCCAACTTGTCCCTCATCGATGTTCGTCAGCTCCGCCGTTGCTTCACCGCCCGTGACAGTTACACTATCGAAACCCGTCAACACAAACCCAAAGTCCAATTCTGCAACCCTTACGTCGAAGTTTTAGTCTCAAATGTCACAGTGGCTAGCACGCGCGTCATCAAGAACACCACAAGCCCTAAATGGAACCAGTGCTTCCATATCCAACTGGCACACCCCGTAAATAAATTAACATTCCATGTCAAAGACGACGACATCTTCGGCGCCGAGATAATCGGCACCGTCCATATCCCGGCTTCGAAGATCGCCACAGGCGAATCCATCTCCAACGATTTCGACATCCTCAGCTCCTCCAAAAAACCACTGACACTAAACGCGAAGATTCATCTCGTACTACAGTTCACGTCGTTTGATGAAAATCCAAGGTACGAGCATGGCATTGCGTCGGACAAAGGCGGCGGCGTAGCACGCTCGTACTTCCCGCTGAGAAAAGGAGGCTCCGTGAGGTTGTACCAAGACGCGCACGTGCCGGACGGGTTGTTGCCGGAGATTGAATTGGATGATGGTAAGGTTTTCAAGCACGAGAAGTGTTGGGAGGACATTTGCTCTGCGATCTCAGAGGCTCACCATTTGATTTACATTGTTGGATGGTCGGTTTTTCACAAGGTGAAGCTGGTGAGAGAGAAGACTCGGCCACTGCCACTTGGTGGAGATTCGACGCTGGGTGAGTTGCTCAAGTTCAAGTCCCAAGAGGGAGTAAGGGTTTTGATGTTGGTTTGGGATGATAAGACCTCTGGCAATAGGTTCTTCAAGTTGCGTGCCTTCTTTTAATAATAAAGTTTCTCACCAAACTAGTTTAGAGAAAAAATCTAACCATTAGATTGCATGTTTTTATTATATTCTTCATGCATGTAAAATTTCAAATTTTTATGATCTAAAATTGTGCATAAAAAATAAGTTTATTGATTGAATAGTAAATAACATCCAATTTGAGCTAAATTTGATATGCATGTTAAGAACATAAGGAATATGAAATTCAACAGTTAGATTTTCAAAATTCACACAAAAAAAGAGATATATAAGAAGTTTGAAAAGTTTCTCTCCAAACTAATTTGAAGAGAAACTTTATTCAATAACATGCATGCTTGAAATAATAGCTAGCATTAGAATTGATGTAATTTCAAAAAATTCCTCTAATATACTATTTATAAGATAATAATTACATTAAATTGGTCTACAAGATCAAAATCAAATCAAACAAATCACACCCATTACCATCGCAACCCAACCACACTCATCAAACCCAAATCGCGCGACCTACCCATCAATAAATCAGTTCAAACCCAACTAGAATCATCAAACCCATTTGGTACCACCATCACGACCCATCTATGCTCAACAGATCGCAATTTGTGACATAACCACCGCCCTCAACCTAGAACATGACCTAACCACCCATCTGTGTTGAACAGTAACTCAATAACAAAGACATTTATTATTCATTTGTTATCTATGAATGTCAAAGTGTTGATGTTAATGCATGATGTATTTATTGGTGCTTAATTTTTTTTTTTTTTTAACTGAAATGCTAGTTTAACTAGCTTGATAAAAATTCACTAAGAAGTGATAAATAGAGCTAATTTTATGACTATTGATATGATATTTTGTGGGTAGTGTACAACAAAAGTGATGTTAGTGTTGATTCTATATGAAAATAATATTACATTAATAAAAAGAAAATTTCACCTCACATATTATGAAATTTATTGTGTTAGTAGCATTGTGTGGCTAAAAAATCCAACTTTCTATTATATTGAGATCCTCTCAATTTTAAATGAATTCATTTGATGGTTCAAATTACATATTACAAATAAAAAACAACGTCATTTAAATTTATAATAAAGTGGCATTTTGTCTTTTAAATTTCAAATTACATCCTCTCTTGCCATTTCTCCATTGGGTTAAACTTGGTGCACAAAAACGATTTTACACATAGCCCAAAAGCAACTCAAATCTTGACTTGAAATGGATTTCTAACTTAGTGTGCAAAATAGTTTATATGTAGTAAACATTACCTATATCTGTTAGGAAATTACCTTATATTCCAATTGTAACTTGAAACGTTAATTGGGTTTCTTAGTTGAAGAATGAAAAATTAATTTGGTTATTTTTGGGTTTCCTTGGTGTGGAAGAAAGGTTATTCCTCATCAAAAAATAATTGCATTCCTTGTCCACAGAAGAATAGGAAATTGGAGTCTTATAAATAGGCAATGCTATTAAAAAATTGATAGCTTTGGGTCAAGAGTCCTTGTGGGGATAGGAAAAATAGAGCATAAAATCAAAAGAGAAAAAAAAGAGTTTCTGCTTGGGAAGTAGTGCAAAGAAAGAGACAACGAGGTTTTGATTTTCTCCACAACTTTTTTTTTTTTTTTTGTAAAGCGCACAAATCAATGAAAATTTTTGAGGCTTTGTTTGATGTTGAAAAGTGAAGAAGGAAGAAGAGAGAACGCATCCAAGGAGAGTTGCATGAAAGAAAAAGAGAGAGTAGCAAAGATGAGCTGCTAGAAGTGAAAGAAAAAGAAATCACAGTGAGCACATTTATTGTGTGTGTGTGAGAGCAAAAAAAAAAATATATATATATATATATATATTATTTTCTTTAGCCATAAGATATACACAAGAGGATTGATCTCAAGGGAGACATAAATGTGAGACTTATTGTAATTAATTTAATAATAGTGAATTTATTTAAAATTTGTCTGGTGGTTTTCTTCTTTAAAGAGAAATGGTTTTTCATATAAATAGTTTTTTTTTTTGTGATTGCTATTTTGGATTTGAAAATTTTGGTGATAATAATTTTTTTTGGGACCTAATCAACCCTCTACCATTGGCATCATCTATGGGAAGCAGCATGACATTGAGATCCTGTCAAAACGATTGCCATGACAACTCGAGCCACCGGGTAATCTCCCTCCGGAGGCAGATGACCTAAAAGACACTTGCATAGAAACCATAATGATATATTCTTGAGAATGGGGCGAGACCAATTGCGGAGACCAAACCTTTGACCAATCAAACATGAATTCAGTCAGTCACCAGCTTGTCAAAATTCTCTTTAAAGTGCATTGCTCAAGCCTCTCCCTTGCTAGTAAAGCTGGAAAAATCGACATGCATGTCCCTCTCAGAAGGGAGCCACACATGCAAAGATAGCAAATAGCTTTTTTTCCTGAGGAGAAGACGTCCGAGGAACCGTAAGGATCGACCTCAAGACATCTAGGATCAGAAGATTCCCCTCATACATAAGGAGATCAAAGCAATTTGAAAAGAACATCGGGAACATTTTTTGCCTTGAGAGGGTCAAGGCAAGAGATCTCGGTCACTGACAAATGCTCACAACAGAAAAAGGTTGGCAAACAATTTAGACGAAACCTGGGTGCCAGGCAGTTCTACTCGGACCTCGAGTACCATCTCCGGTACTCTTCACACCCTAACAACTGACCCCCATATGGCCGACTGTCAAAGTGCTCACCACTTAATCACAAGAATTCTGGTCAGCCAGGGAATGCACACAAGGGAGGCTAACATGCCATCTGCATTGCTTATTTACTTAGTTGCTTTAATATTTTGAGCTGTCATACTAATATCAAATAAATGAGTATTAAGTCTGTGATAAAGATAAGTAAGAGTCACATAATATGGTTTGATTATATATAAACGAGAGAGATTAATGTACTAGTAGGGAGAACGATTTGATTCAAGTTGAGGAATGAGAAAAGATAGAGACAAGCCTAGAATAGAATTAGAATAATAATAAAAAATGGCAAGTAGTAAAGTATGATTTAAGATAAAATAGAATAGGGGAAAAGAATATATGTGGATAATCTTAATTATTTTGTCAAGGATCCATAGCTGAGTCCATAAATATGGAACTAAAGCTTGGTTATTGTTGTAATTGTGTAGTGACTGATGGCTGTCATTCTTGAATTATTTAATTCATGACAGTAGTTTTCATTAGTAGATACAAAACTAGTTGTCGGTGTTTGTACTGTAATTGAATTTAAATTCTTATGGTGGTGAACATTGATGTCGCTATGCATGTGTAATTGCAACTTAGAGACAATTATTATTTGAATTAGTAACCGGGTTGTGTGCTTTTTGAGTTGTATTCTGAAGTGGGATTGGTTGTAGACTGGAATGATGCAGACACACGATGAAGAGACCAGGAAGTTTTTCAAGCATTCATCCGTCACTTGTGTGTTGACACCTCGCAATGCTAGCAGTAAGCTGGGCTATATCAAGCAGCAGGTGAATTTGTTTTATAGGTTGTGAACTGTCTTTTGAAATATATTGATAATGGTGTTTGTTCATTTTGAACATATTTAATTATCTTGAGGTTTAATCATATTTTTAGTTGTATTGGATTTGGACTCACAGCTCAATTATTTCTTTAATCATGGCAGTACCACTTGATTTCTTTTGATTGAGCTAGAAAACTTGCTGAAGTTGTTTATGTGATGGTTCTATTTCTATACAGGTTGTTGGAACCGTTTTTACACACCATCAAAAATGTGTTCTGGTGGACACGCAGGCATTAGGTGGTAATCGTAAGATAACTGCATTTTTAGGAGGGATTGATCTTTGTGACGGTCGATATGATACACCAGACCATCGTCTATTTCGCGATCTTGACACTGTATTTCAAAACGATTATCGCAATCCTGCATTTCCTGTAAGTTGTTGGTCAAATGGTCTTGTAACAGCAAATTTTAACTTGCCATATTTCCATTAACTCTTTTTTCAAAAGGTGACATTTATAGTTTCTTAGTACCGATTCTTGAGATATAATGTTCTACAATATCCCCCGCACCTTTCTCCTTGGCTAAGTGTTCTACCATATGGCTTTAGAGCAAGAGCTGACATCTTTTTACTAATCAAGTTGCTTGAGGTTCTCCATGTGGTCCCATGACCATAAGGGGTTACATGATACTTATCACATGGTATGTATCAGGTCAAATAAAATAAAAATGTTTTAATGCAGGTGCATATTGGATAAACTCATGAATCATACGGTACAAACATGCATATTGTATGAATTATATCGAATTGTTGAATTGGACGTATTGTCAATTGTGCATTGCATAAACAAGTGTCTTTATATTGGACTTTTGTTCAAATTTGAGCATTGATCAGAGTCCAACAAATTGTTGGACTTATTTTCCCACAAGTTTCTTGAGCCACTCGTTTGAGCCCAAAAAAATAGCCATGTCCATGGCTTTGTGCTTTCTCTATCTCTCTCCATACAAAATTTAGACCCTACACATTTTTCAACTTCAAGTTTGATCATCTGGTCTCTCTATCCCTCCAACTCCCAAATTTTCCCTTTTGTCTTCTGTTCTCTACTTCTCCCATCCTTTTTTTTCTTCTTTCTTTTCTAATTTATGGGACCACGAGAGTAACCGTAACACAAAAGGCACTTCTAGTCCTAGGTAGTGGGTTCTCTTCAAATTTACATGGCGTTATGTTTGAATTACAGTAATGTTTAGGTTAAATAAATGACTACTTCTAATTTTAGTCTCAGAATTTTTTCAATTATCATGTCACCTCTATAGACCTCCTGCTAGTCTTTCTCTATAATCCATTCTCAACTTTCTTTGTACTTCTTGTGCAAAGTCCCATTGTATACATACAAGATGTCACTGAAAATTTTGTTTCTCAACACAGTTTTAAGCTAACATAACACTGCCATAGAATGGTAGTAATTTATGCACTTCTTCAAGTGTGAAATGTGGAATTTTTCCTTCATTTCTTTTTATGTAATAGGTGCATTCCTGCTTATTTCTATTATGTACTTACACGTAGCAGGTGTTTCTTTTTTACGTTCTTTGTTTTCTCCATATTTCTTATGTATGAACTAGGCTGGAACCAAGTCTCCAAGGCAACCTTGGCATGATTTACACTGCAGAGTTGAGGGGCCTGCTGCATACGATGTTCTTATAAACTTTGAGCAGCGTTGGAAAAAAGCAACAAAATGGAAGGAGTTTGGACTAAGTTTCAAAAGGGTTTCCCATTGGCATGATGATGCTTTATTAAAAATAGATCGCATTGCATGGATACTAAGTCCTGCCCCATCTATAAAGAAGGATGGTTCCACATCTATTCAACCAGATGATCCCATGTTATGGATTTCCAGTGAAGATGATCCTGAAAGTTGGCATGTTCAGGTTTGATTTTACAATTCCTTTTTTGGGGGGGGGGGGGGGGGGTTTGGATTGAAATTTTCCTCTATTTATTTTTTGTTTTGCAGATTTTTAGGTCCATTGATTCGGGATCAATGAAAGGATTTCCCAAAACTGTTAAAATGGTTGAAAACAAGGTTTATATATGCTCTACTTTTTTTTTTCTTTCCTTTCCTCTACTTTTCCTTTTTTGTCTTTATTTTTCTACCTCTTTCTCTTTAAAACCAATTTATATTGACAAGATTTTCAATGCTTCTATATATCAGTAATAAGTTGCACATCATATTGCAATTTCCTATTTCCTAATTGGCATTCTTCTACTGCAGAACCTTATTTGTTCGAAAAAATTGGTGATAGATAAAAGCATTCAAACAGGATACATCCAGGCAATCAGATCTGCTCAACATTTCATATATATTGAAAATCAGTATTTTTTTGGATCATCATATGCATGGCCATCATATAAAAATGCAGGTCAAGTCCATAATCTTCTGTTGCACCACATTGTTTTCCATTCTTGTCTATACAATATTGTTTCCATTTCTTGTACCTAAATTCTCTTTCTGCTGAAGAATGCATACTATGAAGTATTCGATGTAAACTAGTATTCTTGAGATCTCCTTGTGGTTTATATTTGAGAACTAGCCTCTAGATTTTTGTATCCAATCTGTTTCCTTGGTGACCAGATTGTAAGTATCACATTTGTCTTATATAATGCTATGTGCTAATGCATCCACAAAAATTAATGAAGTATTGTTAATTTCGAAACGTATGTTGTCATTGCTACATTTCTACTTAATTTTAGCCACCATAAGGATAGGCTTCATTGTTATCACTTATTATTTTTGACTTTACATTTTGTTAGTTATATTTTCTGTATATATATTTGGGTAACAATCATGTGCTAAATACCAAATACCTTTCTTATTTATTGGATGGAACAGCTTCTCAAGTTTGACTTTCATGATTTGAGCAGGCGCTGATAATCTAATTCCGATGGAATTGGCATTAAAGATAGTTAGTAAAATTAGAGCAAAGGAGAGATTTGCAGTGTATATTGTCATACCAATGTGGCCTGAGGGTGATCCAACTTCTGCGGCTATGCAAGCAATTCTCTTTTGGCAGGTAATATGGTTATTGCCAAGGAGTTATAGCTCAAATGGAACCTTCCCCCCTTATAGGAGGAAGGTGGAAGGTGAGGTCATGGGTTCAAGACCTATCGGGTGTGTGTGTAAATTACCAATAATAAAAAATGGTTATCTAATTCTAGACCATAAACTGGAAATATTGTTTCATGTCTTGGGACAAATAAGATAGCTACAAAAGGCCGATACTTTCTTACAATAAAATCAAGAAAAAAATAATAATGGACTTCTTTTGGCATTGGTGGCCTTCTTCTCTAGAAACTTGAAGAATATGCTCTCTTACCCTGCCGCTAACCTGTAGTCTGTACTCTGGCAATTATTGGTTTTGATTGATTTATTAATAACAATTCCAGATGGACAATATAGATGATGGCAACCCGAATAACACAATTCATATTCTAGATTTACTTGTTTACTCTTTGCAGGGCCAAACAATGCAAATGATGTATGAAATAATCGCACAAGAACTGGATATTATGCATCTTGTAGATTCAAATCCTCTAGATTACCTCAATTTCTATTGCCTTGGTAACCGGGAAGATATTTCTCAGGAAAGGTTAGGTGATAATGCTGATAAGGTAATTGCTCTAATGGAAATCTCTTTCTAAGTGTTTTAAATTATCATGACATATACCGGTCTATGGTTGGCATAAAGTAAATAAGTAGTCTGTTACTTTTACTGTTGAGAATCTTTTAGCTATTTTGTTTGTTATTTGACTCTCTTTCTTTCTCAAAAATTTTGGAATTAAACCATTCTGATGTATTGTCTCATCAACTTGTCATTAAAATATGACTTCGTTTTATATTTTTGCAAGAAATTAATTCTTTTAGATTTGATCGTGATTGAAAATTTCTATCAGGTCTCAGATACACAAAAATTTAAGCGGTTTATGATTTATGTACATGCCAAGGGAATGATAGTAGATGATGAATATGTAATAGTGGGATCTGCCAATATTAACGAGAGATCCATGGCTGGTACAAAGGACACAGAGATAGCTATGGGTGCATATCAGCCGCATCATTCTTGGGCGTCAAGGAAGAAACATCCGTGTGGTCAGGTTCGTATTGTATTTCTTTTTCTTTTCTTTTTTTACAAACGCACACACTAGATATCAAGATTACGAGTCCAAAGATTATGCTCATGTCTGGGCTGGGGTATGACCTCTAATCATTAGCACTGCCTATTGTCTTTTGGCAGAGAGTGCAGTTTAAACTTTTAAGTCTTATGAATAATAGAATTTCATACTCCATAGGATGTACTTGGCAATGTGGTTTACAATATATATCCATGTGCAGGTGTATGGATACAGAATGTCATTGTGGGCTGAGCACCTTGGGAAGGTGGATACATGCTTTAAGGAGCCAGAGAGTTTGGAGTGTGTGAGCACAGTGAATGGGATTGCTAAAGAGAACTGGAAAAAGTATACAAATAAGGATTTTACACCATTACAGGGCCATCTTCTTAAGTATCCTGTGCAGGTAGATGAGGATGGGAAGGTCAGCCCCTTGCCTGGACAAGAGAATTTCCCAGATGTTGGTGGAAAAGAACTGGGAGTTCTTTCAGTCACCCTTCCTGATACTCTAACAACATAGTCTCCGCCCATTGTTGTGCTCTTACATGATTGGTTAGGAAGCATAGTGGACATGCCAGAATTTTGAGGTTGTTAAACTTAAGGTGTTAAAGAGTTTGTGCTCCTGGCTCTCTGCCCCCTTCTGTAAATGATTGGGCTACAATAGGCTTTTAGTGTAATACAAATGTGTGAACGTAGTGAGAAGGTTGACTTGTTGTGAATATTTGTCCATATACAAATGCTTGGTTTCCATCTTGTCACTTGGAAAGGTCACTACAGTTACAATTCAAAAGAAATGCAACCTATTCCTGTTCCCTTATCTACAGATTTTCTGGCAAACATGCCATTTGGTTTGCAAATTATGAATGGTAGACAAAATTGTAGATCTCTTTTGTGGCCTTAAATTCAAAAGAATTACTGCATATTCTTATTCCCTTCCTATCTGTAAAATATAAGATTTGCTGGCTAATGTGCCATATTTTGCTGATTGTCAGTTGTGATGGTTTTGTCGAGGTTTTGCAGTGTATATTGTCATACCAATGTGGCCTGAGGGAGAGAGAGTTTTTGGGTCAAAGATCAGGAGGACAAGCATTTGTTGAGTAATTGATGGAGAGCATACAAGCCATAATGTTTGGAATCTGTTTATTTTGCTAAAACTGAAACTTTTTGCTGAAAGCACTGTAGATAAAGGTAAAAGTTAGCTGAAATAGTATAGTGAGACCTATGAATAATACCAAAAAGTGCAGTGGGACCTATAAATAATAAAAATAAGTTGAATAATAAAATAAGTTGGCAAAATTAATCATGTCAAACAGACACTTAATAAATGATGATAGCATAATATATATTGCATCTATTTTTTGTACCAAGACCACATGATTTGAAACACAATTTTCCCTGGCGTGGTTGTATAGTTTGTTGGGTAGTGTATATGACAAACCCCTCTTTCTTTTGAAAAGACTTACTGGGTAGTGAAAGAATCTTTAAATAAAATAAAATAAAATAAAAGGAAAGGAAAGAAAGAGGAAGAAGAAGCTGTTTATACAGTTCTTTTTTATGCATTTAAAAAATAGCTCTATCTTAGGTTGGGGGAGTTCCTCGTTGGGTTGAGCTGTCAAATTTAAGTTTGCCATAGGAAAGCGTTGTAGGTTTACCAATCCTAAAACTAAAAGAATGTATATATTTTGGTAACTATAATCAATCAAAGTATTGCTTTTTCAACATTCTGAAATGGAAGAAAACTCATTAAGTAGTATAAGGCAAATGTAACCGCCTTCTCACATAAAGGGGGACCTATATATGTGAGAGGGTACCTTCATATATCTAAAATATTATATATCATCATTATTTGAGGTGAGAGAACCTCTATCAACCAACCTTATTGTATCTGATTAGATATGAGACTATTAAAGTAGACTTTTTGATCAGCAGACTACCCTAATGACCAATCAGGTGTGGGGGGCTTCTATTTGATTAAGAGTAAATGAGTAAAGTGCATTCGATTTTAAAAACATAAAGAAGAAAGATTTTACAACCAAGCACACACCAAAAAATTAAGCATAAATAACAAATGCGTTTTTTTTTTAAGCATAAACAAATCGATGTAAAAAGTATACTATGCTCAAATTTGAAAAGGAAAAACAAATACAAACTCCATAAGAAAAATAAAATTTACAGGACAATAAACGTCCCCCTCCAACAAAAAAAAAAAAAAAAAAATTCAAATGTTTACATTAGTAATTACCAAGGGATAATTGAAACATAAATCTGAGCCCTCTAACTATCTCCAGTGATGCATTGTATATCCTCCTCTAGATCTCCCCTAATTTATTCAAAATGTGGTGCAAATTGTGGTACATAGATTAATAGTACTGAAATAAGTCAAATTGCATATTTGGGTTGCGTTTAACATTGACTTAAAAAGTTAGTTTTTTTTTATTTATTTACAATTTAACTTATTTCTGCTATTATTTAGCTTATCTTTGTTACTATTCATGAATCTCATTACACTTTTTGATACTATTTATAAGTCTTACTGTATTATTTTAGTTACATTTTAATTTTATTTACCGTACTTTCAGTAAAAAAATTTTCATTTTCAATTAATAATCTGTTCACAAACGAACACCGTACTCAAAATATGATATTTGTTTCAAAATGGTCCTAATACTTTAAAATATTTTACTTTTGACCATTATCAATGTATTATAGATAAAAACTAATGACGTGACAAACGAAAGTTAGGAAACTCATGTTACGTAATAAACCATTTGATCAAAGTGAAAATTGGTTCTCCAATCTTCATCTTCCAAAAAAAAAAAAAAAGGCACCACGAGGTCCACACTCCACACTCCACACTATGCTGCTACATACAAAGCAAGGAACCAAATCCAGTTTTCTTACCATTCAAGTATTCTTTCCTTCCTTCACTCTACAAAGTATACTAACCCTTTCTTTCTCTTCCCTATAAACATTTAACTGTTCGAGCAGTGAAGGCCGTGGTTGTTGCCACCTCAGCTTTGTGAAAATGGCAGAGTTCGAGTTCGGTTCAAACCAGCATGCCATTTACCTCCACGGTGACCTTGAATTGAAAATCATGGAAGCTCAACACCTACCCAACTTGTCCCTCCTCAATATTCGCCAGCTCCGCCGTTGCTTCGCCGCCTGCAGTGGCAGTGACACTATCGAATCCCCTCACACCTCCACTTCCGGCCCCCACAAACACAAAGTCGTCGATTTCTGCAACCCTTACGTCAAAGTTCTAGCCTCTACGGTCACCGTGGCTCGCACGCGAGTCATCAAGAACACCTTCAACCCTAAATGGAACCAACACTTCCATATCCCACTGGCACACCCTGTAAATAGCTTGACATTCCAGGTCAAAGACGATGACATCTTCGGCTCCGCGGTAATCGGCACCGTCGATATAAAGTCCTCGAGGATCATCACAGGCGAACTCATCTCCGACTGGTTCTCCATCCTCGGATCATCAAAGGACGCGAAGATCTACCTCGTACTTCAATTCACGCCGTTTGAGGAAAATCCGAGGTACAACCACGGCATTGCGTCGGAGAAAGGCAGCGTAGCACGCACGTACTTCCCGCTGAGAAAAGGATGCTCCGTGAGGTTGTACCAAGACGCGCACGTGCCGGACAGGTTGTTGCCGGAGATTGAATTGGACGACGGTAAGGTTTACAAGCACGAGAAGTGTTGGGAGGACATTTGCTATGCGATCTCAGAGGCTCGCCATTTGATTTACATTGTTGGATGGTCGGTTTTTCATGAGGTGAGGCTCGTGAGAGAGCCGACTCGGCCATTTCCTCGTGGCGGAGATTTGAAGCTCGGTGAATTGCTCAAGTTCAAGTCTGAAGAAGGGGTGAGGGTTTTGATGTTGGTTTGGGATGATAAGACCTCTCGCGATAAGCTCTTCCAGGTGCGTGCCTTCTTACATGCATGCATGGCTGAAATAAGAAGTCATAAATAGCTGGAGCAAATAGTCCTAACTCCTATGTTATTTTACCATATTTTTATAAACCGTTGATATTGTTTATTAATTTTTATTTAGACTTATCATTAATTATTTTTTTATTTATAAATAATCACTTATCACATTGGTAATTTGTAAAAAATTTTGTATCTCTAATATTACTCATATTCTTTCACACTTGTTTATGTCCACTATTTTGTATTAATATCCACAATTAACAAGAGAATTTCTACATTTTTAAAATGTCTATATTTTAATAAATAAAATGAATGTGAAATAAAAGATGTGAGAAAACAAATGTAAAGAGTATAAAATCCCTTTACTAATATTTATGTGACGTGTTGCAGGTGGTGTACAACAAAAGTAATGTTAGTTGTTTAACTATGTGAAAATCATGTTGCACTCATTATAATTTTCCACCTATTAATTGTGTTTGTAGCATTGTCATTGCTAAAAAATCTAACTTTCTACAGTATTAGAGTTTTTTCCTTTTGAAATAAATTCATTTGATGGTTAAGATTAAATATTATAAATCTAAATATGTACCACTGCAATGTCATTTAAATTTGAAATGAAGTGTAGTTATATTTAAGAAATAAAATGTCTTAACTGCAAAATGAAGAGATTCTATTCCTTTTTAGGGAAGATGCTTTTTTTTTTTATAAATATTTAATATAATTTAAATGGAGAGAAAATTTAAGTTCTAAATGTCACTGTTACTATAGCTATTATGGGGGGATAAACTTGGACAAGGCCCAAAAGCCCAGGCTAGAAGGGGGGTGGGTACCCCCAAGGGGCAAGCCTGGCCCAAAATTGCCATTGCAGAGAGAGAATTTCTCATGGCAAGAAGTCAACCATATTTATAACCGTGGAGATCCAAGGTGACTACCTTCCCAGAGGCTAATGACTGAGGCGATGGGCGGGACCTCCACCCCGAGGTAGCGAAGGAACCCCAGGAGAATGCCTTTCGTCCTCAACTACGATCTATCACCTACACGTTGCTTCTTCTTGGCACGGTCGGAGGGTGGAGGTGGAGTTCGGTCCCTGCTAAGGGGCTGTTGAGGTTGGCCTGCCGGACGGGCGCCGGGAAAAAAGTAGTCAATGGAAAGAGTACAAAGCGTCACCATATCTTTGTCAAGATTGGCCTTTGCTTCTGAGTCGGTCGGTTCTGCTGCTGCGGCTTTGGTAACTTAGGCGGGAGCGTCGGGCCCTTCAATCGGAATATGCGCTTGACGACTTCGAGACATGCGCTTGGCCGACTTGTATCTCACTGGGGGAAGGTCCTCTGTGGTAGTGTAACGGGGACCAAGATCTTGAGCTTCACCAGTGGTCAATTTAGGCGGGAGGAAGTTTGCATGCCAAACGTTTATATACTAGAGAAGTGGGCTGTCTACTAACAGTGCCTGGCTAAATGATTGCCAGGTAGAATATACCGGGTTAACACCAAGTATCAAATGGGATGCTCAAAGTTGTCCGTCCATGTGTACAAAAATTTTTGACCTAAGAATGAAGTTAAGATCCCTCACATGTACAACTCTGAGATCTGGTTGAAATCCTATTCCTTCTGCAACAAATCGACAAAAGAACCGGTTAATGTATGTGTGAATAACTAAGTAAAGGATTCAAACTTAAAGCAAATAAAGTTTCTTGGTACCAACCAACATTATGCGGCTAAAAAGAGCAAGGGAGCTCATCAGCAAGCCAATTGCCGCTCACCCAGACGAATTCCCCCCCGAGTTTCTGTTGGAATCGGGAAGGCATGGTATCAATCGTACCCGCATATCCCTAGTTTTTATATAGTAATCGGTCTTAATGTTTCCGCACTGACTGTACATGAAGTTAATATCATGGTGGTTTAACTGTAGACCAAATATTTGGTTCAACCTACTAACACAACTTACCACTCGAAAAAAATTAGGGGGGAGTTGGTTAAAACACAAGCCGTAAAATCTAAGGGTGCCTATGATGAAGGGGTCAACGGGAAACCTAACCCCACCCTCGAGAATAGCCATAAGGAGGAAAAATACAGTGTTTGAACCGGTACGCCTTTGAAGGTCAATATCGCCCTAGTGACAATAGGTGATATCTACATCTCCAAGGACATTATAGGCTACTCTAAAGCTAGCCAAGGATGCTTCTGAAGATAAGAGGTGAGAATAGCCCATTCCTAAGCTCTAAGATTAAAGGAAAACTGAAAGAAGAAGAGAGAGTAAAAGGAAAGGCAAAGAGAACTTACTACGGGCTCTAGGAAGAAATGGTGTTCTGGGCTAAAGGAGGAGCGCTCGAAAGAGGTATGCTTGGCAGAGAAGGAGTTTGAAGAATAAAGGATGTAAAAAGTGATGAGGAGACTCAGAAGGAATTATTTATAGAGGCCAATGGAGGAATAAATAACATTTCATAAGTGAGGGGCGGGAAACTCTATGAATCCCCATTGTAATTGCCACACGTGCCGCCTCAGTTCACAAACTGTCAGATAATGATGACGGCTAAACCAAACAGTCAGATACAACGCACCTTTTAAAGGCGCATTAATAAGCCTCCTCACCATTCAGTATCCACTTGTTAAACTTCTCGCGGAGTTTCCGTCTCTTGGCATATTTAATTCGTTCTCGGGAGCCGGACACAAATCAAGGGAGGGCTAATGTAAGGCACTGGGTCCCCAGGTTCACTTGGGCCTTGAACGTCAACCCTGCGGTGTGACCCATAACCCCAACCTCTCCATCCGAAGCTGGGCCCTAGGCTTGCTAACGCCATGAGCCCAAGCCTCATGCCGCTATGCTTGACCCAAGTCCCATTGGACACATAATCTTAATCTGTACATATCATGATCAATAATCCAGAGCTTGCCCAGTCAGCTACATCTCAGACGAGAATGTGATTGCTTAGGGATGCTATATCTCAGCTGCTCGGTATTACCCTGGGGAATATCGCTGCCGAGCATCCTTGTTGAGGTGGAAACCAGTTCTAAAGCCACTACTACCATCCCCACCTAAATGCACACTTAGAAGCAATGGAATTGGACCCCTTTGCCCACTAATAATTTAGAGTAATCATAACACCTCCACTCATCCAAGGCTATAAATAGGAGAATCAAGGAAGAAAGAGGGGTTGGCAATTCTAGAGAGAGAGCCCTTAGAGAAAGGAAGAGCTATCAATCTGAGAGAGAAAATGAGTAATTATGAAAGGCAAAGAGAGGAGATTCACTAAATAGGAGTGTAATTGAGTTACCGAGCATAGAACCACCAATAGTAGGAAATCTAAAGCCCACAATACAAATAGATTGTGAGCCCAAATAGAGGTTGAGCCCAATAACCATATTTTGGGTACGCACAATAGTAAATTTAAAAAAAAAAAGTTATAGAACCATACTTTGGGGGTATCCAGAATGGAATAGAGGATCTCAATAAATAAATACCATATTGAGGGAATATTTACTTGACAATTTAAAATTCATGACAGTAGTTTTCATTAGTAGATACAAAACTAGTTGTGGGTTCCAGTTTGCTCAATTGGTAAAGTCTCTGATGGTGGTATAAGAGATTTGGGGTTCAATCCTCGCCTACACAAAAAAACTGATTGGTATCTTGGTCTAATGATAAAGAGCTATCATCAGAAGCGGACGCCATAGATTGAAACTCTCTCCAAAATAAATAAATAAATAAAGAGATACAAAACTAGTTGTTAGTGTTTGTATTGTAATTGAAATTATTAAAGTCTTATATATAACAGTGATCATGAGGAAACATTGATGTTGCTATATATGCCTATGTAAATTGCAATTTAGAGACAATTTTTTATTTGAATTAATAACTGAGTTGTGTGCTTTTGAGTTGTAATCTTAAGTGGGATTGGTTGCAGAGTGGAATGATGCAGACGCACGATGAAGAGACTAGGAGGTTTTTCAAGCATTCATCCGTCACTTGTGTGTTAGCACCTCGAAATGTTAGCAGTAAGCTGGGCTATATAAAGCAGCAGGTGAATTTGTTTTATAGGTTGTGAACTGTCTTTGAAAAATATTGATAATGGTGCTTTTTCATTTTGAACATCTTTAATTAGTTTAAGTTTTAATCATATTTTTAGTTGTATTGGATTTGGACTCCTAGTTTTATTATTTCTTTGATCTTGATAGTACCATTTGCTTTCTTTTGATCAATATGGAAAACTTGCTAAGTTGCTTATGTGACAGTAATTCTATACAGGTTGTTGGCACCCTTTTTACACACCATCAAAAATGTGTTCTTGTGGACACAGAAGCATTTGGTAATACTCGTAAGATTACTGCATTTTTAGGAGGGATTGATCTTTGTGATGGTCGTTATGATACACCAGAGCATAGACTATTTCGTGATCTTGACACTGTATATCAAAATGATTATCACAATCCTACATTTCCTGTAAGTTGTTTCTCAAATGATTTGAAACAGCATATTGTAACATGCCATATTTCCATCTAGATATCATTTAAACGTAACATGCCCTTCTAAGGGTTGAATAAATTTTAGAACGAAGTTTAGCTATACAATTGGTTGTCCCTATGGTTACAACCTTATTCAATAAAATAAACATTATAACATATTTTAAAAATCTAACCGTTGAATTTTGTGTTAATCGGGTATTATTTACTATTGATCTATAAGCTTATATTTTTTGCATAATTTTAAACTACCAATACTTGTCATTTAAACAATTTATTGATGACATAGCTATTGATCTTTAATTTCCTAGAAATTTACAAGCATAGAAGATATAAAAAGAAGATATAATCCAATGGTAGATTTGTCAAAATTTACCTCCAATAAAAAGATATTAAGTAAAATTATAGCCTTAGGTTATAACTAATTTTGTAGCTAAATTTTGTCATAAATTTTAATCAATGCATTCAGGGCTTGTATAGACCTAGTGCTGGTCTTTCTTTATAATACATTCTCAACTTTCTTTGTAATTCTTGTGCAAAGTCCCATTGTACATACTAGATGTCACTAACAATTTTGTTTCTCAACATAGTTTTAAGCTAATACAACGTTGCCATAGTATGATAGTAATTTATGCACTTCATCGAGCATGAAATCAAGAATTTCCCTTATTTCTTTTTATTTAGTAGGTGCATTCCAGCTTATTTCTATTATGTATTTACAAATGTGATGCTATAGCAGGTGTTTCTTTTTTACGTTTTTTGTTTTCTACATGTCTTTATGTATGAACTAGGCTGGAACCAAGGCTCCAAGGCAACCATGGCATGATTTACACTGCAGGATTGAGGGGCCTGCAGCATATGATGTTCTTATAAACTTTGAGCAACGTTGGAGAAAAGCAACAATATGGAGGGAGGTTGGACTACGTTTCAAAAGGGTTTCCCATTGGCATGATGATGCTTTAATAAAAATAGAACGCATTGCATGGATTCTAAGTCCTGCCCCATGTGTATCAAAGGATGGTACCACATTTATTCCACAAGATGATCCCCTGTTAAGGGTTTCTAATGAAGATGAACTTGAAAGTTGGAATGTTCAGGTTTTATTTTACCAGTTTCTTTTGAGTAAAAGTTTTCTTTTGTGGGGGAGGGGGGATTGAAATTTTCTTTTTCTTTTTATTTTTTCTTTTTCTTTTTTCTTTTTTTTTTTTTTGTAGATTTTTAGGTCCCTTGATTCGGGATCAGTGAAAGGATTTCCCAAAATTGTTGAGCATGTTGAGAAAAAGGTTTACTACTTTTTTGTCTTTCCTTTCCCCTTCTTTTCGTTTTTTTGTCTTTATTGTTCTACCTCTTTCTTTATATAGGAAAACTAATTTATATTGACAAGAATTTTAATGCTTCTTTGTTGTAACCTAGAACTAGAGTTCGATATATCAATAATCAGTTGCACATCATATTGCAATTTCCTAATACCTAAATGGGATTCTTTTACTGCAGAACCTTATTTGTTCAAAAAAATTGGTAATAGATAAAGGCATTCAAACAGGATACATCCAGGCAATCAGATCTGCTCAACATTTCATTTATATTGAAAATCAGTATTTTTTTGGATCATCATATGCGTGGCCAGAATATAAAAATGCAGGTCAAGTCCTTAATTTTCTATTACACCACATTAATATACTTTCTTGTCTAAACAATATTGTTTCCATTCCTTGTACTTGAATTCTCTTTTTTGCCAAAAAATGCATGCTATGAAGTATTCAATGTAAACTACTATTCTTGAGATCTCCAAGTCCTAGTGGTTTATGTTTGAGAACTAGACTCTAGATTTCTCTTTTCTATATCCAGTATGTTTTCTTGGTTACTAGATTATAATTGTAATATTAATCTTATATAATACCATGGGCTAATGCATCCACGCAAAATTGGTGAAATATTGTCAATTTTGAAATGTATGTAGTAATTGCTACATTTTGACTTAGTTTTAGCCACTGTAAGGATAGGCTTGATTGTTCTCTCCCCTTAGTATTATTTCTAACTTTACATTCTGTTATTTGGATTTCCTGTATATGTATTTGGGTAACAATCATGTGCTAAATACCAAATACCTTCCTTATTCATTGGATGGAACACCTTCTCAAGTTATTGACTTTCATGGTATAAGCAGGAGCTGATAATCTAATCCCAATGGAATTGGCATTAAAGATAGCTAGTAAAATTAAAGCAAAGGAGAGATTTGCAGTGTATATTGTCTTACCAATGTGGCCTGAGGGTGATCCAACTTCTGCGACTATGCAAGAAATTCTCTTTTGGCAGGTAATATGGTTATTGCCAATGAGTTCAAGCTCAAATGGCACCTCCCCCCCTTGTAAGAGCAAGGTGGAAGGTGAGGTCATAGGTTCAAGACCTATAGGGTGTGTGTATAAATTATTAATAAAAAATACGGTTATCCAATTTTAGACTATAATATTATGCCTTGGGACAGACAAGATAGCTACAGATGACCAATACTTTTTTATAATAAAAAATCAAGAATAACAAATATAGGACTTCTTTTTGGCATCTGTGGCCTTCTTCTATATCACCTTGAATAATATGCTATATTTCTTATACTGCCGCTAACCTATTGGCTGTATTCTTGGCAATTATTTGTTTGGATTGATTTATTGATAACAATTCCAGATGTCATTAGATTCACCTATATTGTACCCTTTTTTTTTCTTCTTTTTTTTTAGGTTGTGATGTTAAGATGTCATGGAACTTAAGTCCAAAATGTGGACAATATAGATGATGGCAACACAAATAACACAATTCACATTCATATTCTAGCTTTACTTGTTTGCTTTTGGCAGGGCCTGACAATGAAAATGATGTATGGTATAGTTGCACGAGAACTGGAAGATATGCAGATGGTGGATTTACATCCTCTACATTACCTCAATTTCTATTGCCTTGGTAATCGGGAAGATATTTTTGATAATACTGATAAGGTAATGAAAATTTCTTTTTAGGTGTTTTAAATCATTACAACATACATTGGTTTGTGGTTGGCATAAAGTAAATAGGTAGTCTGTAACTTCTAATGCTGAAAATTTTTCTACTGTTTTCTGTTATTTGACTCTCTCTCTCTCTCTCTCTCTCTCTCTCTCTCTCTCTCTCTCTCTTATTATTATTATTATTATTATTATTATTATTATTATTATTTACTAGGATACATATAGAAGTTCTCAAAAATTTTGGAATTACACCATCCTGATGTGCCCGTGTCATCAATTTGACATTGAAATATGGCTTCATTTTATATTTTTGCAAGCAATTAAGTCTTTTAGAGTTGGTCATAATCCAGATTTTCTATCAGGTCTCGGAATCACAATGGTTTAAGCGATTTATGATTTATGTACATGCTAAGGGAATGATAGTAGATGATGAGTATTTAATAGTGGGATCTGCCAACATTAACCAGAGATCCATGGCTGGTACAAAGGACACGGAGATTGCTATGGGCGCATATCAGCCCCATCACTCTTGGGCATCAAGGAAGAGACATCCACATGGTCAGGTTGGTATTGTATTTCTTGTTTTCCAAACTTTCCATTTCAGGGCTTTTCTTTTCATTAGCTGGGGAGTGAGGAGGGGGGAGGAGGGAGATTGAAGATGGTGTGTGAGCTTTTCAAAGATTATGCTCATGTTTGGGCTGGGGTATGACCTCCAATCATTAGCATTGCCCATTGTCTTTCTGCAGAGTGTGCAATTTAAGAATAATTGCTTTGATTATCAAATAAGAATTCCATACTCCATGGGATTTACTTGGTACTGTGGTTTACAATACATATGCACATGTAGGTGTATGGATACAGAATGTCACTGTGGGCTGAGCATCTTGGGAGGGTGGATACACGCTTCAAGGAGCCAAAGAGTTTAGACTGTGTAAGGACAGTGAATGGGATTGCTGAAGAGAACTGGAAGAGATATGTAGATGAGGATTTTAAGCTATTGCAGGGCCACCTTCTTAAGTATCCTGTGCAGGTAGATGAGGATGGGACGGTCAGCCCCCTGCCTAAACACGAGAATTTCCCAGATGTTGGTGGAAAAGTTTTAGGAGCTCATTCGACTGCCGTTCCTGATATTCTAACAACATAATCTCCACCTATTGTTGTGTTCCTACATGATTGGTTAGGAAGAATCGTGGTGACATGCCAGAATTTTGAGGTTGTTAAATTGAAAATGTTAAAGAGTTTGTGCTCCTCTCTCTTTCTCTCTGCCCCCTTCTGTTAATGATTGAGCTACAATAGGTTTTCAATGTAATACAAAAGCTTGAACATAGTGAGAAGGTTGAAATGTTCTGAATATTTGTGCATATACAGATGCATCATGCATGGTTTCCTTCTTGTCACTTGGAGAGGTCACTACAATTACAATGCCAGTCACTCTGTGTGGTTCTCAATGGCTGTTGTGAGATTAGAGATATTTTTTTGGTCTAAGTTCACTATCCCATTTATATGTACTTGTGTATAGACATGGTTTCTCTCCCTCTGTGTTTTTTTCCCCCTTTAAGGCAATTATAGATATCATTTATGGTCTTAAATTCAAAGGAAATGCTATTGATATGGCAATTAAACATGCCATATGGTTTGTAAATTATGAATGTCAAACAGATTGTAGATCTCTTTTATGGTCTTTTTAATTCAAATGAAATGCTACCAATTCTTCCTCCCTTCTTGTCCACAAAGCATAAGATTTGCTAGCAAACATGCAATATGTTGCGGATTGTCAATAAAGATGGTTTTGCCAAGGTCTTGAGTACAGGAGAGAATTTTGGGTGAGGGATTAGGAGGACAAGCATCTATTGTGTAGTTGGTGGTGAGGACACAAATGAGAATGCTTCTTATAAGAGCACTTGTTATTTATATAATATAAAATTATAAAATCACTATATATTACACATCAATGTTTGTTTGCACTAAGACGACAAGATTTGAAACACAAAATTTTGCTCCAAAGTGGTTGTACATTTCAGCAGTAAAATATGAACTAATGAGAAACATACAAAATTTTTGTTGTTGTAAATACAATGCGGATACAGTGGATTGTAGTTTATTTTTCATCATAATGCAAAAACCCTTGATATTAGCTTTAATGCTAAAATATTGCATGCATTTATCCTAAGGAACAAGCAAGTCAAGAAAATAATTATTAGATTCTTCCTCAATTATACATTTATCCTATCTAATCTTATCAATGTGTCAAAAAATGCTCTATAAATGGATGAGACTCATCCTCTACACCAAATGTGTGATGAATGCAAGGGTGGCTTGATGCATTTGGGGGTCTAAGGCGAAAATTAATTATCTTGTTTTAGATGCAAAATTACTACTAATTAACATGAACTACGTATAATTTTTTTTCTTTTTTTAGAATTTTATAGACAAAAAAAATTTGACAAATTTTTCATACTTGTTGATGTGGCAGATTGATAGTAGTAAGTAAAAAAGTGGCGTTAGTGGTAGACTTAGATGAGAACTAATAAAGGTTTGCTAACTAAACTCTTGTTATTATTTTTTTTTTAGAAGTGCAATATTCACAATATTTTTACAACAAATCCTAGGTTATAAGTTGCTTTTTGTTTTCTATTTGAAAATATCACTATAATTATTTTTTTTCCATCAATAACAGGCTGTAACAACCTGCTACTTAGAATTAGTTATAAAAGTGTTGTAAAAAATATTGTGGACGTTGCATTTTTCTCTATTTTTATTTTTTTTATCTGGTAAAAAAATATTATTTTATTTATTGATTATAAATAACCCTATTGGTTAAAATTTAGGGACTTTTCTTTTTTACTTGGGGCCTTAGGCAACCGCATCTCTTACTTTACCATTCAGCCGGCCCTAGATGAATGCAATCCACCTCAATTGAACTACATCCAACTGGTTTCCTAATATTCTTCTCCCTGAGCACCTTCCTCACTCAAGCTGCATTCTCCCAACGGTCTGCATGTTCATATATTTTACGAAACCATTTGGATGAAGACGTAAACCATTTTTTTTAAAAGAAATTATAAATGAAATTGAGTTGTATTGCCCTTATTAATGGTTGAAGATGCAAACCATTTAGAAAACAAACAAACAATCTTATTTAGGATGCCCTTACCTTATTAATGGATAATGATTTAAACAAAATGAACTTGTGTGAATATTTTAATACATGTGTAGGGTTAAGGGCCCAAATTGTATATTGGGCATAGGGCCTAGGCCAAGAGCATAATAATCTGAGAGCAAATGAATGGTATTGGATGGTTCAAGCTTGGAATCTACTGAGTGAGATACGCATGAAAGGGCGGTCCGAGGAGGAATATCTCCTCGGATATGCTAAGTACAACTCAAATGTATGTCCTGGTAATTAGGGAGACCTTCCAGGAAGCTCTGATGATAGGGACGTGCATCATGAACGTACAAGAAGGATAGGAACTCAAAAATATCAAAGGGAAAGCTACTACCACCGCATTGAATGCCCTGCAACTAACTTTCTGGCCGCATTTATATGGATAAAACCCCTAAACAGTGCTGCCTTGGCAACCACAACTCACAGAAGGCCAGAAAGGGTGTTTGATGGGACAAACACTCAAGTGGTGACTCAAAAGATCAACAAGTGTAGAATCAAGATCATCCAAAAGGAACTACATAATGCAAGAGGCCCTTCATAAAAAAGGGGAGGGGAGAGAAAAAGAGAAAGCACTATAGCAATCTCAACAACTCTTGTAACCATTCTCATCCAATATTTACTAGAACAGAACTCCTCGGATTATGCCGAGGACAAATTTTCTTAGGTAAACTTAGTTCTTCTCTGTTTGATTGTCATGAAAACCCATTTTAACTATTATCCATGCACTAAAGCCTAGTTCTTTGACCCACTTTCTACAAATTTATTGTACTGGGCTTATTGGGCCAACATCCCTTCACATCCTTGGGTTTGGGCTCCAAAACGTGTCCCTACAACATGTATCTATTATGTATAGGTAATAATATCTCACTCCAAAATCCCATAATATTAGTATTTGTTTTTATGAAAAAAATATTTTCCATTAAATGGCTTCACGAATAGTGGATTTAATGGTTTAAATTAAAAACATTTTTTAAAATGTAAGGTTTAATTTAAGACTTTTAAAAGTTTGGGGTTATTTATAGTTATAAAGAAGTGTAAAATTAAAATAAAGAGATAATGTTAAAAAATAATATGTCAATAAAAAATGGAAAGTATTGATATAGGTTTTTTTAGATAGTTTCAACTTTACTAATTGAGCTATAACTAAAACCTACAGTATTGATACAATTGGTTATACAAATAACTAGTTGAAACTTGAAACAATGCTTACCAAAAATAAAAGGAACTCAATACGGTACCAAGAATCCAATATGATACCTTCCTGCAAATAGTTCCAACAAGTATCACTTATTTCATTGAATGTGGTAATGGTCTCAACCCTATCTTAGATTAGGGTTCTCTCTTATATATGGTTTTCATGAAACGATTACTTTATTGTTAGCCACTTTCCATTGTTGAGATTAAAAGTTGCAAAAATCACTTTTAATTTCAACCTTTGAATAAACAAATTTTAGCCTTTAACTTTTTATCATTTAACTTTTACACTTTAACTTCTCTCTCACACACTCATGATTAATTTCACGGTGCAATAGCAAGATCTCAATCCTAACAATTTCCCATTATCCATGTGATTGTTGGCAAGTAATCGTTGTTTTCCATAATAAGGATAAGTATCTCTCTGGATTCAGTTATGGAGATGATTGGGTTACTCTGTACTTAGACTGCTTCATGCTCAAGTTATCATTTAACTTTTACACTTTTTAACTTCTCTCTCACACACTCATGATTAATTTCACAGTGCATTAGCAAGATCTCAATCCTAACCATTTCCCATTATGTATGTGATTGTTGGCATATAACCATTGATTTACATAATGAGGATAAGTATCTCTTTGGATTCAGTTATGGAGATGATCGGGTTACTCTGTACTTGGACTGCTTCATGCTCAATTTGTTTCTTAAGCTTTTATGGGGATTACTTGGTCAATTAAGTAAATCTGGTCAAGTGATGACGTAGTTTTAATGGTGCTTTTCTAATTATAGTATACTCATATTTTCCACATCGTAAAAGTAAATTTTGTTTGGCATTATTATAAGAATGAGCGGATATGAATCCATTTAAAATAAGACAATTATTATGTTGCTAAAAAAAGCAAAAAAGCAAAAAAGATAATTATTATGATTTTAGAAATTTTTTTAGTTTGTATATTTGAATATATAAACTAAACACGATACGATTCAGATATATACTAATTTTGAATACGTGTTCATATTGTATCGTGTCTAATGCATAAAAGTGCTGAACACAAGTCGTATCCCATTATTAATAACATTTTATTTTTTGCAATATATCTTTTTATTTTTTCATTTTAAATTATGATTATAAAAAAAAAAAGAAAAATAAAAGAAATGACTAATGAGTTATGAGACAGATAATTTTTATACCTCGAATATTTTATTCTCAACCGTATTGGATCTATCCTCCACCATATATATAAATCCCATTTCTTACAACGCAGAAAACGAACAAAGCAGAGCAGACTGCGACTTTTTGCAAGCTGCGACTCGTTTTGTTGGGGCAAAAAAAGCTCACTCGCCCCGAAACCCTAATTCTCCGATCTTCTTCTCTACGAATCTTCGTCTTCGCTCAAAGAAAATGGCAAGCTTCTCTCTCTTTCTCTCTCCCAATCTTTTCAATTTTCTTTTCAAATTTATCTTCTTATTTGATTAACAACAATTTGTAAATCTTATGCGTCTTGGAATTTTTTGCAGGCCGATTCTCCTCGCAAAAGGTAAGCCCTAAAATCTTACACACAGTGCATTAGCGATTTTTCGACTTCTCTGATTTGATTTTCCTGTTTGTGATTTGAATTTCAACAGTCACTTGAAAACCTAGATGGTTTCGATGTTTTTAGTAACATGTATGCTTTGTTTGGTTTTTTCGTAGCTGTGTTAAGCTTTTGCCTATGTTACGGAATTTTAGTTTTATAAGCTAAGGAAACAAATCCAATTGTGAAATTTATCATTATGTGAATTGGATTGCTAGTTCTAGGCCAGAATTCCAAATTTGTGGTTTTAATTTTGAGGAATGAAGGAGTTTATGGTTATAGTTTTGGTTATGTATGTCTATATGGTAGATTTATATCTGCTGATGTTATGCATGACAGAAGCTTGATTGGGCTGTGTCCAATTTTGATGTAGGATCTTTATGAATTCAATACTAAATTAGATTTGGTTTGATGTTTATCGGTTTCGTTCATGAAAATTTGAATATTGAATATGTTTGATAGTTGTTTGGTGTAAAACAGTGAATACAACGAGAAATATAGAAGATAAACACTAGGCAATCTCTCCTAGGTTTTCCTTAGCAATCACACCCTCAAAGCTTAAATTACGCAGCTGGAATTTTATTAAAATCTTTTCTTTTTATAGGTAAAATTAATTTTGTTGAAAAAGACCATTTCATTCAAAAAAGGCATGAAGAAAGAGAATCTATAAAGAGTGGAATGGAATCGCTAGATGTGAATCCCCTAGCTCAAGACTAACCAAACAAAGTGCCTACAAAAGAGGCTAGAATTTGATCCCCCCGACCTTCCAAATCCTCAAACATACAAATATTACGCTACCTCCAAATGCTCTACATCAAACACAACAGAACCAAATTCCAAATATTTGATGAATGCTTTCCCCACCAATTCCTCCACCCAACCAACAGATCAGTCACCCTCTTTGGTAAAACCCAAGAGACCCCAAATGATGTAAGAACAAAACTCCAACAATGATGAGCCTACCCACAATGGATCAGAAGATGATCCATTGTCTCCCCACTACACCAGCACATGCAACACCAATCCACTATAGTATAGCCTATACTCCTTAGGTTATCACCAAAGTGTATCTTCCCCAAGCTGCCGTCCAAATAAAAAAGGAGACTCTCCAAGGGGCCTTCACACTCTGAATACTTTTCCAAGGGAAAGTGACAAGAAGACCCCCCTCAAATCAATCTCACTATGAATGTTATTGACCACAGTAAAGCCTTTACTCTGGAATTTACCAAATTGCTGTTACTCTAATAACTTAGTTAAAATAGAACCAGCAACTTTCTGACCTAAAGAAACTTAATAGTAGTCCTAAAAAAAACTTAATAGTAAGACTCAATAATAACCATAGCATATGAAAGATGCCAAGAAGGTCCCACATCAATACCAAAACATAATTCTTGAATCTTATGGAATCAAATACTATTTTTTCTTGATCTCTATATTGTCTACATCAATGGATTATGGAAGGAAACCATATATCTATTCTTGAGCTAAACTTTCAACTGGGATGAGGATGGTTTAAAATTTTGAATAAACGCTTCATCTAATGTTTACACTTGTTATAGATGCCTTTTTTCACCCTTTTTTTTCCTGTTTAATTTTTGAATTTAGATACGATTTGGAATGAGATGAGAACTTTGTACTATTTAGTCTTTTATTACACTTTTCCACATCTTTAGGAAAAAAGATAAATGAGGTGGGTTTGATTGTGTGCAAAAGGCCTTTCCAAGAGGTTTGGAACTAAAATATGGGAATAACTAATCTAAAATACCTAGAGAGGTTTGTAGGGCATGTAAGATGCATAATCTTGGTTCTGTCATGAAGGATGGCATCATGGAAATGAGTATATTTCTTTTTTCCAACAGACTTACTGTTTAACTGGATCTACATTATTAAACACTTAAATTAATCTTTTCTTGGTTTTGATATTATATGCAAATTGCATCAGGGAGTCACGGTCCCCTTCCCCTTGGAGAGCTCAGTCCAGGTCCCGATCTAGATCAAAACCCAGAGAAAGATCCAGGTCGAGGTCTTGGTCTAGACCTAGGTCCAGATCTAGATCCTGGTCCAGGCCAAGGCCCAGATCCCGATCCAGAAGTCGTGGCAGGTTTGTTGTCACTCCAGCTATGCTTTAATTAGTATGTCAGGCTTGTAATGATGTCATTCCTATGTAGCCTTTCTCCCATGTCTGACTTTGATGTGTTTGTTTGTGTCCTTCTGTGATGGTTGGCTGGTGTTTCTGGTTCAGATCGAGGTCCAGAAGTCATGGCAGGTAGGTTGTAATATTGATTTTACTTTTTATTGTCACTATTATTTCTGCATCAGACTGTGGTCTTGAAAACTCCAATATTTGTGCTTGCTTTCTAGTTTCACAGAATGCTAATGTGTTGAAAAATCTGGTCTAATCTTTTGAAATTTGTGGCAGGTCCGATGTCATTGTAAACCCTGGAGATACACTTTACGTAACTGGCCTCTCTCAAAGGGTCTCTGAAAGGGACCTTGAAGACCACTTTGCTAAGGAGGGAAAGGTTGGTTTCTTAATTGAACTCTACAAGACTATGGCAGTTCCCCCTATATTTTGTGTTCAAAGATTTGTTTGTTTATTCTTTTATTTATTTTAAAATTTTTTTTTATTATTTTTAAAATAAAATTTCCCTGATCTCTGAGGAATGTATTTCCTAAGAAAACGATCAATTGTTGATGCTTAACCGCCCCCCCTTAACCTCTTTTTCCTTTACAGGTGAAATCTTGTTTTCTTGTTGTGGAGCCTCGTACGCGTGTTTCCCGAGGTTTTGCTTTTGTTACAATGGAAACTGTTGAGGATGCCAGCCGTTGTGTTAAATATCTCAACCAATCAGTTCTAGAAGGTCGATATATAACTGTGGAAAGGGTAATTGACTACTCCTTCCGTGGTAAAACACTGACAATTTTGATTAGTTTACTTTCATCTTGACTTGGAGGTTTTCTGGTTATATTCAGAACACATTGCGTCAGCTATGTTGGCAGCAATCAATCAAAGATGATGAGTTCATCCATATCAACTTTATTGAAACAGCTTAATCAGTGGCAAGCTTAAACAGCTTATCAAATGCGTCTGATCAACTTAACATAGCAACTATTTTGCCCAACAACTATACAACCTCAGCATTCAATTTCAACTAATCAACGGACATTATCAACAACTTTCTAATCAGGCTTTTATGGTATCCCATACCTGACATTCATTTCATGGACACTAGTCATGTATACCTGGATGTTCTGTGCTTTCTTTGGTAGCCTGTTTATTTGTACTTTTTGTTGATATTTTCCTAATGAAGGTTTTTTTCTTCCCTAAAACAATAAAAACAATTTTTAGATGCCTAAAATATGTAAACATGATGTCTCATGGTGTGAGTTTTATATTTTGTAAATGATTCCTGCAAGACTTGTTGGTGTTTAATTTGTATCATGGAATTTCAACTTGAGGTGTCATATTTATCTTTCAGTCACGGAGGAAACGACCAAGAACTCCTACACCAGGACACTATCTTGGATTGAAAAGTACTAGAGACTATGGTAAGTGTAGTATGTATTAGCTTTGTACACATGGATTTACTCTCTCTCTCTCTCTCTCTCTTCTTATCTTTGCCTTTTCCTTGATAAGCAGAAAGTTGGATTTACTTATTTTGTTGTTTTGTTGGCATTTTAACACTCCAATTTGATTTTTGCATTGGTGAAAGGCTATCGTGGGGATCGTGGTGGGGACCGTGGTGGGGACCGCAGTAGGTATCGTGGACGTGATGACTATGGATATCGTAGATCTCCAAGGCGTTCACCATATCGAGAACGTCGTGATTATTCTCCAAGACATTCGCCCCATGGTGGAAGGTCAAGGCGGGACAGGTCCAGGTCACTGCCTTATTCTCCTAGCCCGGAAAGGAAGTATGCTCGTGGTTCTAGGTGATGCTGTTAGGCCTTGGCATCCTTTGCAGAGGGGAGAGGGAGAATTAGAAGTTTGTGAACCAATTATGGTATTGTAATGATCTTTGGTTTGCATGACCTAAGCAGATTCTCATGTTTGTTTGAACTGCTTGTTATCATGTCACAGTTGTGTTGCTGCTGAACTTTAATTCAAGTCATTGCCTCTTTTAGACTTTTAGTATTAGGATTGTTGCTTTTAGTTGATGGCTTGGTGTGTGTAGCTTGAATTAAACCTTTTCTTAATATTAACCTTAATATTAACCTTTTTCTTAATATTGTTACTTTTAGTATTAACCTTTATTTATCTGTTTGCGCACTAAGAGGCCTCACTCTTTCATTTAGTTTCCTCATTCCACCCCTTTCGGAATGCGTATATGTATGTTTTATTTAATATATATAATTAAATTATGTATATATAAAATTAATTTATATATATATGTATGTATGTATGTATGTATGTATAAATTACATATTCTATTACTATCTCCCAAATATACATTTGTTCTTCCCCCCCCCCCCCCCTCTCTCTCTCTCTCTCTCTCACAGTACTCTCACAATTGTCCTTCCTATTTTCTTTCATCTCTACTTCATTAACGTTAAAACCACTGTATTAGAGATAAAAAAAAATACATTTAAACCACCTCAAGGGAGCCTAACCCAACACCATGGTAGGGATAGCGCACCGTGATCGACTACGCCTCATTTGGTTACCAATTATTAATCATATTAGGAAAAAAAAAAGGTAAAAAGGAGGGGAATGGAGCTTTTTAAACTGTTTTAGAGAAATTTTCCTTTTAACTTTATTTAAAAGTTATGCAACTTGTTTAGACGATAGTATAATAAATAATCTACATGAAGTACACATCATTTGAACCGTCGCATAATAGATTTGAGGAAATTTTTTCGACTTAGATTAGAGGAAATTTTATCTAATGAGATGGCAATATATTAATTTAGGTCAAGATTCATTTGACTTATAAAAACGAGTGAGGAGGGATTATTGATATCTTAGTTAGAAACACCAAATAAACTCATGAACTACGTGGCTCACAAAAAATTATTAGGTATTTTCAGAGTTCTATAAATGTGTATTTCTTCTTTTCACATGAATAGTAAAACTTACCATTAATTTAATTAGTGAAATTTACCAAACACATGAGAAGATAAATTACATATTTATGATACTCTGAGTACACAATAATTTGCCCAGACTCACATTTTAAACTGTTAAATTCGCACAAATTTAGTCAGTTACTAAAATGGAGTCAAAGTTTAGACTTTAGAGAGATGTGTCGGCCTTCTGTTCTGTCCTCACAAACAAAAATGGCCAACAGAACACACGATAAGATGTTGGTTCCTCCCTCTAATTGCAAAAAAAGAAAAAACACAGGAAGAGAAACCAAACCATGTCACTCTCCTCCTCAGCTATTATTCTATTCCCCAACACTCCAATTCCAAAACTCTTCTTCTCTATCCTCCCCACTCCTCCACCCTCACATTCCCTCTCCCTCACCCCCAGAACCATAAACCTCTCAACCAAACGCCACTCCTTTCTCCCCCTCCAAAACGACGACGCCTTTGAACTCGAAGATGAACTCGTCATCGGCGACTGTGTCGTATTCGAAGAAGGCGTATTCGACGACCCATATCTCCAAAACGACATTGAAGAAGAACCCCAAACTCCCAAACCAAACAAAAAACACAATAAACCCATTTCAGAAATCGAGCCCGAGAATCTAGTCCCTGAAAAGTGGAAAGAGGTTCAAGCTGAGATTAACATAACGAAGAAAGAGAGGCGAAAGATTGCTCAGGACTTGGAGTTCGGTAGCAAAGTCGAGAAGAGGAAGAAAGGGTACGAACCCATTAGAGATGCGAATGCAGTGAAGGAGTACTTGGATTTTAAGAAGGAAAAGTTGGGGCAGCTCAACCCGCTTGTGCTCGATAACCCAATTAGTTTTCCTGAGAAAGAAGGTGAAGATGAAAGGAATGGGTTTCAGTATTCAAGTGAGAGAGTGAAGCCCAAGAATCCAAGGTGGGCGGTATATGGTAGGGGGTTGGAGGATTTGACGGAGTTCTTCAATGGTGAGAATTATGAGCCTGGTGAAAATAAATCCGAAGGTACTCAGTTTTACTTTCTTTCTTACACAATGATGCAGTTGTCATATCCTCTAAACTTCAATTCACGTTGTAATGTTGTCTAAACTTCAAAACTGATCAATGTCTCCCTTTAACTACGGATAATAAGTACTTTCCTTTAGCCTTAGGAATCAAATTTATCTAGAAAATCTTCTTCTTTTTTTTCTTTTCAAAAACGTGTCGAATGGATATTTGAATTTTTTTTTGGTTGATTTGGCATACTCTCTATGATGGTTGCTCTGCCAAAACACAAATCGATTTCTTTTTGGTGTAGTTGGGATTTGAACTTGGGACTCTTATTTGTAGACACAACAGGAAACCCACAAATATTTGTTGAATTTAATGGAAATCCTAAGTTAACGGGTACATTGCTTGCTGTGAAGTTCAGAGGGGCAAAGTGTAATTTAGTTTTTTTTTTTTTTTTTTTTTTTTAAATTTTATTATTATAATGCTTTTGCAGGGTTGTACAAGTTCATTAGGAATTTTAACATTGAATTTTATTGATTTGGTTGCTTAGCTGTGGAGAGTAGTTTGATATGAAATGCAAGTTAATTAGGGTGTCTGGATTTTATGCATATTAAGTTTTATTTTTTGATTTAATGTATTTTTGTCTCTTTATGGTTCATTGGTTGGTAATATCTTCTTACAGTACATAGAACGCTTTTTTTCATTAGGCTTTGTTGAAGAATTATATGCGCCATTGTGTTAAGTTTGAAAGAGATTGGTCTTTGTGGTTTTATTTGATGGATATAATTCTTTTTTAGTCTTTGATGCCTTCTTGCTTAGTGTTTTATGCTTGAATGAATAGGCCGTCCTAAGATGTTTACAAAAGAGGAAAAGTATACGCTGAATAGGAAGATACCTGATGTGGCAGCTGCTACTTGTGTAAGTTTCATAAGGACCATGACCATTGATAGTTAATCTCTCTCTCTCATTTAATTTTTGTTTTCTTGTAGCATTCTTTGGATGGTTTTTAGTTTTAAGAAATTTGTTGCTGATGATCACTTTCTTCCTAGATTTGAGGTCCAAATAAGCAGTTTTGGCTCTTTCCACAATTAGTTGGGTACATTCATGAATTTTGGTGAAATATTTTTTCAGGTCAAATGGCTTCCTTTGCACACTCTTGCTGCATCAGGAGAGTTTTACTTCATGAATGCTTTGTTGAAACATAATGTTGATATCAATGCTGTGGATAAGGTATCAAGACCAAGTACTTGCTATACAATGGGGTAAAATGCTGGGAAGTTCTTGTATTACTTTCTGCTCCTGATTTGAGCCTTAGTTTTTCATTTTCTTTCCAGGATGGTTGGACTGCTCTTCACAAAGCAATAATTGGAAAAAAGCAGGCCATTACAAACTATCTTTTGAGAGAGTCAGCTAATCCATTTGTTCTCGATAAAGTGAGTTTAAATTTTTACCTAGTACTTCTTATTAATTACATTTGTAAATTACAAGACAATGATGCCATTTCCAAGGTCCTACTGATATCAAACATTTTCAGTTCTTCCATAATTGTTATCTAAGCATATGAACTAGGTGTCGACATAGAGTTCAGTAAAGTATATTATTTAGGCAAACTACTTCTGGACAAATATTTGCATCATTAAAAGAACTTAATTATTGTCAAGAGAGTTGTAACTCAATTGGTTGGTACCTCCTAATGTCTCCAATGGAGACATCCAAGGTTCAAATCCTCTCTCCCTAGTTGTAACTATCGAATTATTTAAAAAAAAAAAACTTAATTGCTAAAAAGGTTGATTACCATGACCTCTCTCAAACTCTGCAAAAAAGGGAGCTTTGTGCACTGAGTACGACCCTTTTTTATTATTGCTTAAAAGGCGCTATAGTTAATATTTTATTTGATTATAGTTTGAATTATTTGATTGTTTTGGCTTTCTTCATTACATGAATGGACATCATTGTTAAAATTATTGTTTAATTATCTTTGGGGTTTTTTATTGGGGATATTTATGGCCTTTTTTTTTGTGTGACTACAAATTGCTTTTACAAATGAGCATAGAACATTTGATTAGCACCCAGTTGGAATCTGGTGATGTGGTCATGTTTCTTCATATAATATGTATTAGAATAATTGAGCACACTTGTTGATGAATTTTATAATTTTCTTTTTTTGATGTTCATGCAAAAATAGGATGGGGCCACTTTGATGCACTATGCGGTGCAAACAGCTTCCAGCCAGGCAATTAAAATCCTTCTACTGTATAATGTTGATATAAATCATCAGGACAATGTATGGTTAACAATTCCCCCTTTTTGCTTACATACATTTATTATTAATTTTTCATCATTTAGTTGAGTGTTTATATTTGTCTACTTCAGGATGGGTGGACACCATTACATCTTGCTGTTCAAGCTCGGAGAACAGATGTAGTGAGGCTCTTATTGATTAAAGGAGCTAACAAGGCATTGAAAAACAAGGTAAATTTCTAGTGATATGTTTGGGCAGTGTTTTAGGTTTAGGACATATAGCTCTGATGCTCCACACTGAAGGTAAGACTCATAATCTATCCAAAAAAAAAAAAAGGTCAGACTCACAAGATACGAACGGAATTTATTATGTTTTTATTAAAGCATGAAAGCATTTTAGATTGTGCATGTTCATTTTTTGGAATGATTCTTGATTGACAATACTTTTAACTTAGGGCAGTTGACAAGCTAGAATATCTGACATACTTTTAATAATGTGTCATTGACAGAGCATCTTATCTTATACGCCTTTCATTCTACATATCACATACAGAGAAAGTTACTTCTTTTTTTAAAGTACAGTGTTGGAGTATCATATGCAATTCTTATTCCCACCTGTTTCCACTATGATTGATTTAAATTAGTTTTTCAACATGAAAAGTTGTCCTCATGTGCTGCTTTTTGCTCTTTTGTGCAACCCTCAAGAGTTTACTGTTTTTGATCGATTGCAACACTACATTGTGTCTCAGGATGGTTTGACCCCACTTGACCTTTGCCTTTATTCTGGTCAAGACACAAAGACTTATGAGCTGATTAAGCTCTTGAAGAAACTTCCTAAGCAACCTTAATTACTCTGACGAGAACCCAACCATCAACGATACATCTGCTTGAGAAGGCAATGTGTGGTTATATTTGCATCATCCAGCATTTCCCCCCAAAACATTGCGTGATCTCATAGAGAGTTCGATGATAATATGTCGTTTTGGACAATAGGGCGGCACCAACAAGAATGCAGAAGAGAGGACTATGAGTTTGACACTGTGAACCTAGCAAGACCAGTCAGCTTGTTAGATGTAATTATTAAAGAAATGAAGGGTAGAATGTAATTTTTGGCTAGACTGGAAAATGCAAGTGATAGTTCTTGTTTATATATAGTACATGTTAAAAAAATCTCTACCAAAACATAAGCAAATTGCATTTGATACTTGCTGACTCATTCGGGCATTGGTGTCTTATTTGTAACCTTACGTAATTTCTTTTCGCCTTTGTGGCAGTTGAAAAAATATCTAGTATCAATTGTGTGATTCACCTTTGTCGCATGCCAAAATAGAGAAAAGCTTCAAACCCGTTACCTATGAGAGGAAGCAAAATTAAGGAAGCCCTTGACGGGGTCTGTTGGAGAAAGTTGGGAAATGGGTTTCCAAGATGAAAAAATCTAGTGTCACACCTTTTTTGTGCCGCAATTTTGTCATTAACTCTAATGTGTGAGCCTATGAATGGTGGAAAAAAAAAAAATGGTGAGTTTTTATGAAAATGATAAGTAATTAGTCATTGTAGGGTTGATAAGCCTAGGAGCCCATGTTTATGTATATATTGGGCCAGGAGTCCAATCCGAGGACGTTAAACAATTTGAGGACGAGTAAACACTTTCATAAGGATTTGTGTTAGTAAGTGAAGAAGTGAAATCCGATTAAAGTCATCCAAGAGGGTGGTCCGAGGAAGAATCCCTCATCGGTTGAGCAAAACCGAGGTCAGAGGGTGTGATCTGCCATCAAGAGTAACGTTCTGAATCATTCCATGAATGAGGATAAGCATCAGGAAGGAACAGGATAGAGAAAAGTCATGAAATATTTCAAGAGAAAGCTGCTACCACCGCATTAAATGCTCTGCAGCTAACTCTCTAGTCGCATTAATGATGAAGTGATACATGAACAGTAATTTTTAGCCTTATAGCTACTATCCAAAGACTTTAGGAAGGTACTGATGAGACAAGGATCAACACCAATAATTTGTGTAGTGGGCTTTTTGTGTTCTGCTGGGCTGTCTCCTACGGTACTATTGTTGTACTGGGCTGGGTTGCGTCCTGGGGTACTAGGCTCAAGTGTTCTGAGTAAGGGAGTTGAAATCAGTCCAACTGGAACTCAACTTGGTCCGGCTTGTGCGCAAATTATGCCTCATCTGCCAGGAGTATGCTTACAACAGGCAAAACTATTCTGAATGAGTCATGGCAGGCAGACATGATAATAAAACAAAAAAGAAGAATACTTCAGCTTTTTAATTAAAGTGAACAGTTAATCCTTACTTAAGGATAATAATCAAAATGACAATAATTAAAGAATGCAAGTGAATAAGTGGTCAGCATATGGGTCAATCAAAAGAAAAAAGAAATCAAAGTAATTTTAGTCCGTAGGACCAAAAATCAGAAAGGGAAGAACACTTCTTCTCAACGTAATTAATCTCTCAAGAAAAATCCTGCCATAGAAATTAATCACTTTGAGGGAGGAGGACTTGAATGGTTAGTGCTCGAAGGAACCCTTTTACTTTTGGCAGAGAGCAGGATTTTGAGAGTGAGAGAGGTAAAGAACCTATTGGTGCATGCTTGCCGAACTAACTCTCTGTTTTTTTTTTTTTTCTTTCTTTCTTTGTTTCAATTTTCTTCTTATCTTTCCTCTCTTTTCTTTTTCCTTGTTTTTCTATTTCGTGATTCCTCTCAAATGGCTGTTACTGTGATTCTCGTGTTGTTGTTCCTCCTCTTCCTTTTTGCGCACGGCAAGGGCCCCCTTTTGTAACGCCTGTCGTGGCCGAATTTTACTATTTTAGCCCTTAACCACCTTTGTCTGGTCTGGGTGTACTTGCTGACTACCATTGGACTGTTTGTGTGCTACTCCCCATCACCAGACAAAGAGAACTATTTTGTTTGTTAGCCTGCCATGGCACCCCTTCCTACTACGGTGTGGGTGCTCTCTCTCTCTATTCCTCATGGCATGCACTTAGTGGTTCCAACTCAGCCTTACTTCTTTTGGGTGGTATGTCATCCTAACAGGATGTACCCCCAAAAGAGCTTGAGTAGGAATCCCAGAATAGGTTTTCCCCTCTCCCCACTGCCAAACCATGCCCTCTTACCTCTGACCCATGACCTTACCATGTCCCATATTGGTTGGGTACATACTGGTAGTTTCTAGACCTTGCGCGTGCCTTCCTTCCATATGTGTCCAAAATCTGCCTGCTACTCATGCGTCCGCCGTGGTCTGAAGGCTTGCCTGTACAGTCTGACGTCCGTTTTTGACCTTTTATGTGAGCTGCTTTCTGATTTCCCGCTCCCCTTAGAGGCTGGACTTTATTTGATACTGGGCTTTACCCTTCAGCCTATTCCTTAATTGCCATCATTTCCTGCCATATTACTCTGTCATTACTGTTGTAATGACTTAATCCTTGGGCCTCTTTATGTCTGCCGTTAATTCTTTCCCCCAGTGGCTCAGCATGGCCATTGGTTTTCCTACTTATGGGCTTCTGTGGTCCCTTTTGCTTTCTCTTGGGCATCCTTGGCCCATTTGCTTTCTTTGGGCTTCCTTGGCCCTTTTACTAACTCTTCATTTCCATGGGTTTTTACTAACTTCATTGGACTTCCCTGGCCCAATTACCTTATTCTCATCCTTGGGGCTCGTGGGCTTGCCATCAACCCCTTACTTTCTTTACTTGCATTACTTCAGGCCTGTAGTGGTCCATTCTCACTTTGTATATCATATACTGCCCATGGGTTTGCTATTTCTCTCTTTTCGGACTTCTTTTAGCTCATTTGCCTCCTCAAGATCCATTTATTTATTTCATGGGCTTGTTATCCATTATTCCTACCGTTTAGGCCTAATGGTTTTGCTATCTGTCTGTCAACCCTTTGCTGCCAGTGTTGCTGGACTTTCTTCTTTCTAATTGGATTCTAAAAAATGACCCTCAACAATTTGATCTGCACGTAGAGGGTGGAGATGGAAGATGAAGATAGTATAAAATGGAAAAGATACACTGAGAGAAGGAGATTGAGAAATTAAGAGAAAAACACTGTAGTAGTCAAGAACTGAATTTGTAATCCAACTTGAGGAATTATATAAGAATTGATTTCTTCGGACTTTGCCGATGACAATTTTCTTTAATTTAAATCAATTTATCTTCATTTTCTTGTCACTTGAATCCATTCTACTTGTTGTCCAACTTATTAAAGCCCAGTTTTCCAACCCACTCTCTACAAATTTATTGTATTGGGTTTTTTGGGCCTAAGTTCATCCACCACTTGGGCTAGAGACCCAAATTACGTCCTTACAGTCACAATCTACTACATAAATTAGTTGTAGAAAAAGGTGTGGTACTAAAATTAACTCTTCCAAGATTAGCTAAAGCCATATGCTAAAAGATTTTTTATTTGGTCAAAAATAATTTAGTTTTTTTTTTTTGGAAAAATGAAAGATATAAAAGTACTGACTATATCCAGAAATGAATTTTTAATACAAATAAGTTAATACTTTAAACATTTGTTGGTTTTCACAAATAACATTTGTGGGGCCCAAATATTTAGCAACCCCGGCCTACTCCATATCGGGCCTAAGGTTCATGCCGAGGAGAGTACAGAATCCGAGGATAAGTGGGAGAGGCCCAAGTCATCAGGAGACCTCGTCGAGGATGCCCACGTCCTCGGCAAACTGACATTGGAGGAAGGGAGCTGTCACTCACCCATTAAATGCACGCCACCAACACTCTGGCCGCATTAATGGTAAATTGACCAGCAAACAGTGATGTCTTGGTTACTTCAACTAACAAAAAGCCTGCAAAGATAGCTGATGGGACGAGCCCTCAGACGTAAGTTCAAATAGCCGACAAGTGGATGGCAAAGATCAACTGAACAAGACTATATAATAGATAGAATCCCCAAAGTGTGGGGGGTTTTTTGGCCCTTCGGTTGGGAAGTGAAGGGGTTTTCCTTTTGGGGTGTTCAAGGACAACCCTTATATTCATTGGTTCTGAGGATAGAGCTCCTCGGACTGGGCCGAGGACAAACTTTCCTCAAGAACACTTAGTCAAATTCTTGTTATTCTTCTTGTAAACCCACGTCGACTGTTGTCTTTCTTGCTAGTGCCTAGTCCTTCTATCCACTCTCTACAAATTTATTGTACGGGGGTCGCCCGAAACGGGTCCCTACAACATTTATTAGAAAATTGACTTGTTTTCTTATGCTTGGTAGCAATCTTGATATTGAGTCAAAAAAACATTTTCATGTATGAAGTTTATTTGCAGTGGTTTGGTAAGTATGTAACATTAAGGAAATTATTTTCCACTCTAGTAGGTTGGTTTTTCGTTGCTCAAAAAACGTGTTTTTCATTAACTAGTATTTTTGCCATACCAAATACCATAAAATGTGGGAAATGTTTTCTACATAAACAATTATTGCTTAAAACAAATCCTAATTTGGTTTCACGAGATGCATTAATTTCTTGAGTTTAAAATAATCAAAAAAATTTATATTGTGGATTCTAATTAGCTCAACTAATAAAGTTTCTGATAGTTGAATAAGATATCTGAGGTTCAGTTATCACTTACACAAAAAATTGATTGATGTTTTGGTCTGATAATAAAAAGTTATTATAAAGAGTGAACGTCATAGATTGAAACTCTCTAAAATAAAATTCATATTTATTAAGGTGAAATACTATGATAGATATAAACATGAAAGCGGATGTTAGTAGGGTTGTTCACAGGTCGGGTCGGGTCGAGTTTGTGCCTAACCCAAACTCGACCTAAATGCATTGGGTGGGGAAATTTTTACCCCGCAATTGACCCAAATAGAGTTTCAGATCTGCCAGTTTGGGTTGTATCGGTTTCGGGTTCATATTGGTTAGTTTCTGGTTTGCTACAGTGGAGCGAAATCTGGCTAGATTTTGGCCGAAATACTGTCGGATCTCATCAAATTTGACCGGATCTAAACAAATCTAGCCGATATTTCCTCCGGATTTATAAAGATCAAGCCAAGATCTTGATGGATCTGTCGAGATCTGGCCGAAATCTCCCTATATCATCGGACTAAGAGTTTGGACTTAAGGGTTTTGGGTCGAAACTCGTGATTTTTGACGGGGAAAGAACAACTCATTGGACAAGTTGGGTTCGTTGGTTTCTCAAATAGCCAACCTGCAACTTGAACCAACGGTCTCGAGTCCTAGTGCCGTCGACCCACGTTCGACTGAAACACAGCTTTGATCGGACGGTTTTCGGGTGAAGAGTTTCAAGTTTCAGGCGGTTCTTTGGGTCCAGGCGGGTCGTGGACAGCCCTAGATGTTAGACCAATCATATCTTGCCATTCCATATAAGTACTTGTGATTTTTCTTTGAAGTGTTTTTACTTTAGCATTGGTATTGGGACAATTAATTGATCAATTGCTTCTTCTTTTTTCTTTTTTTAAATTAACAATTAGTGGTGTCTAGCCTCTGGTCAACACTACTATAAAAATAAATTAAAAAAAAAAAAATGGTGGTAGAGAGTATGGTAGAGTGTGAGGACTGAGGAATCCCACCATACCCAAACAGAAAGCGATAGCTCTCTGCATCGAGTCGATTTATGGCCTGTTTGGATGTTTAAAAAAGGAGGGGGAGTAGAGTAGAGGGAGGGAGAGTAATCTAATTACCTTATTTGGAAGTTTTTTAAGGAATGAGGAGGAGGGGTTTGGAGGAGTTTGGAGGGATTTGGACTCCCTCTAGCCCCCTATTTTTAATTCCCCCAAATTGGAGAGATTTGGAGGGAGAGTAGAGTACATAAACTATTGACCAAGTAAATTACCTAATTTACCCTTATTATATTAACAAAATTACACAAGGGGAAGGGCTAATTACTCTCTTCCCCCTTATTAATTTTAAAAACATCCAAACAAGGTGGAGGTGAATCATTCTCCTCTACTCTCCTCCCCACTACTCCCCTCTCCTCTACTCCCCTCTACTCTCTTTCCTCTCTAAACTTCCAAACAAGCCATTAGTGACCTCTAGGGTTGATGGTGAGCATGCCAGGCTCCAGCACGATCAATTGCTATCTGCTTTGTTGGATATTATTATTTTTATATTTTGTGCACTTTAAATGGACAAACAAACAAGAAGGCATCTTGTAACTCGGATAACGTATTCTTATCCTTTTTTTTGGCTAAGGTTTCTTTAGTGGCAATTGAAAAATATCTAGTATCAATTGTGTGATTCCAAAAAAAAAAAAATTGTTTCTCAAAAAAAAAAAAAAAAAAAAAAAAAATTGTGTGATTCACCCTTGTCACATGCCAGAATAAAGAAAAGCTCCAAACCCGTTACCTATGAGAGGAAGCAAAATTAAGGAAGCCCTTGACGTGGTCTGTTGGAGAAAGTTGGGAAATGGGTTTCCAAGATGAAAAAAAAAAAAATCTAGTATCACACATTTTTTGTGCCACAATTTTGTCATTAACTCTAATGTGTGAGCCTATGAGTGGTGGAAAAAAAAAGTAGTGGGTTTTTTTTGTAAAAGTAATAAGTAATTAATCATAGTCTACTACATAAATTAGTTGTAAAAAAATGTGTGGTACTAAAATTACTCTTCCAAGATTAGCTAAGCCATATGCTAAAAGATTTTTTATCTGGTCAAAAAAATTTAGTTAATTTTTTTTTTTTTTTGGAAAAATGAAAGATATAAAAGTACTAACTATATCCAGAAATGAATTTTTAATACAAATAAGTTAATACTTATGTTGGTTTTCACAAATAACATTTATTGGAAAATTGGCTTGTTTTCTTATGCTTGGTAGCAATCATGATATTGAGTCAAAATACATTTTCATGTATGAAGTTTAATTCACCCTCAAAAAAAAAAAAAAAAAATGTATGAAGTTTAATTTGCAGTGGTTTGTTAAGTATATAACATTTTAAGGAAATTATTTTCCACTTTAGTAGGTTTGTTTTTCGGTGCTCAAAAAAAGTGTTTTTCATTGACTAGTATTTTTGCCATACCAAATACCATAAAAATGTGGGAAATGTTTTCTACATTAAACAAATATTGCTTGAAACAAACTCTAATTTGGTTTTGCGAGATGCATTAATTTCTCGAGTTTAAAATAACCAAAAAATTTCGTATTGTAGATTCTAGTTAGCTTAATTGATAAAATCTCTTATAGTTGAATAAGATATTTGAGGTTCAACCCTCCGACTACATAAAAAACTGATTGATGTCTTGATCTGATAATAAAGAGCTACCATCAGGAGCGGATGTCATAGGTTGAAACTATTTCAAAAAACAATTCATATTTATTATGGTGATATATACTATCAGGGGCGCCACCTGCGGGGGTGGGGTCAGGTGCCCCTTGAACTTCCAAAATTTTTCACTCATATATCATTATGCCCTCCCTAACAAAAGAAGACACTACGCGTAGTTGTGCACAAAAAGCAAATTCTACTGCTATAGGAAATCATGTGGGAGACTCACCTAATAATGATTTAAAAAAAAAAAAAAAAATTCTACAGCAAAATGAAATAGGAATCACACAACGTCATCCTACTGCCATAAGGAAATGGGAAATCATGTGGCAATGAGACCCACCTAATAGTGATTAAAAAATAAAAATTCTACAGCAAAACGAAATAAGAAAGATATATTCAAGACTATTGAGTGTGAATAAATCATGTAGCAGTTTCAAAATATAAAAAATCATTGAGAGCAATTGAGTAAATTAAGCTAAGTGTGAAAAGATAAATTAAAGTTTAGATTTTATGTTAGATTTAATATGACAATTACATTAACATATAGTTGTTTATTTATTTTGTTATTAATATTAATTAATTTTTTTAGATTAGTTTTTTACTTTTAGTCTTACCCGACCTAAATTCTTGACTCCGCCACTGTATGCTATGATAGATATAAGTATGATAGTGAATGTTAGACAAATCACATCTTGCCATGCCATATGACTATATGTGATTTTTCTTTAAAGTGTTTTTACTTTGAGAAATGCTATGTCTACAACATTTCCACAACATTTCTACAACATTTTCTAAGTGGTAAGTTGTTATTGGTTGTTATTGTTGGGGCAAAAAAGTAATCTTAGTGTTAGTTTCAAATTCGAACCAATAATAACTAACCACCTGTGATTTGTTGTAAAAATATTGTAAAATTGTTGTAGACGTAGCATCTCTCTTTTACGTTAGCATTGGTATTGGAACAATTAATCCATCAATTGCATTTTTTTTTTTTTTTAAACTAACAATTAGTGGTGTCTAGTCTCTGGTCAACACAACTATAAAAAAAAATGGTGGGTAGAGAGTATTGTAGAGTCTAGAGTGTGAGGACTGAGGAGTCCCATACCCACACAGAAAGCGATAGCTATCTGCATCGAGTCGATTTTGTGACCTCTAGGGGTGATGTGGAGCATACCAACCTCCAGCACGATCAATTGCCATCTGCTTTGTTGGATATTATTATTTTATATTTTTATATTTTGTGCACTTTAAATGGACAAACAAACAAGAAGGGCATATTTTTTTGAGAGATGCTACGTCTACAACAATTTTACAACATTTTTACAACAAATCACAGGTGGTTAGTTGTTATTGGTTCAAATTTGAAACTAACACTAAGATTACTTTTTTGCCCCAATAATAACAACCAATAACAACCTGCCACTTAAGAAATGTTGTAAAAATGTTGTAGAAATGTTGTAGACATAGCATTTCTCTTTTTTTTTTGAAGAAGTTAGTTGAAGTTAGACACACACACACGGGGAGGGGGAGGTAATAAAGAACAAGAAGGGCATATTGTAACTTGTATTCTTATCCTTTTTTTTTTTCTTTAAGGTTTCTCTATTGTTTATTTAAACATAGCTTATATTCTTATAATTCTTTATCCTTAATATAAAACTAGCCTCTGAGTATCAGAGGCTCTGCTATTTTTTTTTTTTTTAGTAAAAGTCAATTTAAAACATTTATTATAATTTAGAATTGTTACATTTTTCAATCACAAAAAAAAATTTAGGGATATGATGAAAAATTATTTTACCATACATAATACTCATCATACTCCTAGGTTTTTTTGTGATTGAAAAATGTAGTAATCCTAAATTATAATAAATACACTAAATTAACCCTTACCCAAAAAATACAAGAGCCTATGAATACGTGTTTTTAGTTTTTTTTTTTAATAACTATTTAGTGTTTTTTTTTTTATATATTTAGATTTGTTTTTGGATAAACATGGGGTGTTTAACTTATTTTTTTATTTATAAAAAAAAAAAAACAATAAAGGAATAGTTGTTTTGAAGTAGTGGATAATGAATTAGTGAAAAAGTGTTCCTATTTTGTAGGCAATATTATAGTGCAAGTTAAACATATATTTTTACCAAATTATCCTTTAATTTTGCCTCTACTTAAACCTTAAAGTACACAAATATTTTGGAACAAAAAAATTCGGTCCAAACATAAAAATAATAAATAAATAAATAAATATACTCCTTAAATAGCAGTAGAATAGAAGTTAAGAAAATTTCCCCTAATAAATTATTATTGAGAAAGAACACGTCGCACGTTACTTACTAAAAAAGAAGAAGCAACTGTGTGTCTGTCTCTTTTTATTTCCTCATACAACAACCTCTCCTTCTGCCTTTTGTTTTGTTTCCCCATTCGCACCTCTCTTTTTATTAAGCTTCAGCTCACCTCTTACTCTCTCTCTCTCTCTCTCTCTCTCTTCGAGAAATTAAATTGTGAAATAAAAAAAATGCTGGGAGCTCGAGTCTGTGTCCGTACAGTCACCGGGTTCGGCAGCACCACCTTCAGCGATCAGAGTAGGAGCTCGACTTCGAGTTCGTGTTCGAGTTGGGCCCCTAAGCCTAACGCGCTTCGCCTCTCGAGCCCATTTCGTTTCGGAAACAAACGGCGTCGTAATAATAATAGCGCCCAAATCCAAATCCAATGGAAATCGCAATCGATGCTCATCGTTTCTTGTAAGTCTTCCCAAGGAAGATTCGATGGCCGATCCGGCAATGCCCACGATCATGACTTTCTAGAAGCTTCTCTCCTCCTCTCAGGTCCCTTATCTCTCTCTCTCTCTCTCTCTCTCTCTCTCTCTCTAATATATGCTCTGAGCTTAATTTAATGTTGAAGAAGATTCGGTGCGTTTTGAGTTTAATTATTTTATGTGCATTATATGGACGATTAAATATTTATTATATTCGCAGATTAGAGCTACAATAATTCGCAAATTAATGGGGTTTTTTTTTTTTTTTGGGTGTACTTTATTTGATCACTAGGAATTTTCTGCTTTACTTGCTATATAATATGATTTGGATAGGATAGAATAATAGACTGAAATACATGTGATCCACCCTAATTAATCTGTATATTTTGGATAAGATAGAATAGCAGAAAAGAATAAATGTGGGGGCAGACTACAAATTGGTCTGTTGAAGAGAGTATAATTTGGACCAGTGGCCACAGCTGACTCCAAAGTTTTGGGACTAAGGCTTGTTTGTTGTTGTTGTTGTGTTGTTTTAATTTTAAGAGCCAATTGAAGTGAATGGAAAATAGGGTTGCCTCCTAGGCATGAGGATAAACTGCTTAGCCCATCAGGAGTGAAAAACCCCTGGATTACCCGGTAATTGGTTTTGGCGGGTGGGATCAGTTGCCTATAGGAGTTTGATTAACAGTGAGGATTGTTGTACAGTATGCTCTGTGACGTGCAACTAATCTGAGTAAAGTTCTCTTATGTCATCAAAAAAAAAGGGGGTTAGTAAAGAAACAATTTGGGTAGTCCTTTGTGGCTCCAATTGCAACTAAGATCAACCGGTTATTGTATCTTGGTATTTGTTTCCATTGTGTTATTTGCACTTCTGAGATTTTTCATTGATTCAACTAGTGCAGAAACTGTGTTGCACTACCGTATGCGGAGGCAAGGATATCGAGAAGAGAGGAAGTGGCCGTCCCCTGGTCAAAAGACCCCATTTTCAGTCCAATTAAAAAAACCACGCGTCAATGTCGATTTAATTGGAGAGAGTTTTCTCCGCCGCTTTCAGAATCCTACAATCTTTCTCAAGATTTCTTGTGATGGAGACTTTTTGCTACCGATTATTGTAGGTATATATGGATGAAAAGCTCAAACAAATATGTTAGTGCATCTTCTGTCATTTCTGAACATATCTAAAAATAAAGAAACCTCTGCTTTTGCAGGAGAATTTGCCGTTGAAAAACTTATAGATCCCCAGTGGGAAGATAAGACTGGGGTAATCTTTTAATCTTTGTCTTGAAATTTGTTTGGTTTTTGCATTATTATTGAATAACAATGTTTAAACCTCAGATATGTACTTGCTGCAGGACTCCCCAGATCAATTCAACTTCATTAGAGATCTAGTGGAAAAACTTGGCTACCAGGTATTGAGATAACTTTTTTATGGATTAGCATGTTATGGATGCTTGTTTTAATCGTTCATTCTCCTGATTCAGTTGCTTTTTTCTCTTCTCATTTCAATTAAAAATGCTAACAACTACTATGGTATAAGTTAGTAAAGAAAGAGAATTAAATGTATGTCTCTCAATTTCTGGCTTAATAGCACTGCACATCTGTTTTATTAAGTCCTTTTTTATATGAAAACTGGGGTATAAATCTGTTCATTATTTTGTGGTTTTCTCTTTCTTCTTTTCCCCTTTCGGTTTCAGGTTACTATGGTGAGAATTACAGAAAGAGTTGTTAATACTTACTTTGCCAGACTATATTTTAGCAAGGTGGTTAGAAATTTATGATTAGTATGTCTTAATTATCTTCAATACAAAGCTTAAATTAATGAAATTTCAGTTTTATGTTACATCAAGGCATTTGTTATCTGCAGCCCGGGAAAAATGACATTCTGAGTGTGGATGCACGTCCCTCAGATGCCATAAATGTGGCAAATAGATGTAAGGTATATATTTTCCACAGATCAGCATTGCATTTGGTACAAGTCAATTTTGCACAATAATGAAATTCAGACTTTCCAGTTCAAGACAGTTGAAGTTACCTTGATGTGAATGGAGTTTCCAATAGGTGGTTTTTTTTTTTTTTTTTTTTGTGTTTGTGTTTGTGTGTGTGTAATAGGTGGTTGTTTGAGCAAGTACATGCATGCATTTGTGCATTCATTGTATATACTTACATATAGACTTATCAATATATATATATATACACTCTTACATATATATTGTGTGTAATGCAATATTTTTTCTTCAGTATGAAATCTGATAGGGACTGCACAACTATGCCACCCACTTATCCTATTGACGTCCTTTGAGATTTCAACAGATCTGATAACATTTGTTGGTTTTGTATGAATGTTTCTTTAAAGCTTCTATAATCTATGTTTAAAATTTGCTTTGTGCAGGCACCAATATTTGTAAGTAGACAAATTGTCTTGGAAGATGCTATTAAAATTGGTTATGGGATGGGCAGAACTCGTGATACTAAGTCTGCTTATGATGTGTCCCTTGACAGGTATTGTGTGCATATTTGGGGGCCTTATATTTGCTATCATCTGTTATTTTTGTGTCTCTAATCATGAGTTATTTCTTCTCCAGTGCTGCAGATGGTCCAGATATACTGTCGGAGGAACTTTATTTAGTGAAGAATATGAATTTAGCTATCAGAGAAGAAAGGTACAAGGATGCAGGTATGATAGAATATTTCTCTCCTACTTTTCTAATTACATTTTACTTTGTAAGTGCTCAATCATAATATCAATCCACCTTTGATTACAAAATTCATGCTTCTAAGTTTGAGACTCGTTTATGTTTGATGACTGATTCCTGCAGCCATGTGGCGAGACAAACTAGTGAAGCTTCGTGAGTCAAGTACATGAACATTAATCAATCATGAGGTACATATTCTTTGCAATGTTTGATTAGCAAACATTGGAATGGAACATGTTCATACAGTTTTATGTTGTGCTGGTGGCTAGTCCTTTTTTGGTTATTTGAAAGATGGCTTGAAATATTTCTTCTCATGGGTGGCAGGATAACTTAGTGTTGGAGAAAAATGCCTCATTTTAGTCTTTTGGTGTCATGTTTTCAGTAGGAATACTCATAGTGTTAGGAGCATCTGGAGGAATTGATGCAGCAGGAACAAGATTATGCTATGTACAGCTTCAACTTTAAAAAAATTGTTAATAGACTAATGTAAAGTCATATATTCAATTAAATTGTGTTACCCATAAAGATTTTCCAATTTCTCTTACCTAGAGATGTAAATTTCGAAGTGCACTACAAACAGGTTTACACATAATTCTTAGCAAATGATGAATGACAAGAAAGAGCAATGTTCCTCGTTGTATTCCTACCAATCTGGTGAAAAATTTGCATTGTAAGTACTTCTATGTTTTTCAAGTGAGCTGACACTGGTTTCAAGAAAGTTACATTTGAAAAAAAGAAAGAAGCCTGTCACAGTGGGTGATGTATCCTGCACAGCAGGTATATCACAGCTTGTAGGCTTCAGAGGTGCATGGGACGTACAAGCTGTGGGATACCCCGCTGTATAGAATGGCTGCATTAGATAATTATTGGTCATGATGGGTTATGGAGTCGGGCTGAACATCCAATTAAGGCCCTTCCATATGTTTTATAGATTTAGAGAGATAATATGTAGATTCTCTTTTGAGATTTGAGACTTAGAACTTAATAAAACACTTGGACCTTTATGATAGCAATAGCACCATTGGTTCTCTTGCTTTCTAAAAGTTTACTAAAGAGAACAATCTGTCCAGGAAATGTAAACGAAATCAGAAAGATGGCAGGTGTTCTTTAATTTGAAGTTTCTTGGATAATTGAGAGTTTTTGAAATATTTGTGATGGACTTGGACCTTCAGCTGGGAGGGTTTGAGGAATGGTAGGTTCAATTTTCTTAGGTAGAGGGGGAAAAGTGGTTCAACATTTTTCGATTAATCTGAATGGAGGGCTGAATTATTGTCTATGGTAATCTTAACAGAATATATTTCTTGCCTAGCCAACATAGTTAGCTTAAAGATGAGTTGTGGTGTGCCTAATAAGGCACTAACAGGAAAGTGTTTTAAGTGTCTTTAAGCTCTTTTAGCCGAAATTATCAAACATTTGCTGCGCTAAAGACTTTAAGAGCCTTTTAGCTTTCGTTGAAGGTTGAAATTTGTAGTTTTCTCCTAAAATCTATAATTTACCTTTCATGCTTTACAAATTTATAACTTTAAAACAATATTCGTTGTAACTTGTCAAACACATCAAACGATAAAGAGCTTTTCCTTTTTTTTTTTTCTTTTTTTTTTTTTTTTTTAAACAGAAGCTTTTCAATTAAAACTATATTACAAAAGCTCTTCTACTAAAGCTCTACAATTAAAGCAACTAATCAATGCCAAACGAACACTCGTCACTTAATGGACCAAACTTATTTGAATACTGATGCACAATATTCACATCTATCTACTATGTTCTCCACCAACAGCCCAACATGACCAGTGTCACACAGCCATAGTTACGAGTGTTGCCACATTCCTCGAGACAGCAAGTGTCGAAAGCTTATTGAATTTTGAGGCAAACTTAGACTTGCCCTCGACAGAGAGAAAGAAGTCTAGGAGATATGTGCAAACGAAGTGCAGTATACATTTTCTCCCCATCTCCCCACAGTGCATAGGCTTCTTCTCCATGTGCAGCATCATCACCAATCTCTAGTGCATCTTCATCCATTCTAAGATTAACAATACGACTTATGAAAATACAAATAATGCTTGTCATAACAGCATTCCACACAGTGATAAAAACAACTCCAGCTAACTGGTACCCAAGTTGCCTGAGCCCATCCTTGAGTTTTCCACTCTCAAGGCTGTAAAATAAACCTGGACCATAGTTGTCTGAGTCATACATCAACCCTCAAAAGTGCGGGCTTAGCAAAGAAACCAGAGAGGAATCCCCCCAAAGTACCAGCCACTGCATGGGTGTGAAAGACACCCAATGTGTCATCAACACTTTGGAAGAATGCTGATTTCCTGTGTAAAACCATCATGGTGTACCATGGTAGCAAACCAGAGAGTGTTCCCATAAATTCTGCTGCCCATGGAGACACCAATCCTGCCCATTCATGGCAAAATCATTGTCAGAAAACATTATCTTTTGTATGTGTTTCTACAACAAATTGTTGCGGATTTTCGATCCCTGGAACATCAACATTGGTAGTGCCAAAAATTTAGCAATTTGGTATTACAAAAAGTTACTTTATTTATTGTATCATCTTACTTTACAAAATATCCAACATTAGTAGTTTTATTTTAGCATTCAATACAATAAAATAATATAATTTTTAATAATATATATACATATATTACCATCTTAGCTACAGTGCACAGAGCTACAGTGCACAACCATCTATAGTTGTGCACTGTAGCTCAATAGCCAAATTTTTTTGGTATTCCCTCAACCATTACAACATGGTTGCTGCAATTTAGTATTGGTGGTGTTATAAATAGCAATATTGACTTTTTAGCACCACCAATGCTAAGGCTGAATGAGCTCATTTTGATATGAGATGAGAATGCTTATTCTTTTTTTCAAAGTATCACTTTTTTAAAAAGGTACACTTATAGTTTTATACGATAAACAAAATAAATTAATGGTAATAAGCTCATCCAAAATGTACAAACAAACAAAAACAAAACCAAGAACATTACTTTGATGTTCTGCAAGAAGTGCCACAATTGATTCTCTATTTTGACAAAACTACAGTTGTACTTGTATCTAATAAAAAGTAATACTTTAAACCTTGGGTATGACTCGATATGTCACCATTTGTTTCAGCAGTTTGAAACGATGTTTTTTTTCCCAAATTAAGTATAACTCATAAAATCTACTTTTTTTAGATATGATTTTCCACACAATCAATCTTCAAAAAAACTATAAAAAAAAAAAAAAAGGGTTGTAACATACTGTATTAAACATGTTGCTAAAAGTTGTTTTACAATTACAAGTAAAATTTATGCATATAATGATTTTTTTAGTTAACAAATAATCATTTATGATTGAATAAAATTAAGTAGAGCAAATTAAACAAGGGCTAAATAACCTGCTCCAGGAGTAATGCAAACAAGGCCAGTGATCATCCCTTGGACAGCACCAATGACAGAGCTTTTCATGTTTACGATCATGTCCATAGAAACCCATACCAAGAGACTTGTAGCTGCGCAGAGATGGGTATTGACAATGGCTAGAGCAGCAATTTCGTTCGCTGCAAACGGAGATCCACCATTGAAACCAGTCCAACCTAGCCATAGAAACCCTGCACCTCCCAACATGTGAATTATGTTATTTGGTGGGAAGTTTTGCCTGTCGTGCGAATGCCTAGGCCCCACCTATATATATATCATCATCATCATCACAATCATGGAATCATGATATATTTAAGAAGAAGAGAACAAATTTTGTGTTTAAGCAGAAAAATGCAATATGCTCAATCCATATTTTGAAAAAATATATTTGTGTACTTGTAGATGAGCGTAATAGATTCATAGTGTATTTACACAGAAATAGAAAGAAAAATGATAGTCATGCTGAACAAAATACAGTATCAACAGTGGGCCAACTCTAGTAATACTAAAAACAAACTAACTAAGGTCGGTTAGATAACTAGTTCTGTTTATTATTTTTTCTTTACACTAATGTTTAAAGTGCAACATGAGTTTAAGTAAGGTTCTATCAACATTCTAGGAACCACGGCGCCCCCCCCCCCCCCCCCCCCCACCCCCAAAAAAAAAAAAAAAAAAAAAAACTACTACAAATATAATTAGTATGAAAATTTTATGTAATACATGAATAGTGTTAGAATTTATAAGAAACTATTGGTTATTGAGGTTTTGTAATATCATAGTAGTTTTAGGATGACAAATATTAGAACTTTTTTATTTATGTAAAGATTAATATCATGTTACATACATATTATATATATATATATATATTTATTATTCTTTGGATTTTTTTATAATATATTTAGCTTAAACCTCCTGAAATTTTTTTTGGTTGTGACAAATACTATAATCCTTGAAAAACTCGTCTTTAAAGTGTAGTATAGGTTGGTCTTTTAGGAAGAAAAAAAAAAAAAAGGCTTTCTTCGACTTATATATCTTGCATTTTTGTTATGTCATTTTCTTTTATAAAACTATTTATATTTTACCTGAAAGCTATAAAGACACATTTCAATGGCTTAAATATTACCAAGGCTTGTCCGGGTGGGGGTTTATTTTGTGAGAGTTAGGGTTGTGTTTGACAACTTCCTAGAAAAGATTACTAGTAGGTATGCATGTCAATTAATTACCCAATAAGCAACAGTGAAACCAGCCACCCCAGAAGAAAGGTGAACAACAAAACTACCCGCATAATAGTTGCTGTTAACGGGTGCTGTAAAGCATCCATTAATGTGATAAAATTTAAAATAAACTATTCACTTTTTTTTAAAAAAAATATGAAAAAAATTGAATATGTATTAAATGTGTGTCAGTTTAGATGAAGAAAGTCAAATCATTTTGCAAAATCAAAGTTAAAAAGTAAAACTTTACTAATATTCTATGCAAGTGGGATTTGTGATAAATCATAAATAAACCAAAACTGGTTCATTAACAGATGCTGGCCGGAACCTGTTAACAAAGTCCATCAATAATATATGGCTGAAGAAACCCATGGCCCCATATAGTGAAGGCCCCAATTGTGTAGCAAAAAGTGAGCCACAGTGGCACAAAGAACATCCATGCATAGAAGTTCATCCTCCCAAGGAGAGACCCAGCAAGCAAATGAGCAATACCACCGTAATTGCAGCAAATGCAAATTGAAAACACACAAAATCAGCGATTGGAAATTTGCCATTTACTGATTGGCCCAGTAGAAACTTTGGTGTGAGTGCTACATTGGGCCTGCCCATTATTGGAAACAGCTTGGCACTAAAGGATTTATGATGGGCCCATAGGACCCAACGGATTAGGACCGCGGCAAAGTCGTAAAGGGCCATGAAAGCAGAGTTCACGGCCCATTTCTTTTTCACCACAGTCCCGTAAAGGATTACAAGCCCAGGAACTGTTTGTAGGCCCACCAAAGTGTTGCTGTTAATTGCCATGCATTGTCTCCTTTGTTGTTCCATGGTGGAGATGCTTCATCAGGGAATAGTGCCTCAGGGAGATTGTAATCATTATAAGAGCTATAACTCATTGAGAGAGAGAGAGAGAGAGAGAGAATAAAAAAAAGGAAGAAACGTGTTTGGAAATTTTGGGATAGTTAATAGGGGGTTACAATATAAAGAGCGACATAATTTGGAGTTTTGCTTTGAGGTGGGCATTGGAATAATCTCCAGTGTTTCCTTATACTCATTGCTCAACATACTTTGCTGTCCCTTTGTGGCTGGATTCACACATTGCTTTTATAATAATGAAAAAGGAATCAATTTTTGTAAGTGTGGATGAAACTTGCTGAGCCACAATCTTTGTCTTATGTGAATCACATCAGAACATTAACAAAGAATTTTAAGCAGTCTCATAAATATTATGACTAAAATAGCAAGCCAATATCTCAAGACATTAAATCAATCTCACACAAGAACTACAAGAAAAAAACCATTGGATCAATTTTGAATACATTTACTATAATAAAATCTGTGTGTACCTGAAACATCTCACCCTATTGGATCTAAACAAACATCTCACCCTATTGGATCTAACGTTTGAGCTCACAATTTATTTGTACAGTGGGTTGAAATCTTTACTCATATTACAATTTCCTTTGTTTTCTTTACTCTCATGTTTTATTTTTTTGCTAAATTGATCCATGACTCAAATTCTTCTTGATTTATGCGCTTTACAAAGAACTTTTATATATATATATATATATAAACAACTCTCTCTCCTTATTTTGCCTCCTAAGTGAAAATCCTTTCTTTTTTTTTTTTTTTTTTTTTACCTTTCTTAATTTCACACTCAACTGTACGAGTTTTCTCCAACCCCTTGACCAAAACTATCAAAACCTTATATTATTTATATATAAAGCTTCAATTACCATTGCACATCATGAAAATCAAAATGTAACGAAGTTAATGATTCCTTAGACCGATTTACCTAATCAAGTCACAACAAGAATTTGAGATAATTTCCATACAAAAAATTATTAGGTGCTCGCTGCTGGTGAAGATTTTTGATTCCTTTACAGTTTGTTTGGTTTGAACCTTTTTGACTTTATCCAAATAAGGCATGTACATATGAGGAGGCCAGCTAGAATGTACGAGTTTTCCATAAATAAATGAATTTTAGCGCAGCTAGCATATTGAAAGTGACTTTATTCGATATACTGTATCTTCAAAATCGGACAAGTTTCCCCTGATAAATTTTACTTTTGAGCCAGGCTTTCAAATACCCTACACATTAGTTGTTTTAACCTGAGACACTGACTTCAAATTTGTCGTTGATTGATTTATGCCTAATTGGATGCACCTGAATTCTCAAAGATACAGTTCCACCCAATAATTTTGAGTTCCAAGTTCCTAACTGAGCCTCCAAATGGAAAATGTTAAAAAAGGATTATCAATTATGAAGTTTTTACAAAGTGATGCGAGTATAAATATGTTTGATTCCACGCCAACAAGATAAAAAAATAATTCACAAATTACGTTTTGATTTTATGATTAAAATTTGATACATTGTGCATTCCTGTTAATTCAACTGGTAAAATCTCTGATGGTTGAATAAAATATCTGAATTCAATCATTGCCTATATAAAAAATTAATTGATATCTTAGTTTAAGGATAAAAAGTACAATTATCAAAAGCACAATTATCAAAAGCAAACAAGTAACGGCTTGCATATAAAGACAAAATATTACACTGCATATGAGTAAATTAATTAAAACTTTGACGGCAAAATCAGCAAAGCCACTATTCAGTATTTTTGGCTGCAGGAACCAAATTTCTTTCACGGATTCCACAAAATTCTAAAGCTTGGCCTAATAAAAAAAAAAGAGTAATGCACAAATGAGCTTTGTTATACAAGATATGGTAAGCATGACGCCACATCAATTTAAAGTTTAAAGTTTAAACTATTAACTATCGTCTTCTGATGAATAAATTAATAATTTCAATACTTATTAAAAAAATAATAATAATTTTAACAAAATTTTTGGGGTTCTAAGTTTGTCAGCTTCAACTGTTCTCTTCCCACATTTTGTTCACTGTGAATCTGTAAGCTGGAGCCAGGAAAGTTATGCACTTATGCTATGAGTATGTTCTACTTGGATTTACTCGTGAGCAAGAATCAAAACCCCATTTTTTTTTTTTTTTTTTTTTGCATACACAAATAACTGGTCTTTTTTATTTTTATTTAATCATGAATATTTACTTTGAAAATGCTAAAAATTACTGTGGGGGGCATTTTTGCCCTAAGGAAACTTATGAGTACCACTAGTGGTACTCTAATGCCATTGGTTCATGTCTTATAAAGTGCTAAGAGGAAGGAAACCCTTCCAATGTGGGACAAAGAGCAAAAATTGCCTAAAGGAGTACTCATAAGTTTCCTTAGGGCAAAAATGCCCCCCACAATTACTAATTGAAATACAAAATTCTTAACAAAGAAAAAGTTGTTCTTTTGTTAATTCTATATATATATATATATATATATTTCAGTGCAATTATCTTTTCCTTTCTTTATATGGAGCGGATGGACTTATCGATTCTACACCATATGACAATAATAGGTTATACCACATGTATCACTGGAATCTTGATAGGTTTATCACTTGAACTACCCACCAAGTTAAGTAATATAATAATTTTTACCATTCAACCATACCCTATGATGGTACGTACATTTTAGGATGACCTATTGGACTATAAACGCCACAACCCACGTTGGTACACTTTAGGATGACCTATTGGATTATAATTTATAATGGTATGATGCAAAATGTCCCAGCATACAGATATTTTATGCAGTAGGAGACTATGAGGGGCAAAATGTATTTTATTATAATTTCGGTGGTGAAAACAATCATGAATGTTGTTAAAAAAAACAAAACGGAGAACAGGAAGTAGAATACATGAATGATGGATAAGAATAGATTAACCGTAAGTGTGAGGAGGATAAAATACTTTTGGGTCTCTGGCTCAAAGAATAATAGGTTGAGAGCCGCCAACTTAGAACATGATTAGGCCCAAATCCCCGTGCTTGTATAATAAAAATTATCATATTTTAGTCAATTAAGTTTAAAATTCACCTAAATTAGACTATGTAAATTTACACTGATACTATTAATTTTGCATTTAGTTTTTTATTTGCACATTCCAATAATGAACAAAGAGAGTAGATGGTAACTGTTATACATGAAGAAATATAAACAATTTAAAAAATAAAAATTGATGTTTTAATGAAATATAGTGTAAAATAAATAATCTAATGTAAGGTGTTTTGAAAAGTGAATATGTAAAATAAAAAAAAATAAAAAAAAGGTTCTTATACTAAAATAAAAAGAAATTTTTGCACAAACTGATATAAATGCTCTTATAATTTGAAAGGGGGTTGAGCTGTAGTAATTTACTCATACCCCATACCTAAATGGGAGAAAAACAACCTAAGTCACCAAACAACTCATTTGATTGAAAGCGTTAGAACTTGATGATTTTTTTTTTTTCAAAGAGGTTTTTCTCGGAAATGCATAGTTTGGGGATTGGCCCTATCAAATTTATGGGCTAATGTGAGTCTTTGCATAAAGTAGAAACTCCCCCTCTCCTTTCATCTTCACATTTATTATTACATATTGAAGGTTTTCTGAAAAGTTTTTTTATTTTATTTTTATATACAAGATAGAATTCTATTTTAGCTTAATCTAAGTGTATATGTGTGTAAAACTTCACCATCATACCAAAGATACATAATAGTAAGGTTTTGTGAAAGTTGATTAGCTATTAACACAGGAAAGGGGGAGGAGTGTTGTCCTTCAACTAACCTAACCTCTAGATTCATAGGAAAGTGAAACCCCCCTATACTCTTAAGACAGATCCTATAAATATTAAACTTACATGCATCTAGCTAATTAAGGTATATATATGTGGGGCCAGTGGCCCAAAAAGACAAATGGAGAGTCCATGGGAAGTGGGCTAGCGGTCTAGTCCGAGGACACTCACATGTCCGAGGACAAGATTTATTACTTAAACTACGTCCGAGGTGGATATAATTCTTTTAATAGTCAAGGAACTTTACAGAATTACATGCAAACTAACTAATGAACATTGAGCAAAGAAGGAACCAGGACAAGTAACAAATATCCCCTAAAAACTGCTACCTCCACATTAAATGCTTCCCAGCTAACTCTCTGGCCGCATTAATGTGGAGGTGATACTTGAACAGTAATCAAGCAGCCTTTTAACCACTAGACGAAAATTTTAGGAAGTTCTGGATGGGACAGAAAGAAGTTCTCAGAATGGAACCTACACGTATACGGTGGAAGCGGAGTGAAGAAGGTAGTATATAACATAAAATCGAAGTACACCAAAAGGGGTGGACATTTTGGAAAGAAAAAAGAAAGAGCAAGAAAAGAGAGAATCCAGAGACATAACCACAAAAAATCTTGCCGAGGAGAAGAGGAAGAGGGTGTTTCTTTTATTAAGTTTGAAGTTCTTTTTGCTACAGAAGAAAGATGTCTTTTTCCTCTCACTGGGGCTAGTTCTTACGCCCATTCTCTATAAATTTTATTGTTTGGACTTGTTGGGCTCGAATCCCATCCTTCTTTTGAGTCCAATACATTTCAAGTCCTTACAATATATATATATATATATATATATGTTAAGTAGGCTTCTATTCTTGTTGCAGGTCCTAATCTATTGATGAGTATTCTTAGAGGATTAATCCCAATTGAGACATCTTCATTGATTTTCTCTCTCAACATTTGTTCCCCAAACCACCAAGACATTGATTATATTTTATAATATGATGAGATGTTTATTAGCTTCTTCTTCTTCTTTTTTAAAACTCTCTTCCTCTTTCTCACCTCTCTCTTTAGAACTAATAGCTTTTTGGTTACTTTTATGATTAAATATTTGGCTTATATTTTCAAGAATTAACATATTATCAATATCCATATTGTATGTACATAAATCCCATATTCATATTGGTGCTTCTTATTTAAGAATGGAGCACCACCCCCTCCCTTCTGTTTTTTTTTACCATCAATTTCTCTCTTAATTATCATGTGCAAAGAAGAAAGAAAAAAAAAATGACATGAGCATATGATGAATGGGCTACAGTAGTGCATGAGCATCCACAACAAAAAGGCAAAAACGTCTGGTTAATTAGTATTTGCATTACACTTCTACGTTATTCCTCCAATTGGCAAACAAAGAATTTGAAATGTAAAAATTCAATTAGTTATATTTTAGCAAACATAATCCCAAATTTCACCTCCACATTTTCTAAATTATACATCGAAACTCGATTGATTACTCAATAATTAACCAAAACGAAATTATTTTTTGTTAACTACTCCTCTCTAATTTTGCGTTTAGAACAAAAGATAAAAGAATAAAGGAATGTAAATGAGAAAAAAGTAGATGAAATATACTAAAATTTAGTACATGCCAATCACCTTTCATTCTCCTCTCTTCCGCCTCCCTCTATTTAAAGAGAGGGTTTGAGAGAGAGAGAGAGAGAGAGAGAGAGATCACGGGAGATGAAAGGAGTAATAAAAGTTTCTCATAAATTTGAAATTCTTCACAGACAACTTTCCAGTCATAATAACTACTATCTTTTTTCGAAGCATATACATGGAAAAACATAGTGCAATATTGAAGACTAAAGAGAGAAGAATTTACTACTTGCCGTATTTGTGCCAACAAAGTAGCATGACCACACATTTCCTAGCTATGTAAAGCCTGGACCGCTGTTCTTTTAATATAGCCACGCACCCACCATGCTTCTCTGTACACACAGCACCAGAACCATTATACCTTTCTCTTTGCACCGCTCGCCGAGATATGCACTGTCCCATTTACATTTATTTTTGTAACCAAAGTTTTACACTTCACAAATAATCATATATATACACAGTACTATTTACAAACAAAATTCAAAATCAAAATCCCAAAATAAAAAAATAAAAAATACACAAAACCCACCTTGAGAAAAAAAAAAAAAAAAAAAAAAGAAGGCAAAACAATCCCACAAATGATTTCTCACATATAATCTATACAGTCTCTAATGAAAAAAATATAAAAATTCAACCAATAACAACAACCCAGAAATATAATTCCCTGTTAACGTACATGTCAACCACCTTGCTCTCTCTCTTTCTATCTCCAGGTATTTGTTTCCCAAAGACGACAAAGCATGGCACGATTCCTTGTCATTTGTCTTTCCCGTATTTCATTTCCCATAGGTAAACCATTTTCTTCGTCAACAAGGGTGGTCCACCATCTAACAGTTGTGATTAGTGATTAGATGATCTTGACCATTCATGCGTTCATTTCGTCCACGTATCGTCATTTCATTGGTTTTCAAGTACTCAACCGTTAAATTTTATATTAAGAAAAGGCGGGTATTTGGGGTTGGCGTAGACGTTTTCCCAACTCTATTTTATTTTTATTTTTATTTTTTTGAGAAGGAATATATTGTGAGTTGGATGACAATATTTGGTGTAATATATGATATTGCTCCAATTGATTTTAATCATGTTGGCTATGTTGATTAATAAATTATATTGTTGAATTTAATTGTCTTTAAGAGAAGATATGTTGAATCCATTAATATAAACACATGCTTCAACTTAATTAAAAAACTTAAAGTACAACACTTAATCTAAGTTTTATCCTAAAATTTCAGGTTTTAGCAAATATAATTGTGAGTATTTGTCAAGAATTTTGTGATTTAGTAGAATTGTTTACTTTCTTATATGCAAAGAATTTACATTAAAATTTTCTCCCCTTTCTCATATGCGAAGAATTTACATTAAAGCAAGCCCCAAAAATAAAAAGAGCAAGGAATTTGATACCAAGTAGCGATAAGGCCGCTTAACCATGAGAAATTGGCACAAGATACTGTAGATTTTAATTTTAAAAATTGCAAATTAAATGCCATTTGTTAGATAAGCTGAGGATTGAAATTTTTTGAAAATCTCTAAACAAGAATGCATAAGTACAGATGCTAATGTCATGAATTTTCGTTTTGATCTTATATATCACATCAGTTGTAGTAAAAATGTTCTATACTTACACAGTAGTAGGAATATATTGTAGATTTAGTAAATAGACAATAGTGGGGACGCCCCCAACTGGAGATGCGTCACAGCTTGTATCCCCTTCATATTTGGTAGTTCAGAATTAATAGAATAGAGACTTTCTTTCCAATCACGATAATTGAGATTTCATTTTATTTGATTTTAATCATTGACTACTTTTGGCTAAATACGCGTTAGAAGATTCCCAAACAGTACTTTGCTCCGCGTTTCTTCAAGAGTTTGCATTTCTATTTTCATTTGATTAATGCCAGTTCTAAACTATGTTATCCATTGCAGAATTTGCTGGTGAAATACTGTGTGTGTTTGGCATTGACTTAAAAAATCAGTTTTTTTAATTATTTAACTTATTTTTACTATTATTTATGAGTTCTATTACACACTTTTTGATGCTATTTATAGATTCTATTGTACTATTTTAATTATTTTTTAGTTTTATCTATAGTACTTCCAGTAAAAAATTTTCGGTTCAGCTAAATAAGCTATTCCCAAACAAACGTGTATATCTATCATTTTTAATTCAAAACCATGTTGAACTTACAAGTTACGAGGGTTGCTATTGATTAATGCATTTTTTTTTTTTTTTGATTCTTTATTTGATTATTTCTTGCAAGTTGATTAATGTATAACTAAATTGTAGTTTTAAAAAATTGTACACAAATAAATCAACCAATTAAAAATTAAACGAAAAAGCTTGTGACAAACAAAATACATTGGATTTGAAGAAAATATTTGCCTCTCCCCAAATCAAAGAGTGTAGGTTGATCTTATCCCCTTGAAATTATTTGTAGCAATCAAACAAAAATTTTAAAAAATACAACTCGTTCCTAATGAACTTGAGCTAGCTGGAGTTGGCGTGGAAATGGTGATAACCTTGAATCTAAGAAAGATGTACTGCTTTTGCTTCATTGCTAGTCGATCTCGTGCTTATGCCAATTGTACATGGTACATTAGTACTATAGTAAATAAATATGGAAAAGTATAATGACGTTTTCGAAAGTTTCTGATTTGAATTTGAGCATATAAATAGTTATTTCTCAATTCGTAATAATAATTTTCAAATTTTAGAATCTGCCCTAGTTCAGAGTTCTTTCTATTTCTTTGTTTCTTTTGTCTCTTCCTCTATGGAAATGGAATGATGACAGAGTAGTTGTGCTGTTAGGTGCACAAGTTGTGCACTAAGCCCTTGTTCTCGGATGCCATAATAAAGCAAAAAACCAAAAAATTGCAATAATTCGTTACAACAATGAAAGATGAAAAATTTGATGAAAACATTATGAGGTATCAATTGGGCTATAAAGTTCTTTATAATATTTTCTAATATATGCTGGGTTAGCCGACAATAAAAGAAGACCTTTAATCAACTTTTATCCTTGAATGAATCCTAACTTACATAATACTAAGTAAAATATTACTACTTAGAGTGAATATTTGGTTAAAATTATGTCAAATTTATCCTTATCCTACGTAATCATATCCTAAATATCTTGTAATTTAGTAATATTGTCAAGTTTTTTTAATGGTGAACCTGAATTCAAATATCTCTCCCTTACTTGTTGTAAGAGGGGAAAAATTATCATAGCTACATAATTGCCTTCTGTAATTATTGTCCATGAAATAGAAAATATGAAAAATTATATTTTAAATCCTCCCGTTTATGAGATATAACAAGTTAAACCTCACTCATTAAAATGGAATTACATTGTTTTTAGAATTTAATATAGAATAGATTAAGGTTTAATTTATTACTATTGAAATTGTATATTTAATTTGCTACACCCTTAAAATATAGGATGTTAAATCTAATTTACCTTTAAAAGTAAAATACAACTACTTGAATCAAATGCCATAAATATTGTCTTTGTATACGACAGTGACATTTTTCAGACTGAAAAACTTGTCTTGTCTTTATTTACCAAATAATAATAATAACAATAATATTTTTTTTTAATAAAAAGAAAAAAAAATAAAAAAAAAAAGATGCTTCTACCTCCTATACAAGTCAACCTGCAGCTTCTCACACAGATGGAGCCAACTGAGTTTAAGTTCAACAGTTCTAAAAACTGTCTCACGGGTACCTTTGCTATTAATGTTACGGCCTGTCAATCTCAGCAAGAGATTCCCCTCATTAATATTGCTGGTCTTCTTGGTTCGGTAACACAGTGAGTATCAGTTTATCACGATCATGGTCGATCTCTTAATTTGTTGGGGGTACACTTTTTCATTTTTTTTGACCTACCCTTATTTTAAACAAGAGCACCCATTTCACACCTGCGAAATACAATTTCACCCATGCAATATAAAATACCATAATATTATAGTTGTAGCTAAATACTACTATATAGTAAAAGGGTTATTGTTGACTTTGTGATGGTTTTATATGGGGCACCTATGACAATTATAGCCAGATGAACCTTTTTTTTTTTTTTGTTGAGAAGATAGGCAGATGAACTTAAATGGAGGGAGAATTATAGATTTAAATGCTCTGGCCCAGTTTTCTGCTTTGGTAGTCGCGGTTTTTAATGCTCATGCAGACCCTCTTGCCCTCATAAATTCTACCAAGACATTCTCACCGCTCTTCACACTCATTTCAAAGCCTTTTTACCCTTCTATTTTTCTCTCTGCTTCTTTCTGGTTTTTCCTTTTAGCCTTCTCTTTATATAGTTTGGTCCTCGAATTGTAGTTTTACATTTTAATTTCTTCATGGGGCCTTGTTCCTCATGACCACAACAAAGGAAAGGTCATGACTCATGTGTGAAATGGTTACTTTGATATTGGCCCGGTTCACTCAGAACAAATTAATGGGTTGCTGTCATTTTTTGATTTTGATTGAGCCGTGCCAATATCTCAGTGCTCTTTCACTTTCATTTTCTTCCCACACTTTTGGGCCGAGAAGACCAATCAGAACGGTTTGTTTGTATCTCCAATGATATATTGTTTTTTCCTTAACACATATATTATGATAGTTATAACAGAGGGGAAAGAAAATTTAAGCTCTGGTTCTCTGAATGAAAGAGAAACAGATTATATTAGTGAACTACCCAAAAAAAAAAAAACTCGACTTTACATGCGAACTTTCATTATTATAATACGGTGCTGGCTTATTTTATCTCAAGCAGTTTTTGTATTTGACTTTTTAGTTCTGATGATGCGGTGAAGGTGCTATTGAAAGTACAAGTTGTACACAGAAACCCATCCTAGAAGCTGGAAAAAAGTCAGGTAGGAACTGGGAACTATGCAACTTTGAAAGTTCTTTCTTTTTTCTTTGAAGTTGACATAATGGCACGACGCAGGTGGGAACTGCTTCTGGTCTGAAATCTTTGGAATATTATCTTACACTATATTTTATTTTACATAAAATTATCTTGTACTTAGCTACTATCAAAATAAATAAATAAATATATATACATATACACACACCATAGCATGCTGGTTTATAATATAGGGTTGGTATGTAGGAGGAGGAAAACATATAATCTGAGAGCGAGAAACAAAACTGTTATTATAACTCTTCTCTTACTTTTACTATTAAGCACACAAATAAACCGTTTTAATAGTTTTTTTTTTTTAATATTAAGTATACAAATAAACCTTTACAATAGTTTTTTTTTGTTGCATCAATAGTTTGGGTAGGAGTATATAAACCTTAAATATCTTTATATAAAACACTAGAGATGTTAAATGAACTAGGAAACTTTTGACAAACTATATCAATTGTTGTGAACAAAAATATATAAATATTTGTATCACCAAACTTATTAATTGATTAAAAATTTTTATTTAAAAAAAAAAGTCAAATGGCAAAGGCACACATCTCCAGTCATTTTGATAACCGTGGTTTACTAAGTTTATAGTTTGTTTATCAAGAGTGTTATTTTTAAAACCAATTCATATGTATCTTTACATAGCTTTTAAAAAGTTAAGGAATTTCCTTTCTTTTCTATTCTTTTCTTTTTAGTGTAAATAATTTTGATATTTGGGAAAGTGATTTGAACCTTTTCTCTCCGAGGATTCAAATTAAAACAAATAACCTTACACTATATGTTTGATTGGGTGAAAGTGACAGGTAACAAAGTAAAAAAATGATAGGTCGTCTTTTGGCAGAAAAAAAAATAAAAATAAAAAATAATAATTGTAACTCCATGTGAAAGTAACAGTCAACAAAGTAAAATGATATTCTATCACCCAACATTTGTGATCTAAATATTAATATTTTTTATCTTCTCACTTTTCAGACACAACTGTATTAATTGTGCATTTATATCAAATAATTACTTTTTTTTTTTTGTATCAAATGTTTTAAAAATAAATAACAAATAGCTCCACATTAAACATAGCCCTAAGTTCTCAACATTCGTGACCCGAATGTAAATCACAGTGAAGAGGCTAAAGAGTATTTGTATCACTGTATCGGTGGTCCACTACCAGTTTATTCTGCCATGTTAATTAAAACAGTGTCTTCTTTTTTTGTTTCCAGTGCAGAGACTAGGGAGTATTTGTATCAGAAAAACAGTGTTTCAGAGAGGGAAAAAAAAAAAAAAAAAAAAACACATGGTGTTTGTAATTTTTTTTTTAAAGAAAAAACGAGCTTTTATTTAACTTTAAGAAATATTTACATGCTTTTGTAAGAAAATAATTATGGGAGCATGAATTTCCCTATTTCACAAGTACTTCTCGTATAAGGTTCGTTTTGGACTTGAAAATTGAGCAAAAGTTGTTTATGGTTTTCGTAAAGATTAGCATGAGCATTTTATTGGGCCTTGGACACTAAGAAATTAATCGTTCATGATTCTCCTATTATTACATGACCCAAAAAAAAATTATATTGATTTAATTTTAGAGTTGAAATTTGTATTGGGTAAGCTCCGGATCCTGAAATTCCAGGCTTAACTTAAACTTCGAGGTTGTTTTCGGCCCAGGCAAAGCACCCCTAGCAAGATATTCTAGGCTCTAGATTGATCTGTGGGTTGCTTGGCCCGAAACTATATTCATGAGTCATGACCCAGACAAAGTTTCATCCCCACTTTGACATTAGTAACTGGTTATCTCACGGAAAATGTTTCAAACAATGGCGAACAATCGATCACCTGATGGAGCACATCCATCCTGCAACCAAATAATTTTAATACTTTGTAACCAAACTCCCTCAAAACTCGATGAAAGCGTTGGGAAAAAGTTTACTCATCAAATCAATATTTGTTGTGATCCTCGCATTTTTATTGACGTTCTACCATAACTGTTGCATTAAATGGAAAGCGACATGCTTCCATTTCACGAGAAATTATTAGGATTATTAAAGTGGTCTTCCCAACTAATAAAGTATTGTTATTTATGTAAATGTGATATCATTTGGTGATTTTTTATTTTCTATTTCTTTTTGTGATTAATGGCCCGTCCGGTAGCAATGTTTATGTATTGTTATTCAGTTTTCAATGTTGTGAAAATACATGTTTAAGTGTTATAGAAATACATATAAGAAGTGTTATTATTGTTTAAACACTGAAAACTGTTGTTTAAACAACAGTGCCAAACAACCCTAAAGAAGTTGATTTATATATTTGCATAGATAATATTTTTCCGTTAATTGAAAAGACCATTTTAGCTGTCTCCCGGTATAACTTAGCTGAAACAAGGGGATACCCTCATTGGGAACTGGACACCAAGTCCCTGTAAAAACTGATGTATGTCCCCAGTCCCCACAACTCAAGGAAGAGAGGTCTGCTCATTACAAATTTACAACAATTCTATATTTGTTCGCACAAAAATCTTAGGAACATACTTTTGGAGTGTCTTCTTGTTGATTTGAAGCTGGTAATGCAGGTTGTTTCAATCTTTGCAAGTTTGATCCACATAGTTGGAATCTCGTTAATAAAATTAGTAATTTGGACAAAAGTACAGTGTTATTTATTGGTTTGGTATAGCTCATATTAATTTTCATTCAAAAACAATAATTTGGACAGAAGTACAGTGTAATTTATATATTTATTTTTTTCATATAATTATGAAGTGTTATTTTTTTGGTTTAACCATTTCATTCTGTCCATGAGATACCTCATAAATCTCATGCAGTGTGATAGATGAAATTTATGATTTCCAAGTTTACAGCACATCCTTAAAATTTATTAAACTCAACATTCTGATATCACGGCAAAAAAATAAAGTGATTGATTGAATATATTCATGAGATGCATCAGAAATCCCTTGCATTGATGGATGAAACTTAAAATCGATCTCTGAGTTTATGACATCCTCCTTCAACTTCAAGTTTATTAAACTCAACACTAAGATGTCACCAAAAACATATAAAGTGATTGATTGAACATATAATAGAACACTAAATGAGACATGTATCTATTGACTTTTATTTCAATCAATGATTCAAGTTCTGACTTGCAAGTTCCAACCACGTATATACATCACCATTGGATGAGGCTCAGGACCACGTTCTTTTTGTTAATAATAATAATCAAAAAGCATTTGATAATTTTGGATAAGGTTTCTCAAAATAAAAAGATAATTTTGGATAAGATCGTATTACTCATCATTTTCAAGATTTATTAATGAACTGAAGGAACAGCCAAAAAAAAAAAGGTACTACTACGAAGCAAATTGACAGTGACTACTTGTTAGTTGTTGCATGTACAAAGAGGAACTAGCCGAATTCTAAACAACTCAGATAAGCAGCTTTGCTTATTTATTAATATGACTTATTTTTTAATTTTTTCAAAATTAAATAGTTTCATAAACTTTTACATTTAGCTTAATTGATAAATTTTTTGATAGTTAAATAAGATTTATAGGGTTCAATTTCCGCCTATACTAAAAATCTTTGGTGTCTTTGTCTGATTATAAAGAACTATCATCAGGAGCGGACCCCATAAATTGAAACTCTCTAAAAAAAAATATTCGGTTTGAAATTGTTATACATCAAGCCCTTCAATTGTTAAAGTTTATTGTCATCAAATAAGAGATCTGAGATTTTATTCTTGTCTATATAAAAAACTAATTGATATCTTGGTCTCATAATAAAAGAAAATCATTAGGAGCAGATGTTAAAACTTTTTCTCAAAAAAAAAAAAAAATTTATTTTGTAAATGTGAAAAAAGTAATCAATTTTTTTGATAGTTTTCTATATTTTCTATTAAAATAGTGTTAAAAATTTCCTAAAATAGTTTATTAACAATTGCTTTAAAGGCACATGTTAGCATGACCCTTCTCTTTTTATGATTAGTAAGAAGCCAAGGAATGTTTGTCTACTATAACTAAAACAAGAACAAGAAGAAAAAAAGATATATATATATATATATATATTCCTAAGAATGTAGGTTCTCATGTAAGATGTAAGTAACATCAACATGAAAGATAAAGAGAATTATTGAGCAAACTAGTGCCCAAAATCTAAATTATGAAATACTAGTACATCAATACATCACAAGGAGACAATTTTAGGGTTTCGATTCAGCTAGGGTGTTGTATAACGATTAACGAGACAAAAAGACAACAAAATGTTGTACAATGATTGCTTGCAATTGTAACCAAGTGATGACTACTGTACACTTCAAAGTCTTCAACCCACTTACATGATGGTAATGGCACTACCTATATTGGTAAATTGATAATGACTACATTGACTAGTGTATGAACTATGAAATCAATTATTGTGATGGCTCGTCTCTAATTGATGGCTTTTAGAAATTCCACATTTCCTTTTTTCTTCCCCTCTCTATTCACTAATAGTAATAAAGGAAAATTACACTTTACCACCCTAAACTATGCCTTATATTATACTTTACACCCTAAACTATTCGAATGTATAGTTTACACCCTAAAATATAACTCTTGTTATACTTTGCACCTTGACGTTAGTTTTACAATTAAGTTTAACGAAAATATGAAGCATATGACTTACTCGTGTGTATTGCTTAAGTGAGACAAATTTAAAGGACCAAAAAAGTAAAAACCCCTTTCCCAATCAATAAAAAACAAAAATTCCTTCTTCTTTTTTCCAGCTCTAAACAAACACTCCACCTAAGCGGGAAAATTCTTAGGGACTCCCGAAGCACGGAAAAATGGTGCTCTTTCCTCTCACATTCATGGTGAACCCCACTATGAATTTAATGAGTGGATCACATCATGAATGTGAAAAGAGGGAGCATCGTTCTCTGTACTCTGGGAGTACCTAAGAATTATTCTCAAAGCGGATGAAACCTCTTTCGGAAGAGAACAAAATCTGCAAGTAGATGCAGTGGGCTCAAGCAATTATTGCAAGCTACGATAGGGGCTCCACGTGCTATGGGTCAAAATTGTCACTTAGCCAAATGTTGTTTCTCTCTCAAATACTTCTTCACCTCATGACCTTTATGCCTTTGTTCTACAGACTTTGTTTTGCGACTACATATGGGGAACTTAAGAGTCCACATACCATTGGAGACTAGAAGGACAATAGCAATGGACCCTACATGACCCTTTATTATAGTGAGGCAACCGGTCTTGGGGACAGACGTTATGTCACATTGGTGAAGTTGTGGTGGTGCTGAAGATGATTTTGATTTGGGAATTTAGGGTTACACACTTTTGATTTGGGGAGAGGGATGATACCCACGAGAGTAAAAGCTGAAAAAAGGAAGTTTTGTTTTTAATTAATTGGGAAGATGGAGTTTTTTGTCTTTTAAGTTTGTGTTACTTAAGCAATACGTATATACAAGTCACATGCTTCATATTTCCGTTAAACTTAACTGTAAAACTAATGTCGAGGTGTAAAGTATAACAAGAGTTATAGTTTAGGGTGTAAACTGTGCATTCGAATAGTTTAGAGTGTAAAGTATAATCTGAGGTATAGTTTAGGGTGATAAAGTGTAATTACGCCTAGTAATAAATCAATTTTTCTACCATTCTCTTTGTACTTTGTAGATTTTAAAAAATTACATACAATACAAAAAGAAGCTTATTTAAAACAGAGAGTGCAAAGTTATGAAAAACTATTGAACTTTATATCCCTAACAAAACTTTTGGTATGAATATATTATACTTTTGTTATAAAAGGAATTCTCAACTAGAAAGCATTTGGTTTGTTACTTAATTGCATAATATTTATCAGGAGAATCATGATTTGTTGTACGTGTAACCATCAAATTATTTATATATATAAAAAAATAGAAGCATTTTGTTACCTAATGAATTCTTATCGTGGAATCATTTGACAATTTAATTATATTTAAAAATAATTATTTATTTTGTAGTGTTCGTTGACATTTTGAAAGATATTTTGTGAAATATTATTTTACTTCAAATTTTTTATTGGATATTTAATATGTTAAAATTTTCTTGCTTTGGTTTAAAAGAGATTTTTTCAAAAATTTCAAAGAATTATGTTTTTTATTTTGTTTTTCTATTCACTAATAAATCAATATTTCTAATTTCTATTTGTAATTTGAGATCAGAGAAGATGCCAGTTGATCACCAATAGGTGCTGTGAAAAAGCCGCTCGATCTTCTGCGTTTGTGCATACAATAAAAAATAAAAATAAAAATCATTTCAAACGAATAGTGAAGTTATGGGTAACTATTATAGTTTAATGGGAAAAAGACTTTTGAAATGAATACAAAACCTTTTGTTATAAATTTAAAAGGAATTCTTCACGTGGAAACATTTTTACCATGGGATTTATTAACATGGAAACATTTGACATTACAAGTAGGGGTGGCAAAATTTGACACGACACGTGAACCCGACACGACACGACACGAAATTAGCAGGTTATGGGTTGAGGCTTAACGGGTTCGTGTCATATTCGGGTTGACACCACTGACCCATTTAATAAACGGGTTGGGTTAGTGTTGAACACATAAAACCCGTTTAATCCGTCTGACCCGTTTAATTAATTGATATTTTACTAATATACCCTTCAAATTTTAGATATATAAACATATTAGTTATTGTGATTTATTTTCTTTGACATATTGTGATTTATTATTTGTGATATTGGTATATGCTTAGTTTTGAATGATTATTTGTGATGCAATTACTCGTTAGTTCTGAATTTTATATTAAAAATACTTTTTTTTTTCATAATTTTTTTTTTCATTTTGATAAAATCTGATAAACAGGTCAACACGACTAACCCGTTTAATAAATGGGTCGTGTTAGGGTTGAGGAATCTTGACTCGTTTAATAAACAGGTCGGGTTAGTGTTGACCTATGTAGTCGAATACTCATGACTTGACACGACACGAACCCGACACACGAACACGAATTGCCACCCCTAATTACAAGTCTACAACTACTTAATTTTTCTATTAATTATTATGTTTTATTTGAAATTTTGAATGGGAGATTTTGAAATTATATTTTACTTAAAATTGTAGTTGGATATTTTTTTTTTTGAGGAAAAGTAGTTGGATATTATAAATGTTCATTTTCCTTACTTTAATTAACAATAGAGTTTTTTTTTTTTTTTTTTTGATAGGTTAATTAACAATAGAGTTATTCAAGAAGTCGGAAAAATTTTGAATTCAATCCCAAGTTACAAACATGGATAAATATGTCCTTATTGGACTTTTTTTTGGTTGATACATTATTTTTGTACATTTTGATTTTTCATACAATTTTCTATTATGTTTTACTATCACTAATATCATCGTTGTCATCATTGTCATTGCGTTACTTTTCACACTGTCACTAGAATCATTGATATCATCCTTGTCACTGCATTATTGTTATCCTTGTTAGTAAACTACTTTTCACATTATCATTTATTAGTGACAGAGCTAGAAATTTTCTTCAAGAGGCCGGAAAAATTAAATCCAAAGAATAACATGACTTAACACATATTATTTTCTTACATTTAACAAAGTATTTTGTTTCTAAAAAAAGTATTTACATTGTTTCTCAAAAAAAAAAAATTTACATTAAGTATATATATATAACATTAATAAAAATTAAAGGATTCTTATGCGGACATTCATTGCATAGTCTTAGGTCTACATTCTGTGCTTATCACTTGTGTACACCATGATGCAAATAGTGTTGCACACTTTCTAGCCTGACATGCTAGAAACATAAATGATGAAATTGTTTGGATGGAGGACTCCCCTCCACCTGCACTAGAAGCATTGTACTTGGATTCTTGTTAATTCAATCAATATATTAGTGTTTCGGTTTCAAAAAAAACTCATAACCATGAAGTCCACATTTATGGTTTCTTCTAAAAAGGAAAAAAAAAAATTATGCATGTATCTCTAATTTTATAAAGACATAAAAAATAAGGTTTTTATTAAAAAAAATATTTACTTTTATATTTCTAGGATATCTCCTAAATATTATTTTCTTCAGTGAGCTAATATGTTATAAGAGTAATTAAAGGAAAAATAAAGTGAATTAATAATTAAAAACCTTTTTATTTTTATGATATACATTAAATACATATTGAATTGATGAGTTATGTATAGTATAAGAGTAAATTTAGAAAACAAAGATGATTTACTAGTCAAATTAGGGAGCATTTTTGTCATTACATTACTTTTCATACTGTCACCAGAATCATTGTTGTCATCCTTATCATTGCGTTATTTCATCCTTGTCACTATTTTACTTTTCACACTGTCACCAATATTATTGTTGTCATCCTTGTCACTACATTACTTTTCACACTATCTCCAACACCACCACCTGTTTGTTATTATCACCACCATTCTTCACCATTGTAACTTCTATCCATTATTGTAACATGATACCAAATCATGGCTGTATCATATCAACATCATCACCAAATCATTTTTCATCCTAGTGAGATTATAACATTATAATGATATATATTACATTATTTCATACCATCTTGTATTTCTTTTCACACCATCACTATTATCATTGTCTAGCCACAAAGATTGAGACACACACCACTTCCTTATATAAGGTGTGACAGAGTCAATTCCATGGATAAATATGTCATTATCGAATAGCTTCTTCTTTTTTATTGATATATCATTATTCGACATTTTTATTTCATAAATCTTCCGTTACTTTTCTCATTTATTGTTATCCTTATCACTGCTTTACTTTTCACACTATTATAAGTATCAATATTATCATCGTTGACGCTGCAGCCACTTTCACTAATGTTCCTTCTTGTGGATATAGTCATTTCCAAAAGTTCACATAAAAATTCAAGGATGATATTTATAAAAAGTGATTGGTTTAGGAGTTAATTTTTAAAAATTTTATTGAGAGAATGATAAAACAATAAGTATTGTTAATAACTTTTTATATTTTTCAAAAAAATGATATTAAAACTTTTTTATTATAATTAATTAATAATTGCTCTAAAAACATTCATTAACATGATACTTATATAAATCCCGATATAATTTCTTAAATTTAGTAATAAAATTACAAGCTGAAACAGTCATTGGGAAAATTTGGAAAGACAAACAAAACCGACATGAGGGTGTGCGGGGTTTTGGCTGTTTATCCAATGAGAAAGCAGTAATATTCTTAGATGAGTCACCATCCAGTTGGACCCAGCAATGACGTGGCAAGCTGTGAGAAATCGATCAAGCTCAAAAGAATCTATCTGAAAAAAAAAAAAAAAAAAAAAAAAAAAAATTAGTGAGAGAGAGTCTGATCCTTCATTATTCTTATTGTCTTCTTCTTCTTTTCTATAGTCTATACTCTGTAGCTATATTAGCTAGTGACTCACACCTACTCTGATCTAAATTCTACATAACAATTATTATACTTTATCTAATACTATGCTCTCAATTCTCTAAATTCTCTCTAATGGCGATGGAGGAAGACAACGAGAGCTGCGGTAGTCGACCTGTGCAGTCACCGCAACGACACTCTCGGCAGCAGAAGCAGAAGTTGGAGGTGTACAACGAGGTGCTTAGTCGAATCCAGGATTTGAATTGCGAAGAGGCTAATCTTCTCGGCTTCGATGATCAGCTATGGCTTCACTTCAATCGCTTTCCTTCTCGGTCTCTCTCTCTCTTGCCCTAGCTTTTTGTTTTTTGTTTTGCTAATCGATTCGTTATGTAACTGTGAATTAAGATTCTAGCTATTCATTTATTTAGCTATGGATTTCGTGTGCCTGTTTGTTTATTTATCATTAATTGGTGAAAGAGAGTAAAAGAATAGGAAATCAGATAGCCAAACAGTGAAACCTTTTTGGTTGCTACAGTAATTGTTGTTGTTGTTTGGACATGTGAATTTACGCTGCTTAGTTTTATGTGTTTTAGTTTGTAAATTGAAAAGGTTGCATATGCATTGTGTCTCTCTAACGTGTTTGAGGTATATCTGATTGTTGCGGGTGTAGATATGCGTTGGATGTGAATGTGGAGAGGGCAGAGGATGTGCTGACTCATAAGAAATTACTGCAATTGGCAGAAGATCCTGCTAATCGGCCCGCATTTGATGTTCGCCTAGTTCAGGTAAACATGTTTGCATTTACTAGACTGTATTTTTTCGGCTTTTTTTTTAATGAATAAACCTCAATGTGACTGGAAGCATGACATTCATGATTCATAGGTGGTCTATCCTTCAAAATTGATTGGTTTGGAGCAGATGATATATGCCCGATTGCTATTTTATGAATCTCTACTTTGATGCAGGTTCACCCAATTGCAAATGGCAATTCTGTTGATTCTGTTAATTTGGATTCTTCAATGAAAGAAGATGCACAAAGTTCTTTTCATAATGGAAGCAGACTGGCGTATGACTCATTACATATTTTTAGCTGTATAATTGTGTTCCCCAGTCTTGTTCTATGCACAATAATGTGTACATGATTTATTTTTGGGTTGTTCTTCCTCATCTTTAAGTTCTTGTTATCTAATTTGTGATGTTTATTAAATTATGTTGTCATATCTCTCTCACTATGTGCGCGTGCGCGTGTGTGGGTGTGTAAATCCCCCAGGATCCATCCGCCACCTACCTTTGGTTCATCTCCCAATCCTGAAGTACCTGACATTCAAGGAAATAAAGATAATGTTGAGGATGAGGACAGTGCCATGAATGTGACACCATACTTGTCTCGGTAAGAAATGGATGATTTTGATACTATGTAGAGCAGTTAGTAATGCAGTGTAGATGATGCAAAGTTGCTTCCACATCTCCCTTCTTCCCCCTTTTTCATCACGTTGTTAAGGAATTTAGTTAGTTAAATTGTTACTATTATTATTTTTTAACTTCTTAAACAAAAAAACATTGTGATCTATTCAATTAAGCTCAAAATCTTACATGCACATGAAACATGACTTTTGTTAACGCATGTGTGTGTGTGCACGTGCGCATGAAAGAGAGAGAGAGAGAGAGAGAGAATCACTAGCAACGAGATATACTCAAAGTTCCATAGGATCACCGATCATGAAAAGAATTTTCTTTGTGAATTCCTTTGTTGAGAAGCATCAAACTACAACTTTTTGTAGCTTACTGGTGTCTCTTTTACTATGTTACGAATGCAGAGGTGGTAAGGCTCTCTCTTGTGGCCAGTTGTTATTTGTAATATATTGTTCTCCATCATAAAAATTGGCTGTTAGAATTTTCTACTATTTTGTTGGATTTATTTTTATTTCACTTCTTTTGGAGTCCTTACTTCTTGTATTCATAAGGCAATCTATTCTAGCTAGACAGTTTGACGCTACATACCACTTTTTACAAATCAATTGATTTTAGTTTGTGTTTTTGTGTTCATTTCTACACAGTTTTAATCCACAGTTGTTAACCTTGTAGGCCTATGCATGAGATCACATTTTCAACAACTGACAAGCCCAAAACCCTAAACCAGGTACTTAATCCATGGAATTTACCATCATGCATTTTGATATTATTGCTAGATGAAATGGTTGCATGGAATCCTCTCTCTCCACCAATTTACCAATAATGTTGATTACTATGCCAGTTAACATCATTACTTTCTGAGATTGGACTGAACATTATAGAAGCTCATGCTTTTTCCACCGGGGATGGATTCTCTCTGGATGTCTTTGTTGTTGATGGTTGGCCTCGTGAGGTATAGTCTTGTATTTGTGAGCATAACTAATCTGATTTACATGTGTCTTGGTGATCTGGTAAACATGATTAGTACCATATATCAGACATATTGATATCTTGATTTACTTTAATGATAATTTCTCCCTTTCATTGTTGAAATTTTTGCTTGTGGAAATCTCATGTCTACATAGCTTGTTCCTCTGTTTTGCTGACTAACATGTAATTGCTAATCTTTGGAACTTCATCTGTTAACTAAAGCTTTTTACATGGCATCTAATGAGGTTTTTTTTTTTTTTTTTTTCATTCTTTATTTACTTTATTATTTTAGTTTACAAATTTAAGAAATCTAAGTATTTGTTGAATCATTATCTTTAGATTTTCTTTTTGGCTTTAGGGTCAAGATAATTGGGCTCTGAAAACTATTTTTGGGCTGATAATTGCTGTGAAAGATAGATTTAATTAGGGCTTAGATAAGGGTGCACAAAAATCTGTAAAATTGCCTTTTAAGTTGATCTCAATAGCTTCTTCATATTGTTCCCATTATTCAATCTTTATCCATCTTACTTTTCTTCTTTTTTCTTTTTTTCTTACTAATATTTGTATATATTTATAATTGATTCTTGTATTTCTTAGGATTTCATAACTTTCAAAAAATTTCCATATGTTTCTTATATAGTTGTACTTTATTTATTGCTGCATCAAGCATTTTGCTTTCTTACTCAAACTTTATAATTTTCTTATTTGGTGCCAAACAAAAAGACATGTAAGTTTAACATAATACTTTTAGGGGAACTTGGAAAAGGCACTATTCAAAGAATTGGAATATAAGATCACAGTGGTACTAATAGATGGCTTCAGATCTACTGACCTTGAGGGATATTCTTTCTAAGATTTTTTTTTTTTTTTGGGGGTGGGGGTGGGAGTGGGAGTGGGAGTGGGAGTGGATTTGGTTAGTATTTTACATAATTTCATTTGGAATCAAAATCATCTTCTCCTTTGTCTCTTGTACATGATTGTTGAAATGTTTTTCATATTACATATCTTATTCCTTTGTTTCTAATTTTTTGGACTTATGTAATGTATTACATTGACAAAGATACTTCTTCTTTTGATTGAATTTGATTTGTTCTATTTCTAAAACATCCAGGTTGGAATACATTTTTAATGCTTTGAAAGATAATGGACAAATTAACTTTCTTTTTATCTCACTCCATCACTATAATGCTTGATATATTTGCAATGTGTAACATTTAGGAAACCGAGGAGCTTAAAAGTGCATTAGAAAAAGAAATTTTAAAGTCTAAGGTAATTCCCATCTTAACTACTTTTTTTAGTTTCCCATTTTGGAATAGGTACCAGTCAATGTGTGGAACCATTCTACATAATTTAGTTCATGTGCTAACCCTTCACACAATACTCTGCAGGAGCAATATTGGTCCAAAGAGCATTCGGGTTATGCTACAGGTGGGCATAACCAGAGAACACTTGAAATGTTGTCTAATTGCGTAGAAATACCGACTGATGGAACTGATGTCTGGGAAATTGATGCCAGCCAATTGAAAATGGGAAACAAAGTTGGATCCGGGTCATTTGGAGATCTGTAAGTTGTCTGTCTGAAAACTATTTTTGATTTTATATAGGTTTCAGCTGATTGTTTTTTTCCCACTCTTTAAACAATTCTTCAGGTATAAAGGCACATATTTGAGTCAGGAAGTGGCTATCAAAATCCTCAAACCTGAGCGTGTCAATGCAGAGATGCTGAGAGAGTTTTCCCAGGAAGTTTATATAATGAGGTTGGTTTGAATACCTTCTCATAATTTTTAGTGGCACCTCATGCCCTTTTCAAATACTGACCTCTAAGCTTTATGCTGTTGTCAATGCATCCTTTAAGACCTCTGTGTGTGTGTGTGTGACCAACACTTTGATACTGAAAGAATTGCACTTTCCCTTATGGAGATTACCCTTTTTAGTCTTATTATGTGGAGAAAACAAAAATGCTATTTCCAAATGAGATAGTCTGATATTTAAATGCCACATTGGGGCCTCACCTTGGGATCTTGCTATATTCTATCAGTGTGGTTCCATCTCAGTGGATGGTATTTTATTTGATTTTTCTTTTTCTTTTTTGAGGTAGTTTCTGGTCTCTGGTTGCATCTTTCTTTTGGAAGTTTCCTCCTTTTCTTGTAATGACTTATCCTAGTTTGCAGGAAAGTCCGTCACAAGAATGTCGTGCAATTCATAGGTGCATGTACACAGCCTCCAAACCTGTGCATTGTGACTGGTAAATCCACGAGAATCTTTAAGATCTATGAATGTATAATCAAGGCTCCCATTTTTTTATCTTCTAGAGCTCATGATTGACACTGTAAATAGGTGCTCTCTTTCTCTTGATGAAATTGACACAAAACCTCCTCTTCTTCTATAAAATGTATCAAGTATTTCATATTAATATTTGTAAGATGACTTGGCTTACTGATTTCAATTTTTTATTCTTAATGTTTGTGTTTTATCAGAATTCATGTCTAGAGGGAGTGTATACGACTTTCTGCATAAACATAGGGGTGTATTTAAGCTTCCATTTCTGCTCAAAGTAGCAATTGATGTTTCCAAGGGAATGAATTATTTGCACCAAAACAATATAATCCACAGGGACCTCAAGACTGCCAATCTTCTGATGGATGAAAACGAAGTAAGAGTATTTTATAAATCTGCACATGGTTGATTTTGTCTGCCAATTAACTTTTTTTATTCTTTTGTGTTTATAGAATCTACTTTTGAAGCATATCTTATTTGGTTGTGATACTCCATTATTGCCCCCCCACCTATCCCTTTATCCTTTGTGATATTTTGTCATTCTAGTAAATGCCATCTGTATTCCTGGGTTTTCTTTCAAATCATAGAATGATAAATTGTAGCAATATGCTTGGATTATTTGTCCTAAAATCCTAGACCTTTCTGAACAGATCGTTAAGGTTGCTGATTTTGGAGTTGCCAGAGTGCAGACTCAATCTGGAGTGATGACAGCTGAAACTGGAACATACCGTTGGATGGCTCCTGAGGTATGGATCTTTTCAGATTCAGGCGTCAACTTACTTTCTTCTTCTTATTCTTGACATTACCACAAAATGCAACATAAATCTGGATACTCTGCTGCTTCTTGTTTTTTGGCAAAAGTTCTTTTTTGCTTATTTCTCAACCTACTGAAATTATATTGCAATTGCAACCAACAATAGTTTCCATGTGCTAGAATATGTTCACAGCCATATCATTTTTGCTTAACCCCATGATGAGATCATTCTGTCTTTGATAATCTAGTTCTATCTGTAGCTTACATTTTTCATAAGTGCATTTCCTAGCATTTTCTTACAGTGATATTTATGAGTGAGTGAAGGTTATTGAACATAAAGCATATGATCACAAGGCAGATGTTTTCAGTTTTGGAATAGTACTTTGGGAGCTTCTAACTGGAGAAGTAAGTCTTCCTTGCCTTTTGAATGAAAAAGGACGCCCCTTTTTTTATTAACCAAAGGAACTTTTTATAATAATGACTTCCTTTCTCGATTCTTTACATTAACTTATGATGGCATAAATGCTCTCACTATAACCATATTTATGTTGTATTGCCAGCTCCCGTATTCCCTCTTAACCCCATTACAAGCAGCAGTCGGTGTGGTGCAAAAGGTATTTGTTGTTTACATTTCCAACATGAGGTATACCATAAACAATTTTGTTATGTAGGTGATAAGTCTCTTTAACTGACATGGCTATCAGGGTATACGGCCTACAATCCCAAAAAACACTTACCCAAGACTTGCTGAACTGCTTGAGAGGTGCTGGCAGCAAGACGCAGCTCAAAGACCTAACTTCTCTGAAATCATAGAAATCCTTAAGCAGATAGCTGATGAGGTAACAGAAAGCGTTATATGTCTTTAAAATCGATGATACCAACAACAACAAAATAAAAACAAAAACTGGTCTTATGGAACCATTCTAAGTATGATGTGTTGAAGCAGGTTCGGAATGAAGGATGCAATGATAAACCATCTGGTGGCCTTTTTTCAGCATTCAGAAAGGGCCATCATTGAAAGAGCAAGATGAGTAAAAATCTTTAATGCACTACACATGATCTTACTGTATCGGTCTTTTTCAATCATATGTACAATTTGCAATGTATAGTATTTTGACCAAGAATTCAACCTTTTTTTTTGTCTTGTAAATTAGCAGTTTATTGTTCCTTGTATTCCCTTTTGTTCTTCTTCGATCTTCTCCCTCTTCATTCACCCAGCTGTTCTGTTGTACATGCCTTTGAATGTTTGCGGGCAAAATGCATTATTTGGTCCTTGACTTTTAGGGTCAATCCATTTTGATCCTCAAAAAATAATGGGTAGGATCGTGTGAAATATTTTTGAATAAATTAATAAACCATATTTAAGAATCATTTGTCAATTCAAGTTTTTAACATGATGAATTAATCTTAACAATTTTATAGTCAAACAAGGACCAAATTGACAAGAATAATTTTTTGAAGGACCAAAAAGTTGATGAGCAAAAGGTGCTTTATGCCATGTTCGCAGAAAAAAAAAAAGAAACATGTTTGTATCAACCTTGTGGCAGCGCATTTGTCAAGCTAATTTTTTATTTTTTACTGTAAATACCTATAAATGATTTCAACTTGCTGTTGAATGGTTACTACAAGATGGTGACATCTTAACGTATTTAAAAACCACTTAAAGCACAAGCAATTTTTAATCGTTTGCATTGTTCAACTAACATTCTACCGGGAAATGTCAAGAGTCTTGTAGGTTAGTAGAGGATAAGCTCTGTTCGAATCAAGAGTCTAGTTAAGTGGAGGATAAGCTCTGTTTTAATCGCTCTCTCTCTTGTAAGCAAAAAATAAAATAAATAAATACTGACTAGCTAGTAGATGAAAAGCCATGTAGAAATTATTATTAATTGAATACTTGGGGAAAAAAAAAAAACAAAAGGCCCTAGGTTTAAAAAATCATTTGCGACAGTGGACTTTTCAAAATATCAAGCATGTATAGGGATTCTTCGCGTTAAGCTAATAAAGCTTCGGTGCCTCAATAATAGTCATAGCTTCGGTGCCTCAATAATAGTCATGATCATGAGCAAGGTTTGGGTCTTGTGTTCCAATGTATTAGCCATCACAACACCTCATCACTGTTAAGGAGCTGCCGTGCTCGAACTCTAACCTGCAATCAAGCAAGTGCGTGCATGCAATGCAGGGCTATACGTGCCTGTTTCCTCACACATACCCCACGAACCACTGCTTGCAGCTTCACCAGGCTCTTGAGTGCTCGAGATGCTCGTCGTGCCTATAAAATTTTGAAATCAACAAAAACCCTTAAGAGTCGGACCTTTACAAATTTTCATGCTAAACCGTTTATTAACAATGCATTATTGTTATTAGGAAATGTTTTTGTTATGGGTTGGATGAAGTACAAGATGGCCCCTGAAAGATGTTTGGATCTTGATGGCTGCAATATCTTCTTTGGTTAAATATTTCTTCTTGGACAACTGTAATGAGCAAGCTGCACCATTGGCGTTTTCAAAATTGACTGTTTCTTCTGGTACAATTGCTTCATCAGTGGAGCTTCTTGCACAAGTGTTGGTGTGCGATAAAATGGTATCCCTATGTGGTGTTTTGCGAAACTTTCTTCGAACTATGTTGAACCAATTTTGGGACATCTGTGCTGTTCTACGCTGGTTTTCCTTCTTTCTAGAGCTTGATACCAAGCTCTTAAGTGACAAAAATCCTCGTCTTGCCTGCCAAATATCATTGTTGGTTTACATGACAAGTCATTATTAATAAATTAAATGTCTAAAGAAAAAACAGAGGGTTGGATAATGTACCCGATGGCCTCGAAAAAGTGCTTGGATCTTGACGGCTGCAACATTTTCTTTGGTTAAATCTTTACTTCGGGATGATGGTGATGATGAAACTGCACCATCGAGATTTTTAAAATTGGTGATTTCTTGGGATAATGGTGAAGCAACCCCTTTGGAATCTTCAAAATTAGTGCTTTCTTTTTTAACAATTGCTGCACCACTATAATTTTCAAAATGGGAGCTTTCTTGAGATGGTGGTGCTGATGAAGCTGCACCTCTAGGATCTTCAAAATTTGTGCTTTCATTTTTATCAATTGGTACACCACTGGTATCTTCAAAATTGATACTCTCTTTCTTAACAATTGCTTTTTCTGAGAAATTGCTTGGACTAGTGTTAGCATGCGGAGAAATTGTCTCTTTATGAGATCCCTTGCGAACCCTGCTTTGTAATATGTTGAAGCAATTTTGGGGCTTTCCTATTCTCTTCTTTTTTGAGCTTGTTACAACCTTCTCATGTGCTCCAGATGTTCGTCTTAACTGTTGAAAAAAAAAAAATTCTTGGTTTATATGCCAAATCATTATCAATAAATAAAAGGTCTAAAAGAAAATGCAATGGGTTGGATAACGTACACGATGGCCTCGAAAATTTGCTTGGATCTTGATGGCTGCAACATCTTCTTTGGTTAAATCTTTCCTTTGGGATGATGGTACTAATAAAGCTACACTACTGTGATCTTCAAAATTGGTGATTTCTTGGGATGGCGGTGTTAATGAAGTTGCACCATTGGTGTATTCAGAGTTGGTGCTTTCTTTTTTAACAATGGCTACGCTGCTAGGATCTTCAAAATTGGTGGTTGCATTTTCAACAATTGCTTCTTCAGTGGAATTGTTTGGATCAATATTGGTACGGAGAGAAGTGATATCTCTATGAGATCTTTTGTGTAACCTTCTTTGGACTATCTTTAAGAATTTTTCGGGTTTTCCCATTCTTTTCTCTTTGGAGCTTTTTACATTGCTCTCATGTGCTCGAAATCTCTGCCTTGCCTATTCAAACAACACCCTTGGTTATAATAAATACTAAGCTATTATCAATAAACAAAATGTCTAAGAGAAAATGAAATGGATTGGATAACGTACATGATGGCCTCGAAAAATTGCTTGGATCTTGATGGCTGCAACATCTTCTTTGGTTAAATCTTTCCTTTGGGATGGTTGTGCTGACGAAGCTGCACCAATAGGATCTTCAAAAGTGACAGATTCTGTTTTAACAATTGCTTTTTCAATGGAATTTGTTGGACTAGTGTTGACATGGGAAGAAATTGCATCTCTTTGAGATCTTTTGCGAAACCTTCTTTGCACTATGTTGAAGTAATTTTGAGGTCTTCTTACTCTTTCCTTTTCTGAGCTCATTACTATGCTCTCACTTGCTTGTAATATCTGTCTTGCCTGTTCAAAGAAAATCATTGTTTTGTATGCCAAGTTATCATCAAGAAATAAATTGTCTAAAAAATATACCAGGGGTTGAACAACATACATGATGACTTCGAAAAATTGCTTGGATCTTGATGGCTGCAATATTTTCTTTAGTTAAATCATTCCTTTGGAATGATGGTATTGATGAAGTTGCACCATTGAGATCTTCAAAATTAGTTGCTTCTTTTTCAACAATTGCTTCTTCCATAGAACTACTTGGACTGGTGTTGTGCAACCTTATGTGGACTATGTTGAAGCAATTTTGGTGTTTTCCCATTCTTTTCTTTTTGGAACTTGTTGCAATGTTCTCATGTGCTCGAAATGTTTGTCTTACCTGTTCAAAAATCATTGTCAGTCCTAATTATTATCACCAAATAAAATGTTAAAAAATGCAATGAGTTGGATAACATACACGATGGCCTTGAAAAGTTGCTTGGATCTTGATGGCTGCAACATCTTCTTTGGTTGAATCTTTCATTTGGGGTGATGATGAAGATGAGGCTGCACTACTGGGGTCTTCAAACTTGATAGTTTCTTCTTGACCAATTGATTTTTCAGTGGAATTGTTTGGACTAGTATGGGTTTGGGGAGATGTAATATCTCTTTGTGATCTTCTACGAAACTTTCTTTGGACTGTGCTGAAATACTTTTGTGACATTCCGGTTTCCTTCTTTTTTGAGCTCTTTACAATGCTCTCACGTGCTCTAAGTGATTTTCTTACCTGTTCAAGTTTAAAATCATACAAATCCAAATAAATATCACTATTAGTTTATATTCAAAATAATTTCAAGAAAAAAAATTTTGGAAGGAAATATAATGGAATAGATTAAGTACAAGATGGCCCCTGAAAAATGATTGGATCTTGATTGCAGCAATGTCTTCTTTGGTTAAATCTTTCTTTTGGAATAATTGTGTTGATGAAGCTGAACTATTGGGCTCTTCAGAAATATAGGTGGTTTCTTCTATAACATTTATTTCTTCAATGGATCCACTTGGACTAGTGTTGGTTTGAGTTGATTTGCCAAACTTTAATTGGACCATTTTGAAGCAATTTTTGGGCATTCCCATTCTTTTTTTTCCTAACATTTTTACCTTGGTCTTAGGTGCTCGAAATGCCTTTCTTGCCTGTTAAAGTTTGAGATCATCAAAACCCAAATAACACAGTTAGTTCACAAGCCAATTCATCTTTTAAAAAAATTATAAATAAATAAAAACATGTAATGTTGAAAAAAGTACAAGATAGCCTCTAAAAAAAGATTGAATTTTGATGGCTTTAACATCTTCTTTGGTTAAATCCTTCTTTTGTGATGATGAAGGTGTTGGTGAAGCTGCAATATCTTCTTCAAAGTTGGCTGTTTCTTCTCTAACAATGGCTTCTTCACTAGAACTTGTATTGGAAAGATTGGTATCTTTGTGAGATGATTTGTGGAACTTTTTTCGGACCATGTTGAAGAGGTTTTTGGATATGGCCATTGTTGTTGTATCTGTCTTCTTATTCTTTGTTGGTTGAGCTTGTTTGGTTTAATATCTTCTTCATTCCAAACCTTAAGAAGAGGTCACTTGGAGGTAGGCAAAGTGCGCAGCATGTTTGCTTTGTGAGTGAGAGTGAGGGAGTGGCTTTTGTTGCATAATATCTGTCAGACACCTGAGAAGGATGAATTTCTTTGCAACATGTTGATGTTGTATGCTGAGTTTGTACCTTGAAGCTTTCAACTTCAAGGCCTAGCCAGCTGATGTTTGCAACCGGGACAACAGCAGAAGATTCTTAGAAGGAATAAAAAAAAAGGTTTAATAAGCTGAAATGTTGTTCCATGAAGATTGTGGAAGATTCTTGGTGCATTGAAATAAAAAAAGTGAGACAGAAAATTTATATTCAAACTTATAACTAGGTTGGTAATGAGAAGTAGCAAAACTGTCTCTTCCTTCCCTATTCCCAGCTAAGCTTCTTGTAACTTTCAAGAAAAATTACAATTTATCTCATAAATTGTCTCTACCATAATTTAGTCCACAAACTTTCAATTTGACTTTACCAAATTTGTTTACAAACATTCAATTTTTATACTTGACTTCCTAAGATTTCAATTGAAATAAAATTTGTAGGGTTCTTTCCTAAAAATAGAACCCTTAACAATTTCATTTTAACCCAAAACAAGTTAAAATGTAAGAACTGCAACGATTTGTGGGACTAAATTCTAATTATAGACCAAACTTTAAGGGGCAAAGAGAAATAGTCATTAAAGGCTTTATTAAGTTATTATTATTATTATAGTACCGGGATTTACAGACCTTATATTGCATTTGGCCAACTTGTATATAGTATTTGTAATCGTTTAAACTAAAAAAAAAAAAAAAAAAACTTATATATAACAGCGTAGACATATATTGTATTTAGAACGGGACTGGGGAGAAGAGTAATATTTAAAGAAACTAATTTTTGTTTACAACTTGTTAAGGTGATAAATTGTAATTGGAATAACAAAAATATATTATTGGCACCATTTTTACTACACACTCATCATACCAAATCAGGTCAATGAAAAAAATTGACTTTTAGAATGATTAGGGACAAAGTAGCCTAAATCGCAACTACTTACCACAATACTAAAATTGCCAATTTTGTTTAGTAATGCCAGTTTGTTCATCTGTTTATATAATATCTAAAAGTTAAAGCCTATTATTTATTATTGCTATGTTTTTATTGAGCCATATCACTATAGTATTTCAGTCTACTTTAGTCCATTACAATCCCTTTGGTCCACTTCTGGATCCAATTTGGTCCATTTCTACCCATTCGGACTATTTCAATTCATTTTGGAGCAATGTAGTCCATTTCGGTCTACTTGGTCCAATTTGAACTATTTTAGAGAATGCACCATTTTATAAACAAATTGCAACCACGCATTACATTATTTACAAAATATTTCGCCTTATATAATAATTGAATGTAAAATAAGTTTTCTTGGAAAAAAAAAACTTGCAAAATTTAAAACATTTTCAAATACAATTTTTTTTTCTTTTTTTGAGAATATTAAGTATTTTTAACACACATGGGGAGAGGGGAAAATATCTTAAAAAAACTGACAGTAGTGTATGTCCAAAAGGGCCTAAATACAAAATATAAATAGATTAATTTAAAAAATCTATTATATTGTATTATAATTTATTAGAAAGCAATCACATCATTTTTTTAAAAAAGTTTGAAACTAACACTTATAAATCTCATTTACTATTTTATTTTTTACTTAAAAAAAAAATTATCAATTTTTTTCGCACATCGAGTCTACCATTGGTTCCCTATAAAACTTCACCTCTCACCTTAACAAGTTTGTTTAGTGATGTCTTCGCTGGAAGACATTATGGAAAAAATCTTCTTATTAATGCGACATTTATCACAATAACGACTCTTCATTTCGACTTTACAAGTTACTTTTCTTAATTTGAAGTTTTTATTAGACATGGCAAAACATGCTAGTCAGGTCGGGTTTGGGTTGAGGTCAATCGGGTTTGCAAGTCAAACGGGTTGCAGGTCAAAACGAGTCATTTTTAAATTGGTCAATTGGGTTGCAGGTCAATCGAATCACGGGTCGAGTTGACCCGTATTTTTCAAACAAGGTTTTTTTTTTGGAAATAGATGCAATTTGTCAATTGTTTCTAAGTTCCTTAACTGTGATTAGATTCTTACTGGTGATACTATTACTACTTACCAATTACCACTAAACACTTGATACCCAAATTTGGTGCAACTCTTGTTCCAACTTTCTAGAAGCTAATCTTGGTATAATCTTCGATCTGTTTAAAATAAGAAGAGAAAATGAAACTGGCTAGTAAAGAATGACAAACTATAATAGAGTACATAGCATATTAAGTGAAGAAGAATAAGTAAATATTTTGTAAGAATTACACCTCAATCTCAATCTACTCAACGTTGGTAGATGTGGCAAAATGGGCATGTCGGGTCGGGTCGGGTTAATCGGGTCCCATGTCAATTGGGTCGGGTCAGAAAATTCTGACCTGTTTTGCCATGTCTAGTTTTTATATGCCGAGTAGACAAGCTATTGATCCTAGAGCATGGTAAATTAAAAGGCAAAATTTATCTCAACCGGACAAGGGACTACTAATTGTGAAGCTATGAACTTTTAAAGATTTACTTGAAACGGTTTTGTAGTTCAACTAGTAGCTTTTGGTATTTCAAACGAAAAGTTTAGAGTTCAAAATTTCCAACGAAATGGAGTCTCCATTTGTCACCTAAAGAATTGTTGGAATACGTCGATGTCACGTTTTAAGTGTCCTTAAAGCATAAGAAAAAGAGGTTGAGGATTAGTAGTCATAAAACACTAGCATAAAGCAATGAGCTAGTTGTTCATAACTGCAAATGTAAATTAAAAATTGGTTTGGCTTGAGGATCATCTTCAATGAAAGATCTAACGGTTTAATCAAAGTGCAAGCAGGGATCAAATTCATTTGGCATATTTTGTGTTGCTATAGATCATACATGGACTTTCTTTTTCATTATAATTTTATTTTTTGATACTGTACACACATTGTTTTTGCCAGGGTCTCCTTTGAAATGACACTGGTAATTATTTTATTTTACATCACCTTTAATTTCCTAAGATTTATTATATCAGTAGGTGAGGATTCTATGAGCAAGCTTCACAATTCTGTTGGAAGTCCATTCTGTGTCCAGGCAGCATATCCACCAGCAATGTCAGTGATGCCAGTAAAACCCTGCAGTATAGGGTAAAGTTCTTATCAGCTTTGTTTAATTCTTTGAGCACAAGGATTTGTGGAATGAAAGCCATTCAGATGCATTTTCCAAAGACAATGCATTGCATCATTTTGAACTATCAATATGGTCAAAACGAACATATAAATTTTATGCCTGTTCATGTGAGAGACTCTTAGCACAAGTCAAAAGGAATAAATGGTGCATCTGATAAATTCTTACATCAAAGCTCACCTTTAGTCCTTGACACTTGAAGATCTCATTCACAAAACCAATTTACTAATACAAAAAACAATACAAAATCGATGCCTTGGGCAGTATTTGTGATATAGGAATTCCCTTCAGAGTTGTGCAAGACAGACTACCCCCAACAGGTCCTCAAGTTTTCATATCGTTATAGTATGATTCCTAGATCACAACTACTGCCCAAGTGGGATTTCTTCACAATAAAGAAATGCAAGAACCCCAATCTTTTAAGCCCAAAATTGATACCAGTTTAATAATTAGGAAATCAATATGGAAATTTTTCAAGATAATCCTCAAATGGTCAGCAACCAAAACTGAACAGCCAGTTCCAATAAACTTTTACATATTTTATTTATGGAAGATAATATATAATAGAACTAGTTACAAAATAGCAAACTGTTTTTCATGCTCTTTATACTCCATTGGCTGGTCGAGTTGACAGACTCTTTTAAGAATTCATTCTGCAACTTTAGAAGATAATAAGACAAATATTTGCCACTTTATGTTAAAAGAGAAGGAGATATTAAACAAACCAATAGTTCAATAAGTTATTCACAAACAACTTAGTTTTTATCTACAAGAAATGCCTTTGGCCGAAAGCTTCTAAAATTATTAGGTAAGATATAACTAACTTGCTAGTTAACAATGATGCTCAACCATAATATTTTCCTTATTTTAAAATCAAATAACCATAAATAATTGCTTAAGAATCAATTCAAGCTTGATGTGCTTACTGCAGCTAATAGTTCAGTGGCAGCCATAATCGACCTTTTCCCAAGCTGGCAGCCCTGTAAAGCAAGGACATTTTTTAAGCACATGAGAAGGGCTGCAATAAACAAATTAATGAAAACAATGGATAATTATTAACGTTGGACTTGTAGCTAGGCAAATAAAGGAAGTTCTAGGACAAGGGAAACTAACCACAATAATTTCATCATATTTCCCGAAGTGTGATAATACTTCTGCCTGAAAGTTGGGGTTCTTTACCATCCCTACATTGACAAACAAAATTACATAAGAACTATTTGGAAGAAGAAGAAAATGCACAATAGGTGTAAAAGAAAGGAAAGTATATGTTAGAATAATATAATAATGGTTAAATGATTAAATTCACCTTTCCTAACACAACATACTTAATCTATTACCCAAGAAGGTCGTGAAAATTTGTTCAAGTCCATAAATAAATTGGCAAAGTCAATGAATGATAAAAGAACCTGATCCAACTCTGTACATGTAAGGAACGTTAATAGCCCCAGAGGCATGTCCTGCACTGAACTCTTCAGGAGTCCTACATACACAATAAAACCACCAAGGCACAGATTATTTAACATTCACCAAGTTCCTTTCTTGTCCTATTAAGGCTCTCTCTCATTTCCATTTGAAATTGATCAATTTCAAATCTAAAAATGTATTCAGTGTCGTGTTATTTAAAAGTTTAAATGACCTGACATATTATATATACTTTGAAATTGAGAGCATCCTATTCCTTAACCAAGACAAATTTGCTTCTGAAAATGAAAACACTTGCCAAAAAACACTACCTGACATCCAAATACCGGTGTCCAGCTTGAAGTAACTCGAGGGCCACACGGACTGGCACTGAAGTTGGAACTCCGGTGGCCTCTAAGTTTCCTCTCAGAGCAGCCTTTGGACTTTTGAGTTCCACGTGACCAACAAAGACAAATTAATTTTGATCATCATGAAATGAAATCATCAAAACTCAAAAGTTCTAAAAGAAAAAATGGGCTTGTGTAATTGCCTATAATATTCATGTACGTACCTGAAGTTGGAAATCAAATTTTGCTTGTTGTAGCATATGCTACATCTCTTTGTATTTGTTTTTGGTGACAATATACACCTACAAGTAATGGACATATAATCGTATCAAATTATTGAAACAGAGAGAGAGAGGGACCAACAACAATGGAATGTAAAATAAAAGTAACCTTTGATTGAGGTTCAAGGGGCAATGAACTGGTGGAAGTAAAGAGCCAGTGAAGCAAGCAGAGGAAACAAACAACTTCGCCACCATTTTCTTAATAATTCTTCGAATATTTATGGGTTTTATTTATCCTTTGTTATCTGGGATTTGCGCGACTGTGCAAGGTAGGTAAGGATGGTTGGTGGTTAAGGTGTTATTTTATAGTTGATGGGTGTATTGGCAGGGATGGGCATGCATGGCTGCCACGCCATCATTTGCTGTAGTTTGTGATCCACTGATCCCTTTTCTGATTTCTGATAATCCAAACAAAAAAGGCAAAAAGAAATACCAGCTCCAATTTGTTCGAGAATAATTTATTTAGGATTCTGCTAAAAAAATTTTGTTAAAAATATGATAAAATATATTTATATTTTGAAAATTAAAAAAAAAAAAATAAGATTTTAAAAAATAATATATAAAAATTAAAAGCTAAAATTTATGCCAAACAAACTCTCAGAGCCTTCAAAAGAAAAATGTGTTACCAATTATTTATTTTTTAAGAAAATAAATTTATATTTATTAATTGTTAAACCAATCAATTATATATATATATATATATATATATTTTTTTTTTTAATTTAATAAATATAGATTTATTAAAAAAAATTTTAATTTCCAACCCAATTTCATTACTGGTTATATTAAATTGTAAGCTTTATATTACCATATATATTATTATAAAAAACTTACATATTGGTGTAATAAAAATAAAATTTGTATTACATAAACATCATAATAAATAAATATATACTTTTTTTTTTTTTTTTTGAGGTAGGTGACACATTAGATCTAAAGGTTTTCAAGGAGAAGTTCCAAAAAAAAAAAAAAAAAAGTTTTAAGGAGAAAAAATTGAAATATCCTACCATCACGCAATCCGAAAAAGGAATCAAAATTTGGGGTGTCCATGTCACATTGTCATGTTGACGGTGGCTTTTGGCACACAAACATTTGCTTGGATAAGTTTGAACCGAGATAGAACTCACCAAGGTTTTTATCTTCTTAGTATTATCTACTACAGGTTTCTCTATGTATGGTTGACTCCATTACACGTGGCAATCCACAAACCCAACCCCACCTACTCTGTCAAGGCATCAATGGATCAATGATTAACACTATTGAGGTATGGAGATGACTCAGATGAGGGACCTGATATGGGATCTTGTCAACATTAAAAGGAAAATGCTTTGGTAGGATGGTAAAAGAGCAATAATAATTGAATGACCTTCTCAAATCTTAAGAGCATTCTCGTCAGCTCTCTCAAATAAGTTAAATATTAAATATTTGATATATTTAGCACATCAAATATAAAATAAACCCTTATCTGGTATGTTAAATGTGCTAAAATTATAAAACATGCTATAGTACGCTCTCATTTTTTAGATCGTTCGGATCTAAATGCCATTTCCGTTTATTGTTTTTTTTATTCATCTTTCTCTCTCCTCTCTTAGCACTTTTTTTTTTTCTCTCCTCTCTCATTCTTCTTCAGACATTCCTATCAACCCATCTCTTCTTTCACTCTTTTTTCTTCTCATTGTTGTGGCTTTTCTCTCTTCTATTCAGCCTCGCCGATCTTTGTTGCTATGGGTTTTTTTTTTTTTTTTTTTTTTTTTGTAGTGATTTGATGGGTGGGTTCGGCAGTGGGTGGCTTCTCTCTTCCGTTCAGCCTCGCCGCGCCACCTGATTTCGATCTCTGTTGCTGTGGCTTCTTTTTTTTTTTTTTTGCAGTGATTTGATGGGTGGGTTCAGCAGTGGGTGACTTTTCTCTCTTCCGTTCAGCCTCGCCGCGCCACCTGATACCGATCTTTGTGTTTTTTGTTGTTGTTTTAGTTTTTCTATGGTGGTGGTCTTGGTGTCCTGCTGTGGTGGTTCTATTGTGAGACGGTGGTGGGGTGGGATGTGGGGTGTTGATGGGTGGGTGGGTCAACGGTGGATGGGTTAGCGGCGGCAGTGGGTGGGTGTGTGGGATGCGGTTGGATTGTGTTTTTTGTTGTTTTTGTTTTTCTGTGGTGGTGGTTTTGGTGTTCTGCTATGTTATTTCTAGTGTGAGACGGTGGTGGGTGGGATGTGGGTGGGGCGTTGATGGCCGCTGGCAGTGGGGGTGGGCTGTGGGTTATGGTGGGGGTGGTTGGTTTTTTTATTTTATATTTTTATATATTGTTGGTTTTTTTAATGTTATTTTAATATTTAAATATATTATTTTAATATATAGAATTAAAGAATAGAAGATGTGATAAATGGTGAATTGTAAAATGATGTACTAAAATGATAAAATAGGTTTTTGACGTGTCAAAATGGCATTTTTTTATGAGAGAGCTGATAAGAATGCTCTAATAGGAATAATAAGATAGTAAATTTCATATTTTTTTCAATAGTGAACCTCACCAATTATGTTTGGGTGGATAATAAAATTGATGTTAATAGTAATATTCATGTAAAAGTGATATTATGTTTGTAGGGACCGAGTTTGAGAACTATTGCTATGAGATGAGTGGACTCAAACCCAACTAGCCCGATACAATAAATTTGTAAAGAGCGGGTTAAAGGGCCAGGTTTTAGCGAATGAACAATGGTTTGTATGGCGTTCATGGCAACCAAACTGAGGTGGACCGAGTTTAATGAAGAAGGTTTATTCTTGGCTCAATTTGGTGAGCTCCCCTCTAGTGAGGACCAGTTAGCCTTCTTTCCCCCCCCCCCCCCCTTCTTTCTCTCTTTGGAGAGATCCCTTTTCAAAAGAGTTTCTTACATTATATATCTCTTTTCAGTTGATCCTTACCTTACATTTGTCGACCAGGCAGGTCACTACTTGAGTGCTTGTCCCATCAGCTGTTTTTCTATCATTCTGTGAGTTGCAGCTACCAAGGCTGCAGTGTTCAGGGGTTATTTCCTCATTAATGCGGCCAGAACGCCAGCGGTGAGCATTTAATGTGGAGGTGACAGTTTGTCTTAGATTTGCTCCTCCACCGTTCTCTCATAATCAACACATTATACTTATTCTTTCTCTTAGGGTGCTCTGGGAGGCTGCCTTTGATGGGGTGTTGACTCTCCCTTCTCTGATCAGGGTTGGCCGAGGACATAGTTGTCCTTGGCGGTCCTCCTGGGTGATCCGGACTTTTTCACGTTGTCCTTGGAAGTTTCTTCCTCCTCGGCATGAGCCTTGGGCTTGGTACAAAGTGGGCCGGGGTTGCCTAATTCCTTGGCCCCACAATAGCCCCTCAAAATCTTGCTGTTAGGCTCCTTGGGCGGAGATGAGGATTTTGATGTCCTCGGGCCTTTGCCATGGCTTATCAAGTCTTGTCCTCCATTAGTGCCAGAGTCTTTTCACCTGTCCAAGGCACGTTCCTGACATTTCAGTGTACGAGGCGCGCCCTCATTAATGTCCTCGTGAAGTGGCGCAGATCCAACAGTTGGGAATTTCTTTGGAAATTGGGTGGGATTTACTTCGCCGTATCTCTCTTCTCGAATTTCGTGCAGATTTTTTTTACTAGATTTCGCCTTTTATATAAGGCCCTTTGGGGGAATTTTTCTTTCCCATTTACAAATCCCCACGTTCAGCAGAAACTTCAAGCTCTCAATACTTTAGGCATTTTTAAGGACTTTATCAAGGTTGTGATCAAGGCTTAGGGAATGTGATGGCCCTAGATAAGGGCGAGGCAGTTGAGGCAAAGGAAGCAATGGACAAAGATGTTCCTTCCCTTCAACTGAGCAAGAAAGAAGGCCTTCCTCCTTCAGCCAAGAATCGAAGTGAGCGCGGGTCGCATCAGACTTTCGGCGTGACAAAGTTTGGGTCTCGAGTTGATGGTGGGACCTTGATGGAGGTTTGCAAGATTGCCGAACGGTTGACGCCCGAGTGTTGCCCTCCCTAATGCCTAATTATCATGAAACTGGGAGAGAATCAAGGGAACATCCTAGGATGGGGCCATCAGGCACTTCCACCTCTTCTTCTTTCTCATCGCTAGTGCCATCCTCACAGGCTCGATTGCTGCTGGGACGAGACTGCGAATTTACCATTTCCATGGGCTTTCTCTTTTTAGAGTTAGCCTTAAAACAAGCTTGCCTCAGTCTCTCCTATTGTAGTTAACTTTAAAACAAGCATGCCATAGCCTCTCCTATTATAGTTAGCTTTAAAACAAGTCTGCCATAGCCATCTGATGTATGATGTATCTTTCTTTTATGCTATTTTTCTTACTTTACAAATCTTTTATTTTCTCTGCAATAATTATTTAATGTGTGTGTTATTTTTTGCCTCAAATGGGACTTAGAATTGATGCCGTTAGTAGTAACGAATAATTGTCACCCTAATTTCGATAAAGCCGACGATAGCCCTTGGTCGTTATCTTTAACTAAGTTAACAATATAGGAATAACCCGGAAGATAATCAGGTGCTCTGCCCCGTGGACTATGCAACTAGCCGAGCACATTGGATTTAAACAAGCGATTCGGGGGGGACCACCGTGTACCAAGGCTTCGTTCGGCGTTCATAGTGACGCCGTAGCGTCGTTTTTCCCCAATTGTCTGACCCGAGGATCATTTTCCCATAGGCTTGAGTCCGAGGACCATGCAATGCCTTGGTTCTGTCTAGGACTTAGTTTTCTTCTTTGAAGTACCTAGTTTCCCCACATGTTTGAGTCCAAGAACTATGCAATGCCTTAGTTCTGTCTAGGACTTAGTTTTCTTCTCTGAAGTACCTAGTTTCCCCATAGGTTTGAGTCTGAGGACCATGCAATACCTTGGTTCTGTCCAAGTTTGAGTTCGAGGACCATGTAATGCCTTGGTTCTGTCTAGGACTTAGTTTTCTTCTCTGAAGTACCTAGTTTCCCCATAGGTTTGAGTTTGAGGACTATGCAATACCTTGGTTCTGTCCAGGTTTGAGTCCGAGGACCATGCAATACCTTGGTTCTGTCTAGGACTTAGTATTTTTCTTTGAAGTACCTAGTTTCCCCACAAGTTTGAGTCCGAGGACAATGCAATAACTTGGTTCTGTCTAGGACTTAGTTTTCTTTTTTGAAGTACCTAGTTTCCCCATAGGTTTAAGTTCGAGGACCATGCAATACCTTGGTTCTGTCTAGGACTTAGTTTTCTTCTCTGAAGTACCTAGTTTCCCCACAGGCTTGAGTCCGAGGACCATGCAATATCTTGGTTCTGTCTAGAACTTAGTTTTCTTCTCTGAAGTACCTAGTTTCCCCATAGGTTTGAGTCCAAGGACCATGCAATACCTTGGTTCTGTCTAGGACTTAGTTTTCTTCTTTGAAGTACCTAGTTTCCCCATAGGTTTGAGTCCGAAGACCATGCAATACCTTGGTTCTGTCTAGGACTTAGTTTTCTTCTCTAAAGTACCTAGTTTCCCTACAGGTTTGAGTCCGAGGACCATACAATACCTTGGTTCTGTCTAGGACTTAGTTTTCTTTTCTGAAATACCTAGTTTGCCCACAAGTTTGAGTCCGAGGACCATGCAATACCTTGGTTTTGTCTAGGACTTAGTTTTCTTCTCTAAAATACCTAGTTTCCTCACAGGTTTGAGTCCGAGAACCATGCAATACCTTGGTTCTGTCTAGGACTTAGTTTTCTTTTCTTAAGTACCTAGTTTCTCCACAGGTTTGAGTCCGAAGACCATGTAATACCTTAGTTCTGTCTAGGACTTAGTTTTTTTTTTTTTTTTTTTTTTTCTTCTTGCGAGGACTAGCCCCTTAACGGAGGTATGGAGCATATGGTTGATGCCCGGAGCCCTTGAAGATGTGTTCCACGTAGCAATCCACCCCTCATGATCAGCACTTCAACGTGTTGACTTAAGCGAACACTGAGTGTTAAAGTGGCGCTTCAACGTGTTTTCTTTTTCAGAAACAACGGTGGCGCCTTTGTGTAGCATGCACTACTGTTAAAGTGGCCCTCTCTAGGGACCCTTGTCGATGGGAGTTTAGGCCCACCTTAACTAACCATTGCACTTGCTACCACATAGGCCCTTCCCATAGACGGCGTCAATTGTAGGGACTGAGTTTGAACACTACCGCTATGGGATGAGTGGACTTAAGCCTAGCTAGCCCGATACAATGAATTTGTAGAAAGCGGGTTAAATGGCCAGGTTTTAGCGGATGGACAACGGTTAGTATGGCGTTTATGGCAACCAAATTGAGGTGGACCGAGTTTAATGAAGAAGGTTTATTCTTGGCTCAATTTGGTAAGCTCCCCTCCAGTGAGGACTAGTTAGCCTTCTCCCCCCCCCCCCTTCTCTCTCTCTCTCTCTGGAGAGATCCCTTTTAAGAAGAGTTTCTTACATTATATACCTCTTTTCAGTTGATATTTGCCCTACATTTGTCGACCAGGCAAGTCACTCCTTGAGTGCTTGTCCCATCAGTCATTTTTCCATCCTTCTGTGAGTTGCAGCTACCAAGGCTGCAGTATTCAGAGGTCATTTCCTCATTAATGCAACCAGAACGCTAGTGGCGGGCATTTAATGTGGAGGTGACAGTTTCTCTTGGATTTGCTCCTTCGCCGTCCTCTCATGATCGGCACATTATATTTGTTCTTTCTTTTGGGGTGCTCTGAGAGGCTGACTTTGATGGAGTGTTGACTCGCCCTCCTCTAGTCAGGGTTGGCCGAGGACATAGTTGTCCTCGGCGGTCCTCCTGGGTGATCCGGACTTTTTCACGTTGTCCTCGGAAGTTTCTTTCTCCTCGGCATGGGTCTTGGGCTTGATACGAAGTGGGCCAAGGTTGCCTAATTCCTTGGCCCCACAATGTTAATTAGAGTGATCTTTTTTTTTTTCTTTTTTTCTTTTTCTCTTTTTGATGAACAGAAAATTTTATTGACAAACACAAAAATACAGAGGCGAAGCAGCAAATACAACATAAAATTGCTCTAAATTAATTACATCCATAAAAAGGCTAGGAGCATAACCTGAACAAAACAACCAGACAAATTTTTCCCAAGGCAATAGGAAGGTAGTACATGGGCTACTTTGTTTGATTCTCTCAGACTTGACCTAAAAACAAATTACTAGCCACGGATGCCCAAAAAAGAGTATCGGCATATATGGTTGAGATTTTCCCAGGCACGACATCAATAAGGGCTTTAAGAGCTTTAATGCAAGCTTTATCATCACTCTCAACCACTCCATTCTCAAAACCAAGTTCAACTACTAAATGGGTCGCCAAATTTATGGCCTCAGCTTTTGCTTGGAGAGGGAGGTTAGTTTCCACCCGTTAGACAAGGAGAAAATCAAAACCTCTCTCCAATCTCTAACCACAATGACAACAAAAGAATGGTCCAGCCCCATTGCTGCATCCCAATTTATCTTTACAACTCCTTGCTCTGGCCTTTTTTAGAAAGAAACAATTGGTCTAGGAGGTACTAGGCAGACATCAGTGAGCATAAAAAATGTGTTCATTAAATTTTTTCAAAATTATTTGAAGATTTTTATCTGAGAAAAAAATCTTCAAATTTGCTACTCTAAACCGTGATTGTTTTTAGAGTAGCAAATTTGATATAAAATTTAATTAGTGTGTAAAAGTTTGTTCAAGTATTCAAAATCAGTGTGTACAAGTAGTGCAAAAAGACATTTGGGATTATAAAGCTTGGAGTCCATAGCCTAGTGAAGTTCATTGCCGTACTAGCATCCTTCAAGGTCGGCCTAGCCCGCAGTGGATTATTTGAGGGAGTATACGGAAACACAAGACCATTTGAGTGTGCCAGCTTCGATCCTTGTTCCAACGCAGTAGACATGGCAGCCTCCACAGGGATCTTTTTTCAAGTTGAACTTCGATGGTGCTTGTTTTGATGGAGCTGCATCGGGTTATGGGGCTGTGATTCGAAATGAAAAGGGTAAAGTCATGGCTGCTATAGCTATGAGGGGCGGTGCTGTGAGAGATAGTGAAGAGGTCGAAGTGATGGCATGTCGTAAAGCTCTTGAGTTTGTTATCAATGCTGGCTTCACGGAGATAATTCTAGAAGGTGATAGTGCTATGGTGATGAAGACAATTTCTCAAGCTCAACCAGACGATTAATATGAAGATATCTGGTGCTTGGTTGTAGGTTTTAGATCCATTTCAACTAATTGTGTTAGGCGCAGTGCAAATAGTGTTACTCATGCTTTGGCTAGATTTGCTAGATTAATTGATAATGAAATTATATGGATGGAGGAAGATCTTTTGCCAGTGGTGGATGCTTTGTATTTGGATTCTTGTATTCTAAATTAATGAAAATTGTTTGGTTCCGGCTTCAAAAAAAATAATATCTCATCTAAAATTTAAAATAACATGTCATGTACACAGTTTGAGGCTGATATAAATTTATATGTTTTTTTTTTTTATAGCTTATCACAACAAGCCTAGAAAAATAAACTTCACTTATTCGGATCCAAAAAATTGCCATAAGGCCTAATCACTTAGGTTAGAAGAAATGGGTTTTGGCCACTCAAAAGTAAAGCTTGAAATTAGACTTACATGAATACACAAGGCCAAGTTGAGGCCGTTTGCTAAGTGAAAAATGGGCCAGACAAAGACGAATTCCCAAGATTGGATTTGTTCTTCAAATACCCATCTCAAAGCTAATAGTAATCTTTAGCTTTTAGTGTAAAAAAGAAAAAACCAATGGTTTTTCATGTTACTTTCTCTACATTGCTTGACCATGATTATCATTCACTAATACCAACCAGAGTTTTATTTGAGAATAAAATGGTAACCTACTTGAAGCACCTGACAAGGAAGAAATTTAAGATTATGGGTTCGTTTGGGAGCCGCTTATTTTGCTGAAATTAAAAATTGAAGACTGAAGACTGCTTATTTTGATAAAAGTATGTAAAAGAAAGCTAAAACCTGACTTTTGGAGCAATGTGACCCACTTAACAGTGAAATGGGACCCACTTTAGGAGTAAAAATAAGTTAAAAAGAAAAATAAGCTAAGTTTTTCTCAAATTCCAAACGCAACCTAAGATCCCTCTCACGAATTCAAATCAAATGGTCCAACCAGTAGCAGAGTGCCTTCAACATAAACTAAAACATGAAATAAGTCAATTTCACTTGCCAAAAGACTCATATCTATGCACGCAATAGTATAATAGTTTATTGGTGATTAGATGCATACATCGTAATGTAACAAAACTAATTAGGGACACGCAAAAGAGATGAAACTGAAATTGCCTTATTATGCAATACTACAAAGTACGGAAACTGGCATTTGTTTGCGCTAATTCTGAACCATATATTTTTATGGGAACATGAAGCCATTCACTGTCATACCTCCATCAACACAGATAGTCTGCCCGGTTATGTACGACGCCGCTGGTAGGCATAGGAATGCTACCAGGGAAGACACCTCTTTGGGCTCTCCAACGCGTCCCATAGGTGTTCGAGAGATAACAGCATTGAAAAAGTTTTCATCATCCAAATACTACAATAAAAAAAAGAAATTAATAATAATTACATAATTTAATAAGCTAGTTATTAATTTCGATAAGTTGATAGGTTAAAATTCTACCGTATATTAAAAAGAAAAAGAAAAATTAAAGCACACGGGTGTGATGAAAAGGTCATTACAGGTTGGGCTAAAGGGGTCTTGATGTACCAAGGTGCAACACAATTGGTCCTTATATTATCTTTTGCCCACTCGCATGCCAAATTTTTTGTCAGCTGATTTATTGCCCCTGCATACTTATAAATACCTTCAATATTGTAGCTCAAAGTTGTAATAATATAATCCAAAAAATGATGAGACGAGCTTAGGTTACCTTTACTTGCTCCATATATGGAGCCAACACTGACTGATACGACCCCACAAACTGAAGACACAAAGACAATGCTTCCTGCTGACGAAGCTTTCAATAGAGGATGGGCAAGTTGGCTCAAGTGATAAGCTGATTCAAAATTTGTGTCCATGATAAATGAGAAATCTTGGGCCGTATACTCCAAGGTCGGTTTTGTTTTGTTTGTCCCAACATTGTTTATCTATATCCATGCAATTATTGAACAACAGCACCAATTAGGAAATATATAAAAAAAAAAAAATGCTAGTAAAAGCTAGTGTTATTAATAAATTGACATAATAAATAAATTTCTGGATGATTTGTTTTTTAAAAGCTTATTTGCATCACTATTTCAATATAGTTATGCAAATACGTACATAAAAATATCTGCTAAAATACAACCTTAATCATAAGGGAGGGATTAACCAAAAAAAAAAAAAGCATAACCAAGGGGTGACTTACAAGGATGTTAAGTTTCCCATTAAAGAGATCAGAGGCAGTGCTAATTAGATTCTCTCTTTCTGCTCTAGAGGATACATCGCACACTGAACCGGTGACTTGGAGACCCTTCTTCCTCCATTCACTTAAACACTCGTTAAGGTCGACTTCGTTTCGAGAGCATGTATGCACAGTTGCTCCAAGACTTGTTAGTTCCTCCACAATAGCACGCCTATTCACAAAATAATAGAAGGGAATCAGTTTTTTTTAGCGAATCAGCGCGTTGAGAACATTGCTTAAGCTTCTTTTGAATGAATATACTGTTCTGAGATGAATCACTTAATATAATTGAACTGACGATACATATCATACTATCATGCATAAGGGAGAACTACTAGTATGAAAGTATTATGATTGAAAATATTAGCAAGAATAAGTAGTAACAATAAGTTACTGATGAAGCTTTCTAGTTAAAAACAATAGCAACAAAGGGAACACAAAAGGGAAAGAAAGTAGGGACCCTATTCCTTTGCTTCCACCGGTAACAAGAGCGGTCATGCCTTGAAGAGACCATCTACTGTTATCGGGCTGAGCCATTCTATAAGATTTGTAAACCTAGAGAGGAAAGCTTGAAAGCTAGAGAGAAAACCAGAGAGAATGATTGAGAAACTTTTATATGGGTGCTGTGAACGGGTGCCTCACGGCACTTATTAATGTGATAAAAATTGAAATAAAATATTCATGTCTTTTTAGGGATATAGAAAAAGTTGAGTATGTAATAGGCGTGTGTAAGTGTAGGCAGAGAAAGTCAAATTATTTTGTAACCGGACCAAAATGCCCTTGAACCCAAAATTGACAAAGCCTGTTTTTTATCTCTAAATTACCTTCAGCCTTATTTTGAACTCCCAAATTTATCCCTGCTCTATATCAAAATACACACAGAAAAGGCATATAGAGAAAATTATAGCAACATCCGGGTATTGACAAGGACTTCCATCGGACCATCACTGATCTCACTCTAACATCAAATTTAAATTTTCTAACACCGTTGGGTCAAGATGACGAGTCCTCCGATGCATCCATGTAACTTCAATTCCAATTTGGTTTTGGGGATACAGGAGTGAGAGAGGAGTTGGCCTTGGGTGAAATTGAGAAAAATTAACTCTTAATGCTTTTCAATTGGCAGGTAAGAGGATGGATGAGAAAATTGAAAGAGTGGGTTCTTTGAAGTTGTGTGTGCGTGTCTGCGTGAAGGAAAATGAAGAAATGTAGAAGAAGAAAGAAGATAATGATGGGGAGGAAAGCAAATAAAGGAGATGAAGAAAGTGGATATTTGTGAAGAAATGGGTGGATGAGAAAAAAAGAGAAAAATAAAAGAAAAAAAGAAAAAAAGGAAAGAAAACAAAGGGTTATACGTGGGTTGGGTTAGGTAAGGGTATTAAAAAAAATATTTTATTTAATAAAAATATATAATTGAATAGAATGATTGATGGGACTATGACAGATACATTTTATGGTATTATCAATGCTAAAATATAATTAAGTATTAGAGATGTTATTTTTACAATATTTTTATAATAAATTATAAATAGTTAGTTATTATTGATTTAAATTTGAACTTAACATTAAAATTATTTTTTTGTTCCAACAATAACAACTAGTAACAATCTGCTACTTAGAATTTGTTGTAAACATTTTGTGAAAATTTGTGAACATATCATCTCTCATTAAGTATAAAAGGCCTGATATTAAAAAAAAAAAATTATGAAAGAAACTATAATCATTTATATCATATTATATATAATAAAAATTGCGCTTAAACACGATGGTTGCGTCAAGTGACTTTATCAAATTTTAATTTTTTTTTAATTTTTAGATTTTAAGAAAAAATATATATATAATTTTTTTTCTCCTATCATTTCTAAATGGATAAAAATCTTAAAGAACTAAATAAAAGTTGTTTCACATGATACAAATATATTATGGGGTACCGCAACGGAGTGGCAATTTATGCTCGCGAGTCGAGTTCGTGTCGTGTTGAGCCATGAGTATTCAGCTATACAGGTTGACACAAATCTGACCTGTTTAATAAACATGTCAGGAATTCTTAACCCGAACACAACCTATTTATTAAACAAGTCAACCCGATCCGACACATTCAATTCGTTTAATTAATAAGCCATGTAAAGGTCAATACAAATAACCCATTTAATAATCTATTTGATTAATAGGTCATACCTAACATATATAATTCAATTCTCATATATCTAAAATTAAAATACAATTCTCATAAAAAAATCAATTATAACTATAAATATAGTAATAAACATATAAAAACAAACCATTAATGAAGCAATAATATCAAAATAAATAATAACTTTATAAGCTAAACGAGTCAAACGGGTCAGACAGGTTCGCATGTTTATTAAACGGGTTAGTTGTGTCAACCCAAATATGACCTGAATCCATTTAACATCAACCCATGACCTGTTTATAAACGAGTTAATCGTGTCGGGTTCGCGGGTTGTGTCGGATTTTGCCACTACTAGTACTGCTTAGTACTTATATGCTCAAATGTAATAGGTTCCGTAACAATCAAATATACTTGACGTCTGCAGGTTCCAGTTAGTTCAACTGGTAAAGTCTCTTATGATTGTATAAGAGATCTAGGGTTCAATCCCCTCGTACACCAAAAACTAATTGGTGTCTGGGTCTGATGATAAAAAGCTATCATCAGGAGTGGACATCTTAGGTTAAAACTCTCTAAAAAAAAAAAAACTTGACGTCTATGTATTGTAAAACAAAAAAGAAAAAAAAAGAGTGTTAAAAAATTCCATTAGACTAATATTATATTAATATTAGACATTTATGTATATATACACTAGCCTTTAAGCACGCACGTGAGTGCGTGCTTAAAGCCTCTTCTGTTTTTTTTTTGGTAAAAGTTATAATTTACATCTATTATAATTTAGATTTTTTTTTAATTTTTCAAAAAAATAAAAAGGATAAAATTTAGAGATAAACAGTAACTATAATTTCTTTTTTGAACTTGAAGGGAATAAATCCTAAATTTTAGGAATTCTCTTTGTGAATTCAAATGAAATTTGTTATTTGACATTTATGACATTATTTTTAAATGAAGTTACCTTTCATTAATGAGGGTATTTTTGAACCACATCAAAATCCAGTTGAAAAAAGGGAATTCTCTTATATATAGTATAGATATATCATATAATTCATAATTTGATTACAATCCAAATTCTTCATCTAATCCATCAACTATAATTTCTAAGTTGATAAAAATCTTGATTTAATTACAATTCAAATTCTTTATCTAATCCATCTAATCCTTAATTTTTAAGTGTAGTGTATTATAATTCATATTCTTCATCTGATCCATCTAATCCTTATTTTTACATGCAGTGAATTCAAAAAGAGATTAAATTTAGTTGGTTTTCATCTTTGAGAAGTAAATTTAGTTGGTTGGTTCCATACAATTACAACCTACAATTGTATCTATCTAAATATTATCAACAAAGCCTAAAATAATAGGCAACATTAAAATGGCTATGGCTGGTAATTTATAGGTAAACTTTTACATTTATATTACAATTTAGATACTTATATTTTCGTAATTTATAGAATTTTTTTTGGTTGTATACGCAAGAAATTTATATATAATTAACACTTCTACTACTCTACATGTTAGCAAGTATAATGAAAAGATTTTTTGTTTCGCTGCTCGCTTTTCAAGAATATTAACCATAATTAGTATATTTTAAAATATCATGTTCCTAACTAATCAAAATCAATAAGAGTACTTAGCTAACCAAAAAATTTAAGTATAATGCCATAATATTCTCAAAATAAAATTATAACACCCAAAAAAGAAAAAGAAAAAACACAAGAAAAGCATCAATGAAAAACTCAAAAATAACAAAATATTGGATTCAATCCCAATTCAAAAATACAAGTTCAAGAGCTTCTACCTAACATTTCAAACAAAATATTGGATTCAATCCCATTTCACTTGAAGTACATGTTTTCCTTTTTTTTGCACCATTTGAGGAAGTACAAGACTCTTTCTTCGGACACGTAGAGATGTTATGACCAACATGCTTGCAAAGGTCACAAGTCTTCTTTTGCTTTCCTAATTCTCTTCCGCCTTTCATTCATTTTTGCTTTGGCCGATCTTTTGTCTTTGATAACGGAGGATAATTAATAAAACAATCTCCATCAATTACACCATTAACATTGGCATCAACCACATTTTCCTTGCCTACTAAATTTTCATCATTCAACACTAGCAATTCTTTTTCACTTAATGAGGCTTCACAACACCAATGTGATGGTAAATACAATGGTGGAATATGGTAACAATCTTTGTGAAGAAATACACTAAGAATTTGATGACAAAGTATACCCCAAAATTCAAAATGTTTGCAACTACAATTAGTCACCTCACCATCCCATAAGACCTTGTGCTTTTGACTAGTTTCATCTTTATAATATTGTAGCGCAAATTCAATACGATTTTCTTGATGAACTGAATATTGTGTTGCTTTCTCAAACTCCTTTTGAAAAATTTTGAAAGCATAAGGTGTCAAAACATTGTATGCTTGGTCTTCTAATGGTGACAATGTTCTTAAAGAAGAACCTCTAAATGTATCTAACATTGTATCATGTGATTGTGTTTGCTCAATATCTTCAATGGCAAGATCAACCTAAGATTATAAATAATAAAATAAATTAAAAACTTTTATATGACATATAAAGACTACAAATATTAACAAATAAAAAAATAAAACAAATTATACAACAAAAGAAATCAATAGTAAGTATTGACTTACTTGTTTAATGAGTTGGATCAAGTTATGTGAGAACTAACAAACCGTTTAATAAAAGCATTTATACTTTCCAATCTTAAGGTTGTTGTCATTCCACCAAAAAAATGTACACGAAGGTAACATGGTACCTAAAAGTACTTGATTTGATATAAACCAATTACATGCTTGTTAGTAAGCATATCATACTTTTCCATAACTTGAGTCCATTGACCCTCAAATTCTTCACATGAGTCTAACTTGTATAACTTGTAGAACTCTATACACCAATTTGAATATTAATTACAAAGAATAGATATAAACCAACTACTAAACTTAGCGGTAATATGCCATATACAAAAGGCATTTTTGTGAGTGGTAATTTTTTGGATATTGCCTCCGTAATCTATGGATCTTGATCTGTCAAAATTGCCATGGGTTGTTTCTTCATTAAACATACAAAATTCTGCTAATAAAAAAATTTGTATTAGAACATGTTAATATTTCAAATGATATGTATTAATATTATTCCACTAATTAAATAAATAAAATGGGAAAACGGTTGTACAAAGTTATAAGATAAATAGAGTACCTTCATTAGCCATTGAAAAGCACTAGTTGTTTCATTTTGAAGAAGTGCACAACCAAAGAGAATTGTCTTTCCATGATTATTGACACCAACAAAAATACCAAAAGGCATATCATAAGCATTTACCTTGTAAGTAGTATAAAAAAAAAAGCATAAATGCACTTTTAGTCCCTACATTTTGACTTTTTTTTATTTTAGTCTCTACATTTTATTTTTACCACTTTTAGTTCCTAAACCAATTAACGCCTTTCATTTAAGTCCTTGAAGCACCTTTCTGTCACCAAACTAACGGAGAAACTGATGGATGAATAAAATATTAATTTTTTTCCACGTTAGACAATAAAATAATAATTTATTATTATTATTGACTAACTTTTCTTCAAAATGTTAAAACCCATGTCTGAATCGGCTGATCGGTTCCTTGTACCACTTCTGCCGCCTTCTTTTTTTTCCTTCTTTCTTCTTCTCCCCCTCTCTACAGCTTCAGCAGAAAGGGTATTAAGAGACACGTATCACAAGTTGAGTGTTGGCTCTTTTCTTCGTGTTTTTGCTAGCCTTTGCAATCGAGGTGTTGTCCATCTCGCCCGATGTCAAGCCTACAAGCACGATTCCCATGCTGGGCGCCTTGACTTAAACCATCATATATACTTGTCGCATGAGTTTTGCTTACTTAGTCATGCTCTCTATCATGTCCTTCAACCTTGGAATCTTCATAACCGCCCTGGCTTCCATTTCTAACAGGTACCCGAAATATACAAAAGCGTAAACCAAATTATTCACCAACAAGCACATCCCAATATTTCCAATCCTCATATAATCCTATACTTGGAAAACAACACACACACAATGAACAAAAAATAGGGAACTGTAGGGAAAACACGAAGAAAATAGTGAACCTAGGCCGAATGAAGTGGGTGTCGTTCAATTTTGGTCGGATGAAGGAGCCATGTAAGTGATAAGGTGTGCTTTGTTTTGGGTTATACGGAACAAGGGCTAAAATAGTTTCGATTGGGGGGGTAAAAACATGAAGAGGTCGTGTGCATGTAGAAAACGTAATAGTTGAATACCTCAATTGTGGCCATTTGGGCTACAAAAACTGAAAGTAAAAGAAAACTTGAAGAGAGAGAATTGAAAGAGGTGAAATATATGAGTAACAAAGGAATGAGAAAGAGTGCTTGTGAGTGAGGAGTTGATCAATGTGAGAGCTATATATAGAGATGGTGCGGAGAATACTAGAAATAATAAAAGGAAATGGGAGTGAGATTAGTGTGAGCGCCCCTGAAGAATCTTTGGCAAGAAGACACCTCACGTCACTGACACAAATTAAAAGACATTTGGTAAGTCTAGCTGTTAATGTTTTTCTTTTGTTTTTTTAAAGAATAAAAGTATTTTTAGATAAGTATTTTTTTTTCTTCATTATCAATAGCTTTGTATACCATTATTTGTATAAGCCAAATGGTGGAGGCCATAACTCACATCGTTATCATATCTTATAAGTGGGTTTCTTTGTGTTTTGTAAGGTGGGACATCATCAGTACTGGCTATATATCATGCATCCATGCACATAAAAAAAATTGGAATGAAAGAAAGTGTAAGTAGGAGAAAATAAATTTACGTTTTCTACATGCACATGACCTCTTCATGTTTTTACCCCCCAAACCGAAACTATTTTAGTCCCTGTTCCTTATAACCCAAAATAGAGCACACCTCATCACCTACATGGCTCCTTCATCCGACCAAAATTGAACGACGCCCACTCCATTCGGCCTAGGTTCACTCTTTTCTTCGTGTTTTCCCTACAGTTCCCTATTTTTTGTTCACTGTGTGTGTGTTGTTTTCCAAGTATAGGATTATATAAGGATTGGAAATATTGGGATGTGCTTGTTGGTGAATAATTTGGTTTACGCTTTTGTATATTTCAGGTACTTGTTAGAAATGGAAGCCAAGGCGGCTATGAAGATTCCAAGGTTGAAGGACATGACAGAGAGCATGACTAAGTAAGCAAAACCCATGCGACAAGTATATATGATGGTTTGAGTCAAGGCACCTAGCATGGGATTCGTACTTAGAGGCTTGACATCGGGCAAGGTGGACAACATCTCGATTGCAAAGGCTAGCAAAAACACGAAGAAAAGAGCCAACACTTAATTTGTGATACGTGTCTCTTAATACCTTTTTTGCTGAAGATGTAGAGAGGGGGAGAAGAAGAAAGAAGGAAAAAAAGAAGGCGGCAGAAGTGGTACAAGGAACCAATCAGCCGATTCAGGCATGGGTTTTAATATTTTGAAGAAAAGTTAATAAATAATAATAATAAATTATTATTTTATTGTCCAACGTGGAAAAAAAATTAATATTTTATTCATCCGTCAGTTTCTCCGTTAGTTTGATGACGGAATGGTGCTTCAAGGACTTAAATGAAGGGCGTTAATTAGTTTAGGGACTAAAAGTGGTAAAAATAAAATGTAGGGACTAAAATGGAAAAAAGTCAAAATATAAGGACTAAAAGTGCATTTACGCCAAAAAACAACTACATCTCCATATTTTTGGTACCAATCAAAACTATGAGGGTGCAACCAAAATATATGCTCTAACCTTTTCTCTTCATCAGTTGTGAATGCATATTGAAACTTAGAATTCCTTTCTTTAGTAACTTTACAAAATTGTAAAAAATCCATAGCATCATTCACAACATGCATCTTTCTCATTTTCACATAAAGATTACGAATGTCCCGTTGAAAAAATGGAAGATGTCCATGTTTCACATTTTTCTTAAGTTCCATAACACATATTATTTCTCTAATTGAAAGTCCAGCTTCTTTGTATAAGAGAATGCAATTTTTATCATCTTCAGTGATAACTCGATTGGCCAGAAGAAATCGTACACTTGAAGGGGACAACAATTCATGGATGTGATTTACAACAAAAATAGTGACATGCCATTCTTTCGAAAAAATGTCTATTGACTTTCGCAATACAATAGTTAGCCGAGCTTTGCATCCACATTTTAAGGACATTCTATTTCGTTGCTCCTTAAATGGATCCACCATTTTTAGTGATTGCCTACCTTCCTGATGACAAAAGAAATTACGTCTTCCTATTTTTCCATTTTTTTTCTCCGAACGACCTTTTCAAATTATAAAACCATTTTGATTTGCATAATTTTTATAGAAAATGAAAGCTTCTTCTTCACTAAGAAAACATTGACCAACAAAAGGCTCAAATTCATTTTCTATTGAATGTACATTCTCATATTCTTCAATAACCCCCATCTCATCTATTGGACATTCATTCCAATCAACTATTTTCCCTCCACGTGTGTTATTATTTTTTCCATCATTCGGAAACTCATTTAACTCAACACAATTCCTTGAAACACTTCTATGAATCTCACTTGCAATTAAATCATCATCAATTTATGCTATATTAAAACAAGAATTAAAAAAAAAATCAATATCATATTATACATTAAATGAAATATGGATTACAAATAAAATAAAAAATAATAGTACCTTCTTGAGGTAGTTCATTTAAGTCAAAGTAATTCAATGGAACAAGTTGATGAGTCACTTGCAACTAAATTGTCATCCATTTGTGCTACATTAAAACAAGATTAAAACAATCCACATCATATTTTAGGATAAATGAAAAAAAAAATTATACAAATAAAATAAAATAATAGTTCATTCTTGAAGTAATTCATTTAAGTTAAAGCAATTCATTTTAACAACTTGATGTGTCTCACTTATAACTACAATCTCATCCAACTAGATGAGTCTCAACTTGGTGCTATATTAAAACAAGATTAAAACAATCCACATCATATTTTAGGATAAATGAAAAAAAAAAATGATACAAATAAAAAAAGATTAACCTCATATTCAAATATATTTAAAAATAAATATGAATTTAATAAAATAAAATAAAATTATTGTACCTTGCAAAATAATTGCTTAATCCTTCATTGAACATTTGAATTTTTCTTCATCTCTTTTTTTTTTTTTTTTTTTTCTTTTTCTTTTTGAAGTGGGTTTGATAATGGTAAAGTGAATGAAAGTGAGTTTGATATTGGTAAAATGAAAGAAGATGAAGAGTAAAATATTAATAAAGTGAAATTAGGTGGGAAATTAAAAGTGAAATGGAGGGAAATGTGTTAAAGGGGCATTTTTGTCCTATAATTACTGAAAAAATCAAGATACACGTTTACAACAACCAAAACTGAAAAATTAATTTTTGTCCATTACCTATGTATGTGGGACCTAGGGGTTGGTTTATTAACAGGTGCTGGTCGACACCTGTTAACAAAACCATATCTATATATCAGTAATAGAGAGAAAAACTACCTACCAAAATATCAGGGACTTAGTTACTGCACGTATCATATACAAGTGTGTTATTTACGACAGAAAAAGAATAGCTTCTCTAGACTATTTGTAGTTTAACCATCTTTTTTTTCATTTAACTTGCTACTTCCGCATTTGCTTCTTTTTCTTCTTCTGATCTCGAGCATTTTCACACTCCCCCTTAAGGTGAGAGCTAGAACTGTGAATGTTAATGATGCTCATCTTGGTAAGTAAAGTAGCAAGCTGTTGAGCGCTAAGTGCTTTTGTAAGCAAGTTTGCCAATTGTGTACATGTAGGAGTATAAAATAATTTGATCACTTTGTCTTGTACCTTATCTCTAACCAAATGACAGTCTACCTCGATATATTTAGTTCTTTCATGGAATACAGGATTCTTTCCTGTAAGGTTGAATTTAATCAACCATCTTGTTGGCTTTATTCCGTGCCAATTTGTTTGTAATTTAGCACTTAGTAACCCTGTATTTAGGTGGGAAACTTGTAAAGGTAGTGAGTGAGAAAGTGTGAAGAAATGCTTAAGTTTGTGCAAAGAAATAGCAACTCGTGATTGGATCTCGCGGGTGACTTGTGGCTTGCAAGTCGCCAGAAGCTGCACACGTGCCAAGCATGTTAGAAGCTGAAGAGTCGCGCCAGCTGTTGCACTACAGGACAAAAGTCCCAAGCTGGCCAAACCATTAGCTCGCGGCTTGAACTCGCGACTTAACCCAGTCGCGAGGTTAAGTCGCCAAAATGCCCTGTTTGGGAAAATCTGACGTTTCACATTCCATTCTCATTCCAGTATAAATATCCCTCATTCCCACGATATGAAGGGAGCTTATAGAGAGAATTTTGTGAGAGAAACCCTAGAGAAAAACAAGATTGCCTCATCTCCAATCTTTACCTTAGATACTCTACAAATTTCTTTTTTCTCTTCCTCTCCATTGTCATACCCTTGAGAGACCTTTTTACCAAATCCTTATCTCACCACACCCACGTCTGTGAGAAGGTTTATTTGGTGCTGTTGGGAAGCAGTTAGGAAGGAACCAATCTACATTGGTTAATGCTATGGGCTATAGCGAAATCCGGTAAGCTAGAAAAGAAAAAAGGTTCGGCGCAACCTTGTTGGAGTAAGAAATTTGGAAGGCTTAGGTACATCGAGTAGATTAGGCTTGGAGGGTCTATTGCTGTTCATGTATTCCAACTACATTTTCTAGTGGATTATTGACCGCTTGGAGGGCGGCGGAGAGGTTTTACGTCGAGGATTTCAGTTTCCTCTTCGATAACACATCGTGTGTTGTCCGTGTGTTTGCATCTTCCTTCCCTTTATCTTTGCTTTATATTTACTGTTGTGGATGTGTTTATATTTAGCTTAGATTAGTTATCAATTCTGTGATTGGCTTATGTTCATTTTCCGCACATTAATTGTTTGATAATAAGCTTGAATTGATATTTTGTAATTTGGAGTCAAACGTTCAAGGGCATTTCATACCCATATTAAACTTTCATCTCCAATATACATTGCTACTTGATTATCACAGAAAAGCAATGCTGGTTGTGGATGATAGACTTCAAGATCCTTCAATAATGCTAACAGCCAAGTAATTTCACACACAATCACAACCATAGCTTTGTATTTTGCCTCTGCAGATGATCTAGAGACTATGGATTGCTTTTTAGACTTCCATGAAATCAAAGACACTCCCAAGAAAACACAGCAACTAGTAGTTGATCTTCTGGTATCAATACATGTTGCCCATTCAGCATCTGTAAAGGCTTTCAAATGAAAATCTAATGTGGAAGATAGCAAAATCCCTTGACTAGGACAGCCTTTGATATATTGCAAAACTTTATAGGCTGCATCTAAATGTTGTTTTCTGGGCTTAGACATAAATTGGCTAAGTTTATGCACTGACTATATTATGTCAGGTTTGGTAATAGTAAGATATAGCAATCTACCAACCAGTCTTCTATAAACCCCTGGATCAAGTAGTAGTTCTACATGAAATTTACACAGTTTTAGATTTTGTTCGATTGGAACTTTGCTAGGCTTACAAGCTATCATCCTTGCATCCTTCAGCACCTCTAATGCATACTTTCTTTGACATAAGGTTATTCCTTTATCTGATGTAGCTACTTAAAGACCAAGGAAGTACTTCAAATCTCCAAGATCTTTGAGTTTGAATTGTTGGTCTAAAAACACTTTAAGTTCTTCAACAACCTTAAAATCATTGCTTGCAATGAGAATGTCATCAACATAGACTAGCAAAGCTATGAATGAATTATGAAACTTCGTGGTGAATAAAGAGTGATATGACTTGGATTGCCTAAAACCATGCTTCAAAATAATGGTTGAAAATTTTGAATACCACTGCCTTGAAGTTTGCTTGAGTCCATATAAAGACTTGTTGAGCTTGCAAAACAACTCTCCCTTGTTGTGAAAGCCTAGAGGAAGCTGCATGTAAACATCTTCATGAAGATTGCCATTGAGAAAGGCATTGTTGACATCAAGCTGAGTCAAGTGCCAACCTTTCACAATAGAAATGGCAAGCAAAGTTTTGACATTAGTCATCTTGGCAACTGGGGAAAAAGTCTCTGTAAAATCACAACCCTCTTGCTATGTAAAACCCTAAGCAACCAACCTAGCCTTATATCTTTCAACAGAGCCATCTGATTTATACTTTACTCTATACACTCATTTACATCCAATGGCCTTCTTAGTTGGAGGTCAAGAAGTGAGGGTCCAAGTGTGGTTAGACTCCAAAGCAGTTATCTCAGCATCCATTGCCTCCTGCCACTTAAGGTCCTTGACAACCTCATGATAGGACTTAGGCTCAGAAATGTTAGTAATGGAAGAGCAGAAATGGGCATATGAAGGTGATTATTTGGATGAATCAAGATAGTCAGACAAATGATATTTAGTACTTAATGAAGTTGAAGAACCTGACTTGATGGACTGAGTGAAGTGACCAGACTGATCACAAACTATAGAATTGCATTTATATGATTGCATATAAGAAGGGGGTTTGGAAGATCTTTGTAATCTTCTTAAATGAGGTTTTTGAGGAATAGGAACAGCATCAATATTGGCTGGAGGTATAGGATTGTTTGTAGATGGTTCTGCAGATGGAATAGAAGAATCTGTTATAGGAATGATCTTAAGAATAATAGGAACATGTTCAACTACAGGAGCTTGTTCAAATGTAGGAATAGGTTCAATTGTAGGAACCTGTTCAAATGCAGGAACTTGTTCAACTGTAGGAACATGATCAACTGCAGGAACTTGTTCAACTGTTGGAGATTGAAAAGGAACCAAAAGGTCAAGGGGTGATGCCACATGTGGAAAAAAGGTGAGATAAAAAGATATCAGAATGGGGTGATGAAGAATAAGAAGAAGAAGAAATAAAGGAAAAAATAGTTTCATGAAAAATCACATCCCTAGAAACAAAAACTCTTTTTGAATTTAGATTAAGGAGTTTATAACCCTTAATCCCAAAATGATATCCAAGAAAAACACAATGAACAGACCTAGGATAAAATTTAGACCTGTTATGAACTAAAGTGGAAGAAAAACAGAGAAAACCAAAAACCCTTAAATGATTATAGGTTGGAGGTTTTCCATAAAGCTTCTCAAAAGGAGATTTGTATTGCAAAATGAGAGAAGGTAATCGATTGAAGATGTGTACAGAAGTAAGAACACAATCACCCCATAGATAAAGAGGTATATTAGATTGAAATTTCAATGCTCTAGCTATGCTCAAAATGTATTGGTGTTTCCTCTCCACAACTGAATTTTGTTGTGGAGTGTCAACACATGAATGTTGATGAATAATACCATTAACAGTATAAAAATCTTTTAAGAAAAATTCAAGAGCATTGTCAATCCTAAAAACCTTGATCTTTGTGTGAAACTATGTAAATACCAAGTTGTAAATGGAAATCAGAAATGATCTAGTGTTTTATTTAGATTTTATTAGATAGACCAAAGTTGAGCTAGTGGCATCATCCACAATAGTGAGGAAATACTTAAAGCCTTCCTAAGTAAACTTAGCAAATGAACCCCAGACATCACAATGCATAACATCAAAAGGATGATCAGACAAATGATTAAAGGAAGGAAAATGAAGTTTCTTTTGCTTAGCAATAGGACAGAGAATGCAATTTTTATTGTTATAAAACTGAATTACATCAAGAAAATCATTGTGCAAAAAATTGAGCTTATTATCATATACATGCCCAAGTCTAAGATGCCAAAGGTATGGCTTAGAAACAGTAGGAATATTAGAATTAGAATGAACAAATGAACTAAAAACTGACTACAGAATGGAAGAAGCTTCTGCAATAGTTTTGCAATCTGTTGAAGCTTGTAGCAAGTAAAGGTTGTTGTACAATTTACCCACTCCAATCGTGTTTAAACAAGAAAGGTCCTGTATGAAACAAAAATTGGAAAGAAAAACAAGGCAACATGATAGGGATTTAGTCAATTTACTCATAGAAATCAAGTTGAATGAGAAAGAAGGAACACACAGGACATTTTCAAGAACTAAATTGAATGTTACTTGAATTGTTCCTATATGTGTAATAGAAACTCTTTCACCATTAGGCAATTGGACAAAGGTAGAAATAGAACTAGTGATTTTAGTGAACAAGGTGATGGAATGAATGATATGATTTTGTAGCCCCAGTGTCAAGAACCTAAGTTTCACTATCAAAAGCAGTCTTATTTGCAAGATTAATAGCAAATACAAAATGTTGCATATTCAAAAACATGGAATCTTAGAAGAAATCACAAGAAATACTCGAGAGTGCATTAGCATTGATGGCAGAGTTAGCTAAATGCATACTATCATTAGAACTAGATGAAAAGGCTTGGGAATTCAGCATGGAAATTAGTTATTGACACTGCTTAAAAGTAAAAGGAAAGGAATTTTTCTGTTTTACAACTTTAGATTGGCATTGATCACCTTCAACACTAATCTAATTTGCCATTGTAGTCCCTCCTTTTTGCTTGTAGCCTGGTGGATAACCAACCAGCTTATAGCATTTCTCCATAAAGTGACCAAGCTTGCCACAATGACTACACAAAGGCCTTCCTTTCCCAGTGTTTCCTTTGGAATTCTTGCTATTGTTGTCTGAAAAACCAGAACTTTGATTGAAACCTTGATTCTTCATAGCAAGAGCTGTAGTTTCAATTGATGGAATTATGTTGAATCCTAAAGATCTCTGTCTTTCCTCTTGAATCACCAATGAGAAAGGCTTATCAATTGAAGGAATAGACTCCATCATGAGAATCTGAGTTCTCACTTGTGAATAGGAATCATTTATTTCATGGAGAAACTGCATTAGTGAATCTTGATGCTGAAAATTAGCGATCTTGTAATTCACACCACAAGTGCATTTTCCACAGGTGTAACGTGGTAATGGCCTAAAATTTAGCAATTGATCTCATGAAGCTTGAAGACCTGTGAAAAATTTCGTCAGTGTTGAATCTCTTTGCATCATAGTGGAAATTTGCTTTTGAAGCTATGAAATTCTCGAACCATTAGCCTGAGAAAAATGATTCTTGAGTGCATTCCACACCGCAAATGTTGTGTCTTTGTAAATCACACTAGCGGTGATATGAGGTGAAATAGAATTCAAGATCCAAGAGGAAATAATTGAATTGCATTTCAACCAGACTTGCTTCTCAAGTGGAGTGACTGCCATTAAAACATTGATGCTTCCATCAACAAATCTGAACTTGCTCTTTGCGTATAAGGCCATTCTCATAGCCCTATCCCAAGTAGGGTAATTATCCCCAGTCAAAGGCTGAGAAACCAAAATCGCACTAGGTGTTTCACTATGATGCAGAAAAAATGGACTTCGAGTATCTTCCATAGGTGAAAGCTCATGCTGAAGAGCAGAGGAGGTTGATTTAGTGTTGGACGCCATTGAAAGAAGCTCGAGCTCTAATACCATGTAAGATTTGTAAACCTGAGAGGAAAGCTTGAAAGCTAGAGAGAAAACTAGAGAGAAAGATTGAGAAACTTCTAGATTTTATTAAATTGATTAATAATCCTATATCTATATATCAGTAACAGAAAGAGAAAAACTAACTACCAAAATATTAGAGTGTTAGTTACTGCACATGTCATATACACGCACTGGTGGCTTCATGTAGAGTGCAGGGTGGTCACAAGACTACCCTGAACTTGGAAAAAAATTAATTATTATATGTAATTTTTAAAAATTTTATGATTTTTTATCCTTAAAAAATATTTGGGACCACCCTAAATTTTTTTAGGCACAACATAATTATACTTTGGACAAAATTTAGCAACAAACTTGGTTGTAGAGTAAAACTATAATTTCACTCAATATTTTTTTATTGGATGTGAATTTTGGTAAATCCGCCATTGGATTACATTTTTTTTTTAAATCCTCCATACTTAAAATTTTCAAAAAAATCAAATATCAATAAATATGTCATCACTCAAATATTTAAATTTCAAGTTTTTGTTGTCTAAAATTATACATAAAAAATAAAAATAAATAGTAAATAACTTCTGATTGACATGAAATTTGACATATATTTTAGGAACATAAAAAACATACAATTTAACATTTAAATTTTCAAAATATGTGACCATGTTAATTTGTTTAGTGAGAATTGTAGCAAAAGCCCAAAAAAAATTTTATGAAACTAAAATTTTGAAAAAGATATAATTTATAGTATTGATAATGAGACTATTATGTAAAAATTTCAAAATAAGAAAATTCAAAAAAGAAATTGTAAAATAAACTTTGTTATCCAAGTATCAGTACGAAAATACTATAGGTATTGACGGATACGGTACGAAATTAACTACCTTGATTGGTAGGAAATACTTGGGCCGTTTTGATCCAAAAGAGAGCCCAATTTATAAATTTGGATCAGTCTCCCTGAAACGGTTGAGCTCAAGTAATCTTGGGCCAACAATGGGCTTTTAATTACATTGTAATTTTAGACTTGGGCCTATCGCTTCCAAAAAAAAAAAACGCTCGAGCTCATTTTTCAGCGAGAGAGATTGAGCTATAGTGAGTACTGAGCGAGCTAAGCTAGCGATTTCTCGTGAACTCGAAGAAGTGTGGAACTTGATAATGGCGAGCTTGGTGAGCTTATCGTCTCCTTCTTCGTTCGTGTCTCGCTCTCGTTACGATTATTTCTCGCAAAGCCAAGGCAGAATTGAATTTGTCAAGAACGGTTGGTGTCTCGGTCCGAGTCCGAGTCCGAGACCAGTAGTGCTTTCCGTGAATTGCTTATCTCCGGGACCGGGTCAAGATTCTGAATCTGAACCTGAAACGACGGCGTCTGCGATTGCTACCAATTGGACTGACAAATTGTGTGCGGGGCTCGGAGGGTTAGGGTTTGTAGAGACGACGTACTTGACTTACCTCAAGCTCACCAATTCCGATGCCTTTTGCCCTATCGGAGGTGGCAGTTGCGGCGACATTCTCAATAGTGAATACGCCGTCGTTTTTGGTATTCATTCTAAACCGTTTCAGTTAATTATTAGTGTGCAATAAAACACTTTGTTTTTTTTATTTCTAAATTAAGAAGTACTTTGTAATAGAAATTTGTTAAAAATGAGCTTCTTTATTATTATTATTATTTTTTAAAGCAAGTTTTAATGCTTTCTTGCGACTAGGGGAAGCAATTTATTGTAATTGATTATAGCATATTGATATTAATATTTGAGTTAATAAGATAGAATTGATTTCTTTTACGAACTTATAAAAATTAGATTCATCATCCTTGTACCACAAAATTCACTATTTATATTATCTATAAATTATAAATAATAGTTGGATATCTTATGACGTATTTACAAACTTACACCATCTAATCTCAGGTCTATTGAAGTACCTTTTATACATGTATAAAAATTAACTTATAATGTTATACGTATTTAAATCATGCCTTATATTTATGAACTTGTTCACGAAAGCTTGGCTTGTTTGCTAGATATACTAACATAAACAAGTTTTTCTACAAGTTGCGTTTGAGCTGTTTATGAACAGATCAATTCATTTATGGAACTATCTCGATTATCAAATATATTCTAGTTCTTTGTTTCTTCTTTTTCTTGTGTGTGTGTGTGTGTGTGTGTGTGTGTAAGTACTTCCAGGCGTAGCAATTTCATTTTGAACATGGCAGAAATGTTTTATTTGACTGGAAAATTGCTATACGAAATACATTGCAGGTTATCTGTTTGACAGAGGGTTTCAATTTCAATGCTTTTGCATTTGCCAGGTGTTCCTCTTCCACTTATAGGGATGGTTGCATACGGGTTAGTTGCATCACTGGGTCTACAGTTGAGTAGAAAGAACTTGCCCTTTGGAATGGATGAACATACGGGTCGTTTGATTATACTTGGAAGTACTACCTCCATGGCGGCTGCCAGTGCATATTTTTTGTACATTCTAGGAACAAAATTTTCAGGAGCATCATGCTCATACTGTCTAATGTCAGCTTTGTTGTCGTTCAGCTTGTTTTTCATCAGTTTAAGGGTGAGCTCTTTTGTTTTCTTTTCTATCCCTCGTTTGCTGAAATTGCTGTAATTGGTTCTTAAGTATAATAAGATGTTTCTGGGGGTTGTTTTGTAGGATTTTGGGTTGGAAGAGATACAAAAAGTGGTTGGTTTACAGCTATGTATAGCTAGCTTAGTATTTGTTACCCTAAACACGTCGTACAGTACTTCTCAACCTATTTCTTCAAGGTAATGGTTTCTATTTACAGATTATTACCGCATCTTTGTTTCTTACATGAGCATGTTCTGTTGGCTTCATTTTTTTTTCTGTTTCCATCTTTTCTTTTTCCTTTTTTTCTCTTAATAAAACACCATTGCAACCAAGTGCTATGGGAGCTATAATGGAGTTTTTTTTTTTGGTACTTATTTGGAAATGCTATGTGAAGATTTAGCGAAATGGCAGCTTCTATTTGTTTATCTCCTCTTCTTTCCCTTGTTGCTGCATGAGATGTCAAGAAGCCTAGTTTTGATTTAGACACAGGGCAAGTACATTCACTTAGATAGACTTGTATTTCCAAAATGGAAAGATTCCACCAACACCCCCCCCCCCCCCCCGGCGCGGGTCCTTCCTTTAATTTCAACAGAGATTGCGCAGCAAAAATCATGTTCTATTACTATACTAATTATAATCAAAACTTTTCTTTGGATCAGATGTAGAAGTTCTATTTTTGTCATTGAAAATTTAACAATTTCCTCATTTTGTCCTTCCATCCACCTCCATTGAGTTTTTTTGTCAGTGTCTCTAATGAAATTCATATTTTAGGGACAAAAATAGAACCTCGGCCTAGATTATATTTCAGGGGAAAAAAAAACAGTTTCCTAAAATTTCGTCAAGGTTCTATTTTTGACCTTTTATTTGACATGCTGGAAAAAATCTTAAGGAGAGTAAATAGAAGGAAAAAATGTAAAACATTTTTAATTTTCAAGGATGGAAACAAATTTTATTAGATATATTTAAAGGATAAAAAGAGAACTTGGCCTGTATTTGAAGGATGAAAAGAATATTTTAACCTTTATTTTATGAGACACACGTGTAATTCTAGTTAAAGCAATGATTTTATTTTTTAAAAGGTCTCGTCATTGGAAATCTAGAGTGAATACTTTTTTTGGGTAATTGATATTTGATAAGATGCATGGGCAACTGGTGGATCTTGAATCTATGGCCTCAATCTCCACATTGATCTTACAAGAAATCCACTTGGTTAGATAATTGACTATTATTAATTTCAATGAATTAATATGCTTTGTCCCTCTTTTCTTTTTCTTTTCTCTTTTTTTTTTTTCCACAAGGAATTACTTATCTTAATCTTTTTTCTCTTTTCCTGTTTCATGTCTATATCAACAGCTTGGCTGAAATTGACCTGCCATACTTTACAACAGAGATCACTACAACTTCAAGTCCTTTTGCTGTTTCTCTTGCAAAGCATCTGAACTCCATAGGAGCTAAAATGTATGGGGCTTTCTGGTGTTCACATTGTTTAGAACAAAAACAGGTACATTTACCTTTACAGGTTTTTTATTTTTTTTTGGAGGCAGGAAGGGGTTTTGTTCAAGTTGAAACATAGAACTTGGTGTAGGATAATGTTTATAAATAGGAAGGTTTCCTCTTCAGCCTCTCTATTAAGTATTCCAAAATTTTGAAAGGATTTCTCAAGACATGTAATGTAGATGATTAGTGTTGGTTTTAAGAGTCCAAAAAGGATTGCTGATAGTTTCGACAAGTCCTCATAGTGGCTACATGAACCTCTGCAGTCCGCACATGCAACATTAACATCTATTGAGAAAAATATTACTTAAAAAATTTGTTGAAATTTTCATTTGGATATGTGTAATCCACTGGGCATCTTTGAAATCCTTGCTTGATTATGATCTCTTCAAATTTCATATTGTAATGATGTAAAATTGTTTATTCAAGTAGAGAGAACAAAAAAAGTAGAGGAAGACAAAAAATATGATTAATATAAGTAAAAAAATTAAAAATGACATGTTAATTAAGGAAGTAACTGCAAGTATGACTTTGGATGGCATAAAATAACAAAAAATGGTACATGTGGTAGACCTTGACTAGTTTGTTGAGGATCATAGCCAACCCCAAATTTAGGAACTAATGCTTGCTTGGTGGTTGGTAGTGTTTTAACGTTGTTAAATTAAGAACCAAGCATCTAATTGCACTGGTTGAGTACCTAGATTTGCAGAGCATCAGCGTGATCGATGCATGTTTGTTCCATCATGATATTCATTTTCCCTCTCCTATGCTTGAGTGAACTACATTGAGCTCAAGTACCACCATTTGAGTAAGGGTAGCTGATTGGAGTTCATTTTAGATTAATGACAGATTAGCAGATTTAGGGTTTTATGATTATTTTAACGAAGAACTTGGAATAAAATGTTTACAGAAAAGGTATCCAAATTGTCTTCCCCCAGTCAGTTCAACATGCCTTTTCATATAGAAATAGTTTATTGTCCTGACCTCCTATTTTAATTATGATATGCCACTTATATTACTGTCTTTTGTACAGATGTTTGGGCTTGAGGCAGCGAAGCTGTTGGACTATGTGGAGTGCTTCCCTGATGGATATAGGAAAGGAACAAAAATGGCCAAGGCATGTACAGATGCTAAAATTGAAGGTTTCCCAATGTGGGTGATTAATGGTCAGGTAAGGAAGCCTTTTTTCCCCTCTGGAAATTAATTCATATGGCCTTAACAAGAGAATTGATATTAATAATGAAGAAAGCAGCAGTAATTCCCTTTAGTTGTCATTTTTCAATAACAAATGATGCTATAGGTTCTCAGCATTCCAAGCTCTTTCTCTTGAATAGGCGCAAGAATACAAGGATTCATATGCCATAAAATTACATCTCTCTTAAATTTCATTTTCTCAGCAAAACAGATACTGCTTTGTAGGTTTTGAGTGGCAAACAAGAATTGTCAGAGCTGGCACGGGTTTCCGGGTTCAAGTATAATGAATTTAGTCAGCTCACTTAGATCAACGTATTTTTGTAGTATTGTAGCACATGTACAGCTTATAGATGACATCCTCGTCACTCATTGATTACAACCTTTGGGTCTCTTGTAACTGTTGTTTCTTACAAATTCCGTACAAAAAGAAGCAATGAGAGGTATAGGTGTCTGCGAACACATCCTTAATTCACAACATTTTGGGGACTTTTGTTAATGAAAATGGCCTAAAAAAGGTGATTAATTTGTGTATATTTCCTTTTGGTTTCTCTACTGCTTTTGAAATCGTAGAACATCTTCAATCACTAATAGGTCAAATGCTTTTCATTTTTTATTTAAGAAATGAGAACATGAATGGTCTTCGATGTTTGATACTGGACAAGCTGGATTCCATACAAAATAGGCTTTCTCTGAGGGTTGCAATATGTTGGTGCCCCTCTCTTCTTAAAAAAATGAATATCATAGGTAAATCTCAAACAATGCTTTTTGTTTTCCGTTCATTTGAAAGCTTTACTGCAAACAAATATGTCGTCCAAAAATAAAGTATCGATTATCTCGAAATATTTAGGCACACGCAATTAGAGCCTCTTGACTAGTAAAAATTGAACTCAGAATTTTAGGGCTTTACCCCGGAGGGAGCCCTTCCAGAAATTCTCGAAGGCCTGAGCTGAACCCAGGCCTAAGAGGGGGTTTGGAAATAGTTTTCAACCAGCAATAGACGCGCCTCGGTTAGAACCTCACTAGCTGCGTCATTGCCCCAAGCGCAAAGATGCTTACAATATTTCCTCAGCTTTGCTTTTATAGCCAACTCGACCTCCCGTTATTTTCTTCGCTTTCGGTGTGGGACATTGACTCAACATCAAAGCGGTTGCTGTTTAAAAGTCCCTGCTAAATTCTCTCATCTTTTGATTATTCATCGTCAAGCGAATAGTTCCAAGTTCCAATGTTACTGATCGTGTATGCCTTATATCCCAGCCAATCAATGAACCAGATTGGTGCCCAAATTTGAATTGTCTTCGCACACTTGAGCATGAGCTTTTTCTAGGCTTCGTCGCTCCCATCACTACATCAGTGTTGGACTTTTCATGGGCATTAAAATTACAAAAACCAACGGATTTAATTGATTTTTGCATGCCTTGACCCACAATAAAATGTGAGTAGTTCTCATATCCCATTATTATTTCATGTATCTTCTCAATTAAAATATTCGGTTTTTATAATCATGTGAAACTCCCAATCTTTGAAAAGGAAAATACATATATCCAATACATGAGATATTTTCTCCTCATATCTAACGGTCAAAAAGCTGCTCTAAGATTAAAATAACACTCTGCAAAATATATTACAGCCTCCTAGGTAATAATTTGCAATTAAAGCATTGGACATATATATACTAGTCATGATAGTTTGCCAACCAATATAAATTGTAAATAATTTGCAAATTAAAGCATTAGACAGCAGGAACGGAACTAGGATTCGAAGTTGGGGGGGGCAAAGTATAAATACAAAAAAGTTTATGAAAATCAAAACTAACATCTACTCAAGCTTTGTCAAATTTCATTCCATTCATTAACATTATAATCTCATATTTTTACAATTTGGATTGATACTGATTTAATCGACAGTAATTTTTTGGAATTTTGTTTGAAAATTTTCATGAATTGGGACATCAACACTAGAGGCAATGCTGCATTACTAGCTTCAAATTATTTGTAATTTTTTCTCTTTAAAAAAAATCAAATATTATAGATAATTTTCCCATCATCAACCATTCAAATAAAAGTTTTGTGGGTGTAAAAACTCAACGCTACGTATTGGGCCTGGGGTCCAATTTGAGTATCACTATGTGTCCGAGGAGAGAAAAGGGATTAGAAATGAGTCTGTATGGGGGAAATGCACCTGAAAATGAATAAGAGGAGATGTCCGAAGACAATCCTATTGGTCCGAAGAGATCCCTCTCCTCGGATCACAAGGGAACTTGATCAAGCAAATATACCGAAGGCCTGAGCGACCCTTCCAACTATCTCCATGATAAGGACAAGCTCTGGGCATGCCTAGAGATGATGAGAACAGAGAAATATATAAAAGGAAAAGCTGCTACCACCGCATTTAATGCACTGCAGCAACTTTCCTAGCCGCATTTATGTGAGAAGACTCCTGAACAGTGCAATCTCAGCTACCATCACTCACGGTGAACTAAAACAGACGTCTGATGTGACATGTACTCAAATGAATGTTTAGATGAAGGACAAGTGTACGGTGAAGGTGAGGAAGAAGAAGAATATATAAATGGAGTAGGTTTCTAAATGTGGGAGGACGGAAAAAATTACGAAGGAAAAGAGAGAGAGAGAATTGTATTCATCCTTCCATGAATCTTAAGCCTCTTCGGATTTGAGTATTATTTATTCTGCAAGTGTCTTTACTTCAATTTATTCTTTTTTTCTAAAATGAATCGTTGCTAAATCCATAACTAGCCTATCTTTTTCACCTACACTCTACAAATTTATTGTCTGGGTTCATTGGGTTCGCAGTCCAGAGATTTTGGGCTTGGCCTATCAAATTTGGACCCTACAAGTTTCATTATTTTCATATTATATATCTCTATAGCTTCAAAATTTAGTCCAAAAAATAAACCAAACATACCCCACAAGCTACAACAACATTAATGTTAATAAATTATTTTCTAAAAATAGTTAATAATTCATAAAATAAATCAAGAAACATCATTTTTTTTTTTTTTTTTTGAGAAACCCCTTTCAAGGCAGTTTATTAATCAAACATTTGAAGATCAGCATTGTAAACGTCATTTATTACTATTCACTACACACGTTTTTGGAGGAAATTTTTAATTTTCCGGATGGAAATGTATACAGTGCTATATATTTTGCAAAATTTTGTTGTTTGGGGGGGGGGGGGGGGGGGGGTGTGTAATGGCCCCCCTCTACCATAACGTGGGTCCGTCTCTGAATTTAGACATATATAGACTAGTCATGATAGTTTGCCAACCAATATAAATTGTAAACCATAGAGCGTATTGTAATGTTGATCTAACTTTATGAAAATAAGAACATGGCCTGGCAATATATGGATGGTATTTGACTCGTTGTGTGCATAGGATATCAAGAACGCAGTAGCCAAATAAAATACTAAATTACCTACCAACAAGCAACAAACTGAGGCCTGATTGCATGAAGACAAATAAGCAATAAGAATGAGGCTTCCTGTTTTGGAGTGAAAGTGAAGACACAAGCAGAGTGCGGAATTGCCCATTTCCTAGCAATTACACGGAAATGGACAAGGTGGATCCCAGGCCTTGAGTTTCTCTTTTGTTGGTGAGAGTGAGTGACAAAATAAATTCACAATCTTCTGATGACATGTTGTAATTAATTTTCTATAAGTAAAAGTTATGTCAACAGTGGGACATTGTAAAATTGATGTTATAGACCAATTGCAATTTTTACCCCCAATTAATTGAGATTTTTTTTTTCTCTAATTTACTCGGTGCCGGGTTAATTGCTTAACTTATCGTCTACTCAACAAACAAGAGCAATTTTTCCTCTTTCTTCTAATGTGTTGAATTTATCACTTTGTAGTTGTATAATACCTCTTTTTTTTTTTTTTTTTTTTTTTTTTTTTTTTTGAGAATCTAGTTATATAATACCTAAAGTACCACAAGTTTCTTTTCTTTTTTTTTTCTTTTTTTCTTCTTGCTACATTCAGTTGGGGAAAGGGGGATTATAAATCTTGTATCTTTTTATTGGAGAGACTAAGAGATGTCAACTAACTTAAGGGTCATTGTTAGCACAGTCTTATTTGTTCAGCCTTTTAACATTTTTTTTTTAATTTATATTTTGCATTTAGCCATGGTTAACATGGTTTTTCACATGTCATATTTTGATCACAATCATCGAATTTATGTTTTACACCTCAGTAAAGCCTTCTTAGTTTAGGCATTTTTTGAACTCACAACCATTAAATAATATCAAATAGCATCCTCGAGATCACCTTGAGGCTATAGAAAGACTTAGAGCATCTCCAACAAGTTCAATATCTGGGTATATTAGCTAAAATTTGGAGAATTTGTGCATTGTTCATGCTTCAGCAGATTTGGTAAACTTGAATTTTTTTTTTGTGCTCATGAACAGTAGCCCATCAAGTCTGATAAGCTACTGTTCATTAGCAATTGAATTTCTTGGATTAAAAAATTAAGCCAGCTACTTATTATATTAATTCTTTCTCTCTCGTCCAGATTTTTTCTCTCTCATTCTCTCTGTTTCTCACATAATCCAAACACAAAACACAAAACAAAATCCTTTTCTTAAAATAAAGTTGAATTAGAACAAGCAAATATGAAAAAAAAAAGAAAAAAAGAAAAAAAAAGAAAAGAAAAAAGAATAAGCCGATTTGACCCAGCCTGGTCGTGGGAAGGACGACGAGCGGCGATGGAGATGTTGGAGCGGCGGTGGAGATGTGGTGGAGGCCCAAGCTCAACCGGCCTCCACTGGCAGTGCCTTAATGGTGGTGGCCGAAGCTCTTACCACTGCCTCCATGGTACTCATGCATCCATCACACGGTTCCTTCCTTAAAATCAATTCCGATCCTTGCTGGGTATTTTGGTGGTGATGTGGTGGAGTGGGTCTTTTTGTTGCTACTGGTGGTGTTAGGTCGTTGGGATTTCCGATTGTGGGTTTGGGTTGAGATTAAATCATGGGTTTGGGTTAAGATCAGGATGTGTTTGTGTTTGTGTTTGTGTTTGTATGTTTGTGGTCCGGATTGACATTGGCATTTGTGTTTATGGTTGGGATTGGGCTGTGTTTGTGTTGGTGGTTGGGATCAGGCTATCGTCGGCAGTGGGTTTGTGTTTGTGATCTCTCCTCTCTATCTTTGTCTCTGTCTCTCTCTTTTCTCTGATGTGAAGCAAATGGAGATGCTAGAATGTTCTTAAGGTGAAAAAGAAAATAAAAAGAAGGGGGGCTGGACACTTGTGTGGAGGAGAAGAACAAGAAAAAAAGAAAAAGAAAAAGAAAAAGAGAAATAAAATGAACGGAAGAAAAATAATATAAAAATAAAAAATCCTAATTGAAAAATACTACTACAATATTTTTACAATAAATTTTAAGTAACAGATTATTATTAGTCAATATTGACGAGTAAAAAAATAATTTCAGTGGTGGGTTCAAATTAGACCTAGTAACAACTTTCCATATAAATTTTGTTGTAAAAGTATTGCGTAAAATGTTCTGAACATAACGCTCCTCATTGAAAAATATAGTTGTTAAAAAAAGAATAAATGATAATTAAAAAATAATAAATAATGAGTGAAGAAATAATATTTAAATGAGATAGAAAATCTGTTAGAAGTGTATTTGAAAAAGTAGGTAAGTAAAAGCTAAATGTCACTGTTCATTCTCCAAACAGCACAAAAATTTGAAAAAACTGCTGGAGATGCTATTAGCCTTGAAGTGAAAAGTTTCCATTGAACAAAAAAGGATAGTTATAGAAATTTAGAATCTAAGTGAGATTGAATCTAATTGAGGATATTCTTAATTTAGCAAAATATTTTATAAATGTAAATTTATTTTTTGCCTATAGAGAAGGCAATATACTTAGGAGTCAGGCCGTATGAATAATAATTCAAACTATTTAAACTCATTATTAAATATAAATATGCAATTTAATTTAGGATTTGTTTGGATACGATTTATTGTTAAAATTGAAAATATTGTAATAAAATAATTTTTAAATATGGTGAGACCCAATTTTAATAAAAATTTTACTAAAAAAAGTATTTATAAATTTCGTAAACAGTATACAAAATCGATTAATTTTGACACAAACACAACTAAAAGTGAATTTTAGCTCAATCCAAACTCATGCTAAATATTTCAGTTTTTAACTTTTAACTTTTAAGGTAGTTAAAAAAAAAATTATGAATAAATACTTTATTGACCAAGCAAAAATAAAGCACAACTAAATGAATTAGACTTGAGTCCATCTCTATCTAAAGCTTAGACAATTTGAGACTACAGGGATGGGCATTAGTCCAGTCCAAGACAAAAAAGCAGGTCACTGTAGTAAAAGTGGCCTTTTTTGTAAACTTGGGCCCATACGAAGCAACCTCAAATTATTGCAGTAGACAAACCGAGAAATATGTTCCAATTTTCACCAAAAGGGTCCCTCGTGATTATCCTGACACGACCTGACTCCTGAGTGACTCGTAGAGTCACAGTAAAAATCTCAGTTGTAAATATCGAAAATCCAACGGCCTGGATAAGTTCTGATCCAAATAGAGATCACTCCAAGTGGGACCCAAAACACGTCACTAGGCTGTAGCAAAGGCAAAGCAAAGCACGGCGTTCGAATCGGACTATTCCAATCAATCTACGAGTCTTTTGAGTCTGGAAAAGAAATATGCTTTCATGCTTAAAGAATATTCCTTCTCTTTCTTTCTTTATGACCAAAGACCATTACTCGTTTCTCTCCGATTTTCTAAAACCTTGTCCCTCACCTATCCATTCATCTCTAGCCACATCCCATAATTACGCTTGTCCTCGCATGTATTATTGATTCTTTATTAACACACATACATGCTCTTTTTCTCTCTCACTCCCTCTTTCGTAACAGTTTCATCATGTAAACTAAAAATGGTGGGACTCTCGTGAACCAAAGTACCAAAAGAAACTGCCTCCACCAACCCCATTTTTATAGAGTTCGAAATTCATCAAACACTCGAACAAATAAAATAATATACTTTTTTTTTTTAAATTAAGGAAAAAAAATGTGTGCCCAGGCTCAGGCCGCTGACAGTTCCCAATACGAGGAGCAAGAACAAGTTATCGATAAGGTCGAGGTTTTCAAGATCAAAGGCAAAGACAAACGTGGCCACAAGATCCTTCGTATCATCGGAAAATCCTTCCCTGGTAAATAACATCGTTATTTTAATATTGTCTATTTGTTTGTGTCTGTGTTTGTATTTTTTTTATTAAATGTTTGTTTTGGTTTTGTTTAATTATAGGTCGGTGTGCGAGTGTGGAAACGGTGAAGAAGTATTTGGAGGAGAAGGTGTATCCGAAATTGGAGAAGAAGCCATTTTCGGTGGTGTACGTGCACACCGGAGTACAAAGGAGCGAGAATTTTCCGGGAATCTCAGCCCTACGATCAATCTACGATGGGATTCCGATGGAGGTGAAAGACAATCTACAGACTGTGTATTTTGTGCATCCAGACCTTCAAGCTAGGCTCTTCTTCGCCACCTTTGGTCGCTTTCTCTTCACCGGAGGGTAATAACCACATACATATTCATTATAAACTACAATATTATTTTAACTTATCAATTAATTTTTGGTATAAATAAGATTTTAACCTTAGATTTCTTATTCAATAAGCTAACTTTTTTAATAAAAAATATCACAACTTTGGGATAACATTGCTTTCATTTTTCACATAGACACGTTAATAGCCAAATACCATCTAATCTAATCGCAATAGATTAGTATATTAGATTAATAATAAGTGGTGGGCGGTGCATGTAATCGATGTTTATTTGTTTTGTTTTTGTTTTTGTTTTGTGTGTGAGTTAGGTTGTACGGGAAGCTAAAGTACGTGGCGAGGCTTGATTTGTTGTGGGAGCATGTGAGGAGGAACGAGATAGAGATCCCAGAGTATGTGAACGATCATGATGAAGATTTGGAGTACCGTCCGATGATGGATTATGGGTTGGAGAGCGATCATCCGAGGGTGTATGGTATTGGTGGTGCACCCGCGGTCGATTCGCCTGTGTCAATGTACTCTATGAGGTGCATCTCATAAGATATAATAAATTTACTACAACATGGGTGCCTCTTATGTGAATGTGTGAATGTGAATTATAAAGATAGACTTTTCTTTCTCTGTTTGGTTTTGGCTATAATGGGCCTGGTTTTGTAAATATGGTGGCTAGGGTGGTCAAATTTATCTGGCACTAAACAAGAAATTTAAGATCTTAATTGATTTTGTTTCTCAAATTTTTCAATGGCTCGATAAGATAAGTTTGGCAGCTAATTTCGATATAGAATCAATCTTATCGTATCGTATGCGTGCTAATTAGCTTGATCGAATTTGGATCTAAATTTTTGCTAACAGGATAAGATGATCTTGGCAACTAATTTCGATTTTGAATCAATCTTGTCCTTGGCAACTATCGAATTAGGCCATTCTTGGTCCCTATAAGGCCCATTATACCGAATAAAATGGGCCATGCTACCTGTCTTTTGATCTTGGTCAGTAAAAAAAGCTCAGAAGAATGCTAACTTCGCAGCCCACAAGCCTTGCTAGTTGGTCTCTCAGGTCAGGACTCTTTTGGGCCAACCGAAGTTTCTCCCCTAATTGTTCAAGATAGAACTATTTCTCATGTATGCAATTGATTGAATTCACACACATGTAAGGGCCACATATTGCCATTGGATACGGGAGATAATTCTTCCAAACCACCCATTGCTAAAACTATGTACTAAAAGTGTTTGGGTTCTATATGTTAGACACAAAAAACTTGATAAAATTTTTCACATCTATCAATATGAGAGATTATTAGCGATAAGTAAAAAATATAATGTCAGTAGTAGGTTCAGATGAGAATTAATAAAAATTTGCTAATTTAATTGCTGTGAAATTTTTTTGTGCAGATAGTATTGCTCTAGAGGGAATGGTTTGTGAGATTATCACGTTATTGTATTCCCATAATACCTAATAATAATTTGACTAAGGAAATGATAATGGTTGTAAACAATATCACTCTCCCATGGAATAAATTCCAAGCATATGAAGTTCCTTATGTGAGGGGAATATTATATGCAACTGTTAATTAAAATTGTAAATCATGACTTAAACCTTAATCATAGATGAAGCCGGGGGGTCAAGTCAACAAAAAAATTAAAATTAAAAATACAAATACTTATATACTTTTATTTTGTTCCCTTCCAATCATACTTATTGTAGGGTCGAAATTTGATAGCGCTAGGCAATAACTTCTCGTATTATGAGCCCAACAAATCCCCAACAATGAATTTGTAGAGAATGGATTAAACAGCTGGGCTGGATATGGATTTAGCAACGGTTCATGCAAACGAAACAGGGCAAAAGATACTCAAGCTAGTATTCAATAGAAGTCTCTTTGATCCGGAAAGACCTTGTATTTTTCCAATTAGTAAAAAAAAAATCCTCCCTTGGTAAGACCTGTTTTCTTTATATATATACACATTTTTCCTTCATCTTCACCGCACACTTGTCCCTCATCTAAGCGTCTACTTGAGTATTAGTCACATCAGAAGTTTGCTTTAACCTGCAGTGAGTGGTAGTGGCTGAGGTTTCACTGTTCAGGTGTCTTCTCCACATAAATGCGGCCAGGAAAGTTGCTGCAGTGCATTAAATGCGGTGATGGCAGCTTTATTTGTAAGATACTCCAGGATATCACCGCGCTTAGGAGCGCCCAAAGCTAACTCTCCACTGAGGAATCTTCCACTTGATCAAGTTCTTTGGAGGTCTGACGAGCGGAACCTCTTCGGACATGAAGTTTTATTTAAATTGGGCCATAGGCCCAACATATGGCGTTGGGCCTTCTCACCCACACTTATATAATTGTAATTTGATTTTTTTTTTTTATATAATATATATTTATAATGTATTTATGGGCTATATACTTTTTTTATATCATAATAATCACAACACTTTTATCTTTTTATATGTAAAAAAAAAAGAAAGAAAGTCTTTTATATTTTATTGTTAAATAAAGTTCAAAACCTACAAAAAGACAATGAAGGTAAAGGAAAAATAAATAAATAAATAAATAAAGAAGACAAGGAGAAAAGAAAGAAAAAAATTCTTTAAGTGATATATGCAAAATTTTAAAAGAAATAAATTATTAATTAATAAAGAGTTTGAGGTTCTATTTTTATATATATATATATATAAACTAGTCCATAGGTAATAAGAGGCTGTTTAGTACTAGTGTTTAAACAACAATTTTAAAGATTTTAGTAACAAAAACACTTCTGATATATATTTTTATAACACTTAAACATGTCGCCCTAATTATCTAAAGTTTGGCTTGTGTTCGGAGTCCGGTGGTTAATTGTAACTGAACACGTTACGATACAGAGAAGTGTCCACTCCAGTTGTCACTGAACAAGTTAGGATACGGACACGTGTCCAGTGACAACTGGAGTGGGCATAGCAACGTGCCCCCACAAGCTCCACCCAACTGTCTAAAGTTATAATTTCAGAGCTCAGAGTCTCACTCTCACAGTCAAGTAAAAACGGAAATCCGTACGCCAGTGTCGTCTCGTCGCGACAAAACCGAAACCCTACCTTGAGCTTCTTCCAACGGAAAAGGTAAATACTTTGAGCAATTTTTTTGTATTGTTTCATTTTGTAGTTTATAATTTCAAAATCAAGCTCATTCAATCCCTATTGGTTGTAATTCTAATGCACAATTATATTCCATTTTCGTCTTTTTGAAAATTCGAGCTGCATTCACACCTTTCTCCTGTTTCGCTTTTTTTTTTCTTTCAAAAAGTTAATATTTGAATTATTTCATCTTTGCAAGTCTGCCATTTTGTTGATTCATTTAGTGAAAGAGAATGATTTTTCTTGTTAATTTGTTATTTGAGCTCTGAAAAATTGCAATAGGATTATGTCCAGTTATATGATTTTTGACAAAATAGAATAAGGGAAAAGAATACATATATATGACCCGGACTAATTTGATGAGAATTCATAGCTGACCCCAAAAATTTGGAACTAAAGCTTGGTTGTAGTTGTAGAAAGGCGGAGAAGAATGCATATGAACTATGCCATTAGTCTGTTGCAATTCATAGCGGACCCTGTAGTTTTGGGACTAATGCTTTGTTGTTGTTGATGATGATGATTAAGTGCTTTTTTTTTAACTACTCCACTTTGTAAATTCAAGATTTGTTTAATTTGCTAATGCTGCAATTCTTATGGTTGCATTTGGATGTGAGGATGTAAAATCAAGAGATTTGAGTAGCAGCTTTCGGTCCAAATTGTTTGATATGAAATTCACTAATATATGATTGTTTTGAGATTTTTTTTTTTTTTTTTTTTTTTTTTTTGGGATGAATGAGCAAAACCTTTACCAAGCTACTGAGGGGGAAGAGCTTTTTAAGTACTGAGAATGAAATTCCCCAAAGTCAGCAGCAAACTCTTCTATTCAACATAGAATTACAATGTTTTCTTCAGAACTAATTCTCCCTTGGTGAATTACTGCATTCCTTTGCTGCCAAATATGATAAACAGCAGACCGTAAAGCTATTCTGCATATTATAGACATGAGGCTTTTTTCCTTTCAATTGAGCCTGTCCCCAAGCTATAATGTCGTCTCAATGGGACTTAGGATACTTGACAAGGTATCAGCACATGTTATTGTTCCAGATCCCTTTGGGAAAAAGGGCATTCAAAGAAGAGATCTGCTTGCTAATCTGCATCTGCATATGGGACAGTGAGAGCATCAGCACCGAAGCCCCACTGCAACTGAAACTATAATGTTCTAGATTGTTTTGAGTTATAGTTTAAACTTTCAAATCACTCATGGTATGAATTTGAAATAACATCACGCCCTTTCAAACCTGCACTTAGTCAATGAATTTCATTAATACAAAAAACTTGTACTTTTTCATATAATTATTACGTGGTATATGGGCCATATAATTATTATTTGTTCAACATGTGGCACTTCATAATTATCATCTGATGATTATCGATATATTTGACAGAGATGGTTTTCTTGTGCTGGGCTCGTCCATCTCCTCAAGAACAGAAGGCCTGCATCAACAAGTATGAGAACTTCAATTTGACTAAAGTCTTCTGTCAATGAAATGAAATCTTTATTGTTAGATTTTCTAATCTAAACTGATGTCTGATGTTTATCATTAGGTCAGGTGCATTCAACTATGACACTAAATTCAGAGGAGCTACTGCTAAGCCCCTGTCTTGCCTCCAAGAAGATAAAGAGCTCTCAAAAGATGGTTTCTTACTAAACCATGCGCGTGTGTTAGTTGGCTCCGGTCTTGAGACTTTTGAGAAGGGTAAAAGCGCTCTACAAACTTGGAGGTGCGTGGAATTTTTTTATATTTTTAGAGGTAGAAAATTTTAATTAGGGAAATCCAGATTCTAAGATTAATATGATTATTGCAGGCATTTTGGATTGGATTGGGCATTTGTTGATTCTAAAACTCCAATTCAGAATGGAGTCAAGTTCTGTGTTTGTCTCAAGGAGTTTCTCCCATGGATGATGATGCCACTTCAGGTTGTGTACGTAAATGACAAGAGAAAGGCTAACAAGGCCATGATGTCATTTGGTTTCGGAAGCGGTACCCTTCAAGGTCACCTACTGGTTTGTGCCTTTTCATCTGTTACTCATATTTTATAGCTATGAACCTTTAAGGTTGTTTCCATACATTTCTGTTTCCATATTTTTGGAAATAGAGATCAGAATTTAGGTTGGCAGGAATGGTTTTAACAATGGTTGTGACTGGATGACTTGAGCTTTATTTTCCTAATAATATTTTCATAAGAGTTGCCAGTGGTCCTTGGATCAGGAGGCCCCTTTTTCCAAGTAGTTTCTCTCTCTCTCTCTCTTGTTTGCTCACTATTTGTTTTAATGTTTGGCTCTTTTGAAGATTTGTTCTATATCTTAGACATGATTTATCATCATGTCTGTGGAGATCTAATCATTTATTTATTCATTTTTGGCTCTGATGCTCCAAAACATCAACCATTTCTAATTGTGTGTTGGACTGCCGAACACTTCCTTGAAACTTCTTTAAAATAGAATTATTTGTTATTACATGTTAGACCATAACATAACCAAGTTGGCATGGTATATATGTGATAGTTTGGTTGAAAGCTCCTGCACTTGCTTTGGTGTATCTAATCTTGCAAATTCAAGCTCTTGCAATTGCGTGGCATATATAAATGTGATAGTTTTATCTGAAAATCCATGACTTCCGTTGTCTCTGCATCATCTGGACATGCTAATGAAGTAATCTGCTGCAGTTGATCTATATATGTGGGAGTTTTTCTATTCATTCTATTCATACTACATGGCATATCCTAAGAGCTGGTCAATTTTTATTTTTATTTTCATTTTTTAAAGTCCTGAGGTTAGATTTTTTTTTTCCCTTTTTTTCAATAAAGTCTCTGTTTTAAATTCTTGCATGTGATTTTTCACCTTGTTTAACACTTCTATTAATTTTTGTTGTGTTAAACTTGCTTGAATTTGATGAACCCTTGCTCACACTAATACGTGTCATGGAAATTTGGTGGATTACAGGCTGGGGAAGAACGTTTTTCCATTGAGTTAGACGAGAACAACCAAGTGTGGTATGAAATACTTTCCTTCTCAAAACCTGCCCACTTTTTGTCATTTATTGGGTATCCATATGTAATGCTAAGGCAAAAGTATTTTGCTCATCAATCTACCCATGCAGTTCTGAAACATATGACTGCTTCACAATCCTAATGTAAAAGCAAATGTAAATGAAAACTTGTCTTACAAAGACTTCATGTGTTCTTCACTTATATTATTCTAGCAAACTATGCCATTTTCCTGTGTTGATGCATCATGATGATTGTTGATAACCCACTTTACATCCCTTGATTTTCGTAAAAATTATTTGTAGAGAATCATTTTAACACAACGACGTCATTACAAAAACACTAGCAAACTGTATTTTATCGAGGTCAAATATAGGCTACAAGGCTTAAGAACCTTAAGAAAAATACTGTTTTCCTCAAAACAGGACTATAATTTCGGTGAAGCTTAAAACTGTTTTGGCAGGTGGGAAATAAAAGGAAAGCAGAAAAATGAAGGGAAAAAGAAAAGGAAGGTATAGCTTATGCTACATGCTGTAAACAACAGCAAACAGGACCTAAAGCTTATCAACTTGAAAAATGAAAAATAAAAGAAGAAATTTGGTACTCTGCAAACAAATCAGGGATATTCTTTGCACTATATTTTGTCCAATCAAACTGATTACGCAAGTAGACATGCTCACCCCTTCTTCAAAAGTATTTCTACATCATGATTATTGTGGAATTATGGTAAGGAGTAAGGATTAATCATTCTGACAACTCTTAGTGCATCTACACAAAGCTCTTAGACTTGTTGGGAGGTTCTTTGGAGATGTTTGCATAACTGGATGATAGGAAGATGAGATGTGGAAGTTAATTGGGCAGTCATATGGGCTGAGGGGGAATAGTTTGAGAGGTGTATCACAAAACTTGCTTGGGCTGTTACTATCATATTTGGAGAGCAAAGGATGAAATAGGCCATGGGGGTTGTTGGAGTGAAAGGGGAATCTGTAAAGCATTAGATGTAGGATGTTGCTGCATAAGAAAAAAAGTAAGAGTTCCATCCAAAATAAAGTTTTGTGTTGCCTTTGGAGATTGAATTTCCCCTGTTTTAGGATGTATTTGCTGTTTGTTGGGGTGAGAGTTAAAGCTGTGGGTTTCTTTTGTTGCTACTTTATTTTTCTTTTTTGATTTGGGTCTGAAATATAGCTCTTGATTGTTTGGGTTGATCCGTACTGTTCGCCTTTTGTCCGAATAAAATTTTCTCATTCACCAAAATGAAAAAAAAGACTTAAGAGGTTCTCAGAAGCACAGGAGGATTCAAAATGTTCTTATAGCTTAATCTTTTATCAGACTCTTTCATCTTATGTATTTCAAACAATATCAAGCCTTTGCGTTTGCCCTGCTAGAGGAGCCTTACTGGCTTACCATGTTTGGAGCATGGTTCAGCATCTAAGCCTGAGCATTTGGGTGAGCAACATATGCCATTAACAATGCCAGTTATAAATTTACAGAACGGCTATATTTTTTTTTTTGTTGCCAACAAATTCAGCCATTTATTTCTCAATCAATACCATAGACCTGATAAAATTGGGTTCCTTCAAAACATTTTGTTTGTTATTAGATTCTGCATTTTTAATTTTAGAAGACATACAAGAGCTTCAGCCTTGCAGTTCCATAATTCATCAATTTGAACTTTGAACTTCTCCTGGAAAGAGAGTTTGCCAAGAAGATGGTCAAATTGTAAAAGGATCCCCCAATTATAACCTCTCCAATTATCACCACTGAAGAAAAAAGATATGCTTATCTGCTCTTCAATTTAGTATTTATACAAACTATTTTAATTCTCCCATTGTACCATACGCATGATCCTCCTAACCAATACAATTAAGCCATTGTGAGTTTCAGTGAGAATGGATTTCATAAATTGATAAGTAATAAGTTCTTTTTTTTTTTTTTTTGTTGGGAGAACCACATAAGTATAACCATACTCTTATTGTAATGAACAATTTCTCCAGTCCGTCATATATGTCTTGAACATTTCCACCACTAATTTGCTGGATCAGTTGGACTACCAAAAACATGAACAAATAAATAAAAAGGCTAGGCCATGAGTAGATTTGTGAGAAAGATCTATTTCTGCACAAGCTTTAATATTTTACAGCCTGCGCAACATCTCCATTGAAATCAAATTTTCAATCAACATGGATTATCAAATGACAAGAATCAACCACTGTGTCAGGCTGAAACCTGATTAATATCACAATCAATAAACAAAGTGACACAGGAGACATCACAAATAAAGCTAAATTCATAAAAGACACACCAACATAGAGCAGCTCAAGGGCACTACTATCTCATGCTAAATTAATTTAAAAAGACACCCACCAAGTAAAAATTTACTTAAACTCAACATTTAGATGAAGATTTTGAGCTGAGCCAAGATGGGGGAGGCCAAAATAGATGACACCGGTCTTGGAAATCTACAATCTTGCCAGTCTTCTGATTCTCAAAGTAGAAGACACCAATGTCATTTTCATCAGTGAAGTAAATGCAATTCCCTTTACATCCAGAGAATTCTGTAGCTGAAACAGAGAAGGAACTGTCTTTACCCAAAAAAAAAAAATTTGATCACCCAAATTCTTGATCATAACCCAACGACCCCACTCTTGGTCCAGCTTATAAACTTCGATATTAACTGTCTTAGGACAAAGACGGTATCTACGGAGATCGTGGTCAAACCTCCTCTCTCTATCAAAGAACCTATCAACAACGTAGAGCTCTCCACATGAGTCCACCAAATGCTTCTGGTTTCCCAAACCACAAAGTGGAGGCGAAAATTGTATCAGCTTCATTGATGAATCAATCCATGAAACTGTTCTCAATCTATCAACAACATAGGATTGTCCCTCGTATACAGTAATGTCATCATAGTAGAAGTTGTGATCATCTACAAAGGTCCAATTCTTGTCTCCATATTTCACATACCCCAACTTTCCTTCATGAAATAGCCCGAAAATCAATTTATCTTCAACACAACTAGTCCACGCAGAGTTAGGAAACAACACAAGTTTATTCACACCAGCAATATCCATGCCATTACTATGTTGAAGTTTATATGCTTTGCCTACCTCGACAACTCGAAAATCCAATAAGTTGATCACTTTTATAAAAGACTCTTGGAGAAACCTGATCTGGAGGCTTGAAAGTGGATCCAAAAGACGTACTCGATCAGGTTCAAACTCTTCCACCTTGACCAACCAGCTCTTTGATGAACTTGTTGAAAGGTTTGGATTATCATTGGGTGGCTCAAGACGGAAGATGGTACTCTCAGAGAGAAAGGCTTCGACTCCAGCTGGGTTAATGGGGTAAGGAAAAGGGAGAGGCAAAGGAGATATCTCACGTAGTGGAGGGATAGAGGATCGACATGAAGCACAGACGCTGCGAAATCTTACAGCATCGATGCGAGCTTGGACGGTTTTTCTGATTAAAGGTAAGAGTTCCACTCGACCTCTCTCTCACCCATATTTTCGTTGCTTGACTTAGAGAATGATAGGCAGATAGAGAGTTAGCCTTAAGACACAACAACCAACGTTACATTTTCTATGAATGAATAACAAAATGGTATATCTTAATCTATGGATTGGGCCGTGATGCATTAGGCCTGGAGGGTTTGTACTTTGTGTTATAATTTTCATTCTATATCCTTAATTTTGATGGGCCGGATTTTCATGTTTTCATCTTGGGGTATATGTTTTCGTATCAGACATATGGGACCAGATAGGACTAAAGTAGACTGAATAAGACCAAAGTAGACATAATGGACTGAATAGAACCCAAATGGGCCGAATAAGACTGAATCGACCAAATAAAACCAGAGTGGCTCATGGACTGAATAGAACTGAAGTAGATTGAATAGGACTGAATAAGTCCAAAGTGGAAAAAATGGACCCAATAAGACCGAAGTGGACCGATTAGGACCAAGGTTGACCAAATAGGACCGAATAAGACCAAAGTGCATAGAGTGGACCAAACAAAACTGCATTGAACTGGATTTGACCGAATAAGACTAAAGTGGATTGAATAGGACCGAAGTGGATTGAATAGAACCGAATAAGACTAAAGTGGATTGAATGGACAAAATAGGTCGAGGTGGTCCGCGTAGGACCAAATAGAATCAATGTGGACCGAATAGGATCGAAGTGAACCAAAGTCAACTGAAAAGGATTGAATATAACCAAGGTGGACCAAATAGACTGAATATGACCAAAGTGAACCAGAAATTTTTATTATTATTTATTTTTTAATAAATATTAGGCTTTAGATACCCAAAGTATATTATTTTAGTAATAAATATTTCCTAAGTAATATAAAAAAGTATTATCAAATGTTCAAATTTTATTGCATTTTTTTTAACCTATGCTACTATTTTTATTTATTTTTACATATATGTTACATGCATGACTCTAATGAAATATGCAGGATTTTTATTAATAAGTAAATTAGACTATAAAATAAAATGTAAAAAGTTAATCTATAGTGTACTTATTCAATATTTTGATACCAATTGAAAAAGAACCACCCAACTTTGCCAATAGTCTTTTGTATTAAATTTTAGCTATATAATTAATTTTTTAGAAAAAAAACAAAAGATTTCAATCTACATAATTTTGTGAATTTCACGACTTTCACATGACAAAATATTTTGTCAACACTTCTAAAATGCTTGAATCTACAAAAGATGCCCTTAAAAATTAGAGAGGAAAAAAGACAGGGCTAGTAATAATCAATAATTGCATCAACCAATAAACAGCAGCTTAAGTAAATTTTATTGGAAATATTCACTAATAAATCAAAAAGAAGTTCCATTAAAAGATTTTGGAAACAAAATTTTCCCCCCATGTTGAACTCAAATGGCTTTTCAATTTTCATACACATCTTAAGTGAGATATGAGAACTAGATGTGTTGTTTTGGTTCCAGTATAAGCTTAGTGTATCACCAAATATTTACTAGTCCCTTTCAACCTGAGTCTTTCTCTTATCAGATTTGCCCATTGAGAAAAGAGTGAGCAAACAATGGGGCTAAAATTTTTTGGGGCATGCGTTTATAACTTCATTGTTTCCTGCTAAAAATATGAAATGAACCCACCCTATCCATCGTAATGTCTTTACATAAATTTATGGGTAGGACTAATTTCACATTCACAATTAGGTCAAGATCTCACCCGTTCTCACAATCGGATTGTAATTGAAATATGTTATGCATGATCTATTTCCTTCTTTTCGTTTGATGATATGCAAATGGTTAAGTTTTTTTTTTTTTTGAGGGAAAAAAAGAAGAAGAAGAAGATGCTGAGGTACCAAAGCCTAAGTTTATTAATTGCAAGTTTGGCAAACCATAAAACAAAATTAAACATAGATGGCAGCTGTAAGGTCTACAAAACCATGCTTTGCCCATTCCATGTACCATAGCATTCCAATTCTGCAACAGGCCCCAAATATGTACAAGTATTAATGTAAAGACTCGAGAGAAATTCTGTTTAATTATTCAGCAACCGTAACTTACATTTATTCATAAAAAGAGCCACTCAGTTCTTGCCTCAATAAATGGATTCTGTGTTTCCTTACTAATTGTGAGTGGTGACACATGCCCTCTTGCACATTTGATACCCAAAACCCAATTTGGCGTTTTCCACCTACCTTATTACGTAACAGTAACACTCAACACACCGCATATAAATTTCTATGACAAACAAGCACTTCAAAATTTGTCCAGACCTCTGCTACAATGGCAAGGCAAAAGGATACCAAATATTCTTCTGGCCAACATAAATTGATTCACACCCCTGACTATTTTGCAAATTGCAATGACCTGCTCATCAATTTGGTTACCAAACAAATGTAATAACTTTAAAGAACTTGTTCTCATTTGCTAAATTAGCTCCAATAGCTAAAAATCATTAAGTTAAAACTCATTATCACAAAAGCACTACAGCCTAAAGTTCTAATTCTTACAGCAATCCCAATCCGGCTCTTAATCTAAATTACATTCCTCATATATACCTACCCAATTCAGTAAATGAGTTGTACTTTCTGAAAATACTAGCTCATGGGTAGATCAAAGCAATATTCAACACATGATCAAGCTTATATCTATTTAACAAGGATTATTGAAGTTTGAGTTTGTGATCATACAAACCACCACAATGGGCTGCTATATGATTAAAACTTACAATCATCGAAAGTATCTGTTACAGCAAGCAAATAGGGGCATATAACAATGAAACAAAATACACCATTAGATTAAAAAGTTTCACAACATTAATTTCATACTTACATAGGCCTAAAGCAAATTTGGGAGAGGCCAAGATGGATGACTGTCATCGAAATATGATAAATATCCAACGCTATTATCTTCCAAACTGAAAACTCGATTTTCATTTTGATCAGTGAAGTAAATGCAATTCCTTTTATACCCAGAAAGCTCTTTAGCCATAACCGAGAAGCAACAATCATTACCCAAAACAAAAGCCCGATCGCCCAAGCTTTCCTTCAATTCCCATCGACCCCACTCTTCATCAAACCTATACACTTTGAAACCAATCGATTCGGCACAATCTTCACCACCCATATAAAACGCATCATTCTCTACCCTCCTCCTTTCCCTGTCAAGGTACCTATCAACAACATAGAGAGCTCCACAAGACTCCACCAAATGCTTCTGGCTACCCAACCCACAAAGCGGAGGCAAAAATTGAACCAACTTCAATGACGAATGATCGATCCATGAAACGATTCCCAAACTATTAATCACGTAGAATTGGCCCTTATACACAATGATATCATCATAATCAAAACTCTTACGATCTACGAGGATCAATTTCTCGTCCCCAGATTTTGCAAAGCCTAACTTTCCGTCATTAAAGATAACAAAAGCGGCAGAGGCGTTTACATTAGTCCAAGGAGAATTGGGAAACATAACTACCTTATTCACTCCAAAAATAGAGATGTCACAGACACTGAAGACTTGTTCGATTTCATTAGCGGATGTGGATGATCCAGCTCTAACTTGATATCTAAGCGTATATGCTTTAGTTAACTCTACGACTCGAAAGTCAAATAAGTTCAAAGTCTTATTGGGGTACCTGGAACGACGGTTGGAGATTGGATCAAATAAACGAAACTTGCCTCCTGAGTTTGAGTCTTGTTCGACTTTGATCAACCAAGACTTATTCGAAGAAGTCGAAGAGGGATTTAGCCTTTGTAGACGATAGATAGTGCTTTGGCAGAGATAAGCCGGAGTTCGAATTGGAATTGGAGCTGGATAAGGGGAAGGGAATATGAGAGGGAATCGAGGAGAGTAGGAGTGAAAGAGAGGGATAGAAGAGCGCCACGTGTTGCAGACGCTGCGGAATCGAACAATATCGATGCGGGTGTCGAGGTTTTTGCCGATCGTTGGTAACAGTTCCTTGGGAAGTTCCGACCACTCCGCTCTCTCTCCATCATCCATATCTTTGTTCTTGGTTGACTTGTCTTAAGTCTTAAACCAGATCTTTGTTATATTCCCAATTAAAACAGAAAGTGATAAATAACCAACAAAAAAAAAAAAAGCAATAATTCAAATTTATTAAAATAATAAAAATTATGTCCCTAAAAAAATACCTCTAATTGAAAAAAAAAAAAAAAAAAAAACCATCACGCCCAGGCCCTAGAAAATCAAAAGAAAAAAAGAAAAGAAAAAGACACAACATTATTGCCTAGAAGAAAAAAAAAAAAAATGAAAATACACTTTTTGTTTCTACATTTTGGGCCGATTCAATTTTGGTCTCTAAATTGATTCTACTACTAATGTAGTCCCTAAAAAAAGAAAATCGATTTTATTTTGGTCCTTACCGTCAATTCACTAACGAAAACTTTTTACGTGACAGACGGAGTGCATAGGTGGTATGTTAGATGCTGACATGACTAATAAAGTAATATTAAAAATAGCACGCTAGCAAGGTGAAATGTTAGAAAAGAGAAAAAAAAAAAATTTTTGATTCTTTAATTTTCTGGGCAAGGCGAGATGATTGACTGGAAAGAACACATGTTCTAGTTCTTCTAAAAAAAAAAAAAAATTAATTCTTTTCTTTTCTTAAGGTTTAAAAAAATTATTTCATTAATTGTTTTTTAATTTTCTAAGATGGCATTTTATGCTGACGTGCTATTTTTAATATTATTTTATTAGTCACGTCTGCATCTAACATGTAGGAGGTTTTCGTTAGTGGGTTGACGACAGGGACCAAAATAAAATTGATTTTCTTTGTTTAGGGACTACATTAGTAGCAATATCAATTTAGGGACAAAAATAGGAATTGGCCAAAAATGTAAGAACTAAAAGTGTATTTTCGCCAAAAAAAAAAAAAAAAAAAAGCACGCCCATGCCTAGAAAATCAAAAGAAAAAAAAAAAGAAGAGGCAACGTTGCCTATAAAAAAAAAGAAAAAGAAAAAAGAAAAATGGCAACATTACCGCTCAGGGAAGAAGAAAAAAAATAAAATAAAGGCAACTTAAAGAAGCCCATGTGCACATGCACATGAGCATTTTTGTCAATCAAGAAAAAATTCATCTGTACTCAATTTTCTCTCCATTTTGGAGAGAAAACATTTTGGTGGATCTGAGGAGAAAACACTTGGATCCTACCATTTATTTTTATTCATTTCTACCCAACTAAACACACTCCAAAAAAGTTTTTCTTCCCATTTTCTCTCCAAAGTTTTCTATCCACCCTGTTTCATCTCCAAACAAACACACCTTAAGGGTGCCACAATTATGTGTGGAATTACTATCACCTCAAGGGTCCACTGTCACGTCAAGAATGCGCGATAGTATTATAATAAATTAAATTATTTATATTTGTTATTTGAAAGTGTGTTAAATTTTGTAAATTTTTTCCCCAAGTAAACAAAATGCATTTTATAATTTACATTCAATTTTATATAAGGCGAAATATTTTGTAAATAATGTGATGTGTGGTTAGAATTTGTTTCTAGTACTCATTCAAATGGTTCATTCTCTCTATATATTTTGAATGGTCTAAAAATGAAATATAATAAATTTATCACTTATATTAGAAAAAAAATACAAGACTTTAATGACATTAAAAAAAATGTAATATTATCATTAACCTACCAAAATTATGTTGAAAATGTAACATAATTGTCAATGAAGCAACTCCTCTTTCTACACAAACATTTCCTTCCAAAGTATCACCAAAGTGGAGCGAAATGAATTGAATTGGACCTTAAATGGACCAAAATAGACTAAAGGGATTAAACTGGACCAAAATGGACCTAAGTAGACTGAACTGGACCGAAGTGAATTGAATGGACCGAAATACTATATTAACATGGCTCAATAGAAGAGTAGTAAAAATATATACTATGCTTCAACTTTTATGTATTATAGATAGCTAAGAGACTCTTGCATTTTATGTATTTCGAACAATATCAAGCCTTTTGCCTTTGCCCTACTTGAGGAGGCCTTATTGGATTAAGACATAGGCTTTGTTTAGTTGGGGGATTAAAATGTGAGGTGGTTATTTTCATATATTTTTTGACAAATTATGAGGTAAATCACATTATCTTAAGTCAGACATACTAAAGTGTTTTTTTTTTTTTTTTAATTAAAAGATCTAATCTCTAATTCTTATCATTGATCTTCTCCAAAAAAAAAAAAAAAAAAAATCTTACAATTTAAAATTTTTAAGGAAATAACTTTTGGATGCTTACAATGTTTAACTATTGCATTCATTTTATGATTGTGGACATGCATGCAGTATTGATTTATGTTTTCCCTGGTAATACTAATGTTCATTACTTTGGAATTAAAAAAATTCTCTCAATTGAAGCATATACCTCAGTGTGATCTCATTCTTAAGAAATCCTGCAACTTAATTCAATCACGTTAACTAATATACATAAACAAATAGAATGATTTTGTACAATCCAATATGAATTAAATCATATTACCTTAGTTAGCTTAATTAAACTTATCTAATTATCTTGAGGAAAAAAAAAAAAAAAAAAAAAACTTAAACTTATTTCTTATATCTTATTCTGAGTTCAATTTGGCTATGATATGTTGCATTTCAATCCAGCATACTCCTTAATTGTACATAAATATGATAGAAATAATATTCAGATAAATACAACAGGGAATCAACTAGGAATTTCTTTTGTACTTAAAAAAAAATTCTTAAATGCATACTACAAATACCACTGTTATAATAATTCTTAAGTACTTAAATATTCACTATTAGCTCTTTTAGCTACATAATCAAATTTTTTCTCTTAAAGTGGGCATAATTTTACTCTTAAATTATTCCTAAGAGGCATATATATTTTTATAGTAACTAAAAAGTCTTTTTTTTTTTTAGGGGAGGGGGGTGGAAGTAACCTAAAAGGCAAGAGTTAAAACAATTAATTTACGTACAGTTTCCCTTATGGTATAATTGGGGGAAAAAGTCGTTCCCTACCTATATATTTCTTCTATCTAATTGAAAAAACAAAAAACCATAAAATTCTCATTTATGAAGGAAAGTCTCAAATTTTTCATAAACTTATGTGGTAGCCTAAAAGTTCTTTATTCAGACTTATTATTATGTTACCACATTGGAATTGATGATTTTTTTATTTTTATTTTTTATTTTATAAGAACATGTGTGTGTGTGTGTGTATATATCCTCACATTAGCTTTGCAATTTACCAGTTATAAATACAATTTTCAATTACCAAAACATACAAAGTCTTTTCCTCTTCCCTAACCTTCCCCTCCCTCAACACTTATGTATTGTATATACCTATTCCCCTTCCCCTACATAATTTTTATATTTATATATGTTCTCTATTAATCTCTCTTAAAACCAATAAGCTTAGTATTTGTGATGGAAATTTTTTTAATTATCACTACATGTTTGTTTTTGATATCTACTATCAAAGGTACCTCTCTCTCTCTCTCTCTCTCTCTCTCTCTCATTTCGATTTCTCTATAATCTTGATCTTCTATTTGTTAAAATTTAGAAATTGTGTTTGACTTCATCTTGCTTGGTTCTTTTTCATAATCATTGGTTTATATGCTGTGAGTTGGCCTAATGCTGAAGACCTGGGAGATATCAAACAATATACATTTGCTACATGAAAATTATAGAAATCAAGATTATTAATATATACAAAAACAAATATGGACATATATAAACAATTATACCATGAATGCGTTTACTTTCTCCTACCACTTTTATGTTATTCATTGATTGACTAAGGTCAACTACACATTTAGCTTCCTTAGTTTTTCACATTTTTTAAATTGTATGGAAAGGAAAATAAAAATCAATATCTGTTTTGGGGAGAAAATTTTTTGTAATAGCTGATTCTCATATATGAGTTTAGTGATTATGAAAATATAAATTGTCATAACTTTGTTTAACAGTTCTTATGTGATAAAATAGAAACAAAGTTTGAATAAATTGCTCATTAACTTCACAAAAAAAATGCAAAATAATGTTAGCTTTCATATGAAACCTTCAAGATTCATTTTTATGTTCTAATAAAAATTATACATTTTCCATTTTTTAATTGTGTTTGTGTTTTGATGTATATCTCACTATATTATAACGTATTACAAATATTGTCATATATAATAATTGAAAGTAAAATGCAACATGTTTCTTTGTCAAAAAAAAAAAAAAAATTATACAAAAAATCAAGATATAGACTTCTTTACTTGCATAAAATATATTATATATATTACAATGTAATCACATTATTGTGTGATGAGTTTGAGACTATTACTTGTAATTCTCAACTATTATTCTCATTCTTTACTTGGCAAAAAAAAATATGATGTCAAATTTTCCCAATCAATATGCGGGTCTGCGACTAGTTTATTCATAAAAGGAGGCACTCACTTTTTGAGTCAATAAATGGATTATGTGTTTCCTTACCAATGGTGAGTGGTGACACATTGCCCTCTTGCACATTTGATACCCAAAACCCAATTTGGCCTTTTCCAGCTACCTTATTAGGTAATAGTAACACTCAACACATCGCATATAAAAAATTTCAATGACAAACAAGCACTTCAAAATTTGTCTGGACCTCTGCTACAATGGCAAGGCAAAAGGATACAAATATCCTTGCCAACATAAACTGATTTACGCCCGAATATTTTGCAAATTGCAATGACCTGCTCATCAATTTGGTTACCAAACAGATGTAATAACTTTAAAGTACTTGTTCTAATTTGCTAAATTAGCTCCAATAGCTAAAAATCATTTAAGTTAAAACTCATTATCACAAAAGCACTACAGCCTAAAGTTCAATTTCTTACAGCAATCCCAATCGGGCTCTTAATCTAAACGACATTCCTCATATATACCTACCCAATTCAGTAAACGAGTTGTACTTTCGGAAAAATACTAGCTCATGGGTAGATCAAAGCAATATTTAACACATGATCAAGCTTACATCTATTTAACAAGGATTATTGAAGTTTGAGTTTGTGATCATATATACTAACCACCACAACGGACTGCTTTATGTTTAAAACTTACAATCATTGAAAGTATCTGTTACAGCAAGCAAATAGGGGCACATAATAATGAAACCAAACACACCATTAGATTAAAAAGTTTCACAACATTACTTTCATACTTACATAGGCCTAAAGCAAATTTGGGAGAGGCCAGGATGGATGACTGTCCTAGAAATATGATAAATATCCAACGCTATTATCTTCCAAATTGAAAACTTGAGTTACATTTTGATCAGTGAAGTAAATGCAATTCCTTTTATACCCAGAAAGCTCTTTAGCCATAACCGAGAAACAACAATCATTACCCAAAACAAAAGCTCGATCGCCCAAGCTTTCCTTCAACTCCCATCGACCCCACTCTTCATCAAACCTATACACTTTGAAACCAATCGATTTGTCAAGGTACCTATCAACAACATAGAGAGCTCCACAAGACTCCAACAAATGCTTCTGGCTACCCAACCCACAAAGCGGAGGCAAAAATTGAACCAACTTCAATGACGAATGATCGATCCATGAAACGATTCCCAAACTATTAATCACGTAGAATTGGCCCTTATACACAATGATATCATCATAATCAAAACTCTTACGATCTACGAGGATCAATTTATCGTCCCCAGATTTTGCAAAGCCTAACTTTCCGTCATTAAAGATAACAAAAGCGGCAGAGGCGTTTACATTAGTCAAAGGAGAATTGGGAAACATAACTACCTTATTCACTCCAAAAATAGAGATGTCACAGACACTGAGGACTTGTTCGATTTCATTAGTGGATGTGGATGATCCAGCTCTAACTTGATATCTAAGCTTATATGCTTTAGTTAACTCTACGACTCGAAAGTCAAATAAGTTCAAAGTCTTATTGGGGTACCTGGTACGACGGTTGGAGATTGGATCAAATAAACGAAACTTGCCTCCTGAGTCTGAGTTTTGTTCAACTTTGATCAACCAAGCCTTATTCGAAGAAGTCGAGGAGGGATTTAGACTTTGTAGTCGATAGATAGTGCTTTGGCAGAGATAAGCCGGAGTTCGAAGTGGAGTTGGAGCTGGATAAGGGGAAGGGAATATGAGAGGGAATCGAGGAGAGTTGGAATGAAAGAGAGGGATAGAAGAGCGCCACGTGTTGCAGACACTGCGGAATCGAACAATATCGAAGCGGGTGTCGAGGTTTTTGCCGATCGTTGGTAACAGTTCCTTGGGAAGTTCCGACCACTCCACTCTCTCTCCATCATCCATATCTTTGTTCTTGGTTGACTTGACTTAAACCAGAGATCTTCATTCTATAATAAAAGACAGACCCAAGTTGCCAAGGAATTGACGAAAAAAAAAAAAAAAAAAAAAAACCAACGTTTTCACAACTAAAGTGATGATGTGGAATCGACGGTCACCTTTAAGGTGCCACAAATATGTGGAAATGAAGACTCTTTGTCAAATCCGGATTCTCTTTGTGCTAAAGTCTTTAAAACTAGATACTATACAAATAGAGACATTTTAAAATCAAAGTTGGGGTGCAATCCTTCATATACTTGGAGGAGTATTTTTAAGGGTCTGGAAGTGATCCGAAAGGGTACCCGTTGGAGAGTAGGCAATGAAAAGCTCATTCATATTTGGGAGGACAAGTGGCTCCCCACCCCCAACAACTTATAAGGTAATATCTCCTCCTAGGCTTTTTGATGATTTCCTATGGTTTTGGCCTCAATTGATGAGAACACTGAAGGTTGATACTCTGAAGTCTTTATTCTTCCCTTTTGAGGTTGAAACGATTCTCAATATTCCGCTGAGCTTTAGTCTTCCAGAGGATAAAATAATTTGAGTGAGAAACAAAAGGGGGGATTTTTTAGTGAAAAGTGCGTACTATGTGGCCTTTACTATGATAAACTCATCAGATAGTGGTGAGAGCTCTCATGGTGATCCTAGAACTCCTCTTTGGAAGCGGATTTGGCACTTAAAAATCTCCCCAAAAATAAGAATTTTCACATGGAAAACTTGTGTTAATGCCTTGCCAACTCTGTTAAATTTAAGGAAGAGAGGGGTGAATACAGATGGAATGTGCCCCATGTATGGTCTGGAGGCTGAATCTATTTTCCATGCTCTCTTCAAATGTGGTGGTGTAAAGGAAATATGAGACCAATGGAAGGAGTGTCCAATTGTTATTGGGGTTAAAAATCTGGATTTTTCTAATTTGGCGTTAAAACTAGTAGATGTAGGAACTCCTAGAGACATGGAGTTGTTGGTCGTGGTAGCTTGGGCAATTTGGCATAGTAGGAATTTGAGAGTGATTGAGGTGGTCAGTCAGGGGGCTGAGCAAGTCTGGAATCATGCAGTTAATATGCTCTTTGATTATAAAGAAGCTGTGAAGTTTTGTCTGCTAGGTCCTTCGTCCTGTGAGGTTAGCTGGAAAAAGCCTCAAGTTGGATTTTTCAAGATAAATACTGATGGGGCAATTGCAAATGATGGAAGGCGATCAAGCATAGGTGTGATTATAAGGGACTCTAGAGGAGAGGCTGTTGCTGCTCTTTGTAGAGTTCTCCCAGGTAGCTTCTCTGTGGATGAGACTAAAGCTCTAGCAATCGAAGCGGGGATCCTGCTTGCAAAGGAAATGGACCTGAATCAAATTGTTGTCAAATCGGATTCGCTCTCAGTAGTTCAAAGATTTTAGAGGAAATATAGGCCATATTGTCTTCGGTATTCTGGGTTTCCTTGATGGGTTTAGCAATTGGCAAATCTGACACCTGAAAAGGGATTTCAATAGTGTTGCGCATGAGTTGGCCCATTTTGCTAAATGTAATGATATTAACCAGGTGTGGAGAGGTGTGTCCCCTCTTGTTGTGAAAAATCTAATACACTTGGACCATTTGTAACTGGGCTGCTCTTTGTTCATTGTTGTAATTCAATTTCTGGTCTAATGAAAGTTTCTCTCTTATCAAAAAAAAAAAAATGTGGAATAATTATTAAGCAAAAAAATATGTGGAATCATTGTTACGTAAAGGTTGCATGGTGGTATTGTTGTATAATATTTTAGACTTTCTAAATTAAGCTATTTATATATGTTATTTGAAAATGTGTTAAATTTTGTAAATTTTTTTCCTTAAGTAAACATAATGCATTTTATAATTTATATTCAATTTTATATAAGGCAAAATATTTTATAAATAATGTGATGTGTGGTTGGAATTCGTTTTTAGTATTCATTCAAATAGTTCATTCTCTATATATTTTGAATGGTCTAAAAATGAAATATAATAAATTTATCACTTATATTTTTTTTTGAGAAAAATTTATCACTTATATTAGAAAAAAAAAATACAAGATTTTCATGACATAAGAAAAATGTAATTTTATCAAGAACCTACCAAAATTATATTGAAAATGTAACATAATTGTTAATGAAACAACTTCTCTTTCTACACAAACCTTTCCTTCCAAAGCATCACCAAAGTGGAGTGAAATGGACTAAATTGGACCTTGAATGGACCAAAATAGACCAAAGGAACTGGACTGGACTGAAGGATCAAACTGGACTGAAATGGACTTAAGTGGACTAAACTTGACCGAAGTGAATTGAATAGATTGAAATACTATATTGATGTGGCTCAATAAAAGAGTAGCAACAATATATACTACGTTTTAACTTTTATGTATTATATATAGATAGCTAAGAGACTCTTGCATTTTATGTATTTCGAACAATATCAAGCCTTTTGCTTTTGCCCTACTAGAGGAGGCCTTATTGGATTAAGACAAAGGCTTTGTTTAGCTGGCTGATTATAAAGTGAGGGATAAGAAAGATTTAGTATTTTCGTATGTGTATTTGGTTGAGAGGATGAAAAAGTGGAGAGAAAGAAAACATTTTTGTTTGGTTGAGAAGAAAAATAAGAGAGAAAATGTAATCTGTTTAAATTTATTTTTATGTCCTTATCACCATAATTTAAAAAAATCGGATTGGACCGGACAATTGAACCAGTTCAATTGAGAACCAAACCTAGAATTGGGCTGGCCAAAATAAGGAAAACGGCAAAAAACCGACCAAAATCAGGAAAGACTCGTAAAAACCGGGATTTGGTCTCTTTTTTGGATATTTGACTGTTCATGTTTTTAAAACTATGCTTTATCATATGAAAAAAAAAATTAATAGATTAAAACATTGTTGTAAGTAAATAATTATAATTATAATTATATATATATAAATTAAATTAAAAAATAAAATAAAAAACGCCACACACAAGTGGGAGGAGATAGGGGTAGATTTTTCATCCCTCAAGAATCACCCCAACCTTACAACATGGCTCATTGTCTAGCCCCTAGGTGAGCAACATCTGCTATTAATAATGCCAATTCTTATCAGTTTATAGTGCAGCTAAATTTTCTTTTGATCCAACAACTACAGCCATTTCTTACTCAATAGTCAATACCCAATACCAATCAATATCGGGTTCCTTCAAAATATTTCGTTTGTTATTACACTCAGCATAATTAGTTTTAAAGCAAAAGAACTTCAGTCTTCTAGACATAGTTTTGAACCATTCCATAATTCATCAAAACTTCTCCTAGAAAGAAAGCTTTGCCAAGACGATTGTCAAATTGCAAAAGGATCCCCAACAAAGAACGAACCTCTCTAATTATCGCCACTCAAGAAAAGGTCGGCTTATCTGCTCTATGATTTACGATTCTATACGGAGTCTTCAGTCCTATTGTATTGAATAATTTCTCAAAGCCATTATATATATCGTTACATTTCCAGTCATTACACATATCTTTACATTTCAACCACTACTTATGTAGATCATTTGGACTTCCAAAAACATGAATAAGTAAATAAAAAGGCTAGGCCATAAGTATATTTGAGAGAATTTCAAATTCTGCACAAGACAAGCTTTAAGATACTGCAGTCCTGCTCAACTTCTCCATTGAAATCAGTTTTTCAATTAACATAGATGATTGAATAATTCTGAGACAAATTGATAATCAGCCACTATGACAGGCTGATATATGATTAAAATTAAAATCACTGAACAAACTGACATAGGAGACATCACAAGTAAAGCCGAATTCATAAAAAGTCAACAACAACAACATTATTATATAGCAATTCAAGGGCACTAATATCCCATGCTAAATTAATTTAAAAACACAATCACCTTGTAAATTTACTTACACCCAGCATTTAGATGAACGCAGATTTTGAGCTGAGCCAAGATGGGGGAGGACAAAATATAGGACACTGGTCTTTGTAATCTACAATCATGCAAATTCTCTGATTCTCTACGTAGAAGACACCAATGTCATTTCCATCAGTGAAGTAAATGCTATTCCCTTTACATTCAGAGAATTCTCTTGCTGAAACAGAGAAGGAACAGTCATTACCCAAGATAAAAACTCGATCACCCAAGTTCTTGACCATAACCCAACAACCCCACTCTTGGTCCAGCTTATAAACTTTGAAAGTAACTGTCTTAGGACAAACACTGTAACTAGGGAACAGATCAAAGTGCCATCTTCCCCCCTCTCTATCAAATTCAAAGTACCTATCAACAATATAGAGTTCTCCACATGACTCCACCAAATGCTTCTGGTTTCCCAAACCACAAAATGGAGGCGAAAATTGTATCAACTTCATTGATGAATTAATCCATGAAACTGTTCCCAATCTATCAACAACATAGGATTGTCCCTTGTATACAATAATGTCATCATAGTCAAAGTTGTGATCATCTACAAGGGTCCATTTCTCATCTCCATGTTTCACATACCCCAACTTTCCTTCATTTAATAACGCGAAAATCAGTGTCTTCAACACAACTAGTCCATGCAGAGTTAGGAAACAAAACTAGTTTATTCACACCAGCAATAGGCATGCCACTACTATATTGAAGTTCATATGCTTTGCTTACCTCGACAACTCGAAAATCCAATAAGTTAATCACTTTTGGAAAAGGGTCTGGGAGAAACCTGATATGGAGGCTTGAAAGTGGATTTAAAAGACGTGTTCGACCAGGTTCAAACTCTTCCACCCTGACCAACCAGCTATTTGATGAATATGTTGGAATCTTTGGATTATCATCATCATCGGGTAGCTCGAGACGGTAGATGGTACTTTGAGAGACAAAGGCTTGGTTTCTAGCTGATCTGACGGGGTAAGGAAGAGGGAGAGGCAAAGAAGGAGATACCTCACGTAGTGGAGGGATAGAGGATCGCCATGGAGCACAGATGCTGCGAAATCTTATAACATCGATGCGATCTTGGAAGGTTTTGCCGATTAAAAGCAAGAGTTCCATTGGAAGAGCAGACCACTCGACCTCTCTCCCATCCATATTTTCGTTGATTGACTTAGAAAATGACTTGGCAAGATAGAGAGAAGACCAAAACCAACGGCAAATTGGTATCTTAATATCTTAATCTATGGATTGGGCCGTGATGCCTTTAGTCCTGGAGGGTCTGTAATTTGTGCTGCAATATTCATATTACACTTCAGCCACAAAGTGACTTAACTGGATGTATCCTTAATTAATTTTGAGGGGCTGGATTCCTTATTTTTCATCTTGGGGTATATGGCTTCGTTCAATAACAACACTGCAACCAATTAGTTTTTTGAGATGTAAGGCCATAAATGAGTCAAGCTTCATCAAGTACTAAAATTTAAAACACAAGCCAACCTAGCTCAAACTCATCACCAAACTTAATTATATATTTAATTTTGATTCATTTTTTTTGCCCAACAAAGTCAAACTTGTTCACAAGTATGATTAACTCATTATGTCAGGAAAAAAAAAAAAAAACCCTCTTGTGCGTTCATGGTTGGAGAGTGTATCACCAAATATTTACTAGTCCCTCTCAACCGGGCTAGTCTTTCTCTTATGAGCTTTGCCCATTGAGAGGAGAATAGGCAAACAAAAGGCGTTAAAATTGTTTGGAGCATGCGTTTGTAACTTCATTGTTTCATGCTGAAAATTATCAAATGAACCCAATCTTTCCATCCTAATGTCCTTACCAAATTTTATGGGTAGGATTAAATTCACTTTCACTATTAGGTCAAGATCTCACCCATTCTCACAATCGGATTGTAATTAAAATCTGTTGTTCTGCATGATCTAATTTCTTCTTATGCTTTGATGATATGCAAATGGCTAAATTATAATGAAAGAGAGGAGGTACCAGAGCCTAATTTTATAAATTGCATGGTTCGGCAAGCCATAAAACAAAATTGGACATAGATGGCAGCTGTATGGTCTACAAAACCATGCTTTGCCCATGCCATGTACCATAGCAATCCAATTCCGCAACAAGCCCCAAATATGTATAAGTATTACTGTAAAGACTTCAAAGAAATTCTGTTTTTTAAGTATTCAGCAAATGTACCTTACATTTATTCATAAAAGGAAGCACTCACTTCCTGCCCCAATAAATGGATTCGGTGTTTCCTTACTAATGACGAGTGGTGACACATTGCCATCTTGCACATTTGGTACCCAAAAGGGCCAAAACCCAAATTTGGCTTTTTTCCAGCTACCATATTAGGTAACAGTAACACTTAACACACATAAATTTCAACGACAAACAAGCACTTCAAAATTTGTCTGGACCTCTGCAACAATGGCAAAGCAAAAAGATACCAAATATTCTGGCCATCATAAGCTGATTCACACCCCTGACTATTTTGCCATTACAAGGACTCGCAAATCAATTTGGTTACCAAACAGATGTAACAACTTCAAAGCACTTGTTCTAAGTTGCTAAATTAGCTCCAAAAGCTAAAATTTTGGGGCTAAAATTTTTTATGTTGAAACTCATTATCACAAAAACACTACAGCGTAAAGTTCTATTTCTTACAGCAATCCTAATCAGGCTCTTAATGTATACAACATTCCTCCATATATATACCCACCCAATTCAGTAAATGAGTTGTGCTTTCTAAAAAATAGTAAAATACTAGCTCATAAGCAGATCAAAGCAATATTCAACACATGATCAAGCTTTAATCTATTTAACAAGGATGACTGAAGTTTGAGTTTGTGATCATGCTAACCACCACAACAGGCTGCTATATGACTAAAACTTACAATCATCAAATTAAAGTATTTGTTACAGCAAGCAAATAGGGGCACATAACAATGAAACCAAACACACCATTAGATTAAAAATTTTAACAACATTAATTTCATACTTACATAGGCCTAAAACAAATTTGAGCGAAGCCAGGATGGATGGATATCCTGTAAATCTCCAAAGCTACTATCTTCCAAGTTGAAAACATGAGTTTCGTTTTGATCATTGAAGTAAATGCAATTCCTTTTATACCCAGAAAACTCTTCAGCCGAAATCGACAAACAACAATCATTACCCAAAACAAAAGCTCGATCACCCAAGCTTTTCTCCAACTCCCATCGACCCCACTCTTCATCCAGCTTATACACTTTGAAATCAACCACTTTGGGACCATCACAGTCTCTAAAATGCCGGTTGGTATGTTCTACCCTCCTCCTTTCTTTATTAAAGTATCTATCGACAACATAGAGAGCTCCACATGACTCCACCAAATGCTTCTGGCTACCCAACCCACATAGCGGAGGCAAAAATGGAACCAACTTCAATGACGAATTATCGACCCACGAAACGTTTCCCAATGTATCAATCACATAGAATTGGCCCTTATATACAATAATATCATCATACTCAACATCGTTATCATCTACAACGGTTAAACTCTCAGCCCCAGATTTTGCAAAGCCTAATGTTCCGGCACCAAAGATAACAAAAACGGCAGAGTCGTTTACATTAGTCCAAGGCGAATTGGGAAACATAACTACTTTAGTCACACAAAGAATAGAGCTGTCTCTGACAATAACGACTCGTTCGATTTCATTACTGGATGTGGTGGATCCAGCTCTAACTTTATATCTAAGCGTATATGCTTTAGTTAACTCGAAGACTCGAAAGTCTAATAAGTTTAAAGTCTTATTGGGGTACCTGGTACGACGGTTGGAGATTGGATCAAAGGAACGCAACTTGCCTCCTGAGTTTGAGTCTTGTTCGACTTTGACCAACCAAGCCTTATTCGAAGAAGTCGAGGGATTTAGTCTCTGCAGTCGATAGATAGTGCTTTCGCAGAGATAAGCCGGAGTTTGAGGTTGACTTGCTGAAGTGGGCAAGTAAGGGTTAGGGAATTTGAGAGGGAATCGAGGAGAGTTGTTGGACTTGGAGGGAATAGAGGAGCGCCACGAGTTGCAGACACTGCGGAATCGAACAATATCGATTCGGGTGTCGAGGCTTTTGCCGATCGTTGGTAACAGTTCCTTGGGAAGATCCGACCACTCCACTCTCTCTTCATCCATATCTTTGCTCTTTGTTGACTTGCTCCGTGACTTAACATCGAAGTAACAGACAATGATACCATCCACATCTCTATTTAATAAGGCATGGACCCCAAGGGAAAGTCTTTTGAGAAACTGTTGAAGTGGCTTTGATCTTAGGCATGATCTCATTCTCATGGGTAAAGAAAGTTTGAAGGAATCTCTTCCATTTACAAAGTGATAATTTATAAAATTATAAAGTTATATAACTAATTAAAAAAGTTATGTAATTAAAATTATACATTAATAATCTCTTAAACAGTCATATAATAGATCATAGGAAGATTTTTTTTTTTTTTTTAAATGTTTTGGAAATAAACTTTTTCCGAATCTTCATTGGCACTCACTACATGTTAATAATATTGTTTTTGCCTACTAGGCTACATTTTGTTTTTTCAATTTTGGTAGAATTTATCTCTATTTCTGTTGTCACATTATCCTTTGTTATATTCTACCATTCCTCCAAGTTTCCCTCTCTGATGTGGAGAAAAAGATACTACTTCCAAGTGTGTGAAAAAAACTTGGCCTCAAACATGTTTAGAACTATATTTTTTATTTGGTGATTGAAAAGATCATCCATGTGTAGAGGGCTGGCTCTTCCACTAAGCCAATTAGGTAATTGCCTAAGGCCCTCCAAGTGGAAGGGAGGCCCCAAAATTTTAGAAAATAAGGGATAGTAGGAAAAAAAAATTGGTTTAAGATGAATCTAAAAAATCCGGCACATCCTTTTGACCAAAAAACAAAATTTCTGTTATACCCAGTTAAACATTGGTAGCACCAAAAAAAATTTTGGTCTAAATACAATTAATTATCCCAAAAATAACATCATTATCCTCTAGACAAATCAAAATTCAACAAGATAAACTACAAATCCGGTCTAAGAAATTAACCACAAAACAATTAATAATCAAAACAAATAAAAAACCTCAAATCCCTAAAATTTTTACCGTTTCTCTTTCTCATTCTTGCTCTGCTTTTTTCTCTCAACTCTTACTCTCCGGCTCTCTCATTCTTTCTTTCCACTGTTGCTGGCTACCTGACTCAAGCTTCCTCCAATCTAAATCATCTGATCGCATCTAATTTGAAAACTCTGAGGAGTAAGGACTGCCAAGCCGACTGCCTTTTTATTTTTTTCACTGCTGCGTGCGTTTTGATTCTGCAAAATGGGTTTTGACTTTTGAGGTATAACTTATAAGGCTTGGCTTTCTCTAGTTTAGATTTGTTAAGATTGGGCTGTATATATTGAGTTATGGCTGGACGTTTCACGTTTGGGTCTTCAAGGTTTTTTTTTTTTTTTGGTTGTTGTTATAGGTGTAATAAGATTTGTTTTATGTTTTTTGCGGGTGGGTCTTATTAATAAGACTTGTGTGACCATCTTGGCATCTTCTTGGCTGGGCTGGGCTATGCTTAATTTTTTTTTTTTTTTTTAATTTTAATCTTGTGTTTATATATATAAATATATATAGTTATTGGTAATATAATGAATAAATATTTATTTATGCAGGTTGAGATTGCTAAAAACTTGTTATTATTCGGTGAAACTACAACAATACTTTTTATATAAATCAGGTTCTATTTCTCATTTGCTCTACACTTGAAAGTTATTTTTTATTTTAGTCTTTATAAATATATTGTTTGATTAGAAATGCCTACTAGAAAATATGCATCTAGATATGAAAAACTTAAAAAAAGAAAAAAAGAAGAAGAAAAATTAATTAAGTCTCAAAAAGGATCAATAGATAAATTTGTTATTAGTAATAAACAAAATATAACACAAAATTTAGATAAAAATATCACAGATGAGCAAGAAATTCATCAAAAAGAGTTAGAAGATAATGAAATGATACAATTGCAAGATAACAATGATGTTCAATTTTGCAATACAACAAATCTTGATAATGAACTTCAAAAGAATTTAGAAGAAAATGAAAATAATGATGAAAATGTCACAAATGAACAAGTTCACCATAATGATGTTCAACTAGAAGAAAATGAGAATAATAATGACATGTTGAATTATATTCCTTCAAATATTTATGATCCAGGTAATTGGGAAAATATTGACACAAAATTAAGAGATTTATTAGTAGAAAGAGGTCCAATTAGAGACAATGATATAATTTTTCCTAAAGGTGATGACACTAGACATTCTTCTACGATTCATTACACTCGAATATTATCAAATGAGAAGAAGCATGATAGAAAATGGCTAGTGTATTCAAAAGATATGGACCAAGTATTTTGTTTTTGGTACAAGTTGTTTGAGTCTAAACGTACTGGCCAACTATGTAATTAAGAAACTCAAGATTGGAAAAATATTAGTTCTAAAATTAGAAACCATGAAACAACTAGCGAGCATATTACTAACATGAACACTTGGCTAGATTTGAAAATGAGATTGTTAAAAAATAAAACAATAGATTTTAAATGAAATATATTGTAATATAAAAATATTAAATAAATATTAATTTAATACTATATATAATAGCAAAAGCCTTTAAGGAGGTGCTGCCACGTTAGGAAAAAAGTCCACTTAAAATGCTGCCACGTTTACAATTTATTCTTTAAGATACCATACGGTGCGTTTGGAGAGTCTTTGTCTTTATAAAAACACAAACCCAAACGATGTATTCCCAATTAAAAGTCAAACTCACTCTAACTTTAGTTTCTCCTCTTATGAATACTCTTAACACCGACTCTTGCGATATAGAGATAAAGGAGGAAAAAAAAAAAAAACCCTGTGATACAGAGAAGGAGACAGAGTTCGTACCCGCCACTGTTCGTTCCATTGCCAGAATTATACCACTAAAACAGGCTCCATTAACCTAAAGGTGCACGCAAGAATTGAGATACAGACATAGAGAGAACTACCACCAGTAAGTTTTTCTTTTTCTCATTCTTTCTTAGATCTGGGTATGGGTATGAAATATGATTTAGGTTTTGAGATTTCTGTTTCTTCTCTGCAACAGAGTGCAAACTTGCCCCCTTAGATTTTTGCCCCAAAGTCAGTTTAGAGTCACAAGAGAACAATTGTTATATCATTTGAAGATTCTTTTAATAACCGTTTGGAATAAGCTGATACAAAAGGAGAGAGGACGATAGAGAGACGAAAATTCTAAATAACCAATTCTGTCATAACCATTAAGGCCTCTGCCCATAAGTTCTGTTTTTAATTTTACAAATTGGGTTCTTTTAAGAAAATCATTTAGGTGTTATTTATGATTCGGGTATTTTGGTTTGATCAGTTATGATTTAGGTTTTTCAGTTAGGAGTAGTTTTGTTTAATTTATGTAAATAGACGAGTTAGATTTGGTTTTGATTAAGAGATTTTGGTTAGAAAAAAAATATTTTACTAGGAACTCTCGATATCAGACCATTCTTTCTTGGTAATTTTCAACTAATATCTTACCCTATTGTCTTCAATTAGGTTTGCTGTCAATTTAGGGATTTGAAATCATGGAAACAACCTAGAAGATCTAATTCTAAACTGGGATGCACGGACATGGCGCCAGAGGAGCCGCACTCACATTCGATGCGGCGACGCGCGAGGGACACTGCTGACTGCGCGTCGGGCCACATCCTGCCACGTGGTTTCCATGACTCGTGCTGACGCAGCTCAGATCGGGCCGTATCAGCCGAAACCGGCGAAACTGGCGAAATGGCTGGTTCAAGTCGAAACGGCTGAGTCAGGTTGAAATTAAAAAAAAAAAGGGTACAAAACGCACTGTTTGAACTTAACCTAAAACCCTGAAACTCTCTCACGCACTCTCACTTCATCCAAAGACTCCAAACACTCTCTCTCACTCTGTCACTCATCTCTCTTCTCTGTGCTCTTTGCGGTGTGCTTGGCTTCACTGAAATTCTGAATCACTCTCTATGGTGTGCTCTCTCTTCTCTGTGCTCTAGTAAGTAGTAACTAAATCTAAATCCTTACTATTTAACTTTATTCTGTATATTTCTCTTGAATTTTTACTCTATGTTTTTTACGATTTCTCTCTTTCAAATTGCTTAGAAATGAATTGGGTATCGGAAAATTTGTGTGCTTGCTGTGTTTTGTTGCTTGTTTTTTCGGTTCTTGTGGGAGTTAAAAGGTCTTGTTATTAATATGGCTGCTATGATTTACAAATTTTATCAGTTAGGATAATATATGATTCAGAAGTGATTTGTGAACTTGTCAATCTGTGATTTGTGAATCTTTGTTTCTTTTCAATCTTAGTTTTATTTATTTAATAGTTATTACTTATTACTCATTGTGCTTTGTGAATCTGTGAACTTGGGTTTGATTTATTATTAATTTATTTAGTTAATAGTTATTATTTGTAGGTTAAATTGAATCTATTGAATTTGCAATGGACGAAGTTACTAGCACAGAAACTTCACCTTCATCTAATCAAGAAGTGTCAAATGATGAATCTCCTCTTTGGCAGTATGTGACTAAAGTAGAAAAACCACCTGGTGCTACTGTTAAATTAGGTGGAAACACATACTTTAAGTGCAACTATTGTGGTATAGTTTATATGGGTTCCTATTCTAGGGTTAAGGCTCATTTGTTAAAAATTCCTGGCAAAGGTATTAAAGCATACCTTAAGACAACACCGAGCCATAGGCTGAAAATGTAGTGAATGCATGATCGAGTTGAGAATGATAAGCTAGAGGGAGAACAGAGAAGTCAAATTCCCTTACCCCCACTTCCCCCAGACTGTGGGCATGCTATACCTATTTCCCTATTTCGGAGATAGGAAGGGAGTGATAGTACAAATTCGGTTGATGGTAAGAGGAGGAAGGTGACTATGAATTCTCCTTTGGAGAAAGCATTCCAGAATAATGCTAGACATGATTTGAATAGCAGAATTGCTAGGATGTTTTACACCGGTGGGCTTCCATTTAACTTTGCAAGGAACCCATATTATCGTAGTTCCTATGCATATGCTGCTACCCATAACATTCCGGGTTATCTTCCTCTTGGATACAATGCCTTGAGAACAACACTTTTGCAAAAAGAAAGAGCTCATGTTGAAAGACTTTTGAAACCAATTAAGGACTCTTGGCTTGAAAATGGTGTAAGTATAGTTTCTGATGGATGGTCAGATCCACAAAGGAGGCCTTTTATTAATATTATGGCTGTATCAGATGGGGGTCCAATGTTTATAAAGGCAATTGATGGGTCAGGTGAGTTCAAAGATAAACATTATATTGTTGGGGTGTTGAACGATGCTATAAAAGAGATTGCACATGAAAAAGTTGTCCAAGTCATCACTAATAGTATGATGAAGTCTGCTGGAGCTCTTATTGAAGGTGAGTATCCTAAAATATTTTGGACACCTTGTGTTGTCCATACTCTCAATCTAGCTTTGAAGAATATTTGTGCAGCAAAAAACACTGAAAAGAATGAAATTACATATGAAGAATGTAGTTGGATTACACGTATTGCTGATGATGCATCCTCCATACGTGTTTTTATAATGAACCATTCAATGAGGTTGGCAATGTTTAATGAATTTTGTCCATTAAAACTGCTCCAAATTGATGATACTAGATTTGCTTCGACTGTTGTAATGCTGAAAAGGTCGAAGTTGATAAGATGCCTTCAAGTCATGGCTATTAGTGACCAATGGGCTTCTTATAGGGAGGATGATGTTGGAAAAGCTCAAAAAGTGAAAGATATGATTCTAAGTGATCTTTGGGGGGATAATATTGATTACATCCTTGAATTCACAGCATCTATTTATGATATACTACGAATAGCCGACACAGATAAGTCTTGTCTTCATCTTATGTATGAGATGTGAGATTCAATGATAGAAAAGGTGAAGGCAGTAATATATCGGCACGAAGGCTTGGAAGATGATCAGTATAGCTCATTTTAGGGTGTGATGTATAATATACTCATTGATCGATGAACTAAAAATTGTACACCACTACATTGCTTGGGTCATTCCTTAAATCCTAAGTAAGTACATTTATTTTCTATTTTCCTTAGCTCACCTTTTAGTAAAACACACGTTTCATCTATTTTTGTTTTTTAATCTTTAACTAGCTATTACTCCATTGAATAGCTTTCGGGGAATCCAAAATGCATCCCTCCACATCGGGATCATGAAATTTCTATGGAAAGAAGCAAGTGTTTGGATCGATACTTTAAAGATGAGAATGAATTAACAGTGGTGAAGTTTGAGTTTGCTACATTTTTAGGAGGGAGGTTTCCTTCACCAGATGCCTTGACAGAAAGGTGGGCCTTACAACCTTTGATTTGGTGGCAATACCATGGCTCTGCATTTCCAACTCTTCAAACCCTTGCTCTTAAACTTCTTGGACAACCTTGTTTATCCTCATGCGCTGAGAGAAATTGGAGCACATACAAATTCATTCATTCCTTAAAAAGAAACAAAATGGCTCCTGCACGTGCTGAGGATTTGGTATATGTGTATTCTAATCTTCGACTCTTGTCAAGACGCAATGAGAAGTATGTACATACAGCAATAAAGATGTGGGATATTGCAAGAGACTCTTGGAATGAGAGCGACATACATGGAGGAGCTGGATTTCTTGAGAATGTAGCCTTTACACTAGATGAGCCAAAGTTGGAGGCCATGGTTATCGGGAATGCTAACACTAGTGCTACTACTAGTAAAAGTGAAGTTCGAAGTGAAGCTATTGATCTTGAGGATGATGATGTTGGTGTTTAATTGTCTTGTTGATTATCTTTTATTTTGTTTTAGTTTCAAACTTGTGAGTTGTATTCTAATTTCCGAACATCATGGAATGTTTTAGTTTCAATCTTGTAGGTTGTATTTAATTTATGAACATCATGTTTTAGTTATTATCTAATATTGCTCTTAAATTTGGTATATGTTTATATAATGTGTAAAAGTATGCTTAGCAATATATTAAAAATATAAATAAAAATATTTTTAATAATTTTTTAATCGCCGAGTCCCGCTGCACCCGCACCCACCTTTTTCAAAAATTGTCAAGTCCCGCACCCGCACCCGCACCCGCACCCGCACCTACACCCAAGTCTCGAAACGTACTCGTGCTTCATAGATTCTAAATGAATTGTTATTAGGAATTTTTAGTTTCTGGGTTTTGTATCAAATTCTAACTGAATTATTATTAGGAATTTTCAGTTTCTGGATTTTGTTCCTTTGCTTTCATGAATTTTAGTTTCATATTTTGTTTTGTTTTGTGACTTGCTATCTGGGTCATTAAAGAAAAAGAAGGATTATTATATAATAAGAGAAAGCCAGTGGAGCATACACAGGTCAAGAAGGGAGAAGGTTTTTATGGTGATTGGCTTTTTAAATTGGCTTTTCGATTGGTATAACGTGGGTTTATTTTTTGTTTTTTACAAATCAATTTTTTTCCCTTCTGTTTTTCAATTCCCCTAAAACTATTCAAAGATTGCCCCTTAATTCTAATTTTGGTTTTGGTTTTAGTTGAGTGGAACCATGAAGGCAAGCGGATATAGAAGATGTCTATGAGACCAAATGTAAGAGAGAGTTTGAGACACAAGCAGCATGGCAAGCGTTGGAGATTTGTTGCCCATCCACAGAGATTCACTGTAAGTCATTATTTTAGGTATAGTCTAAAATTTCAATCCACTCTATGTTTGGTTTCCCCTAAGCAAAAAAGTTCAGAAAAAGAAAAGTTAAAGTTTTGTTTTTCCTTTCCCTTACGTACCAACGCTGGAATGAATATGGTTGCTTGGAGTTTAAAGTATTTGTTTTGATTTTTAATTTTTTTTGGGTATAGCTGAATTTGATTTTGATTTTGCCTTTTATTTTATTTTTTGGGTGGAAATTGTAATTGGATTAATGTTGATGAGTTTGCATACATAATTGCAGATGATAACAAACATTATGGCATGACATGGGTTGTTTATTGCACTATTTCACTGCTGTAAAAGACAAATCTATTTCACTGATCAATGTACAGAGAAAGAGTCTGTAATGCAATGAGAGAGAAATTTAATGGCCCTACCCCTACCTTCTCAGTCTTCTACCACTGTCATACTTTCAAAACCATTACCGGTAATTTTGTTCTATCTATTTATTTTTAAGTTCAGTGACAAATATGATATAGGAATTAATTTTGTTAGAGTTGCTTCTGTTTTTCATATTTATGTCTAATTTAGTTTTGTTTTGGGTATGTGGGTTAAATTATTAATATCTTCTGTAACAAAAACTGAAATGACTTTTCAATTTGTAACATTTGGCTTGATCTGCAACAGAAAACTCCTTTTAGCCTATTTTTCCCTAAAACCAAACACCCAAAAACCTTGAACCAAAGAGAGCCATAATAGGACCAACTGGTCATTAGTCACAACCACAACCACAACCACAACCCATCCAAGCATCTACAATGTCAACAATGACAAGAATAGAAGGTATGATAATAAATGATTTTGTTCTTTTGATTAAATCTATAGAGCCTAAAAGTTTAATGTTTTCACCTTACATTACACTTTGTATTAATGAGCATCCCGCTTAATCCTAGATTTACAAGTTGAATGATGTCACTTCTCATTAGATGGGGAGTTCATATGCTTATAGGTGGGCTTGGTAGGAAGCCAAGAAGGTGAGCAGCTAGGTGGATTAAAATTGTTTCTTTTTGAAACATTATTCAACGCTGTAGACAGTGAGGAATTCATACTTTAATGTAGCTATAGTCAAAAGATTTATAAAAAAAAAAATAAATAAAAAAATTCTTCTTTAGTTGAATTATTTTTAATTAGCCTTCTCTTATTATGATTTCTTGGGTATGTCATGTTTGTGTATTTTTAAAGCCATATTAAATGTTGTATACACAAAATTGATGTTTGAAGTGTAGTTATTGGAAATGGTTGCTGAACTTTTAGTTCTTTTAATAGTGATGATCTATGTGTTTGGTTTGATTGAACAGGAATGGCCAAAGAAAATTATGCAGTTTCTTTTCCAAAAATTGTTGAAACATAGTGATTGAACAGGAATAATTACTAGCAAAAATGTTTTCTCTATGTCATGCAACCATGTCGTTAATACAATTTTTTTTAATTTCATATAAAATGTTCATGAATAGTCTTTCAGTGGATTTTGTATATATATATATATATATATTTTATATAGTCCAGTATTAACAAATTTGTTTTAATTTCCTATTTTTGTAGTTAACTTGGAACTGTTTTCAATTGACAAGTAGAACATTAACAAATTTGTTATTTGTTCTTTATGAAATGTATACATGTTGATTGTGATTTTTATGTTGCAGAAGCTTACTTTATTTGCTGCAATTGACTAAAGTTGTTATATTGTAAAACTTAAAATGATTTCTCTTTTGGCCGAAATTGTTAAATTTCCTAAAGATTATAATATATGCCAGATATAATTGGCCAATATAGTTTGCTTTTGTATTTGTTAATTTTTTTAATGCTTAAATGATCAAAGATTGTAATACATTACAAATTATTGAAGGAGGCATTAATTTTCACTCATACATTTTTTAGGTCTATTGCCATTCTACAACACTACCTTAAAGTATAATAAATGTAATCCTTCACCAAGCCAATTGTGGGATTTATTACTTATCCTACCATGTGCACCAAACATGCTAACCTTTGTTGTTTAGCATTTGATATCAGAAATGTGCTTGAAACGTATTTTTTTGGCTTTGGATTATTTAAAAGATATCTAACTTAAATCTATCTTAATATATAGAGATAAAAGTAGAAGCTTTTTCCTGCAATTAAGGCTGTTGCAACATGTAGGAAACATTTGGCAAGGGAAAGTGCTCACTTGGTTTTAAACAAAGCTCTCTCTCAATGCAAGGTAATTTTTTATTTTTTATTTTGGCTTTCTTTTTTTTTTTTCTTTTTTATTTTATATAAATTTTTAGAAGAAAAACCAAAATCTTGCGATAACTATGATTTATGTTTGGCAGTTTAGGTATTTGTTTTGTTTTAATTTAGGCATTTTGGTCAAATTTCTATCTCGCTCTCTCTGTGCTTTACCATTAGAATTTCTCTGCCTTTATCTCATTTTTTTTCTTTGTATAAAGTTTATTTACGGTTATGGGCTCTCTTTCTATGTTTTTTTTTTTTTTTTTTATTTTATAATTTTAAATATATATATATATATATAAAAGAGTGGATCGGTGGGTTTTAATGATTAGGAGTGTAGATACTAAAAAATTATAGACATTAGAAATAGTATTTGGAGAAGATAAAGTATTCAAAGAGGATGATCGACATTGCTATGCTGAAACTTGGGAATATTGTGTTGCAGAGAAGAAACAGAACAAAGAACCCTCCCACCACTGACCTGCCGAAATTGCAAACAGTAAGTTTTCCTCTTTATTTTTCAATTTGTGCACTAAATATTATATTTTTTTTTTTCTATAATAGTTGGATTGGTTTGGATGTATATCTTTGGGTTATATGTGGCTTTGATTAAGGTATTTGCATTATGATGGTGGTGTATAGGTTAAAACACATAGGAATGGAATTAAAGTCGGTGACGTGACTAGCACAAGAAGCAGGTACACTCTACACCACTTAGCGGTGGCGCATCCCAAGTGGAAACTACATTACATCTCTTTGACTCACCAAACCCACCCTTCATCAAAGCCCTGCTGACTGCAGTGCTTAATATAAAACATTTTTAGCTAAAGTCCAATATTTCTTCTTTTCTTGGTTTGGATGGAATCAAATTTTTTTGGTAGTTATGGTTGTGACTCCTATTTTGGTAGTTAACTTGGGACTGTTTTCAATTGACAAGTAGAACATTTTAGATTTGTTATTTGTTCTTTGTGAGATGTATACATGTTGATTGTGATTTTTATGTTGCAGAAGCCATTAAGAGTAGGAAAGAATCCTTAAAATTGCTTCTAATATTGCTGCATTTGGATGATTTAAAAGTTATATAGGCATGGCTTTATGAATAAACTTGTGATTTTTTTTGTTGCTTTTGCATGTTTGAGCTTTTGACATCTGATTTTTTGAGTGAAGATAATAGGATTTTTCTCCTCAGTCTATGTGTGTGTTTAATTGTAATATATGTGTTCCAATTTTGGTATTATTCAATTATAATATATGGGCGTTGCATTGTGTTAATCTTATAGGAGTCTAACACTAATCATCTTGAATGCCATTTGAATTTTTGGTACATGTTAGTCTATTGGTTAAATATTTTTGTATTTTTAGCTTCTATTGAGAGATGATGTCTTTAGGAAATGTCTTTGAAATTCCTATCCACAATCTATCTTTTTTTGAGTTAGTTATTTTTTAAAGATGATGCTTATTCCTAAATTAGTTTATGATTCTTGATATGCAGATTATTTACAAATAGAATGTGCTATATATATATATATATATAGCACAAATATATGTTATTCCAAATGCTTGCTGAACATTGAGTTTACATTTTAAATTAGTTTAGTCTTGGTTCCGTGAGCATTCAACTTTACAGGCATTCCTTTTTTGCTTATACCTAAAATTTTGTACATGCATGTGTTTGCTGCACCCATACCCAGTTAGTGACAAATATATTGAATGATTTATGTTAATAATAATCCTTTGAAGTTTATAGAGTGCATCATAGTGCACCATTCTCTAATTTATGTTGATGTTACTTTGTTAGGTCTTAATTGCTATTAAGAGCCAGAGAGTAGTTGAGAAACTGCCAAAGACAAATAAGAAAATGGCTATTAATGAAGTTGGGAAGAGGGCAAAAATTGTCAATATCCTTATGCACCAAGAAATTTATGGAAAAGGATTGTGCTAAAAAGCATCAAGTAGATGCACATGGCTTAGGAAAGGGATCAGGTAGCTGCAGATTTCTCTATGAGATTTCGTAAATGTAACTTAGTACTACTATCTTTTATTTTTTTTATAGGGCGGTACAGTGATTGGTATTGATAAAACTCTATAATATAACTTTTACAAGAGTTTTAGTTTTTTATTTTTTTCCTACCCTAAGGTATATCTTTTGTCCGGTTTTTGTATTCTTGAAATTAATTGTCCTTTGTATAGTTTAAATTGGATTGTTATAGTAAGAATCCTGTAATCGTGACAAACATAGTTTGTATAATTGAGGTTCTTTGTATTTTCCTTATTCAGTATGTCTTCATTTGACCATATTTAATGCATAAACAGACCTTCAATTTTAAGGGAGTTTCTCATCATTTAAAATAATAATAATAATAAAGAAAAATAAATATAAGAGGGAAGTTTTTTTTTTTTTCTTTAAAAAAATCAGTATACTTCTTTAATTGTCTATGGAATTATCATAATATTTTTATGATATCATGATAATGTTTGATTGGCTAATGGAGTTAGCACAAAATTTTTGTATTAGGATCATGTTTTAGAGTTTGATAGATAATTAGTGAAACAACTAATATTCTACTAATAGAATTTTAGTATGATTTTACATATTTTTCTGTGAATAATAAAAAAATTTGCCCACACAGCGTGTGGGTCATTTACTAGTTTAATTAATATATAAGTATAAAAAATGCATAATTTTAGTTCTTACCTTAAGTCCCAAAATGTTTAGAGTTGGCCATGTATGTGTAACTATAGTCATATGATATTGTTAATGAGTTATGTGACTCATTTAAATATTGATAATTGCAACATAATGGATAGCTCTAAACATATTTAGAGTCAAACTTTGTTTGTGCAAACTCCTCATCCCACACATCACATAAACTCTTGCTGCATAAGTTGTTCCATTAGTGGTTTTAAATAAATAAATATATATATATATATATATATGTGTGTGTGTTTAATTTGTCACAATGGATGGAAAAATGAGTTTTTTTTTTTTTTTTTTTTTTTTTTTTTTTTTTTTTATAATAAATATTTTCCCCTTTATAATAATTACATATTCTCTTTGAGTATTGGTCAAAATTTCAGTTACTGCCCATCGAAAAAAAATTCAGTTACTGTGGTCCAACAATTCTCTTCTCAAAAAAATAGGAATGACAACCCAGGTTTAGGACAAAAACTGCCTTTCTAAATCTAAATATTATTTGTTTCTCAAAAAAAAAAAAAAAAAAAATCTAAATATTATTTTACATACCAAACCCTCGCATGTCCTATCATATCCATTTTTCCTTAAAAAAATAATAAACCCATACAAAATCCACTCATTTATCTTATCGTGAGCTAGTTTTTAGTTTTTTTTTTTTTTTGAGAAACCATAATCTAGTTAAATAGGTTGGATCTAGTCAATTTAGCTTAAAATTGAACGTCTAGAATACTCTTTAAAAAAAAAAAAAAATTTAATATTAGTAAGCAACGGAAGAGTAGATCGACTTGAGAGGGGCAAAATTTATAACTTACATGTATGTCTCCAGACAATTGTGAACCTACATACACACACATATATATATATATATATATATATTATACTGTGCACATTATATATAATACTAATGACCAATTTTTTTTTTTTTTTAAATGACACTCGTGTGAATACTAAGCAATATTTTAATGTTATAAATCCACATAAATATAACATATACATTATATTGTGTATATTTGTTAAAGTTTTTATAAAAACTATGTTGTAATTTTTTGCATTATCAAACTTCCACTTATAATTCTCATGTAATTATTTTTAGTTATTAAAGAAGCCTCAATACAACTTATATTAATTTTTGTTAAGGTTATAAAATGATTAAATTATAAAAAATTTTAAGACATTGTAAACATTATTCATCATGTAAATGTCAGGCACCACTGGGTGCCTCAATACCATCAGTGTCCCAATGCTCTAAAAAAGGTTCTCAACCATAAACTTGATTCTGAACTTAGGTTTTGGGGGCCTCAGAACTAATCAAACCAAATTTAGTTAGTTCAGGCATAGATTTTTAATCCAGACCCAACTCAAGCTGTAACACCAATAAATTCTTTTAAAGCGTATATGCACAACACTTTTTCATTAAAACAAGAATATTATCCAATTTCGTGGTTTCCCTTGATTTAATACCCCGTGACAAGGCTGCCAGAGGCTCAAGAGTAAAATAGTAAGTACACCAAGGCATTCGGAATAGGCGCACACACAACCACCTGCTAATAATTCAATGGATAACGATTACAAGCTTCATGTTATCCTAAAGAGGTATCCAATAAACAATATGGGACATCAATCAACAAAAATGCCAATTACACAGTGCAGGAATTAAAAGAGCTTTTTTCTGTTTCTGTTATAATTAACAGAAGATGAAGACCTTTTTCTGGCCATGAAGGAATTTGTTACGTACTAACAAACACTCTGAACTAGTAAAAGCTGAAGTACATGGATAGAGGATGGAGCAACTTTGAGCCATTTAAATATTGGCAATAATAATAAAAAACAATACGTTGAAACTGTTAATAATGTCTATTTAATAAAATCACAAATGTCTTCGATCTTCAGAACTGTACCCATGATCTCCAACCCGCTTTTTCACTTTACGACCAAAACCAAGGGCCAATAACCTAGGTTTTTAAGCCAGGCTTATGCAATGACTAAACTGAAGAAAGGTATATGAGACTACTAGAAGATGATGTTTATTTAGGTTGCCAATTAGCTCTAGCTCAAACGGTACCTCATCTTCTTGTAATAGGAAGGTGGAGGATGAGATCATTGGTTCAATATCTATAGAGTATTTCCAAGTGCACGTTGCATGTTTTGTTAAAACTATTAATAAACAAATTAAAATGTGGGGTGCAAGAGAGATCTTATGGAAAGACCACTGGTGAATATGTATAAGTTTTGAAATTTTAATAATAGATTTTTAGTTGGAGTAGGGTTTAAATTTTTAAAACTTAGATGCATGTTGCATGTTTTGTTAAAACATTTATTAAATAGATTAAAACGTGGGGTGCAAGAAAAATTCTATGGAACAGACCATTGGTGAATATATATAAGTTTGAAATAAATAAGTTATTGTCTCTGTGGGTGAGAAAGCCCGACGTCACAAAATGGGCCTGAGGCCCAGTTCAAATACGACTCAATGTCCGAAGAGATTAAATGTATCAATGGTCGGCCATCCTGCGGAAGCACAGCCCGTTGATTAAAAAACTCGGTCCGAAGACAACCCAATATGGCCGAAGAGATCCTACTTGAGGGAGCAGCCCAGAGCTTGATCGGGTAGCCGAGCTGAAGGTCTCCCTCCCAGGACAGAATTTCGAACACGTCTGACTGCGTAGCTATCACAAAATGTCTAGCCAAAAAAGCTGTCACCGCCACATTTAATGCATTACAGCAACTTTCCTGGCCGCATTTATGTGGAGAAGACATCTGAACAGTGCGTCTTCACCCACCACCACTCACTGCAGGTTAAAGCAGACGGCTGATGTGACTAGTACTCAAGTGGGTGTCTGGATGGAGGACAAGTGTGCGGTGGAGATGGGAAAAGGGGGTCTATATAATGGAAGCAAGTCTCGCAGAGTGAAGAAAAAGAAAATTGTATTTGACTGAGCATTTAAATAAAAACAAACTCTTCGGACTACAGGGGCTCATCTCGTAAAAGAACTTGACTCAATCTGCCTTTGTTATTAGTTTTTGTTCATCTGGACCGTTGCTAAATCCACCATTAGCCCATTTGTTTGGCCCATTCTCTACAAATTTATTGAGGGAAATTTGGAGGGCTCATCATATAAAAGTCTTGGTGCCTAGCCCAACAAATTTTGACCCTACAATTGGCGCCGTCTGTGGGAAACAGCTGGAGCAAAGGTGGAAGCAACACCTCGGAAGATGGCCGAACCAAGGCAACGACCAGCTGAATCCAGGTCGTCTAAGAACACCGATCCCTTTCTTCGTCTGGAGCGAAGGCAGAATCGTGAGGAAAGTGTGCACACCGCACGTAACGACCAAAACCAGTCGCATGGGGAGAGCCACATGTCTCATGCAGAGAAGAACGAAGGCATGCAAAGAGAAATAGACAGGCTCAAAAGGGAGTTGCGCCATGCAAAGAGGAAGCGTAGCCCCTCGTATTCTGATGAAGACCTTGAGGACGAAGGAGATGCTGGCTACAAACAGAAGCATCGGACACCGGCCAACGAATCCTTTACCTATGAAGAACTGCGTCATGATGGGAGGGGCTTTCAGGATCCCTTATTGAGGGGCGCAGGGAACGATGCCATGAGCAAAGCTCTAGATCAGATCTCCCGGTCTCCTTTTACACGAAATATCGAGGGTGCCAGACTTCCCAGACGTTTCCACCAACCCACATTCACCATCTACAATGGCAGAACCGACCCAGTGGAACACGTGAGTCATTTCAACCAGCGAATGGCAGTTCACTCCAGGGACGAGGCCCTGATGTGCAAAGTTTTTCCATCCAGTTTGGGACCAATAGCCATGAGATGGTTCGACAGTCTGAAGGCAAACACTATTAGCTCTTTCCAAGGGCTAACCCAGGCCTTTGGGTCTCGTTTCGTCACTTGCCGTAGGGTGCCCCAGTCCGTGGCCTCGCTGTTGTCTGTCAGCATGAAAGGGAACGAGACACTGAAGTCATATTCAGATAGATTCTGGGAAACATACAATGAGGTAGAGGAAGACTGTGAATCGATGGCTGTTAGCTCTTTTAAACTAGGCCTCCCCACTGAACATCCCTTGAGAACGTCTTTGACGCGCAAGCCTGCCACCAGCATACGCCAGTTGATGGACAGGATTGACAAGTACAAAAGGGTTGAGGAGGATCAGCAGCAGAGTAAGGGAAAGGAGAAGGTTATCCCTCAGGAGGGGAGGGATTTCAGGTCGGACAGACAGAATCACAATAGGCCGAGGAAGGACTGGGCCGGGCAAAGCACAGCGAACTTTCAGACGGTCAACGCAGTTTTTCGGGAACCAGTGCACCAAGTCCTGGATAAGATAAAAAACGAACCATTCTTCAAAAGGCCGAACAAGATGGTGGGAAACCCTGAAAGGCGCAACCACAATTTTTACTGTCATTATCACCTGGACCACGGCCACACCACTGAGGACTGCAGGAGCCTGTGGGATCATTTGGACCAGCTGGTTGGAGAGGGCAGGTTGAAGCACCTCCTACACCCCTCATATGGCCAAGGAAATCAAACCAGCACGGGGCCCAGAAGGGGTGATTTCGTAAAACCTCCTTTGGGAACGATCAATGTCATTTTTGCCGCACCAGGAAGAACAGGGTCTTGCCCATCTAGGATATTGTCAGTCGCTCGGATACCCTCGAATAAGGATAACAGAGAGCCGAAGAGGTCTAGGACAGACGTCCCGGTCTTGGGTTTTTCGGAGGAAGACAAAATAGGAACAATACAGCCGCATGATGATGCACTGGTAGTCACCCTGAGAATAGGAGGATACGACGTCAAAAGGGTGATGGTGGATGAGGGGAGCGCTGCAGAAATAATGTATCCAGATCTATATAGGGGGCTGAACCTGTCCCCCGAAGACTTGACTCCATACAGTTCACCTTTAGTCAGTTTCGATGGAAACGTAATCGTGCCGAAGGGGCAGATTAGACTGCCCGTGCAAACCGGTGCTGAGATTGTGGAGGTAGATTTCATAGTGGTGGATGCCTACTCACCCTACACCGCCATTGTAGGCAGACCTTGGCTTCATACCCTTGGGGCTGTGTCTTCCACCCTACACCAGAAGGTTAAGTACCCCTCTGAGGGGATAGTTGAAGAAATTCGAGGGGATCAGGCTATGTCCAGGCAATGTCTAGTGGCAGCCATCCAGCACGAACGGCATGCCGAGCCCTCAAATGGTGACAAGGGAAGTTTATAGCAATTAAGGTCTTCGGCGACGGAAACCGGAACATCGGCCGGAGAAGCAGAGTGCGAAAGCTTGACAAGAATAGTTGTTGATAATAATCCAGAGAAGTTCTTTCAGGTCGGATCTATGCTGCCTCCTCAGGAGAAGGGGGAGTTGATAGAGTTCCTCAGGGGGAACATTGATGTATTTGCATGGGATCCTGCGGAGGCCCCGGGGGTAAGCCCAGATTTCATTTGCCACCATCTAAACGTAGATCCCACCATCATCCCCAAGAAACAACCGCTCCGGCGGCCATCGAAGGAACACGCAGATGCAATCAGGGAAGAGGTAACGAAGCTCAAGCAGGCAGGGGCTATCAAGGAAATTTTTTACCCCGAATGGCTGGCCAACACAGTGGTGGTAAAAAAGAAAAGTGGGAAATGGCGGGTGTGCGTGGACTTCACTGATCTCAATAGAGCTTGTCCCAAGGATCCTTTTCCCATGCCGAAGATAGATCGACTAGTTGACGCTACCGTTGGGCACCCTCGGATGAGTTTCTTGGACGCCTTTCAAGGCTATCATCAGATACCTCTGGCACTAGCCGACCAGAGCAAAACGGCTTTCGTAACCCCCATAGGAAATTACCACTACAAGGTAATGCCGTTTGGCTTGAAGAATGCTGGAGCTACCTATCAGAGAATGATGACCAGGATGTTTGAACCACAGCTGGGCAAAAGCGTGGAGGTTTATATCGACGACATGGTGGTTAAAAGTAAGGTTATCACGGAACATATTGGGGACCTTCGGGACATCTTCGAGATTCTGAGGCGACACAGACTACGCTTGAATGCCTCCAAATGTTCGTTTGGCGTGGGGTCGGGCAAGTTCCTGGGGTATATGGTCACCCATAGGGGAATCGAAGTTAACCCCGACCAGATAAAGGCCATCAACGACTTGCAAGCCCCTCGGAACCCCAAGGAGATCCAGAAGCTGACTGGGATGACCGCTGCCCTTAACAGATTCATTTCCAGATCAGCCGATAGGTGTAGGCCTTTTTTCTCGTTAATCAATAAGTGGAAGGATTTCAAGTGGACGGAGGAATGTGCCGTTGCTTTCCAGCAACTTAAGGACTACTTGGCTAAACCTCCCATCATGTCCAGCCCCGAGCCAGATGAAATCCTGTTCGCCTACATCGCTGTGGCTCCTAGTGCTGTTAGCTTGGTGCTGATCCGAACAGACTGTGGCGTGCAGAAACCCGTCTATTATGTGAGCAAATCGCTGCAGGAAGCTGAGACTCGTTATTTGCCCCTAGAGAAGGCCATTCTAGCTGTCGTGATGGGTACTAAGAAACTGCCCCACTATTTTCAAGCTCATACCGTCATAGTCCTTACCCAGCTCCCACTTAGAACAATACTCCGAAGTGCGGATTACACAGGGAGAATCGCCAAGTGGGGGACGATGCTGGGGGCTTTTGATATTAAGTACATGCCCCGCACGTCGGTGAAGGGCCAGGTCCTTGCGGACTTGGTCGCGGAATTCACAGAGCCCCCGTTAGACGAAGTAACCCCAACATTGACCCCTGAGAATAGGACCGTTGGCATGGTCGCCTCACGGAGCCCCTTGCCCTGGGAGGTGTACGTTGATGGCGCATCAAACCAAAGGGGCTCTGGAGTGGGGCTTGTGCTGTTAACCCCAGAAAGAATTACCATCGAAAAAGCTTTAAGATTGAACTTCTCAGCAACGAATAATGAGGCAGAATATGAGGCTCTACTGATGGGGATGAGGATGGTACGAAGGTTAGGGGGAAAGTCGCTCGAGGTACTCTCGGACTCAAGATTAATCGTCGGTCAAGTACAGGGAGAATTTGAGGCTAAGGACGAGAGGATGCAGGGGTACTTGAGCCTAGTTAAGTCCTTGCAATCAGAGTTTGAATATTTTAACCTGCGGCGCATTCCCAGAAGTGGCAATACACACGCAGATTCATTGGCCACCCTCGCCACCTCTTCGGCACAGGCATTGCCAAGGGTTATCCTCATTGAGGATATGCAGGAGCCTACGGAAACAAGAAAAGAGTCACTCCAAGTCCACTGCGTCAGAGCCGACCCGTGCTGGATGGATCCCATCATCAAGTTCTTGAAGGATGATGTGTTGCCCGAAGGAAAAGAGGAAGCGGACAAAATACGAAGAAAGGCCACAAGGTTCTGGCTGTCCGAGGAACGGAAACTTTATAAACGTTCCTATTCGGGTCCGTACTTACTGTGCATGCGCCCTGAAGCGGCAGAGTCACTACTGGAAGAATTGCATGAAGGGATATGCGGAAGCCATACAGGAGGCAGGTCCTTGGCCCACCGGGCCATCACCCAGGGCTATTGGTGGCCGTGTATGCAGAGAGAGGCCCACGAATATGTAAAGAAGTGCGACCAATGCCAACGGTTTGCGCCAAACATACACCAGCCAGGTGGTAACCTTAATCCACTATCCAGCCCGTGGCCTTTTGCTCAATGGGGTCTGGACATCGTAGGCCCGTTCCCTAAGGCAGCGGGAAACAGGAAGTACTTGCTGGTCGGGACGGACTATTTCACCAAGTGGGTGGAAGCCGAACCTCTGGCAAATATCAGGGACGTAGATGTGAAGAAGTTCATTTGGAAAAATATCGTCACCAGATTTGGAGTCCCACGTACCCTCATCTCGGACAACGGGCTTCAGTTCGATAGCAAAGCTTTTAGAAGTTATTGCAATGAGTTGGGAATCACAAATAGATACTCCACTCCCGCCTACCCCCAGGGAAATGGGCAAGCCGAAGCTGTCAATAAAGTCATTGTTAACGGGCTAAAAAAGAGGCTGGATGATGCGAAGGGTAGATGGATAGAAGAACTACCCCACGTATTATAGGCATATAGGACTACGCCTCGTAGGTCCACTGGGGAGACCCCCTTTTCGATGACCTATGGAGCTGAAGCTGTTATACCTCTCGAGACCGGATTCCCTACCTACAGGACTAGCTATTTCAACCAAGCCGACAACGATGGACATCTGGAGAAGAGTTTGGATCTGATTGAGGAACGAAGGGAAAACGCAATGGTCCGATTGGCTCATTACCAGCAGAAACTCAAACAGGGCCATGATGCCAACGTGAGGTTGAGACCCCTTGAGCCTGGTGATCTGGTCCTGAGGAAGGTGGTAGGCAACGCAAAGAATCCAGCATGGGGAAAACTGGGGCCGAACTGGGAAGGTCCATATCGCATCACTTCAAAGGCGGGCATTGGGGCATACTTTCTAGAGGACCTGGACAATAATGTAGTACCTAGGCCGTGGAATGTAAATAACCTCAAAAGATACTACTATTAAATGAATTCTTCACTCAGCCATGATTGCATTTCTGTCAGGGTAGTTCTCTCAAGTGTTTAAACTTAAATCCAATCATGCCTGTAGTCCTCGGACCAGATGATTTGGGTTAGTTAACACTCCTTTACGTCTCTCAAGTGTTTAAACTTAAATCCAATCATGCCTGTAGTCCTCGGACCAGATGATTTGGGTTAGTTAACACCTTTACGTTTCTCTCAAGTGTTTAAACTTAAACCCAATCATGCCTGTAGTCCTCGGACCAGATGATTTGGGTTAGTTAACACTCCTTTACGTTCTCTCAAGTGTTTAAACTTAAACCCAATCATGCCTGTAGTCCTCGGACCAGATGATTTGGGTTAGTTAACACCTTTACGTTTCTCTCAAGTGTTTAAACTTAAATCCAATCATGCCTGTAGTCCTCGGACCAGATGATTTGGGTTAGTTAACACTCCTTTACGTCTCTCAAGTGTTTAAACTTAAATCCAATCATGCCTGTAGTCCTCGGACCAGATGATTTGGGTTAGTTAACACTCCTTTACGTCTCTCAAGTGTTTAAACTTAAATCCAATCATGCCTGTAGTCCTCGGACCAGATGATTTGGGTTAGTTAACACTCCTTTACGTCTCTCAAGTGTTTAAACTTAAATCCAATCATGACTGTAGTCCTCGGACCAGATGATTTGGGTTAGTTAACACTCCTTTACGTCTCTCAAGTGTTTAAACTTAAATCCAATCATGCCTGTAGTCCTCGGACCAGATGATTTGGGTTAGTTAACACCTTTACGTTTCTCTCAAGTGTTTAAACTTAAACCCAATCATGCCTGTAGTCCTCGGACCAGATGATTTGGGTTAGTTAACACCTTTACGTTTCTCTCAAGTGTTTAAACTTAAACCCAATCATGCCTGTAGTCCTCGGACCAGATGATTTGGGTTAGTTAACACCTTTACGTTTCTCTCAAGTGTTTAAACTTAAACCCAATCATGCCTGTAGTCCTCGGACCAGATGATTTGGGTTAGTTAACACTCCTTTACGTCTCTCAAGTGTTTAAACTTAAATCCAATCATGCCTATAGTCCTCGGACCAGATGATTTGGGTTAGTTAACACCTTTACGTTTCTCTCAAGTGTTTAAACTTAAATCCAATCATTCCTGTAGTCCCCGGACCAGACGATTTGGGTTAGTTAACACCTTTACATGTTCCTCTTAAGTGTTTAGACTTTATTTTTATCATGCCTGTGGTCCTCGGACCGGATGTTTCGGATTGATTAATATGTTCTTCGAACAATTCTCACTAGCGTTTAGTTGACAACTGCCCACATAATTAATTGGTTGACGGAGTATGTAGACTTAGGTAAACGTTACGTCAAACATAATTATCCTTGTTAACCATAAAGACAAACATATTCTAAAAAAGAAAAGAAGCAACAAAGAACAAAAGCAAACTATTTCATTGCAAGGGCGTTTTCATTACAAAATGGGCGATACAGAGTCCTAACTATTACACAGCCCTAACATCCTAAGCCTTATCTTGAGGCATCGGATCCATTGTTGGTAGACTACCCGCATCTCCAATCTGAAGGGGGGCTGGGTTTGCCTCAGTCTGTACGGAGAGATCCTGACCGGCCGAGGGAGCTTCCGACGCATCTGGCAGGTCACTTATATCAGGGTGGAAATAGATACTCTCGGATTGCCTTAGAGCAGACTCCGCGGGGACTCCAGCCGCATCAAGGCATTTGCCCCATGTGATTGCGCAGTAGTCTCTGCATACTTTGGCTAACTCCTCGGCCAGCCTAGTTTGGGTCTCTTGCACCCCCAGCATGTAGGCAGCCTGTTTCTCGGCCTCAACCGCTTCCTTGGCCAACTGAGCGTCCTCCTTGGCCAACTTAGCAGCATCCCTGGCTTTGGCTAGCTCGGCCCGCAGCTCGTTCACCAGTGCCCTCTCTGTTTCCAGATTGGTCTCGGTGACGTATAGTTTCTGCCGCTGATCCTCGGCCTGCTTCTCGGCATTCTTCAGGCCTGCCTCAGCGCTTCTCCTTGCCTTCACCTCCTCCTTCAGCTCCTCAGAGATGCGGGCGTAGTCGTCCTTCGCCTTGCCCAAGGCCTTCTCCACCTCCTCCCTTGATCGGGCCTCAGCCTGCACTTTAATCTCCTTTTCCTTGTTCCATTCCTCCGCCACAAAGATTTGCTGAGCGATCTGCATGGCAACCAAAGTTTTGCGTTAAATAGCGAAAGCGCATAAAGGCTACGAAAGAGTCACTTATCTCACCATGCCTAAATCCCTTTTTAGGGACAGGAAAAGCTCCTGTTCGGAGAAGCGCCGATAGGACTCCATGTCCTTCGGAAGGAGGAGAGGCTTCTCCAGCGCATCCGCTATGCGCCCTGCTTTCCCCCCTGCATAGTTTCGCAGGGACGCATCGTGTGGGATGGAGGCGCCATCCAATGTGAGCTTTGGAGACCACGCCCGAGTCCTCCGCCGCACGTCTGCGACCTGGTCTTCTTCTCGGCTCTCCACAGAAGACGCCCGTTTGCCCCTAGTATCATGGGACGTCTTCTGTTGTTTGGGGCCCTTCGGAGGGACCACCTCCCCCTCCTCAACATCAGTTACTTCTGTTACCACCCTTTTCTTCTTCAGATCGGGTAACGCTTTTAGCCCAAGATCCTTTGGGGCTGGAGGAGGGGGTGGTGGTGGAAGGTTGACCTTAGGCTGGGAGGTGCCAACGCCAGTACTTTTGGCCACGTCCTTTGACTTCCGGTTTTTCAACAAGGACGATAGGCTCTGCATGTCTTCGTCAGAATCGTCTGGCCGGGCTAGATTTAAGAGCGGAGCAGCAGAATGCCTATCAAGTGCCTCTCCGGCAGACAAAATTTCGATTTCCCCCGAGTCTTCCTCTTCGAATTTGAACTGGTCGATTTGCTGATCAAGCGAGGGGGTAGAGGAATCCTTTTCCTCCTCTACTACCGGTTCAAGGGGAACTTGTCGGACGGGCTGGACGAGCAGCGGTATATCTTGCGGATTAGGATGGGGCACTGGGGCAAGGTCGAAGGAGGCCAAAAAGGTCTTCCGTGCCACGTCAATGCGATTTATTCGGCGATCCCCGAATGTTATTGCGTTGCCTCTCGGCTGGATTTCAGTCTTCGGGGTGTAGTTGAGTATGAGGGGAACAAACCTAAGTTCACCGTCTTCACTTACGAAAATCTCTGACCGAAGGAGGTAGTTTAAGGCCGCAGTGTTTGTGAGACTCAGCCGAGGAGCTACGTGCCTTCTATCTGTGAACATAGCAATAGAACTCAGGATTGCAATATGGCAAAAGAAAGTCCGAACAGCTAAAAATAAATTTTTTTGTTTAAACTATTAGAAAAGCTCAAGGGGGAATGTCCCACCTGGCGCTCCTAGCTGGGTTGGGCAATGAATCCCATCATGCCAGGCGCCCGAGACGATCAGGTAATCGTCCTTCATCCCTTTGTTGGACTTGGGGAGACCAGAGAGGAGTCTGACGACATCGGATCGGGACTTTAGATAGTATCCCGCTCCTTCTTGTTTATGACATTCGTACATGTGTACCACATCGTGCCAAGTCAGTCCCAAACCCAACTGGCGGTTTAGCTCATCAACTGCACCTAAAATTCTAAATGTGTTGGGTGCGCACTGGTCAGGACTAAGCCTATGGGCGATAAGGTAATTTCTGGTGATTGGACCCATGGGAATGGTCATCCCTCCCTCCAGGAAGGCGATAATGGGGATTATCACCTCACCCTCCTCGCGATCCAGTAATAGCCCCTCCGTGGAGCAATACCTCAAACCCACTTCCCGAGGGATGCGATACGTCGCCCTAAATTTCTTTATCTGGGAGGGACTGTTCACTAGGTACTCAAATCTACCCATTGATTAATGAAGTCTAAAGCGAGGGAGACGCGGAACAGCGACTGAAGAGAATCTACCAATGGCCGAAGAGGCAAACTGAGTAGATTTCAGAAAATTTCGAAGAGAGGAACTTACGTCGGTTTGGATCGGGGGTTGTTTTTTCCTTGGCCCTGCGGAAAGATCGTGGTGGACTCTGGAATGAATTGAAGCAGATGATAGGTAGAGCTGTGAGAGTCTGAACGCTTGAGTTCGCAGGAAGTTTGACGCTTGCAAAGTGAGAAGACGGTCCCCTCCAGGACTTTATGTAGTGGCAGGAAAAGTAGGGGGACTTATCCCGCCCGAAACTTTGAGGACAATCTCGACCGTTGATTTGAAATGTGCCGCTAGATCTCAGGGACAAGACGCCGCCTGGAGCAATTAATGGTGCTTCGGAAACAGCGCGACAACAGCGGTTATAAAGAAGGCGCCCAAACCCATGCGCACACGTGCAGAATCAAAAATCCAGTGCCTCCATTTGTCAAAGGGTCAAAACCCCACTTTTTCTCTTCGGATGCGAGGTAAAAAGTGAAATTTTGAGGGGCTATTGTGGGTGAGAAAGCCCGACGTCACAAAATGGGCCTGAGGCCCAGTTCAAATACGACTCAATGTCCGAAGAGATTAAATGTATCAATGGTCGGCCATCCTGCGGAAGCACAGCCCGTTGATTAAAAAACTCGGTCCGAAGACAACCCAATATGGCCGAAGAGATCCTACTTGAGGGAGCAGCCCAGAGCTTGATCGGGTAGCCGAGCTGAAGGTCTCCCTCCCAGGACAGAATTTCGAACACGTCTGACTGCGTAGCTATCACAAAATGTCTAGCCAAAAAAGCTGTCACCGCCACATTTAATGCATTACAGCAACTTTCCTGGCCGCATTTATGTGGAGAAGACACCTGAACAGTGCGTCTTCACCCACCACCACTCACTGCAGGTTAAAGCAGACGGCTGATGTGACTAGTACTCAAGTGGGTGTCTGGATGGAGGACAAGTGTGCGGTGGAGATGGGAAAAGGGGGTCTATATAATGGAAGCAAGTCTCGCAGAGTGAAGAAAAAGAAAATTGTATTTGACTGAGCATTTAAATAAAAACAAACTCTTCGGACTACAGGGGCTCATCTCGTAAAAGAACTTGACTCAATCTGCCTTTGTTATTAGTTTTTGTTCATCTGGACCGTTGCTAAATCCACCATTAGCCCATTTGTTTGGCCCATTCTCTACAAATTTATTGAGGGAAATTTGGAGGGCTCATCATATAAAAGTCTTGGTGCCTAGCCCAACAAATTTTGACCCTACAGTCTCTATCTAAAAAATTGTTTTTATCTAAGATATTGTTGTAATTTTGTGAAGCCACTTAGCGCGACCATGACTTTTAAGTCCAACTTTTATTATATAGTATATGATGTGATATGATATAATATAACATGATATGATATGATTTGAGCCTTTATTTTGATAAAGTTGGACTTGTGATATTAGATTTAAATCTCAATTATGTAAATTGCAATAATTTGTTAAATAATTATCGGAAGACAAAATTATAAATTACACACTTAAAGTGTGAGGTAATTTTGATTTTGCCCCTTGAAGTTTCAAAATTTGGAAATGCTACCATGATCTTAAATGTCTTTTAGATTTGCTCTCTTCCATCAATGCACCATGCCTAATTGTCCGCTAAGTGTCAGATTGGAACCCCAATGACAAATCTATATTTAGGATTGTTTTGATTTAATACCTTCTATGTTTAAGGTTTTTTGATTAATTTGGTACTTAATAAGTAGTTAGGCACGTTGTGTTAACATAAGGGAACAAATCAAAGCAATACCTAATGTTATAGAGGATCAACATTTTTAAATTTTAATGGGCAAAATCAAAATTACCCTAAACACCCTCAAGCAATAAGTATGGTACATTTAAGCTAAGACCTAAGAAAATCTCAAAGACCATTTTCATCTTCATTTTTTTTTTTTTTTTTTTTAAATTTTAGAAACCTTACCTCAAACCATATTTTTATAGAAACAAACATACACAATTGAGAGGGAATGAGATTCTAACACAAATCACTTGTACTTGCAAGATAAAATTCATCTCTATATTATTTTAGGGGGGTATTTCTCACCTCAGTTTAGGAAAATCACTAAAAATTCCGATATTTGCAAGATGAGTTTTTCATGTCTTACGAGGGAAGAACAATGCCCTTCGAGATTTTGACACAAATCACTTGCACTTGCAAGATAAAAGTCATCGCTATATTATTTTTATGGGGGTATTTCTCACCACAGCTTAGGAAAAATCACTAAAATCATATTATATATAATAAAAGTTGGGCTTAGATGCCGTGGTTGCGCCATGTGGCTTCACCAAATTGCAGAAATTTTATTAAATTTTTAGATTTTTAAAGAACTAAAAATAAATAGTATACTACCAGAACTCTAATTTGTTCTTATCATTAAATAAAATTAGATTAACATTATTTTTTTATTTGTTAGGATATATTTCTTAAATTAAGGGATAATTTGTCATCTAATCAACATTATTTTTTTTATTTGTTAGGATATATTTCTTAAATTAGGGGATAATATTTAACATACAAAAATTTAATTTAGATAATATTTATCATCTAAATTTTCAAAATTTTAATATTATTAAATTAATATTATTTTATCAGAATATCCAGCTACAAAACTTGATTATTAAGGGATAAGCACAATCCAAATTCTTCAAGAGGTGATTAATATAAATCTATCCCAATAAACAATATATATCTCTAATAATTTGATATTCTCTATCTATTCCAAAAAAACAGTATATATATCTCCATTAATTGATAATTTCTACATTGATGACATTTTAAATATATATATATATATATATCAAAATTCCTTATAGCTATCAACCACGTTCTCTTTCTCTCTCTCTCTTTTTTTTTTTTTTAATTTTAAATTTTTTATATGTTACGTTATGTTGAATCAACTCTTTTTTTTTTTTTTTTTTTGCTCTATTCATATGACCTTTTTTTAATTCCAATTGTTATGGGATAAAAACAAACACATTGATTAGATATCTTTAATTTCAATAAGATTTAAATGAATTATATTTCAATTGGAACTCTACCAATATATATAACCCTATATATCATTTTTGGAGTAAAGCTTATTTCAATATGTGAATGCCTAAATCCCATGACAATGCAGGTATGCATTCTTTCTTCTTTTATTATTATTATTTTCATTTTATTTATTTTCTTTAGTGTTATTATTGGTTTTTTGTCTTCATGTGATTTTAATTAATGAATTCAAAACATTCGAAAACATTGTCAAGTTTCTAAAGGCTCCTTCTTTGTTTTTGTATTTTGTTTTTATTAAATTGATTAGGTTTTGTGTATTGGTTGCCTTTTGTTTAAACTAATTTTCTTAGTTTTGATCTAATTTATATGCTTTGGATTAGGGTCTTAGAATTAATTATTCAATATGGTTAGAATTAATAGATTAATTTTAACAATTTTCTTATTTGATTTTTATGTTACATCAAATTATTAAGATGTTCTACACGTGTATTCTTGAATTATCACCTTTAATTTTAATTTATAATATTATCAAGATTATATTAATTTTAGATTTATCAATTGTTTAGTGTGTTTTTTTTTTAATAATTATCAATTTAAAATTCAATTTAGAATTATCAATTTAATTTAGTTTTAGGAAGAAATATTATCCCTTATTTTAGTGAGATAATTATTTACCCTTGATAATTTATTCTTTTATCTTTATTGAATCTATTAAAATAAATATTTATTTATATATTTATTTTATAAGTTTTTTCATAAAACAGTGCAACGCACGGGCCTATAACTTGTATTCCAATATTTGCAAGATGAGTTTTTCCGGTCTTACAATTGCACACGTGTGAGGCCCCCACTCGTTGCGTGAAAGGAGGGAGCAATGCAGTATGTATAACTTCCCCGGTTATTAAAAAAAAAAAAAACCTTCATAAAATTTTTATTATAGAAAAATGCTAATGAGTGTCCTTAGGGCACTGGTTAATAATCTATTTAAAGAAAGTTTTTATAAAAAATAAAAAAAGTAATTAATATTTTGATAATTTTTTTCATTTTTCATAAAAGTGGTATTAAAACTTTCTTAAAATAAATTATTAATGAGTGCCTTAAAAGGATTCGTTAGCATGACTTTTCTTAATAAATACCTACATCTATACTCTTTCACTTTATATTCCACAATACACAATCTCTGATAGTTGTATAAGAGATCTGAGGTTAAATCTCCGCTTACACCAAAAATTGATTGGTGTCTTGGTCTGATAATAAAGAGCAATTATCAAGAGCGGACGCCATAGATTAAAACTCTCTCATACCAAAAAAAAAAAAAAAAAAAAAAAAGTAATAGTCATTGTGCAAAAGTCAAGTCAACCAACAAACAAAGACATGAGTGACAGAGTGGAATGCTCGGAACTTCCCGAGGAACTGTTACCACCGATTGGCAAAGGCCTCGACATTCTCCAATTCCGCAGTGTCTGTAAATCATGGCGCTCAGCTATTTCTTGCACTGACTTTATCCCTCGCTTCCCTCTCAATTTTCCTAACCCTTTACCTACGCCACGGCGAAAGCAAACGAGAAGGGGACCGCAATTGCTAAGCTGGATGGCTCGACCGCATGCTGAAGCTGATCATCGTCACCTCCAAACCAAATGCCTTCTTCACGAAACCATTCTCTATCGTCTAACTCCCTCAGCTGCTGATAAGGGTTGGTTGATCAAGATTGAAGGTTGCAAAATGTATCATTTAGAACCACATCGAGAAAGGTACGACTCTGGTTCCGCCAATATTTTGCCCAACAACTATGTTTTACTGGACTATAATACCATCGAATTAACTAGAGCTCATAGGCTTGAAATTCAAAGCCCCATTCCCATTGGGCGTGTTAATAAAGTTGTGATGTTCAACGACTGTCGCGTTTTTGTTGCCTATGATGACAGTAGATTAGGCCACGCAAAATGTGGGGATGAGTTTGACTAGTTTAGGTGATGTTATTGTGTATGGGTCCAACTGTATACTGATCTAACATCTTCATACTGCCTAAGATATCATTAAGATGATTGAGCAGAGATTTTGAAAATTCCTATGGACTGGAAGTGACAACTCATGTCTAAGTAGCTCAGAATTCACTGTGTGGGGCTCAAGAGAGTTGAGGACCGTAACAAGTCAACAATCATGAAATATAAATGAAATGTTTTTGCTCAAGCTGGCTCAATTTTGGTAGCTTGGATAAAAGAAAATCTGCTAAGAGGAAGATCATTTTGGATATTAGGGGGTGTTTGGTAGAGGTATTTGAGTGTTTTTGATATATGTATGGATGAAAAAGTCTATTAGTGTGTTTGAAATGCTCTAAAAATTGTTTGAAATGGCCTACCAAACAGGCCCAAGAACTGTTTGGTACATGTGTTTAAAAACTGAAAATTGTTGTTTGAAAATATTTGTGAAAATATGTGTGAGTGAAAAAGTGTGTGGAAATAAGTGTAATGTTGTTTAAAAACTAAAAATTGTTGTTTAAAAACACAAACCAAACACCCCATTCCAAAAAAAGTAGGGATAAAGGAAATTCCTTAAGCTTAGAGAGTGAACAAGACAGTTAATAAGATCTATAATGGATGAAAAACATTATTTTGTAGCTGGATTGGTGGCATGCTAATTATATTCTTTACACTAGGTATGGTTACAGAGCATGGTTTTAAAAACGGGTATGGTTAAAGAACCAGTTTTGGTCAGATTTTCGACTTTACTTGATTTTTGACCGATTTTGAGGCTCTAATCGGACCAAATTTGTGTCTGGTTCTTGGTAGGGGTGGCAATTCGTATTCGATGTAGGGTTCGTGTCATGTTGACTAATGAGTATTCGACTATATGGGTCAACACTAACCGGATACGTTTATTAAACGAGTCAAAATTCTTCAACCCTAACACAATCTGTTTATTAAAGGGGTCAGTTGTGTCGACCCATTTATGAGACTTTATCAAAGAAAAAAAAAACTTTATTGTTAACTAAATTGATCTAAATTACGAAAAACCAAACAAATAAATTTTTTAATATAAAATTAAAAACTAAAAAATAAATGCATCACAAATAATTATTTAAAATTAAAACATATCTCAATATCACAAATAATTAATCACAATATGTAAAAAAAAAATAAACCACAACAACTAATAAATTTATATACCTAGGGTTTGAAGGGTATTGGTAAAATGTCATTTAATTAAACGGATTAAATGGGTTCCATGGGTTGGACATTAACACAACCCGTTTAATAGACGGGTCAATTGTATCAACCAAAATATGACATGAACTCGTTAAGCCTCAACTCATAACCTGTTGATTTTATGTTGTATCGTATTTGTGGGTCATGTCAAATTTTGCCACCCCTAAATTTCCTGGTTGAAATTGCCGGTCCAGTCCGGTCTGGTTTTTAAACTACGTTACAGAGTAGTACATAATGGTGCAAGTGTCTCCAGGCAAAGTTTTGACTTTTGAGGTGGCTCACCACAAAAAGGTGGAACCACTCTAGAATGTGACAAGAACTATATACTAATCAAAGTCCTGTAAAACAGAAGCATGTAATCCAATGCGAGAGAGAGAGATTGATAGTACCTTCATAGGAAATACACACATTTATTACCATTAAATCATTTTGGTGGAGTTGATTATCAGGGTGTTGGTCCTCAAAATAGATGTTATTTCTAATGATCTGCTCCGGGCAAAGAAGTCTTCTCAACCATCCCGGATATGGGTCCTCATAAAAGCAACCAGCTTCACTCTTTTGCTTATCATTCGGAGTGTCACTTGCTATTGATTGATGGATGAAGTCCATATTGTGAGAAAGCTCATCAGTAGAGCTCTTAATGATTGTTTGCCCAAACTCTTCTAGCTCTTGAGGGAATAAGAAACCTTTCCCACACTTCAGCAAAATCAAAAGTGGGAAGTAGCTTACAACTGGAACCTCAATGTGACTGCACTGATTCAAAAAAACAAAACAAATAATAATTTGAGAATAACCCAAAAGGTAAATTCTACATATCAGCATGTTGGAAATTACAAGACTAACCCACAATTCTGCACTGTCAAGCTTGGCCAATTTCTAGCAATTGAATCCTCAATAAAGATGAATCCTTAAATTGATAGTAGATAATCCCTCAACTACAAATATTTTACAGAAAGAAATTAATAAATACTCATCGAGAGCAACAAGGGTGCAGATTTTTCCAATTTTCTATTTTCCATTTGATTTTACAACAACACTGGGATTGCAGGCATCTATTGCATTCTCCTATGGAAAATTGTAATAAATACTACTAAAGAGAGACTAAAAAGAGTTTGGATTTTACCCTCTCATAATTGAACAAAAATGATGATGACACAGTCTGTTGCACCTATCTTCTTGTCTGCTAGCAACGCGACAATTTGTCCTTACCAACAAAGTCCAATAAAATGGCCCTTGTCACTGAAGAAAAAGAGAGAAATGCAAGCATATGCGAATGAATTTAAGAAGAAAATATAAATATATAGATACAAACAAACAAGATTCTTCAGAGTGAGAAAGATGGTGACTTTTACACAACGGGCTCCCCCATTAGGACTGAACTTGTTAAAAGACAAATTACTGTCAACTCAGGATGTGTATCGTATGAAGAAAGAGGAGAAACATTGGACAACTTATTTACCAAATGTCCATTTGCAAGGGCATTGTGGTTTGCTTCACTTTTGAATATTAGAGCGAACTCAATTCCGTCTGTACATCAATGGCCGAAGATGATCTTAGAGGATTATAAAGCTGATCATGTTCGTGGAATGTCACTTGTACAGATATCCATCATGCTACATTGAGAAGGTTCCTAAATAGAATGACCACAACCAACAGAACAGGGGGAACAGAGCTTATAGGTTCACAATAGATGTTTGAAAAATCGGTATAAATTATATGTTATCAGAGTTGGCAAGGAAAGCTATAGTAAATAATATATATATAAGAAAAAATTATTAAAAAAAAAGAAGAAAGAGCCACAACTAAACAAAAACGACTACATTGCTTGCTGTACATGCTTCCTCGCCAGCAAGTAATGCGACAAAGTTTCTCCTTTCGAACGAAGTCCGAAAACTTCTCGTACCCAATATAAGGCAACTAGAAGAAACAGGAATCACAAATTACTTAAGGGTTTTACTAAGCATACGCCATACATTAGTAAACTATTTTATATCTAATTTTTTTAATTTTTTTTTTGTTTTGATCCTTACAAATAAAATTTGAACACCTTTACATTAAATTTTTTGTTAAGCCTAATTGAAATAAGCTTGAATATGATCCTTAATTTTTATGTTTTCTTAGTTTTTCTCTATGTCTAATCAAGTAGTTTGACAAGTGCTCTACTCATTTTCAAGTCCAAGAAATATTTTACTGCTTACTCCAATTCAAAGAGAGTGACCAAGTGCATGGTTAAAAATCATACACTTCAAAAGCAAAAATTTATTACTAGAGTATTATTTTTCTTAGTTTCAGCGCTTACTCTCAACCCTACTCCTAAGTGTGTTACTATTCTTATTTTTTCTATATTTTTTTATTCAATTGATATAACTTATAAATATAATAAGTTTTTATTAATTTGTTAAAAATGTATGATTAGTTATTTAGTTTTATTTGTTTATGCGTCCAATGATTGTTGTCTTAACAATCTTTAAACTGTTAATCACTTTTTAGACTATTGTACAATATAGTTGTATTGTATATAACGTGGAAGTTGCATATACAAAAAAAACAAACAAAAAAAATTATTCATCTTAATTTTTACTCACCCATCCCCCTCCAACAAATTCTTGACTATGCCATTATTGACTCCCTATGAAAAAAAAAAAAAATCCTAAAGCCGCCATTATTCTTTAAGTATACATTAGTAAACTACTTTAGAAATTTTTTATGAAAAAATGAAAAAACACGGGAGGCACTCCACATTAGGTTCAAGGTGGTCACAAGACCACCTTAATCCGGAAAAAACAATAATTATAATATATAAATTTAAAAAAATTTATGATATTTATTCTTTAAAAAAAATTTTGTAATCACCCTAAAGTTTTTTAGGCCCAACATAATTGCACTTTGGACAAAATTTGGAATTAAACTTGATTGTAGACTAAGGATACAACTTCAATTAATATTATTTTATTAGATTTAAATTTTGGCAAATCCACCATAGAATTACATGTTTCTTCTTATATCCTCCTTATTTGCAAAATTTTAAGAAAATTTTTAGACACTAAAAACGCAGCTATAGCTATAGCCGCCTTTTTTATAGTTGCGTTTACAAATGCGGCTTTTACTTTGCAACAATAGCCCTTACGGGGTCTATAGCTGTGTTTTTTTAAATGCGGCTACAGGTCCCCTTATAGTTGCGTTTTTCCACCCCTAAGGCTGAGACTTATAGCTACATTTTCTAAAACGTGGCTATAGACCATCTTTGGGCTGTGTTTAGAAACGCGGCTAAAGCCCTAGACATTGGGTTTTTCTATAGCCACATTTTTAAAAACGTGGCTATAGGTGTTTTTTTTTCTTGCTAAATCTGTAATTCCTACCCAAAACAATTGCTAACACTCAACAGATGCAACCAATTGCAACGTACAAAACAATTGCCAACACTTAACAATTCCTAACCAATTGCCAGCAAACAAAACAAGTTCATTTCGAAAAGATTGCATTGCCCAAATAATTTACATAAACAAAACAAGTTCCCAAAAAAATATTTTTGCTCAAGCTGGCTCAATTTTGGTGGCTTGGATAAAATAAAATCTGCTAAAAGGAAGTTCCTTTTGCATAGGAGCTTCGGGGAGAGCAGGAGGAGGGGCTTGGTTAACCAACGGCTGCTCTGATGCCTCTGGAGCTTGCTCAAGGTGAGAAGAGTCAGGACCCAGGAGTTCATGAATTTCTGGATGGTAATATACATTCCCAGGCCGCCTCAAGTTAGAGTCTACAAGGACCCCAGCAGCATCAAGGGCCTTACCCCAAGACACATTGCAGTAGTCCCTGCACACTGCAGAGAGTTCCTCAGTGAGCCTGACTTGAGTCTCTTATACACCAAGCTGATATGATGCTTGCTTCTCAGCCTCGATTGCTTCCTTAGCCAGTTGGGTTGCCTCCTTGACTTTCTGAAGTTCAGCCCTAAGATCTTTGACTATTTGTCTTTCTGTGGCCAAGTTTATTTCAGTTAAATGCAGCTGCTGGCGCTGATCTTCGGTTTGCCTCTTTGCAATCTTAAGGCCTGCCTCAACACTGTCCCGGGCCTAAATTACCTCTTTCAACTTCTCGAACAGTTTAGCTTGATCTTCCTTAAGAGCCCCTAGAATCTTCTTGATCTCGGAACGGGAGTGGGCCACTGCCTTGGCCTGATTGCAGGCATTCTTGACCCACTCTTCGGCCATAAAAACCTGTTGGGTAATCTTCATAAAAAGAACAGAAAGATTTCATGTAAGACAAAGAGAAGGAATGAATAAAAGTGACAAAGTGCCTAATTAGAAGAAGGGGTTGAATCACCTACCATAGCAAGATCCCTCTTAAGGGATAAGAAAAGATTGGGCTGCTTAAAGCACCTGTGAGCGTCCATATCTCTTGGCAGAAGAAGTGGCTGCTCCAAGGCCTCAGCAATGTGACCCGCTTGTCCTCCTTGAAAACTTCGGATTGAGGCGTAAAAAAGGATGGGCGCACCATCCATCTTTAACCTCGGAGACCAAGTGCGTAGTGGTCGGTGCACGTCGACTCCAAGTGATTCATCCCGCCTTTCAACGGAAGGGGATCTCCTACCTTGGTTGTCCTTGGCGACTTTTTGTTGTTTTTTTCCCTTTTGGGGACCCACCTCGCCTTCCTCCAAAGCCTCATTTGGCCTTTTCTTTTTCAACTCAGGAATTGGCTTCAGTCCGAGGTCAGTGGGAAGTTAAGGAGGGGAGGGAGAAAGATTAGCTGAGGGCTACTTATTGGTTTCTTTTGATGTGGATACTTTATTTCTCGCCTTCATAAGGTCCCTTAGACTTTTGCTTCCTGCATTCAAGGCCATTTCTTCTTCCTCTTCGTCTGAAGTGTCTTCCAAATAGGCGACCACAAGAACTGGGGCGTGAACACTTGAGTGTCTGTCCTGTTCTTCCTCGGTGTCCGATACTGAAATCACTTGTACTCCCTGTGATTCCTCTTGTCTGAAATGAAATTTATAATTTCCTTTTCGAGTGAGGAACTAGATGAAGCAACCCCTTCTTCGACTGCTGTCGCTTCAAGGGGAACTTGTTGAATTGGGTGGACGAGTAGGGGAACACCATGTGGGACCTGGTGTGCTACTGGTGGAAGATCGTACGGAGCTAAAAAATTGGGCCAAGACACTTCGATTCGAGCTATCTGCTGATCACCTGCTCTTATGGCGTTGTCGACCTCTTGAAATTTATCCAAAATGGGTTTGAAGTCCAAAATCAGATGGACGGCCCGAAGTTGCCTATCTTCACTTATGAAGATTTCAGATCTCAACAAGTAGTTGAGGGCTACAATGCTAGTCAAGCTGAGTCGAGGAGCTACGTGCCTTATGTTTGTTAACACCAAAGAAGAACAAAACACAGTCAGAAAGTTAAAATCCATTGTTATGAAAAAACAAGACAAAAAGAAGCAAAACAAGGCCGAGGCCCAAAGAGCCTAAATCTATTGTTAGGAGACCTAAATGTAGGATGTCCCACCGGGCTCTTCCTCTTGGGTTGGGCAATGAAGACCATCATACCACGTCCCGAAGCAATTAGGTAATCGTCTTTCATCCCCTTGTTAGATTTGGAGAGACACGAGATGAACCTAACAATGTCAGATCGGGATTTGAAGTAAAATCCCACCCCTTTTTGTTTGTGACACTCATACATGTGGACCACGTTGTGCCAAGTGAGACTCAAGCCCAAATGCTTGTTCAGAGCATCAATACTCCTTAGGATCCTAAAAAGGTTAGGTGCGCACTAGTGACGGCATATGCTATGGTTGCAGAGATAGTCCCTTGTAATACTACCCATGGGGAGAGTCATTCCCCCTTCTATGAAAGCTATCATAAAGATTATGACTTCTCCTACTTCTCAGTTGGTTGCTATTTCTTCTGGGGAACAATACCGTAGGACAACTTCCTGCGGTATGTGGTATGCTTTCCTAAAGATCTCAATCTTGGCGGGGTTGTTCACTAAATGCTTAAATCTACCCATTCCAAACAAACTAAAGGGGAAAACATCGACAATGACAACTGGAGAAATGATAATTTGACAGCCAAGGAGAAAAAGAAAGGTTCGGAGAAATCGAAACTTCCATGAACTAAGGTGAGTGATGATCCATGAAATCTTTAGAAAAACTCTTAGAGATTTCTAGGGAAACAGGTATGGTAAGCTTAACGATTTAACAGATCTTGTGAATTTGAATGCTTGAGATTGCTGGAGAGCTTGAGAGTTTGTAAAATAAAGGAAAAATGATTTCTTTCAAGACTTTATATAGAGGGCAAAGAATGAGTGGGAGTTATCCCGCTCAAATCCTGAGAAAAAATATCAGCCGTCTAATTAATGCCTCACCGTTAGATGCAAGGGATATAACACTGCCTGGAGCAATTAATGGCACTTTGCGAATTCTGAAACGTCAATAGCAATTATGAAGTGCACAAAACTGTATTCCCACACGTGTAAGCTCAGGGATTTTTATGTTCCTAGCCCTTGAATTTGAAGCAAATCAAAATCCCACTTTTTCTCTTCGGATGTGAGGGAAAAACTGGAATTTTGAGGGGCTATTGTAGGGATAAAGGCCCAAATATGTATATTGGTTCTTGAGCCTTATCTGGAAACGTGGATGTGTCTGAGGAGAGATAAGTGATTGAGAGAGACCCAAAGTTTAAAGTCTCACAAAGAATGAACAGATGGAGAATGGTCCGAGGAGTAATTCCTCCTCGGACACAACCGACACAGTCCGAAACTATAGTCCAACAACCTAGGTAACACGTCAGGAGGTTTACATGATCAAGACGAGCTTCAAGCATGTATTAGAGTGATAAGAACTCAGAAATATTTAAAGGAAAAGCTGCTACTACCACATTAAATGCATTGCAACTACATTTCTGGTCGTATTATGTGGAGAAGACTCCTGAATAGTGAAATCCTAACCACTACAACTCACAGAAAGCCAGAGAAGGTATCTGATGGGACATATACTTAAGTGAAGGCTTAGATGATGGACAAGTGTAGGATCAAGATGGGTAGGAAGGAACTATATATTGTGAAACATCTCCCATGAGAGGGAGATCGGAAAAAATAGAAAAAAGACTACTGTAGCACTTATATCTGTATTGATCATCAGTTTTATTGATTTATATCATAATTTGCCTCCTCGGACGATGGTTTCATTCATTCGTATATGTCTTATTTGCATGTTCTTCTTTTAAGTCCATACCAGCCGTTATTAAGAATCATTAAAGCCCAGCTCTTTATCCCATTCTCTACAAATTTATTATATTGGGCTCATTAGATCATCGCCCAATTCTTCTTTGGGCTGAGGCCAAAACTTGTGACCCTACACCACTTATAGATAATTAATATAAGAAAATAAATACAATTATCTTATTTGCATATGACGTGAATTATTGTTTTGACATAAATACCAAGTATTGTGAAAGCTAAATATATACTAATATTTCATTTTTCTTTCAAATGAGAGTGATGTATGGCACAAACTTAGGTTACAACAACACGATTCCTACTTTTATAGTTAATAGATTTTGCTTGGGATGTTGGTATAAGGGATGCTTATTTTGGATGTGATTCTCTTGTGGTATATGATGATGTGAGAGGTCTGAGTACTCTAATTGGTTTAGCAACATTGTTTCAAGCATGTGTCTTAGGTTACAAGATTTTCGCTCAGTGCAAGTGTTGCATGTAAAGCAATTAGGAAATAAATCAGTGCATATTTTAGCTTAATATGCTAGGGATTTAGATTCTTATGTAACTTGAATAAAGGAAAATCTAGTATTCCTTAAGTTTGCTTTGGCTCATGATGCATTAAATTTATTTTCATACTCGTCTTTTCATTATATATATATGTGTGTGTGTGTGATGAAAATGATGGCAATCTGACTTAATGCAATTACCATAGATGATAACTTGGATCCAAATCTACACTCCTTTATTTGTTGATGATGATGGGATAAAAGAAAAAAGTGGTGCGTTCAAACCCATTAGGCTACGTAAAATATGTATAAATAAAAAAGGCTTAATTAATAAAAATCCTCTGGTCATGAAGATGGTACTTTTCAACATGACTAATTATCTAATAATGTATATTATCAAAAATAAAATAATCTAATCTATATTATAGGATGCAGCTGGTTGCAGCAATTGATTCAATGAAAGTGTAACATATACATGCATGCACTAGATATTGAAGTTTCACCGCAAAAGATTTCAGCTTTTAAAGCAAACAAGTCATGCGAAGAAACCTTCCAGATGACTTTGGCACATGTGTAAAAAGATTTTTGTACAAAGAACATTGACAGAAACTTCATCTCTATCTCTTTGATATGCATGATTAATTGATTACTACTTTACATGTAAGAGAGTCCAGGACATGTGCATGCATGTGAATGGAGTTCTTGATTTGCTGGTGCCCTTTTTGGATTCGGGGCTGTTTCAACTTTCAACTTTGAACAAAGGAAAGCTGAAAAAAGAAGGAAACATTGACAAAGTTGCCTAAAAGTGTGAGCAAAAAGGAGGAGACCTTGTTCCTTAATTCTCTCTCTGCTTTTATTTCAAATTTACTAAAAGCATGACTAGCCGCCTCATTTATAATTTCATATTCGTAAATGTACAACACAATTTGCTATCAAACTCTACCATATTATTTTTAGTTGACTCCATACTTTCTTTCTCTCTCTCTCTCTCTCTCTCTCTCTTTTTTTATTTTATTTTATTTATTATATATATATATATATAGATAGATAGATAGATAGATAAATATACAGCCAAATGCTAACAAGTACCATGCAGTGTTTGTTAAGGTTAAAATAACGTATGTCTCACTTAATAAATTTTTTTGGATAAAAAAAAAAAAAATAAGAACATAATATAAAGTTGACCCCACAGCCTATAAAACTGGTAAAAACATGAGTATTTTAATTGTTAAGAAATTTTATCAGTTAAATTAACTAGAATAAATGATAGGTTTTAAATCTAATCAACTCATAAAGTTAATTGAATTGTGTATTTAATGTAATCCTCTATAATGCGCCAAAAGAGAAGAATTGTTGTTGAATACTTTGGGATACTTGGTAAAGTTTTGATAATATACATTAAACCAATGGCTATATGATCCAAAGGTTAGATTCAGAGTCACATCCCCATATTTAAACTAACCCCCCCCCCCCCCCCCCCCCATAATAATAAAATAAATAAATAATATTTTTTTTAAACCCTGCACTCCGTATGTATGCATATGTATTTTTTTAAACCCCCATATTATTATGCATCAAGGAAGGGAAGTTAAAAAATATGTATGTTTCACTTTCAGGTGCAAAAGGAAAATAACGTTTTCTTTTCTTGCAAAATGGATTATTATCATTTCAAAGGCTATACCATGCAATTGTAGTCAACTTCCATCATGATTCATGTTACCACGATGTGATGGCAACATGAGTCTCACGTGAGACCTAATCAATGTACATGTGCAGAGTATGAAGTTACAGTTGCAACACAACAGTCTCATGTGAGTACCACATTGTTTGGAACTGATCTACTTATGTATGTGGTCATAAAACAAACCCGTGAGTTTACAGAATTTAACATTGTACCTATCTTGGTTGCTAGATCAATTCCTGGATTATTAAAGCATTTGGATTAACTTTCTCATTGACTATTGGATAATAAACAGCAATTAGGACATCCACCTAAATTTCAACACACCATCAACAACTTGCGGCAAGGACGGAAAGCGAACATTTGGTTAGTTGCAGGAAATGGCATAGAGAGTATGCACCAAACAGATGTTAGGGGACAATTCACAATAGTGTGTTAATTTTCATATGATAAACAATTAATGTGAGAGCAATTTTGAGACACAATAGCAGGCCAACAATATAACCATCTCTTCTTGATTTCAGTGTAAAGCCTCTCATTTGGGCTAGTGCCGCCCACATACAGGGTGTACAAAACAAGGGAAAAAAAAGTATTCATAGGAGGAATCTTACTTTCCATTTATCTGCAATTATAATCCCCCCTATTCTTTATTGACAAACAGATGCATTTTGGAGTGTTAACAAAAAAATTGCAATGCAGTTCATGAAGACCATTTATCAGGTACAGTGAGAAAATAGGTAGTCATCGCCTTCCGGAATCTTTTCTTGTATTGTTTGGGAGAAATAATGGTGGGGGAAGCATTTTTTGGACCACAAAGTATCCCAGATGCCTTCTTCACCCACGTCTCCAAACGTTTGTCCCAGGTATACTGTCTTATGAAATCAATGATCCCTAAAACCAGCTCTTTGCGTTCGTCGTCCACCCCAACCAGCAGGGAATAGTCCATAACATCCACAGACTGAAGAAACATGAGACGGGAAAAAAATCATTATATATTAAATAGTGCTTTAATGAAACAAAATCTTAAAGCCATTTTATGATTTTTTTTTTGGGAATCCTATCCAATTCCAGCCTTACACTTTATATTTAGGTAAAATATTGACAATAACCAGACGCCATGGATTTCATATTGGCATTACCTCCCATGGACTTTACAAATGGGTAAAGATCCTGTTGGCAGATTTAACTGTGTTGAACAATATTTTGACATAGTTATCCATTTCAAGTTATTAAGCTCAAAACCAAATAAAATGTTCTACATATAACTAGCTACTTGATTCGAATTTAAATTGAACAGATGCATCATTAGAAATATGAAACCAAGGGGATGTGAATGATTTCTAAAACCTCAAAAGAGTAAGTTTCAGAAACCTAGGGAATGTCAATGCGGACTATATCCACAATTATAAGACAAATTAAACCATTAACTTTTGTTCTGATTTCAGTTAGGATCAAATTTGATGCTATTCTAACAATTAGAAGATTAAAAAAAAAAAAGATTACCGCCAAAAACGATGTATCATTCCAGACAGCTTTTTCTAGGCTTTTCTTTGCCTTTCTCCCAAGAAATATAGGTTTTGTACGTAATGTTTCCAACAAATTCGAATCTAGCAGCACTTTGTTTGTCCCTGTTGTATCTGAATTATAACGAGCTCGTTCAGAGCCCTTGAGATCATAAACCCTTGAGATATTTCTCTTGAAAAAGAGGTTTTCCGTCACCATCAAATCCATTTTTGTTTCCTTACCCCCTTTTAGATGTTTTACAGAGACCTGCCATCACATCAATAAGATGAGAATCACAAGAAGATACTACTGTTGGTCTTTGCACCATATACCCAGATTAACCCACCCAAGTGCAGGCACACACACACACACCAAACAAGCAAAGAGTTAGGCCTAACCTGATAAATGCCAAGAATTTTTGCAAGGCAAGTTGGGCTTCTCGAGCTAAGAGATTCTGACAAATATTTAAAATATTGAGGTGCAAAATCCACAAAGGAATCCAACTCTGTTTTTGTAACCTGTTTTATAATGAATCTTTCGTCCAATGACTTGGCAAAATATACATTGCTTTTCCCCCCTTGTGCACTCCATGTCTGGCAGCGGCTCAAGGATCGCACAAAATCCACTTCACTAGGGCAGCATATTTTTCTTAAAGAGTCAAATTGCTTGGCAAAATAACAAGTGACTGAAAACTTTACTTTGCCTCCAGTAGTTGAAAACTCATCCTCAAAAGATATTGTAAAATGTGGAAGTCTTTTGGGAACCTTAAAAAACGTACCCATAGATGAGGTGGAAACTGCAGAATCTTCTTTACTGCTCTCATGGGGACTCCTGCTTCCCTCATGCTCATTCAAATTATCAACAACCCAATCATTATACTCCTTGGAACTAAGGGCATACGAAATTATACTGGTGGGTTCATTTTCATATACGGCAATAACTAAATCGCTGTGGCCAAGCATGCCATCCTTATGTGATAACTCACTCTTCAGCTCTTTCAGTTTGGCATAAGATGCATCCCCTTGTGCAGCCTTTGAAATAGAACTCTTTTTAAGGAGAGAGTCCAATGAACAAAGCCGCTGATCCCATACATGTGAACCAACTAAAAGAGAGTGTCTCAAGCGATTCAATTCCAGAATGTCTCCAGCCAGCCGGTCTGGCTGTGAAGTCTCCATAATAGCCGGTTGAAGCAAACCCTATTAAAGAGGAGACAATTATAAGCTGAGAATAATATTACGGACAAGCTGTAGCAAAAGGTATTAGGTTAATAAAATAGTGATCCCAAATACTCGCAAAAGCTACTATATTAGCTTTATGTTTACTTATTTAGCATCAGTCAAAATAATTGTGTAAATAAAATTTCAGGTTCATTAAGACACCTCTGCAGCCTCTTTTCTTGTCCACTCATGTTGAACATGGCCATTGAATTCAAGCACTGACGGTGGCAAATGAACAGAAAGAATATCGATAGGGGAATACCGGAAAAATGCAACCATGCTCCCAAACCTGTTGAATTTGATTGTCAACAACCACTAATGTGGCATTCAACAACTGAAATTTAACTAGAGTTCCAAATCTGATAGAATTTACCCATAGTAATGGAGACAGTCCCTTTGCAATGAATGACCACAGGGTGCAACACGATTCGCAGTTGCATGGTTTGAAAAGCTAAGTTCCAAGAACTTTCCGAAAGAAAGTCCCCAGGCAGCATCTGACATAACCACCATACGAGTAGCTGGTGGAACTCCATCCACATGGGCACACCTTAGGCATCGGTGCCACATCCAGATCTTGCCATCCCGTTCCCCAGGTAGTATTTTATCCGGAAGGCATCTAACATTGATCGTAAGATTTCCCCGCCGATGAGTGTAACATTGGACATGGGCCTCAACTGGCTCTTTACATGATCGACAGCAACATGTCTGGCAATTACAAGTTCTATTAACCAACATAATTCCACTTTATAACTGAAACTTAGTAAAAGAGAATAAATAAAAGAAGTTAAAACGAAAGGAAACCAAAAAGATTTACCTGGTCAAAAAGGTCTTCACGCAGATATCTCCCTAGAGGCTTATCAAAACAACCATAAAACTTTATGTGCAGGAGCCGAGAGCGTTCACATACAATTCCTTTCAGCACACAATGGCTTGAAAATGATACCAACATACTCTGGTGAGTTTCAGTGGCTGAAAAGTATTCACTAGAGACTTCGTTTTCATCGACAGCTACATGTCTGGCAATTGAGTGTTTAAGGGTCATCTTTGGCAGACTAGCACCCCCATCAGCAAGAAAGGATGTCTCAAGAGATAAATGATAGGCTGCAAATACTGCATGTTGAACAACATGTTTAACTTTCTTTAGTTCGTCACGACATGCGCCCTTCAGCAAGACCTGCAAATGCACCACAACAATCTGATCAGAGACAGAACCTAGTATTTTCATACTATGGACTTAACCAATACATGGAAATTCCAATCATAAGGCAATACCAATATAAGTGGTACAGCTTGAAATACTGGCAGATATCCCCAATCAATTTAACAGGCAAAATAAATAAATAAAATAAGAGAGAGAGGAAGCATGCTTTTTCCTAAATAGAAAATATTACCGTGCAACCTAAGCGCCTAGGACAACCTTCAAAAAACATCAAGGTTTTAGATGGTTTTTTGTTGAACTGATTTGCAGTCTCATGTTCTTCAGACACTCTCTCTAACCGGAACAGTTCACAATGTCCCAACCACGCCATAGATATTTTATCAGTTGATGCAGTAATAATAGCACCGGTACACTGGGCTATACGCTCCAGTAATGGCCTCTTAACATTCAACACTAACGAGATTTCCCTAGCTAGCAGTTGTTCTTGGGCATATGAAGATACACTTTTTTCTACCAGCAGAACATTTGGTCGAAGGGTCTCAATCCTTGAAATAATCATCTTGAGATGATCCTTTTCCTGTCAAAAAAGCAAAGCTGAGTAGTTCATCCCTATAACTTTTTATTCCACTGCATGAATAAAGAGATCAGTACATTCAAAAAAAAAAAAAAAAACCTGCCCTAGTAATGTATCGAAAGATGCCAACTCATTTGGAACTTTCTGGTATTCAAGGGCTCCTCCTAAAAGAAGTAATCTGGGATTTTTGTATTGAGAGGTCATACGCTTGTGCTTGATATTTTTGGTACAAACTACTCCCTTTATAAGGGTGCTGCACACAACAAATCCACGACTTTAATGGCATAGACCTGCGAAGGAAAGGATCTGAACTGTTTATAAAACGAGTATCTGAAAAACCTTAAACACATCATACCTCTCACTCGGACTTCCTGGTGCTGCACATTTAACCTTTACATAATCAACAGGATTCATGCTGCCTCCTCTGCTAGTATCTGGTTCAACAAAATTTGCTGCTTGCCATGCTAATGTCGTAACTATGTTGAGCCAGTCCTCAACATCATTCTCTTTGCCCACTTTAATACCCTCCACCTGTAAGACCTGTGACACAAAAGCCCTAAAATGCCCGTGTACCGCTGCCCTGAGAGGTTCCTTATTACCCTCATTTTGTTTTTCCTTTGCTGGAAACACACTAACAAGGCTGCTACTGGACGAGAACATTGTGCCTAAATCCCCGATATCATCGTCATCATCATCATATGAAAAGAAATTACTCTCCGCCTCATCATTTTCATCATCAGGCAGTGGGGGAAACCAGATAAGACCATTGTTTTCTAAATCCAATGGCCTTTGAGATTTCTCATTCTGGTTCTGAAAAATTGCCAAGTCATCAGAGCAATCATCATTGCTATCTGGATCCTCAGACCCTAAATCAGGCTTTTTCAAAATAGCCATGGTTGGTTGATTAAGCTCGAACGGACCTAAGATTTCAAGTTGGGGGCCTTGAGATAAGCGAAAAAAAATATTCAGATACACATCCATATAGTATTAATAAACTATCAACCAAGACAAATATCAAAAAATCGTTGTTTCTTAATATATTAAGATACAATTATCTACCAACAAAAATAAAAGACACGAAACACTATTGTTTCTTAATACAATCATCTATGAAAAGGGAATTCAACGCTCTTTCAAATTTTTAAAATCATCTACAATTGAATCCAAACTAAATGTCAAAACTATATCCTTTTCAATGTATAACATCAAAGAGTCCGTCAAAAAATCATTTTCCATTTTGTTTCCAAAGTTAGTTTTGACAACTTTCATAGTTGAAAATGCTTGCTCTATAGTAACAGTAGAAACTAGAAGAGTAAGCACAAGTCTTACTATTTTATAAACAAATTTGTATATTCTAAATTTCCAGTTCTCACCAACTATTGATATAACTCAGATAAACTTTTCAATATTTTGAACTCTGGATCCTGGACTAAATTATGCTTAAAATGATAAAGCTCCTTCTTCAACAGTTGTTTGTCATAATCTGTGAAATGTTGTAGATAGAAATAGGCGCAAGTGAATCACTATTATTTTCTTAAATTTGTGTGGCAATTTTCTATATTATATGATTTGTTTTTTTCTTTTTGTCTTTGGTCTGCCTTTATTTATCACTTTGTCTTTGTGTTGTCTCCATACATTGACCCCACTAACCCAATCCCACTACCGAACTACTAACAAAAACTTTTCTTAACTTTACCTTTTTTTTTTCTTTTTCTTTTTTTTGTCACTTGACCCTAATTTGAGTAATCTCTACAAACTCTCTCTCTCTCTCTCTCTCTCTCTCTCTCATCTAGAAAGTCACAAACAAAGAGTAACAGAGAGTCACAAAGCCAAAAAGCCAAAAAAAAAAAAAAAAACACCACAGGCAGCACAGATTCAATTCATAATCACCAACATCAATTCATCACTCATCAGTAAAAACACAAACACCACAAGTTCACAAGCATAGATTGTTAGATTATAAGATTCACAAACATTTTATTAGGTTTTGAAGGAAATGAGAGATTAAATACCTGTGAACTATGAATGTCACGCCCCAAACCCGATACTTGAATTTGTGACCATGATCGATATGCTAATATTAAGCTTAAACTTGATATTAACAAGAACCAACTTAATTTTTACAAAACTTCCCTCTTACTTTCATTCTTGTTTCTTTACTTCTTGATATAACTTTTCACTTGATATTCAAAGCATCTACACTGTACTCAAAATAATAACATAATCCACCTATCATTCAATTTCCACACTTTCACATAATACATCTCTTTAGGGATGGACCTACAGTAGGGTAGGGGGGGCCATTGCCCCCCCCCACCCCCCCCAAATTTAAAAAAAAAAAAAAAAAAACCGATACACGAATCAATCTGAAAAAATCACCGACTAACTCTCATGCAAAATAAATAAATAAATAACACCGACTAACTCTCATACCAAAAAAAAAAAATAATAATAATAATAATAACCGACCAAAAAAAAAAAAAAAACACTATGAACTGAAAACCTAAATTTTAATTCTCAAAATTTCACCCTAACCTCACTCTTCCTCCACTCAACCTCTTCAAGCATCAACGCCTTCTCCATCATTGCTGCCTGCTGCTCTTTTCCTCAGATCAGATCCGGACTGTTGCTGACTTGTTGCTGCAGCTCCTCCTCAAATCCTTGATCACAGTCACACACGGTAAATCTAAGAAATTTCTCTCCTCTCTCTCAACTTAATATTTTTGTTTTTTTTTTCTTTGAGTGCTCTGCCAGCTGAATAGCCCTCTGCTCTGCCCTCCCTTTGATATTTGTGAGTTGTGGGCTTGTGGTTTTTTAATTTTATTTTATGGATTGGTGTGTTGTGAGTGAACCATAGACTAGTCACTAGTTTGTGTTTGTGTGGCTTTGAATTTTGTGGCTTTTTGTGATTGTGTGGACCGGTTTCACTTTTAGACTTTTAGTGTTTGTTACCTTCTTTGCTTTTTTTTTTTCTTTTTTTTTTGGTTTTATTTAAAAAGAAATACAGTGGGACTAGGACAGTAGGATGTGAGACTATGAGTACTGAATTGTGATGTTAAATTTGTGAGATAAGTATTTGGTATTTATGAGTAGATAAGTGACTTTTTTTGTGAGACCAATTGACCAAGTCTTTGGTCTAATTATTTTGGTTTTATAAAAATTTTTGTCTTTGTCATTTTGTGTGATGTGGCTAATATTAGTAATATATATAAACTTGTGCTTGTCTGTTTGTGATTATTTTGGTTTTAGATTTTTTTTTTTTTTTTTTTGTTAAGAAGTCCCTTTTTTTTAGTTGATGTATAGAACTACGAAATATGAAAATAATGAAATGTTTAAAAAAAAACTTATTTTGTATGTTATACTTTGTCGACATTTTTATAATATCAAATGTTTAAGAAACACTTATTTTATATGTAGTATTTTGTTGAATATGAAATAAGTGTTAGTTTTTATTTTCATTAAAAATAAATTGTTATTAAGCTTTAGCCTCCTAGGTTCAAATCCTGGTTCCGTCCCTGTATCTCTTAATGCTTCAAGGTACACAACTTTCATTAGATCGTAAAATACACAACACTACAAAGCTAAACATCAAATAATTGCTAATTTGGGATCTCGACTTTTAAAACTAAAACCAGCTCATTTCAAAACTCGACTAAGACTCCCTCTGTTCCAAAAATAAAACCTATTGACTAAAAGAGTGGAAGAAGTGAGCTACACAGCTGAGTAAAGGTAAGATATATGAGAATTTAATAAGGATGAATGTAAATCAAATCATTTCATTTTATAAATGTTCAGATAGGAGAACATATTTTCATGCATAGTAGTTTATATTATTTATAATAATAATTTATACGCTCTTCGTAAGAAAATAAATTGTTCTCCCTTTTTCTTATAAGAATAATATTACTAGAACCTTTCAGATTAAATTTCTTTCTTTTCTTACAAAGTCACCAAATATAATATTGATTATTTAAAATCACATACATTCATATATATATATATATATATATATTCTCATTACAAAACAATCATTTTAACTTAAATCAAATAATTGGTAACTTTGTTTTAACTAGAAACAACTTAACAAATAAGAAAACTTTTTTTTATAATCTTCTTCTCTTAACATATTATAACTTTCATAGTACTTAACGTTTCGTAAAGAACAGATATCTAATAACTTTTTAACATAAACTTGTACTTTCATCAGAAGTTTTATATTTATAGCACAACAGAACTTCAAAAATTCTTATCTTTAAAGAACAACTTTTCTTTTCATCATAAACTTCCTTTCATGAGAGCTTTTAACTTTTTATAATGCATTTAAACAATTCATTCTCTCAAGATCAATAAACTAATATAGCTGTTCATAGTATATTGGTTAGTCTATATCTAATAAGTCTATACTTATTTGGGAGGCTTCTAGCACCACAGTGCTAGGCATCCAACATTCTCCATAATGCTAGGTATTCCCAAGATCAAATCATAGTACATATCTTCAACCATGAGGGTAGGTTGGCATCCTCCACAAGTTGGGCATAACCAACAAAGGCCGGTACAGCAGAGCTAGTCCCACTTTTAATGGCCAATCAGATAACATTTTTCTATGGAAAGCCAGTAATTAACCCCTACTGACAGAGTTCAAGTCACTAGAAGACATAACTCGAAAACATTTCATAATAAAAGCATTTCCATTGTTTTCTTTAAACATCATGTTCGTGGAATTAGTAATAGCATTAATATGCTTAAATCATATACATAAGGTTTCGAGAATTCACGAACATACCTTTGTCTGAAACATGATTATATGCCATATCTCTAATCAAAAACCTTTTAATGCATAATATACTTCAAAATAACCTTCTGACTTACCAAATGCTCATATAACTTATCATTTACCTGAAAGCAGAGGAACTGAGAGTCTAAAGTCGAGGGAGCTTGGACTTGGGTACTGGTAATACCTAAACCAAATACCAAAACTTATTACTATCCATTATTCTTTATCATAAATTTACACATTCATCTCAAAACCTATCTCTTAGAATCAAGGAAATCTTAATCCCACCTCAACGAGGTTCCTACAAACACAAGATACATTCATCAAACACCATGATGTACCAAATCATAGAGAAACCAACATTCTCACATTAATATCATATCTCTAGAACAGCTAACTTTATTTCAAAAGGTGCTTTTAGATTAGGGCAATAATGCATGCACAAACATAAAATCCTTTAAGCATAGTCATGTAACCATATAAGCTCATATGGTAGCATACAACATGAACAAAAACAGCTTCATAAAAACAACCATTGAATGGTTTAGAACCCCTTCTTTGAGTACTAAACCTTGAACCAAGTAATAAAAAATCTATTTATAATCCAGACATACCAAAAGATAAGCATATTAAATTATAGCTCAAAACATTCACCCTAACTTTAGAATTAAATCTTCAAAGTCAGAGTTACCATTTACTGTTTACTGCTCACTTCAACAACATATACCTCATTTGTAATCTAAACACATCCAATCCTCGTGAAATTTTATAGAGCCACTCCTCTGAATGTCTAGTAAATTCAATATTAATTTCGAAGTCAAAGAATAAAACTATGATTTACTAAAAATCATACAATACAGCATACTCAGATCTGTCCTGACAGAATTTCATGCAACTTAGAAATTAAACCATTATTTTTATATTCATCCAATAGCTGTGAGACCACTTCCATTAGAACCATAGCATTCATAAGAACTACTCCTAGCATCCTAATTCACTGTATACAATTTAATACATAATTTATCATGCATAAACACAGAATCTGTCACAATGGCAATTTTGAAACATTTTCTTGTAAATTCACAAACAATTATCAAATGATGGTATTTTCATATGGGGATTTTTAATTAGACATGTTAGAAAACACTTATATACAACAAAAATCCCAGCAGTAACATCAAAAGTACTCATCCTAACTTTGTCTTCTTTAATCATATACAATCATTAATTAGTAAAAACCCTAATCTATCTTCAACAAACCATCAACACAGTTTCAAAGCTTCTTAAAACACTATATATATATATATATATATAGACTTACAAGTTTCCTAATTTTACAAACCACAAATACCATTACAAAAATTCCTTGAAAATCATGGATTCTAAGATGAGAGTAGTTAGAACCCTTACCAAGTTTCTGGTTCTTGAGGGGGAAAATAGGAATAGAATCACTCTTGCATGAAAGGATTTCCCTTTTCTAGTGGCTGGACCCGAAAGTATGAGACGTAGAGAGCTTGAGAGAGTTTTCTTTGAGTTTTCTAGTTTCTTTGAGAGAATATGAAAAAGAAAGGAGATGAAGCTTTATCTTTCTTTTGGTGCATGAACCCGTGGACTCAAGAGCTTCTAGCTCTTTCCTTATGAGAAAAGAGAGTAAAGTCAGTTGAAATTCTGATTTGTGTGGACCCGTGGGAAATAGAGAGGTAAAGAGCTTCTTGGATGTTCTAGTTGTTTTGACAAAGTCAAAGAAGAGATTAGGTGGAGCTTGCTCATTGCATGGCCGGCCAAGTCTTGGTCTTTGGGGCTTAAGAAGATAACATGTGTCAACATGCATGATGCTTTGGCTTTATGTGTTGAATTTCCATTTGTTGCATGTATGGGTGGAAAACTATTATAATCTATACTTTATTAAACTAATAAAATAAAATTTTAATAGTGAAGTATTAACCAATTTAAAAAAAAAAAAAAAAAAACCTAATTTGCTGTAAAAGTTTGGTGGAGGATAAGTAAGTAATTAATAAGGTCAATGCCCAAAAACTTTTGTCAAAAGAGACTTCTCTTAGGATACACTATTCCCTCAAGAGTGAACATTAATTGGTTGAGGGAATAGTTACATTTGTACTCAAAGTAAAGAGCTTGAGCCTTGTACAGCTTAGCTTCAGCAATTGCTATGTGCCTCAAAGTGCTGACCAGTGAACACAATAGGAAAATTGTTTTCCGTGTGATGACAATACAAGTAAGTTCTGATCTTGAATCCCTGTAAAAGTTGCACTTCTAAAGCATCTTTGGCTTGAAATTTAAAATATTTTAAATGCCATCTACCGTGTTATATATAATTGTAATTTTATTCACTACGTACTTAAAATAAATAGGTTTAATTACTATTTTGGTCCATAAGATTTGTGATATATTTTAAAATAGTATCTAACATTTAAAAAGTGTTAATTTAGTCCATAACATTTTAATATTGTATCAAAATAGTTACTGTAAGTAATGGATGAAAAAAAAAAATCTAACATGGCCGATGGCTATATTAAAATACTAATTTTGATGTCACGTACGGCCTTAATTCCCCTCCCACAAAAAAAAAAAAAAAAAAAAAAAAAACAAAAAACAAAACTTAGTCCATGTAAAGTTGTAAACATTTAGGATCTGAAAATCCCTAAATGTTTAAGAGATTTTGAGAGATTTGGGAGAAACTGGAGATGGTATCATAGTAACTCTTTTAACTGTTAGAATCATTTTCTTTGCCCACAATGAGGTCAGACAGTAACCGAAAATTTTCTAATCTGCTTTTTTTTTGGCAACTCATTCAAGCCAGTTCCACCAATATCAAGATTGTTGGATATATTTCAACAATATAGTTTTGTGATAAAGCAAAAGGAACAATACATAGATCTAAATATAAGCAAAAACACAAATAGATATGATAAACAAGAGCAATAAACAAATACTGAATATATATAAGAAGAAATCTATAAATAATTAAAACTCACAGACCAAATGTGTGAAGAATGAATGATTCAGATCAAGTCTTGTGTTTGACACAATCTCCTTAAAACAAATTTCGCCCCTCACACAATCACTGTGGTGCTTTAAGACTCCCGGACGTCTGCCTCTCAGGATAAAATGATCTACAGCACGAAAATGAAGCACACAAGGTTGTGCTCTGTAAACTACTCAATGTCTCTTTTTCTCTCTTTGACACAAAATGATTGTACAAAATATTCTCACCGGGAGAGTTTTTTCTAAAAAGATCTCTTTCATGAATGAGGGACTATGAAATTATGCATAACTTAAAACTGAAATACTGTTTCAGAGATAATTGTTGTATACAGACTTACTGACTCAAAAATAAAATAATAAAATATTATTATTAATTGGATAAATGAGCCTAGTCCACACATGCCTAAAACCCAATCTTATATCCAACCCAAACTCATATTCTCTATCATTTCCAATGTGGGAACTCAAGAATTTTCACCACTTATAATAACATCCTCAAGTGAACATAAAAAAAACATCAATTTCTTATTCACTCCATGCTATTTTTCAACAGATGATGCTAGTTTGAAAGATCCCACATGTTTTCACGCAATTCAGTAAGAGGATGACAATTTGACATTATCAATATTTGTAAAAGGCAGGGAGCACAAAGTGATTCAGGTAATTGAAGTATGAGAGAGATCTATGTGCCGTAACTGTTTCAAATTGCCAATTGAATCAGGTAGTTTAGTGATATGATAAAGTGAAAAAGAAAAGCACTCGTAACAATTGCGGTTTGCACAACAAATTTGGGAGAAATTTGGAACCCATTTAACGGTATGGACTATTTTACAACAATATCAAAGAGAGATTATACTTCAAAACTATTTTGAGAGATGGGGCAAACGTCAAGGACCAACATGGTAATTAAAGTTGCAATGTCCATGCAAAGGATTGATATGGATTGCAGGATTGGTAACATTTATTTCTAGAAAAATAAGCCATGCAGGTCTATAACTTAAAATTCAAATTGGAATCCAACTAAGCAAATGACACAGGAAATGGATATAGGACAATTAATGTGGTTCTCATCATCAATTGTTGATGGTAACATATATGCACCATTAGGTCCACCGCAAATTTTTCTCATTTTGTTTGGTGCAGAAAGCCAGCATGACTCTTAGTAAGCTTCCTCAACATTCACATGGTCAATTTCAACATTGATTTCCTTTATTGGTTCAATCAGATTCCCACTTTTTTCTTCATTTATTTGCACATCTGTTATAGGATTGAGATATTATCTTTTCCTGCTCTTGAAAATTTCTTCATATTGAAAATATTTGGCATACCAACCAATTAATAGATTGGTTCTTGGTTTGAAAATGACTGGCTATCAAGTATCAACCGTTTAATTCTTAATTAATGATTTGAGCATCCTCCTCACATGTTTGGATAACATCAATTAATAAACTGTTAAAGTTTTAAAGAATTGGACATAAGCATGGTGCTTGATAATTAGAAGGTGATCTTTGATAATTTTTTGAGGTGGATTATCTTTGGCATCTTCAACTTCACTGATGCAAAATCTTGAATTTTGTAGCAAAGTGAGAGTTAAAAGACAAAAGAGGAGAAACAGACTATGAACAAAAACGAGTGATGCTAAAGTCTAAAAGAAGTGGGGGCTATTCAGCAGAAAAGAAAGAAAGAAGTGGGGGTAATAGGTAGGGAGGGTAGGGATATTTAGTAAATAGAATTTTATTTATTTATTATTATTTAAATATTTAGGGGTGTTTAGTTCGCTGTGATATTACATTATACCGTAATATTACATTATTGTAATCCTAAATTAATATAATCTTAAATCTTAATACAAGAATACAACATCACATTATTTAGGAATGTGATGAGATTAAGGTGGTATGATATATTTTGTAATTTTAGATTATGATAATGTTAGAAAAAATAAAATAAATAAAATTTTTTAATATCACATCATCGTAATATGTATCACATCAAAGACAAACCAAACGTCCCATCAATATATTTATAGAGTCTAACCAAATAATTTTATATTATTTTGAAAACTAATTAATATTATTATATATTACCTAAGTAATTATACATTAAATAAGTAATAAACATATAATTGTGATTAATTTATATAAATTAAATAATAAATGAACATTTGTATAACCTTGAATATTAAGGTAAACAACTATGCGACTCCACATCCAAGGCTGATTTAAGGTAAAACAACTGGATAAAACTAGTCTTGTAAACTTGATTGCGGGCCTTATTGGCCAGTTGGCAGAGCTCAACCCAGCCTAGTTTCAGCATCATTCGATCAGCATTAGATAGTTTTGAATTCCACCATGTCCCACCCAAACCGCCAGAATTTTCCATTTCAATTAATTACCTGGTATCAACCATCCCTCTATTTTATCTCGTTCTAAATTTTAACCCAGTTTGCTCCATTCAACCTGCATTGGTCCATTAATTTCACTATATTCTACTCGAATGGTGATTTCAATCGATACGTAAATAAATCGTTATTTTTTTCAGTACTTTTTTTTTTTTTCTATTACTTCACTCACGCATAACATTTCATTATTATTTTCCTTTAACATTGTTTGTTTTAAACACATATGACATAGTTTTTTTTTCCTTGTTAATTTTTTTCTTTACTTTTATATATATGACCCCTTGTTAATTTTTTTCTTTACTTTTATATATATGACGTCATATATTTATCTTATGTAATGATGATATTAAAAATGTGCATTATTTGATTTTGAACTAACAATTTGATATGGTATAATATCATCTAATACAAACTTATTAGGTATATAAATTTTTTAATGCAAACTTAGGTAACTTCGAAATAGTACCTTAAAATAGGTCGGTACTAAAATATTCTATTTCAATAAATAAACCTCCTAACATAATTAATAATTGGAAAATGCTAACGAATGCCCTTGAGACATTGGTTAATAATCCATTTAAAGAAAACTTTAAAAAAAAAAAAATAATTAATATTTTGACAGCTTTTTTTATTTCTTATAAAAGTTATACTAAAATTTTCTTAAAATAAATTATTAACTAATATCCTAAAGGTATTCGTTAGCATATCCCTTATTAATTAAGAAGATACAACCCAAGTGGTGTAGAACTGTGAGTTTGCATGGGAAATTTTAGCCATGTAAGAGCATCCTCATCAAGGATTGCAAAAATTTTAGCATTTACCCTCTCAAATCTCAATTTTATAACATATAACACTCCACTTTACAACACCCTTTCCATCAAAACTTCTACTTTTTTTAACATTTCATTTAAATATTCTTTCTTTATCAATTTTTTATTCTTTTTTTTTATTTTTCCAGTCTCTTTCTCTGAGACTCTCTCCTCTGTCTCTCTTTCACACCCAGCGCCGCCGGCCACCATATCCACCCACCCCTTTCACAACCACCATATCTACCCACCATCGCCGCAACCACAAATAACAGCAAAGAAAAAAAAAAAACCCCTCCACATCCAAAGCCACAAAATCAAAGAATCACAAAATCACAGCAAAGACCCAAAACAACCCCGATCACTCACCACCACCAACCATAGCAGAAGAAAAAAAAAAAAAAAAAAAAAAAAAGAAACCTCCACCATCGCCGCCACCAGCAAACCCACTAGCAGACCCATTATGCCGAACCAAATCCATAGCCACTGCCCACACCCACTGCTACCGGCCACCACTGCCCACAATCACACCCATCGTCACCACCACCTAACCTCCAACCACCAAAATTACAAACAAAAATAAACCCACAACAAACCCAGTCACCACCAGCCAACCCAACCCAGAAAACCCCTAACACCACTAGCCACCACCCCCCACCCACCTACCACCACCATAAATCCCAACCCAAAATCAACCCACCATTAGTCACCACCACTACAAACCGCACCCACCCACCATTAACCACAAAAAACCAAAACCCACTCACCCATCCACCTGCCACCACCGTAAACCCCTACCCAAAATCAACCCACCACTAGGCACCACCACCACAAACTATACCCACCCACAAATAAACAAAACAAAACCACAACCTAGCCACCACCTTCAACCTTTCTCCTCCAAATCACAAAACAACTACCATCACAAACATAAAAGCCAGCCATCACAAAATTTCAGCCACCACCAAATCCAATCCACCGCCAAACTGTGAACCATGACTCATCGTGACCAGCAACCCACAATGCTGCTAATGCACGGTGACTCACCCACGGGAAACCGATGAGAGAAAGGGACGAGCAAGAGACGGCAAGGGCGAGAGGGCTAGAGAGAGGAAGAAAGAGAGAGAACCAGTGAGAAAGAAAGAAAAAAAGAGAGAGAAGAGGGAGACCGGTGAAAGGGAAGAAATGAAAAAGACGGTGAGAAGAAAGGAGAGCGGGCCCCACTTGAATAAATAAATAATATAACTTTTACCATTGGTGAACAGTGTGGTCTCAAATTTGAGACCGCACTGTTCATCAATGCCAAAAATTATGGCATTTACCCTTCTTGATGCAGGTGCTTTTTTAGAGATTGGGGTGTCAAATGCCAAATATTTGGCATTTGACACCCTTGATAAGAATGCTCTAATAATAGCTCTTCATATTCCAATTGGTGGGTGCGTCATATATATTAGCATTATTGGTGAATCAAAGGTCAAAACGAATGAATGCTCTTAATTAGCCATTTAATGGGTGCGAACGCACATTTTCACGTATGTCTGAATACACGCGTGAAAAACAATTGAAATTGTACAACACATGAATTCAATTATTGGTTTTCGCATCTGTGTCCACGAAAAATTATTGTGTACTCTCGAAATATTATAAATTTGTAATCTTTCCTCTCATATGAATAGTGGGTTCCACTAATTAAATTCATAGTAAGATCTATCATTCATGTGAAATGAGGAAGAACGCATTTATGATACTCCAGGAGCAGGGCCGGCCCAAGGCCTAGACAAGTTAGGCCTAGGCCTAAGGTCCCACCAAAAAAAAAAAATTTCCTTGAGAAAAAAGGCCCTACTTTTCATAGTTAAAGGCCTAAATTTTTATAAAATTATATATATTTTCTAAAGGTTGTACATTTTTTTTTATTAGTGATGTTAAGAATATTACAAATTTTACTATTGACTTACAAATTGCCATATTATTAATCACAAAAAAGTGATATAAACATTTATTAGTTAAATTGATAAAGTTCATCAATGAGTGACAATGTCACATTATATTTTGAACATTTTATAGTGCTTTTAATTGGCACATTTTTCTTTTTCATTTCTATTAAGACTCTCAAAGTACAAGACCAATAGAACTCAATTGAAACCCTAAAATATTTCAAAAAGATGTTGCAAATGTGTTAAATCATCAATTATAAATTAATCTCCCCTAATAGTTTGAGGCTTTGATTTTTGTAAACTAATATCCTACAAAGCCACACACCAAATAATATCTATCTCTCTCTCTCTCTCTTAAAATCAAAATATAAAATTAAAAATTAGATTACAACTTTATTTAACTATATATCGTCTTATATCCAAAATAAAGTATCTTTTTCAATCATAATATATTTTTATTTCTTTTTATTAATATTTATAGTTCAACTATGATATTCAATTCTCTATATGAAATTAACATTAGTCTAGTTGGTATTATTTATGTATTTAATGTATCAAATTAACCTTAATGTGATTAGTATTAGTTTCTCAAAACAATAATGTGATTAGTATTAAATAATTTTGTTTAATTAAAATTTACATATTAAAGGCCCTGCATAAATTTTTCACCTTAGGCCCCAAATTATGTTGGGCTGCCTCTATCCAAGATTACCTAATAATTTTCATGTGTCCATATGCGTGACAAAATGTGTGCAATTAATTATGTTTGTGAGTGAGTTAAAATTGATTTTCTCATATCTCAAATTGTCATAACTTGAGACACTTATGCACTCTTACGATATTTTCACACACAACACGCATATTCTTAACTACTTTTGATACATGTACAAGTACAATGTGATTTGGCCATCACAAAGGATACATGTGCAAATGTGTGCTCACTAAACTGTCTTGATTTGTTTTTGAAATATAAAATTGGTTAAACTTGTTGTGTGTGTGTGTGTGTGTGTGTGTGTGTGTGTGTGTTTTGGATCTATGAATGCTTTGCATTTTTCTTGTTGAAAGATGTTTTTGAAAGCTTAAAATGTTGTTTGGATCTTTGGTTGAGTAGTTTGCTTGATTGCATTCATTTCTGTATGTTTTTCATCTCTTTGAAAAACTGCTTTTTATCTAGCTCGACAGTTTCTCGATAGATCCTCAACAAATAGCTATCTATCAAGACCTTTGGACCTCTTTTCTCAATAGATCCTATCGCATCTACGATCCATCGAGCTATCTGGAATTTGTCTCGATAGCTTCTCGACTGATTCTCAATCCATCGTGAAAGTTTCTGTCTGGTCGATAGTTGCTCGATAGCTTTTCGATCCATTGAGATATTTTATCCGTCGACAAATTCTCAACAGCACCTCAACAGATTCTATCTGTTGAGATTTTATGCTCGACAGATCCTCGATCCATCGAGCTGCAATTTCTTTAAGAAATCAATTTTCATTTCTCTCATTCTCTCTCGACAGAAACTGTCTCTTCACCTCCCAAACACCCTCCTCTCACTCAAAACCTCCTACCCTGTTGGATTTCAGCCTAGTTTGAGCATTTATCCCTTGGTATGCTTCTCTAATCCTTCATTCTTCATTCATTTCACGCATTTAGACCTAGGTTTTGGGTTTTGTGAAATTTTTGTTTTTTTGGGAAAACTTTTGAGTTTCTTGTGAAATTTTTGGGTTGGGTGTTGTGTTTTTTATTTGCATTGCATTTCATTTCATTTTCATTTTCACAATGTTTTCATGCATTTAGATGTGTGTTTATATGTTGAAAATTATGTGCTGATAGGTTTGGATTGGGCTGAACCCATGATGCTTTTTTTTTTTTTTTTGCATATCACATGTTCATCCATTTTTTATGCATACGTACCCTTTCTTTTCTATTTTTTTGGTACTCTGTTGTGATGGTGCTTTTCTGTTTGTCCCCCCCCCCCCCTCTCTCTCTCTCTCTCTCGGATAGTCTACGCATGGCACCCAAGTGCCAATCCACTTTGTCTCGGAACCCTCTTCATTCCGAGACATCTTCTTTGATCCTACTCCTCTTCACATCCGGTTCCGTGATGAAAAGGCCCGTAAGGGCTTCTCAAAGAACTTCTCCAACCGTGATATTCATTTAGAACGCCACGTGGTTCTATCAGACTTTTTTGATACTGCTCTACCCACTGTCATTTACAGTCAGGGATGGGAATCTGTACGTGAGATACCCGTGAGATGTCCCACCTTGATCATTCAGGAGTTCTACTCCAATGTGCATGGTTTCAATACCTCTATACAAGATACCAAAACTAAGTGAAGTTGTGATGACTCTGATGGAGATGAGGCAGGACCTAGTGGAGATGGTACCTCTAATGAAGTAGATGATGCACAGCCAAAGTGGATTGGGAATTTATGTACACGAGGACAAGGTGACTCTAATTGTGAGGAAAAGGAACCCCAGTGACAATGGTAGTAATGATGACTCTGCAAGGTTGATAAACCTTCTATCTTTGATCTTTTGTAAGTCAACATCTTTCTCTCTCTTACATATCTTGTTTGTTTGTAGTTGTATTTGTAAACATTTATTTTTATTTTTATTTTTTAAATTCATTGGCTTTTGCTTGCATTTGTTTTTCTTTTTAATCTGTGACAAGGGCCATATGAGTTTTAGTAATTGAGATCATTAATATATGCCCTTAATTATCCATTTTAGGAAATTTTTATTGGAAATTAAAAAAAAAAAATTAGTCACTTTTTCACAGTGACGACTCCAAGAATTTTTTTTCAGGATGGTCCTTAAGAAACTTAAACTATATAAAATATAATAAAAAATAAAACTTCATATATAGACCAAAAAAAAAAAAAACAATGCAAATACAGAAAGTCTTACAATTTTGTTCTATGAATTTTCTTATTTTGAAATCGATGCATGATAGCCTCATTATCAAAATACTGCAAGATACATATCTTTCAAAATTTTAGTTAAATAAAATTTTTCTTAGACCTTTTTTTTTTTTTTTTTGTAAGGACCTAATATATTGTTAAAGTGACCAAGGTTGGAGGACAAATATCTTTGATTTTCTTTGATTTTGCAAATATGGAGGATATAAGAAGAAACATGTAATTTTATGGTGGATTTGCCAAAATTTAAATCTAATAAAATAATATTAATTGGAGTTGTAGCCTTTGTCTACAATCAAGTTTATTTCCAAATTTTGTCCAAAGTGCAATTATGTTAGGCCTAAAAAATTTACGGTGGTTTAAAAATCATAAATTTTTTTTTAAAGAATAAAAATCATAAATTTTTTAAAATTTATATATTATAGTTATTGTTTTTTCTAGATTAAGGTGGTCTTGTGACCACCTTGAACCTAATGTGGAGTGCCTCCCGTGTTTTTTCATTTTTTCATAAAAAATTTCTAAAGTTGTTTACTAATGTATACTTAAAGAATAATGGTAGCGCCAAGAATTTTTTTTTTTTTTTATATATATATGCAACTTCCACGTTATATACAATACAACTATATTGTACAATAGTCTAAAAAGTTATTAATAGTTTAAAGATTGTTAAGACAACAATCATTGGACGCATAAACAAATAAAATTAAATAACTAATCATACATTTTTAACAAATTAATAAAAACTTATTATATTTATAAGTCATATCAATTGAATAAAAAAATATAGAATAAATAAGAATAGTAACACACTTCGGAGTAGGGTTGAGAGTAAGCGCTGAAACTATATAAGAAAAATAATACTCTAGTAATAAATTTTTGCTTTTAAAGTGTATGATTTTTAACTATACACTTGGTCACTCTTTTTGAATTGGAGTAAGTAGTAAAATATTTCTTGGACTTGAAAATGTGTAGAGCACTTATTAAACTACTTGATTAGACATAGAGAAAAACTAAGAAAACATAAAAACTAAGGATCTTATTCAAGCTTATTTCAATTAGGCTTAACAAAAAATTTAATGTAAGGGTGTTCAAATTTTATTTGTAAGGATCAAAACAAAAAAAAAAAAAATTAAAATTAAAAAATTAAAAAAATTATATATAAAATAGTTTACTAATGTATGGCGTATGCTTAGTAAAACCCTTAAGTAATTTGTGATACATGCTTCTGCTAGTTGCCTTATATTGGGTACGAGGAAGTTTTTGGACTTTGTTCGAAAGGAGAAACTTTGTCGCATTACCTGCTGGCGAGAAAGCAGGTACAGCAAGCAACGTAGCCGTTTTTGTTTAATTGTGGCTCTTTTTTTTTTTTTTTTTTTTAATAAAATTTTATATATATATATATATATTATTTACTACAGCTTTCCTTGCCAACTCTGATAACTATAATTTATACTGATTTTTCAAACATCCATTGTGAACCTATCAGCTCTGTTCCCCCTGTTCTGTTGGTTGTGGCCATTCTATTTAGGAATTTTCTCACTGTAGAATGATGGATATCTGTACAAGTGACATTCCACGAACATGATCAGCTTTATAATCCTCTAAGATCATCTTCAACCATTGAATCATTCATGTACAGACGGAATTGAGTCCGCTCTGATATTCAAAAGTGAAGCAAACCACAATGCCCTTGCAAATGGACATTTGGTAAATAAGTTGTCCAATGTTTCTCCTCTTTCTTCATACAATACACATCCTGAGTTGACAGTAATTTTCCTTTTAACAAGTTCAGTCCTAATGGGGGAACCCATTGTGTAAAAGTCACCATCTTTCTCACTCTAAAGAATCCTGTTTGTTTGTAGCTGTATATTTACATTTTCTTCTTAAATTCATTCGCATATGCTTGCATTTCTCTCTTTTTAGTCAGTGACAAGGGCCATTTTATTGGACTTTGTTGGTGAGGACAAATTGTCACGCTACTAGCAGACAAGAAGATAGGTGCAACCGATTGTGTGCTCGTCATTTTTGTTCAATTATGAGAGGGTAAAATCCAAACTCTTTTTAGTCTCTCTCTAATTAAATGACATTTTACCAATATACTCTTTAAACCCTAGGTATATAAGTTTATTATTTGTTGTGGTTTATTTTCTTTGACATGTTGTGATTGATTATTTGTGATATTGAGATATGCTTTAATTTTAAATGATTATTTGGGATGCATTTATTCGTCAGTTTTGAATTTTATATTAAAAAATTTATTTGTTTGGTTTTTCATAATTTAGATCAATTTAGTTAATAATAAAGTTTTTTTTTTTTTCCTCTCTTTGATAAAATTTGATAAAATGGTCGACACGACTGACTCGTTTAATAAACAGGTCGTGTTAGAGTTGAGGAATCTTGACTCGTTTAATAAACGTATCCGGTTAGTATTGATTCATATAGTCGAATACTCATTAATCGACATAATACGAACCTAACACGCGAATATGAATTGCCATCCCTACCAGGAACCAGGCACAAATTTGGTCCGGTGAAAGCCCCAAAACGGGTCAAAAACCAAGTAAAGTCGAAAATTCGACCAAAACTGGTTCTTTAACCATACCCGTTTTTAAAACCATGCTCTGTAACCATACCTAGTGTAAAGATTATCATCAGCATGCCACCAATCCAGCTACAAAATAATTTTTTTCAACCCTTATAGATCTTATTAACTGTCTTGTTCACTCTCTAAGCTTAAGGAGTTTCCTTTATCCCCAATTTTTTTTGGAGAAATTTTAGTTATCCAAAAGGATCTTCCTCTTAGCAGATTTTCTTTTATCCAAGCCACCAAAGTTGAGCCAGCTTGAGCAAAAACGTTTCATTTATATATCATGATTGTTGACTTGTTATAGTCCTCAACTCTCTTGAGCCCCACACATATTGAATTCCGAGCTACTTAGGACATGAGTTGTCACTTCCAGTCTATAGGAATTTTCAAAATCTCTGCTCAATCATCTTAATGATATCTTAGGTAGTATGAAGATGTTAGATCAGTATACCGGCCAAGTCTATGTGGTTGATCGATTGGGAATAGGCTGGTGGATCAAAATCAATGATTCGACACTGGATTTGGTTAAATTCTGGAATCCTTGTGGGTCAGGTTGTCTGAAGACTCAGAAGCATTTGGTGGAGTCGTGTGGAACAATCTATATTGTTGAAAGATACCTTGATAGGGAATGGAGAGGCCGTCGTTATGCCGAAGTGGTTGGTTTCAAAGTGTATAAGAGTGAATGGGGTGAATGGGTTTTGGTGGAAAGCTTGGATGATCGAGCTTTTATTCTGCGTAGTGATTGTTCGCTCTCTGTTTCGACTAGAGAATTTTTCGGATACCCAGGGAATTGCATTTACTTCACTCAGCAAAATCAACTCATGTTTTCAAATTAGAGAATAACAACATCACCAATGCAGATTTGAACGAGGACAAAGTTTATCTCCAAAACGCTTTGTAAGGAAATTCCTTCAACCCATTTTTTGTCAATTGATAAAAAACCATTTATGTTGTATAGATTTTAATTAATCTTATTGTTGGAGCGTTTTTCTTCACTTGTATTTTCACTAGAATGGAACCCTTTGAACTCAACTATCTTGTGGTGTGGTATGTTTTGTTTTATTGTAAAATTCCTTCCTCATTTGTTTCTTATAGTAGTTATTTTGGTGATTGTTATTCTAAAAAAATTAAAAATAATAATAATAATTAAAATAAATAAATAAATAAATAAATCCTCCTATTGGTTTAAGTGACATGGGAGTGTCCCAATTCCAACAAGGCCAATTTGATGCTAAGTCTGATCTAGATGCTCTCCTTGAAGACCAGAAGTGCAGCCCATTATTTTGAACACTTTTTTTTTTTTTTTGAATCATTAATAAAAGGAAGTCAAATGGTCTGTAATTAGTGTCTTCTAGGATGCATCAGACTTTATGTTTTATTAGCTTTTAACCCCATGCATATGCATGAATACACTTAATGATATACAATAAGATGCATAATATAATTCCTATATATATATATATATATTAAATACTATTGATATTCATTTTTATATTTTGTAAGTGTAGAGATGGAAAATTTTCAACCTATCACAAGCTGATATATCACACTACCAAGTCCACAAAATACAGCCAATTACAAAGCGCCACATAATTGCTGCTAGGTTTTGCTATCACTGCTCAGAAACCAACAGAAATTTGCCAAATGTCATGCAAAAACCAATCACGCATCAGCACATGTAAGCAATGACATAATCAGCCTCGCGCATGTAAGCGATGACATAAGTAGCCTCGCACGTGTAAGCGATGATATAATCAGTCTAGCACGTGTAAGCAATGACATAGGCAAATCAATCTAGCTGTGACATGTGTCACCAATCAGACTCCGCCACGTGTCACTCATTCACCCCCAAATACCTATAAATAGAAGTCTTCCTAAGACATTTAAGAGGAGACCAAGTCATCTAGAGCACAAGCAGCATCAAAGAAGATTCAAAAGTATTGAAACTCTGTTGGAACCAAGCCCTGAAGCCTCCAGCAACTTCAAGAACTTCGACCTCAAATGCAAGGAACATTCAAAGTAGAATCATCTAAACTACCTGCCTAGATCTCAAAGGTCACTAGAATCAAGCTCAAAAGCCTCCAAAAACCTCAACAAACCACAAATCAGTGAAGCTCTACGGATTCAAGCCTCTAAAGCCCCAAAGAACTTCCACCACAAACCTTCAAATACGAAGAACATTTGAAGAGGGATCATCCAAATCATATTCCTAAATCTCAAAGTTCACTGGAATCAAGCTTAAAAGCCTCCAGAAACTTCAACAAACCACAAATCAATGAAACTCTATGGATTCAAGCCTCCAAAGCCCCGAAGAACTTCCACCACAAATCTTCAAAGACGAAGAACGCACGAAGAACACAAAGAACATGAAGGACAAAAGATTTTTAACAAGCTCATAGCCAGAGATTCATTGTAATTCCATTTCAAAGGTCTTCGATCCATTCCTCAACCAAATTAAAGGATATCTTGTGTTCAAATCAAAATCACATTACTACAATTCCAATCAACAAATCTTTCAAGGAGATCGAATTAAAGGATTACTTTTTTGTAGTCACAGAGAATTGTACTACACATTCATCAATACAAATTCACATTTGTACAACTATTTTACTTGTTTGATTTATTTCGAATTAAGAAATTTAGTCATCCACAAATTATTGCACGCCCGGTGGGACATCTCTACCTCTCATCTCATTCTCCTTCAAAGAAAGAAATCAACATCACCTTGCTACCTACTCTAATGGCCTCTAGCAAGAACATTCAAGCTTCAACAATAGCTACTTCAACTAAACTTGGTACGGCTACCACCAACAACTGCATTGGTGTAATCAATTGTAGCCAACCCAAAGCAAGCAATCAACTTCAATCTCAATAAACCAAGGAAGCCAAGGTCCAGACAATCATCTCCTTAGACCCTCTTATAAGAAACAAGGTCATCAACAAGGTCATCAACAAGGACATCTCCACCTTGGAACACCTCAAGTATGGGGGCAAATCCCCTTCTTCCTTCACCAGAAATTGGTCTCACGATTTCTCTCCCATCAAAGGGAACCCAAAAGATGAGATTTCATGTGCTTACTTCAAATCACTTTGTTCTCCATCATCATGGGAAGTTGTGTTAGTCATGATGACTAACACCTCTACTGTGGAAGAAAAGATTGCTAAAATGGAGCAAAGGGTTGTCCTCACAAAAACACTTGAAGATAAGGACCTCCAAATTGTAACTTTAATGAACAAACTCGAAGTACAAGATCTTGGTGAATCAAGCCATGGTCATAAATTCACATCTGCGAAGGATGACGAAGGGAGAGAAATTGAAAACACTCCCTGACGAGAACAATCTAATTCGGTTGCTTCATTGTCAGTCCAACAATTACAAGACATGATAACAAATACCATCCGAGCACAATATGGAGGTTCTTCTACAAGTTCTCTCACATATTCAAAACCCTACACAAAGCGCATTGACAATATAAGGATGCCAAATAGGTATCAACCCCCCCAAGTTCTTGCAGTTTGATGGCAATGGAAAACCTAAGCAACACATTGCTCATTTTGTAGAAACTTGTGAGAACGCAGGGACTCAAGGAAGCCTTGTTGTAAAGCAATTTGTCCGTTCGCTCAAAGGGAATACCTTTGACTGGTATACAGACTTAGAACCTGAGTCAATTGATAGTTGAGAACAACTTGAAAGGGAGTTCCTCAACCGATTCTACAGCACACGTCGCACGGTGAGCATGATGGAGCTTACCATTACCAAACAGTGGAAAGATGAACCCGTCGTTGATTATATCAGTTGGTGGTGTTCTTTGAGCTCGGATTGTAAGGATAGACTTTCGAAAATTTTTGCTGTAGAGATGTGCATCCAAGGCATGCATTGGGGACTTCTTTACATCCTCTAAGGGATAAAGCCCCGAACATTTGAAAAGTTAGCAACTCGTGTGCATGACATGGAGCTGAGCATTGCTAGCCGCGGAAATACAAAACCTCCCATACCTGAGGAAAGCAGAAAAGAAGTAAGGAGGAATGATAGGAATACAAAAGTCAACCTCAAAGACCTAATAGCTGTTAACATTGCTGTAGTCAAGGTTCCAAGAAGAGGAGCCGAAGCAAATTAAAAACAACTTGAAGGATGGCAAAAGAACGAAGTGCGTCGTTCGACTTTTAAGGAATGTGAGCGAAAAGTATATCCATTCCCTGATGAAGATGTGCCAAACATCTTAGAATAACTATTGCAATTGAAGCTAATTGAACTGCCAAAATGCAAGCGACCAGAAGACATAGGGAAAGTTAATGATCCTAATTATTGCAAATATCATCGCATCATTGGCCACCCAATCCCAAAATGCTTTGTCTTCAAAGAACAAATCATGAAGCTTGCCAAAGAAAACAAGATTGATCTAGACTTCAATGAAATTGTCGAGTCAAACCATGTGATCGTTGCTTGTGATGTACTTCCAACTCTCAAGCAGGGGGCAAACACCAACGAAGCTTACAAATTGATTGATAATGATGGCATGAGGATCGACCCTACCAATGGGAAGTTCTTGCAACACTTCTACACTTGAAATCGAGGATTACTCCTCAGTAAAAGCTTAAACTACCCACTACAACGCTGCAAGGGTACATGATGTCTTCCCATTACCTTTGAAAGTGTACCAATAAAGAGAAATTAATCCCCCTCTATGTCACCAATGGCTAGTGTGGCGTAGTGGTTGGATGCCTTTGTCGCCCTTGAGGCCGAGGTCTCGAGTTCGATTAGTGGTGATACCCACTATTACACACGTGAGCACTCCTTTTTGCCAAAAAAAAACAAAACAAAACAAAAAAAAACAAAAAACAAAAATCAAAAACAAAAATCTTTTGAACTACGTGATGACTTGATTCCTCTCCGGGGTACGTAGGCAACTTGATATCATTTACTAAGTTCAATCACATGAAAAGAAGAAGGATTGCCAGTTTAGCTTGAAAAGTTTTTCCAAAGGTCATCAATATGCTTTTGAGATCCCTTTGATTAATGGGCGTTGCTTAAGATCAGTCAATTGCTCACTACATGATGCTCAAAGATAATTGTGGTAGAAAATGACAGTTGCAAAGAATTGGGAATGAAGTCTTCATGGCATTGCCCCTCTTCTGTAGACATCCTCCCACGTTTCTAAAGTATGCTTTACATCACTTATCTCTTAGGGGCATCTTCTTGTACTTTGCAAGTCTAAGTTACATTGTCTCTCTTCTAGGTTGTGCCATTTCACAGCTCTGAAATTTGAACCACATCATCTCCCTTCTGAGTGGTGTTGTTTCACATCATGTCTCTAAAATTTGGACAATGTCACCTTCCTCTAGCATCTGAAGTTTATGGTGCATCATCAAGCTCTTGTCAGCATTCTTCTCACATCCTCAAAGTCTTGATGAGAGCTCCTTGCATCTTCAAAGTCTTGTTGGCGTCTCTAAAATCTTGATGTCTGGTTACAATGCTATATACCCTCAATGTCTTAGATATGTTCCCTCTGAAAATTGGTGCTAATGCATCTCCATTATAAAGGCCAATGTTGGTGTGACTTTAGTGCAGATGAAGTGTTGACGCAATGTCATGTCAAAGATGAATATTAGCATGGCTTCAATGTAAATAAAGTGTTGACGTGGCTCCATGGCAAAGATGAATGTTGGCATGGCTTAAGTGTAAATGAAGTGTTGACGTGGCTTTATGTTGAAAAGGCTTCTTTAAAAAAGACAAGTTCAAATATTGCTTCAGTAGACAAAGTAATGGTGATGCTTCAATGCAAATGCAAGAGTTGGCACAGCTCATGACAAAGATAAGTGGTAACGCGACTTCAATGCAAGGAAATATAGGGATGCAGCCTCAATGCAAATGCAAACTTTGCATGGCTTTATGATAAGAACAATTGGTGTGGCTAAGTTGCAAAGACAAGTGTAGAGAACCTTCATGCAAAAACAAGTGTTAGCATAGTTCCATTGCAACGACCAGTGCTAGTATTGCTTAATTGCCAAGACAAACGCCAGTACAACTTTAAAGTCAAGTACTGGTAATAGCATCATTGTATCATGAACACCGGCGATAGCATTGTTGCCTAGCTGAATATCCTTATAGAAACGTCATTGCAAAGACGAATATCACTAAAAGATTGTTGTTGCAAGAAAAAAAATGTAACAACATGAAGGCATACGTCACTGCAAGAACGTTGCTATCAATGAAATACAAAGCAACCAAATGAAGGCAAACACTTCTATGAGAACGTCAGCGTAAAGTTTGATGTCAAAACCCAAAGATCAAGGAGACTGTGCTGCAAAACAAAAACAAGCAACAAAAAAATTTGTCAGGGAAAAGGTTCAAGAAAAGAAGAAAACAGGTACAAAGAAATGAGAAGCAAAAAAAAATTTTAATAAATAAAATAAAATAAATCTTGAAAGCAGGAGAAGAAAGTTGAAAGTTGAGCATGTAACTCAGTGATGAAGGAAGGCAATAACATGCCTTTATATAGAAAACTTCTGAGATAATGGGCAAGAAAAATGAAGAAAGTCAGCAAACCATTAAATGGTTCCACCAACCGGCCAGTGGAAAAAAATATTTTCACGTCTCAGAAATGTGAAAACAATTGGAGCTCAAAGTCAGATTTTGCAAACTCAAATGCACTCAAAGTCAGGGAAGTCTACACCGAATTTGAAATGAAAGGGGGATATTCAGCCATGGAGACAGAAGATGATGGCTCACTACCTACCTCGCAAGTCTGAATCTTGGCACCATCCTGTTAGGGCGGCCACTACAAAATTAGGCCAAAAGGGCATAAGTCCAACAAAGACCTGCAACTTTCTCATCCAAATTTGTGAAAATCCAGACCTTATTTCACAAAACTGACACCAAGGGAATCTTCTACGACCTTCGATCCACCAAACCTGAAAATTCCAGGCCTAGATGCCCAACCACGTGCTGCCACGTGCCGCCACATGCTTCGAAGATCGTAGCCTCCTCCTTCACTTCTGTGCAAATTGGCCACCAATTCAGAAAATAGAAACTACTACTCGATCCAATAGGCACCGATCTGCAAAACCTGAAAATTTCAGGCCCAAACGATGAGCCACGCGCCACCAAGAGGCTCGATATTCATCACCGCCATTTCACGCGCTAAGACAAGCCAACACGCGCTACCACGCGTCAGTCTTCATGCACGTTCCACACGCTAGCATAGGATGATGACGTCATCAAAGACATCACCTTCCACTTTCAGCTTGACATGGTTCCTTGGACCGAACCCGAATCTGTGACCCAAATCCGAACCGCCTGCAAAAAAAAAAAAAGAAAAAGAAGTGAAAGAGAAAATGCTTTGACCAAATGGACCTTTGACTTTGACCAAAAAGTCAAAATTTTCAAAACGGACCTGTCCCACTCAGTTTTTCAAGTACATTCCAATTTTGGAATTCGTTTCTTCATTCGAAGCTCAGAAATTGTGCAAACGTTCAATTCCCAGAAAGTTGACATTTGCGTAAATGTTGACCAAAAGTCAAAATTTTTAAGATGAACCTATCTTGCTCAATTTTTCACGTGCATTCCAATTTTGGAGTCTGTTCCGTCATTTAAGACTCAGAAATTGCACAAATAACTCAATTCCAAGGTAGTTGACTTTTGTGTTGAAGTCGACCCAAAGTCAAGATTTTCAAGCCAGACTTGTCTTGCTCAATTTTTCGCAACTTAGAAATCATCAATCTAACCCACATCTTTGAAGTACTGACGATGTCCAAAACTTGAGCTCCCAAGATCAAAATTTGAGATTCATCCACTTGGTCTAGATTCCCTTAGGATTATTCTCCCAACTTCGTTAAGGCTTCCCTTCCAAAGTACAAATGAACTCTCACAAGTGTGTCTTAAACTTGAAATTACATTGGGTCACTACTTCAGCCTACCATTCCCCTTTCGGTGCCGAACATTCCCACCTATCATTCGGTGCCTACCAGTCTCCAATCTACCATTCCCATTCTCACCAAAAATTCTCATCCACTATTCTCAACTACCCATCTATCGTTCTTCATCTCTCCACTATAAATAGAAGGGTCGGGTCCGTTGAAAACTCATCAAGAAAAACATACTGAGTCATGAAATGAAGATTTGCTTCTTTCAAATTTTCAAGTCCTCCTTCTCACAACTATTTCTCACTATGGCTTCATCATTCTCAACACCTAACAACCAATATTGCCTCATAATCAGTTTGAGATCAACCCTCTCATGGTTCAGTAGAAACCCTCCTCACAGCATCATTGTAGTTTTGAGATCCAAACAAATTTTGTTTCTCCACTTAACGACCACCTTTGTCCATAAAATTACTCATAACGAGGTCTGTATCGTCCTTCCATACTTCCGTGGATTTGGTTGGCTAGGAAATCCAAGTCCAGTAAAGACACGTGTTCCTAACCTCAGATCTCCCGTGGTCTCTCTCCAATTGTTTGGCCTTCTAACAAAAGCAGCAGTTCGGAACAAACAGCAACTTGGCTGGTTTCTAAGACCAGAATCACAAGTTGGCTCCATCTTTCATTTTTCTGTGCTTTTCCAACAAGTAGCAGTAGGTAAAGATGGTAAAAAGTGTTGGGGTATCCTACAAATTGTCTTCCATCCAACACTTGAAACAACCTTCAAGGCACTAGCTCATCAGAAATCAACCTTTGGTGCTGGTAAATGGTCACCAAAGCCATATTCCATGTCCCCACCAGCGTGGGACCCAAAGGTCATCGTTGCTGGTACCTCAGAACACACTTTTCTGGAATTACTCCAACTTAAATTTCGCTTAAAGTATTTCACAAAGTAGTATTCTGAAATTACTTCAACTTAACGTCCATCGGCATGGTCCCATCACGCAAGCACATTAAATTACTTGCCGCTGGGCCTCATTCAGCGTGTAGTCAATCCCATATTCCAAGGTGTACTTCCCAGAAACATCTACACCAGAAAGTCCCCAACGTACAGGGCCAGAGCCATGGTGTCGTATGTTCCACTCATTCTCTTTACTTCATCGCCATTTTCTTCACCACCAACATCAGCATACCTAGAATCCATAAGCTTTTGAAATTACCTCAACTTAACCTGAGTGAAACGATGACACATGCGCAGTCAACCACTTTCCCATATGCCCTCTATGTAACCAAAGTATATTCTTCTGAGATTACTTCACCAGGAGTTCTTAAAAACACGAGGCTAGCCTTATGACTCTGCACGCTGTACTCAACCAACATCTACCTTTTGATCGCCGCCAACGACCTAGAATACTCTTTTAAAATTACTTCAACTTAACCTCTGCTAAGAAGGCTCGATCACGCGAGTACATTCACATACTCGCAAACCCTTTTTTGGTCTCATCAAAGCCTTTCATATGGGTAGGTCTACTCTTCGGGAATTATCTCATCCTTCTGAAAGCTCCACCACCTTCAACAACTTTGCTTGAAAAGTCAAGTATAAAAATTCATTTTCAAAACTCATTTCCACACCACACTCTGAAACTATGTGCGTGAACGAGTCTCGAGGGGGCATTTGTAGAGACGAAAATTCTCGACCTATTACAAGCTGACACGTCATACTACCAAGTCCACAAAATACAGCCAATTACAAAGCGCCACGTACTGCTGCTAGGTTTTGCTATCACTACTCAGAAACTAACAGAAATTTGCCAAGTGTCATGCAAAAACCAATCACGCATCAGCGCATGTAAGCGATGACATAATCAGCCTCGTGCATGTAAGCAATGACATAAGTAGCCTCGCACGTGTAAGCGATGACATAATCAGCCCAGCTCATGTAAGCGATGACATAAGTGGACCAATCAGGTTATGACATGTGTCACCAATCAGACTCCGCCATGTGTCGCTCATCCACCCCCAAATACCTATAAGTAGAAGCCTTCCTAAGACATTTAAAAGGAGACCATCTAGAGCACAAGCAACATCAAAGAAGATTCAGAAGTACTGAAACTCTACTGGAACCAAGCCCTAAAGCCTCCAGCAATTTCAAGGACTTCAACCTCAAATGCAAGGAACATTCAAAGCAGAATCATCTAAACTACCTGCCTAGATCTCAAAGGTCACTGGAGTCAAGCTTAAAAGCCTCTAGAAATCTCAACAAACCACAAATCAACGAAACTCTACGGATTCAAGCCTCTAAAGCCCCGAAGAACTTCCACCACAAACCTTCAAATACGAATAACATTTCGAAGAGGAATCATCCAAATTATATTCTTAGATCTCAAAGTTCACTGGAATTAAGCTCAAAAGCCTCCAGAAACTTCAACAAACTACAAATCAGTGAAGCTCTACACATTCAAGCCTCCAAACCCCGAAAAACTTCCACCACAAATCTTCAAAGACGAAGAACACACGAAGAACACGAAGAACGTGAAGAACAAAAGATTTCTAACAAACTCATAGCCAGAGATTCATTGTAATTCCATTTCAAAGGTCTTCGATCCATTCCTCAACCAAATTGAAGGATATCTTGTATTCGAATCAAAATCACATTGCCACAATTCCAATCAACAAATCTTTCAAGGAGATCGAATCAGAGGATCATACTTTTGTAATCACAGAGAATTGTACCACACATTCATCAATACAAATTCGCATTTGTGCAGCTATTTACTTGTTTGATTTATTTCAAACTAAGAAATTTAGTCATCCACAGTAAGGATATTATTAGGTATAAAATGAAAATTGTCCTTTTTTTTAGTTATTGTAAAGCATATTTTTTATTTTACGATTTATTTATTCTGGACTCTTTAATTTTTGTACTTAATAACTCACTTTGATGAATATTTATAATGTGATCCTACATTTGATTCTAAAATTAAGGAATAAAACTCTTTAAGAATAAATAATTTAGGACCCATGACGCAAAATTGGAACTCTAATTTTGAATTTTAATTTGAGTTTATCTCAGCTTCAACTATTATTATATACATAGAGATTTCTCCTAGGCAAACAAGTATTTTATTGTGCTTCTAATTCCTAAGAGTCATGTCTGACTTTGGTCACGACTAAGTTTAAGTTTTAATAACTATTTTCTTTCTCCTATGCTTAGAGGGTTGTTCTAAGCTCTATATAAGCCTTTTGGCTAAAATAAAATAAAATTAGAGTGTATTTTCATTTTAAAAAACTTTATACTTCAGAAGATGGATTTATTCTTTTAAACTCTAATCACATTGGTGGATTTTTTGGGTGGCGAGTTCTGGTTTTGTATGTCATTGGGTGGTGTTTTTGTAACCTATAAAGTAGTGAGTCATTTATTCATTTATTTTTTAAGTGTTTGGTTCAACCCATCGTATCACATTACATTCCAGCCATCCTTCACCCCCTCTATCAGATCAATTTGGCTTTTCCCTTACAAATCCGATATCATTTAGTATGATTACATACACAGTTCTATCGTCCAAGTTGAATAGAAGAAAGATTAAAGCATGATTATGAGTTAAATCTTGCTTAGATCTACTTATGACCTATTACTTTGTAGAAAGTCCTAATCTTTTACTGAATTAATATAAGTTGTATTGAGGTTTATTTAATAACTAAAAATAATTACATAGAATTATAAGTGGAATTTTGATAATGCAAAAAATTACAACGCAGTTTATTAAAACCTTAACAAACATTCACAATATAATGTATATGTTATATTTTTGTGGGTTTATATCATTAAAATATCGCCTAACATTCACATGAGTGTCATTCAAAATTTTTAAAAAAATCTAGATTAGTCATAAGTATTATATATAATTAGTCGCAGACCCGTGTAACGCGCGGGAAAATTTGATATGATTATTTTTATTGGATAATTATTGAATTAATATATTATATTGTATATTTTTAAAAGTTCAATATGTGTTATTTAAAATTATGTTTTAAATTAGAAGTTTTTTGTAGTCAAGTATTATATAGTGAGATATGTATAAAAACACAAGGCAATAAATAATAGAAAGTATTAATTTACCTAAAGCATGTGGTCTGAAAAACCAAGCATAACTAAGATTCTGTTTGATACTTAAGTAAAATGACATGAAGTATTAATTTACCCAAAGTATGTGGTCGGAGGAACCAGACCTAACTAAGGTTCTGCTTAACGCTTAGAAAAATTATAGAAAAAACCAATTTATCCAAGGCATGTGGTCCGAGGAGCTAGGCATAACCAAGGTTTTGTTTGATACTTAAGTAACTTGACATGAAGTATTAATTTACCCAAAGTAGATGATCCGAGGAACCAAGCATAACTAAAGTTCTGTTTAACACTTAGAAAAATGATAGAAAATATCAATTTACCCAAGGCATATGGTCCAAGAAGTAAGGCATAATCAAGGTTCTGTTTGATACTTAAGCAAAATGACATGAAGTATTAATTTACCCAAAGTAGGTGGTTCGAGAAACCAGGCATAACAAATGTTCTGTTTAACACTTAGAAAAATGATAGAAAACATCAATTTACCCAAGGCATGTGGTCCAAGGAGCTAGGCATAACTAAGGTTCTATTTGATACTTAAGTAAAATGACATGAAGTATTAATTTACCCAAAGTAGGTGGTCCAAAAAACCAGGCACAATAAAGGTTCTGTTTAACACTTAGAAAAATGATAAAAAAAATATCAATTTACTCAAGGCATGTGGTCTAAGGAGTCAGGCATAACCAAAGTTCTGTTTGATACTTAAGTAAAATGACATGAAGTATTAATTTACCCAAAGTAAGTGTTCCGAGGAACTAGACATAACAAAGGTTCTGTTTAACACTTAGACAAATGATAAAAAATATCAATTTACCTAAGGCATGTGATCCGAGGAGCCAAGCATAACTAAGGTTCCGTTTGATACTTAAGTAAAATGACATAAAGTATTAATTTAACCAAAGTAGGTGGTCCGAAGAACTAAGCATAACTAAGGTTCTATTTAACACTTAAAAAAATGATAGAAAATATCAATTTACCCAAGGCATGTGGTTCGAGGAGCCAGGCATAACCAAAGTTCTGTTTGATACTTAAGTAAAATCGCATGAAGTATTAATTTACCCAAAGTAGGTGGTCCAAAGAACCAGACCTAACTAAGGTTCTATTTAACACTTAAGTGAATAAGGAATGTAACGCATAATGCAATAAATGATATATGACAGAAAAGACTTTCATTAATAATAATACATTCGCATATTATTTACATTCCAAAGGCATGGTACAACATTTTCATATAAATCTTCAAGATAATATGCCCCTATTCCAGCTACCGAGGTGATGCGATTTGGCCATTCCCAGTTGGGCTATAACTTTCCCCATGCTGGGTTTTTTGCAGTACCTAAAACCTTTCTTAACACTAAAACTCCAGGCGCTAATGGCCTTAACCTCACGTTTAAGTCGTACCCTTGTTTAAGCTTGTGTTGATAATAGGCCAATTGAACTAGGGCAATTTCCCTTCGTTCTTCAATCAAATCCAAGCTCTTTTCTAACAGCCCATCATTGTTACTCGGAGTGAAAGAGCTTGTCCTTAATGTTGGGAATCTGGTCTCGAGAGGAATTACAACCTCAGCCTCGTAAGTCATTGAAAAGGGTGTCTTCCCCGTGAATTTGTGAGGTGTAGTCTGATATGTCCAAAGGACGTGTAGCAGCTCTTCCACCTATTTTCCCTTTGCATCATCCAACCTCTTCTTGAGTCCATTCACAATGACCTTATTGAAAGCCTCAGCCTGTCCATTCCCCTGTGGATAAGCTAGGGTGGAATACCTATTCGTAATACCCAGGTTGTAGTAATACCTCCTAAAAGCTTTGCTATCAAACTGAAGGCCGTTGTCTGAGATAAGGGTATTAGGAATCCTAAACCGAGTGACGATGTTTTTCCAAACAAACCTCTTGGCATCCATGTCCTTAATATTTGCTAGTGGTTTAGCTTCAACCCATTTAGTGAAGTAATCTGTGCCGACTAGCAGTCATCTCTTATTCCCTACTACCTTAGGGAAAGGCCCTACGATATCCAAGCCCCATTGAGCAAAAGGCCAAGGGTTGGACAGGGGATTAAGGACATCCCCTGGCTTATAAATGTTTTGAGCAAACCTCTAACATAAGTCGCACTTCTTCACATACTCTTGCGCTTCCCTCTGCATGTTCGGCCACCAGTATCCTTGGGTGAGGGCCCTATGAGATAAGGATCTACCTCCCGTGTGGCTTCCATAAATCCCTTCATGTAACTATTCTAGGAGTAGTTCTACTACCTCAGGGTTTATGCATAGCAGATATGGTCTAGAAAAAAAGTGTTTGTATAGCTTTTAGTCATCGGACAACCAAAACCAAGGAGCCTTACTGCGTACTTTGTCAGCCTCGGACTTCCCCTCAGGTAAGATATTTTCTTTAAGGAATAGCACAATGGAATCCATCCAACTAGGTCCTACTTTGATTTGATGAATACGGGCCATCTTTCCTTTCATCTCAGTAGACTTACACAAGTCTTCAATAAGGATAACTCGAGGTAAACTCTGCACCGAGAATGTTGCGAGAGTAGCCAAAGAGTCAGCATGGGTATTTTTGCTTCTAGGAATTTGCAATAAGGTGAAAGACTTAAACCATGATTGCAAGTGTCTAACTTGACCCAAATACTCTTGCATCCTCAGATCCTTGGCTTCCAATTCTCCCTCTACTTGGCCTACAACCAATCTCGAATTTAAGAACATCTCCACCATTTTTCCTCCCATTTTCTAAACCGTAGTCATCCCTTCCAATAGAGCCTCATATTCAACTTCATTATTTGTGGCCGAGAAACCCAACCTTAAGGATTTTTCAATAATGATCATCTCAGGAGAAATTATGACTAGCCTCATTCCAGATCCCCTTTGATTTGCTGCACCATCAACGTATACCCTCCAAGATAAAGGCCTTTGCAAGGAGACCATACCAACTGATTTTCCATTCATGTTTTGCTTCTTAACCTTATCCTCCAATGGGGATTCAGCAAACTCGGCCACCAAATCAGCGAGGACCTGACCCTTAACAAAGGTGCGAGGCATGTACCTAATATCAAAAGCCTCTAGGATCGTACCCTATTCGGCAATCCTTCCTATGTAATCAGCACTTCGAAGTAATGATCTAAGTAGAAGTTAGGTCAAGACAACAACCATGTAGGATTGGAAGTAGTGGGGGAGCTTATGTGTAGCATGCAGCACTACTAAAATGGCCTTTTTCTAATTGTAGGTAACGAACCTCTGCTTCATGCAACGACTTGCTCACGTAGTAAACTGGCCTCTACACACCACTGGCAACCCGTATCAACACCAAACTCATGGCATAGGAAGCCACAGTAATGTAAGCAAACAAAACCTCATCCTCTTTAGGGCTGGACATAACAAGTGGCCGAGAAAGGTACTCCTTAAGCTGCTGAAAGGCCCACATACACTCTTTGCTCCATTCAAATTCCTTCCACTTATTTAACAACTAGAAGAAAGGTCTGCACCTGTTCGCGGACCGAGAGATAAATTGGTTCAAGGCAGCAGTCATTCCTGTTAATTTATGGACTTCTTTGGGATTCCAAGGTAACTGTAAATTGTTAATTGCCTTAACCTGATCAAGGTTGACCTCAATTCCATAATGAGTGACCATATATCCTTGAAATTTACCTGATCCCACGCTAAAGGAGCAATTGGAAGTATTGAGGCATAGCTTGTGTTTCCGCAATATTTCAAAAATATTCCCGAGGTCTCCCACGTGCTCGGACACCACCTTACTCTTTACTACCATGTCATCTATATAAACCTCAATATTTTTACCTAGTTGTGGCTCGAACAATCTAGTCATCATCCTCTGATAAGTAGACCCTGCATTCTTTAAACCAAAAGGCATCACCTTGTAGAGGTAATTTCTAGTAAGAGTGACAAAAGTTGTCTTCTCCTAATCATCTAGAGCCAGTGGTATTTGATGGTATCCCTGGAAGGCATCTAAGAAGCTCATTTGAGGATGGCCTACAATCGCATCCACCAGCTGGTTTATCCAAAGCATGGGGAAATGATCTTTTGGACAGGCCTTATTTAAAACTGTGAAGTCCACATACTCACACTTTCCATTCTTCTTCTTCACCACTACAGTATTAGCAAGCCACTTAGGGTAAAACACCTCTTTAATAGCCTCGGCCTGTTTAAGTTTGATCACCTCCTCCTTGACAGCCTCAAAATGCTCTTTAGATGAATGCCGAGGTGGTTGCTTTCTAGGGATAACAACTCGGTTGACATTTAGATGATGGCAAATGAAGCTTGGATCCACCCCCGGAGCTTCATAAGCACTCCACACAAACACATCAATATTCTCCCTAAGAAATACTATCAGCCCTTCATTCTCCCAAGGAGGCAGCTGAGCTCCAACTTAAAAGAACTTTTCCGAATCATCATCAATAACAATTTTCTCTAACTCCTCACACTTTAGTCCTTCTAAAGCAGTGTCAGTAGAAAACGTCGAAGTCCTTGACTGCTATAAGCCCTTCTTAGTAGAGGCCGAGGACTCAACTCTTGGCTGATGCATTATTGCAGCTACCAAGCACTGCCTGGCCACAGACTGGCTCCCAACCAGCTCTTCAATCTGGTCCCCAGACGAATATTTCAACTTCAAATGCAGAGTTGAAGAAACGGCTCCCAGGGCATGAAACCAGGGTCTTGCTACAATAGTCGTGTAGGGAGAATAAGCGTCCACCACGATGAAGTCCACCTGTACCACCTCTGAACCAGCTTGCACTGGTAATCTAATTTGGCCCATTGGAACAACAACTTTCTCGTCAAAGCCTAACAAAGATGAATCATAAGCTGTCAAATCTTCACGTTTCAAGTTTAGCCCCTTGTACAAATCAGGGTACATAATTTCTACCATACTGCCCTGATCCACCAACACCCTCTTCATATCATACCCCCCAATCCTGAGGATGGCCACCATGGCATTGTTATATGGCTGTATGGTTCCAGCTTTGTCCTCATCCGAAAAGCTCAACGCCGATCAAATCTCCGTCCTAGCCTTCTTCGGCTCAGGGTTAGAGTCCTCGGCAAGTGGCCGAGCTACAGATATCACCTTGGAGGGGTGAGAACCAGTTCTCCCTGAAGCAACAAAGATGACATTAATAGTGCCCAAAGAGGCCTTGAAGAAGTGTCTCTTTGAGGTTTGGGTCCAGCTTGACCGCTCTGTCCACTAGATTGATGTAGAAATTGTTTCAACTTACCAACTATGACAAACTGTTCCAGGTGATTCCACAAAGTTCTGCAATCTTCTGTGGTATGCCCTCACTCTTGGTGGTATTGACAATGAAGGCTTTGATTGCACTTCATAGGGTCTCCTCCCATTTTATTTGGCCATCTAAAGTATGGCTCATTCTTAATCTTTTCCAAGACTTGATGCACTAGCTCCCTGAACACTGTGCTGACCACCTGATTAGCGGTAGACCCAGACTGCCCTGTAAAGTCTCTTCGAGGCCGATTATTATTGTATATGTCCGACCTGAAATCCCTCATATCTTGGGGGATAACCTTCGCCTTTCCTTTCCCCTATTGCTGGTCCTCTCTGACCCGCTCAATACGGTCCATGAGTCAATGCACACTCCTTACCGGCTTCTTGGTCAGTGACTTTCTCAAATCATGCTCAGCAGGTAGGCCGACCTTGAAAGTCCTTATGGCCACATCATCAAAGTTCCCATCAATCTCATTGAACATCTCCTAGTATTTTTCCGAGTACATTTTCAGGGTTTCCCCCTCTCGCATGGTCATAGACAATAGGGAATCTAAAGGTCGAGAAACCCTACTACATGTAATAAAGCGAGATCCAAACGCTCGAATAAGTTCCTTAAAGGAATCTATAGAACTTGCTCCCAAGCCATCAAACCACCTCATGGCCACAGGTCCCAAACTGGATGGAAATACCTTGCACATCAAGGCTTCATTCTTGGAGTGCACAGCCATCCTCTAGTTAAAGTGGCTTACATGATTTATAAGGTCTATTCGTCCATTATACATGGTGAATGATGGCTGAGTAAACCGACGAGGAAGTCTTTCTCCTTCAATTCTACGCGTGAAATGTGACTTGAAAATCTGGTTTAATGCTTTGCTCATATCGTCGTTTCCCAGGCCTTTGGAAGACGAACTCCTATTTTTGCGGTCATAAGGGCTGTCCTCATCATACTAGAAAGACTCACTAAAGGAAGTCCTTGACCTGGGCCTATAACTGCCATCCTCATTATCACCAGAAGAAGAGTTAGAAATGGAGGGAGTTCGCCTCCGCCGTTCGCGGTGCAACTTCCTTTTCAAATTATCTATCTCCAATTGCATGGCTCTGGCATTCTCCTTATGCGAAACATGGCTCCCACCCCGAGATTGGCTCCTACTGGTATAGGTGGTGTGCACACTTCCTTCCAGGTCCCTTCCTTGTTCAAGATTGAGAAAATGATCTTGACACTGGGACCCCATAGACTTCGCTTGGTTTGGACCTGTACCTACCACAATCAAACATTAAACTTACTAGAACACAAGTTGTTCCCACAGACAGTGCCAATTGTAAGGCCACAATTTTTGTACTTAAGCCCAAAGTAAGAAAGGGAGTAAGCCCAAAAAGCCTAATAAAATGAATTTGTAAAGAATAGATTAGAAAACTAGGTTCTAATGATCTTAGACAATGATTATAGTAAGTAAAGATCACACTAGAATAAAGATGAACTGAGTTTATCTAAAGGAAAACGTCATCGGACACAATCTGAGGAGGTTGATTCTTATCTCTATTTCTTTTGGGACTGATTACCAGTATTGTTTTTGACTCTACAGTGTTTTTCCCTTCTTTTTCCCTCCAATCCCACTCCTTCAAGGTCCTCCTTCTGCTTTATACTACCTTCCCCTTTTTATCTCTACCCTCCACGTGTAGATCAGATTGCTGGTGTTGATCCTTGTCCCATCAGCACCTTCCTAAAGTCTTTGGGAGTAGCTGTAAGCCTGAAAACCACTGTTCAGGTATCACTTCCTCATTAATGCGGTCAGAGAGTTAGCTACAGAGCATTCAATGCGGTGGTAGCAGCTTTTTCTTAGATATTCCATAGCTTTCTTTTGTCTTGTGCTCTCGTGATGAATATCCTTATCAATAGAATCTCCTGGAACATTGCTCCTAAATGGCAGTCCGTACCTTCTGACCTCTACTTCGCTCAACCGAAGAGGCATCTCTCCTCGAACCCCCTTCTCGGATCATCATTACTAGACCCCTTTCTTCATTCATCAATGCTGACTTCCATAGCAATGTTTACCCATCCTCAGACAATTAGGCGTCCTTGGACCGAGCCCCCTGCCCAATATATACTACTGGGCCAATCCTCCCTACATATATATATATATATATTTTTTAAATACTATTGATAGTTATTTTTATATTTTGTAAGGATATTATTAGGTATAAAATGTAAATTTTTCATTTTTTTTTAATTATTGTAAAGCACATTTTTTTTATTTTACAATTCATTTATTCTGGACTCTTTGATTTTTGTATTTAATAACTCACTTGGATGAATATTTATAATGTGATCCCACATTTGATTCTAAAATTAAGGAATAAAAATCTTTAAGAATAAATAATTTAGGACTTATGGCACAAAATTGGAATTCTAATTTTGAATTTTAATTTGAGTTTCTCTTAGTTTCACCTATTATTATATACATAGAGATTTCTCCTAGGCAAACAAGTATTTTATTGTGCTTCTAATTCCTAAGAGTCATGTCTGACTTTGGTCCCGACTAAGTTTAAGTTTTAATAACTATTTTCTTTCTCCTATGCTTAGAGGGTTGTTCTAAGCTCTATATAAGCCTTTTGGCTGAAATTAAGTAAAATTAGACTGTATTTTCATTTTAAAAAACTTTGTACTTCAAAAGATGGATTTATTCTTTTAAACTCTAATCACATTGGTGGATTTCTTGGGTGGCGAGTTCTGGTTTTGTATCTCATTGGGTGGTGTTTTTGTATCTTATAGAGTAGTGAGTCATTTATCCTTTTATTTTTTTAAGTGTTTGGTTCAACCCATCGTATCACATTACATTCCAGCCATCCTTCACCCCCCCCCCCCCCTATCAGATCAATTTGTTTTTTTCCTTACAAATCCGATATAATTTAGTATGATTACATACACAGTTCTATCGTCCATGTTGAATAGAAGAAAGATTAAAGCATGATTATGAGTTAAATCTTGCTTAGACCTACTTATGAACTATTACTTTGTAGAAAGCCCTAGTCTTTTACTGAATTAATATAAGTTGTATTGAGGTTTATTTAATAACTAAAAATAATTACATAGAATTAAGTGGAATTTTGATAATTAATGCAAAAAATTACAACGCTGTTTATTAAAACCTTAACAAATATTCACAATATAATGTATATGTTATATTTTTGTGGTTTTATATCATTAAAATATCACTTAACATTCACATGAGTGTCATTCAAAATTTAAAAAAAAAAAAAAAAAAAAAATCTAGATTAGTCATAAGTATTATATATAACTAGTCGTAGACCCGAGCAACACGAGGGAAAATTTGATATGATTATTTTTTATTGGATAATTATTGAATTAATATATTAGATTGTATATTTTTAAAAATTCAATATGTGTTATTTGAAATTATGTTTTAAATTAGAAGTTTTTTGTAGTCGAGTATTATATAGTGAGATATGTATGAAAACACAATTCAATAATTTTTTTTTTTTTTTTTAAATTGATAGTATGAGAACTATTAGACCAAGTTGTAACTATGTATACTTTATTTATTACTATACAAATGTATGCGATTCAACTCTTATAGTTATATTTTTCTCCAAAACATAGATTCACATCTCTTTCTTCCTCACAATTAAAACTAAGTGAAAAAGTAGATAAAGATAACTATGCAATAGATCATTATCAATAAATCATATATTATAAAGTGTAAAAATAAAATAAAATAAAATGCAAAAAGAAAAAATTCCTTAAGTATCTATACATAAAAACATTAATAGAATAATAATGCTCTAGAGTAAATTATATTTTATCTTATTCTCTTTTTGGTATTTCAGTAAAGATAATCAACTAAGCAAAGTAAAAGCTTACCAAGAAAGTTCAAATTAACTAAAAATTTGATGGTGGAGATGCTAATTATTTGTATTAAAATTATCAAATTAAAAAAGTCAAGGAACTTATAGCAAAATGCTTTCTATACAAAATTCTAGTAGAAGGAAGACTAATAAGCCCTCCACTTTCTTCAAGTCATAGGAGATTATAAAAGACCATATATCATTTGCCTACCTTTTTTTTCTTTCTCAAATTCACATTACCAAAGAAGTATATGAAGCTAAAAATATTGTGAATACATCTTTGTTCAGTGGAAGTCCATTGGTAGGCACATTCAAATTTGTAGCCATGTATAAACTCAAATTTCTATTTAAAAAAAAAAAAAAAAACCTACATAATAATCCAAACCAAAATTCAACCAAAGCTATAAAAGTGATTTTTGATGGGAAATTTAAAAAATACAACACAAAAAAAAAAAATTAAATATAAAAATCATCAACCTAAATTCGAGTTATAAGAAAGAACAAAAATCGAAAGAGAGAGAGAGAGTAAGTACTCACTTTTTTTGAATATGGATTGAAGGGACTAAATGATATCAAATTTATACAAAAAAAGATGGGGAAAAGAGGAGTCAAAATATAAGAAAGAGGAAATGATGAAGGAAGTTTAACAGTAAAGTAAAGAGTAGTAGGGAAATAAAGAGGCAGAGAGGGAGGGGAACGGTTGGGGGAAGAAAAGAAGAGTTTTTTTTTTTTTTTTTAGAATAGGAAGATGAAAGTTTAAATATTCAATATTAACAATTACTTGAAATTAGAAAGAAGAAAACGAAAAGTTGAAATCAATTTGGGTAGTTGAATATAATCAAACATTTGCATCTAATGAATAATAATGTTTGTAATGAATAATCAAACATGTGCATATCCACTAAAAAGATAATGAATTATTCAATTTTAACAATTACTTGAAATTAGAAAGAAGAAAATGAAAAGTTGAAATCAATTTGGATAACTGAACAGTCGAATATTTGCATTTAAAACAAATGAATAGTTACATGTTGAATAGTAATAGAATGCATTAACAGGATTGTTCATAAACTATATTTAATTATTTTATATAAAATAAAAAAAGAAAAATCATAAAGGTAATTTTTTTTTAAGTATGAGGTGGCTCAACAAGAGTATAGCAATATTAAATTTTATGTCTCAGCTTTTAGATATATATAGATGTGTGCACGTGTATAATATGTATATATATGTATGTCCACAACTGTTTAGAGACATATGTTAGTTATAAATTTTTCCCTCGAAGTCGACTCTTTCACTGCTTACTAATATATTTTTGGCTAAAATGCAAAATTAATCATCTAAGTTTCACTACTTTTTATTTGAGTCGTTTAAGTCAATCTTCCAAAACTCAGTCATTCGCTAACATTCCATCCATATTTGCTGTTAATCTAGCCAAAATGAAGCCGTTTTGACCATAATTTAATATTTAATTTTTTAAAACAACTTTTTAAAAAATCCCAAAACTAAACCCAGAAACCAAGAAATTAAAACCAAAAAACTCATAAATTAAATCTAGAAGAAACAAAACGTAGAAAACCTAGAAATTAAACCCTTACCCAATGGTGTATTGGCCAGAGCTAAGTGAAACTCTTGGAGCGAAGTAGAGCCACCGAGAAACCCTGGAGTCAAGCCGTTGAGAAACACCTCTTAATCTCCTTCTTCCTCGTGGTCTCTTGGTCTCCTTCTCCCTCTTGATCTATTGCTCTCCCTTTCGGTCTCTTATCTATTGCTTTCCCTCTTAGTCTCTCAATCTTTCGCTCTCCCTCTCGATCTCTCTATCTCCCTCTTTCTACGTCTTGGTCTCTCACTTATGTGGTTAGGCTAGGGATTTTTGTGTGCTGTTTGTGTTCTTCGGATGAGGTGGGTGAGGTTATTTTAATTTTTGGGTTTTTTTTAATTAACTTTTTTTAAAATTTATGAAATAAATATTAAATTATGGTCAAAATGGCGTCATTTTGGGCAAGTTAACGACAGATATGGATGGAATGTTAACGAATGATTGAATTGAGGAGGATTGAAACTTAAAGGACAAAATGATAGAATGCAAACTTAGAAGACTGAAATGAAAAGTGGTGAAACATAGAAGGTGGGTTTTATATTTTGGCCAACAAAGAAAGAGCCCGACCCCAAAATCCCTATCATAACCTGAAAATTGAGAGAGAAAGAGGGACAAGGAGAACGAAATTGCGAGAAAGAAGGAGATTAAGATCGAGAGAGAGATTTCGCAAGATGATTTGAAGCTCAAGGGGTTCAGGGTAAAGACTAGAGATTTAGGTAGCGATGTTAAAGAAGGTGGTAATAATGGTGGCTAGGATGACAAAACTAAAATTAAGGGAGGTGGTTCCAAATAAGGTATTTCAAATGAAGGGTCAACGTAATAATGTGTTCTAAGGAGAACTTTTTTTAACAATTTGGTAGAATATTCTTTTCTTATGTGGAATTTCTTCATAGCAAGTTGCTGCTAAGGGGTAATTCAAGTGCTAAATCCTTCGGAAAAAATTTCAGTATAATCATCCACAGTGCTTTTCAGGTATATCATTATGGTTATTTGGTTGTACAAGCAACGAGTATTTGGTTATTTACAGTATAGGGAATTGTTTTTTCTTTTTAATTTCTGGACCTTTTAATATAAATATTAAATTAAGGTCAAAATGGCGCTGTTTTGGGGATTTAATGGCAATAGTGAATGGCAGGTTAACGGAGGACTAAATTGAGGTGTTTAAAACTTGAAAGATTGAAATGAAAAATAGTGAAACTTAAAGTGTGAATTTTGAGGTTTAGCCTAAATTCTTTTAAAACGTATATACAAAATACTTTTCAATAAAATAAAATATTAATATTAAATTAAGGTCCAAATGGCGTCGTTCTGGGATATAATGGCAATAGTGGATTGCAAGTTAATGGAGTGGAGTGTTTTGAAACTTAAAAGATTGAAATGAAAAGTAATGAAACTTAGAGAGTGAAATTTGGAGCTTTGCCTCAATTCTTTTAAAGCAAATATACAAAATACTTTTTCATTCAAACAAAAATATTATCCAATGTAGTGGCTTCCCCTTTATTTAATACCCCATGAGGCCATGACAAGGCTGCCAGAGGCCCAGAGTCAAATGGTAAGTTCAGCAAGGCATTTGGAATAAGCGCGCACACAACCGCATTCTAATAATTCAATGGATAATGAGTACAAGCTTCATGTTATCCTAAAGAGGGATGCAATAAACAATATGGGACATCAATCTACAAACATGCCAATTACACATTGCAGGAATTAAAAGATCTTTTTTTCTGTTTCTGTTATAATTAACAGAAGATGAAGACCTTTTCTGGCCATGAAGGAATTTGTTACTGAGGCTGTGTTTGGTTGCCGTAAAACGTTTTTCGGAAAATAAATATTTTCTGGAAATGTTATTTTCCGGAAAAGGGAAATATTTTCAAGTGTTTGGTTGCATTATGAAAATTGTGTGTAGAAAATATTTTCATGTGTTTGATTGTATTCTGGAAAATACTAGAAAACACATTTTCTACTTGTAGCTCACATTTTCTCACATTTTCTCAGCTTCCAAACAAATATTAATATCATTTCTCAGTCCACAGTCACAAAAATACAAAACCCAAAGAAAAAAAATCATCAAATCCGGTCAAAAGGCGAAGGCGTGTGGCTCGGGTGTGGGTTCGAAGGCGTGTGGGTTCAAAGTGACGGTGACGGCGTGTGGGTTGGGTGTGGGTTCGAAGGCGACGGTGACGGCGTGTGGGTTTGAAGGCAAAGGCAACGGCGAAGGCGCTTAAGGCAACCGTTGGAGTCGATCGTTGCTTGGAGTCGATCTGGAGCTCGGAGCGATCTGGAGCTTGAGGCGACCGTTGGTGTTTGGAGTCGATCGTCGCTTGATTGGCGCGGTGCTGCGATCTGGAGCTTAGGGTTCGCCGGCAATCTGGAGCTGAGTTCTCTATGAGTTCTCTCTTCTTTCTCTCGCTCTCTCTGTCTTTTGCGTTTTCCGGAAATGGTTTGAAGGGAAAATAAGAACTGAAATGGATTTCCACCTAGGGACCTCTATTTTACGGTCAAAGGTGAATTGATTTTCAGTTGAGCCAATTTTCCTAATCAGCCAAACACTCAAATTTTACGAAAATGGTTTTCCGGAAGTACTTTGAAGTCAAAACAAACACAACCTAACAAACACTCTGAATTAGTAGAAACTGAACATGGATAGAGGATGGAGCAACTTTGAGCCATATAAATATTTGCAATAATTAAAAAAAAAAAACAATACGTTGAAGCTGTTAATATTGTCTATTTAATAAAATCACACACGTCTTCGATCTTTAGAACTGTACCCATGATCTCCAGCCTTTTTCACTTTACCACCTAAACCAAGGGCCAAGGTTTGGAAATATCACTAACCTAGGTTTTTAAGCCAGGGTTAAGCAATGACTCAACTAAAGAAAGGTATATGAGACTAATAGAAGATGATGTTTATTTAGGCTACCAATCAGCTCTAGCTTGAACAGTACCTCCTCTTCTTGTAAGAGGAAGGTGGAGGATGAGATCATTGGTTCAATATCCACCGAGTGTTTCCTCACCGATAAATAATGAAAGGCTAAAATGAACACGTTTGAAATAGAGTCAAATATCCAACACATGTTATTACAGACTAAATTCATATGGTAACGACTGAAAGAACCCCCCACCACCCCACACACACACACACAAAAGAAGACACTGTACATGAGTCCCTTAAGTAGTCCAATGCAACAAATATAAACAAGTGAATATCCATTTTCACACAATTTATAGTTAGCATGAAAAGATATAGGAGATACTGTCTCATGGAGGTTAGCTTGACTTCAGCTAAGCGCACAAAGGGGGGAGTACAGAGTACTAACTACTTAATCGTTTGACCAGCACAATTGAGTGAAAACTTTAAAAGAGATTCAAGTAAACTGCTACCTAGTCTCTTTCCCTCCTCAAATTACTCGGTCACTAAATCATTCATAGGCAAAGAATATAAAGTTGACAATAACAATCCCTACATCCACTTAATAATAAAAAATTTACAAAAGAAAAAAAAAAGTGAAAAAAAAAAATTTATGTAAGGTTGAGTTTAATCAACCATCTTGTTGGCTTTATTCCGTGCCAATTTGCTTGTAATTCAACACTTAGTAACCCTGTATTTAGGTGGGAAACTTGTAAGGGTAGTGAGTGAGAGAGTGTGAAGAAATGCTCAAGAGTGTGCAAGAAAACAGAGTCTCGCGACTGGATCTCGCAGGTGAGTCGCGGCTTGCAAGTTGCCAAATGTCTGTACACGTGCCAAGCATGCCAGAAGCTAAAGAGTCACGCCAGCTGTCGCACTACAGGACAAAAGTCCCAGGTTGGCCAGGCCGTTAGCTCGTGGCTTGAACTCGCGACTTGACCCAGTCGCGAGGTCAAGTAGCCAAAATGCCTTGTTTGGCAAAAACTGACGTTTTGCATTCCTTTCTCACCCTACTATATATATACCCTTATACCCACCATATTGAGAGAGCTTCCAGAGAGAATTTTATGAGAGAAACTCTAGAGAAAAACAAGATTGCCTCATCCCCAATCTTCACCTTAGAGACTCTACAAATTCATCTTCTCTCTTCCTCTCCATTGTTATACCTTTGAGAGGTATTATACCAAATCCTTATCTCACCACACCCACGTCTGTGAGAATGTTTATTTGGTGCTATTGGGAAGCAGTTAGGAAGGAACCAATCTACATTGGTTGATGCTATGGTCTAGTAGCAGAATCCGGGAAGCTAAAGAAGAAATAAGTTCAGCGTAACCTCGTTGGAGCAAAAAGCTTGGAGGGCTTAGGTACTTGGGTAGATTAGGCTTGGAGGGTCTTCTGCTGTTCATGTATCCCAACTATATTCTTTAGTGGATTATTTGACCGCTTGCAGGGCGGCGGAGAGGTTTTATGCCGAGGGCTTCAGTTTCCTCTTCGATAACACATCATGTGTTGTCTGTGTGTTTGCATCTTCCTTCCCTTATCTTTGCCTTATATTTACTGTTGTGGATGTGTTTATATTTGGCTTAGAGTATTTATCAATTCTGATATAAGCTTGTTATCATATTCCGCACATTGATTATTTGATGTAAAGCTTGAATTGATATTTTTGTAATTGGGGTCTAAACGTTCAAGGGTGTTTCATACCCATATTGAACTTTCATTTGGTATCAGAGCGGGTACACTTGCTGTGGTTTTAATACCTTAGTGTGATCCCTGACCCCCTTTGAGATGGATAAGTCTCAATCTCTTAATATACCACCGTTCTTTGACGGTAATAATTATGCATTTTGGAAAGTCCGTATGAGGGCATTTTTGTGTTCTATTGATGATGCTGTGTGGGATGTAGTTGAAGTAGGATGGACAAGGCCAGAGGCTGCCAAGTCTACTTGGGATAAGGCTGCTCTTGCGATGGCTAATGCAAATAGCAAGGCATTGAATGCTATTTTCTACGATGTCTCTCCAGAAGAATTTCACCGGATTTCACATATCACCATTGCTAAGGAAGCATGGGAAATTCTAGAGACAACCTATGAAAGGACTAAGAAAGTGAAGGACACCAAACTTCAAATGTTGACCACTCGCTTTGAAGAGTTAAAGATCAGTGAGGATGAGTCTTTTGACTCGTTTTATAGTAAATTGAACGAAGTGGTCATTGGAAAATTTAACTTGGGAGAAAAGACGGAGAACTCGAAAATTGTAAGAAAGATCCTTCGGTCACTACCAGAGAGTTTCCATACTAAAGTTACAGCCATTAAAGAGAGCAAAGATCTTGATGACATCAAGGTTCAAGAACTGGTTGGTTCTCTGCAAACATATGAGTTGTCCCTTTCTTCAGTGAAGAAGAGCAAATCTCTTGCTCTTAAGACAATTGATAAGAGAATGGTGTCTCATGACTCTTTGGAAGAGGATACAGTAGATAAAGATGTGGCGTATCTTGTAAAGAACTTCCGGAAGTTCCTAAAACTCAAGAATAGTGGGAAATTTTGTGACAAAGGAAAATTTCAGAGTTCCGGGAAGGAGAAGAAAGAATTCCAAAGAAAAGACAGTAAAGATTCCCAATCCTCACAAGGAATTACATGTTTTGAATGTAATAGACATGGGCACTTTTAAAAGGAATGCCCCAATTACTTGAAGTCAAAGGGAAAGGCATATGCCACTACTTTAAGTGATTCTGACTCTTCAAATTCTGACTCTAAAGAGAGCTGTGATGAAGAAGGAAATTTCTCCGCATTCATGACCATTGCTCATATAGAATCTTCAGATGATTTGAATACACTTGTGAAGGAGCTTGGAGAGCATTCTGATTTGGAGTCTATTGAAGTTGTTGAAGAATCAGATGCCGAAGAGGATAGAAATACAGCTAGTCTTTAAGAAAATTACACTTTACTCCTTGAGAAATCGGGTGAGTATGCAAGGGTTGCAAAGACGGCTGTGAAGAAGATGAAAAGGGCTGAAGAGGACTACAAAAGTCTTCTGATCAGATATAGAGAGGCTAAGTGTGAAATCGAGACATTAAATGGGGAGATTTCAGAAGCTTACACTAAAGTGAGATTCCTTGAGCAAGAGGTAGTGCAAGCTCATGCCAAGATAGAGAGAATCTCCTCTCAGAAGTTAGAAGATGTTATATCATCTCAAAAACCTTCCTCAGACAAGTTCGGTTTGGGATACACTGGAAGGAATTGCTCATCAGCCAAAGTCACCAAAGAAGAAAAGTTTGTAAAGGCCAGAGAGACGATTATAAAAGAGCCTACTCCTGAGAAAGTTAAGGAGGTAAAGAAGAAGAATGTGATTGAGCAACAGATGGTGAATAAGCCCTGAAATCAATCTGTGGACAAACACGAAACCAGAGCAAGATCTCTCTCAAGACCACAACGGGGTCCAAGAATAGATTATGTGTGTCACTATTGCAGATTGCGAGGACATACTAGACCCAACTGTCAAAAGCTGAGAGCAGACAACAATGTAAGCGCACCTCGGTCACGAGGAAGAAGAAATGACAAGAGGTCTTGGGGTGGTGAGCAACCAAGAAGTCAAAACCATGATCCAGGAATGACGGACGTGATGAAGATAATCGGTACCTTCACCAACTGTCTTGAAAGCTTCACACAAAGGTTTGATAGCCCTAATTCTCGTACCCAATCCGTCAAGGATATCACCCCAAACGCACGTAACGTGTGGGTGATGAAGGGTACTCATGCATAAGCATTGCAACATGTCCATGCATTAATACTTTCTATATTTTGTATATATGCTTGGTTGTTTTTGCTTCTTGCAAGTTTATGCTAAAAAAATTTTTTGTTTATGAGTTTTTGGTTAAATTGTTTTTCACGTTGCTGATTTTGTTTTTGATCAATTTTTTTTGTTGTGTCAAAAATCCAAAAAACACATAAAAAGTAGAAAATCGAAAAAGTTTGATCAACTTTGTTGAGTTTTTGTCTCAAATCATATTTTGCCCTGTACCTTTGTACAAATGGCTTTATGCATCTACGAGCTTAACTTGTCTTCTATGCACTTGTATCATTGTGGGAGAAATTCTGAAATCTATGTGACTGTTGTAAATAGATCTTCAACCTTATCATGAATGATTAGTGAATGGTTTTGTTGATCTTGAGACATGCATAGACTCATGCCTATATATCTTCCCACTCTTTATTTTTGTTTTACTTAAAAGAGCTCTCTAAATGTAAATCTCCAAATGAAAAGAGATATAGAGCTGCAAAAGCCTGTCGCACATACTAGTATTTGACTAGGAAAAAGGGAAAGCGACCAAAATAAAATGTTTGATGCCCAAAAAGCCAAAGGCTAATTCATCAATTGAAATTTCAAAAATTTCAGGCATTTATCTCACAATGAGATTTTCTTTGCTCAAAAAGTGCAAATGATTTATTGAATATGGAGCCAAATGAAAAGTTTCAAAGAATGTAATCAAGTTCTTGTGGGAGGTCATATATGCATGTTTCTATAATTGAGATAGGTCACATTATCTAGTGCTAATTGTGTATGCCTTGATTGAATTGATCATTGAATCTTCACATTGGACTAAGGACTATCTTGTTTTTGATATCCACACACAACACACAAGTCTATGTTTAATGAATGTCATATTCATTTGTGTGATTGTACTTGATTAAATGTGTTTTCACATGCTTAATCTTTATTTGATCAAACACAAAAAGATTTTTGAGTGTTTTAGTTGTTTTTGGAAAGTATTTTGTTTTTACAAAAATATCAAAAATTTTCAAAAACTGTTTTCCCCTGTTTTGGCGACTAAGTCGCAGGTTCACTCAGTCGCAAGCCCTAGTCGCAAGCCCACTCAAAGATTTTTCGCGGCTTACTAGCGAGTCAGTATCCCAGTAGCGAAAAAGACTTAGAAAATTTTTCAAAATTTGTGTTCTTGCATTTTTCGTGGCTCAGTTTGGCGACTTGTTCACGGGTTTCAAAATTTGTGTTCTTGCATTTTTCGCGACTCAGTTTGGCGACTTGTTCGCGGGTGGAAGGTTCAATCGCGAGGATTACTCAGAGATTTTCGTGACTCAGCTTGCGACTTCTTCGCAGGTAGATCTTCCAATCACGAAAAACACTTAAATTTCTTACCTTCACAGTGTTTCGCGGCTTACCCTGGCGACTTAATCCAGTCGCGAAAAATGCATGTTTTGCGTTTTAGAGTCTGATTTCAAAAACTGTTTTAAACCTCTCCCATTTTCTTTTAAACCCCTCTTTCAATATTTCTACATCAAAACCCAATCAATTTGAATAGTTTTTCATTCCATTAACATCTCTAAGGTAATTATGAACTATTTTCATTAATTTTGATCCTTAGACTATGTTTTGGAGAGTTTTGTGCTCTTGGTTGGGATTTTCATTATAGAGGTTGGAAAAACTTAATTTTTGTCAAATTTTTGTATGGGATTGGTTTCTTTTGATGATTTGCTTTGGATGTTGGCCCCTTGTGGCAAAAAGAGCATGTATTTAAGGTGGTTTTCATAATGTTTATGCATTGTTTCACATTGTTGTTTATTGTATGCACGCTAGGTGTTTGATAAAATGCCTCTTAGGCATTTTCTCACTGTTTTGGACTCTGATGAGTACCAAACTTTGGGGTTTCTCATGTTTCCTTATTAGGAACATGTTTGGTTCATTGGTTGTGTATTCAACACACCTTGCCCCACATGTGCATTTTCCATGCATTGGTCATGCATTGCACTTGCCACCTCTTGCACACACCTTTGCTACCATTGTCATGCATTGGCTCATACATTGGTTCTTCATCCTAGCATGTCATGTTTACCTTATGCTTTGTAGCATTTTGTTTCATCTTAGGTTTGAGCTTCTTTTTCTCATGCATCATTGCACCCCCTATGCATCATTGTCATTGTTCATGCCTTTATCTCTTGCCCTCGTTTTTTCTTGACCCTTTGTCTATTCCTGACAAAAAAGGGGAGAGTATACTCTAGGGAGTATACCAGAGAGTTTTTGTCATTTCTATATGACCCTTGTGCACATTCTTAGGGGGAGAAATTCTATTTCTCGTGCACACTTGTAGGGGGAGAGATATTCCATAGGGGAGATGCATATGAGAAAACATTGTGTTTATAAGAAAACTTTGTCTTGACTGTCATTTCTTTATAGCTGTTTTGTGTTTGATCAAGTTGCTCACATGTTTCACATCATGTTTATTTGATCGCAATTTACTTGTTACATTATACTTGTCCGTTTATTACTTGCTTTACCTTGAGAGTCTAATGTGTTTTGTGCAAGTGTTTCAGGTTACAGATATATATGTTCCAAGTTCATCACAGCTCCTATGATTCATAATAGGGGGAGTGATATGATAGGGAAATATTTTATATTTTGTACCCATGTTGCTTATATAAGCTTTAAATGTTTGGTTATGCACATTTGTAGGCCTTTGTGGTTTGTACCATGCTTTATGCAGCCTTTGTGCTTTGATTAAATCAGTACTTCTATCGTAATGCTATGCATTCCTTTTTAAGTACTGTCACTCTTGTGCCCATGTAGGATTTTTCCTAGATGCACATACTTCATGTATTGTGCATTGGTTGAGTGTTGGTCATTCAAGTGATTTGCCTTGTGTTTGTCAACTTGAATGTCCAAATGTTCATTCCAAGTGTGAATGAACATTGTGATCACTTGGTTATAGTGATTGCATGTTTTGATTTTGCCATGATTCATTGCTTTAATGCTTAAGTTCATTTTTGCTTGATCATGCTACTTTTGCTCCATATGCATATCAAGTTTTTTGCATACAATGATATTGCTATGTTATTGTGTTTCAGGAGTTACTTATTCATATGTTCAAGAGCTTTACAGAATCTAGAGTTAGGTGTGAGTGAGTTTTGTTCAACTGTTCCCAACTCACGCTTTAAGTCTAGAGTCTGTTGTAGGGTTTTGTCACGGAATAGCCAAAGGGGGAGATTGTAAGGTTGAGTTTAATTAACCATCTTGTTGGCTTTATTCTGTACCAATTTGCTTGTAATTCAGCACTTAGTAACCCTATATTTAGGTAGGAAACTTGTAAGGGTAGTGAGTGAGAGTGTATGAAGAAATGCTCAAGAGTGTGCAAGAAAACAGAGTCTCACAACTGGATCTCGCGGGTGAGTCGCAGCTTGCAAGTTGCCAAATGCCTGTACACGTGCCAAGCATGCCAGAAGCTGAAGAGTCGCGCCAGCTGTTGCACTACAGGACAAAAATCCCAGGCTGGCCAGGCCGTTAGCTCGCGGCTTGAACTCGCGACTTAACCCAGTCGCGAGTTCAAGTCTTCAAAATGCCATGTTTGGCAAAAACTGACGTTTTGCATTCCTTTCTCACTCTACTATATATATACCCTTATACCCACCATATTAAAAGAGCTTCCAGAGAGAATTTTGTGAGAGAAACCCTAGAGAAAAACTAGATTGCCTCATCCCCAATCTTCACCTTAGAGACTTTACGAATTCCTCTTCTCTCTTCCTCTCCATTATTATACCTTTGAGAGGTATTATACCAAATCCTTATCTCACCACACCCACGTCTGTGAGAAGGTTCATTTGGTGCTATTGGGAAGCAGTTAGGAAAGAACCAATCTACATTGGTTGATTCTATGGTCTAGTAGCGGAATCCGGGAAGTTAAAGAAGAAATAAGTTTGGCGTAACCTCATTGGAGCAAGAAGCTTGGAGGGCTTAGGTACTTTGGTAGATTAGGCTTGGAGGGTCTTTTGCTGTTCATGTATCCCAACTATATTCTTTAGTGGATTATTTGACCACTTAGAGGACAGCAGAGAGGTTTTACGCCGAGGGTTTCGGTTTCCTCTTCGATAACACGTCTTTGCCTTATATTTACTGTTGTGGATGTGTTTATATTTGGCTTAGAGTATTTATCAATTCTGATATAAGCTTGTTATCATATTCCGCACATTAATTGTTTGATATAAAGCTTGAATTGGTATTTTTGTAATTGGGGTTTAAACGTTCAAGGGTGTTTCATACCCATATTGAACTTTCAATTTATTCAAAACTTGATTTCTTGAAAGTAAAGTACCATACAAAAAGAAAAACAAAACAAAATCATAAAGATAAATCACTCCACTGTCCACACTCTTAAAACTAATTACTATTTTAAATATTTATAATCTACTTAATAATATAAAATTTACAAAAAAAATTAAAAAAAAAGTAGAAAAAAAAAAATTTACCCAGTACTTGATTTTTTGAAAAAAAAAGTACCATACAAAAAGAAAAAAAAGAAAAAGATAAATCACTCCATAGTCCACACTCTAAATATTAATTACTATCTTAAATATTTATAATCCACTTAATAATATAAAAATTTACAAAAGAAAAAAAAAATGGGAAAAAAATTTACCCAATACTTGATTTCTTGAAAGTAAAGTATCATACAAAAAAAAAAAAAAGATAAAGATAAATCATTCACAATTCACACTCAAAATACTAACAATTATCTTAAATATTTATAATCCACTTAATAATATAAAATTTACAAAAGAAAAAAAAAAAGTGAAAAAAAATTATCTAGTACTTGATTTCTTAAAAGTAAAGTACCATACAAAAAAAAAATATAAAGATAAATCATTCTACAGTCCACACTCTAAATAATAATAACTATCTTAAATATTTATAATCTACTTAATATTATAAAATTTACCAAAAAAAAACAAATTCTTAGTACTTTACTTCTTGAAAGTAAAGTACCATACAGAAAGAAAAATCAATCTAGAGTCCACACTCTAAATACTAATTACTATCTTAAATATTTATAATCCACTTAATAATATAAAATTTACAAAAAAAAAAAGTAAAAAAAAAAATTACCTAATACACACTCTAAATACTAATTACTATCTTAAATATTTATAATCTACTTAATAATATAAAATTTACAAAAGAAAAAGAAAGTGAAAAAAAATTTTACCTAGTACTTGATTTCTGCAAAGTAAAGTATCATACCAAAAAAAAAAAAGATAAAGATAAATTACTCCATAGTCTTGAAGGTAAGCATCCACAGCAGTGGAGCTAAAAATTTAGCTTTTTAGCTCCACCAAAAGTTATTTTATCTATTTTACTTACATACATACTACAGCAGTGGATCTATTTTAGCTTTCAACACAATAAAATAATATAAACATCACAATAAAATAATATAATCACTACAATAAAATAATATATTCCACTACCAAAAAAACATCCACAGCCACAAATCACCTCTACCATCAGCCACACCCACAACCACAACCACACCCACCACCACCACCGGCAGTAGTCCACAGCAGGCAAAAAAAAAAAAAAAAAAAAAAAAAAAACCCAAATCTCCAAGTCAGGTACCCAATATCCACGAGCAAACACTCCGATCGACGGCGTGGGTCTAAGGTTGATCGGCGGCAACACCCACACCCACCACCATGAAACCCACCCGAGCCACCCACTGATGCCGACGAAACCAACCACAGCCCACTGATGCTGACGAACCCGACCACCCACCAACGCCGATCTACCCACACAACCACAACCACCACCACACCACAGCCCACAGCAGGAAAAAAAAAAAAAAAAAAAAAAAAAAAAAAAAAAAAAAAAAAAAAAAACAACAACAACAACAACAACTAAGTAAGGACGAGGTCTGCGGCGTGGATCGGAAGGCGGGGTCTGCGGCGTGGATCGGAGGGCGGGGTCTGCGGCGTGGATCGGAGGGCGAGGTCTGCGGCGTAAGCCAGCGGCGGGGTCTGCAATGTAAGCCGGCGGCGGGTCTGCGGTGTGAGCCAGTGGCGTGGGGGTGGGGGTGGGCCGGCAGCCGTGAGAGGAAGTTGAGAGAGAGCTGAGAGAGTTGAGAGAGAGAAAGGTGAGAGTTGAGAGATGATCAGAGTTGAGAGAGAGAGGTAATATTTTAATGGGGGCAGGGAATAAAAAATTATTATTATTTTTAGCTCTCATGAACAGTGCACATCTATTTATAGATGTGCACTGTAGCAATGGAGCTAAAAAAAATAAATTTAGCTCCACTGCTGCAGCTTGGTTTTAGTGTTTGAGGAGCTAAAATATTGCTATATAGTAATATAGCACCACTGCTGTGAGTGCTCTAAAAGTACCATACAAAAAGAAAAAATATAAGAAAATAAAGATAAATCACTTCACAGTTCATACTCTAAATACTAATTATTATCTTAAATATTTATAACTCACTTAATAATACAAAATTTACAAAAAAGATTTTAAAAAAAAAGTGAAAAAAAAAAAAATTACCTAGTACTTGATTTCTTGAAATTAAAGTACCAAAAAAAAAAATAATAAAGATAAATCACTCCACAGCTCACATTCTAAATACTAATTACTATCTTAAATATTTATAATCCACTTAATAATATAAAATTTACAAAAGAAAAAAAAATGATTTTTTATTTTGTCTAGTACTTTATATCTTGAACGTAAAGTACCATACCCAAAAAAAAATATATATATATATATATAAAGATAAATCACACCATAGTCTACACTTTAAATACTAATTACTATCTTAAATATTTATAATCCACTTAATAAAACAAATTTTAGTTGCACAAAGCTTTAACCTTTTTTGAGGATAAACAGCAAACAAAAAGGTTTAACCTTTGATGTACACAATTATGGGGATGGGTAAGACCTTTTAGGTTTTAAGCTACACGTGGGTGGAGACTTCAGACTTGGGTCATATATCATAATGGTTGAGCTTGGGCTTTTTGTCTACTATGGAAAGGTAGTTATTTGTTTTTAGAGAATTACATTTGTTTGGATTAATTGTCAACCTCAGCTCATATCAATAACTAATAGTAAAAATAAGTTATTATAAGTTATTGGGTAATAGTTTAAAAACTTAATGAAAAATGTTTAAAAAACTAAATAGAAGCTTAGAGTACCACATGACAGAACCTTATGCATTCTCACGTGAGGTCTCTACTTTTATATATATATATATATATTGATTGATAGATGGATATATCAACAGTCGATGCAGTAAGCCCTGCTCTATAGCTAATATAAGAGTTGAGAATTGAGATTGAAGGTTCTATTTTGCAAGTTCTATTTACCTTGCTATAGTTCTTAGCTGTAACTAAGGCAAAGAGTCAAGTTCTGTAACCTGTTTCCTAGTTGTAGTTGTTATTTGTTGTTCCTAGGTTGTGATTTTGTAATGCAAGAACTTCTTAGGGTCTTTAATTTTAGGTGAAGGGAGAAAACCACTAAGATCAAATTTGCTCTTAAGAAATACAAGAATTTAAAAAAAGAAAGCACCAAAAAAATGATAAAAACAGCATTCTATATTGAACGATACTTATTTTTCTTTTGTTTTGTGGAGCAGTCTCATAACTCAAAAAACTTGGTTACACTAGAGATATCAATTTGGGTCATTATGCCATTTTCTACCATGGCAAGGAGATCTTCCAAACAGTGAATTTAACCTCCCACCCCAAGCTCTTTAGAAAAATTCAAACCTTAACCTTTTGATTCGTGTTATGTTATGTTTTGGTGGTAAACGTTGTTTTTTAACAGAAAAGCCAAAGGTGGGTAACAAAGACCAAATAGAGCTAAACCAGGCAGACAAAGTGTTAAGTTTTAAACCATGAGTAGATAAGGTAAAAACGAGTCAAACCACAAGTGTGTTTACTATAATGGCAACAGTGATAATGGCAACAGTGGATGGCAAGTTAAAAGGTTACTGAATTAAGGTGTTTTGAAACTTAGAGGACTAAAATAAAAGAATGCAAACTTAAAGGATTGAAACGAAAAGTAGCAAAACATAGAGAGTAGATTTTCGAGTTTGGCCTAAATTCTTTTAAAGTGTATATACAAAATACTTTTCCATTAAAACAAAAATATTATTCAATTTCGTGGTTTTCCCTTGATTTAATACGCCATGACTGGGCTGCCAGAGGCCCAGAGTCAAATAGTAAGTACAGCAAGGCATTTGGAATAAGCACACATACGACCACATGCTAATAATTCAATGGATAATTAGTACAAGCTTCATGTTATCCCAAAGAGGGATGCAATAAACAATATGGGACATCAATCTACAAACATGCCAATTACATAGAGCAAGAATTAAAAGAGCCTTTTTCTGTTTCAGTTATAATTAACAAAAGATGAAGACCTTTTCTGGCCATGAAGGAATTTGTTACTAACAAACACTCTGAACTAGTAGAAGCTGAACATGGATAGAGGATGGAGCAACTTTGAGCCATTTAAATATTTGCAACAAAAAAAAAAAAAAAAAACAAAACAAAACGTTGAAACTGTTAATAATATCTATTTAATAAAATCACACACGTCTTCGATCTTTAGAACTGCACCCATGATCTCCAACCTTTTTCACTTTACCACCTAAACCAAGGGCCAAGGTTTGGAAATATCACTAACCTAGGTTTTTAAGCCAGGGTTAAGCAATGACTCAACTAAAGAAAGGTATATGAGACTAATAGAAGATGATGTTTATTTAGGCTGCCAATCAACTCTAGCTCAAACAGTCCCTCCTCTTCTTGTAAGAGGAAGGTGAAGGATGAGATCGTTGGTTCAATATTCACCGAGTGTTTCCTCACTGATAAATAATGAAGGGCTAAAATGAACACGTTTGAAATAGAGTCAAATATCCAACACATGTAATGAAAGACTGAATTCATATGGTAACGGCTGAAGGAACCACCCCCCAACCCACCCTTCCCCCAAACACCCCCCCCCCCCCCCCCCCCCCCCCCCCACACACACACACACACAAAAGAATACCCCGTCCATGAGTCCCTTAAGTAGTCCAATGCAACAAATATAAACAAATGAATATCCATTTTCACACAATTTATAGTTAGCATGAAGAGATATAGGAGATACTGTCTCATGGAGGTTAACTTGACTTCAGCTAAGCGCGCAGAGGGGGGAGTACTAACTACTTAATTGTCTGACCAGCACAATTGAGTAAAAACTTTAAAAGAGATTCGAGTAAAATACTACCTAATCTCTTTCCCTCCTCAAATTACTCGGTCTCTGAACCATTCATAGGCAAAGAATATAAAGTTGACAATAACAATCCCTACATACACACAGGGAACAACTTGGAACTACCAATAGATAAAAGCCAAAATACTAACAGCACCATAATTCCTAAAAGATTAATGGTTTAAACCAACAAGAACAATGACGCAAAACAACAAAGGGGCTAAAACATTGATAGTCACAAGATAAATATGTACCCAAGTAGAACAAGCGAGAGTCCAGGGTGGATTGCTGACCTTCAAATATCTAGATTGGCAATGCTGTCATCCTCTAACTTGAAAACACGAGCATGATCAAGGTGAGTGAAGTAAATGCAATTCCCCTCGTATCCGAAAAACTCTCCAGCTGAAACAGAAAGCGAACAATCACGACCTAAAATAAAAGCTCGATCACCCAAGCTTTCAATTAAATCCCATACAGAACTCCCATCTGACTCTTCATTCAGCTTATAAACTTTGAAACGAACTCCCCCTTTGTCGTACTTATCAACAACATAGAGAGCCCCAGCCGACTCCACCAAATACTTATGTTCACCCAACTCACCATCAGATATCCGAGGATATAAATGTTGCAGCACCAACGACGAAACATTGATCCAATAAACTATTCCAAATCGATCAACCACGTAGAATCGGCCCTCATACACAATAACATCATTAAATTCTTGTGTGTCCTCACCAAAAGTGGTCCAACTCTCGGCCCCACATTTTGTGTGAGCTAATAATTTAGGGCTTTGATCTAGAAAATAGTTATAGATGACAAAAACGTAAGCGTCGTTTAATTTGATAGAAGGCGAATTGGGGTACATTACAACTTTGTAAACAAAGGCAAAATCATAGATTTCTGGATCCATTTTAAGCGAATAGGGTCCAGTTAATTGGAGATGCGGGAAGTCCAATAATTTGAAGTTGTTGGGGAGTTATGGATCCACTTCAAGCGAATAGGCTCTAGTTAATTCGAGGTGCTGGAAGTCCAATAAATTGAAGTTGTTGGGGAGCTCATACCTTTCTCGATGTGTGGAGAGTGGATCGAAAAGACACAGTTTGCAGCCTTCAACCTCGATCAACCAGGCCTTATCAGAAGGTGAGGGATGTAGCCTTTGTAGACGATAGAGAATGCTTTGGCGGGGAGTGCATTTTCTTTCGAAGAGAGTGAGAAAGGCTTTGTAGTAACCATCATCCGCGGAATCTGACTTTGGCTTAGGTAAAGGGCAAAGATCGAGAGGGAATCGGCGATGAGAGATGGAGTCAAAGGGAGGGGTAGAGGAGCGCCATGATGTATAGACACTGCGGAATCGAAGATTGTTGATGCGGGTATCGAGGCATTTGCCGATCCTTGCTAACAGTAACTCGAGAAGTTCCGACCACTCCACTCCCTCACTCATGTTTCGTTTGTTGGTCACTTGTTGATGACTTGCACAAACCGGGGTAGATGGTTTGTGGTTTCTAGTGACTAGTGAGTAGGGACTAAAGAGTAAAATTCTAAGCCCTAACAGATGATTGGGGATTTTGTTTTGTATCACTAAGCTTAATTTCATCTTATTATAATATTATTTTCACATGTCCCAATAGTTATATGCCATGTGTCCATAATTTTTAAAATAAAATATTTTGGTCCAAGTCAAATAGCACATCAACATTTTGTTAGGCCACATAAAATATAAACACACACACACATATAAACTAACACACTAACGTCATTGCTAAATTTTGGGCTCTAAGGGGCGGTTTTATTTTAGCTTCTCAACTTGGAATCACCCAACTTCTTGTAATCACCCAACTTCTTGTAGAACTTGATGCAAAAATTGTTGTTGATCTTGTTTTATTTAGGAAATCATCTAATAGCCCATACTTGTCCTTGTTGAATGATTGTAGATTCCTCCTGAACTGGTTCCAGCAAGTCAGAGTTAGTCATGCCTTTCGGGAGGCCAACTGCGAATTCACTTGCTAAGGGAGGATGCTACCTCTTAAAGGATTTTGTTGTTTTAGAGCTCTCCCTAATGATAGTTTTTATGTAATGCTTAATTCGGATGCTTCTGGTCTGTATTCTCCAAGGCTTTCAACCAACACTTCGCCTTTTTTGGCTAGCCAATGTTTTAAAATATTTCCCTTTTAACCAAAAATAAAAAATAAAGTTGACACCCACTAAACTTACCCAAAAGTCATTTTAGTCCTTTAAATTTGAAATTGGTCATTTTATTCGCTCTAAATCCTTTTTAGTTTGAATTGATAATTCAAACTTAAAAGCACTAAAATGATTTTTTGGCAAATCTTTCTAACTAAAATATCTAACTTCACACTTATATGATTAAAATGATTTTTCGGTAAAGTTATATTGCATTTTTTCCAAAAATAAACTTGTTCATTAAGCAGAAATCCATTAAGCAAGATTTAACTCTTCCTTCTATTTAACATGTACGACAGAACTTCGGGTATGTAATCATATTAACCACCAAAAGGAACTGGTAAGAGCATTCTCATCAAGCATTTTAAAAAATTTAGCATTTACCCTCTCAAAACCTATATTTATAACATATAACATACCACTTTACACTATCTTTTATATCAAAACTTCTATTTTTTTTAACACTTCATTAAAATATTATTTTATTATTATTTTTTATTCGTTTTTTTATTATTTCTCACTCTCCCTCTGTCTTTCCATCTTTCTGAACCCGGTTACCTCTGTCTCTCTCTCTCTCCCATTGTCTTTCTATCTTTCTCAACCCGGTGAAGCTTCTCCCTCCCTCTGACATTTGCTCTCAAAACCTCCATAGGCTGGGCTTTTCAAGCTCATCACCGATAAACCACGGCCACAGCCACAGCCACCACCACTAACCACAACCTCAACCCCCAACCACCCAAAAAAAAAAAAAAACCACGGCACAAACCGAGAAGCTTCTCCCTCTCTCTGATATTTGCTCTCTAAACCTCCATGGCCTGAGCTTTTCAAGCTCATCACCTCTAACCACGGCCACAGCCACAGCCACCACCACCAACCACAACTTCAACCCCCAACCACCAAAATTAAAAAAAAAAAAAAAAAAACCACGACACAAACCGCAGAGAAAACCCACCACAAAACCGCCACAAAACCCACAACCCCAGCAACCCCGATCCTCACCTCAACCCCGATCCCAGATCCCCGATCCTCACCTCAGTCGCAATCCTCAACCCCGATCTTCAACGCCTCAACCAACTCAACCCACGGTCTCAACCAACCCTAACCACCGTCGGACCCACCACCGTCGAACCCAAACCCACCTACAGTCATCAAGACCCATCAAACCCATCAGACCCACAGAGAAGCGCATCAGACCCATCAAACCCACAGAGAAGCTACGGGAAAGAGAGAAGAGGAAAGTGAGAGAGGAGAGAGAAGAAAGAAGGGAAAAAATAAAAAACAAATACACGCACAGTACCGTTGGAATAAAAAAATGATTTTTAGTTTAAGATTTGTGCTATAGTGAGGTTGTATTAATACAATCTCACTGTAGCAGTATCTCAAAATTTTTGAGATTTGAAATGTTTGACGGACATGGTTTTTTGGTGTATTGGTGCTAAAATTTAGCATATGGCACTTTTAGCATTCTTAATGAGAATGCTCTAACTGATTAAAAGATGCCATCATTAAAATATCTGTTATGAAGGCATATCACAATAAAAGCAAACACACCATTTACACCAAGTGGTAGTCTGAGTTCGAGGATTCCATTCAAATGAAAATACATAGAAGTTACACAACATTTCATACTGTCCTTCCCAAGTAGAACATTAGGGGAATAGGCCTAAAACAAAGTTGGGAGAGGCTAGGATGGAAACTATATATCCATGAAATTATGCTAAATTGGCAATGCTTTCATTTTATAATTTGAGAACATGAGTTTGATTTTGCTCAGTAAAGTAAATTCAATTTGCTTCATGACATGGCTGCCTGTGTCAAACAGTAAGAACAACGCATTCAAAATAAGCAAACACACGGCGGCTACAGCCACATGCTAAAATAATTCAATGGATAATCAGTACAAGCTTCATGTTATCCTAAAGAGGGATGCAATAAACAATATGGGACATCAATCTACAAGCATACCAATTATACTGTGCAAGAATTAAAATAGCCTTTTAATTCTTGCACAGTTTCTGTTATAATTATATAAAGACCTTTTCTAGCCATGAAGGAATTTGTTATAAATATCTTTTTAATTCTTGCACAGTTTCTGTTATAAATATCAGAAAATAAAGACCTTTTCTAGCCATGAATCTAGCCATGAAGGAATTTGTTACTGACAAACATTTTGAACTAGCAGAAGCCGAAAATGGATAGACAGTGGAGCACCTTTGAGCCATTTCATTATCTATAATAATAAAAAAACAATTCTTCAAAGATACCTGAAACTGTTAAAAATTTCTATTAAATAAAAACACCAATGTTTTCAGTGTTCAGATTTGTACCCATGACCCACCTTTTCACTTTACCACCTAAACCAAGGCATAAATATCACTAACCTAGGTTTCTAGCTTACTGGCATTGCCTGATTCGCCCTATCAGGAGAATATGGATTTTAACCCCCTTCCTCACTTGTCGAATGCAATAAAAAAATGTGCATCTAATTATATTATACTTGAAGCTATCTATAACAGAATTAAAATAAAGGGAAAAAAAAAATGTATCTAGTGAACAAAGCTTCCATTATTTCAGGCTCTGTGAGAGGTTATTAATAGGCCATCTTATCCCCAAAACGGGGAAGATAATTCTCCAACTTGGACCCATGGCCACATTTTGATAGAAGGTACTTGACTTCACACCACCACCCAAAGAACAAGTATTATTCTTGAGCAAGTTGAGGGTGGCTAGAAAATCTTAGAATATCAAGGAAAGCTGACAATGGAGTAGCAGTACCATCCTCCAAGTCAAACAACCCCGTGTCATAACCAAGAAAATCGTCCTTACCACCTTTGCTGAACAAATCTTCAAAGAAAAAACAAGCACTAGGCTTATGGAAAATTGTTTGACCAGAGTGACAAAAAATATTTGAGGGGGGTAGTTTTTCTGGTTGTCTAGAACTGAAACGTGGGATGTTCAAATATTAGGCAATGGCTACTAGCAATATATATATACAATTCAGTAAAAGATTATGACTTTCTACAAAATAATAGTTCATAATCATGCTTTAATCTTCCTTCTATTCAACATGGATGATAGAACTGAGTGTGTAATCATACAAAACCACCAATAACTACTATAGGAAACATATGAGGAAGGAATTTTACAATAAAACCAAACACACCACACCACACCACAAGATAGTTCATAGGGTTCCATTCTAGTGAAAATACAAGTGAAGAAAAACTCTCCAACAGTAAGATTCATTAAAACTTATACAACATGAATGGTTTTAACAATTGCCAAATAATGCGTTGGAGGAATTTCCTTACAAAGCGGTTTGGTTGTAAACTTTGTCCTCATTCAAATCTGCACTGGTGATGCTGTTATTCTCTAATTTGAAAACATGAATTTGATTTTGCTGAGTGAAGTAAATACAATTCCCCTCATATCCGAAAAATTCTCTAGTCGAAACAGAAAGTGAACAATCACTACGTAGAATAAAAGCTCGATCACCCAAGCTTTCCTCCAAAACCCATTCACCACCCCATTCATTCTTCTTATACACTTTGAAACCAACCACACAGGCATAATGACGGCCTCTCCATTCCCTATCAAGGTATCTATAAACAACATATATTGTTCCATCCGACTCCACCAAATGCTTCTGTGTCTTCAGCCAATCTGACCCACAAGGATTCCAGAATTTAACCAAATCAAATGTCGAATCATTGATTTTGATCCACCAAACTATTCCGAATCGATCAACCACATAGACTTGGCCCTCATACACAATAACATCATCGAATTCCATATCCATTTCACCTAAACAGGTCAAACTTTCATCCCCACATTTTGCGTGGCTTAATTTACCGTCACCATAGACAACAAAAACATGACAGTCGTTGAACATCACAACTTTATTAACACGCCCAATTGGAATGAGGCTTTGAATTTCAAGGGTATGAGCTCTAGTTAATTCGACGGTATCATAGTCCAGTAACACAAAGTTGTTTGGCAAAATATTGGGGGAATCGGAATCGGATTCGTACCTTTCTCGATGTGGGTCTAAAAGTTGCATTTTGCAATCTTCAACCTTGATTAACCATCCCTTATCCGAAGAAGCTGAGGGGGTTAGACGATAGAGAATGGTTTCGTGGAGAAGGCATATGGTTTGCTGGTGAAGATGGTCAGCTTCATCATACGATAGAGTTAGCCAGCCTAGCCTTCGCCTCCGCCGTGGCGGAGGGAAAGGGTTGGGAAAATTGAGAGGGAAGCGAGGGATGAAGTCGGAGCAAGAAATAGCCGAGCGCCATGATTTACAGACACCGCGGAATCGGAGAATTTCGATGCGGGTGTCGAGGCCTTTGCCTATCGGTAGTAACAGTTCCGAGGGAAGTTCCGAGCATTGCACACGCTCACTCATGTCTTGGCTTTTGTTGGATTGTGTGGTCAAATGGCATGTTGAACTCTGTGGTTTTTTTTTTTGGATAAGAACTGTGTGGTTAAATAACTGTGTACGTGTGTAATTCTCAATCCTTAAACAATATTGTATATAAGATTTTTTTTTTTAATAATAATAAGATGGTTATTATTATTAATAAAATTATTTGAATAAATGTTAAAGACCTTAACGTTAATATCCTAATTTCTAGAAACTGTTAATGTCAACGTTGATAATTTTTGTGGATTTTTTAAATATCCCACTTAAGATCTCTAGATAAGACTAGCCTCTGAAACTCTTTTATTTTTTGAGTAAGGGTTAATTTAGAGCATTTATTATACTTTGATATTACTACATTTTTCAATCACAAAAAAAAACCTACGAATGTGATGAGTATTATGTATGGTGAAATAATTTTTCATCACGCCCCTAAGTTTTTTTTTTTTTTTTTGTAATTGAAAAATGTAGTAATCTCAAATTAACAAAATTAATGAAATAAAAACTTAGGATATAAATAAGCACCATTCTACGCCAATAGTAAATTTTTGTTTAATATTATAAGAGTATTTAGAAGAAGAAGAAGAAAAAAGAAAAAAGACCTTCACCTGTTCGGTATTTCACTTTTACTTTCCACATCTCATGTTTCCTTATTTTAAAAAATTTCAATTAAATCACATTTAGATATTCTTTAAATAAAGAAAAAAAAAATCACATTAGGATATAGTTATATTTGAATTCAAATTAATTTAGCCACATACACAGACTCATTTGAATTTAGATTCAAACTTCTCATAATCATTTTGTCTTAAAGATACTATAAATTTGAAGCACATTGAAATATTGGAAATACAATATTACATCCAAAATTATTTTTAAGAAATATTTCACATTTTTAATTCAATAAATAAAATAATGATATATAAATATGAATGATATTATTGAACAAATTATAATAACTTAAAAACACAATTAAAAATAAAATTAAGTTGCAATTAATCCAAACCTTTTACCTTGTTCCTAATTAGCATATTATCGTGAATATCACCAAAAAATAAAAATCATAAGCATGACAAATGTTGGTTTGGTTCAAATTGCATCATACTTTCAAGGTAGCCAATCAATCCATTCATCCCATTATTTTTGGGATCTTGAAACCCTTGAAAAGAACCATTGCAGAACATTGTAAAAGAATGTGAGGAAAATTTAAAAACAATAAATGTGTATTTTTTTTTTTTCAAAGTAGAATATCAAAAATTTTGTCATAATATTTTAAACTTTCAATACATATGCATACACCATCTCCTACTATAGAAGGCACGTTCTAAAGCCAAACTTTCTATAACAGGCCACCCAAAACTCAAAAACAATAAAATTTGCTAAAGTTACATTTACAAACAAAATTCACACTATCAATGTGCCATGATCCAAAACTTGTTTACATGCTGCTTATACATTTCTCAATCCTCACTTCCAAATATTGTTGAGTATCTTTCCACTTTCTTTTTCGTTCTTGTTGATGGTGCAAGCTAAGAGAGCCATCTTTCAACAAACTCATCCGCTAACTATAAAACAAAAATCATCAAATTTGGTGAATACTGAATTACTAATACCGCATGAAACTAATAAAACAATTAAATAAGTGAAAAGAAAAATGTTAAAAAAAAAAAATTACCAAAACTCGTTAGGATTTAGGAGCCAACCTTGGGAAAATAATCTTCATTTTAGTGGAAGCACCATTTTTTTATGTGTATATATAATGAATAGTTTGGACAGCCCTATGAATAGTACTGAAGAAAATGAGTAGAGACTGACATTAGTAATTCTTTTTATTGATTTGGATAAGAACAATCAGTTATTTTATTGAGATTTTAAAGCTATATGTGATGAGATAAGGATGAGTCATAAACATAAAAGTAATTTGAGTTTAAATAGAAAACAGGTTTTCATAAAATTTTTTTAAAAATAGAACACAGGCTTAACAAAAGTAACCATGAGGTGTTTTGTTCCCGTAAATTTTGCCAAAAGAAATTTTTTTTGAATTTTGAACAAAATCAAAACTAACGTGTGGGAAGTTTTTTTTTTTTTTTTTGAAAGCAACGTGTAGGAAATTTTTTTTTTTTTTTTTTAAATAGTAGCTTTGTGTCTATCTACTATTTAGTAGGAGTTTTTATTATGTAGGTTTACTCTGTAGGCTCTTCTATTTTTTTGGAAAAAATTAATAATTTGCATCCATTATAATTTGGGATTATTAAGTTTTTCAATTATCAAAAAAAAAAAAAAAAACCTAAGGGTGTGATGAAAAAATTATTTCACCCACAAACCCATAAATCCATAATACTCATCACATTTGTAGATATTTTGTGATGAAGAGCATCTGGAATAAGAACCAATAACCACCGGTTGAGAAAGGCAACAATAAAGGTTATATCGAGAACCTATAAAATGAAAATTTCGGTTAATTACATAAATAAGAAGTTAAACCAAGAATAACCCAAATAATATTGTAAGGACTCAAATTAAATTGGATCTAAATAATAAAATTTGTAGAGCGTGGGTAGAAGGGCTAAGTTCCAGCAAAGCAAACAATGATCGATGTGAGATTCATAGAAATAATAATAAAGGAAATTGACTAAGTGTTTGTGAGGATAATAACGATGACCTCGGCTAAATGTTTATGAAGAAATTTTGTTCTCGACCTAGTCCGAGGATCTAGTCCGAGGATCTCTTTACTTAGAACTGTCATATACAAGGGTTGTCCTTGGACACCCTGAAGATCCCTTTTTCATTTCCTCCTCCTCTTTCTTTTTGCGGGGGTGTTTCTATTATATAGTCTTGTTTAGTTGATCTTTGCCGTCCACTTATTGATCATCCAAGCCTATACTTGAGTGTCTGTCTCATCAGCCGCCTTTGCAGGCTTTCTGTTAGTTGAAACAACCAAGGCATCACTGTTGGCTGGTCAATTCACCATTGATGTGATCAGAATATTGGTGGCGTGCATTTAATGAGTGAGTGACAGCTCTTTTCCTTCAACGTCGGCCTGCTGAGGACATGGGCCTCCTTGGCGAGGTCCTTAGACGACTTGGGACTCGTCCGCTTATCCTCAGATTATGGCCTCTCCTCGGCGTGGACTTTGGGCCTGATATGGAGTGGGCCGGGTTGCTAAATATTTGGGGCCCCATAACAATAATGACACTCACACAAAAACACACACACTTCAACCACTTTTGAATTGGAATTGAAACCCACAATCCAACATCATTGTCTAATGCTTTATTCATCATTGAATTTATAACAAATAATACAATTCCATATACCCACAAATGAAACAGCTTTCACAACAAACCAATTTTTTAATTTTAAATCAAATCTAGAACACTGTGCAACTATTCTCAATCTTCAAAGAATTGCAACCTTGCAATTTTCAGGTAATAGGATCTTTTAGACTCACAGTAGAATTTCCATATACAAAGCCTAAATGAAAAAGAAATTTTCCTAAGAAACAAACAAAGCTTAACAGACTAAACGATAACTCAAAAGGCTTAAAAAACCTCATATTTAAGGGATATATGCACCGCCAATCTCAGATCTACAAATTCAAATTCACAACATGTACAAAAAAAACACCGAACAAATCAATAGAGACTAATTCAACCACTCACAGGTTTTTTTTTTTTTTTTTTTTTTTAAGTGGAGTCTTAGATTTGAGTTTGACGAAACAAACAAAGAGAGAAATTGAAGTGAGAGATGGAAAGAGAGAGAGAGAGAGAGAGCTCATCTCAAATCAATTTGTAATAATATTTGTAGTGAAATCTGAAGCAAAGAGGTGGATGAGAGTGAGAGTTTCTTAAAAATGATGATGATAGTGAAAAGAAGATTAACAAAGAATTGAGAGAATTGGAAAACTGAAGAAGAAGCAACTTGAGTTTGAAAACCAACTGGGAGTGTGTTCCTATTTTGTAGATAGTGTTTTACGTGGAAGTTAAAGAAGCATTTTTACCAAGTTTTGCTCCTAATTAAACATAGGCTATAGGGGTATTTTGGAACAAAAAAAAAAATCTCGTCCAAACAGGGGCAGCTCCTTAAATAGTAGTATAGATAACAATACAAAAATCCTACAGGACCCACTGCAACCCAAACACTATTTCACTCTTATATCTCGATTTGAATATTCGTTTAAGATATTTATTCTCTTAATGTTTTAGTTGAATAAGAGTTCTATTTCAATTTGAGTTCTGTTTCAATTTTGCTTCATTGGTGTCAGAGCTTTGAAGCAAGCCCATTTTCCCAGTGAAGCCGTGCACGTATTTTATTTTTTGAATCCAACTTCTTTTCATTTGGATATTTGCTTTGCTTCACTCCACGGGCCTGCGAAGGAAGAAAATCTCATCAATGTATCTCATCAATGTTTTTTTGTTGGAGTATTGCTACTATTGTGAAGAAGAAGTTTGTTAGAGAAAAGGTTGAATTGCCGTGGACAAGTAGATTTTGTGATTGGGTGGGACTCTTGCTACGTGGTGGAAGGCCATTGAAATTACTCCAAGATTTTTTTTTTTTCATTTAACATGAAAGCTTGGCTGGGCTAAAAAGGGAGTGTTGATGTCTGGTACAGATTTGGTACACACAAATTTATTTTTTGGGTTTCTCCATCATGGTCAGCTTTCTAAACTGAAATCCTTTTAATTCTTATTGATTGATAATGACTAGTAAAGCTGTAAGTCAAGAATTAAGCAAAACTGAAAAATATTTTTAAAAATTTGAAAATCCATTTTCATGCAATTTATAATCAGCATGAGGAGATATAATTGGCTAACCATGTCAAAGAAGCACTTACTTGCCAAACAACATGGTAGAACTCAACCACAATTGGCATATACTTGATTATGTAAGTTAGACACTTAATTAGAACCACAAAAAAATGATATTTAATTAATAAAAGAATCAGCTAATAAGGATATCCAAGGAAATGATTTTAAAACACATGTTTAAGTTATCAAGAGCTTTCTAGTTTACTGGCATTGTTTGATTCGCCCTATCAGGAGAATATGGATTTTAACCCCCTCGTCACTTGTCGAATGCAATAAAAAAATGTGCATTTAATTATATTAAACTTGAAGCTATCTATAACAGAATTAAAATAAAGGGAAAAACAAATGTGAACAAAGCTTCCACTATTTCAGGGTCTGTGAGAGGTTATTAATAGACCGTCTTTCCCCCAAAACAGGGAAGATGATTCTCCAACTTGGACCCATGGCCACATTTTGGTAGAAGGTACTTGACATCACACCACCGCCCAAAGAACAAGTATTATTCTTGAGCAAGTTGAGGGTGGCTAGAAAATCTTAGAATATCAAGGAAAGCTGACAATGGAGAAGCAGTACCATCCTCCAAGTCAAACAACCCCGCGTCATAACCAGGAAAATCATCCTTACCACCTTTGCTGAAAAAATCTTCAATGACAAAACAAGCACTAGGCTTTATGGAAAATAGTTTGACCAGAGTGACAAAAAATATTTGAGGGGGGTAGTTTTTCTGGTCGTCTAGAACTGAAACATGTGGGATGTTCAAGTATTAGGCAATGGCTACTAGCAATATATATACCCAATTCAGTAAAAGATTATGACTTTCTACAAAATAATAGTTCATAATCATGCTTTAATCTTCCTTCTATTCAACATGGATGATAGAACTGAGTATGTAATCATAAAAAACCACCAATAACTACTATAGGAAACATATGAGGAAGGAATTTTACAATAAAACCAAACACACCACACCAAACCACACCACAATATAGTTCATAGGGTTCCATTCTAGTGAAAATACAAGTGAAGAAAAACGCTCCAACAGTAAGATTCATTAAAACTTATACAACATGAATGGTTTTAACAATTGCCAAAAAATGGCTTGGAGGAATTTCCTTACAAAGCGGTTTGGATGTAAACTTTGTCCTCATTCAAATCTGCATTGGTGATGCTGTTATTCTCTAATTTGAAAACATGGATTTGATTTTGCTGAGTGAAGTAAATGCAATTCCCCTCGTATCCGAAAAATTCTCTAGTCGAAACAGAAAGCGAACAATCACTACGCAGAATAAAAGCTCGATCACCCAAGCTTTCCTCCAAAACCCATTCATCCCATTCATTCTTCTTATACACTTTGAAACCAACCACACAGAAATAATGACGGCCTCTCCATTCCCTATCAAGGTATCTATCAACAATATAGATTGTTCCATCCGACTCCACCAAATGCTTCTGTGTCTTCAGACAATCTGACCCACAAGGATTCCAGAATTTAACCAAATCCAATGTCGAATCATTGATTCTGATCCACCAAACTATTCCGAATCGATCAACCACATAGACTTGGCCCTCATACACAATAACATCATCGAATTCCATATCCTTTTCACCTAAACAGGTCAAACTCTCATCCCCACATTTTGCGTGGCCTAATTTACGGTCACCATAGACAACAAAAACATGACAGTCGTTGAACATCACAACTTTATTAGCACGCCCAATTGGAATGAGGCTTTGAATTTCAAGGGTATGAACTCTAGTTAATTCTACGGTACCATAGTCCAGTAAAACAAAGTTGTTTGGCAAATAATTGGGGGAATCGGAATCGGATTCGTACCTTTCTCGATGTGGGTCTAAAAGATGCATTTTGCAATCTTCAACCTTAATCAACCATCCCTTATCCGAAGAAGCAGAGGGAGTTAGACGATAGAGAATGGTTTCGTGGAGAAGGCATATGGTTTGCTGGTGAAGATGGTCAGGTTCATCACGCGATAGAGCTAGCCAGACTAGCCTTCGCCTTCGCCTCCGCTGTGGCGGAGGGAAAGGGTTGGGAAAATTGAGAGGGAAGCGAGGGATGAAGTCAGAGCAAGAAATAGCCGAGCGCCATGATTTACAGACACCGCGGAATCGGAGAATGTCGATGCGGGTGTCGAGAACTTTGCCGATCGGTAATAACAGTTCCGAGGGAAGTTCCGAGCATTCCACACTCTCACTCATGTCTGGCGTTTCTTGTAGTTTTGTGGAGAATAAAGTGAGTATAGATATTTCATATTTTTAGGAATTGGGGTTTGATAAAGGCGTTCCAATTGGGGAAAGTTATTAGGGAGTCAGTTAGGCACGTTGCATTGCTCCCTCTCTCAGATAGTCACATCACATGACCGGTGGGGCATCACACTTGTGCAATTGTAAGGTTGAAAAAACTTATCTTGCGAGTTGCAAATATTGAAATTTTCTGAATGATTTTCCTAAGCTAAGTTGAGAAATACCCTCATAAATGATATAGTGATAGACTTTATTTTGCAAGTATAAGTAATATATGTTAGAATCGCATTCCCTCTTTAGTTTATGTTTGTTCCTAAAAAAATGGTTTGATATGAGATTTCTATAATTTATATAATAAAAAAATATTTTCACAACAAATCTTAAATGATAGGTTATTACTGACTGTTATTGTTAACGCAAAAAAGTAATTTCAATAGTAGATTCAAATTTAAACTTGAGAAATATTTTAACAAGTGTTTGTTTAATGACAAAGTTTAGTTCCGAACTATTTTAGAGCTATTCTCTCCAATCCACTCTTTTGGTTTATATAATATAAGATTATTCATATTTATAATATAAATAAGTTACATGATTCATTTTAAAAGTTATGTGACAAAAACTATACATAGATAATCTTTTTAATTGCTATATAATGGGTTGAAAAAAGACAGCTCCAAACTAGATTAGAGCTAACTTTTTACTTTGTTTAATATCATTTACATTCTTGTCTTTGCCATCATGTTCAAAATCAAAGATTTAAAAAAATAAGAACAAAGTTTGGTTACAAATCTCATTAAAAAAATTAACTTGACTACATATTTTTAAAATTTAACCATTGAATACATGTTCTTTATATTCTCAACACATATGTCAAATTTCATGTAAATCGGATGTAATTTATTATTCGATTTATAAAATTATTTTTTAATTTATGCATAATTTTAGACTATAAAAATTTGAAATTTAAATATTCGATTGATGACATAACTATTGATTTTTAATCTCCTACAAATTTTGCAAGAGTATGGAGAATATAAGAAAAAAATATAATTTAATAGTAGATTTATCAAAATTTACATCCAATAAAAAGATAGTTAGTGAAGTTATAATTTTAAGCTACAACCAAGTTTATTGCCAAATTTTGTCCAAAAAATAATACGTCTCAACCATTGCAATTTTCTTTTTTCAAAAAAAGTGGCCACTATTGTTTTGATAAAATATTTTAACAATTGTTTGTTTTTAAAGAGAAATTTAGAACTCCTAGGGTCAAGTTTCTCATGGACAAATGATGACATTAATTGGAATGGCATCCCACTAGATTGGCTAAACAAATAGAATATTTGAGATTTGAACCTACCTATATAAAAAATCAATTTATATCTTAAATTTGATGATAAAATTCCTTTTGTGAGGGGTAGAAACCCATAATGCCTGCTGGGTCTTGGGCCCTATCTTAAACTTGGAACGTCTGAGAGGGGAATTCCATGCCCAAGACTAAGACAGGGTGGCTTAATATGGTCCGAGGGTAACTCACCCTCGGATGTTATCAAATATCGGTAGGCCCTATTCTCCACAGTACAGGTGGTCGATCGGAAGGCTTCTTTGACAAGAAAGACCCTTATAATCGCGGAAAAGATGAACCCGGAAATGTCCAATCAAAAAGCTACTACCTCCACATTAAATGCTCACTAACCACTTTCCTGACCGCATTTATGTGGAAGAGACCCCTGAACAATGTTGCATTGGCAACGGCAACTCACAGAGAGCTAGAGAAGGTGGCTGATGGGAGGGGTGCTCAAGTAGCAACCCTGATGGTCGACAGGTGGATGATTAAGATGGCCTAAGAGTATATATAAAATGTAAACAACCCCTCCTGCAAAGGAGGAGGGAGAGTGACTGTAAAAAAAAAGAAGGATATTCAATGAAAAAGGTTCTACTCGGATTAAACAGAGGTCAACTCTTATGTGTAGTGTACTCGTATGTTTTTTAGTTTAAAAACCAGTTTAGTCATTGGTAATCTTGTCTAATCCCCGCTCTTCAATCCACTCTCTATAAATCTATTGGATCGGGCTCTTTGGATCTGGACCCAACCCTTTATTGGGCCTGGGCTCCAAATTGTAACTGTACACCTTTGTTATGGTTTGCTCTAATATTTTGTTCTAAAAACTCAACAATGAATAGTTTATTGAGTACTCTTCACTTAATACACCAAATAAAAATTTATTTTATTCACCCCCTTGAAACAATGGATTAAAAAATATATATTTGAAGGAAGGGAGAATAATATTAAAATAGAATAATGATAGAGTACTGTTTGATGCAATTTCTATGTAATTATTTGTAAATAGTGGATTAGCTAAATAAAAAAAAATGAGTTTTTAGGCTAAATTGCACTAAATAAAAATCCACTAACAGGGATGTGAATGCTCAAAGAAAGGTTAAAATGTTTCATAATGAATAGGTAAACATTTGCCTCTAATTTATAAACTATGTCGTAAAATATTTATGTTTTAAAACTATTTAGCAAAATGTTTTTTGACTTTAACAAAATCGAGTTGCAGGTGGAATTCAACATTAGCTACATACATATTTTACAACTTAAATTTTTTTTTTTTTAATTTTGAGAATATTAAATTTTACATAGAACTCGATTTTAGCAAAATTAAGTTTTAAAAACAGAAACATTTTACTAAATAGATTCAAAACCAAACATTTTGTAAATAGTTTCAAAACAGACATTGTTTGTAAATGAAGGGCAAATGTCCATCTCAGCTATAGCTTGCTTTGGAGTCTATTTGTTCTAGGGAAACTCATAAAGACAGTGAGGGTTCCTACCACTAGGTAATGTGACCAATTAAGTTTCATATACTTCGATGGAAACTATAGTTTGTATAAGTCAATAAATTTAAATAGAGAATGTTTCAAAAGGATATCTGACCTTAGAATTTCAATCAGTTGTGAAAGCACCTGGATGAGTTGTCTGAACCTAAGTGATTGCTAGTTTTCGTGAAATTTTCTGTAATGTTGAGCTATTTACTTACAAATTTAGATGGATAGACCACGTTCTAGTATTCATCATGACGCGCTTCTTCTAGCGAAGCCACAGGTCTGTGTTCTATTCAACCTTGTTTCCATGTACAGCTGTTCCATTACAGTCAAAATCAATAAATGGGCAGTAGTTGGAGTTCTTTGCATATAGGCGGGATGAATTTTGTGGTTTGTATACTGTACCAAGCATTCTACCTCTTTTTTGACACAATTTGTTTCTTCTCCCCAATCCTCTTCATTAGGCCTTAACATGAGGCATTGAAACATATTATTACGGTATGGTGTTCTGTTCTTTTCTTTCTCCAATGAATCCTATCCCAAACACAAACAGCCTCTTAGACAACGTTATATTCCAGAATTTACTTTTATACTGGCCATCCTACTCCTATTTGACATTGTATTATTATGTTTTCTGTAGGCTGTACTTATAGTTAAGTTATTCTAATTGCTCCTAAACTAAGCCAAGGCGTCCTCAGATGTCAATTGCCCAAAGCTCTGAGTCTGACCTCTCCAAGTCCAACAACCATTCCTAAAGATTTATCTCAAGATTAGTAAAATCTTTCACAGGCCATTTTTCTTACACGGGTCGTAGTAATTTTAATTTGCCTGATGCTTATTTTTTTGACTTCTCATATGTGATATATGCTCTGTGTTTTGCCAATGTTATTCGTAGAAATGAAATTCCCTGGTAATTTTCTATTAGATCCTAATTTTATCTTTTTCCAACTTCTCATCTGATCACTTTTGCTGGTTGTGACTACCATGCTTGTCCCCCATTTTCCCCATATATGCTTTTGGCATGAGCCAAAATAACAAGGTCTGTTTATTAATATGCAACAATGAAATGTAATGATCAGCCATCTGAAAATGACAGTTGAGAGCCTGAAAAAACATAAAAGAAGAATGATATTTGTTTAATCATGAATAATTGTCATAAATTCCTGCCTTAACTCACATACAAAATTCCATTAGCCCCTGACAGCTACAAGGGGGCTGGAGGAACCTACTTAGATCGACAACTCAAAATTTATGTGGAGAAACATATCAAACAACTAGCCGCAAGAATTAGGCTGACCAAAGTGTTAGTAAAACTGACCCCAAAGCATATGCCCACAGCGTGAGCATGGAACATTCACTCTTACTTACCTGTTCCAAACATTTGCGTAATTGTGCCTATCATATCAAACATGGAAAACATATTAACAAGGATTCCCCTCTATATATATAAGACTAGCAATGATTTCCAAATAAGACACATTCCAGCTTCCTGTAACCACTCACCAATTACATAAACTTAGGCGGTGCTTGTATGGCCAAGTCAGCCTCACAGTCACACAGTTTTTTTTTTTTTTTTTTTTGAAAAATAATTACAACATGCTGCTAGCTCTGCAGTTTGAATCATTTTTCTCCTAAACCTCTAAACAATTTGCACATGAGAAAGTGTCAATTCAGTTACAAGACCTTTGGCACACTGTCACACAGTTAGTCATTTGGCTTAGAGTACAAATTGTTTAATTTGAAATTTTTAGGTCAGCTGTAATATACCTCAAGCTGAAGTAACCGCATGATCAAGAGAAATAGGGAAATATTAAAGTTGGTTTTGCTTGTAAATGGCCAAAGGTTGGTGCTGACACATGAGGTGGTTGTGTTGCAACCAAGGAATAAAAAGAAGATGATGAATTATATTTGAAAATGGAAAGCCTTAGTTGAGTCAATAATCTGGAGTCTGGACAGTTTTTCTTGCACACAGCAAAGGCCGCTTTTTATCTGTAGCAGAAAGTGGATTGGTACCTCATGGCAGCAATGCAATGAAATTATTCTAGTCCCCTCAACATTATTAAATATTTTAATTCTTTGGGAAGTGGTGATTAATAGTGCTACAAAAGGAAATCCTATTTAGATGAAATGAGTATAATCATGACAAAGATTTTATCCTCTCTTTTTTTCTTTTTTTTTTAGATGATTCAAAGATTTGTCCTCTTTGATTTCTGGATCTTGCGTTGCCACAGAAATGGGCTCTACTCTTTCGCCAAAATTTAGGTCTATCTGTATTTATTATTTCTAATAAAAGCTTTATTATTATAAACTTCTATATCACCTCAGAATGATATGACTGTCATTAATGATGACCTGGAAAGAAGTTGAAAATGTTCAGTTACACTTATCACTGTACAGAACTTAATGTTTTGCAAAATAAATTTTAGCTAGCAGTTATATCTCTGATGCTTCAAATTGTTTCCCAATTGACAATAAAATCCCCTTGTGTTTACAGACCACCTCTTCTTGTTAGTGATGTAGTGTTTATGTCTCTTCTCCTGTTGAAAACAACCTTCCTTATGATTAAACTTCTCTAACATTGAATGTCCTTAGCAGATTTCCAAGACAATCACAAATCAGGCTCAAGTTTGACATTTGAATTGCAACCACCTTTTAGATTCCTATTCCCATTTTTACAAACTCTCTCCCACATCCTGGCTTCCCATCTCTCTCTCTCTCTCCCGTTTATTTGCTTTTGACTTTTAACTTCTTGTATTGCAGGCTCCCATTTCATCCTCTTACTCCAATTTCAAAACTCATTATTATGGTAGAGAATGCAACGGTTGACCTATGGCCACATTTTGGTAGAAGGTACTTGACATCACACCAAAGCCCAAATAACAAGTATTATTCTTGAGCAAGTTGAGGGTGGCTAGAAAATCTTAGAATATCAGGGAAAGCTGACAATGGAGAAGCAGTACCATCCTCCAAGTCAAACAACCCCGTGTCATAACCAGGAAAATCATCCTTACCTCCCTTGCTTAACAAATCTTCAATGACAAAACAAGCACTAGGCTTTGTGGAAAATAGTTTGACCAGAGTGACAAAATATTTGAGGGGGGGTAGTTTTTCTGGTTGTCTAGAACTGAAACACGTGGGATGTTCAAGTATTAGGCAATGGCTACTAGCAATATATATACCCAATTCAGTAAAAGATTATGACTTTCTACAAAATAATAGTTCATAATCATGCTTTAATCTTCCTTCTATTCAACATGGATGATAGAACTGAGTATGTAATCATACTAAACCACCAATAACTACTATAGGAAAAATATGAGAAAGGAATTTTACAATAAAACCAAACACACCACACCACACCACACCACAATATAGTTCATAGGGTTCCATTCTAGTGAAAATACAAGTGAAGAAAAACGCTCCAACAGTAAGATTCATTAAAACTTAAACAACATGAATGGTTTTAACAATTGCCAAATAATGGCTTGGAGGAATTTCCTTACAAAGCGGTTTGGATGTAAACTTTGTCCTCATTCAAATCTGCATTGGTGATGCTGTTATTCTGTAATTTGAAAACATGGATTTGATTTTGCTGAGTGAAGTAAATGCAATTCCCCTCGTATCCGAAAAATTCTCTAGTCGAAACAGAAAGCGAACAATCACTACGCAGAATAAAAGCTCGATCACCCAAGCTTTCCTCCAAAACCCATTCATCCCATTCATTCTTCTTATACACTTTGAAACCAACCACACAGAAATAATGACGGCCTCTCCATTCCCTATCAAGGTATCTATCAACAATATAGATTGTTCCATCCGACTCCACCAAATGCTTCTGTGTCTTCAGACAATCTGACCCACAAGGATTCCAGAATTTAACCAAATCCAATGTCGAATCATTGATTTTGATCCACCAAACTATTCCGAATCGATCAACAGCATAGACTTGGCCCTCATACACAATAACATCATCGAATTCCGTATCCTTTTCACCTAAACAGGTCAAACTCTCATCCCCACATTTTGCGTGGCCTAATTTACCGTCACCATAGACAACAAAAACATGACAGTCGTTGAACATCACAACTTTATTAACACGCCCGATTGGAATGAGGCTTTGAATTTCAAGGGTATGAGCTCTAGTTAATTCGACGGTACCATAGTCCAGTAAAACAAAGTTGTTTGGCAAAATATTGGGTGGATAGGAATCGGATTCGTACCTTTCTCGATGTGGGTGTAAAAGATGCATTTTGCAATCTTCAACCTTGATCAACCATCCCTTATCCGAAAAAGCTGAAGGAGTTAGACGATAGAAAATGGCTTCGTGGAGAAGGCATATGGTTTGCTGGTGAAGATGGTCAACTTCATCATGCAATATAGCTAGCCAGCCTAGCCTTCGACTTCGCCTCCGCCGTGGCGGCGGGAAAGGGTGGGGAAATTTGAGAGGGAAGCGAGGGATGAAGACGGAGCAAGAAATAGCGGAGCGCCAAGATTTACAGACACCGCGGAATCGGAGAATGTCGATGCGGGTGTCGAGGCCTTTGCCGATCGGTAGTAACAGTTCCGAGGGAAGTTCCGAGCATTCCACACTCTCACTCATGTCTTGCGTTTCTTGGTTCACTTGACTTTTGCACAATGATTTCTACTAAAGTGAGAAGATAGATATAGACTGGACAAAATTATCAGTTCTCTGGTCCGACGGGAGTCGAACCGATATTGAAATTGACGTTATCATAATTAATAATTAATAATTTTATAATTAAAAAAATAGGATAATAATTTTATTGTAACTAATAATATTTACTTTAAAAAATTTAAATCATAAAAGTTTAATATGAATCATTAAAAACAAATTTATAATAAAAAATAAATAACTAGATAATTCCACTATGATACCATCCCACCTACTTCCCTTGCCATTAAATTTTCTCCACCTACCCCTACTTTTTTTTCTTCCTTTCCTATTTAGTGAATCAATACTTGATCATCAATCCAAAATTTGCTTGCATTAAATTTTCTACACCGACCTTCACTTTTTTTGTTCTTTTCTACTTTTTTTTTTTTTTTTTTTTTTTCTTCTTTTCCCATTCAGTGAATCAGAACTTGATCATCATTGCAAAATTTGTTTGCATTAAATTTTCTCCACCCACCCCTACTTTCTTCTCCTTTTCCCATTCAATGAACCAGTACTTGCTTCTACGCAAAATCCGAATTTAATTCTTCACTCTTCATTTCTTCTCCTCATTTTACACGTCTTCCTCTTCCTCTCTCTCTGCCAAGCAAAGTTCAACCTCACTCAACAGCTAGCATGTTCCCAAAATGTCATTTCCTTTACAACAAATCAGCGTTGCTTCTTCCCCCAAATTTCGTTTCTTTTACAAGAACTAAAGATGAGAAAAGATTAAGTGTTCTTCAGTTTTTGTCCTTTCAAGCTCGTTCATCTGCTCAAAATAATACCGTAAGGCCAAGAGAAAAAGGAGCTGAGGCAGAGGCGTGTGAGGGAAAAAGGCGACCACCAAATTCCTGCATTAACTCACATACAAAATTCCATTAGCCTCTGACTGCTAGAAGGGGGCTGGAGGAACCTACTTAGATCGATATCTCAAAATTTATGTAGAGAAACAGATCAAACAACTAGCCACAAGAATTTGGCTGACCAAAGTGTTAGTAAAACTCTCCCCAAAGCATATGCCCACAGCATGATCACGGAACATTCACTCTTACTTACCTGCTCCTAACAATTGCGTAATTGTGCCTGTCACATCAATATGGAAAACATATTAACAAGGATTCCACTCTCTCTATCTATAAGACTAGCAATGATTTCCAAATAAGAAACATTCCACCTTCCTGTAATCACTCATCAATTACATAAACTTAGGCGGTGCTTACATGGCCAAGTCAGCCTCACACAGTTAGTCCTTTGGCTTAGAGTACAAATTGTTTAATTTGAAATTTTTAGTTCAGCTGTAATATACCTCAAGCTGAAGTAACCGCATGATCAAGAGTAATAGAGAAATATTAAAGTTGGTTTTGCTTGTTACTGACCAAAGGTCGGTGTTTACACATTAGGTGGTTGTGTTGAAACCAAGGAATTAAGTGTGCGTTTCTGTTTGTTTGTATTTGAAAATGGAAAGCCTTAGTTGAGTCATTAATCTGGACAGTTTTTCTTGGACACAGCAAAGGCCGCTTTTTATCTGTAGCAGTAAGTAGATTGTTACTTCATGGCAGCAATGCAATGAAATTATTCTAGTCCCCTCAACATTTCGTAAAATTTTTAATTCTTTTTGAAGTGGTGATTAATAGTGCTACAAAAGGAAATCCTATTTAGATGAAATGAGTATGATCATGACAAAGATTTGTCCTCTCTTTTTTTTTTTAAGTCAAAGATTTGTCCTCTCTGATTTCTGGATCTTGTGTTGCCACAGAAATGGGCTCTCCTCTTTTGCCAAAAATTTAGGTCTATCTGTGTGTATGGTTGCATATATGAGTCTAATTTATTCTTATTTGTTCTAATAAAAGCTTTATTATTATAAACTTGGCGAAAACACCATTTTAGTCCTTATATTTTGGAGTCACAGTCAATTTAGTCCCTACATTTTAGGAGCAATCAATTTAGTCCCTGCTATTTTCAACTTGCAGTCAACTTAGTCCCTGCCGTTAACTCATTAATGAAAAGTGCTTACGTGGTTAACGATGTGAAAAGTTGACACATTTAATACTGACGTGGCAAATAATATAATAAAAATAATATTTAATAAATATTTTAAAATACCAGTTGGCATTTCTCCAATTTTAATACAAATAATTTTAATTTCGCAATTTTAAAATTGGAAAACAAAATTAGGAATCCCAAATTTTCTTCCATTTTCATGCCTACCAAACACAAAATCACCTTCTTAATTTTTCTATCTTAAATCCTTGAATTCATAAATATATTCCACAGCATCTCACCTCTATAGAATTGAGAAACATCCTCATCAGAAATAACCAATAAGAAATTGAAATTTTAGAATACAAAAAAACTCAACAAATTTTCCCCAGCAAACTTTCTTGGTAACCAAACAGAAACCAAAAAAGAAAAAGAACAAGAACAAACCCAGATAGAGACAAATCCAGTGGCTTTGATAGGGACAAATCCAACTAAATTTGTTTACACAAAACCCAGATAATCTGGTGGCCAAATTTCCCCTTGACACCTCAAAAAACCAAATCAAAACACCAAACCCACGAATCTAAAATCAACCTCAAAACCCCATTTTCCAAACCTTAACACACAGAAGAAAATCCATTGCAAAGGAAAGCAATGAGATCTCCATTCGGCGCTGGGATTTGATGGCTGGTGATGGCTCAAGGCAGGAATGGTGACAGCGACACAAGGCAAGAACGATCGAATTGTCCTGGTTGGAGCACGCGTGGAGCTGCGGTTGGTGTCACAGCGTGGTTGGTGGTGGCCAAATGCAAACCCAAATATCGCCGTCCATGCTTTCTCATTGATTATCTGGTAACCTAGAAAACTATTCCTATCGTCATTACAGAAAATGGCTCTAACTGGCGTGTGGCCCTTTTTAGTCTCAAAGTTTGTTTGGTGATATCAGAGTGTGGGGTTTTTTTGAGTTTCAAAATTGGTTTGATGACAATAGAGTGGGTCTATTGGCTGTAGTTTTGGTTGTTTGCATTTGTAATTGAGATGGTGAGGGATAAACTACGTTAAAAGGTTTATGAATGCTGTGGTGTCTCGAATGAACTGAGTCTTTGGGTTGATTTAGTAATCTGATATTTGTATTTTTGTGTTTGGTCGCCAAGAAAGTGCACGAAGATACAAAGAAAATCTGAGATTTTATTTTTCATTTTTCATTTTTAAAATTGAAATTATTTTTATTTTATTAAAATTGGGAAAATGCCAACATGACATTTTAAAATATGTATTAAATATTATTTTTATTATTTTATTTGCCACATCAGTATCAAATTTGCCAAGTGTTCACACCGTTAGCCACGTTAGCATTTTTCGTTAATAAGTTAACAGTAGAGACCAAATTGACTGCAAGTTGAAAATAGTAAGGACTAAATTGACTGCTATCAAAATGTAGGGACCAAATTGACTGTAATCTCAAAATGTAGAGACCAAAATAGTGTTTTTGCCTATAAACTTTTATATCACCTCAGAATGATATGACTGTCATTAATGATGACCTGGAGAGAAGTTGATAATGTTCAGTTACACTTAACACTGTACAGAACTTAATGTTTTGCAAAATAAATTTTAGCCAGCAGTTATATCTCTGATGCTTTAAATTGTTTCCCAATTGACAATAAAATCCCCTTGTGTTTACAGACCACCTCTTCTTGTTAGTGATGTAGTGCTTATGTCTCTTCTCCTGTTGAAAACAACCTTCCTTATGATTAAACTTCTTTAACACAGAATGTCCTTAGCAGATTTCCTAGACAATCTCAAATCAGGGTCAAGTTTGATATTTGAATTGCGACCACCTTTTAGATTCCTATTCCCATTTTTACAAACTCTCTCCCACATCCTGGCTTCCCATCTCTCTCTCTCTCCCGTTTACTTGCTTTTGACTTTGAACTTCTTTTATTGCAGGCTCCCTTTTCATCCTCTTACTCCAATTTCAAAACTCATTATTATATTCCCAAATTCCTACTTCCCCGACTTAACTTCATTTTATATTGTCAATTCTTTTATGGTAGAGAATGTAACGGTTGGCCCCTCTTGGTTATCCTACTCTTATTTGTTTCCTCAGCCTAAATAGTAAATAGTAATACCATTTTCATGACATAACTTCTTTTCTTCTTCTCAATCTCCATACTAGTAGTGGTAATTTTGATTTGCCTAATGCTAATTTTTAGACTTCCCATATATGATATATGCTCTCTGTTTTGCCAAAGTTATTCATTATAGTGAAATTTTCTAGTAATCTTCTGTTAGATCCTGACTGATATTGGTTGGTTTAGAACAGTGAGGGTCAGTACCATTAGGTATGACAAATCAAGTTTCCTATGTATATGTCATATGTATATTGATGGAAATCATGGTCAATGCAGGTTGAATTTAAATAGAGTTATTTCAAGAGGGTATCTGACCTTGTTATAAGTTTTGTGGTCTCTTAGCACTTTGTTGTGAAAGCTTTGAAGCTCAGTAATTGCTAGCTTTTTTGTGAAATTGTGTGCGCAGTTGAACTTTTACTTAAAAATTTAGAACAATGGTTTTTCATGATATATTTAGTCTTCATCATATGACATACCATTTTCACGTTTTGTCGATAACTTTTTCCTTTCAGCCGAGGAAGAACTTTCAGCCCTTGAATCCTTGCATTAGCATAACAGTAAATGGTTCACTCTGTCAGAGTTGAATTATGAGCACTCATGGTTGACATGTGCTTGCAAGCACGACTAGCAAATGCAAAGTCTTAGATTCCATGACCATATTTGATTTGATTTAATTTGGCAAGATCAACATTCTCATACTTTTTGAATGTTGATTATGGCTCTAAATCGTCAGTACATGAGGCTCTTCTGCTATATATGGATAGTTAAGTGTCTGTACTTTGAAATTTTTGAGTTTAAATCAAGCCAAACAAGAATTTTTTTGTGGGATCCATGTGTTTTGAGAACTCAGTTATGGAAACTAAGTGATATGATCCAAAAACACCCTTATCCAAACAGGCTCGAAGAATCTTCAATGTTGGGGGTTTCCAAACTGGTTCGCGCCAAGACAAGCTATGATTTACATGAAGAGCCTAGTTTCATTCACAGGTGCAAATGATTTTAAAACACATGTTTAAGTTATCAAGAGCTTTCTAGTTTACTGGCATTGTTTGATTCGCCCTAGCAGGAGAATATGGATTTTAACCCCCTTCTTCACTTGTCGAATGCAATAAAAAAATGTGCATTTAATTATATTAAACTTAAAGCTATCTATAACATTATATTATATCATATTATATATAATAAAAGTTGGGCTTAGACGCCGTGGTTGCGCCACGTGGCTTCACCAAATTGCCGAAATTTTAATAAATTTTTAGATTTTAAGAATAGATATATATATATACATATTTTTTGGATAAATATGACAAATTAAGTAATGAAAGAATGTAGCATTTGATTTACAACTATAACAGTTGTGTCTATCTAAAATGTTATCAACAAATCCTAAAATCAAAAAATAGATATATATTTTTTTTGTCCTTATCTTTTTCTCCTATAATTTCTAAGTTGATAAAAATTTTAATTTGATTACAATCCAAATTCTTCATATAATCCTTTTATTATTAATTTATCTATAATTTCAAAAAAAAACAAAATTAGAGTATACGTAGAGTAGTTAAACTAAAGTAGCTAAAGTGAAAGAATTGATGAAATTTTTTTTCCTACGTTTCTTTAAAAAACGTAAAACGGGGGGGAAAAAAAAGATAGAATTTGGTTTTTTTTTTTTTCCTACGTTTATTTATTTATTTATTTATTTGTGGATAAATTTGCATTTAATGTCATTTTTTTCCTAATAATAAAGTAAAAAAAAAAAAAAAGTATTTGAATTTCACATAAACTACTTCTTTTTGTTCATATCTTTTTCACAACCTAAAATTCCCACTATATATATACACAGTTTTTTTTTATGTTTCATTATTTCTACTACGTACTTTACAATTATTTGCTATATCTTTCCTTTTTCCTCTCTGCCCTATCTACAACCTTGCAGGTAATTTTTTTTTTCTTTCATCAAATTGAATATATATAATATGGTTTTTATCAACAAGTTTTATAGATATGTTGAAATTCTATGTTTAATCACACATTTTAGTGTTTTTTTTTTTTTTAGAAGTCAATATAGCAAGCAATATTTTTGTATTTTTTAATTTCTTATTACATGATTATTTGTTGTTGACATCAATATTTTATTATAAAAGCAGAGACCATATGCAGGAGTGCATAAGGTCCTGCCAAGTGGCACACTAATTTTGCATTGTGCATTTTTTTTTTTTTTTTTTATCTCTTTCATTAAGTGTTTTTACTGTTATCCAAAAGTTCATATTAACTTATTTTACTGTTAGCTTATTAATGTCTCATTAATTTACTAAACTTACACCACATCTTTCTCTATTCTTCATGTCTTTTAGCACACCCACCGCTTTAGTATTTTAAAAAAAGAAAAAAATAATAATTAAGGACTAATAATAATAACTAACCAGATAAGGTCTTGAAGAAAGATAGAGAGACACAAAAATGTTGTGGATTGTTATATAAAACGCATTGTTTCACTATATATTATCAAAATAAAAAATCTAAGACTGATAAAACATTTGAAAGAGAGAGAAGGAGGAATCTAAGGGGTTACCGCCTTTATTATACAGGCCACCCATTACCATCAAGACACTGAAACCCCTACGGGTTTTTTTTTTTTTTCTTTTTCTTTTTCTTTTTAAAATTAGGGGCTTAAATATGATTTAGGTTTACAAATATGAACATTAACATGAGCATGAACACGAACACGAAGGTAGATTTCTATTCATTTTCTTGAAGAAAAAATATACTTACAAAAAATTCCAAACTTTATTAGGTAAAGAAGAATCAAGTTGTAGATAGCAAAATCAACAAACCAAAAATTTTAGGAGCCTAAGAGGAGCCATTACTCATTTGAAACAACCCAAAATACTCAAGGACTAAAAAAAAAAAGCCATCCACTCCACACATCCATTGCAACTACTTTAGCTCAAGGAAAACAATATATATATATATATATCTTTTTCTTTTTTTTTAGAAATAATTACAGTATCTATGCTAACCTCGCAACTTGAACATTTTCTCCTTGACTCTCACAATTTGAACATTTTCTCCCTTAAACCCTAGACACTTTGTGTATGGGGAAGTGTCAATTCAGTTACATGGCCCTCGATATATATATATATATATATATATATCTCATTCAATAAATATAGAACTTCCTTTAAATAAAAATTAATATGTTTATCATAATTAAGGGAAATCCTAATGGGTACTTCACTTGAGCATATGTGAAAAAGGCATATACATACCACAAATGGCAAAGGAGAAAGAAAAAGTTGCTAATCCCTTTTAATATGGTTAATTGCTTTGCCTCAATTAGTCGCCCAAACAACATACCGCTTATTCATTCCACAACCACAAATATCAATGCAGCATTTGCCATCGGTAATTGCTAATCTGAAAGTATAGATTTCTTTAATAGCTTTACCTTCATTTCTTTTAGCTAATATGTCTTTACTAAATCAAAATCAAACCACAAGAATCATATAAAAATCACCAAATTAGAGTTTAAAATTATAATTAAATTTTTAAAAGAAATGTAGGCACAATTGCACAAAAATTCCATGTAACTAAGTCACACTCAGGAATATTGGACCCTTTTTCCTTTGTATAAATAGAGGGGTCCCAATGGGATAAGGGAGCTAACAATTTTCTCTCCAAAATATTTATTGTAAGAACATAAAAGTTTTCCATCGTAGACTTTTCACGCTTAAAGAACATGACTTGCCAACTAATCAACCTATAGTTTTTAGTACCTACAGCAATTTCACAACATCAAGAACAAACCCCAGTTGATACAGTGTCAAATTCCATAGTCTCCTATTACATCAAGTGAGTGTTTAATTTTTCTCGCAAAGTATTGAATAGTAAAGCTTCTAGGCCATAGTCTCAACTACAACTCTCAATCATGTTGGACTTGGATGACACCTTTCCACAACGTATCATTATGAGATGCAAAAAAAAAATTGGAGTGTACACAACGTTTAGTGTGGATGGGAAGAAATTTCATCCTATTCCAATTGGTTAGGTCAATAAGGGACCTATTCCAATTTAATGATCTTGGAATTTTGTATGCAAGTAATAATCAAGGAAACTTCTGCCTAAAAGTCGGACTTTTGGCAAGAGAGAAAATTGATGTTTAAACAAATCAAGCCAACCAAAATGGATCATATTCTTAATTTCTTATCTTGATTTGTTCCATGTACAAGACTTACAGTTAATGCTTGGCGTATAAAAGTTGAACATTTTATCTAAAGTTCATCCTTTGAAAGCTTGAGAAAAAATTCATTTAAACCAACACAATATATAAATTATAAAGGAATCAAAGAAAAATTGTCAAAAATAATGAAAATTTAATCTATGCTTAAATTCTTATAAGGATGAACACAATAACAATATCCTTTTTTTTATTTATTTAAATAAAGATAAAAAAAAAAATCTATGCTTAAATTCTTATAAGGATGAACACAATAGCAATATCCTTTTTTAAAAAAAAAAGATTAAAAAAAAATCTATGCTTATTTTGTACGTATGATAAAGTCCTATCACAAAGTTTTTTTAAACTCATGCTAATTAGTAATTAGGAGTTATAAAGGAATAATCATCAATATATATATATATATATATAAAGTAGAGATCTCATGCACTCCTGCACGAGATCTTGCCAAGTAACACTCTAATTTTGCATTTAGCATTTTTCTTTTACCTCTTTCATTAAGTTTTTTTACAATTACCCAAAAGTTCATATTAACTTATTTTACTATTAGCTTATTAATGTCTCATTAATTTACTAAACTTACACCACACCTTTCTCTATTTTTCATGTCTTTTAGCACACCCACCATTTTAGTATTTTAAAAAAAGTAAAATAAATAAATAAATAATTAAGGACTAATAGTAATAACTAACCAAATAAGACTCTGAAGAAAGATAGAGAGACACAAAAATGTTGTAGATTTTTGTATAAAACGCACTGTTTCATTATATATTACAAAAATAAAAAACCTGAAACTGACAAAACATTTGAAAGAGAGAAAAAGAGGAATCTAAGGAGTCACCGCCTTTGTTATACAGGCCACCCACTACCATCAAGACACCGAAACCCCCACGGGTTTTTTTTTTTTTTTCTTTTCATTTTTTCTTTTTAAAATTAGGGGTGGGTAATTTGGTTGGATAGTTTTTGTTTTGAGTATATAAGTAAAAAGAATATTTAGTGCACAATGTAAAACCATATTCTACCATGGTTCAATTTTAAATCATCTATAAGACACATGCATACACATTTGTCTAAATCATGTCATAATGTTGCACTATCGATAAGTGGAAGACGGTCAGAGAGTTGGACAAACTTTCATTTCATGGTATGAAATATGTGAACACAATACAAATTAGTTGATTTTCATGGTCCCGTTACTCTTTTATATTTATTTTTGGTTTCATGATTTAAAAATATATATATATATATATATATATCTTACCTTAAGAAGGGTACAAATATGCAATGAAGTTACTAAACTAATTTTTAATACCTTAAAATGTATATGTTTCTTTGCTCTAATTTAGTTTACTTTTTCTTTATAATATATATTCATAATATTATCTAAAACCATCTTACATAAAATATTACAAAATTATCCGTGCATCGCACGGGCAACTTACTAGTATATAATAAAAGTTGGGCTTAAATGCCGTGGTTGCGCCACGTGGCTTCACCAAATTGTAGAAATTTTATTAAATTTTTTAATTTTTAAAGAACTAAAAAAGAATAATATACTACCAAGATTCTAATTCATTCTTATCATTAAATAAAATAAAATAAACATTATTTTTTTTATTTGTTAGGATATATTTCTTAAATTAAGAGATAATATTTAACATACAAAAATTTAATTTAGATAATATTTATCATCTAAATTTTCAAAATTTTAGCTGATGCTGCACTTTGCATCCTCAAATACTAAAACAGCACGTGAAAGGGGTCTACAATGGTGGAAGACTAATGCCACAGAAAGTCTATATAGTCTTTGTTTTTCTCTGAGTTGTATAAAAAATGAGTCACGAGGTCAAAATTGCAATACTTCAAATTTTCTAGAATAAAGAAAGAAAGAAAGTTTGAGACAAAGGAGGTTGTCACTGACAAATAATTAAAAATTTTCTAAATTTAAATCTCATCCCACTGTTTATTGTTCACGTTTTTTATTATTAAGGGATAAGCAAGATCCAAATTCTTCAAGTAATATAAATCTATCCCAAGAAATAGTATATATCTCAATTAATTTGATAATCTTTATCTATGCCAAAAAACAGTATATATCTCCATTAATTTGATAATTTCTACGTTGATGACATTTTAAACAAAATATATATATATATATATATATATATCTATTAGAATAAGAAGTTTGGGAAATAGCCTCCAAAGGAACACAAGAAGTACGACTTGAAGAAGCTTTCATACAAGGAAAGGAAGGCCAAATTGATTATCTTTTATACATTTTTTTTTTTTTTTTTTTGTCAGCGCAACTAAGAACCTAGCCGTGTTTTTCTTTTTGTTAAATTTGTCATTTTTGTAGGTTGTCTTGCATCATCTAGATGTTTAATTAGATATGAATTTTTGCATCATTTATATATAATAATAAAAATATCAACCATGTTCTCTTTCTCTATTTTTTATTTATTTTTATTTTTTATTAGCATTATATTGATTCTTCATCTCAAAGATGAGGCTTCCATTGCTACTATAGACAGTTACGTATTTCATGCAAGCATATATGAACTTAAATTGTCTTTATTTTAAATACTTTATTATTTTGCTAGATGTGATTAGGCTCAAAAGTATATGCTTCATTATTTTTCTAGATCATTTAAATACACTAAAACTAAGTTAATAGGATTTATTTTATATAATTTATCAAACAAAATGAAATAAATTTTGTCAAGTATGATTTATTCATGTTGTTCCCTTTTTACTTTTTATTTTTATTTTGAATATCAGCATTTATTTATGTAAAGTGTGCATAGAATTATGTATCCGTTTGCAACATTAATTAATATTTTTTTTGCTAATTATTAGTATAATTTTCTATTCCCAACAAATTCTTCATTAATCTTTTTATATTTTTGGTATTAAATTGCAAAATTTCGGACCATCATTATAAAATAGGTTTTTTTTTTTTTTTTTTCCCTTGCGATTATGGAACTTATTTGACTAAAGTAGTAAAATCAAAGTGGAAATGATAGCCCTTTATAGAAAAAAATTTATTTTAAAGCATGGTATTAAATGGTCATAGACTCATATGCAATTTTACAATCTATATGGTTCAATTTTTTTTTTTAACTCGGTTTAATTTTTTTGTTGATTTTGTTTTCCAGGTTTGTCATAAAAGACTCCAAGCATCCTAAGAAAGGTGTGTAATCTATATGTAGAGCTTGGCAAATTTTTTTTTTTTTTTTCATTTACACGTAGTGTCTCTCTTACAATTCAAACTATTCATTTTCTTTTTGTTTCTCAAATAAATTTTGTATTATATGAATTTATGTATAAAATCGTGCAACGTATAGGAAGCAAAAATTATGATAGGTTCTATAATTAGAACAAATTAAAGGTTATTATTCTTTGAATAGTTCTATCTTTTAAAAGTGGCCAATTTTTATAATACTATGTCTAAAGATTTAAATAAAGAACAATGACGAAGAAGAACAAGAATACTCTAAAAACATAGTGTATAAATAAGTATTCAAAGATTTTCCAAAGGGAAAAAAAATACTTCTGACATTTTTTAATCATTGATATTATTTTTAACAATACTTCAAGTCACTAACAAATTAGTACTTATTTTGTTATAATAATTATTAAAATATATAATTATTTATACATACATTTTATAAGTTTTTTCATAAAACCGTGCAACGCACGGGCCTATAATTAGTAATAAAATAAAGAGAAAAACAAACTTATCTAGTGAACAAACCTTCCATTATTTCAGGGTCTGTGAGAAGTTATTAATAGACCGTCTTACCCCCAAAACAGGAAAGATGATTCTCCAACTTGGACCCACGGCCACATTTTGGTAGAAGGTATATACTTGACATCACACCACCGCCCAAAGAACAAGTATTATTCTTGAGCAAGTTGAGGGTGGCTAGAAAATCTTAGAATATCAAGGAAAGCTGAAAATGGAGGAGTAGTACCATCCTCCAAGCCAAACAACCCCGTGTCATAACCAGGAAAATCATCCTTACCACCTTTGCTGAACAAATCTTCAATGACAAAACAAGCACTAGGCTTTATGGAAAATAGTTTGACCAGAGTGACAAAAAATATTTGAGGGGGGTAGTTTTTCTGGTCGTCTAGAACTGAAACATGTGGGATGTTCAAGTATTAGGCAATGGCTACTAGCAATATATATACCCAATTCAGTAAAAGATTATGACTTTCTACAAAATAATAGTTCATAATCATGCTTTAATCTTCCTTCTATTCAACATGGATGATAGAACTGAGTATGTAATCATAAAAAACCACCAATAACTACTATAGGAAACATATGAGGAAGGAATTTTACAATAAAACCAAACACACCACACCACACCACACCACAATATAGTTCATAGGGTTCCATTCTAGTGAAAATACAAGTGAAGAAAAACACTCCAACAGTAATATTCATTAAAACTTATACAACATGAATGGTTTTAACAATTGCCAAATAATGGCTTGGAGGAATATCCTTACAAAGCGGTTTGGATGTAAACTTTGTCCTCATTCAAATCTGCATTGGTGATGCTGTTATTCTCTAATTTGAAAACATGGATTTGATTTTGCTGAGTGAAGTAAATGCAATTCCCCTCGTATCCGAAAAATTCTCTAGTCGAAACAGAAAGCGAACAATCACTACGCAGAATAAAAGCTCGATCACCCAAGCTTTCCTCCAAAACCCATTCATCCCATTCATTCTTCTTATACACTTTGAAACCAACCACACAGAAATAATGACGGCCTCTCCATTCCCTATCAAGGTATCTATCAACAATATAGATTGTTCCATCCGACTCCACCAAATGCTTCTGTGTCTTCGGACAATCTGACCCACAAGGATTCCAGAATTTAACCAAATCCAACGTCGAATCATTGATGTTGATCCACCAAACTATTCCGAATCGATCAACCACATAGACTTGGCCCTCATACACAATAACATCATCGAATTCCATATCCATTTCACCTAAACAGGTCAAACTCTCATCCCCACATTTTGCGTGGCCTAATTTACGGTCACCATAGACAACAAAAACATGACAGTCGTTGAACATCACAACTTTATTAACACGCCCAATTGGAATGAGGCTTTGAATTTCAAGGGTATGAGCTCTAGTTAATTCTACGGTACCATAGTCCAGTAAAACAAAGTTGTTTGGCAAAATATTGGGGGAATCGGAATCGGATTCGTACCTTTCTCGATGTGGGTCTAAAAGATGCATTTTGCAATCTTCAACCTTAATCAACCATCCCTTATCCGAAGAAGCAGAGGGAGTTAGACGATAGAGAATGGTTTCGTGGAGAAGGCATATGGTTTGCTGGTGAAGATGGTCAGGTTCATCACGCGATAGAGCTAGCCAGACTAGCCTTCGCCTTCGCCTTCGCCTCCGCTGTGGCGGAGGGAAAGGGTTGGGAAAATTGAGAGGGAAGCGAGGGATGAAGTCAGAGCAAGAAATAGCCGAGCGCCATGATTTACAGACACCGCGGAATCGGAGAATGTCGATGCGGGTGTCGAGAACTTTGCCGATCGGTAATAACAGTTCCAAGGGAAGTTCCGAGCATTCCACACTCTCACTCATGTCTGGCGTTTCTTGGAGTTTTGTGGAGAATAAAGTGAGTATAGATATTTTTAGGAAGAACAAAGTTTCTCTCCAAACATTCATCATATTTATTTATATTTAGTGTGAATTTTAAAAATCTAACTGTTAGATTGCATGTTCTTATTACATCCTTAATGCTTACAAAATTTCAAGAAAATCAAAGATCAATTGCTATGTCATCAAACAAATGTTATAATTTCAAGTTTTTGTAATCTAAAGTTATATATAAAAAATAAGTTAATTGATCAAATGGTAAATAATATCCGATTTGAACGAAATTTGAAATGCATGTTAAGAACATAAAGAATATAAAATTCAATGGTTAAATTTTCAAAATTTACACCTAAAAAAGAAATGTATCAGAGGTTTGAAGAATCCCTCTCCAAACTAGTTTGGAGAGAAACTTGTTTCTTTTAGGAATTGGGGTTTGATAAAGGCGTTCCAATTGGGGAAAGTTATTAGGGAGCCAGTTAGGCACGTTGCATTGCTCCCTCTTTCACATAGTCACATCACATGACCGGTGGGCATCACACTTGTGCAATTGTAAGGTTGAAAAAACTTATCTTGCGAGTTGCAAATATTGAAATTTTTCTGAATGATTTTCCTAAGCTAAGTTGAGAAATACCCTCATAAATGATATAGTGATAGACTTTATTTTGCAAGCATAAGTAATATATGTTAGAATCGCATTCCCTCTTTAGTTTATGTTTGTTCCTAAAAAAATGGTTTGATATGAGATTTCTATAATTTATATAATAAAAAAATATTTTCACAACAAATCTTAAATGATAGGTTATTACTGACTGTTATTGTTAACGCAAAAAAGTAATTTCAATAGTAGATTCAAATTTAAACTTGAGAAATATTTTAACAAGTGTTTGTTTAATGACAAAGTTTAGTTCCGAACTATTTTAGAGCTATTCTCTCCCATCCACTCTTGTGGTTTATATAATATAAGATTATTCATATTTATAATATAAATAAGTTACATGATTCATTTTAAAAGTTATGTGACAAAAACTATACATAGATAATCTTTTTAATTGCTATATAATGGGTTGAAAAAAGACAGCTCCAAACTGGATTAGAGCTAACTTTTTACTTTGTTTAATATCATTTACATTCTTCTCTTTGCCATCATGTTCAAAATCAAAGATTTAAAAAAATAAGAACAAAGTTTGGTTACAACTCTCATTAAAAAAATTAACTTGACTACATATTTTTAAAATTTAACCATTGAATTACATGTTCTTTATATTCTCAACACATATGTCAAATTTCATGTAAATCGGATGTAATTTATTATTCGATTTATAAAATTATTTTTTAATTTATGCATAATTTTAGACTATAAAAATTTGAAATTTAAATATTCGATTGATAACATAACTATTGATTTTTAATCTCCTACAAATTTTGCAAGAGTATGGAGAATATAAGAAAAAAATGTAATTTAATAGTAGATTTATCAAAATTTACATCCAATAAAAAGATAATTAGTGAAGTTGTAATTTTAAGCTACAACCAAGTTTATTGCCAAATTTTGTCCAAAAAATAATACGTCTCAACCATTGCAATTTTCTTTTTTCAAAAAAAGTGGCCAATATTGTTTTGATAAAATATTTTAACAATTGTTTGTTTTTAAAGAGAAATTTAGAACTCCTAGGGTCAAGTTTCTCATGGACAAATGATGACATTAATTGGAATGGCAACCCACTAGATTGGCTGAACAAATAGAATATTTGAGATTTGAACCTACCTACATAAAAAATCAATTTATATCTTAAATTTGATAATAAAATTCCTTTTGTGAGGGGTAGAAACCCATAATGCCTGCTGGGCCTTGGGCCCTATCTTAAACTTGGAACGTCCGAGAGGGGAATTCCATGCCCAGGACTAAGACAGGGTGGCTTAATATGGTCCGAGGGTAACTCACTCTCGGATGTTATCAAACATCGGTAGGCCCTATTCTCCACAGTACAGGTGGTCGATCGGAAGGCTTCTTTGACAAGAAAGACCCCTATAATCGCGGAAAAGATGAACCCGGAAATGTCCAATCAAAAAGCTACTACCTCCACATTAAATGCTCACTAACCACTTTCCTGACCGCATTTATGTGGAAGAGACCCCTGAACAATGTTGCATTGGCAACGGCAACTCACAGAGAGCTAGAGAAGGTGGCTGATGGGAGGGGTGCTCAAGTAGCAACCCTGATGGTCGACAGGTGGATGATTAAGATGGCCTAAGAGTATATATAAAATGTAAACAACCCCTCCTGCAAAGGAGGAGGGAGAGTGACTGTAAAAAAAAAGAAGGATATTCAATGAAAAAGGTTCTACTCGGATTAAACAGAGGTCAACTCTTATGTGTAGTGTACTCGTATGTTTTTTAGTTTAAAAACCAGTTTAGTCATTGGTAATCTTGTCTAATCCCCGCTCTTCAATCCACTCTCTATAAATCTATTGGATCGGGCTCTTTGGATCTGGACCCAACCCTTTATTGGGCCTGGGCTCCAAATTGTAACTGTACACCTTTGTTATGGTTTGCTCTAATATTTTGTTCTAAAAACTCAACAATGAATAGTGTATTGAGTACTCTTCACTTAATACACCAAATAAAAATTTATTTTATTCACCCCCTTGAAACAATGGATTAAAAAATATATATTTGAAGGAAGGGAGAATAATATTAAAATAGAATAATGATAGAGTACTGTTTGATGCAATTTCTATGTAATTATTTGTAAATAGTGGATTAGCTAAATAAACAAAAATGAGTTTTTAGGCTAAATTGCACTAAATAAAAATCCACTAACAGGGATGTGAATGCTCAAAGAAAGGTTAAAATGTTTCATAATGAATAGGTAAACATTTGCCTCTAATTTATAAACTATGTCGTAAAATATTTATGTTTTAAAACTATTTAGCAAAATGTTTTTTGACTTTAACAAAATCGAGTTGCAGGTGGAATTCAACATTAGCTACATACATATTTTACAACTTAAATTTTTTTTTTTTTTATTTTGAGAATATTAAATTTTACATAGAACTCGATTTTAGCAAAATTAAGTTTTAAAAACAGAAACATTTTACTAAATAGATTCAAAACCAAACATTTTGTAAATAGTTTCAAAACGGACATTGTTTGTAAATGAGGGGCAAATGTCCATCTCAGCTATAGCTTGCTTTGGAGTCTATTTGTTCTAGGGAAACTCATAAAGACAGTGAGGGTTCCTACCACTAGGTAATGTGACCAATTAAGTTTCATATACTTCGATGGAAACTATAGTTTGTATAAGTCAATAAATTTAAATAGAGAATGTTTCAAAAGGATATCTGACCTTAGAATTTCAATCAGTTGTGAAAGCACCTGGATGAGTTGTCTGAACCTAAGTGATTGCTAGTTTTCGTGAAATTTTCTGTAATGTTGAGCTATTTACTTACAAATTTAGATGGATAGACCACGTTCTAGTATTCATCATGACGCGCTTCTTCTAGCGAAGCCACAGGTCTGTGTTCTATTCAACCTTGTTTCCATGTACAGCTGTTCCATTACAGTCAAAATCAATAAATGGGCAGTAGTTGGAGTTCTTTGCATATAGGCGGGATGAATTTTGTGGTTTGTATACTGTACCAAGCATTCTACCTCTTTTTTGACACAATTTGTTTCTTCTCCCCAATCCTCTTCATTAGGCCTTAACATGAGGCATTGAAACATATTATTACGGTATGGTGTTCTGTTCTTTTCTTTCTCCAATGAATCCTATCCCAAACACAAACAGCCTCTTAGACAACGTTATATTCCAGAATTTACTTTTATACTGGCCATCCTACTCCTATTTGACATTGTATTATTATGTTTTCTGTAGGCTGTACTTATAGTTAAGTTATTCTAATTGCTCCTAAACTAAGCCAAGGCGTCCTCAGATGTCAATTGCCCAAAGCTCTGAGTCTGACCTCTCCAAGTCCAACAACCATTCCTAAAGATTTATCTCAAGATTAGTAAAATCTTTCACGGGCCATTTTTCTTACACGGGTCGTAGTAATTTTAATTTGCCTGATGCTTATTTTTTTGACTTCTCATATGTGATATATGCTCTGTGTTTTGCCAATGTTATTCGTAGAAATGAAATTCCCTGGTAATTTTCTATTAGATCCTAATTTTATCTTTTTCCAACTTCTCATCTGATCACTTTTGCTGGTTGTGACTACCATGCTTGTCCCCCATTTTCCCCATATATGCTTTTGGCATGAGCCAAAATAACAAGGTCTGTTTATTAATATGCAACAATGAAATGTAATGATCAGCCATCTGAAAATGACAGTTGAGAGCCTGAAAAAACATAAAAGAAGAATGATATTTGTTTAATCATGAATAATTGTCATAAATTCCTGCCTTAACTCACATACAAAATTCCATTAGCCCCTGACAGCTACAAGGGGGCTGGAGGAACCTACTTAGATCGACAACTCAAAATTTATGTGGAGAAACATATCAAACAACTAGCCGCAAGAATTAGGCTGACCAAAGTGTTAGTAAAACTGACCCCAAAGCATATGCCCACAGCGTGAGCATGGAACATTCACTCTTACTTACCTGTTCCAAACATTTGCGTAATTGTGCCTATCATATCAAACATGGAAAACATATTAACAAGGATTCCCCTCTATATATATAAGACTAGCAATGATTTCCAAATAAGACACATTCCAGCTTCCTGTAACCACTCACCAATTACATAAACTTAGGCGGTGCTTGTATGGCCAAGTCAGCCTCACAGTCACACAGTTTTTTTTTTTTTTTTTTTTGAAAAATAATTACAACATGCTGCTAGCTCTGCAGTTTGAATCATTTTCCTCCTAAACCTCTAAACAATTTGCACATGAGAAAGTGTCAATTCAGTTACAAGACCTTTGGCACACTGTCACACAGTTAGTCATTTGGCTTAGAGTACAAATTGTTTAATTTGAAATTTTTAGGTCAGCTGTAATATACCTCAAGCTGAAGTAACCGCATGATCAAGAGAAATAGGGAAATATTAAAGTTGGTTTTGCTTGTAAATGGCCAAAGGTTGGTGCTGACACATGAGGTGGTTGTGTTGCAACCAAGGAATAAAAAGAAGATGATGAATTATATTTGAAAATGGAAAGCCTTAGTTGAGTCAATAATCTGGAGTCTGGACAGTTTTTCTTGCACACAGCAAAGGCCGCTTTTTATCTGTAGCAGAAAGTGGATTGGTACCTCATGGCAGCAATGCAATGAAATTATTCTAGTCCCCTCAACATTATTAAATATTTTAATTCTTTGGGAAGTGGTGATTAATAGTGCTACAAAAGGAAATCCTATTTAGATGAAATGAGTATAATCATGACAAAGATTTTATCCTCTCTTTTTTTCTTTTTTTTTTAGATGATTCAAAGATTTGTCCTCTTTGATTTCTGGATCTTGCGTTGCCACAGAAATGGGCTCTACTCTTTCGCCAAAATTTAGGTCTATCTGTATTTATTATTTCTAATAAAAGCTTTATTATTATAAACTTCTATATCACCTCAGAATGATATGACTGTCATTAATGATGACCTGGAAAGAAGTTGAAAATGTTCAGTTACACTTATCACTGTACAGAACTTAATGTTTTGCAAAATAAATTTTAGCTAGCAGTTATATCTCTGATGCTTCAAATTGTTTCCCAATTGACAATAAAATCCCCTTGTGTTTACAGACCACCTCTTCTTGTTAGTGATGTAGTGTTTATGTCTCTTCTCCTGTTGAAAACAACCTTCCTTATGATTAAACTTCTCTAACATTGAATGTCCTTAGCAGATTTCCAAGACAATCACAAATCAGGCTCAAGTTTGACATTTGAATTGCAACCACCTTTTAGATTCCTATTCCCATTTTTACAAACTCTCTCCCACATCCTGGCTTCCCATCTCTCTCTCTCTCTCCCGTTTATTTGCTTTTGACTTTTAACTTCTTGTATTGCAGGCTCCCATTTCATCCTCTTACTCCAATTTCAAAACTCATTATTATGGTAGAGAATGCAACGGTTGACCTATGGCCACATTTTGGTAGAAGGTACTTGACATCACACCAAAGCCCAAATAACAAGTATTATTCTTGAGCAAGTTGAGGGTGGCTAGAAAATCTTAGAATATCAGGGAAAGCTGACAATGGAGAAGCAGTACCATCCTCCAAGTCAAACAACCCCGTGTCATAACCAGGAAAATCATCCTTACCTCCCTTGCTTAACAAATCTTCAATGACAAAACAAGCACTAGGCTTTGTGGAAAATAGTTTGACCAGAGTGACAAAAAATATTTGAGGGGGGGTAGTTTTTCTGGTTGTCTAGAACTGAAACACGTGGGATGTTCAAGTATTAGGCAATGGCTACTAGCAATATATATACCCAATTCAGTAAAAGATTATGACTTTCTACAAAATAATAGTTCATAATCATGCTTTAATCTTCCTTCTATTCAACATGGATGATAGAACTGAGAATGTAATCATACTAAACCACCAATAACTACTATAGGAAAAATATGAGAAAGGAATTTTACAATAAAACCAAACACACCACACCACAATATAGTTCATAGGGTTCCATTCTAGTGAAAATACAAGTGAAGAAAAACGCTCCAACAGTAAGATTCATTAAAACTTAACAACATGAATGGTTTTAACAATTGCCAAATAATGGCTTGGAGGAATTTCCTTACAAAGCGGTTTGGATGTAAACTTTGTCCTCATTCAAATCTGCATTGGTGATGCTGTTATTCTCTAATTTGAAAACATGGATTTGATTTTGCTGAGTGAAGTAAATGCAATTCCCCTCGTATCCGAAAAATTCTCTAGTCGAAACAGAAAGAGAACAATCACTACGCAGAATAAAAGCTCGATCACCCAAGCTTTCCTCCAAAACCCATTCATCCCATTCATTCTTCTTATACACTTTGAAACCAACCACACAGAAATAATGACGGCCTCTCCATTCCCTATCAAGGTATCTATCAACAATATAGATTGTTCCATCCGACTCCACCAAATGCTTCTGTGTCTTCAGACAATCTGACCCACAAGCATTCCAGAATTTAACCAAATCCAATGTCGAATCATTGATTTTGATCCACCAAACTATTCCGAATCGATCAACAGCATAGACTTGGCCCTCATACACAATAACATCATCGAATTCCGTATCCATTTCACCTAAACAGGTCAAACTCTCATCCCCACATTTTGCGTGGCCTAATTTACGGTCACCATAGACAACAAAAACATGACAGTCGTTGAACATCACAACTTTATTAACACGCCCGATTGGAATGAGGCTTTGAATTTCAAGGGTATGAGCTCTAGTTAATTCGACGGTACCATAGTCCAGTAAAACAAAGTTGTTTGGCAAAATATTGGGTGGATAGGAATCGGATTCGTACCTTTCTCGATGTGGTTCTGAAAGATGCATTTTGCAATCTTCAACCTTGATCAACCATCCCTTATCCGAAAAAGCTGAAGGAGTTAGACGATAGAAAATGGCTTCGTGGAGAAGGCATATGGTTTGCTGGTGAAGATGGTCAACTTCATCATGCAATATAGCTAGCCAGCCTAGCCTTCGACTTCGCCTCCGCCGTGGCGGCGGGAAAGGGTTGGGAAATTTGAGAGGGAAGCGAGGGATGAAGACGGAGCAAGAAATAGCGGAGCGCCAAGATTTACAGACACCGCGGAATCGGAGAATGTCGATGCGGGTGTCGAGGCCTTTGCCGATCGGTAGTAACAGTTCCGAGGGAAGTTCCGAGCATTCCACACTCTCACTCATGTCTTGCGTTTCTTGGTTCACTCGACTTTTGCACAATGATTTCTACTAAAGTGAGAAGATAGATATAGACTGGACAAAATTATCAGTTTTCTGGTCCGACTGGAGTCGAACCGATATTGAAATTGGCGTTATCATAATTAATAATTAATAATTTTATAATTAAAAAAATAATATAATAATTTTATTGTAACTAATAGGAGTAATATTTACTTTAAAAAATTTAAATCATAAAAGTTTAATATGAATCATTAAAAACAAATTTATAATAAAAAATAAATAACTAGATAATTCCACTGCAATGATACCATCCCACCAACCCCCATTGGCATTAAATTTTCTCCACGTACCCCTACTTTTTTTCTTCTTTTCCCATTCAGTGAATCAATATTTGATCACGATTTAAAATTTGCTCGCATTAAATTTTCTACACCAACCTTCACTTTTTTTGTTCTTTTCCACTTTTTTCTTCTTTTCCCATTCAGTGACCTTGATCATCAATGCAAAATTTGTTTGCATTAAATTTTCTCCACCGACCCCTACTTTCTTCTCCTTTTCCCATTCAATGAATCAGTACTTGCTTCTACGCAACATCTAAATTTAATTCTTCACTCTTCATTTCTTCTCCTCATTTTACACGTCTTCCTCTCCCTCTCTCTCTGCCAAGCAAAGTTCAACCTCATCCACAGCTAGCATGTTCCCAAAATGTCATTTCCTTTACAACAAATCAGCGTTGCTTCTTCCCCAAATTTCGTTTCTTTTACAAGAACTAAAGATGAGAAAACATTAAGTGTTCTTCAGTTTTTGTCCTTTCAAGCTCCCAAGAGAAAAAGGAGGCTGAGGCAGAGGCGTGTGAGGGAAAAAGGCGACCACCAAATTCCTGCCTTAACTCACATACAAAATTCCATTGGCCTCTGACTGCTAGAAGGGGGCTGGAGGAACCTACTTAGATCAATATCTCAAAATTTATGTAGAGAAACAGATCAAACAACTAGCCACAAGAATTTGGCTGACCAAAGTGTTAGTAAAACTCTCCCCAAAGCATATGCCCACAGCATGATCACGGAACATTCACTCTTACTTACCTGCTCCAAACAATTGCGTAATTGTGCCTGTCACATCAATATGGAAAACATATTAACAAGGATTCCACTCTCTCTATCTATAAGACTAGCAATGATGTCCAAATAAGAAACATTCCACCTTCCTGTAATCACTCACCAATTACATAAACTTAGGCGGTGCTTACATGGCCAAGTCAGCCTCACACAGTTAGTCCTTTGGCTTAGAGTACAAATTGTTTAATTTGAAATTTTTAGTTCAGCTGTAATATACCTCAAGCTGAAGTAACCGCATGATCAAGAGTAATAGAGAAATATTAAAGTTGGTTTTGCTTGTTACTGACCAAAGGTCGGTGTTTACACATTAGGTGGTTGTGTTGAAACCAAGGAATTAAGTGTGCGTTTCTGTTTGTTTGTATTTGAAAATGGAAAGCCTTAGTTGAGTCATTAATCTGGACAGTTTGTCTTGGACACAACAAAGGCCGCTTTTTATCTGTAGCAGTAAGTAGATTGTTACTTCATGGCAGCAATGCAATGAAATTATTCTAGTCCCCTCAACATTTCGTAAAATTTTTAATTCTTTTTGAAGTGGTGATTAATAGTGCTACAAAAGGAAATCCTATTTAGATGAAATGAGTATGATCATGACAAAGATTTGTCCTCTCTGATGTCTGGATCTTGTGTTGCCACAGAAATGGGCTCTCCTCTTTTGCCAAAAATTTATGTCTATCTGTATGTATGGTTGCATATATGAGTCTAATTTATTCTTATTTGTTCTAATAAAAGCTTTATTATTATAAACTTGGCAAAAACACCATTTTAGTCCTTATATTTTGGAGTCACAGTCAATTTAGTCCCTACATTTTAAGAGCAATCAATTTAGTCCCTGCCATTTTTAACTTGCAATCAACTTAGTCCTTGCCGTTAACTCATTAATGAAAAGTGCTTACGTGGTTAACGGTGTGAAAAGTTGACACATTTAATACTGACGTGGCAAATAATATAATAAAAATAATATTTAATAAATATTTTAAAATACCAGTTGGCATTTCTCCAATTTTAATACAAATAATTTTAATTTCGCAATTTTAAAATTGGAAAACAAAATTAGGAATCCCAAATTTTCTTCCATTTTCATGCCTGCCAAACACAAAATCACCTTCTTAATTTTTCTATCTTAAATCATTGAATTCATAAATATATGCCACAGCATCTCACCTCTATAGAATTGAGAAACATCCTCATCAGAAATAACCAATAAGAAATTGAAATTTTAGAATACAAAAAAACTCAACAAATTTTCCCCAGCAAACTTTCTTGGTAACCAAACAGAAACCAAAAAAGAAAAAGAACAAGAACAAACCTAGATAGAGACAAATCCAGTGGCTTTGATAGGGACAAATCCAACTAAATTTGTTTACACAAAACCCAGATAATCTGGTGGCCAAATTTCCCCTTGACACCTCAAAAAACCAAATCAAAACACCAAACCCACGAATCTAAAATCAACTTCAAAACCCCATTTTCCAAACCTTAACACACAGAAGAAAATCCATTGCAAAGGAAAGCAATGAGATCTCCATTCGGCGCTGGGATTTGATGGCTGGTGATGGCTCAAGGCAGGAATGGTGACAGCGACGCAAGGCAAGAACGATCGAATTGTCCTGGTTGGAGCACGCGTGGAGCTGCGGTTGGTGTCACAGCGTGGTTGGTGGTGGCCAAATGCAAACCCAAATATCGCCGTCCATGCTTTCTCATTGATTATCTGGTAACCTAGAAAACTATTCCTATCGTCATTACAGAAAATGGCTCTAACTGGCGTGTGGCCCTTTTTAGTCTCAAAGTTTGTTTGGTGATATCAGAGTGTGGGGTTTTTTTGAGTTTCAAAATTGGTTTGATGACAACAGAGTGGGTCTATTGGCTGTAGTTTTGGTTGTTTGCATTTGTAATTGAGATGGTGAGGGATAAACTACGTTAAAAGGTTTATGAATGCTGTGGTGTCTCGAATGAACTGAGTCTTTGGGTTGATTTAGTAATCTGATATTTGTATTTTTGTGTTTGGTCGCCAAGAAAGTGCACGAAGATACAAAGAAAATCTGTGATTTTATTTTTCATTTTTCATTTTTAAAATTGAAATTATTTTTATTTTATTAAAATTGGGAAAATGCCAACATGACATTTTAAAATATGTATTAAATATTATTTTTATTATTTTATTTGCCACATCAGTATCAAATTTGCCAAGTGTTCACACCGTTAGCCACGTAAGCATTTTCCGTTAATAAGTTAACGGTAGAGACCAAATTGACTGTAAGTTAAAAATAGCAAGGACTAAATTGACTGCTATCAAAATGTAAGGACCAAATTGACTGTAATCTCAAAATGTAGGGACCAAAATAGTGTTTTTGCCTATAAACTTTTATATCACCTCAGAATGATATGACTGTCATTAATGATGACCTGGAGAGAAGTTGATAATGTTCAGTTACACTTAACACTGTACAGAACTTAATGTTTTGCAAAATAAATTTTAGCCAGCAGTTATATCTCTGATGCTTTAAATTGTTTCCCAATTGACAATAAAATCCCCTTGTGTTTACAGACCACCTCTTCTTGTTAGTGATGTAGTGCTTATGTCTCTTCTCCTGTTGAAAACAACCTTCCTTATGATTAAACTTCTTTAACACAGAATGTCCTTAGCAGATTTCCTAGACAATCTCAAATCAGGGTCAAGTTTGATATTTGAATTGCGACCACCTTTTAGATTCCTATTCCCATTTTTACAAACTCTCTCCCACATCCTGGCTTCCCATCTCTCTCTCTCTCCCGTTTACTTGCTTTTGACTTTGAACTTCTTTTATTGCAGGCTCCCTTTTCATCCTCTTACTCCAATTTCAAAACTCATTATTATATTCCCAAATTCCTACTTCCCCGACTTAACTTCATTTTATATTGTCAATTCTTTTATGGTAGAGAATGTAACGGTTGGCCCCTCTTGGTTATCCTACTCTTATTTGTTTCCTCAGCCTAAATAGTAAATAGTAATACCATTTTCATGACATAACTTCTTTTCTTCTTCTCAATCTCCATACTAGTAGTGGTAATTTTGATTTGCCTAATGCTAATTTTTAGACTTCCCATATATGATATATGCTCTCTGTTTTGCCAAAGTTATTCATTATAGTGAAATTTTCTAGTAATCTTCTGTTAGATCCTGACTGATATTGGTTGGTTTAGAACAGTGAGGGTCAGTACCATTAGGTATGACAAATCAAGTTTCCTATGTATATGTCATATGTATATTGATGGAAATCATGGTCAATGCAGGTTGAATTTAAATAGAGTTATTTCAAGAGGGTATCTGACCTTGTTATAAGTTTTGTGGTCTCTTAGCACTTTGTTGTGAAAGCTTTGAAGCTCAGTAATTGCTAGCTTTTTTGTGAAATTGTGTGCGCAGTTGAACTTTTACTTAAAAATTTAGAACAATGGTTTTTCATGATATATTTAGTCTTCATCATATGACATACCATTTTCACGTTTTGTCGATAACTTTTTCCTTTCAGCCGAGGAAGAACTTTCAGCCCTTGAATCCTTGCATTAGCATAACAGTAAATGGTTCACTCTGTCAGAGTTGAATTATGAGCACTCATGGTTGACATGTGCTTGCAAGCACGACTAGCAAATGCAAAGTCTTAGATTCCATGACCATATTTGATTTGATTTAATTTGGCAAGATCAACATTCTCATACTTTTTGAATGTTGATTATGGCTCTAAATCGTCAGTACATGAGGCTCTTCTGCTATATATGGATAGTTAAGTGTCTGTACTTTGAAATTTTTGAGTTTAAATCAAGCCAAACAAGAATTTTTTTGTGGGATCCATGTGTTTTGAGAACTCAGTTATGGAAACTAAGTGATATGATCCAAAAACACCCTTATCCAAACAGGCTCGAAGAATCTTCAATGTTGGGGGTTTCCAAACTGGTTCGCGCCAAGACAAGCTATGATTTACATGAAGAGCCTAGTTTCATTCACAGGTGCAAATGATTTTAAAACACATGTTTAAGTTATCAAGAGCTTTCTAGTTTACTGGCATTGTTTGATTCGCCCTAGCAGGAGAATATGGATTTTAACCCCCTTCTTCACTTGTCGAATGCAATAAAAAAATGTGCATTTAATTATATTAAACTTAAAGCTATCTATAACATTATATTATATCATATTATATATAATAAAAGTTGGGCTTAGACGCCGTGGTTGCGCCACGTGGCTTCACCAAATTGCCGAAATTTTAATAAATTTTTAGATTTTAAGAATAGATATATATATATACATATTTTTTGGATAAATATGACAAATTAAGTAATGAAAGAATGTAGCATTTGATTTACAACTATAACAGTTGTGTCTATCTAAAATGTTATCAACAAATCCTAAAATCAAAAAATAGATATATATTTTTTTTGTCCTTATCTTTTTCTCCTATAATTTCTAAGTTGATAAAAATTTTAATTTGATTACAATCCAAATTCTTCATATAATCCTTTTATTATTAATTTATCTATAATTTCAAAAAAAAAAACAAAATTAGAGTATACGTAGAGTAGTTAAACTAAAGTAGCTAAAGTGAAAGAATTGATGAAATTTTTTTTCCTACGTTTCTTTAAAAAACGTAAAACGGGGGAAAAAAAAAGATAGAATTTGGTTTTTTTTTTTCCTACGTTTATTTATTTATTTATTTATTTGTGGATAAATTTGCATTTTATGTCATTTTTTTCCTAATAATAAAGTAAAAAAAAAAAAAAGTATTTGAATTTCACATAAACTACTTCTTTTTGTTCATATCTTTTTCACAACCTAAAATTCTCACTATATATATACACAGTTTTTTTTATGTTTCATTATTTCTACTACGTACTTTACAATTATTTGCTATATCTTTCCTTTCTCCTCTCTGCCCTATCTACAACCTTGCAGGTAATTTTTTTTTTTTTTTTCATCAAATTGAATATATATAATATGGTTTTTATCAACAAGTTTTATAGATATGTTGAAATTCTATGTTTAATCACACATTTTAGTGTTTTTTTTTTTTTTTAGAAGTCAATATAGCAAGCAATATTTTTGTATTTTTTAATTTCTTATTACATGATTATTTGTTGTTGACATCAATATTTTATTATAAAAGCAGAGACCATATGCAGGAGTGCATAAGGTCCTGCCAAGTGGCACACTAATTTTGCATTGTGCATTTTTTTTTTATTTTTTTTTTTATCTCTTTCATTAAGTGTTTTTACTGTTATCCAAAAGTTCATATTAACTTATTTTACTGTTAGCTTATTAATGTCTCATTAATTTACTAAACTTACACCACATCTTTCTCTATTCTTCATGTCTTTTAGCACACCCACCGCTTTAGTATTTTAAAAAAAGAAAAAAATAATAATTAAGGACGAATAATAATAACTAACCAGATAAGGTCTTGAAGAAAGATAGAGAGACACAAAAATGTTGTGGATTGTTATATAAAACGCATTGTTTCACTATATATTATCAAAATAAAAAATATAAGACTGATAAAACATTTGAAAGAGAGAGAAAGAGGAATCTAAGGGGTCACCGCCTTTATTATACAGGCCACCCATTACCATCAAGACACTGAAACCCCTACGGGTTTTTTTTTTTTTTTTTCCTTTTTCTTTTTAAAATTAGGGGCTTAAATATGATTTAGGTTTACAAATATGAACATTAACATGAGCATGAACACGAACACGAAGGTAGATTTCTATTCATTTTCTTGAAGAAAAAATATACTTACAAAAAATTCCAAACTTTATTAGGTAAAGAAGAATCAAGTTGTAGATAGCAAAATCAACAAACCAAAAATTTTAGGAGCCTAAGAGGAGCCATTACTCATTTGAAACAACCCAAAATACTCAAGGACTAAAAAAAAAAAAGCCATCCACTCCACACATCCATTGCAACTACTTTAGCTCAAGGAAAACAATATATATATATATATATATATATCTTTTTCTTTTTTTTTAGAAATAATTACAGTATCTATGCTAACCCCGCAACTTGAACATTTTCTCCTTGACTCTCACAATTTGAATATTTTCTCCCTTAAACCCTAGACACTTTGTGTATGGGAAAGTGCCAATTCAGTTACATGGCCCTCGATATATATATATATATATATATATATATCTCATTCAATAAATATAGAACTTCCTTTAAATAAAAATTAATATGTTTATCATAATTAAGGGAAATCCTAATGGGTACTTCACTTGAGCATATGTGAAAAAGGCATATACATACCACAAATGGCAAAGGAGAAAGAAAAAGTTGCTAATCCCTTTTAATATGGTTAATTGCTTTGCCTCAATTAGTCGCCCAAACAACATACCACTTATTCATTCCACAACCACAAATAACAATGCAGCATTTGCCATCGGTAATTGCTAATCTGAAAGTATAGATTTCTTTAATAGCTTTACCTTCATTTCTTTTAGCTAATATGTCTTTACTAAATCAAAATCAAACCACAAGAATCATATAAAAATCACCAAATTAGAGTTTAAAATTATAATTAAATTTTTAAAAGAAATGTAGGCACAATTGCACAAAAATTCCATGTAACTAAGTCACACTCAGGAATATTGGACCCTTTTTCCTTTGTATAAATAGGGGGGTCCCAATGGGATAAGGGAGCTAACAATTTTCTCTCCAAAACATTTATTGTAAGAACATAAAAGTTTTCCATCGTAGACTTTTCACGCTCAAAGAACATGACTTGCCAACTAATCAACCTATAGTTTTTAGTACCTACAGCAATTTCACAACATCAAGAACAAACCCCAGTTGATACAGTGTCAAATTCCATAGTCTCCTATTACATCAAGTGAGTGTTTAATTTTTCTCGCAAAGTATTGAATAGTAAAGCTTCTAGGCCATAGTCTCAACTACAACTCTCAATCATGTTGGACTTGGATGACACCTTTCCACAACGTATCATTATGAGATGCAAAAAAAATTTGGAGTGTACACAACGTTTAGTGTGGATGGGAAGAAATTTCATCCTATTCCAATTGGTTAGGTCAATAAGGGACCTATTCCAATTTAATGATCTTGGAATTTTGTATGCAAGTAATAATCAAGGAAACTTCTGCCTAAAAGTCGGACTTTTGGCAAGAGAGAAAATTGATGTTTAGACAAATCAAGCCAACCAAAATGGATCATATTCTTAATTTCTTATCTTGATTTGTTCCATGTACAAGACTTACAGTTAATGCTTGGCATATAAAAGTTGAACATTTTATCTAAAGTTCATCCTTTGAAAGCTTGAGAAAAAATTCATTTAAACCAACACAATATATAAATTATAAAGGAATCAAAGAAAAATTGTCAAAAATAATGAAAATTTAATCTATGCTTAAATTCTTATAAGGATGAACACAATAACAATATCCTTTTTTTTTTATTTAAATAAAGATAAAAAAAAAAAAATCTATGCTTAAATTCTTATAAGGATGAACACAATAGCAATATCCTTTTTAAAAAAAAAGATTAAAAAAAAAATCTATGCTTATTTTGTACGTATGATAAAGTCCTATCACAAAGTTTTTTTAAACTCATGCTAATTAGTAATTAGGAGTTATAAAGGAATAATCATCAATATATATATATATAAAGTAGAGATCTCATGCACTCTCGCACGAGATCTTGCCAAGTAACACTCTAATTTTGCATTTAGCATTTTTCTTTTACCTCTTTCATTAAGTTTTTTTACAATTACCCAAAAGTTCATATTAACTTATTTTACTATTAGCTTATTAATGTCTCATTAATTTACTAAACTTACACTACACCTTTCTCTATTTTTCATGTCTTTTAGCACACCCACCATTTTAGTATTTAAAAAAAAGTAAAAAAAATAAATAAATAATTAAGGACTAATAGTAATAACTAACCAGATAAGACTCTGAAGAAAGATAGAGAGACACAAAAATGTTGTAGATTTTTGTATAAAACGCACTTTTTCACTATATATTACCAAAATAAAAAAATGAAACTGACAAAACATTTGAAAGAGAGAGAAAGAGGAATCTAAGGGATCACCGCCTTTGTTATACAGGCCACCCACTACCATCAAGACACCGAAACCCCTACAAGTTTTTTTTTTTTCTTTTCATTTTTCTTTTTAAAATTAGGGGTGGGTAATTTGGTTGGATAGTTTTTGTTTTGAGTATATAAGTAAAGAGAATATTTAGTGCACAATGTAAAACCATATTCTACCATGGTTCAATTTTAAATCATCTATAAGACACATGCATACACATTTGTCTAAATCATGTCATAATGTCGCACTATCGATAAGTGAAAGACGGTCAAAGAGTTGGACAAACTTTCATTTCATGGTATGAAATATGTCAACACAATACAAATTAGTTGATTTTCATGGTCCCGTTACTCTTTTATATTTATTTTTGGTTTCATGATTTAAAAAAAAAAATATATATATATATATATATATCTTACCTTAAGAAGGGTACAAATATGCAATGAAGTTACTAAACTAATTTTTAATACCTTAAAATGTATATGTTTCTTTGCTCTAATTTAGTTTACTTTTTCTTTATAATATATATTCACAATATTATCTAAAACGATCGTACATAAAATATTACAAAATTATCCGTGCATCGCACGGGCAACTTACTAGTATATAATAAAAGTTAAGCTTAAACGCCGTGGTTGCGCCACGTGGCTTCACCAAATTGTAGAAATTTTATTAAATTTTTTAATTTTTAAAGAACTAAAAAAGAATAATATACTACCAAGATTCTAATTCATTCTTATCATTAAATAAAATAAAATTAACATTATTTTTTTTATTTGTTAGGATATATTTCTTAAATTAAGAGATAATATTTAACATACAAAAATTTAATTTAGATAATATTTATCATCTAAATTTTCAAAATTTTAGCTGATGCTGCACTTTGCATCCTCAAATACTAAAACAGCACGTGAAAGGGGTCTACAATGGTGGAAGACTAATGCCACAGAAAGTCTATATAGTCTTTGTTTTTCTCTGAGTTGTATAAAAAATGAGTCACGAGGTCAAAATTGCAATACCTCAAATTTTCTAGAATAAAGAAAGAAAGAAAGTTTGAGACAAAGGAGGTTGTCACTGACAAATAATTAAAAAATTTCTAAATTTAAATCTCATCCCACTGTTTATTGTTCACGTTTTTTATTATTAAGGGATAAGTAAGATCCAAATTCTTCAAGTAATATAAATCTATCCCAAGAAATAGTATATATCTCCATTAATTTGATAATTTCTACGTTGATGACATTTTAAACAAAATATATATATATATATATATATATATATCTATTAGAATAAGAAGTTTGAGAAATAGCCTCCAAAGGAACACAAGAAGTACGACTTGAAGAAGCTTTCATACAAGGAAAGGAAGGCCAAATTAATTATCTTTTATACATTTTGTTTTTTTTTTTTTTGTCAGCGCAACTAAGAACCTAGCCGTGTTTTTTTTTTTGTTAAATTTGTCATTTTTGTAGGTTGTCTTGCATCATCTAGATGTTTAATTAGATATGAATTTTTGCATCATTTATATATAATAATAAAAATATCAACCACGTTCTCTTTCTCTATTTTTTATTTATTTTTATTTTTTATTAGCATTATATTGATTCTTCATCTCAAAGATGAGGCTTCCATTGTTACTATAGACAGGCACGTATTTCATGCAAGCATATATGAACTTAAATTGTCTTTATTTTAAAACTTTATTATTTTGCTAGATGTGATTAGGCTCAAAAGTATATGCTTCATTATTTTTCTAGATCATTTAAATACACTAAAACTAAGTTAATAGGATTTATTTTATATAATTTATCAAACAAAATGAAATAAATTTTGTCAAGTATGATTTATTCATGTTGTTCCCTTTTTACTTTTTATTTTTATTTTGAATATCAGCATTTATTTATGTAAAGTGTGCATAGAATTATGTATCCGTTTGCAACATTAATTAATATTTTTTTTTGCTAATTATTAGTATAATTTTCTATTCCCAACAAATTCTTCATTAATCTTTTTATATTTTTGGTATTAAATTGCAAAATTTCGGACCATCATTATAAAATAGGTTTTTTTTTTTTTTTTCCCTTGCGATTATGGAACTTATTTGACTAAAGTAGTAAAATCAAAGTGGAAATGATAGCTCTTTATAGAAAAAAATTTATTTTAAAGCATTGTATTAAATGGTCATAGACTCATATGCAATTTTACAATCAATATGGTTCAATTTTTTTTTTAACTCGGTTTAATTTTTTTGTTGATTTTGTTTTCCAGGTTTGTCATAAAAGACTCCAAGCATCCTAAGAAAGGTGTGTAATCTATATGTAGAGCTTGGCAATTTTTTTTTTTTTCATTTACACGTAGTGTCTCTCTTACAATTCAAACTATTCATTTTCTTTTTGTTTCTCAAATAAATTTTGTATTATATGAATTTATGTATAAAATCGTGCAACGTACAGGAAGCAAAAATTATGATAGGTTCTATAATTAGAACAAATTAAAGGTTATTATTCTTTGGATAGTTCTATCTTTTAAAAGTGGCCAATTTTTATAATACTATGTCTAAAGATTTAAATAAAGAACAATGACGAAGAAGAACAAGAATACTCTAAAAACATAGTGTATAAATAAGTATTCAAAGATTTTCCAAAGGGAAAAAAAATACTTCTGACATTTTTTAATCATTGATATTATTTTTAACAATACTTCAAGTCACTAACAAATTAGTACTTATTTTGTTATAATAATTATTAAAATATATAATTATTTATACATATATTTTATAAGTTTTTTCATAAAACCGTGCAACGCACGGGCCTATAATTAGTAATAAAATAAAGAGAAAAACAAACTTATCTAGTGAACAAACCTTCCATTATTTCAGGGTCTGTGAGAAGTTATTAATAGACCGTCTTACCCCCAAAACAGGAAAGATGATTCTCCAACTTGGACCCACGGCCACATTTTGGTAGAAGGTATATACTTGACATCACACCACCGCCCAAAGAACAAGTATTATTCTTAAGCAAGTTGAGGGTGGCTAGAAAATCTTAGAATATCAAGGAAAGCTGAAAATGGAGGAGTAGTACCATCCTCCAAGCCAAACAACCCCGTGTCATAACCAGGAAAATCATCCTTACCACCTTTGCTGAAAAAATCTTCAATGACAAAACAAGCACTAGGCTTTATGGAAAATAGTTTGACCAGAGTGACAAAAAATATTTGAGGGGGGTAGTTTTTCTGGTCGTCTAGAACTGAAACATGTGGGATGTACAAGTATTAGGCAATGGCTACTAGCAATATATATACCCAATTCAGTAAAAGATTATGACTTTCTACAAAATAATAGTTCATAATCATGCTTTAATCTTCCTTCTATTCAACATGGATGATAGAACTGAGTATGTAATCATACAAAACCACCAATAACTACTATAGGAAACATATGAGGAAGGAATTTTACAATAAAACCAAACACACCACACCACACCACAATATAGTTCATAGGGTCCCATTATAGTGAAAATACAAGTGAAGAAAAACGCTCCAACAGTAAGATTCATTAAAACTTATACAAGATGAATGGTTTTAACAATTGCCAAATAATGGCTTGGAGGAATTCCCTTACAAAGCGGTTTGGATGTAAACTTTGTCCTCATTCAAATCTGCATTGGTGATGCTGTTATTCTCTAATTTGAAAACATGGATTTGATTTTGCTGAGTGAAGTAAATGCAATTCCCCTCGTATCCGAAAAATTCTCTAGTCGAAACAGAAAGCGAACAATCACTACGCAGAATAAAAGCTCGATCACCCAAGCTTTCCTCCAAAACCCATTCATCCCATTCATTCTTCTTATACACTTTGAAACCAACCACACAGAAATAATGACGGCCTCTCCATTCCCTATCAAGGTATCTATCAACAATATAGATTGTTCCATCCGACTCCACCAAATGCTTCTGTGTCTTCAGACAATCTGACCCACAAGGATTCCAGAATTTAACCAAATCCAATGTCGAATCATTGATTTTGATCCACCAAACTATTCCGAATCGATCAACAGCATAGACTTGGCCCTCATACACAATAACATCATCGAATTCCGTATCCTTTTCACCTAAACAGGTCAAACTCTCATCCCCACATTTTGCGTGGCCTAATTTACCGTCACCATAGACAACAAAAACATGACAGTCGTTGAACATCACAACTTTATTAACACGCCCGATTGGAATGAGGCTTTGAATTTCAAGGGTATGAGCTCTAGTTAATTCGACGGTACCATAGTCCAGTAAAACAAAGTTGTTTGGCAAAATATTGGGTGGATAGGAATCGGATTCGTACCTTTCTCGATGTGGGTGTAAAAGATGCATTTTGCAATCTTCAACCTTGATCAACCATCCCTTATCCGAAAAAGCTGAAGGAGTTAGACGATAGAAAATGGCTTCGTGGAGAAGGCATATGGTTTGCTGGTGAAGATGGTCAACTTCATCATGCGATATAGCTAGCCAGCCTAGCCTTCGCCTTCGCCTCCGCCGTGGCGGCGGGAAAGGGTTTGGAAATTTGAGAGGGAAGCGAGGGATGAAGACGGAGCAAGAAATAGCCGAGCGCCATGATTTACAGACACCGCGGAATCGGAGAATGTCGATGCGGGTGTCGAGGCCTTTGCCGATCGGTAGTAACAGTTCCGAGGGAAGTTCCGAGCATTCCACACTCTCACTCATGTCTTGCGTTTCTTGGTTCACTTGACTTTTGCACAATGATTTCTACTAAAGTGAGAAGATAGATATAGACTGGACAAAATTATCAGTTCCCTGGTCCGACGGGAGTCGAACCGATATTGAAATTGGCGTTATCATAATTAATAATTAAAATTTTATAATTAAAAAAATAGGATAATAATTTTATTGTAACTAATAATATTTACTTTAAAAAATTTAAATCATAAAAGTTTAATATGAATCATTAAAAACAAATTTATAATAAAAAATAAATAACTAGATAATTCCACTATGATACCATCCCACCTACTTCCCTTGCCATTAAATTTTCTCCACCTACCCCTACTTTTTTTTCTTCCTTTCCTATTTAGTGAATCAATACTTGATCATCAATCCAAAATTTGCTTGCATTAAATTTTCTACACCTACCTTCACTTTTTTTGTTCTTTTCTACTTTTTCTTTTTCTTTTCTTTTCTTTTCTTTTTTTTTTCTTTTTTTTTTTTTCCATTCAGTGAATCAGAACTTGATCATCAATGCAAAATTTGTTTGCATTAAATTTTCTCCACCTACCCCTACTTTCTTCTCCTTTTCCCATTCAATGAACCAGTACTTGCTTCTACGCAAAATCCGAATTTAATTCTTCACTCTTCATTTCTTCTCCTCATTTTACACGTCTTCCTCTTCCTCTCTCTCTGCCAAGCAAAGTTCAACCTCACTCAACAGCTAGCATGTTCCCAAAGTGTCATTTCCTTTACAACAAATCAGCGTTGCTTCTTCCCCCAAATTTCGTTTCTTTTACAAGAACTAAAGATGAGAAAAGATTAAGTGTTCTTCAGTTTTTGTCCTTTCAAGCTCGTTCATCTGCTCAAAATAATACCGTAAGGCCAAGAGAAAAAGGAGGCTGAGGCAGAGGCGTGTGAGGGAAAAAGGCGACCACCAAATTCCTGCCTTAACTCACATACAAAATTCCATTAGCCTCTGACTGCTAGAAGGGGGCTGGAGGAACCTACTTAGATCGATATCTCAAAATTTATGTAGAGAAACAGATCAAACAACTAGCCACAAGAATTTGGCTGACCAAAGTGTTAGTAAAACTCTCCCCAAAGCATATGCCCACAGCATGATCACGGAACATTCACTCTTACTTACCTGCTCCAAACAATTGCGTAATTGTGCCTGTCACATCAATATGGAAAACATATTAACAAGGATTCCACTCTCTCTATATATAAGACTAGCAATGATTTCCAAATAAGAAACATTCCACCTTCCTGTAATCACTTACCAATTACTTAAACTTAGGCGGTGCTTACATGGCCAAGTCAGCCTCACACAGTTAGTCCTTTGGCTTAGAGTACAAATTGTTTAATTTGAAATTTTTAGTTCAGCTGTAATATACCTCAAGCTGAGGTAACCGCATGATCAAGAGTAATAGAGAAATATTAAAGTTGGTTTTGCTTGTTACTGACCAAAGGTCGGTGTTGACACATTAGGTGGTTGTGTTGAAACCAAGGAATTTAGTGTGCGTTTCTGTTTGTTTGTTTTTTTTTTTTTTTTTCCAGCCGACAACTTTCACTTTTTTTGTAAACAGTGTATATTGTGCACTGTTTATAGACCCATAAATTTTATTTTTTATCAACTTTTTCATTAAAAATAAGTTTTATGATACTATTCACACATTTAAAAATTATTTTGTTATAATATTTTTTAATTTTCAATTTTAAATTTTCAATTGTATCCGAACAAACCGAAAATAATAAATTATATTTGAAAATGGAAAGCCTTAGTTGAGTCATTAATCTGGACAGTTTTTCTTGAACACAGCAAAGGCCGCTTTTTATCTGTAGCAGTAAGTAGATTGTTACTTCATGGCAGCAATGCAATGAAATTATTCTAGTCCCCTCAGCATTTCGTAAAATTTTTAATTCTTTTTGAAGTGGTGATTAATAGTGCTACAAAAGGAAATCCTATTTAGATGAAATGAGTATGATCATGACAAAGATTTGTCCTCTCTTTTTTTTTTAAGTCAAAGATTTGTCCTCTCTGATGTCTGGATCTTGTGTTGCCACAGAAATGGGCTCTCCTCTTTTGCCAAAAATTTAGGTCTACCTGTATGTATGGTTGCATATATGAGTCTAATTTATTCTTATTTGTTCTAATAAAAGCTTTATTATTATAAACTTGGCGAAAACACCATTCTAGTCCTTACATTTTGGAGTCACAGTCAATTTAGTCCCTACATTTTAGGAGCAATCAATTTAGTCCCTGCTATTTTCAACTTGCAGTTAACTTAGTCCCTGCCGTTAACTCATTAATGAAAAGTGCTTACGTGGTTAACGATGTGAAAAGTTGACACATTTAATACTGACGTGGCAAATAATATAATAAAAATAATATTTAATAAATATTTTAAAATACCAGTTGGCATTTCTCCAATTTTAATAGAAATAATTTTAATTTCGCAATTTTAAAATTGGAAAACAAAATTAGGAATCCCAAATTTTCTTCCATTTTCATGCCTACCAAACACAAAATCACCTTCTTAATTTTTCTATCTTAAATCCTTGAATTCATAAATATATTCCACAGCATCTCACCTCTATAGAATTGAGAAACATCCTCATCAGAAATAACCAATAAGAAATTGAAATTTTAGAATACAAAAAAACTCAACAAATTTTCCCCAGCAAACTTTCTTGGTAACCAAACAGAAACCAAAAAAGAAAAAGAACAAGAACAAACCCAGATAGAGACAAATCCAGTGGCTTTGATAGGGACAAATCCAACTAAATTTGTTTACACAAAACCCAGATAATCTGGTGGCCAAATTTCCCCTTGACACCTCGAAAAACCAAATCAAAACACCAAACCCACGAATCTAAAATCAACCTCAAAACCCCATTTTCCAAACCTTAACACACAGAAGAAAATCCATTGCAAAGGAAAGCAATGAGATCTCCATTCGGCGCTGGGATTTGATGGCTGGTGATGGCTTAAGGCAGGAATGGTGACAGCGACGCAAGGCAAGAACGATCGAATTGTCCTGGTTGGAGCACTTGTGGAGCTGCGGTTGGTGTCACAGCGTGGTTGGTGGTGGCCAAATGCAAACCCAAATATCGCCATCCATGCTTTCTCATTGATTATCTGGTAACCTAGAAAACTATTCCTATCGTCATTAAAGAAAATGGCTCTAACTGGCGTGTGGCCCTTTTTAGTCTCAAAGTTTGTTTGGTGATATCAGAGTGTGGGGTTTTTTTGAGTTTCAAAATTGGTTTGATGACAATAGAGTGGGTCTATTGGCTGTAGTTTTGGTTGTTTGCATTTGTAATTGAGATGGTGAGGGATAAACTACGTTAAAAGGTTTATGAATGCTGTGGTGTCTCGAATGAACTGAGTCTTTGGGTTGATTTAGTAATCTGATATTTGTATTTTTGTGTATGGTCGCCAAGAAAGGGCACGAAGATACAAAGAAAATCTGAGATTTTATTTTTCATTTTTCATTTTTAAAATTGAAATTATTTTTATTTTATTAAAATTGGGAAAATGCCAACATGACATTTTAAAATATGTATTAAATATTATTTTTATTATTTTATTTGCCACATCAGTATCAAATTTGCCAAGTGTTCACACCGTTAGCCACGTAAGCATTTTCCGTTAATAAGTTAACAGTAAAGACCAAATTGACTGCAAGTTGAAAATAGCAAGGACTAAATTGACTGCTATCAAAATGTAGGGACCAAATTGACTGTAATCTCAAAATGTAGAGACCAAAATAGTGTTTTTGTCTATAAACTTTTATATCACCTCAGAATGATATGACTGTCATTAATGATGACCTGGAGAGAAGTTGATAATGTTCAGTTACACTTAACACTGTACAGAACTTAATGTTTTGCAAAATAAATTTTAGCCAGCAGTTATATCTCTGATGCTTTAAATTGTTTCCCAATTGACAATAAAATCCCCTTGTGTTTACAGACCACCTCTTCTTGTTAGTGATGTAGTGCTTATGTCTCTTCTCCTGTTGAAAACAACCTTCCTTATGATTAAACTTCTTTAACACAGAATGTCCTTAGCAGATTTCCTAGACAATCTCAAATCAGGGTCAAGTTTGATATTTGAATTGCAACCACCTTTTAGATTCCTATTCCCATTTTTACAAACTCTCTCCCACATCCTGGCTTCCCATCTCTCTCTCTCTCCCGTTTACTTGCTTTTGACTTTGAACTTCTTTTATTGCAGGCTCCCTTTTCATCCTCTTACTCCAATTTCAAAACTCATTATTATATTCCCAAATTCCTACTTCCCCGACTTAACTTCATTTTATATTGTCAATTCTTTTATGGTAGAGAATGTAACGGTTGGCCCCTCTTGGTTATCCTACTCTTATTTGTTTCCTCAGCCTAAATAGTAAATAGTAATACCATTTTCATGACATAACTTCTTTTCTTCTTCTCAATCTCCATACTAGTAGTGGTAATTTTGATTTGCCTAATGCTAATTTTTAGACTTCCCATATATGATATATGCTCTCTGTTTTGCCAAAGTTATTCATTATAGTGAAATTTTCTAGTAATCTTCTGTTAGATCCTGACTGATATTGGTTGGTTTAGAACAGTGAGGGTCAGTACCATTAGGTATGACAAATCAAGTTTCCTATGTATATGTCATATGTATATTGATGGAAATCATGGTCAATGCAGGCTGAATTTAAATAGAGTTATTTCAAGAGGGTATCTGACCTTGTTATAAGTTTTGTGGTCTCTTAGCACTTTGTTGTGAAAGCTTTGAAGCTCAGTAATTGCTAGCTTTTTTGTGAAATTGTGTGCGCAGTTGAACTTTTACTTAAAAATTTAGAACAATGGTTTTTCATGATATATTTAGTCTTCATCATATGACATACCATTTTCACGTTTTGTCGATAACTTTTTCCTTTCAGCCGAGGAAAAACTTTCAGCCCTTGAATCCTTGCATTAGCATAACAGTAAATGGTTCACTCTGTCAGAGTTGAATTATGAGCACTCATGGTTGACATGTGCTTGCAAGCACGACTAGCAAATGCAAAGTCTTAGATTCCATGACCATATTTGATTTGATTTAATTTGGCAAGATCAACATTCTCATACTTTTTGAATGTTGATTATGGCTCTAAATCGTCAGTACATGAGGCTCTTCTGCTATATATGGATAGTTAAGTGTCTGTACTTTGAAATTTTTGAGTTTAAATCAAGCCAAACAAGAATTTTTTTGTGGGATCCATGTGTTTTGAGAACTCAGTTATGGAAACTAAGTGATATGATCCAAAAACACCCTTATCCAAACAGGCTCGAAGAATCTTCAATGTTGGGGGTTTCCAAACTGGTTCGCGCCAAGACAAGCTATGATTTACATGAAGAGCCTAGTTTCATTCACAGGTGCAAATGATTTTAAAACACGTGTTTAAGTTATCAAGAGCTTTCTAGTTTACTGGCATTGTCTGATTCGCCCTAGCAGGAGAATATGGATTTTAACCCCCTTCTTCACTTGTCGAATGCAATAAAAAAATGTGCATTTAATTATATTAAACTTAAAGCTATCTATAACATCATATTATATCATATCATATTATATATAATAAAAGTTGGGCTTAGACGCCGTGGTTGCGCCACGTGGCTTCACCAAATTGCCGAAATTTTAATAAATTTTTATATTTTAAGAATAGATATATATATATATATATACATATTTTTTGGATAAATATGACAAATTAAGTAATGAAAGAATGTAGCATTTGATTTACAACTATAACAGTTGTGTCTATCTAAAATGTTATCAACAAATCCTAAAATCAAAAAATAGATATATATTTTTTTTGTCCTTATCTTTTTCTCCTATAATTTCTAAGTTGATAAAAATTTTAATTTGATTACAATCCAAATTCTTCATATAATCCTTTTATTATTAATTTATCTATAATTTAAAAAAAAAAACAAAATTAGAGTATACGTAGAGTAGTTAAACTAAAGTAGCTAAAGTAAAAGAATTGATGAAATTTTTTTTCCTACGTTTCTTTAAAAAATGTAAAACGGGGGGAAAAAAAAAGATAGAATTTGGTTTTTTTTTTTTCCTACGTTTATTTATTTATTTATTTATTTGTGGATAAATTTGCATTTTATGTCATTTTTTTCCTAATAATAAAGTAAAAAAAAAAAAAGTATTTGAATTTCACATAAACTACTTCTTTTTGTTCATATCTTTTTCACAACCTAAAATTCCCACTATATATATACACAGTTTTTTTTTTATGTTTCATTATTTCTACTACGTACTTTACAATTATTTGCTATATCTTTCCTTTCTCCTCTCTGCCCTATCTACAACCTTGCAGGTAATTTTTTTTTTCTTTCATCAAATTGAATATATATAATATGGTTTTTATCAACAAGTTTTATAGATATGTTGAAATTCTATGTTTAATCACACATTTTAGTGTTTTTTTTTTTTTAGAAGTCAATATAGCAAGCAATATTTTTGTATTTTTTAATTTCTTATTACATGATTATTTGTTGTTGACATCAATATTTTATTATAAAAGCAGAGACCATATGCAGGAGTGCATAAGGTCCTGCCAAGTGGCACACTAATTTTGCATTGTGCATTTTTTTTTTTATCTCTTTCATTAAGTGTTTTTACTGTTATCCAAAAGTTCATATTAACTTATTTTACTGTTAGCTTATTAATGTCTCATTAATTTACTAAACTTACACCACATCTTTCTCTATTCGTCATGTCTTTTAGCACACCCACCGCTTTAGTATTTTAAAAAAAGAAAAAAATAATAATTAAGGACTAATAATAATAACTAACCAGATAAGGTCTTGAAGAAAGATAGAGAGACACAAAAATGTTGTGGATTGTTATATAAAACGCATTGTTTCACTATATATTACCAAAATAAAAAATCTAAGACTGATAAAACATTTGAAAGTGAGAGAAAGAGGAATCTAAGGGGTTACCGCCTTTATTATACAGGTCACCCATTACCATCAAGACACTGAAACCCCTACGGGTTTTTTTTTTTTTTTCCTTTTTCTTTTTAAAATTAGGGGCTTAAATATGATTTAGGTTTACAAATATGAACATTAACATGAGCATGAACACGAACACGAAGGTAGATTTCTATTCATTTTCTTGAAGAAAAAATATACTTACAAAAAATTCCAAACTTTATTAGGTAAAGAAGAATCAAGTTGTAGATAGCAAAATCAACAAACCAAAAATTTTAGGAGCCTAAGAGGAGCCATTACTCATTTGAAACAACCCAAAATACTCAAGGACTAAAAAAAAAAAGCCATCCACTCCACACATCCATTGCAACTACTTTAGCTCAAGGAAAACAATATATATATATATATATATATATATATCTTTTTCTTTTTTTTTAGAAATAATTACAGTATCTATGCTAACCCCGCAACTTGAACATTTTCTCCTTGACTCTCACAATTTGAACATTTTCTCCCTTAAACCCTAGATACTTTGTGTATGGGGAAGTGCCAATTCAGTTACATGGCCCTCGATATATATATATATATATATATATATCTCATTCAATAAATATAGAACTTCCTTTAAATAAAAATTAATATGTTTATCATAATTAAGGGAAATCCTAATGGGTACTTCACTTGAGCATATGTGAAAAAGGCATATACATACCACAAATGGCAAAGGAGAAAGAAAAAGTTGCTAATCCCTTTTAATATGGTTAATTGCTTTGCCTCAATTAGTCGCCCAAACAACATACCGCTTATTCATTCCACAACCACAAATAACAATGCAGCATTTGCCATCGGTAATTGCTAATCTGAAAGTATAGATTTCTTTAATAGCTTTACCTTCATTTCTTTTAGCTAATATGTCTTTACTAAATCAAAATCAAACCACAAGAATCATATAAAAATCACCAAATTAGAGTTTAAAATTATAATTAAATTTTTAAAAGAAATGTAGGCACAATTGCACAAAAATTCCATGTAACTAAGTCACACTCAGGAATATTGGACCCTTTTTCCTTTGTATAAATAGGGGGGTCCCAATGGGATAAGGGAGCTAACAATTTTCTCTCCAAAACATATATTGTAAGAACATAAAAGTTTTCCATCGTAGACTTTTCACGCTTAGAGAACATGACTTGCCAACTAATCAACCTATAGTTTTTAGTACCTACAGCAATTTCACAACATCAAGAACAAACCCCAGTTGATACAGTGTCAAATTCCATAGTCTCCTATTACATCAAGTGAGTGTTTAATTTTTCTCGCAAAGTATTGAATAGTAAAGCTTCTAGGCCATAGTCTCAACTACAACTCTCAATCATGTTGGACTTGGATGACACCTTTCCACAACGTATCATTATGAGATGCAAAAAAAAATTGGAGTGTACACAACGTTTAGTGTGGATGGGAAGAAATTTCATCCTATTCCAGTTGGTTAGGTCAATAAGGGACCTATTCCAATTTAATGATCTTGGAATTTTGTATGCAAGTAATAATCAAGGAAACTTCTGCCTAAAAGTCGGACTTTTGGCAAGAGAGAAAATTGATATTTAGACAAATCAAGCCAACCAAAATGGATCATATTCTTAATTTCTTATCTTGATTTGTTCCATGTACAAGACTTACAGTTAATGCTTGGCGTATAAAAGTTGAACATTTTATCTAAAGTTCATCCTTTGAAAGCTTGAGAAAAAATTCATTTAAACCAACACAATATATAAATTATAAAGGAATCAAAGAAAAATTGTCAAAAATAATGAAAATTTAATCTATGCTTAAATTCTTATAAGGATGAACACAATAACAATATCCTTTTTTTTATTTATTTAAATAAAGATAAAAAAAAAATCTATGCTTAAATTCTTATAAGGATGAACACAATAGCAATATCCTTTTTAAAAAAAAAAAGATTAAAAAAAAAAATCTATGCTTATTTTGTACGAATGATAAAGTCCTATCACTAAGTTTTTTTAAACTCATGCTAATTAGTAATTAGGAGTTATAAAGGAATAATCATCAATATATATATATATATATATAAAGTAGAGATCTCATGCACTCCTGCACGAGATCTTGCCAAGTAACACTCTAATTTTGCATTTAGCATTTTTCTTTTACCTCTTTCATTAAGTTTTTTTACAATTACCCAAAAGTTCATATTAACTTATTTTACTATTAGCTTATTAATGTCTCATTAATTTACTAAACTTACACCACACCTTTCTCTATTTTTCATGTCTTTTAGCACACCCACCATTTTAGTATTTTAAAAAAAGTAAAAAAAATAAATAAATAATTAAGGACTAATAGTAATAACTAACCAGATAAGACTCTGAAGAAAGATAGAGAGACACAAAAATGTTGTAGATTTTTGTATAAAACGCACTGTTTCATTATATATTACCAAAATAAAAAACCTGAAATTGACAAAACATTTGAAAGAGAGAGAAAGAGGAATCTAAGGGGTCACCGCCTTTGTTATACAGGCCACCCACTACCATCAAGACACCGAAACCCCTACGGGTTTTTTTTTTTTTTTCTTTTCATTTTTCTTTTTAAAATTAGGGGTGGGTAATTTGGTTGGATAGTTTTTGTTTTGAGTATTTAAGTAAAGAGAATATTTAGTGCACAATGTAAAACCATATTCTACCATGGTTCAATTTTAAATCATCTATAAGACACATGCATACACATTTGTCTAAATCATGTCATAATGTCGCACTATCGATAAGTGGAAGACGGTCAGAGAGTTGGACAAACTTTCATTTCATGGTATGAAATATGTGAACACAATACAAATTAGTTGATTTTCATGGTCCCGTAACTCTTTTATATTTATTTTTGGTTTCATGATTTAAAAAAAAAAAAATATATATATATATATATATATCTTACCTTAAGAAGGGTACAAATATGCAATGAAGTTACTAAACTAATTTTTAATACCTTAAAATGTATATGTTTCTTTGCTCTAATTTAGTTTACTTTTTCTTTATAATATATATTCACAATATTATCTAAAACCATCTTACATAAAATATTACAAAATTATCCGTGCATTCCACGGGCAACTTACTAGTATATAATAAAAGTTGGGCTTAAACGCCGTGGCTGCTTCACCGAATTGTAGAAATTTTATTAAATTTTTTAATTTTTAAAGAACTAAAAAAGAATAATATACTACCAAGATTCTAATTCATTCTTATCATTAAATAAAATAAAATTAACATTATTTTTTTTATTTGTTAGGATATATTTCTTAAATTAAGAGATAATATTTAACATACAAAAATTTAATTTAGATAATATTTATCATCTAAATTTTCAAAATTTTAGCTGATGCTGCACTTTGCATCCTCAAATACTAAAACAGCACGTGAAAGGGGTCTACAATGGTGGAAGACTAATGCCACAGAAAGTCTATATAGTCTTTGTTTTTCTCTGAGTTGTACAAAAAATGAGTCACGAGGTCAAAATTGCAATACTTCAATTTTTCTAGAATAAAGAAAGAAAGAAAGTTTGAGACAAAGGAGGTTGTCACTGACAAATAATTAAAAAATTTCTAAATTTAAATCTCATCCCACTATTTATTGTTCACGTTTTTTATTATTAAGGGATAAGCAAGATCCAAATTCTTCAAGTAATATAAATCTATCCCAAGAAATAGTATATATCTCAATTAATTTGATAATCTTTATCTATGCCAAAAAACAGTATATATCTCCATTAATTTGATAATTTCTACGTTGATGACATTTTAAACAAAATATATATATATATATATATATATTAGAATAAGAAGTTTGAGAAATAGCCTCCAAAGGAACACAAGAAGTACGACTTGAAGAAGCTTTCATACAAGGAAAGGAAGGCCAAATTGATTATCTTTTATACATTTTTTTTTTTTTTTTTTTTTGGTCAGCGCAACTAAGAACCTAGCCGTGTTTTTCTTTTTGTTAAATTTGTCATTTTTGTAGGTTGTCTTGCATCATCTAGATGTTTAATTAGATATGAATTTTTGCATCATTTATATATAATAATAAAAATATCAACCATGTTCTCTTTCTCTATTTTTTATTTATTTTTATTTTTTATTAGCATTATATTGATTCTTCATCTCAAAGATGAGGCTTCCATTGCTACTATAGACAGTTACGTATTTCATGCAAGCATATATGAACTTAAATTGTCTTTATTTTAAATACTTTATTATTTTGCTAGATGTGATTAGGCTCAAAAGTATATGCTTCATTATTTTTCTAGATCATTTAAATACACTAAAACTAAGTTAATAGGATTTATTTTATATAATTTATCAAACAAAATGAAATAAATTTTGTCAAGTATGATTTATTCATGTTGTTCCCTTTTTACTTTTTATTTTTATTTTGAGTATCAGCATTTATTTATGTAAAGTGTGCATAGAATTATGTATCCGTTTGCAACATTAATTAATATTTTTTTTGCTAATTATTAGTATAATTTTCTATTCACAACAAATTCTTCATTAATCTTTTTATATTTTTGGTATTAAATTGCAAAATTTCGGACCATCATTATAAAATAGGTTTTTTTTTTTTTTTTCCCCCTTGCGATTATGGAACTTATTTGACTAAAGTAGTAAAATCAAAGTGGAAATGATAGCTCTTTATAGAAAAAAATTTATTTTAAAGCATGGTATTAAATGGTCATAGACTCATATGCAATTTTACAATCTATATGGTTCAATTTTTTTTTTTAACTCGGTTTAATTTTTTTGTTGATTTTGTTTTCCAGGTTTGTCATAAAAGACTCCAAGCATCCTAAGAAAGGTGTGTAATCTATATGTAGAGCTTGGCAAATTTTTTTTTTTTTTTCATTTACACGTAGTGTCTCTCTTACAATTCAAACTATTCATTTTCTTTTTGTTTCTCAAATAAATTTTGTATTATATGAATTTATGTATAAAATCGTGCAACGTATAGGAAGCAAAAATTATGATAGGTTCTATAATTAGAACAAATTAAAGGTTATTATTCTTTGAATAGTTCTATCTTTTAAAAGTGGCCAATTTTTATAATACTATGTCTAAAGATTTAAATAAAGAACAATGACGAAGAAGAACAAGAATACTCTAAAAACATAGTGTATAAATAAGTATTCAAAGATTTTCCAAAGGGAAAAAAAATACTTCTGACATTTTTTAATCATTGATATTATTTTTAACAATACTTCAAGTCACTAACAAATTAGTACTTATTTTGTTATAATAATTATTAAAATATATAATTATTTATACATACATTTTATAAGTTTTTTCATAAAACCGTATAACGCACGGGCCTATAATTAGTAATAAAATAAAGAGAAAAACAAACTTATCTAGTGAACAAACCTTCCATTATTTCAGGGTCTGTGAGAAGTTATTAATAGACTGTCTTACCCCCAAAACAGGAAAGATGATTCTCCAACTTGGACCCACGGCCACATTTTGGTAGAAGGTATATACTTGACATCACACCACCGCCCAAAGAACAAGTATTATTCTTGAGCAAGTTGAGGGTGGCTAGAAAATCTTAGAATATCAAGGAAAGCTGAAAATGGAGGAGTAGTACCATCCTCCAAGCCAAACAACCCCGTGTCATAACCAGGAAAATCATCCTTACCACCTTTGCTGAACAAATCTTCAATGACAAAACAAGCACTAGGCTTTATGGAAAATAGTTTGACCAGAGTGACAAAAAATATTTGAGGGGGGTAGTTTTTCTGGTCGTCTAGAACTGAAACATGTGGGATGTACAAGTATTAGGCAATGGCTACTAGCAATATATATACCCAATTGAGTAAAAGATTATGACTTTCTACAAAATAATAGTTCATAATCATGCTTTAATCTTCCTTCTATTCAACATGGATGATAGAACTGAGTATGTAATCATAAAAAACCACCAATAACTACTATAGGAAACATATGAGGAAGGAATTTTACAATAAAACCAAACACACCACACCACACCACAATATAGTTCATAGGGTTCCATTCTAGTGAAAATACAAGTGAAGAAAAACACTCCAACAGTAATATTCATTAAAACTTATACAACATGAATGGCTTTAACAATTGCCAAATAATGGCTTGGAGGAATATCCTTACAAAGCGGTTTGGATGTAAACTTTGTCCTCATTCAAATCTGCATTGGTGATGCTGTTATTCTGTAATTTGAAAACATGGATTTGATTTTGCTGAGTGAAGTAAATGCAATTCCCCTCGTATCCGAAAAATTCTCCAGTCGAAACAGAAAGCGAACAATCACTACGCAGAATAAAAGCTCGATCACCCAAGCTTTCCTCCAAAACCCATTCATCCCATTCATTCTTCTTATACACTTTGAAACCAACCACACAGAAATAATGACGGCCTCTCCATTCCCTATCAAGGTATCTATCAACAATATAGATTGTTCCATCCGACTCCACCAAATGCTTCTGTGTCTTCGGACAATCTGACCCACAAGGATTCCAGAATTTAACCAAATCCAATGTCGAATCATTGATGTTGATCCACCAAACTATTCCGAATCGATCAACCACATAGACTTGGCCCTCATACACAATAACATCATCGAATTCCATATCCTTTTCACCTAAACAGGTCAAACTCTCATCCCCACATTTTGCGTGGCCTAATTTACGGTCACCATAGACAACAAAAACATGATAGTCGTTGAACATCACAACTTTATTAACACGCCCAATTGGGATGAGGCTTCGAATTTCAAGGGTATGAGCTCTAGTTAATTCGACGGTACCATAGTCCAGTAAAACAAAGTTGTTTGGCAAAATATTGGGGGAATCTGATTCGGATTCGTACCTTTCTCGATGTGGGTCTAAAAGATGCATTTTGCAATCTTCAACCTTGATCAACCATCCATTATCCGTAGAAGCAGAGGGAGTTAGACGATAGAAAATGGTTTCGTGGAGAAGGCATATGGTTTGCTGGTGAAGATGGTCAGGTTCATCATAAGATAGAGTTAGCCAGACCAGCCTTCGCCTTCGCCTCCGCCGTGGCGGAGGGAAAGGGTTGGGAAAATTGAGAGGGAAGCGAGGGATGAAGTCGGAGCAAGAAATAGCCGAGTGCCATGATCTACAGACACCGCGGAATCGGAGAATGTCGTTGCGGGTGTCGAGGCCTTTGCCGATCGGTATTAACAGTTCCGAGGGAAGTTCCGAGCATTCCACACTCTCACTCATGTCTTGCGTTTCTTGGTTGACTTTACTTTTGCACAATGATTACTACTAAAGTGAGAAGATAGATATAGGCATGGTAAAAGACACTTATTATCGGTTTCCTACTTTGATCGGAGTCGAACCGATAGTCGAATCGGTGATTTTATAATTAATAATTAATAATTTTATAATTAAAAAATAATATAATAATTTATAGTAACTAACAATATCTGCTTTAAAAAATTTATATCATAAAAGTTTAATCAGAATCATTAAAAACAAACTTATAATAATAAATAAATAACTAAATAATTCCACTAATATCCCACCTAACTCCATTGAAATTAAATTTTCTCCACCTAACCTAACTTTTTTCTTCCTTTCCCATTCAGTGAATCGGAACTTGCTTTTACACAAAATTCGAATCTAATTCTTCACTATTCAATTCTTCTCCTCATTTTACACATTTTTCTCTACCTCTCTCACTGCCAAGCAAAGTTCAACCTCACTCCACAGTTAGTATGTTCCCAAAATATCATTTCTTTTACAACAGATTAGCTTCTTCCCCAAATTACATTTCTTTTACAAAAACTAAAGATGAGAAAAGACTAAGGGGCTGTTTGGTTTTTATGTTGCCATCACTCATAACCCTGTTTCTATCACCTATAACTCAAAATAAATGAGACCCACTCCAAAAAAGCTTGTTTAGTTGTGTTTCCAGTTTTTATTTCCATCACTCAATTCTCTGATTTTCAATCACTAAATTTTCTCCAGCTACCCCCACTTTCTTCTCCTTTCCCCATTTAGTGAATCCGTACTTGCTTTTACACAGAATCCGAATTTAATTCTTCACTCTTCAATTCTTCTCCTCATTTTACACATTTTCCTCTACCTCTCTCACTGCCAAGCAAAGTTCATCTTCACTTCACAGCTAGCATGTTCCTAAAATATCATTTCTTTTACAACAGATCAGCTTCTTCCCTAAATTTCATTTCTTTTACAAAAACTAAAGATGAGAAAAGACTAAGGGGCTATTTGGTTTTTATGTTGCCATCACTCATAACCCTGTTCCTATCACCCATAACTCAAAATAAGTGGGACCAACTCCAAAAAAGCTTGTTTAGCTGTGTTTCCAATTTTTATTTCCATCACTCAATTTTCTGATTTTTCATCACTAAATTTTCTCCACCTACCCCCACTTTCTTCTCCTTTTCCCATTCAATGAATTCTTTTCCCATTCAGTGAATCTGTACTTGCTTCTACACAAAATCCGAATCTAATCCTCCCATTTAGTGAATCTGTACTTGCTTCTACACAAAATCTGAATACAATTCTTCACTCTTCATTTCTTCTCCTCATTTTACACATTTTCCTCTACCACTCTCACTGCCAAGCAAGGTTCAACCTCACTCCACAGCTAGCATGTTCCCAAAATATCATTTCTTTTACAACAGATCAGCTTCTTTCCCAAATTTCGTTTCTTTTACAAGAACTAAAGATGAGAAAAGACTAGGGGGCTGTTCGGTTTTTATGTTTCCATCACTCATAACTTTGTTTCTATCACCCATAACTCAAAATAAGTGGAACCCACTCCAAGAAAGCTTGTTTAGCTGTGTTTCAAGTTTTTGTTTCCACCACTCAATTCTCTGATTTTTTAGTAATGAGTTATAGAAACTGAAAACACATTTTAGGTGTTTTCTATTCCAAAACTCAGTTTTCAATGGTATTTTTGTAATTAAACCCATAACTTTTGACATTTCAGCCACACTATTTGACTTTTTTTATTTTTTTTTATTTTTTGAAACAACGCAACCAGCTGCATATCTTGACTTTTTTTTTTTTTTTGGAAACAAAGTCACTGAGTGATGAGTGCCAAACGGGTGGGGTTGGAAAATTTGGGGTATTTTAAGTGATGAGTGAGGAGTGATAAGTGATGATAAAAAAATAAAAAAATAAAAAAATAAATAAAAAATAAAAACCAAACAGCCCCTAAATGTTCTTCAATTCTTGTCCTGTGAAGCTCGTTCATCTTATCAAAATAATACCATAAGGCCAAGAGAAAAAGGAGGCTGAGGCTGAGGCGTGTGAGGGAAAAAGGTGACCACCAAATTCCAAAGCCGAACAGAGAAGACGAGAAAGAGTGAGAGAAAAAAAATTCAGAGAAAACGGAGGCTGAGAGTGTGAAAAAGCGCTATGAGGGAATGAAAAAGAGAGGATATGAGTTTTTAGGTTTAGGTTTCCCCAAAACAACGTAGTTTTTGGTTGGGAAAGAGGTTAAAAATAGTGTAGTTTTCAGTCTTAACACAACTAGCCAATAACCGGTTTAACCGTACCGACTTTCGGTTTCAATTTTTTACTATTCCCAATTTTTAGTTATTTTTCCGTTTTTAATCATAACTGGACCAAATTAGTGGCCGATTCTAGGTTGAACCGACCGGTCTGATCCGGTTTTTAAAACCATGGATATAGGCATTTAGGAATTAGGGTTTGCTAAAGGGGTTTCCAATTGGAGATAGTTAGAGCATCCACACCCTAAAATGTCATTCTATTCTACTTTACCATTCCAAAAAGTTACTTTATCAATTATACAATATCATTTTACAATACTCCAGCATCTCAACTTTTATTTTACAATGCAATACATTAAAATAATATTTTTACACAATAAAATAATATACCCCAAAATCACCATCATTTACAATAAAACACATTATTTATTCTTTCTCTCTCATTCTTTCTGTTCAAGAACAACCACAAATTTACTAAAACCACCATCACCACAAGCCCACCAACGCTACACTACACACAATTGACACCACCACCACCACCACCACTAGCAACCCATAATCTACCATAAACACCAAAAAAAAAAAAAAATGGGGAGATTATAGCACCAATCCACCATCAACACAATCAACACCAAATGCAGTAACCCACGGTCCCCACCATCATGAGCAAAACCCAAACCCATAGCAAGCGAAACCCATACCCACGGTGGCAAACCCATGACCACAATCAAAAAACACCACCAACCACAAACCCAAAACGACAAACCCGTCCACCACTCCACCACTCACCACAAACCCATACCACTAAACCAACCAACCAACCACCACCATTGAAAATCTGAAGAACACCACCCTCTCCAACCATCAACACCACAAAAAAAAAAAAAAAAAAAAAAAAAAAAAAAGCAACCCAAGGTCTCCACAACCCGCGGCAGCAAACCCAGACTCAGATCCATGGCAAGCCTAAACCATCGAAACCCACCCATAGCAAACCTCATCAAAACCCACCCATAGCAAATCCCATCAAAACTCATTCCAAAAACCCAACACAATCAACACAAACCAACACAATGCCACTGAACAAACCCACATGAAAGACACCATGCCGCCGCCACCCACTGGCCTAAAACCCAAACCCACAACTGCACCGATCCATATCGTCGCCATCAACCAGAGAGAGAGAAAGCAAGTCACGTCGCTGCCGTCAGTCAAGTCGATTTGCAACAAGAAAGAGGATAAATAATGGGAATGGTGGCTCGCTGTGGTATGGTGGCTATAGGTTTTGGCTCTAAAGAGAGCAGATAAATAATGAGAGAGAGGAGAGAGAAAGTGTTAGAATTGTTTAATAAAAGTAGGAGAGAGAGAGAGAGAGAGAGAGAGAGAGAGAGAGAAAGAGAGAGAATTAAATAATAATAAAATCTGATGAAGTGGACATTTTGGGTTTAAATGCTAAAATATGCTTACATTTGGCATTTGGCATTTAGCATTTGGGCTGTGCATGCTCTTAGTAGTTAGTAGTTACTCCCTCCGTCCCACTTTTTTTGTCCTCTATTCCATTTTGAGATGTCCCAAAATATTGTCCTATTTCTAAAAATAAAAGTCATTAGTTTACTAATGTTTCTATTATACCCCTATTAATTTACTAATTCAATTTTTTGATAAATTTATTTAAGAGTAGTTTTGGAAACTTATACATTTTTGAAAGGTAGATAAGACAATAAATGATGTTTCCTTAAAAAGTTTGACTTTTCAAACAGGACAAACAAAAGTGGGACGGAGGGAGTATTAGTTATTACACACTCCGGGAGCGTTGCTCTCTTTCTCACATGACTGGTGGGCCATTACACTTATGCAATTATAAGGTTGAAAAACTTATTTTGCAAATATTAAAATTTTCTGAATGATTTTCCTAAGCTAAGATGAGAAATGCCCCCATAAAAAATATAGTGATGGACTTTATCTTGTAAGTGTAAGTAATTTATGTGATACTAGTAGTGGATCCAAATTAAAACAAGTGAGTAACTAGTTGGATTTTAAATTTATTAGTTTGATGTATTTTGGATTTTGAGATTTAATCTAATCTTTCTAGTTTGATTTATTTTGGTATTTGAGCCTTAATATATATATATATATATCAATAGGCAAAGTATTTTTGCACCATGTGTCCTAAATTATTTATTTTTAGAAAATTTTATTTCTTAATTTTGGAGTCAAATGTGGGACTACATCATAAATATCCATCAAAGTGAGTTATTGGGTACAAAAATCAAAGAGTCTAGAATTAATGAACATTAAAAAAAAAAAATTGACAATTTACATTTTTCACTTAATAATATTCTTACAAAACTTTTTAAATAGTTAATAAAATATATAAGAATGACTATCAATAATATTTAAATTATATATATAAGAATTATATTATGTATCTTAATGTATATTTTTAAAGTATATTCATGCATATACATGGGGTTACAAGCTAGTTCGACTAATAAATAAAATTTTTTGAAAAAAATAAATAAATTACCCGCATGCAGGCTATTATAAGTTCACCATATAATGTCATCGTGATGTTGGCTAATAATATATATTGAAAAATAGTTTAACAATTTTTTGTTTAATGATAAAGTTTAAATCTTTTTAATTGCTGCATAATGAGTTGAAGGAAGATAGCTCCAAATTGGATTAGAGATAACTTTTTACTTTGTTTAATATCATTTAATTCTTGTCTTTGCCATCACATTCAAAATTAAAGACTTAAAAAAATAAGAACAAATTAAAGTTTGGTTACAACTCTCACTAAAAAAATTAATATGACTACATATTTTTAAATTTTAATCATAAAAATTATATATTTTTTATGTTTTCAACACATATGTCAAATTTCATGTAAATTGGATAGAATTTATTATTCAACTAATAAATAAAAATTAATGAAAAATAAAAAAATTACCCACATGCAAGCTATTATAAGTTCACCATATAATATCATGGTGATGTTGGCTAATAATATATATTGAGAAATAGTTTAACAAATTTTTTGTTTAATGATAAAATTTAGCTCCAAACTGGTTTAGATCTATTCCTTCCAATCCACTTGTGTGATTTATATAATATAAGATTATTCATATATATAATATAAACAAGCCATATGTTCATTTAAAAAGTCACGTGACAAAAATTATACATAAATAATCTTTTTAATTACTACATAATGAGTTGAAGGAAGATCACTCCAAATTGGATTAGAGATAATTTTTTTACTTTGTTTAATATCATTTAAATTCTTGTCTTTGCCATCACATTCAAAATTAAAGACTTACAAAAATAAGAACAAATTAAAGTTTGGCTACAACTCTCACTAAAAAAAATTAAAATAACTACATATTTTTAAAATTTAATCGTTGAATTATATATTTTTTTATGTTTCAACACATATGTCAAATTTCATGTAAATTGGATATAACTTATTATTCAATCTATAAAATTATTTTTTAATTTATACATAATTTTAGATTACAAAAAATTAAATTTAAACATTTAATTGATGACATAACTATTGATTTTTGATCTCTTATAAATTTTGTAAGCATGGAAAATATAAGATAAAAATGTAATCCAATGATAAATTTGTCAAAGTCACATTCAATAAAAAGATATTAAGTGGAATTGTAATCTTAGATTACAACCAAGTTTATTACCAAACTTAATTTATCCAAAATATAATAGTTCTCAACCATAGCAATTTTCTTTTTCTTTTTCTTTTTTTGGAAAAAAGTGGCCACTATTGTTTTGATAAAATTTTTTAACAATGGTTTGTATTCAAAGAGAAATTTAGCACTCCTAGAATCAAGTTTCTCATGGACAAATGATGGCATAAATTGGAATGGCAACCCCCTAGATTGGCTGAATAGATAGAATATATTAACTTCTTAATAAATATAAATACAAAGACTTCTCATAAAAAAAAAAATTACTTTTAACAAATTTTTTTTTAATAAAATAAAAAGTAGAAACAATTTACCCAACTATTATATACTACATAAGATCTTATTGAGCAAGAGATTTAGGGTTTGAACCTATCTATACCAAAAATTAATTGATATTTTAGTTTGATGATAAAAACAATCAGCATGGGCTAAAAGCTATAGGTTGAAATTCTATTGCATTTGTAATAATAATATTTTTTTTTAAATCTCATGTTATGTTGGCTAAAAGTCCTTTGTTATGTTTCACTCCAATATTTTGTCCTAAAAACTTAACAAAGAATAGTTTCCTCAATACATTTATTAAGCACTCTTCACTTAATATGCCAAATAAAAATCTTATTTTATTCACTCTCTACTAACGCAATGGATTAAAAATATATATATCTGAAAAGAGGGAAAATGATATTAAAATAGAATAGAAATAAAGTACTGAGAAGGCTGATGTAATTATCTGTAAATACATACTCCCTCCGTCACAATTTATTGGTCCTCTATTCTATTTTGGGATGTTCCAAAATGAGAAAATTCTTAGGTACTTCTGGAATACAAAGAAATGATACCCCCTCGTCTCATATTCATGGTGGGGGTCCACCATGAATGTAAGAGGAGAGAGTACCATTCTCTGTATTCTAGGAGTACCTTTCTCCTTATTCTGAGAGTACCTAAAAATTACTCCCAAAATGAAGTCCTCTTTTTAAAATTAAAAAATAAAATTTCAATCTTACTCTTAATTTATTTAAAAAGTCAATGTCATTTGTTTCAACTAATAAGAGTAATTCTAAATAATTATACAAGATAATAAATGATGTTATTTTTAAAAAGTTTAATTTTTAAAACAGGACCAATAGCTATGATTTATGTGGAGAGCTTAGTTCATTCCCTAGTGGAAATCTGTCTTAGATTTTATTTATTTTTTTAATTTCTCCTTAGTGGTAATTTAGAAAAAAGTTATGTGTGATTTAGAGCAGATGATATTGTATCTTATTAAGGATGATGTGTTTGTTAAATTCCAAGTCTCTTTTCCTTTTCAGCCTCTGTAATTTGTGATGGACCAATAAATTGTGGATTTGTCATGCTTTGGAATTGTGATAGAATTTTGGGAGAGGTTGGGTTATTAATCTATGTAGAGCAAGAGCTGTTTAAGGGTTTTATTAGATTTTTCTGCAATAACATCTCAGCTATAGCTTGCTTTGGAGTCTATTTGTTTTAGGGAAATTCATAAAGACAGAGAGGGTTCCTACCACTAGGTAATGTGACTAATTAAGTTTCATATACTTTGATGGAAACCGTGGTTTGTATAAGTCGATAAATTTAAATAGAGAATGTTTCAAGAGGGTATCCGAACTTAGAATTTCAATCAGTTGCAAAAGCACTTGGATGGGTTGTCTGAACCTAAGTGATTGCTAGTTTTTGTGAAATTGTCTGTGATGTTGAGCTTTTTACTTACAAATTTAGATGGATAGACCACATCTAGTATTCATCATCTTCTTCTAGCCAAGCCATAGGTTTGTGTTCTGTTCAACCTTGTTTCCATGTACAGCTGTTCCATTACAGTTAAAATCAATTAATGGGTAGTAGTTGGAGTTCTTTGTATATAGGCAGGATGAATTTTGTGGTTTGTACACTGTACCAAGCATTCTACCTCTTTTTTGATGCAATTTGTTTCTTCTCCCTAATCCTCTTCATTAGGCCTTAACATGAGGCATTGAAACATTATTACAGTATGGTGTTCTGTTCTTTTCTTTCTCCAATGAATCCTATCCCAAACACAAACAGCCTCTTAGTCAACGTTGTATTCTAGAATTTACTTTTATACTGGCCATCCTACTCCTATTTCATTAACGTGAATCAACATTCAAACATGATACATCTTTTGAGACCTGCATAGCTATAAAGGTTGGGATATCCTCAACCCATACAACACAATCTACAACTGTTAAGGCATTTTTTGCCATGAGATGGGCAGCCACGTTCCCAATTCGACGAACATGGACTGCAGACCAGGTATTAAAGCATCTGAGGCTTAACTTGGATCCTTCAATCACCTTCTGTATCAACCAAGGTGGGGTAGTAGGACTTGAGAGGGCCGAGATTACAGTCAAGGAATCACTTTCAAACATAACATCCCTCAAACCCGGGTCCCATGCCAATAGAATCCCTTCCTGAACTGCCATAGCCTCTGTTTCCAAAGCCTTAAGGGGAAGCTCCAACCATTTACTCATTGCCCCCATAATCTGTCCCTCTGCATTTCTAATCACCACACCAATACCACAGCAGCCCCTCTCCTTACAAACAGCCCCGTCCACATTTGCTTTATACCAGCCCTGTTTAGGAGGAGTCCAGGTGGGAGTAAAGGGTCTAGAGAGCTTACAAGGGGGGGGGGGGGATTTTCGTGACAGAACTCCCACAAATACTCCTCCATCTCTCGGGTAAGTCTCTGTGCAGTTTTTCGTTGACCACCGTACCTAACCGTGTTCCTTTGATTCCCTAATCCCCACGCTGTGACAACAAACAGCCCCCAATCAATATTGGGTTTTCTGTCCCTAATCTCCCACACAACCTCTAAAAACTCCGTTAGGTAAGGAATGAGAGGCAGCTTGAGTCTTGAAACCCCCCAAACTTCAGCAGCAAATTTACATCCCCACAACACATGTTCAACAGATTCACATATCCCACAAAAATCACACCCCACCTCAATCTCAACACCCCTTGATTTTAAACGGTGTTTTGTTGGTAGAATATTCCTGCACGAGCGCCACATGAACTGTTTCAATTTGTTTGGGCAATTTAGACTCCACACCAAACCCCATAAGGCACGCATACGTGTGTTGTTTGAGGTACTTCCCCTGTCTGCCTTGTGATTTTGGTCTTTTAACCACTTTTGAGCCACCCTATAGACACTTTTCACAGAAAAATTGCCGTTGGTGGTCCATGCCCATATCACTGAGTCCTCTACAAGCCGTGAACTTATTGTCATGCCCAGAATTGCCTTGGCTTCATGTGGCAAAAACACTCCCTTGACCTTGTCTATATCCCAGGACTTTGTCTCCTTGTCAATGAGGCATGCAACCAATTTTGATTCAAGAGGAATTTTCGGGCTTACCACCAAGAAAGAGTCCGGAGTGGGGATCCATCTGTCCTCCCAGATCTTCACATTCTCCCCATTACCCACAACCCATCTGGCACCACCAACCACAATATCCTTAGCTGCCATCAAACTTCACCACACATATGAGGGTCTACGGCCTAGTTTGGCTTCTTTGAACGTCGAATCAGCAAAATACTTTGCTTTGAACACCCTGTGGAGTAATGTGTTTGGGTTTTGTTGGATTCACCACCCTTGCTTGGCAAGTAGAGCAAGATTAAACGCTTTGAGATCTCTAAACCCCATCCCACCCTCATCTTTTGGTTATTTGACATTGTATTATTATGTTATCTGTAGGCTGTACTTATAGTTAAGTTATTCTAGTTGCTCCTAAACTAAGCCAAGGCGTCCTCAGATGTCAATTGCCCAAAGCTCTGAGTCTGACCTCTCCAAGTTCAACAACTATTCCTAAAAAATTATCTCAAGATTTGTAAAATCTTTCACTGGCCATTTTTCTTACACTAGTAGTAGTAATTTTGATTTGCCTGATGCTTATTTTTTTGACTTCCAATATATGATATATGCTCTCTGTTTTGCCAATGTTATTCTTAGAAATGAAATTCCCTGGTAATTTTCTATTAGATCCTAATCTTATCTTTTTCCAACTTCTCATCTGATCACATTTGCTGGTTGTGACTACCATGCTTGTTGGCACAAGCCAGAATAATAAGGTCTGTTTATTAATATGCAACAATAAAATGTGACGAACAGCCAGCTGAAAATGACAGTTGACAGCCTGAAAAAACGTAAAAGAAGAATGATATTTGTTTAATCATGAACAATTGTAAATTCCTGCCTTAACTCACATACAAGATTTTCCATTAGCCTCTGACTGCTAAAAGGGGGCTGGAGGAACCTACTTAGATCGATATCTCGAAATTTATGTAGAGAAACAGATCAAACAACTAGCCACAAGAGTTAGGCAGACAAAAGTGTTAGTAAAACTGACCCCAAAGCATATGCCCACAGCATGATCACGGAACATTCACTCTTACTTACCTGCTCCAAACAATTGCGTAATTGTGCCTGTCACATCAATATGGAAAACATATTAACAAGGATTCCACTCTCTCTATATATAAGACTAGCAATGATTTCCAAATAAGAAACATTCCACCTTCCTGTAATCACTCACCAATTACATAAACTTAGGCGGTGCTTACATGGCCAAGTCAGCCTCACACAGTTAGTCCTTTGGCTTAGAGTACAAATTGTTTAATTTGAAATTTTTAGTTCAGCTGTAATATACCTCAAGCTGAGGTAACCGCATGATCAAGAGTAATAGAGAAATATTAAAGTTGGTTTTGCTTGTTACTGACCAAAGGTCGGTGTTGACACATTAGGTGGTTGTGTTGAAACCAAGGAATTAAGTGTGCGTTTCTGTTTTTTTTTTTTTTTTTTTTATTCAGCCAACAACTTTGACTTTTTCCGTAAACAGTATATATTGTGCACTGTTTATAGGCCATAAAATTTTATTTTTTACCAATTTTTTCATTAAAAATAAGTTCTATAGTACTATTCACACATTTAAAAATTATTTTATTATAATATTTTTCAATTTTCAGTTTTCAATTTTTAATTGTATCCAAACAGACCGAAGATGATAAATTATATTTGAAAATGGAAAGCCTTAGTTGAGTCATTAATCTGGACAGTTTTTCTTGGACACAGCAAAGGCCGCTTTTTATCTGTAGCAGTAAGTAGATTGTTACTTCATGGCAGCAATGCAATGAAATTATTCTAGTCCCCTCAGCATTTCGTAAAATTTTTAATTCTTTTTGAAGTGGTGATTAATAGTGCTACAAAAGGAAATCCTATTTAGATGAAATGAGTATGATCATGACAAAGATTTGTCCTCTCTTTTTTTTTTTAAGTCAAAGATTTGTCCTCTCTGATGTCTGGATCTTGTGTTGCCACAGAAATGGGCTCTCCTCTTTTGCCAAAAATTTAGGTCTATCTGTATGTATGGTTGCATATATGAGTCTAATTTATTCTTATTTGTTCTAATAAAAGCTTTATTATTATAAACTTCTATATCACCTCAGAATGATATGACTGTCATTAATGATGACCTGGAGAGAAGTTGATAATGTTCAGTTACACTTAACACTGTACAGAACTTAATGTTTTGCAAAATAAATTTTAGCCAGCAGTTATATCTCTGATGCTTTAAATTGTTTCCCAATTGACAATAAAATCCCCTTGTGTTTACAGACCACCTCTTCTTGTTAGTGATGTAGTGTTTATGTCTCTTCTCCTGTTGAAAACAACCTTCCTTATGATTAAACTTCTTTAACACAGAATGTCCTTAGCAGATTTCCAAGACAATCTCAAATCAGGGTCAAGTTTGATATTTGAATTGCAACCACCTTTTAGATTCCTATTCCCATTTTTACAAACTCTCTCCCACATCCTGGCTTCCCATCTCTCTCTCTCCCGTTTACTTGCTTTTGACTTTGAACTTCTTTTATTGCAGGCTCCCTTTTCATCCTCTTACTCCAATTTCAAAACTCATTATTATATTCCCAAATTCCTACTTCCCCGACTTAACTTCATTTTAGATTGTCAATTCTTTTATGGTAGAGAATGTAACGGTTGGCCCCTCTTGGTTATCCTACTCTTATTTGTTTCCTCATCCTAAATAGTAAATAGTAATACCATTTTCATGACATAACTTCTTTTCTTCTTCTCAATCTCCATACTAGTAGTGGTAATTTTGATTTGCCTAATGCTAATTTTTAGACTTCCCATATATGATATATGCTTTCTGTTTTGCCAAAGTTATTCATTATAGTGAAATTTTCTAGTAATCTTCTGTTAGATCCTGACTGATATTGGTTGGTTTAGAACAGTGAGGGTCAGTACCATTAGGTAATATGACAAATCAAGTTTCCTATGTATATGTCATATGTATATTGATGGAAATCATGGTCAATGCAGGTTGAATTTAAATAGAGTTATTTCAAGAGGGTATCTGACCTTGTTATAAGTTTTGTGGTCTCTTAGCACTTTGTTGTGAAAGCTTTGAAGCTCAGTAATTGCTAGCTTTTTTGTGAAATTGTGTGCGCAGTTGAACTTTTACTTAAAAATTTAGAACAATGGTTTTTCATGATATATTTAGTCTTCATCATATGACATACCATTTTCACGTTTTGTCGATAACTTTTTCCTTTCAGCCGAGGAAAAACTTTCAGCCCTTGAATCCTTGCATTAGCATAACAGTAAATGGTTCACTCTTTCAGAGTTGAATTATGAGCACTCATGGTTGACATGTGCTTGCAAGCACGACTAGCAAATGCAAAGTCTTAGATTCCATGACCATATTTGATTTGATTTAATTTGGCAAGATCAACATTCTCATACTTTTTGAATGTTGATTATGGCTCTAAATCGTCAGTACATGAGGCTCTTCTGCTATATATGGATAGTTAAGTGTCTGTACTTTGAAATTTTTGAGTTTAAATCAAGCCAAACAAGAATTTTTTTGTGGGATCCATGTGTTTTGAGAACTCAGTTATGGAAACTGAGTGATATGATCCAAAAACACCCTCATCCAAACAGGCTCGAAGAATCTTCAATGTTGGGGGTTTCCAAACTGGTTCGCGCCAAGACAAGCTATGATTTACATGGAGAGCCTAGTTTCATTCACGGGTGCAAATGATTTTAAAACACATGTTTAAGTTATCAAGATCTTTCTAGTTTACTAGCATTGTCTGATTCGCCCTAGCAAGAGAATATGGATTTTAACCCCCCTTCTTCACTTGTCGAATGCAATAAAAAAATGTGCATTTAATTATATTAAACTTAAAGCTATCTATAACATCATATCATATCATATCATATTATATATAACTAGTTATATATAATAAAAGTTGGGCTTAAACGCCGTGGTTATGCCACGTGACTTCACCAAATTGTAGAAATTTTATTAAATTCTTTAATTTTTAAAGAACTAAAAAGGAATAGTATACTATCAAGATTCTAATTCATTCTTATCATTAAATAAAATAAAATTAACATTATTTTTTTTTTATTTGTTAGGATATATTTCTTAAATTAAGGGATAATATTTAACATACAAAAATTTAATTTAAATAATATTTATCATCTAAATTTTCAAAATTTTAGTTGATGCTGCACTTTGCATCCTCAAATACTAAAATAGCACATGAAAGGGGTCTACAATGGTTGAAGACTAATGCCACCGAAAGTCTATATAGTGTCCGTTTGGATACAGCTTATTGTTACTGAAAGTTGCTGAAAGTTGCTAAAAACACTGTAGCAAAATAATTTTTAAATGTGTGAATAGTGCAACGGGACCCATTTTTAATGAAAAAGTTGATAAAAAGTGAAATTTGTGGGTCCCATTTATTGTTCATGGGACCCACAGAACTGAAAAGAGAGTTTAAAAGTTAAAAACAACGGCTACTGTTTATGAACAGTAGCCGTTGTCTCCCAAAAAGCTGGTGCAGCAGCCGAAAAAAAAAAAAAAAAAAAAAAAAAAAAAAAAAAAAAAAAAAAAAAACGTAAACGCAGAAACGCCATTTAACCCAATATCCAAACGCTCACATAGTCTTTGTTTTTCTCTGAGTTGTATAAAAAATGAGTCACGAGGTCAAAAGTGCAATACTTCAAATTTTCTAGAATAAAGAAAGAAAGAAAGTTTGAGACAAAGGAGATTGTCATTGACAAATAATTAAAAATTTTCTAAATTTAAATCTCATCCCACTGTTCATTGTTCATTATTAAGGGATAAGCAAAATCCAAATTCTTCAAGAGATGATTAATATAAATCTATCCCAAAAAATAGTATATATCTCAATTAATTTGATAATCTTTATCTATGCCAAAAAACAGTATATATCTCTATTAATTTGATCATTTCTACGTTGATGACATTTTAAACAAAATATATATATATATATATATATCTATTAGAATAAGAAGTTTGAGAAATAGCCTCCAAAGGAACACAAGAAGTACGACTTAAAGAAGCTTTCATACAAGGAAAGGAAGGCCAAATTGATTATCTTTTATACATTTTGTTTTTTTTTTTTTGTCAGCGCAACTAAGAACCTAGCCGTGTTTTTCTTTTTGTTAAATTTGTCATTTTTGTAGGTTGTCTTGCATCATCTAGATGTTTAATTAGATATGAATTTTTGCATCATTTATATATAAAAAAAAATATCAACCACGTTCTCTTTCTCTCTTTTTTATTTATTTTTATTTTTTATTAGCATTATATCGATTCTTCATCTCAAAGATGAGGCTTCCATTGCTACTATGGACAGGTACGTATTTCATGCAAGCATATATGAACTTAAATTGTCTTTATTTTGAATACTTTGTTATTTTGCTAGATGTGATTAGGCTCAAAAGTATATGCTTCATTATTTTTCTAGATCATTTAAATACACTAAAACTAAGTTAATAGGATTTATTTTATATAATTTATCAAACAAAATGAAATAAATTTTGTCAAGTATGATTTATTCATGTTGTTCCCTTTTTACTTTTTATTTTTATTTTGAATATCAGCATTTATTTATGTAAAGTGTGCATAGAATTATGTATCCGTTTGCAACATTAATTAATATTTTTTTTTTTTGCTAATTATTAGTATAATTTTATATTCCCAACAAATTCTTCATTAATCTTTTTATATTTTTGGTATTAAATTGCAAAATTTCGGACCATCATTATAAAATAGGTTTTTTTTTTCCCTTGCGATTATGAAACTTATTTGACTAAAGTAGTAAAATCAAAGTGGAAATGATAGCTCTTTATAGAAAAAAATTTATTTTAAAGCATGGTATTAAATGGTCATAGACTCATATGCAATTTTACAATCTATATGGTTCAATTTTTTTTTAACTCGGTTTAATTTTTTTGTTGATTTTGTTTTCCAGGTTTGTCATAAAAGACTCCAAACATCATAAGAAAGGTGTGTAATCTATATGTAGGGCTTGGCAATTTTTTTTTTTTTTTTTTCATTTACACGTAGTGTCTCTCTTACAATTCAAACTATTCATTTTCTTTTTGTTTCTCAAATAAATTTTGTATTATATGAATTTGTGTATAAAATCGTGCAACGTACAGGAAGCAAAAATTATGATAGGTTCTATAATTAGAACAAATTAAAGGTTATTATTCTTTGAATAGTTCTATCTTTTAAAAGTGGCCAATTTTTATAATATTATGTCTAAAGATTTAAATAAAGAACAATGACAAAGAAGAACAAGAATACTCTAAAAACATAGTGTATAAATAAGTATTCAAAGATTTTTCAAACGGAAAAAAAAATACTTCTGACATTTTTTAATCATTGATATTATTTTTAACAATACTTCAAGTCACTAACAAATTAGTACTTATTTTGTTATAATAATTATTAAAATATATAATTATTTATACATATATTTTATAAGTTTTTTCATAAAACCGTGCAACGCACGGGCCTATAACTAGTAATAAAATAAAGAGAAAAACAAATGTATCTAGTGAACAAAGCTTCCATTATTTCAGGGTCTGTGAGAAGTTATTAATAGACCGTCTTACCCCAAAACAGGAAAGATGATTCTCCAACTTGGACCCATGGCCACATTTTGGTAGAAGGTATAGACTTGACATCACACCACCGCCCAAAAAACAAGTATTATTCTTGAGCAAGTTGAGGGTGGCTAGAAAATCTTAGAATATCAAGGAAAGCTGACAATGGGGAAGCAGTACCATATTTGAGGGGGGTAGTTTTTCTGGTCGTCTAGAACTGAAACATGTGGGATGTACAAGTATTAGGCAATGGTTACTAGCAATATATATACCCAATTCAGTAAAAGATTATGACTTTCTACAAAATAATAGTTCATAATCATGCTTTAATCTTCCTTCTATTCAACATGGGTGATAGAACTGAGTATGTAATCATACTAAACCACCAATAACTACTATAGGAAACATATGAGAAAGGAATTTTACAATAAAACCAAACACACCACAAGATAGTTCATAGGGTTCCATTCTAGTGAAAATACAAGTGAAGAAAAACGCTCCAACAGTAAGATTCATTAAAACTTATACAACATGAATGGTTTTGACAATTGCCAAATAATGGGTTGGAGGAATTTCCTTACAAAGCGGTTTGGATGTAAACTTTGTCCCCATTCAAATCTGCATTGGTGATGCTGTTATTCTCTAATTTGAAAACATGAATTCGTTTTTGCTGAGTGAAGTAAATACAATTCCCCTCGTATCCGAAAAATTCTCCAGTCGAAACAGAAAGCGAACAATCACTACGTAGAATAAAAGCTCGATCCCCCAAGCTTTCCTCCAAAACCCATTCACCCCATTCATTCTTCTTATACACTTTGAAACCAACCACACAGGCATAATGACCGCCTCTCCATTCCCTATCAAGGCGTCTATCAACAATATAGATCGTTCCATCCGACTCCACCAAATGCTTCTGTGTCTTCAGAGAATCTGATCCACAAGGATTCCAGACTTCAACCAAATCCAATGTCGAATCATTGATTCTGATCCACCAACCTTTTCCGAATCGATCAACCACATAGACTTGGCCCTCATACACAATAACATCATCGAATTCCATATCCTTTTCACCTAAACAGGTCAAACTCTCATCCCCACATTTTGCGTGGCCTAATTTACGGTCACCATAGACAACAAAAACATGACAGTCGTTGAACATCACAACTTTATTAACACGCCCAATTGGAATGAGGCTTTGAATTTCAAGGGTATAAGCTCTAGTTAATTCGACAGCATCATAGTCCAGTAAAACAAAATTGTTGGCCAAAATATTGGGGGAATCGGAATCGGATTCGTACCTTCGTCGATGTGGGTCTAAAAGATGCATTTTGCATTTGCAATCTTCAATCTTGATCAACCATCCCTTATCCGAAGAAGCTGAGGGAGTTAGACGATAGAGAATGCTTTCGTGGAGAAGGCATATGGTTTGCTGGTGAAGATGGTCAGGTTCATCATGAAATAGAGTTAGCCAGGCTAGCCTTCGCCTTAGCCTCCGCAGTGGCGGAGCAGAAGGGTTGGGAAAATTGAGAGGGAAGCGAGGGATGAAATCGGAGCAAGAAATAGCGGAGCGCCATGATTTACAGACACCGCGGAATCGGAGAATTTCGATGCGGGTGTCGAGGCCTTTGACGATCGGTAGTAACAGTTCCGAGGGAAGTTCCGAGCATTCCAAACTCTCACTCATGTCTTGCGTTTCTTGGTTGACTTGACTTTTGGACAATGACAACTTCTTTAGCAGCTGATTGGTGTTTTGTGGAGAATACAGTGAGAACACAGATATAGGCATTTAGGAATAAGGGTTTGCTAGAGGGGTTTCCAATTGGGGAAAGTTATTAGTTACTGGCCGCGAATCCGCGTGTTGGCTTGTGATAATTATTTTATGGTAATTTTATTAAATTTTTTTTACAATTTAAATTAATCTAATAATGAGTATTGTATTATGTTTCAAAAAAAAAATAATAATGAGTATTGTATTACGTAATTATATTTTTATTTATTATAAAAACAATCATAAATGTAATATAAGAATAATTCAAAACACTAAAAAAGTGTAAACTAAAAAAAATTAATAAAACTAATAATGATTAATTGAATCAATATTAGGATAAAATTTTATTTTTGATAATCTATTAAGATTATTTTCTTTGTAGAAATTATAATTTCGGCCGCCCAAAACATATTATCAAATAAAAAATTATTAGCAAAATCTAAGAATTAAATTTCTATACATGCATTGTTATAAAATAATAATAATTAAAATAAAATTGTAAAAGTTAAAATATGTCACCTATCCGATTATTTTTGTTTGGCTAACATTTGCTTTTCTTTAAATAAATGAAATTATAAAGTACTTCTAATATAGCTATTAAGAGTACTTTGTCCACCACAAAAGATTAGAAAATAAAAAAATATTAGTAAAGTCTCATAGTTTAACATTTAAATTGAGCACTATAAAAAATCATGTTATGTAACAGAATAAATACCAAATTATCCAATCATGTTATGTAATAGAATAATATTATATTTTTATATGCTATATTTAATTCTTTTGAGCGCAATAGGATAACATTTAACAATAAATAAATTAAAAAATTAAAAAAAAAAAAAAAAAAAACAACAACAACAACAACAATTTAAAAAACAAAACTAAATTGCATTAACCCAAAATAGAGTTTAAAGAATATAAAAAATTATCAACCTAAAGTAAAGATGCAAGAAAAAAAAATCCACCAAAAAATTTAGAGAGAGAGAGGGAACCTTTTTTTTTTTTTTTTTTTTGTGAGGGAAAACTATGCATAGAATAAAAGAGATAATAACAAATTTAAAGTAAGAGAGTGTGAATAAGAAAAGACAAAAATAAAGGAAGATGAAGGAAAAGAAGAAGAATAATATTAATGTAGAGGGTAGTGGGGAGATGAAAAGGTAAGAGAGGAAGAAAGATTGACGAAATAGTGAGGAGATGAAATGGTAAGGGAGAGAGAAAGGTTCGAGAAGTGTAAATATTTAAAATAAATAATTTTTTAAAACAATTATAGAAAAATTGGGAAGAAAAAAAAAAAAAAAACCCCTAAAGCTTGAAAGGCTTCCACCCTTTTTTTTTTTCTACCTTTAAGCTGATCAAAAGGCTCACACAATACCCTAAAGCTGAATTGAAAAGGTTTTGGGTTGGACTTGACAATGGAACTAAATAAATAAGAGGTGGGCTAGATTAATTATACAGATTTATTATAGGGTGACAGTGGAAGTAAATAAATAAGTAGTGAGCTGGATTTATTATAGGGTGATAGTGGAAGTAAATAAATAAGTAGTGGGCTGTATTTATAGGGCTAAAAATTGTAAAAACCGTTTTAAAATTGTAGGACAAATTATATTTAAAAAGAAAAAAGAAAAAAAAGAATGACGTGGCAGCTAATGTGGCACAACGTGAGAGCAACAACATTAAACGCTATGCTTTAGCTTTTAGTAATATATAGATATAGATTACATGCTCCGAGAGTGTTGCTCCCTCTCTCACACAATGGATGGGGCATCACACGTGCAATTGTAAGGTTGAAAAAACTTATCTTGCAAATATTGAAATTTTTTGAATGATTTTCCTAAGCTAAGTAGAGAAATTCTCCCATAAATAATATAGTGATGGACTTTATCTTGTACGTGTAAGTAATTTGTGTAAGTAATTTATGTGATACTAGTAGTAGACTCAAATTAAAACAAGTGAGTAGCTAGTTGGATTTTAAATTTATTAGTTTGATGTATTTTGGATTTTGAGATTTAATCTAATCTTTCTAGTTTGATTTATTTTGGTATTTAAGCCTAAATATATATATATATATGTATATATAGGGTTGAGTTCAAGTTACACCTGGTGTAACTCTAAGCAATGTTACACCATCCAATAACTTGTTATTGAATTAATATTTTGAAAATCCAACCGTTGAATTAAATGTTCTATATATTTTTAACATGCCTATCAATTTTCATATCAATTGAATGCTATTTACTATTAGATCTATAAACTCATCTTTTATGCATTATTTTAAATTACAAAAATTTGAATTTTAACAATTGATTGATGACATGGTTATTAATCTTTGATCACCTCAAAATTTTGCAAGCATGAAGCATATACAAAGATAATGTTATCTAACGGTGGATTTGTCAATATTCTCATCCAATTAAATTAATATTGAGTGGTGTAACATTACTTAGAGTTACACCAGGTGTAATTTGAACCCAACCCATATATATATATATTAATAGGTAAAGTATTTTTGCACCATGTGTCCCAAATTATTTACTTTTAGAAAGTTTTATTTCTTAATTTTTGAATCAAATATGGGACCACATCATAAATATCCATCCAAGTGAGTTATTTGGTACAAAAATCAAAGAGTTTAGAATTAATAAACATAAAAAAAATGGACAATATACATTTTCCACTTAATAATATTCTTACAAGACTTTTTAAAGAGTTAAAAAAAAAAAAATAAGAATGACTATCAATAATATTTAAATTATATATGTAAGAATTATATTATATATCTTAATGTATATTTTTTAAGTATATTCATGCATATGCACAAGGTTACAAGCTAGTTCAAATAATAAATAAAAATTTTTGAAAAAAAATAATTAAATTACCCGCATGCCGGCTATTATAAGTTCACCATATAATGTCATGGTGATGTTGGCTAATAATATATATTGAGAAATAGTTTAACAATTTTTTGTTGGACAAAATGGGCTTTTGCCCTTTTTAAAAAAACAATCCAGCATTTTGCCCTCTTTCTCAAACTAATTAGGGAAATGTCTATCTTTTGTAACTCGATTTATGATAAATCAAGTAATAAAAAAAAAATTATGAAGCCCTATAACGGCGTTTTTAAGGACCTATAGTGGCATTTTGTAACTCAACCTCTATGAAATCGAGTTATAGGTAAAAAAAAATAAAAATAAAATTGCCTATAACTCGATTTCATGGAGGTCGAGTTACAAAACGCCATTATAGGTTCTTAAAAACGCCGATATAGGGCCTAACTCGATTTATCATAAATCGAGTTTCAAAAAAGGGGCATTTTCCTAATTAATTTAGAAAAATGGGCAAAATGCTGGATTGTTTTTTTAAAATGGGCAAAAGCCAATTTTTTCCATTTTTTGTTTAATGATAAAGTTTAGCTCCAAACGGATTTAGATCTATTCCTTCCAATCCACTTGTGTGATTTATATAATATAAGATTATTCATATTTATAATATAAACAAGTTTTATGTTCATTTAAAAAAAGTCACGTAACAAAAATTATACATAAATAATTTTTTTAATTGCTACATAATGAGTTGAAGGAAGATAACTCCAAATTAGATTAGAGATAACTTTTTACTTTGTTTAATATCATTTAAATTCTTGTCTTTGCCATCACGTTCAAAATTAAAGACTTAAAAAAATAAGAACTGTTGGGTTTAGACCCCTTAAACCACAAAAAAATTGCGTAGCCTAGATTAATTAGCCAAGTTTTTACTTAGTCAAATTAAGCAATTCTAGGTTAAAACAATCACAAAATCATATCATGCATGTAAAACATATAAAGCAGCGGAAAATAAATAACACAGTGATATGATCACCCAGGAAGCCACACGGAAAAACCCGGGGAGGATTTTACCCACCGATCTTCAAGGCAAAACGGAATCCACTAAGAAAGAATTGAAGTTCTTACAAAAGGACTTACAAGCTCCCCGCTTGACTTCCTAATGCTACCCACTAGTAAAACTTCCTGACACGACCACGCGCAGGCTCCGAGTCCACGGACTACTTCTTTCTTTGTATTCCTTCAATCAGTTACAAGCTCCTCACTTGTTTATTTTTAAGCTTCAAAGGCAGCAACCAAGTTGATCATCAAGATGTAGAAGAATCTCAATCTTGAAAACCCTAAGTTATGTGTAAAGGAAAGCTCTTCTAGATCTCACAAGAGATTTACACAAAACCGTAATGTATAAGCAACAATACAACTTGTGTAACTCTAAAAAACGTGGCTAGGGTTTGCCTTATATACCTAGGGCAAAAACATAAAACCCTAAACGTTTTAAGAGTTTGGGCTGAGTTGGAATTCTGCAGAAAAACGCATCTGGGCCGACTTTCGATCGATCGAGAATTACATTCGATCGATCGAGCCAGGCCGAGAAGCCCCAATGCTTCTGCAGTCTCTCGATTCCAACTTTACAATATTAAACCAACTTTGAGCAAGCCTAAACAAGACTAAATACATTGTTTTGATCATGGTTTGCCAACATTACAAATTAGAGTTCTAAATACATAAAATCCTAAGACCTTAGAACCTAACAAGAACAAATTAAAGTTTGGCTACAACTCTCACTAAAAAATTAATATGACTACATATTTTTAAAATTTAAAAAGAACAAATTAAAGTTTGACTACAACTCTCACTAAATATTTTTTTATGTTTTCAACACATATGTCAAATTTCATGTAAATTGGATATAATTTATTATTCGATCTATAAAATTATTTTTTAATTTATGCATAATTATAGACTACAAAATTTTGAAATTTAAACGTTTAATTGATAACATAACTATTGATTTTTTTATCTCTTATAAATTTTGCAAGCATGGAGAATATAAGATGAAAATGTAATCAAATGATAAATTTGTCAAAAGTCACATTCAATAAAGAGATATTGAGTGAAATAGTAATTTTAGGCTACAACCAAATTTATTACCAAACTTAATTTATCCAAAATATAATAGCTCTCAACCATTGCACTTTTCTTTTTTCTTTTTTTGGAAAAAAGTGGCCACTATTGTCTTGAAAAAATATTTTAACAATTGTTTGTATTCAAAGTGAAATTTAGCACTGCAAGAATCAAGTTTCTCATGGACAAATGATGGCATAAATTGGAATGGCAATCCCCAAGATTGGCTGAATAGATAGAATATATTAACTTCTTAATAAATATTGATGATGATGATAAATGCCTCCAAAAAGTCGTCCATGTGGTTCGTCCTTGAGGAAAGTGGACGACTTGAAACCATGTCCCCATCAAAGCCTCGTCCGTCGTTAATTAAGGACGGACGAAGCCTTGAACTTGGAAACTATGGCAAAATTGGCTTTACCCATGAACCAATACCTCCTTTTATCCAAAATGAAGCATCGGTCTAGATAAAATAACTTCCATGGAAGTTATGGAAGTTATTTTATACTTTGATAAATTCCTCAACAATAGGAACGGTTTTTATAACAAATAACCGTTCCATGTGCACTATATAAGCATTTTTCTACAAAGAGGTAAGGGCCAGAGACTTTTTCTCTAGAGAAACAGGACAGTCTTAAAGTGATCTTTCTCCATTCCAAGTCACTAACTTTATCATCGGAGGGCCACAGGCCGGCCTCCACCGGTCTTTTCTCTGATTGAGTTTGGTTTTTTCAGGATTTAGCCTTCAAGATCGCCAAAGTCCAGAGACTTTCAATCCACTGATTTTCCAGTAACATCAGTTGGCACCGTCTGTGGGAACGGAATATTTGTCGCTCTTGAACTTGTTGAGTTCTGCATTTTCCCTCCCATAAAGGGTTGAAATGGTTCGGACAAGGTCGAGGGCAACTAGCCCAGGCCCCCAACATAGTAGAGACGCATCAAGCAACCCTCATCGCGATCGTCAATCTGCACCGGTTATGCAGGCATCTTCTGTCCAACATATGCACTCTATGGCGGCTGCGATGGCAGAGTTAACCCGCCAGAATCAAGAACTACAGAGAGAGATCAATCTAAGGCAAACACGTGCGGAGCATGAAGAAGGACAAACTCGGAGCCTAGAGGGTAGAGAAATTTTTCAACATGGGAGTCAATCAAAGGGAACCACCCCGCGAAGGGTACCCCATTTGGAACAAGAGTTGGATCAGATGAAGAAAGCCATGGACGAATTGAAGGAGAATATGAGGAGGGCAAATCCAGTAAAGGATTTGGTTCATAGAACTGACTCTCCCTTTACGGCTTCCATCAATGGCCACCCCCTGCCACCGAAGTTTAAAATGCCTTCTTTGGATTCATACGATGGGAATCGAGATCCTTTTGACCACATTGCCACCTTCAAGAGCCACAAACCATGGCGGAGCTCGTCCATTCAGCTCAAAACTTCATGAATGCGGAGGATGCTATTATAGCTAAGAAAAGAAAGAGGACAGAGAAAATGGAGACAAGTCGTCACCCCGAACAAGCCCCTCGTCCAAAGAAGGGGCGCACAGACGACAGAAGAGACCGGGACAAAAAGACAGGTTCCTCAGCACGCAACCAGCAATACACTCCATTGAATATACCGCTTGAACAAGTCCTTATGCAAATCAAGGATGAGCCTTCCCTAAAGTGGCCAGAGAAATTGAAAGAGGATCCTAACAAGTGAAACAGGAACAAGTATTGTCGCTTTCATAGAGACCATGGCCATGACACAGATGAATGTTTTGATTTGAAGCAACAAATTGAAAATCTCATAAGGCAAGGGAAGTTGAGAAATTGCCTTGGGCGAGATCACAAGGATGAGAAGTTGAAAGGGAAAGTAGAAGAATCACCGCGACCACCATTAGGCGAGATAAAAGTTATCATTGGAGGAGATTTGACAAGACGGTCGTCCAAGGCAAAGAAAGCATACTTAAAGGAAGTACAGAGTGTGCAACTTTCAGGACGACCGCCAAGAGCTAGATCTGCGGACGAACAACCAATTACCTTCACGGACGAGGAAGCTGAAAGAATCCACCATCCTCATGATGACGCTATTGTCATCGCCTTACTTATTGCTGACTATAAAACTAGAAGAGTGCTGATAGACAACGGGAGTTCGGCAGACATTTTGTACTATCCAGCCTTTCAGCAGATGAGGATCGGACAAGACCAGCTCCGCCCAGTGTACTCGCCTCTAGTAGGCTTCGGAGGAATGAAGGTACAGCCTGTGGGTACTGTTACATTACCAGTGGTGGTAGGAGCATATCCACGACAGTTGTCTACCAACGTGAATTTCTTAGTAGTAGACTGCTCATCATCTTATAATGCAATAATTGGAAGGCCAACCTTAAACAGTTGGAAGGCAGTCACATCCACCTACCACCTATCAGTCAAGTTCCCGACGGAACATGGGGTAGGCCAAGTACAGGAAGACCAATTAGCAGCTAGGGAGTGTTATCTAGCCATGTTGGCTGCGGACGAGCAAATCCAAACAATGAATATTGAAGAAAAAAGAGTTGTGGCAGAACCTGTAGAAGCGTTGGAAGACGTTCCCTTAGATGAAAATAATCCTGAGAGATGTACCAAGGTTGGAGCAGATCTGGAAGCGAAGATTAAGAGGGACCTATTTGTTTTTTAAAAAAGAAACAGAGATGTGTTTGCTTGGAGTCACGAAGACATGCCGGGTATAGATCCTAGTGTTATTACCTACCGTCTGAGTATATACCCTTCTTCCAAGCCAGTACAACAAAAGAAGAGGGTGTTCGCCCCCGAAAGAGATAATGCTGTTAAAGAGGAAGTCCAGAAATTAATCGTAGCAAAATTCATCCGAGAAGTATACTATCCTGATTGGTTAGCCAATGTAGTCATGGTCAAGAAAGCGAACGGCAAATGGAGAATGTGCGTTGATTTCACTGACTTAAACAAGGCTTGTCCCAAGGACAGTTATCCGTTGCCACGCATTGATCAGCTGGTAGATTCTACTGCAGGCCATAAGTTGCTTAGTTTCTTGGACGCTTTCTCGGGTTACAATCAGATTAAAATGGACGAAGCAGACCAAGAGAAGACATCCTTTGTCACTAGTCAAGGACTATTTTGCTATGAAGTGATGCCTTTCGGTTTGAAAAATGCTGGAGCAACGTACCAACGACTGGTCAATTACATGTTTCGTCCACAAATTGGGCGGAATATGGAAGTCTACATCGACGATATGTTGGTAAAAACTCAGGACGAAGGAAGACATTTGGACGACTTACAGGAAACATTCGACACATTGAGGCAGTTTCATATGAAGTTGAACCCTAACAAATGTGCTTTTGGAGTATCATCAGGGAAATTCCTAAGATTCATGGTCTCCTATAGAGGAATCGAAGCTAATCCTGATAAAATTCAAGCAATATTGGATATGAAGCCTCCAAGCAATGTTAAAGAAGTCCAGTCCCTCACCGGACGAGTTGCCGCCCTCAACAAGTTTGTTTCCAAAGCTACTAACAAATGTTTACCATTTTTCAAGGTTCTTAAAAAAGCATTCGAATGGACCAACGAGTGTCAGAAGGCTTTTGAAGATCTGAAGATGTATCTCACCAAAGCCCCACTGTTGAGCCCGTCCGTGCAAGGAGAAGAGTTGTACTTGTATTTGGCAGTCACCCCACACGCAGTGAGTTCAGCACTAGTGAGGGAAGAGGGCAAAGTACAGAGACCTGTATACTATACCAGCAAAGCATTGAGGAGAGCTGAAGGACGATACCCGTTAATGGAAAAATTGGCTTTTGCATTGATAATAGCCTCCAGGAAACTGAGGCATTATTTCCAAGCTCATGTCATTAACGTCATGACAGATCACCTACTGAGGAAGGCAATGAACAAACTAGAAGCTGCAGGACGTTTGATTCAATGGGCCGTCGAGCTCAGTGAGTTCGACATAAAGTACCAACCAAGGCATGCCATAAAAGCTCAAGCTCTGGCAGATTTCATTGCTGAATTTACCTTAAGTGGTGACGATGAAGGTGAAGTGAACAAAAAGTGGGTCGTCCATGTTGACGGCTCGTCTACACAGTATGCAGGAGGAATTGGTGTGGTTTTGCGGTCTCCAGAGGGGGATAGGCTAAAACACAAAGTTCACCTGCACTACCAAGCAACTAATAACGAAGTCGAGTATGAAGCTCTTCTTAAAGGGCTGCAGCTGGCCAAATTGGTAGACGCTAAATCTGTCCTCGTCTTGGGAGATTCTCAATTGATCATGGGTCAAGTGAATGGAATGTACGAGGCTAAAGAAGAACGAATGAGGAAGTATCTTAACAGAGTAATGCGGGTTACTAGAAAGTTTGAAGAAGTTAGTTTCGTTCAAATCCCAAGGGAGGAGAACACAGAAGCTGATACCTTAGCAAAAGAAGCCTCAGCAAATGACGCCGTAGACAAGCTTGATGAGATCCAATACATACCAAGCATAGACATCCCCGAAATACAACAGGTGGAAAACAGGGAAAATTGGATGACTCCAATTATGTCATACCTAAGGGATGGAAAACTTCCGGAGGAAAAAGACGAGGCAAAAAAGTTGAAGATCAAAGCAGCCAGGTACATTCTCATGGACGAGATTCTCTACAAAAGAGGCTTTTCCCAGCCTTATCTCCGATGTTTGGCCCCAGATGAAGCGAACTACATTTTAAGGGAAATTCATGAGGGAGCATGTGGCAATCACTCAAGGGCCAGGTCACTCGTCCACAAAGCCGTCCGCGCAGGATACTATTGGCCAAACATGCAAGCTGATGCTAAGGCCTACGTCAAAGTTTGCAATCAGTGTCAAAGGTTTAGCAATATCCCCAGGCAACCATCAGAGTATTTGACTCCAATGACGGCCCCGTGGCCTTTTGCACAATGGGGGCTAGACATTCTAAGTCCATTTCCATTGGGGGTAAGGCAAATGAAATTCCTCGTAGTTGGTATCGATTATTTTCCCAAGTAGGTAGAAGCGGAACCATTGGCCAACATCACACAACAAAACGTCAAGAACTTTGTGTGTGGAAGAACATTGTTTGCAGATTCGGAGTACCCAGGGTACTAGTATCAGACAACGGACGACAATTTGACAATGCACTTTTCAAAGATTTCTGCATACATTTTGGGATTCAAAATCACTACTCATCACCAGCCCACCCACAAGCTAATGGACAAGCGGAAGTAGCAAATCGATCCTTGTTGAAAATCATCAAGACTCGACTTGAGGGGGCAAAGGGTGTATGGCCAGATGAATTACCAGGTGTTTTATGGGCTTATAGAACAATAGTGAGGACTCCTACAGGAGAGACTCCTTTCAAGCTAGCATATGGAACTGAAGCAGTTATACCCGCGGAAGTGCACATGGCTAATCATAGGGTGACGACCTACCAGGATGAAGTTAATGAGGAACAACTCCGTTTGAACCTCGATTTAATAGACGAGGTAAGGATGGATGCTGAGCAAAGGATGGCAAAGTATAAAAACCTTATGGCAAGGCGTTATGATGCAATGGTCAGGCCAAGACGATTCAATATAGGGGACCTCGTCCTGAAAAGAGTTTCCTTAGCAACAAAGAACCCAACCCATGGGAAGCTGGGACCAAATTGGGAAGGCCCCTACAGAGTTGTCAACTGCAAAAGACAAGGATCCTATTACTTAGAAGCCCTTGATGGGAGGAAGCTGGAGCATTCTTGGAATGTGGAGCATTTGAGAAAGTACTATCAGTAAAGTACCAGTCTAGAGGAGCATGACTCTGGACAAGATCAGGGGTTAATGTTTGTGTGGCTTTATTATTATGTGTGGCTTTATTATTATTATTATGTTAAAATTGTGGACGACATTATAATTTGTGTTGTTTAAATAAAGGCATTAGCCTCTAAGGTGTATGCCTCGTCTATGAACAATGCTTATGTTATGAACAATATTTGTGGAATGTACATAATGTTGTATAATTCACATTTTCCCATGCTACATTTGTTCAAATTTACCCCTGAAAAGGTTGAAAAGCATAAGATGAGAAAATTCTCTGGACGCGGAGAATATAACATCGAAATTTCCTAAGGAAAAAACAAGTCATGCTCGTCCAAATCAGAGGACGAGGTGAAACCAATGCTTAAGGCCAATTGCCATAAAAGCCCAAGTATACTCGTCCACACAATGAGCAAGATAAAGCATAATACACATCAGGCTCTTGGACGAGAAAGTGCATAGATGACCTATGGACGAAGAAATCCATGGGCGTGTTGTAACCTAGTTAAGGCATTTGTGGGAACAATCCAGCCCATGGATGAGTAAAACATAATGCCTAAAACTTCATTTGAATGTAAAAGGCGTTTGTTAATGCAATCCAGTCCATGGACAAAAAAAAAAACTCAAGGCCTTCATTAAATATAAAGATCAGCTAAGTCCATGGACGAGTAATGCTGATTTTTTATCGTTATTTCTCAACAAGCCCATGGGCGAATAACATTGATTACCATTTTTACTTAGACAAATTACATTTGAAAATCCAATGAAAATGGTAGATGAATGTATAAAAAAAAAAAAAAAAAAAAACTCGTCCACACATTTGAAAAAAGAAAATGACATCCATTAAGTCAAGGGTGGATATTTTACATCCAAAACAGCCCTTGTTAACTAAACTGAAACGATTGTTTAAAACCCCGTCCTAAAACTTTGGACGAGGTAAATGTATTGAAATTACATTAAAAAAAAAAACCAAATAAAAATACATTGAGAAACTTCTTTAAAGGGAAACAAGTTTTTCTTAAGACGAAGGAGCATCAACTTGGGAGGCGTCCTGAGGGGGTAAGGCAGTAGCATCGTCCTCAACATTAGCGTCCTCGAAGCCAGTATGAAGGAGAGAGCTAGTGGCAGCAGCATTAAGATTCAGTACTATGGAGCTGAAGTCCACACTAGGAAACTTCTCCATAGCCTCCATCCTGAAATCTTCGAACCCAGTTGCATAATTGGTGTCCAAAACATCAGTATATTGTTTGGACACCTTGAATTCAGCCACTACGTCTTCCTTCGCTTTGGAGAGGAGAATGTTGTTTTCTTCGTCCTTCTTCTTCAGGACCTCAAGACGAGCATCCTTCTCCGCAGCACTGGTTTTCAACTCCTCAACTAAAGTCTTCAATTCTTTCACCTCTTCCGTAGTTTTGGAAGCCATCTCCGCCCATTGCTTAGCCTCGTTCCTCAACTCCTGCACCCTCGTCTCCAGTAAAATCCTCGTCCTGTCCAATTCTGTGGCCTGCCTGGACGCCGCTATAAACTTTGACATGCCCTACAAAAAAGGAAGCAAATAAAAGTTAGAAAAAGGAAGAGACAAAGAAGGAAAATAAAATCCTTAGTCAAGACGAGGAATGGGTTTTTTACCTTAAAAAGGTCGTGAACACCAGAGTGTTCAAAATCTTTAAGGGACATGTCATAACAGATGTTTATATCCTCATCAGTTATAGCCGTCTTGAAACGTTCCCATGCTAAGTCCTCATTTTCAATAATGTTGGAAGGGACCGCTCGAGAAGGCTGAGGAGTTGACACAGTCTTGGACGAAGTGGACTTGGACGGAGTGCTCTCAGTTGGGATGGACGAGTCAACATCAACTATTTGCACAGGCTGCTGGGACGAGGGAAGGGTAGGCTTGACTACCTGGGACGAGGTACTCTTAGCTTTTTTGCCTCTGCGACTAGGGAGATTTACCAGATCCAAATTTTTAGGTAAAGTTTTCCTTTTCTCCCCAATCACAGGACGAGCCTGAGGTTCAACCTCAGGACGCTCCCCCTCAACAGTCACTTCTTTCCCTTTGTTTCCTTTCATCATTGCCATTCCTAAAAAAAAAAAAAAACACTTTTAGATTAAAAAACAAAGTAAACAATATGCAAGGGTGTTTGGAACTTAAGACTTACTTTTTCTCACTATGACCTCGTGCGCAATTGCTTCGTCAGAAGGGTTAGGGCCCAATCCCCACTTAGCAAGTCGCCTGAGTGAGACCAAGGAATGGAAATCTCTATCCGCGTGTAGACGAGCCCTGTGGACGCAGTCACAGAAGAATTTGCTCAAAGACGGACGTTTAATAGCTGAAACAAACCGAGTAAAGAACATCATTATTATAAGTTGATTATGAATGTTGAAAGAAAACAAAAAAAAAAAAAAAAATTATTAAAAGAAAAAGGGGAGCAACTTACCCTCAGGACGAAGGTTTCCTAGGTCCCCGGTATAACGACCGAAAGTGTCCTGGCCAACGTCTATAGGACTCCCAGCCCAGAAGCCGGAGACGAAGAAAAATTCCGTCTTCCATTTTCTGTCAGACGAGGCCAAGGACTTGATCAATCTACAATCTTTACCCCGGCTGTAAATTGATGAAAGCCAGGGGATTGGTGTATCTCTGAAGGTTTATAACAATAAAGAAACTCGTCCACAGTAATAGGACGGTCCCTTCCGAACACTTCACCCCACAAAATTTGCATTGAGATGATTAATCTCCATGCATTTGGGTTAAATTGGCATACTCCTAAACCTAATCTAAAAAGCAACTCCCTAGTAAAGGTGTTTAAAGGAAATCTTAAACCTCCCAAAAGATATGCCTCGTAGACGCCTATCCCAAAACGAGGGTTGCAGCACCATTCTCCTCGGACGGGTACTCTAGGGTTAAACTCATTTGGAATTTGATACCATTCCTTAAGATTTTGGAGTCTTTGCTCGTCCGTCCTAGAAGGGATATCCACTGCACAACTGTATACAGTAACCTCCTCCTCGTCCAAAGGACCAGATGGAGGAGCAGTGGACGAGGTACCGGCTTGGGACCCTGAGGCCTTCCTAAGCTAATCCTGAACAACCTCTAAGGAACTCCGAGGACTCCAGAAACATACTCGTCCGTGGTGTTCCCCCCACTACTATCACTAGAACTACTAGGACTATAATAACTACTCTCGTCATTGTACTCGTCTATGGCCTTATCTATACTATCGCTAGACGAGGAAAGCACAACCTCAGCCATCTTAAAAGAAAAACTAAGGACGAGGAAAAGAAAAATTACCTGGATCTAAGACGAAGGAAAGCTATGGACGCAGGAAGCTTCTAGACGAGGATCTAGGACGAGGAAGGATTAAGAGGGAAATTTCAGAAGTAAGAAGGGTAATGGAGGCATTCCACTATTTATAGGGAATAAACTCTGGCACCTGGAACGACGTGACTAATCAACAGATGCCACGTGGCATGTTCCTCGACTAAACCAATCGACGTGATTTTCAGCTAATGAAATCACGACATGTGGCACTCTCCGACTTACAATTAATACACCTCTTACATCTTTCTCTCTGGACGACCCATGGACAAAGGGGCAACTGATGATGATGATAAATGCCTCCAAAAAGTCGTCCATGTGGTTCGTCCTTGAGGAAAGTGGACGACTTGAAACCATGTCCCCATCAAAGCCTCGTCCGTCGTTAATTAAGGATGGACGAAGCCTCGTCCGTCCCTAGTGACGGATGAGGCAAATAAGGGACTCGGCCAAATTGGAAACTATGGCAAAATTGGCTTTACCCATGAACCAATACCTCCTTTTATCCAAAATGAAGCATCGGTCTAGATAAAATAACTTCCATGAAAGTTATGGAAGTTATTTTATACTTTGATAAATTCCTCAACAATAGGAACGGTTTTTATAACAAATAACCGTTCCATGTGCACTATATAAGCATTTTTCTACAAAGAGGTAAGGGCCAGAGACTTTTTCTCTAGAGAAACAGGACAGTCTTAAAGTGATCTTTCTCCATTCCAAGTCACTAACTTTATCATCGGAGGGTCATAGGCCGGCCTCCACCGGTCTTTTCTCTGATTGAGTTTGGTTTTTTCAGGATTTAGCCTTCAAGATCGCCAAAGTCTGGAGACTTTCAATCCACTGATTTTCCAGTAACATCAAATATAAATACAAGACTTCTCATTAAAAAAAAAATACTCTTTAACAAATTTTTTTTTTAATAAAATAAAAAGTAGAAACAATTTCCCCAACTATTATATACTACATAAGATCTTATTGAGTAAGAGATTTAGGGTTTGAACCTACCTATACCAAAAATTAATCGATATCTTAATTTGATGATAAAAACAATTAGCATGGGCTAAAAGCTATAAGTTGAAATTCTATAAGATTTGTAATAATAATTTTTTTTTTAAATCTCATGTTATGTTGGCTAAAAGTCCTTTGTTATGTTTCTTTCCAATATTTTGTCCTAAAAACTTAACAATGAATAGTTTCCTCAATACATTTATTAAGCACTCTTCACTTAATACGCCAAATAAAAATATTATTTTATTCACTCTTTAGTAACGGGATGGATAAAAATATATATATTGAAAAGAGGAAAAATGATATTAAAATAGAATAGAAATAGAGTACTGCGAAGGCTGATATAATTATCTGTAAATACATACTCACTTTGTCCCAATTTGTTGATCATCTATTCCATTTTGAGATGTTCCAAAATGAAAAAATTCTTAGGTATTATCAGAGTACAAAAAAATGGTGTTCGTTCCTCTCACATTTATGATAGGGTTCACCATGAATGTAAGAGAAGAGAACATCATTCTTCGTGCTCCAGAAGTATCTCCTTTCGTGTTTTGAAAATACCTAAAAATTACTCCTTAAAATGAAGTCTTCTTTTTAAAATTAATAAATAAAATTTCTATCTAACTTTTTACTTTATTTAAAAAGTCAATATAATTCGTTTAAACTATTGAGAATAGTTCTAGAAAATTATACAAATTTAATTTTTAAAACAGGACCAATGGCCTAAGGGAGCAGTTACAGCAGTAGGTCTGGGCTAAATTGTGCTTAAAATAAAATAAAATAAAATAAAAATGACAGGATGTGAATGCGTCAAAATGCGTTTCAAAAAAAAAGAAAAGAAAGGTCAAAATGTTTCATAATACTTATACAAGACTCTTTCAAATTTTCAGCCAGTATGTGAGAGTGTGAAGAGAGAAAGCTCAATACAACACTCAGCAATCAATCAAAAATGGTGATACCGGAAGACTTGGTGGAAGACATCCTGTCAAGGCTTCCAGTGAAATCGCTAATACGTTTCAAGTGCGTAAAAAGGTCATGGTCCACCCTTTTCCGAAACCCTAGTTTCATTGCCAAACACCACTGCCTCCGTTGTTCTCAAACAACTCCAAGTCTTCTCGCCGAGAAGTCTATCAGTCCTTGGAGCCGAGAATCACACTTGTCCCTGCACCCTCATCCTGATGATGATGATTCTCATGAAGGAGTATACAATATGAACATTCGAGAGATCATGGGCATGAAAATTCGAGAGATCAACATGGTTGCTTGCCTCAACGGCATAATTTGCGTTGGCGGTTTCTTCGTTGACGGCTTCGAGGGCTTTGTGTTATGGAATCCGGCAACCAAAGAATCTAAGGTTGTTTCCTATCCCACAGCTGATTCAGCCTGATTGTGAAGCCATGTGTGCATTTGGTTATGATCACAATTCTAATGACTGTAAGGTGGTTTGGTTTGTCTCCCATTCTGTTCATGTTTACAAACTAAGTACTGAATCCTGGACCCAGTTAGTCAACACCGCTATTCATGTTTCAAAAATTACTTCGATTAATCGTTTTGAAGCAATATACTTGATTGGGGTTCATCATTGGGTGGGTTTCATGGACAACGGTGACATAAAAGGGGAGGATTGTGATCCTCAGGTAATTGTATACTTTGACATGAGCCATGAAGTGTTTCGAGTAATAAGATTTCCAGATGATGTGTTTCGAAGACTAAGGTACCTGGAGCTGGACGATGTTTCGACTATGGAAAAAACTTTAGCTGTGCTCAATGATTGCCTTGCTTTTATTGTTTATAATGATGAAAGTACTATGACAGAGAAATACTTTGATATATGGGTGATGCGTGAATATGGGTTCGAGGATTCTTGGACCAAACAACTTGTTGTAGGACCCCTCTTAGGAATGAAAGAGCCACTAGGATTTGCCAGGAATGGAGAGCCACTATTCTTATCTGCTCTAATAAAAGCTTTATTATTATAAATTTCTATATCACCTCAGAATGGTATGACTGTCATTAATGATGACCTGGAGAGAAGTTGATAATGTTCAGTTACACTTATCACTGTACAGAACTTAATGTTTTGCAAAATAAATTTTAGCCAGCAGTTATATCTCTGATGCTTCAAATTGTTTCCCAATTGACAATATAATCCCCATGTGTTTACAGACAACCTCTTCTTGTTAGTGATGTTGTGTTTATGTCTCTTCTCCTGTTGAAAAGTTAAACTTCTTTAACACTGAATATCCTTAGCAGATTTCCTAGACAATCACAAATCAGGGTCAAGTTTGACATTTGAATTGCAACCACCTTTTAGATTCCTATTCCCATTTTTACAAACTCTCACCCACATCCTGGCTTCCCATCTCTCTCTCTCTCCAGTTTATTTGCTTTTGACTTTGAACTTCTTTTGTTGCAGGCTCCCATTTCATCCTCTTACTCCAATTTCAAAACTCGTTATTATATTCCCAAGTTCCTACTTCCCCCACTTAACTTCATTTTAGATTGTCAAATCTTTTACGGTAGAGAATGCAACGGTTGACGTCTCTTGGTTATCCTACTCTTATTTGTTTCCTCAGCCTAAATAGTAAATAGCAATACCATTTTCATGACATAACTTCTTTTCTTCTTCTCAATCTCCATATTAGTAGTGGTAATTTTGATTTGCCTAATGCTTATTTTTAGACTTCCCATATATGATATATGCTCTCTGTTTTGCCAAATTTATTCATTGAAGTGAAATTTTCTAGTAATCTTCTGTTAGATCCTGACTGATATTGGTTGGTTCAGAACAGTGAGGGTCAGTACCATTAGGTAACATGACAAATTAAGTTTCATATGTATATGTCATATGTATATTGATGGAAATCATGGTCAATGCAGGTTGAATTTAAATAGAGTTATTTCAAGAGGGTATCTGGCCTTATTATAAGTTTTGTGGTCTCTTAGCACTTTGTTGTGAAATCTTTGAAGCTCAGTAATTGCTAGTTTTTTTGTGAAATTGTACTTACAAATTTAGAACAATGGTTTTTCATGATATTTAGTCTTCATCATATGACATACCATTTTCACGTTTTGTCAATAACTTTTTCCTTTCAGCCGAGGTAGAACTTTCGGCCCTTGAATCCTTGCATTAGCATAACAGTAAATGGTTCACTCTGTCAGAGTTGAATTATGAGCACTCATGGTTGACATGTGCTTGCAAGCACGACTAGTAAATGCAAAGTCTTGGTTTCCATGACTATATTTGATTTAAAATTTGGACAAGATCGACATTCTATTACTTTTTGAATGTTGTTTAAGGCTCTAAATCGTCAGGACATGAGGCTCTTCTGCTATATTTGGATAGCTAAGTGTCTGTACTATGAAATTAGGTAGTTCTTGGGTTAAAAAGAGGAGGTGGTTGGTTTAAAATTTTTTGCAAAGCAGTCCCGAACTGCTGTCATCCTGATTTCTTAAACTGGTTACATGTGTATACTTATTAACATTATGATTTCCTAAACCAATGACCAAGCCCAATCTATGTTGTTTCAGCCACGTCTTCAATTCCATCCCTTTCTTGATGTCCAAAATTATGTGCCCTATTTGTGGCCATTGTTTTGGAATCTAAGACCATTTTGAGAACCAGAATGATGTTTTCAATTACTACGAGGGTATTTTTTTTTTTAATGGGATAACTATGAGGTTATTTAAGAAAACTTTTTCACTAAACTTTCCATTAATTGTGTGTGAAATGTCATATAAACACGTGCATTTTTAAGTTAAGACAAATGCACAACTTGCTTCAGGTACTACTTTGTGCTAATGAGTTTTGGCTCAAATTGCACTTCATCCTATAAGAATAAGTGGAGGGTGAGTGCAGCCCTAGTAATTGTGAGAGGGAAGTTTCTTGAGGTGTTATTAAGATGAGTTTTCCTCAATCTAACTATCCAAGCAAAACAGAGTAAATATACATAGTATCTAAAAGTTGAAATTTAACATTTATTGTTGCTACACTCTTATTAAGCCACATTAGCAAAACATTTCAATTCATTTTAGTCAATCTGGTCCAATCCGGTCCATAAAGTCCATTTCAGTTCAATTTGGTCTATTTTAGTTCAATTCTGTCCATTTGGTTGACTTAAGTCCATTTCGGTTCACTTTAGTTCATTTTAGTCCATTTTGATTTGCTTCATTGATGCTATGTGAGAAAAGGTTTGCGTAGAAAAATGAGCTCTTTCATTGACATTTATGTCACATTTCCTGTTTAATGTTGGTAGCTTCTTAATAAAATTACATTTTTCTTATATTATTAAGTCTTGAATTTTTTTTTTCTAATATAAGTTATAAATTTACTTATATTTGCTTCCTCTTTAGGTCATTTAAGACATATAGACGCTAAACTGCTTGTAAAGAGTTTTAGAAACAAATTTCAACCACATTTAACATTTTTTTTTTTTAAATATCTCACTTTGTATAATAATTAAATATAAAATAGATTATGTTTACTTGAAAAAAAAAAAAAACAAAACAAAAAACAAACTTACAAAATTTAAAAAACTTTCAAAAAAAAAAAAAAAAAACATAAGCAGCTTAATTTAGAAATATAATAATGACTAAAATGCCAAATCCACCTTTTATGTTTTACTAAATTTCATTTAAGTACTTTAACTTTACTTTCTTCATTTCACTTTTATAACTTTCAAGTTTATTCAATTAATGCTTTTCCATCAAATTTTGTTATATGTTATGGTTAATTTTCAAATTTTTTAAGTTTTTCTTCAATTTTTTTAATTAAAAAAATCAATAAATGATTAAAAAGTATTTTCTAGATTTTTTTTCTAAAATTTTTTAACAAAAGTTGACAAAAATGCCTTAATTGAATAAATATGAAACTTAGACAATTAAAATGAATAAACGCAGAGTTAGAAAACTGAAATAAATTCTAAAGAAATTTAGAAAATGAATTTTCCATTTTAGCCTATAATTAGGGACGGACCCAGGTAGGGGGCTAAGGGAGCCCGGGCCCCCCGGGTCCAAATTTTTTTATTTTAACAGGTTAAATTTTTCCAAAAAAAAGAATATATAGACTTGGACCCCCTTGGTTTCCAGCTCAGGCCCCCTTCCTGAATTCCAAGCCCAGCCAGCCAGCCCAAGTGGCAAGAGCCCATGACCCATGTTAAAAAAAAAAAAAAAAAAAAAAAAAAAAAAAAAACAGTAGTAAAAAACCTAACGGAAAAACTGGAAGGAAGAAGGAAAAATAAAAAGAAAGGAAACAGAGATAGTGAGGCGAGACAGAGAGTGAGAGCGATAGAGAGGGGAGACTACCCACGCCATTTCTACCAAAAAAAAGAGACTACCCACGCCACGCCGACGCCGACGCGAGACGGCGAGAGTCTACCCAGACCCAGTACGGACTGCCCCACGCCGACGCTGCCATCATCACGCTCAGCTGTCGCCGCTGCCCACGCGAGCCCCATCTTGCCGCCGCTGCCGGTTGCTCGAGCCTTCACAGGTATTTAATCTATGATCCTTTCCTAGTTTCCTTCAAAACCTTAAAAATAAATAAAATGTTTCTGCTTGCTTGTGGAGTGTTTGTGTTTTTATTGAACTGATGATGAGCGATGAAGATGAACTGATTACTGATGTTGGTGATTGTGATTCTGTGAATTGAGTATGTGCTGACTGTTGCGGCCTGTGGTGTTTTTTTTTTTTTTTTGGGCTTTTTGGCTTTGTGACTCTCTGTCACTCTGTGTGTGTTTGTGACTCTCTCTCTATAGATAAGAGAGATAGAGAGAGTAGAGTTTGTAGAGATTACTTTGACTGTTTGTTTGTGCTTTCATCTTTGTTAACTGGTGTTGGGCATAATAGGGACAAGTGACACTGTAACTAGAAAAAAAAAAAAAAAAAAAAAAAAAGTAAAGAAAAGAAAAGTTTTTGTTAGTAGTGCTGTGTGCAGAATAAATTTGTAGTGTCAGTGTGCGGTAGTGGGATTGGGTGAGTGGGTCAATGTCAGAGACAAAGATAAATAAAGGCAGACCAAAAACAAAAAGAAAAAAACAAATTATATAATATAGAAAATTGTCACACAAATTTAATATATATGATTCTTATTTTATTTGTAAATCTTGAAAAAATTAAATACAATGCATGATTTTTTCAAAAGAAAAGATTCAAATTCTTCCAAAGTCAACGTGGAATTGCCAACAACTAATGTTGCTATTCCAATTCTAGAAAATGTGGATGTTCCAATTCTAGAAAATGTGCATTCCCCAATTCTGGAAAATGTAGTTGTTCCAATCTCTCAAACACAATTTCAAAGAGTTGATCTTGATTCTTTGGATTTTGATCCCAGAACATACAAACAAATATGAGAATATCATGTTAATCAACGTGATGAAATTCGATGAACTCTTTGATGTTATTCATTGAAAATGATATAGTTTCGACGTTTAGTTTGGATTCAATTGTAGATGATTTTGAAGATTTGAAAGAGCGTCGAGTTCCTTTTTCATAGATGATTGTATTAAGAAATAATAGTGTTTCGTGTCTTTTGTTTTTGTTGGTAGATGATTGTATCTTAATATATTAAGAAACAATGATTTTTGGGTATTTGTCTTGGTTGATAGTTTATTAATACTATATAGATGCGTATTTGAAAAAAAAATTTCGCTTATCTCCGGCCCCCCCAGCTTGAAATCCTGGGTCCGTCCCTGCCTATAATATATTATCAATTATACTTATTAGAAAAAATCGCCAACTTCTCATTCACAAAACATTGTTTATAATATATCTTGATCAAATGCATCAACCATGTCACAAAAATGATTTGATGAAGTTATTTTTATTAAAAACTTGTTGAGATATTAGAGAAATTTTTTTTTTTTTTTTTTGCTCTATTGTTTGTGTGGGAGCTCAGAATTTTCACCCTTTGCGGGCTTGACACCTTCGCACTACACTAGAAGGCTTTGTCTGCATTAGGGAGCCAGGCCTTCACGGTTTCGTCACGAAGGGGTGGAATTGTCCCACATCACCTAAGTAACCCTCCCACTCATGGTTTATAAGCTTCTGGAGCGACCATGAGTGTACCACTTGTTAGTAGTACACTCAGAGTGTTAGTAGTGGTACACTCATGGTCGCTCCAGAAGCTTATAAACCATGAGTGGGAGGGTTACCAGTTAATTGATAACTGAGAAAATCTACGAAAACAAGGTGAGGATTTTATGCGTGATTCATTTTGGTAGAGAATTGCATTGCATTGAGCTGAGTTAATTTCTTTTCAATGAAGATTTTACGCTCAACAACATGTCTTCTGAGGACTGGAGTCCAGCTGATACTTGAAAGATTTTACACTCAAGTTTTGTATAAAATTAAAACTATGAAAGAGATTCAAGATGAATACACCTAGTTTCTTAAATAGTTCATAAACACAAAATAAAGTTGATAACAATCCCCGCATAGATGAAACAGCAAAGAACTACCAACTTAAAACTATTAGTAGGTAAAAGCCAAAATACTAACACCACCATAATTCCTAAAAGATTAACAACAAAAGGAGCTAAAAGATTGATAGTAAATAACTATTAGTAGATAAAAGCCAAAATACTAACAGCACCATAATTCCTAAGAGATTAACAACAAAAGGAGCTAAAAGATTGATTGTAAATACTACAACTGTGTAGAACAAACTTCAATGTGATGTTTTAGTCTTCATCATCAGCCAATAGCTACAAAAGATAACAAATCCTCTGTAACAATCAAGGTAGGAAAATATATTATTTACTAAGATGTTTTAGTACATGCAAAGTTTTTGCAAAATCAAAAAAAGATAAGAGACAATTTGCTTGATTTTTCTCTTGATTTAATACACCATTACACTGTTGTCAGAGTCAAACAGCAAGTAAATGGCATCCAAAATAAGCACACGCATATAGGCTTCATACTATACTAAACAGGGATGTAATAAACAATATATGACATTAATCTACAAGCATGCTGATTACACTACACAGGAATCAAAAGAGGTTTTTTAGTTTCTGTTATAATTAATTGACATTGGAACAAACATTTTAAACTAGTAGAAGCTGGAAATGGCTACACTACGTTGGAATCAAAAGAGATTTTTTTGTTTGTTTCTGTATAGTTAATTGACATCGGAACAAACACTTTGAAGTGATAGAAACTGAATATGGATATAGAGGATGGAGCACATTTGACCATTTAAATATCTGCAATAATTGAAAAACAGTCCCTTTGAACAAATCTTGAAACTGTAAATAATTTCCCTTCAGTAAAAACACAAATGTCCTAGTTTCTACTAACTCCAGCCAACTTTTTTCCATTACCACCAAAACCAAGGCTTGGAAACAAACCAATTTTTAGCAGGGGTAAAGGCATAAAGGAATCAAGGGCCAATGAGCTCTAACTCATATAGCACCTCCTGCCCTAGTAAGAGCAAGGCGGATAATGAGGTAACAGGTTTAATACCCACCAAGTGGGTGTGACTTACCTATAAAATATTAACGACTAACATGAAAAAAGTTGAACTAAAGTCAGAAATGGCCAACACATGTTATTGGAGATTATTTACATGGTAACAGCTGATAGCACCCTACTTACACATTCACACAACATTTCGCATGCATACACACATAAAAGGATGAGTAACTACAAAAATACTCTCACAGTACAGCAACATGGTCCATATCAATAAGAGTAAGCTACTTAGTACACAACTTAACTTTCGCCCATGATTTTTTTTAACTTATATTAGTTATTTTTGTATTAAATAGTTTATGCTATTGGTGTGGAGTACCATGTTAGCAGATGCTTTGAGAGTATCAATAATTCCACCACCCACCCCAGTGAGTAATTCTTAGGTACTCTCGGAGTACGAAGAATAGTGCTCTCTCCTCTCAAATTTATGGTGGAGTCTGCTCATTAAATTCATGATGGGGACCACCATGAATGTGAGAGGAGGGCGCACTATTTCACTATACTCTGGAACTACCTAAGAATTTTCCCACCCTAGTGCTCTACCCCCAAAAAAAAAAAGAAAAACTATCAAGGAGTACCTTAGATAGTCTAGTGCAACATAATTTAAACAAAAGCATATCCATTTTCAAGCAATTTATGGTTTGCATGAAAATATATAATTGGCTACAATGTTAAGAAGCACTTGTCTTGATGAACAACACTCAACAAAAACTGGCATTTACTTGATTATATATGTAAGTTAACACTTAATGAGAACCACAAAAACATGCCATGTATTTTATAAAAGAATCAACTGATAAGGATATCCATAGAACGCGTAGATAAATTTAACACATGTTTCATTTAATTGTTATCCATAGAACACACTGATAAATTTAACACATATTTCATTTAATTGTCAAGAGCTTTGTACTTTAGTGGGATTACCACTTGTTGACTGCAATTTAAAAAAAAAAAAGGGTGCATCTAATCATCTTAAAGCTATCAATAGCGGAAGGAAAATAAAGGGGAAAACAAACATACCAAGCACATAAATCTTCCTTTTTTGCAAGTTGGTCGGACTCATGGACTATGACCTATGATCTGTAACTTTTGATTGAAGGTACTTGTCACCGCAGTTATGCCTGATGAGCAAGAATTAGCCTTGAGCCAAGTTGGGGGTGGCCAGAAAACCTTAGAATAGCCAGGAAAAGTTGACAATGGAGAAGCAATACCATCCTCCAAATCAAACAACCCGATGTCATAACCAGGATAATCATCCCTACCACCTTTGCTGAACGAATCTTCAGTGAAATACACAATTTGCCTTGCATCCGATGTAATCCTTAACTGAAACACAAAAAGAACAATCATCGCCCACAAATAACGCTAAGTCCCCCAAGCTCTCCACCTAAACCCACTCGCACTCTTCCTCATTCAACTTATACACCATCAAATAAAGTGGAAAATCACTACTTTTGCTATCAGAATCCACACGCTCATCATCAAACATTTCCCTTTCCACTAGGGATGGCAATTTTTGCCCGACCCTAATGGGCTAGATTTTACCTGATCTAATTAAAAATAGGGTCGGTATGGGTTTAAAAAAAAAAATCCGAAGTGGGTCCGGGTTTTTACAAAAACCCAACCCGAACCTGAATCCAGCCCAATCCACTTAAAAAGAAAATTACCAAAAAAACCCTAGTATATATATAAACTTATAAACCCTTATTCATTCTCTCACTTCACTCAGCCCCTAGCCGCCCCTCCCACTCCCACTCTCATTCACTCTCCTCTCATGTCTCACGCCGTCGGCCACTGAATGTCAGCCGCCCCTCTCTCATGCTCTCAACCTCTCGGTCTCACCCTCTTTGCCGAAGAAGACGAAGACGAAAATCTAAGATTCTCGCCTCAAAGCCTCTCTGATCTCACCCAGTTTCGTTCAATATTGTGCCCTATATTTGCTTTGCAACGAGTTTAATGATAGCTGAAGCCAACGACCACAACCACGGTGATTACGGCAATGATTTTTGATGTTCTTCTTCCATATTTTCTTTATTTGATTAGTGGGTTTGGGGATTTAGATTCTCTTTGTTTAACATGTGGGTTTGGGGATTTAGATTTAGTTGTTAAGATTTGATGTTCCTTGCATGTGCTTGTTTTAGATTTTAATTTCAAATGTATTTGGTTTCTGTGAATAGTTTGATTTTAGCTAGAATAGGTGCTGATCAAGAGGCAAATTTCCTTTTGTTTTCCAGTCCGCCTGTGGACTTGCTTAAGACCTTAGAGTAATGGAGTTTATTTCAACAGACTTTGTACTGATTTGGATGTAGTTATTTAGTTTAATGATATCGTCGTTTTTAACCAAAAAAAAAAAGTTTAATTTCAAATGTATTTGGTTTCTGTGAATAGGAAATATGAATGGACATGGTCGATTTGATTTGAGATTTACTTGGATTTGTTGTTTGTGCTGCTGTAATTTATTTTTTTCCTCAGGAAAACATAATTTTTTTTTTTTTTTTCATTGGGCCACGGATTGGTCCACTGGCTAGGTGGGATGGTCCGGGCCCCGGGAAAAAAATCCGTTTAATAAACGGGCTGGGTCCAGGCTACAGGTTCTGGCTCACGGGTTGGGTCTGGGTATGTAAAAACCCAGCCCGAACTCAACCCGTTGCCATTCCTACTTTCCACATCATAATACTTGTCCACCAAAAACAACTCATCTGGGGACTTCACCAAATACTTGAACTAACCACCATGTCCAATCCCAAAACGAGGATGCGCAACCTTTTTGATCTTCAGAGAAGAATCCACGGAAATAGCCAACCCAGTGATATCCACAGCGTAGAACTTTCCCTTAAATAAACAGCATCATCATAAAGAGCTCTCTCTCTCCCATCATCTATGTTAGTCCACTTCTTATCACCCATTTTCCACACACCAAGTTTTGCACCAGTGTGAACAGCCATGACCGTAAAGTCCTGATCTTTCTTCAAGTCCTTATCTTTCTTCGAGTCCGACACAACAACTTTGTTAATCCTGATGGATTTCATTTCGTTAAACTCAATCTCATCTGGGTTTTTCCCAACGGCAACAAACTCAAGCCCACAAACTTTACTCACCTTGGAGACCTTATAGTCGAGCAAGTTCAAAACTTTAGGCAACTTTTGGTTCAGACACTCGAAAGCAAACCTTGAAAGAGGCTCCTTGAGAAGGACTTTAGTGTTGGGTTCATTTGAAGCAGTTAAAAACTCGATCTTGATCAACCAGGTCTTGGTGGTGAAGTAATAAGAGTTTGAGATTTTGGTGATGGGTTCGATGGAGAAGACTGTGGATTCTTTGAGAGTGAAGTGGCCACGGCACTTGGGGTTAAGGCTAGGGTTTGGGCCAATGGGGAAGGGAAGTTTGATGAGAGGAGGCAATGAGGTTTTTGATGGGAGAGGAATGGAAGAGCACTATGTGGTGCAAATGACGTGGAAATGGAGAACATCGATTCTAGTGTCGATGCATTTTGCTATCTTTTCGAGTATGTCTCAATTGAGACCTGACCATTGGGGTGAGTTTGCTGTTGGTGGTGGGTGTTCCATTTCGATTTTCTTTCACTCTGGAGTCTTTGTTTTTGTGTTAAAGTTTGAGTCTGTGATTTTGTTTGAACCCTTGAAAGATATAGAAGGAAAGCAGAGCAAATATATAGGCGGGCCTCTTGCCTTAACATGGCGCTCTTCCATTCCTCTCCCACCAAAAACCTCGTTGCCTCCTCTCATCAAACTTCCCTTCCCAATTGGCCCAAACCCTCGTCTCAACCCCAAGCACCGTGGCCACTTTACTCTCAAAGAATCCATAGTCTTCTCCATCAAACCCATCACCAAAATCTCAAACTCTTATTACTCCACCACCAAGACTTGGTTGATCAAGATCGAGTTTTTAATTGCTTCAAATGAACCCAACACTAAAGTCCTTCTCAAGGAGCCTCTTTCAAGGTTTGCTTTCGAGGGTTTGAACCAAAAGTTGCCTAAAGTTTTGAACTTGCTCGACTATAAGGTCTCCAAGGTGAGTAAAGTTTGTGGGCTTGAGTTTGTTGTTGTTGGGAAAAACCCAGATGAGATTGATTTTAACGAAATGAAATCCATCAGGATTAGGAAAGTTGTGTCGGACTCGAAGAAAGATTAGGACTTTGCGGTCATGGCTGTTCACACTGGTGCAAAACTTGGTGTGTGGAAAATGGGTGATAAGAAGTGGACTAACATAGATGATGGGAGAGAGAGAGCTCTTTGTGATGATGCCCTTTATTATAAGGGAAAGTTTTACACTGTGGATATCAATGGGTTGGCTATTTCCGTGGATTATTCTATGAAGATCAAAAAGGTTGCGCATCCTTTGCCTCGTTTTGGGTTTGGACATGGTGGTCAGTTCAAGTATTTGGTGAAGTCCCCAGATGAGTTGTTCTTGGTGGACAAGTATTATGATGTGGAAAGGGAAATATTTGATGATGAGCGTGTGGATTCTGATAGCGTAAGTAGTGATTTTCCACTTTATTTGATGATGTGTAAGTTGAATGAGGAAGAGTGTGAGTGGGTTAAGGTGAAGAGCTTGGGGTACTTAGCGTTATTTATTCTTTCTATGTTTCAGTTAAGGATTATGTTGGATGCAAGGCAAATTGTGTGTATTTCACTGAAGATTCGTTCAGCAAAGGTGGTAGGGATGATTATCCTGGTTATGACATCGGGTTGTTTGATTTGGAGGATGGTACTGCGTCTCCATTGTCAGCTTTTCCTGGCTATTCTAAGGTTTTCTGGCCACCCCCAACTTGGCTCAAGGCTAATTCTTGCTCATTAGGCATAACTGCTGTGACAAGTACCTTCAATCAAAAGTTACAGGTCATAGTCCATGAGTCCGACCAACTTTCAAAAAAGGAAGATTTATGTACTTGGTACGTTTATTTTCCCCTTTATTTTCCTTCCGCTATTGATAGCTTTAAAATAATTAGATGCACCTTTTTTTTTAATTACAGTCAACAAGTGGTATTGCCACTAAAGTACAAAGCTCTTGACAATTAAATGAAATATGTGTTAAATTTATCAGCGTGTTCTATGGATAACAATTAAATGAAAGATGTGTTAAATTTATCTGTGTGTTCTATGGATATCCTTTTCAGTTGATTCCTTTATTAAATACGTGGCATGTTTTTGTGGTTCTCATTAAGTGTTAACTTACATATATAATCAAGTAAGTGCTAGTTATTGTTGAGTGTTGTTCATTAAGACAAGTGATTCTTAACATTGTAGCCAATTATATATTTTCATGCTAACTATAAATCGCTTGAAAATGGATATGCATTTGTTTAAATTATGTTGCACTAGACTATCTAAGGTACTCCTTGATAAATTTTCTTTTTCTTGGGGGTGGGGCACTGGGGCGGGGGTGGAATTCTTAGATACTTTCAAAGCATCTGCTAACATGGTACTCCATACCAATACCATAAACCACTTAATACAAAAATAACTAATATAAGCTTAAAAAAAAAACATGGGCGAAAGTTAAGTTTTGTACTAAGTAGCTTACTCTTATTGATATGGAGTACCATGTTGCTGTACTGTGAGAGTATTTTTATAATTACTCATCCTTTTATGTGTGTGCGCATGCAAAATGTTGTGCAAATGTGTAAGCAGGGTGCCATGTTAATAATCTTCAATAACATGTGTTGGCTATTTCTGACTTTAGTTCAACTTTTTTCATGTTAGCTGCTAATATTTTATAGGTAAGTCACACCCACTTGGTGGGTATTAAACCTGTTACCTCATTATCCGCCTTGCTCTTACTAGGGTAGGAGGTGCTATTTGAGTTAGAGCTCATTGGCCCTTGATTTCTTTATGCCTTTACCCCTGCTAAAAATTGGTTAGTTTCCAAGCTTTGGTTTAGGTGGTAATGGAAAAAAGTTGGCTGGAGTTAGTAGTACCTAGGACATTTGTGTTTTTAGTGAAAGGGAAATTATTTACAGTTTCAAGATTTGTTCAAAGGGACTGTTTTTCAATTCTTGCAGAAATTTAAATGGTCAAATGTGTTCCATCCTCTATATCCATATTCAGTTTCTATCACTTCAAAGTGTTTGTTCCGATGTCAATTAACTACACAGAAACAAACAAAAAAAGCTCTTTTGATTCCAACGTAGTGTAGCCATTTCTAGCTTCTACTAGTTTAAAATGTTTGTTCCAATATCAATTAATTATAACAGAAACTAAAAAACCTCTTTTGATTCCTGCATAGTGTAGTCAGCATGCTTGTAGAATGATGTCCTATATTGTTTATTACATCCCTCTTTAGTATAGTATGAAGCCTATACGCGTGTGCTTATTTTGGATGCCTTTTACCTACTATTTGATTCTGACAACAGTGTAATGGTGTATTAAATCAAGAGAAAAATCAAGCAAATTGTCTCTATCATTTTTTGGTTTTGCAAAACTTTGCATTTACTAAAACTTCTTAGTAAATAATATATTTTCCTTACCTTGATTGTTACAGAGGATTTGTTATCTTTTGCAGCTATTGACTGATGATGAAGACTAAAACATCACAGTGAAGTTTGTTCTACACGGTTGTAGTATTTACTATCAATCTTTTAAATAGAGAATGTTTCAAGAGGGTATCTGAACTTAGAATTTCAATCAGTTGTGAAAGCACCTGGATGGGTTGTCTGAACCTAAGTGATTACTAGTTTTTGTGAAATTGTAGATGTTGAGCTTTTTACTTACAAATTTAGATGGATAGACCTCGTTCTAGTATACATCATCTTCTTTTAGCCAAGCCACAGGTTTGTGTTCTGTTCAACCTTGTTTCCATGTACAGCTGTTCCATTACAGTTAAAATCAATTAATGGGCAGTAGTTGGAGTTCTTTGTATAGGCAGGATGAATTTTGTGGTTTGTACACTGTACCAAGCATTTTACCTCTTTTTTGACACAATTTGTTTCTTCTCCCTAATCCTCTTCATTAGGCCTTAACATATTTCTTAGACATTCTTAAAAGATTATACTATATTATAAATTTAATATTTAAAATAATATGTAGGAAAAAATAGACTTTATGTCTAAAATTGAACACTTTACCTATCGAAATGAGAGAAAATAATATGCTTAACAACATAAAGAAAACATGATCTTTTTCTCTTTCTTTTTCTTTTTTTTTTTACTACATACACTTTTATTTATAAAGATTTAATTGTTTTTAACTAGATCTTCATATTGCATTTTTGTTGTTACACTTCTATTGAACCTTCTTATTCATCATATCATTGGCCACATCATTCTTCTTTTTATTATTTATTTTTTACTTTTAATTTTTTGACAATATTAAATATATAAATATATTAACTTTACAAATTCATTTTAAGGCAATTTTAACTTTACAAATTCATTTACTTTAATTTTGATGTTATAACTAAATAATAAATCAATAAAAATAAAAATAAAAATATTGTCTATACATATTCATCTTAGGCAATTTAATTTTAATAGTTGATAGACACATTCAAATACATAGCCAATATTGTATTTTAACATAAATTCAAAATCTCACTTCCAAAATAACTAAGTATTAAAAAAAAAAAAAAAAAAAAAAAGCTAAAAGAGAGAGAGAGAAGACTTGTGACGAAAAAAGACAGCCTCAAAAAAAGACAGCGTTAAGAATTGTTCAAGGGGTCATTGTCCAAAGTTCCAGTCTGTATAGAGGCTATTTTTCTGAGAAAAGTTTGGAACCGTATAGAGGCATATAAGAACAAAAAGGTTGATCAGGCGGATTGTCCAAGTGATACAATCACAGACCATTTTGAAAAGCACAATTAATCTAAATATTTAACTTCCTTTTCTTGCCCCTGCCTTGTCAAATGCATGCGACCAAACTGAGTCTTATATGTTGCCATTGATGTTAAGCACTCTGCATTTTCAATTTGATATGCATACATTTATCTGATGGCAATAGGCTTCAAAAGCATATACCCCTCTCCCCTCAACCCAAAGCAGACGAAGCTAGGCCTAGTGATAAAATTCATCAGCATTAAATTACTCTCATTATAAAAACGTGGATATTTACGTATATATTTTCTAGATATATAATAAATAAATGAGGATCCTCATAGCAATTATCTTCTTTTGAATACAATGGAATGTCTCAAGCCTAGTGACATGATGTGAAGTACTGTCTCATATCATCAAACGATTTATTTCATGATAGTGATTTTTCCCAAGCTTGGATGAATCCAACTCTGAATAAACGTTTGGAATTATATAAATAACCAAATCTTTATTACATCTTTATCAACAGAATCATAATTATTAATTTGCACAAACAAGTATCAAACATGTATACCGTAACTCCCTAAATGATATATTGAACTTCTGATAACCCTATGGAGTTAGTTTAATGGTTTACTAACCTCATGTCATTCATGAATTTCTTGATTCAAATCTTCCAACCAATTCATAGGGATCACTTCTAAGAGATTCTTCCCCTGTTATGTGGGAGGTGGAATACAATGTATGGGATGCATGGTATCCTTTTTCAATGTGTGGAGGATGGGAGGACCAAAAATACTCTATTTTTCCTTTTCTTTTTCTTTTCTGAGTAAAGGACAACACATACTTGGTGATTAGTTAAGTGCTCTAAGAACCATGAACACACACATTACCCCCTCTCCTTAAAAAAGCAATGTTTCATCATGTTGAACAATTTAGCTTAGTATGGTTATCTGACTAGCCACTAGTCTACTAGGTATGCTCAAAATGATAAGGAACAATCATATATTGCCTAATCCGTGGAATTGAATTATGATTGAATAATTCAGATTAAAAAGGGCAACTTCGCCCCATAGGTATAGATTTTTATTTTTATTTTTTGATAAAAGTCCCAAGGTATAGATAGTAGTAGATCCTATATAGGACTCTTATCCTTAATCGGGTTCTATGCAGGAATTGCATTGAGGCTTCAATCCTGGTATAGTACAGAAGGTCGATGCAGCTGTGGTGTCATTTGAATTGTGCCTGTCAAAATGAAGATCACAGATATTACATTTGCTGCATTGGCCATTTGTGATGAAGAGATCTGCCGCCAGACTTAAGGAAGACCTTTATGATTTTGCTTTGATGTATATAAGGGGTAATTCTTGGAGTGTGAGTGTGTCACGCATGTCCAGGATGAGTTTCAGCGGCTTTAGTTCTTGGCTAGGTGTGTGACTTCTTCTGCAGAGGGAGTTTGTTTGTTTGTTTGTTGTCTGTTGGTTTTAGGCTGTCTCCTGTCTGCCTGCTGTGTTTTCCATTGTTTTGTTGGAACTTGGTTTTTGCAGCTTATGTTACTTTGTATCATTCGCTGGTTTGGACAAAAAGTTTGCTGTTAGATGGAGCCACACTTGGGAGTATAGCTATACCACGGATGGGGCTCTTTTAGCTAGCATAGGCCCAAAGTGATTTGGAGAGCCCCCAACCCAAAACTCTAGTTCAAGGGTGGCCTTGAAAGCTGATGATGGAGCAGTAGGCGTGATGTGTGGTTCGGTTGCTAAGTTCGTTTACTGATTCACTTCAGCGGACTTGATGCTTTTAGCTCCTATGTACTTTTCCCTCTTTTTACACAGCCTCTCTTCTTTATCTTCAGATTTGTTTTTTTTTTTTGTTCCTCAAGCCCCTTCTTCCTAGCTCAAACCAGCTCACAATTCTGACCAGTTTCCAAGCAACCCACATGGGCTTTCTTTTTCTTCTTTAATATTCTGGACCTTACCAAGCCTTTGCTGAGAAAGAATGGACTCCAGCCCAAACTATCCTCACCCAGCTAAAACGCTCTTCAACAACCACCAACTCCAAGCTTGCCACTTCTTTGAACCACATGTTACTAATGAGTTTTAAGCATATTTATATATAGCTTGGCATTTTTTCTTCTTCTTTTGCTTAGACTAGCAGTTGGGAGGTTAGTTGGTACTTTATATGAGATTATGGGCTTAAGAATTTGACTATAGAGAAATTGTGACCATTGGAGCTCGAAAATGGATGGTAGGATGAGTGGATGACCCGTCGGTGTATTACTAAAATATATTTCTGGTGGTCTGTGGATCACAATAAATGCATGCGGCTCAACTAATCAGTATCAGATCACTAAAATTTTGTCCAGAATTTGACCAATAGAACTTGGTAAATGGGACAAAGGTGCATACTCGACCACGCAATATCCTTTTATAGATTAGATATAGTTGACCTACTAGTCTTAAGGCTTCATCAATTGCTGGATCTTTTTGCAATGTGCACGTGGCTGTTCTACCAGTCTTATCTCTCCAATTAGGAATTTTAACACCAAAGAGAGTGTCATGTAAAGTGAATAAGACTAATTAGGCTGAGCAAGGTTTAAGGAAAACAATTATTTTTGCAACATTTTTTCACATTACATTAAGTTGTGGTAGGAGATTTGGCGTAAAATTATCTTATATAAATTCACCACTAATATCACTTTTATTATACATTAATCACAATAAATCTCATTAACTCAACTGGTAAAATCTCTGATGGTTGTATAAGAGATCTGGAGTTCAATTCCCGCCTACACCAAAAATTGATTGGTGTCTTGGTTTGATGATAAAGAACTATCATTAGAAGCGGAAGTCATAAGTTGAAACTCTGTAGCAAAATAATTTTTAAATGTGTGAATAGTGCTGTGGGACCCGTGAACCATAATCTCAGATCTCTTATTCAACTATTAGAGACATTGATATTATTTGGTTCAAATCCCTCCACCTTCATTTATTATAAGAAAAGAAAAAAAGAGACTATAATATGAACTCACGGCAACATATGAAATATTTGCACTTACAAACTTTTCATTAAAGAAAGCGTACATTTTCTTATGGATCTAATGATGGATGTTTAAAAAAATTTATCCTAAATACCCATTTATATTTTTATCATGACAAGACTATGGTGCATCAGCACAATCTTGCGGAGTGTGTGGGTGTTTTCCCGTTAAAGCCCACAACAAGTAATGCATATTACCTCTTGATAATAAGGGACTCAAAAAGGTCGAGAAAGATTAAAGAAAAATTTGGTGGTCATTAAAAAATGAAAACATATTACATGTGATGAAATTGACTTGATAGTTATATGCACTGATACCATCGGTGGTAGCCTGATGGTAAAAGTCTTTTAAACCATCACCCTTGCAAGCCCGAGAGTTGTGGATCAAGTCGTGACACTTCAGTTTTAAATGTTGTGCCCACATAAATAGCCCCAAGCAACTTCAATGGTCCCATGCCATAAAATTCAAGTTTAAGTGGGACAAGGCAATGATACCACGCCGTATGTGCACTTTTTTTTTCATCAAAAAGAAAAAGTTATATGCACTATTAGTGTAAATTAGCAAAAAAATGTATTATTTGTGTAAGAACAAAGTTTAGCTACAAAATTGATTGTAATTTAAGGCTACAACCTTACTCAATATCATCAATATTACTACATATTTTGAAAATCTAACTGTTGGATTGCATGTTCTTTATACTCTTAATACATATGTCAAATTTTGTGATAATCAAATATTATTAAGTATATGATCTATAAGATTATATTTTATGCATAATCCTAAATTGCAAAAACTTGCAATTTAAACAATTTATTGATAACATAGCTATTAATATTTAATTTCCTAAAAATTTTGCAAGCATAGAAAATATAAGAAGAAGATGTAATTCAATGTAAATTTGTCAAAATTCACATCTAATAAAAAGATATTAAGTAAGGTTGTAACTGTTTGTTTTTAGACCCCTTAAAACACAATTGGATTAACCTAGTTAACAAGCCAAATTATTACTTAGTCCAAATTACAAATCTAGGTTATCACAAACCAATAATCATATCACGCATAGCAGCGGAAATATAAATAACACAATGATATGATAATCCAGGAAAACCAAATTGGTAAAAAACCTAGGGAGGATTTAACCTAATTATCCTCAAGGTAAACCTGAATCCACTATAAAATAATCGAAGTTTTACAATAGCGACTTAGATCGCTAACATCCTATTGCTACCTACCAGTAGAAACTTACTAACACGATCACGTGCAAGCTCCAAGACCACGGACTCCTTCTTTCTTGGATTCTCCAGCAAGTACAAGCACTCCCACTTGTGTATCTTTAAGCTCTTATGGTAGCAACTGAATAATCATCAAGTTTTTGAAGAAATCTCCTCCTTAATAATTCTAAGTTTATGTAAAGGAAAACTCCTCTTTGATCTCATAAGAGATTCACACAAATAGCAATCTAAGCAACACAAAAACGTGGCTAGGGTTTGCCTTATATATCTAGAGCAAAAACATAAAATCCTAAACGTTTTAATGAGATAGGGCTAAGTTGGAATTCTGCAGAAAAACGCATTTTGCCCGAGATTCGATCGATTGAGCCTAAACTTTGATCAATCGAGCTAGGCCGAAATGCATACTAAATTCTACATCAACTCGATTCCAACTTTACATAAAAGATACAACTTTGAGCAAGTCTAAACAACATGTTTTGATCATGGTTTGCCAATAATATACATTAGAGTTTTAATACATAAGTTCCTAAGTACTTAGAACCTAACAATAACCTTAAATTACAACTAATTTTCTAGCTAAATTTTGCCCTTTGTGTAATATTAAAGTATACACAATAGAGAGAGAGAGAGAGAGAGAGAGAGAGAGAACTACCTTTTACCCTATATAAGCATGTTGACTATTAGGAGATTAGTATTCTATTGAAGCTAATCTCATCATGCCTTGTGCCATCACATGCTCCAATTGTATTCCATAAAAGTTTAAGAAATTACCGTTGTGAATGTTTGCTTGTGCCAGAACCCAAATTTATGTTTAGGGACCCAACTCATAACTATGATTTTTTCTCCCTTTTTATTTTTATTTTTTACGTAGTGTATATTACGTAACACAGTAGTATAAACATAATATACACCTACATTGTTTTTTTTTTTTTCAGAGAGTTTAAAAATAGCTGAAAAGTCTAAAATCATCCCGTAGCAAAATTTAATTAAAATTTTCAACGGTTTTCCTTTTAAATAAAAAAAAAAATTGTGATATGTTTGTTTTCGATAAAATCAAAAGACGTATTACTTTTTAAACTGTCATCAATGTATCAATATTTCTTAATTTAGACATGCCTAAATTTTAAAAGTTATATTTAGAAAACCAGTATTGTAGTAATAATATTTTTTTTTAAAATTTCTGTTATTAAAAAATATTATACAAGTTTGACGACATTTTACATACGAATGAACACTTGAAAATAGCAAATATTTTACTAAGCATAATTGACAATATTAGGAACTCAAAACCTAATATAAAATACAGCATGAATTCCAATTATATATATATATATTTATATATTTATATGCTTTCAAAAAAAATTTTATATATATTTTTTTGAAACTAAAAAAAAAAAAATATATATATATATATATAAAATTAAAAAAAGCAATTCGCACCTCATT